>JBBDGP010001228.1:830000-2188459 GCA_037952835.1 Lithobates septentrionalis | reverse complement strand
GTAAGTGACTTTGGGATGTGAAGGTAATACGGCTGAGAGGTGGGATCCTGTTGTAAGATATCCCAATGTTTGGATAGAATTTTTTCCATGTGTTTAAATTTGTGGTGGAAGGTAGTGACAAATCTGCTAGAACAGTCCTTGGGAGATGTACTATCTCTAGGAGGTTTGCCGTGAAGATAGTGATTGTAGGCTTCATCAACCAAGGACTCAGGGTATTGTTTATCCAGAAACTTCCTTTTAAGATTAACACTAAGTGCAGTGTAATCAGACTCTTTGTGCAGTTTTGTCGAAGACGACAAAACTGTCCCTTTGGGATGTTGGTGATCCATTTAGGAAGATGGCAACTGTTGTAGTGTAAGTACGAGTTGCCTGCGGTAGGCTTGGTATAGTTTTTGGAGGTGATGACTGAACCTTCGTGACCCAATTCTAGATCCAGAAAGGCTATGGTGGCACAGTCTGTGACGGATGTAAATGAAAGTCCATAAGGATTACTGTTGCAGTGTTTCACAAAAGGAGTAATGAGCTCGGAGTCACCATCCCAGATGATAATCACATCATCGATGTACCTGCCGAAGAACACTATGTTTGCTGCAAAAGGGTTATGATTGTGGATGTATTCGTTTTCCCAAAAACCCATAGCTAAATTGGCGTAAGACGGAGCAAAATTAGCTCCCATCGCCGTACCCTGTATTTGATGAAAAAAATCTCCATTAAAAGTAAAATAATTGTGCGTCAGGCAGAACTCTGTGGCTTCTATGATAAATCTGGCCTGACGCATATTCATTAAGGGATCCGTAGATAAAAATCGCTCCAATGCCATCAATCCGAATTGGTGTGGAATAGAGGTATACAGAGAGCATACATCGAGTGAAAGCCATACATAAGAGGACTCCCATCTGTAAGAAGACAGGAGCTCTAAGAGATGCGTTCCATCACGTATGTATGACCGTAAGGATAAGACTATGGGCTGTAAAAATTGGTCTATGTACAAACTAAAACCTGTGGTGACACTCTCCATCGCTGCTACAATAGGTCTGCCAGGAGGATCCACTAGGCTTTTATGAATCTTGGGTAGGTAATAAAAATAAGGGATTTGATAGAAAGATTTCCGCAGGAATGAACTTTCTGCTTTCGTAATGATTTCTTCTTTTAGAGCATTGTTTATAAGGGTGTCAGCCTCCAGTGCAAATTCTGCAGTGGGGTCTTTACTAAGCTTAGCATAAGTAGCTCTATCTGAGAGGAGTCGATATGCTTCCCTTAGGTAGTCAGACCTATTGAGCAGCACTATACCACCCCCCTTGTCAGCTGACTTGATTACCAAGTCCCCGGCAAGGGTAAGGTGGTTCAGCGCTGTAATTTCAGAAGGTGAGAGGTTATGAGTTTTGGATGTATAATTGCACATTTTTATTAGATCAGCATAGACCACTCTATAAAAGCTCTCAATGTATGGGCCTTTCGATTGAGTGGGAAAAAAGATGGACTTGGGTTTTAATGTGGACCGTATGATCGGCGGAGATGTAGCTAGATGTTGGGTGAGCATCAGTGATGTGAATTCATCACAGTCAAAACTACCCAAATCCTCAATATTGTGGTCAGGTACCTCTATACTGAGATCTGATGAAACAGTGGGGGATATTGTGGGGGTCTGAGTATTGGATACACCATCTGTATTCTGATCTTTGAGTGATTTTATTTGGAAATGTCTTGTCAAGGTTAATTTGCGTATGTAGCTATTTAGGTCCTTGAAGAGGACAAAAGGATTAGGTTTGTTTACCGGGGCAAAATTGAGTCCACGATTCAGAAGGGAAGTGTCAGCAGGGGACAGGGTGTGGGAAGATAAGTTGAAAATCTTTACCGTTTTGGGTGTTTCAGTGTGTTGGCCTGTTTTTCTAGTTCGTCCTCCTCTACAGCCTCTTCTGTGAGTTTTCTTTTTCTTGATATGGAGGCTGGAGGAGGACCGAACGCTAAAAAAGGGGAGGTGGAACTGTTCGCTGTAGGAACGTTAGAAGTGTTCGATGACGGGGTGTTCGAAGATCGGTTTTCTATCAGGGGCACTATAGGTTCTGTAGGCCTGAGGTTGGGAGTGGCTGGATAATTAATTAGTTTCGGACTGGTGGAGATGGTGGTAGGAATTTCAGCAACATTAGTGCGGATAGGAGGACCATCTTTAGGGGCACTACGGGGAGTGCTGGGTCTATTGTAGAATTGGTTGAGAGCATTGATCAATTCCAAATTCTTGTTCTTGTGTTTATGGAGAACCTGTTTATGTGATGTTTTGGACGGATGTTTGGAAATGTTAGGCAGTGTGGAGGCACGTGAAGTGCGAGAAGAGGAATGAATCAAGGGATTCTCAGGCTGTCTCATAGGAATGACAGCATCATATGGTTTGATATCCAACAAGGAAGGAATGGGGGGATTAGAAGGTGCCTGATCACACTCATTCTGTTCAGGTGAGTGTGAGGTAGTCATACTGGGTATAGGTTTGTGCTTTTTATTCCATGAAAAAACTTTGTTGGAGTTGTAGTCCTCCAAATCACGTTTAAATTTCCCCATCTTGACATCAATGAAAGCATCCTCATCTTTTTTGGTTTTTTCTTTCAGTATCTCAAGCCATGATAGTGGAATATGGACTTGGAAACTGGCAATATCTTTGATGATAGCTTGAACTTGCTCAGTGAGGGTATTGAGCTTGTGGGCTCTATGGGAGATCAGTATTCCCATCCATTTGGTAGTGCAGAATTCTGCAATATTGGCCCATTCTTTCGTCTGATCTGTGCTAAAACCACTGGGGCAGTCTTTTGTTACTCGTAATCCCCTCGGTGAGATTTTTACATCAATATATTGCTGTAAAAAGAATTTATCCCACCACTGGAAATTGGTGGTGTGGATTACTCTTTCTAGTTGTTTAAATTTGCCACACAAACTGTGGCGTGTTTTACCTGAAAGTTTTACAGTATCTGAAAAGGTAATAGGGGAAAGTAAGATGTACATTTGTTCAAGGGTCGCATACCTATTGCTGGTAATAGCAGAAACAATATCCATGATGATATATGGTCAGACACCATATAAATAAATAAATCAAAAAGAGAAAAGAAAAGAGGAAAAAATAGTGTAATGAAGATAAAAAAAAAAAAAAAAAAAAAAAAAGGAGGGGGGGGGGGTTTTTTTAGGGGGAGAAGTGGAGAGGGAGTGGAAAGGGGGGGGGGGGGGGGGGAAAAAAAAAAAAAAAAAAAAAAAAAAAAAAAAAAAAAAGGGAAGAGAACGACTGGAGAGGAAGCAATATGGGACTTGTTTGTAATTATGTGATAACCAGTATGCAGCACAGGAGGTTTCAGAGAGTTACAATATGCAAGTGAAGGCGCAAAGAACTGGCGATAACAACAATAACAACAATAATAAGAACGAAGGGATAGGGGACAAACTGAAATGTTTCCAGTCTCACATTACATTAAATGGATAGATAATGTCCACATGTATATGTCCAAAGTGGAGAAATTGAATATCTCATTAACATATATAGGGTACGGTCTCACTGTCATGTGGACATGAGGAGTTCAAGGGTCCAGTTAATAATGATAGGTCCACGAGCAGGGCTGCCTTCATCAAGAAGTGAAACCACATTCCAATCCTGCGGAAATCTTTCTATCAAATCCCTTATTTTTATTACCTACCCAAGATTCATAAAAGCCTAGTGGATCCTCCTGGCAGACCTATTGTAGCAGCGATGGAGAGTGTCACCACAGGTTTTAGTTTGTACATAGACCAATTTTTACAGCCCATAGTCTTATCCTTACGGTCATACATACGTGATGGAACGCATCTCTTAGAGCTCCTGTCTTCTTACAGATGGGAGTCCTCTTATGTATGGCTTTCACTCGATGTATGCTCTCTGTATACCTCTATTCCACACCAATTCGGATTGATGGCATTGGAGCGATTTTTATCTACGGATCCCTTAATGAATATGCGTCAGGCCAGATTTATCATAGAAGCCACAGAGTTCTGCCTGACGCACAATTATTTTACTTTTAATGGAGATTTTTTTCATCAAATACAGGGTACGGCGATGGGAGCTAATTTTGCTCCGTCTTACGCCAATTTAGCTATGGGTTTTTGGGAAAACGAATACATCCACAATCATAACCCTTTTGCAGCAAACATAGTGTTCTTCGGCAGGTACATCGATGATGTGATTATCATCTGGGATGGTGACTCCGAGCTCATTACTCCTTTTGTGAAACACTGCAACAGTAATCCTTATGGACTTTCATTTACATCCGTCACAGACTGTGCCACCATAGCCTTTCTGGATCTAGAATTGGGTCACGAAGGTTCAGTCATCACCTCCAAAAACTATACCAAGCCTACCGCAGGCAACTCGTACTTACACTACAACAGTTGCCATCTTCCTAAATGGATCACCAACATCCCAAAGGGACAGTTTTGTCGTCTTCGACAAAACTGCACAAAAGAGTCTGATTACACTGCACTTAGTGTTAATCTTAAAAGGAAGTTTCTGGATAAACAATACCCTGAGTCCTTGGTTGATGAAGCCTACAATCACTATCTTCACGGCAAACCTCCTAGAGATAGTACATCTCCCAAGGACTGTTCTAGCAGATTTGTCACTACCTTCCACCACAAATTTAAACACATGGAAAAAATTCTATCCAAACATTGGGATATCTTACAACAGGATCCCCACCTCTCAGCCGTATTACCTTCACATCCCAAAGTCACTTACCGTAGGGCCCCTAACTTAAAGAGCAAAATTGCCCCCAGTAAACTTAAATCCACCGCACCTTCTCCTGCTGTACCCACACTCATACCCCTGGTGGGTATGTATCAGTGCCGCAAGGCCTTGTGCAAAACTTGCCACTTCGTCCATCATGGTCAGAAGTCTTTTGTCACAAAAGGTAAAACCTATATGTTAAAAGACTTCTTCAACTGCTCATCAGACTTTGTAGTCTATGGCCTGAGCTGCCCATGCGGATTGATCTATGTAGGCCGTACCATCAGGGCTCTCAGACAGAGGTTCGGTGAGCACCGAAGGCTAATTGAAGGTGGCACCGATCCACATAGTGTCCCTAGACACTTTGCGGCGGCCCACCAGAGCTCGACAGTGGGACTCAGGGTATGGGTAATCGAACAAATTCCCAGATCCCTATCTCCCGCTGAAAGATTCAAGAAGCTCTGCTCCCAGGAAACTTTTTGGATATATACCTTAGATGCCCTATCGCCAGGAGGAATTAACGAAAGTATAGAGATTTCTACCATCCTTTAATATCTTTTATACACACATTTTAGTTTTCTGCTTTTTTACAAGATTATTAGCTGTCTAGGTTCTGTGTGAATAATTTTGAATCTTATTCTGCATCTGCGTGCGCCGTGTGCGTGCGCTTTTTCGCGTGCGCATACGTGCACACACATATGCTACAATAATTTTAAATAAGAACTTGTATCAATTACCACTAATTTAGTGATAATTAGAATTTTTACCTCTTTTTAATTAATTGTCTATTAACTGTGTGTTTTTTTACATAAGGTCTGATTTGTGTGTGATGGAGAGATACATGCCCACTCCTTTCTCTCCGCCTTTCCCTCCCCCCCCCCCCCCCCCCTCACCCGTCCTTCCAGTTTTATCAGACATTTTCCTTATTATAGTCATGTGTGCCTGTATGTATTCATGTGCATGTGTATGTATATGTATATATATGCGTATATATGCGTATATGTGGATTTTTTGCTTTTTCTTGTTCCCCTCCCCCCTTTTTCTTCCAGTTCTATTTTTCATATGGGACTGTATATGTTCATGTATACGCATATGTATAGATATACGTATATGCTTTTCCCTCCTATTCCCCCCCCCCTCCCCCCATAGACTCATCATATTCATATTCATGTATATATCATTAATTAACCTATTTCAATTTTCATTATTTTTCATTCATTTTTTAATTATCATTTTATTTATTTTTTATTTTTCATTTTTTACTTTTATTTTATTTTTATTATTATTTTTATTTTTATTTTTATTTTTATTTTTATTTTTTATATTTTGTTTTTTTTTTTTTTTTTTTTTTTTTTTTTTTTTTTTTTTTTATTAATTATTTATTACCATTCTCATCTTATTTTTCAGTATATATCTTCTCCATTCTAATTCAACTTTCTTTTATATCATTTCCTCCCCATCATTGTCATGCTTTTACACTTAACTGCTGACACTTACACTTTACACTTCACTGCTGACACTTCTTGATCGTTCCTCTGGTTACTTCCTGTAGTCCCGGTCCCGCCCCTTCCCCTCCTCACCCACACCAATCACCACAATTTCTGGTTGTCTTAAGCTGCCCTATCCCATCCATCTTTAGCCTGATGAAGGGGCGCGGCTGTCACGTCATCACAGCCCGTACGCCCGGCAACGCGTCGCTCGACTCATGACGTCATCACTCCTCGCCGGATGTTTACAGCCTTCCATGCTCTCCACCTAGTACTGTGACTTGTCACCGCTGCGGCCGGCCTCACATCTCAGCGGTACCTCTCCTCACACACAGGCAGAGCCCCCTGCTAGGAGTTGTTTTTGACTGTCTTGAACCTTTGATGGATGATGTCCTCCTCAGTATTGATTACTATTTTATGCCTACTGACGACCTTCAACATGTGAGTTTGATGATCATTACCTTTTTATGAAATAAACCTTGTTTTTAGTCTGCACCCAGAGGCGCCTCTCTCTTTTGCTTTTCCTTAGGATTGGAATGTGGTTTCACTTCTTGATGAAGGCAGCCCTGCTCGTGGACCTATCATTATTAACTGGACCCTTGAACTCCTCATGTCCACATGACAGTGAGACCGTACCCTATATATGTTAATGAGATATTCAATTTCTCCACTTTGGACATATACATGTGGACATTATCTATCCATTTAATGTAATGTGAGACTGGAAACATTTCAGTTTGTCCCCTATCCCTTCGTTCTTATTATTGTTGTTATTGTTGTTATCGCCAGTTCTTTGCGCCTTCACTTGCATATTATACCAAATTTAACACACCTGCTCCCCATTCACACTTGAGACCTTGTAACACTAACAAGTCACATAACAACGGGGAAGGAAAATGGCTAATTGGGCCAAATTTTAACATTTTCACTTAGGGGTGTACTCAAATTTGTTGCCAGCAGTTTAGACATTAACCACTTCCTGACCAGAGCACTTTTTACAGTTTGTCACTGCGCTGCTTTAAGCCCTTGCCGGCCGGCTCACGCCGATATACGTCGGCAGAATGGCGTGTACAGGCATATTAATGTACCTGTACATTGCCCTTTAAGACACGGCATTGTGGACGCATGCGCTGCGAACTCTGTGAGTGTGATCGCGGGTCCCGCGGACTCAATGTCCGCGGGGATACCCGCGATCATCTCACGGAGAGGAAGAGTGGGGATATGCTGATGTAAACAAGCATTTCCCTATTCTTCCTAGTGACAGGACACTGATCACAGCTCCCAGGGATCGAGAGCAGTGATTAGTGTTGTGACACACATAGCCCATCCCCCCCACAGTTAGAACACATGCCTAGAACACACTTAACCCCTGCAGCGCCCCCTACTGGTTAACCCCTTCACTGTCAGTCACATTTACACTGTAATCAGTGCATTTTTAATTGCACTCATCGCTGTGTGAATGGTCCCAAAATAGCGCCAAAAGTGTCCGATCTGTCTGCCATAATGTCGCAGTCATGATAAAAATCGCAGATCCCCGCCATTACTAGTTAAAAATTATTAACAAAAATGCCATAAAACTACCCCCTATTTTGTAGGCGCTATAACTTTTGTGCAAACCAATCAATAAACGCTTATTGCGATTTTTTTTAGCAAAAATATGTAGAAGAATACGTATCGGCCTAAACTGAGGAAAAAATGTTTTTTTATATATTTTTTGGGGATATTTATTATAGCAAAATGTAAAAAATATTGCGTTTTTACAAAATTGTCGCTCTTTTTTTGTTTATAGCGCAAAAAATAAAAAACGCAGAGGTGGTCAAATACCACCAAAAGGAAGCTCTATTTGTGGGGAAAAAAAGGACGTCAATTTTGTTTGGAAGCCACGTCGCAGGACCGCGCAATTGTCAGTTAAAGCGACGCAGTGCCAAATCGCAAAAAGTGCTCTGGTCTTTGGCCAGCCAAATGGTCCGGGGCTGAAGTGGTTAAATGATAATTGCACCGTCATGCAATGCTGTACCCAAATGAAATTTGCATCCTTTTTTTCCCCACAAATAGAGCTTTCTTTTGGTGGTATATGATCACCTCTGTGATTTTTATTTTGTTTAAAATATAAATGAAAAAGACTGAAAATTTTGAAAAAAAATGATATTTTCTACTTTCTGCTATAAAAAAAATACAATAAAATGTCTCGGGTAAAAAAAATTTCAATAAGCGTATATTTATTGGTTTGCGAAAAATTTATAGCGTCTACAAACTAAGGTACATTTTCTGGAATTTACGCAGCTTTTAGTTTATGACTGCCTATCTCATTTCTTGAGGTACTAAAATAAAAGGGCAGCAGGGGTGTTGCTAGGTGGCAAAAAAACCAGGGGCTTCAGCCCAAAGTCTGAGCCCAGCATAGGGGGGGGGCGGCTATATATAGTACCTACCTGATGTGCGCTGAGCTACTTGACACTGACCTACCTGACACACACTGACCTACACTGACCTACCTGACACATACTGACCTACACTGACCTGACACACACTAAGTAAAGTAGACACCCCAAACTAAAGTTTTGAAAATTGAAGAAGAAAAAGAAAAAAATTCCTTTTCTTTCTTCATTTTCCAAAACAAATGAGAGCTGCAAAATCCTCACCATGCCTCTCAGCAAATAGCTTGGGGTGTCTAATTTCCAAAATGGGGTAATTTGGGGGGGGGGGGGGGTTGTGCTATCTTGACATTTCAGGGCCTCCGAAACTGTGATGGATAGTGAGGAGTGAAATCACCATTTTACGCCATTAGAAAGCCTGAAGGCGGTGCTTGGTTTTCAGGGCTAGGTTCCCAAAAAGTCCTACACATGTGGTATCCCCATACTCAGGAGAAGCAGAAGAATGTATTTTGGGGTGTAATTTCACATATGCCCATGGCATGTTTGAGCAATATATCATTTAGTGACAACTTTGTGGAAAAAATAAAAAATAAAAAAATGATTGTCATTTTCCCGAAACTTGTAGCAAAATATAAAATATTCCATGAACTCAACATACCTATCAGCAAACAGCTTGGGGTGTCAACTTTCCAAAAAGGGGTCATTTGAGGGGGTTTGACCTGTCCTGGTATTTTGTGCACAACATTAGATGCTTATGCCACACATCACCCAGTCTGCTAACCACTTGAAGCCTTTTTTTTGCTAGAAAATTACTCTGAACCCCCAAATATTATATATTTTTTAAAATCAAAGGCCCTACAGATTAAAATGGTGGGTGCAAAAAGTAATTTCACACAGTATTTGTGCAGCGATTTTTCAAACGCAATTTTTTGGAAAAAAAAAAACACTTGAATTTTAATGCACTAAAAAACACTGTATTGCCCAAATGTATGGTGTAATATAAAATATGATCTTATGGCAAGTACATAGATACCAAATACAACATGCTTCAAAGTTGCGAACAACCGTGCAGCGGCGACAAACTACATACATTTTTAAAAGCCTTTAAAAGCCTTTACAGGTTACCACTTTAGATTTACAGAGGAGGACTTACTGCTTAAAATTACTGCCCTCGATCTCACGTTAGCAGTGATACCTCACATGCATGTTGCAATTGCTAAAATAAAATAAAAAATACCGCGCTATATGTGAATGAATGATACTGTGGAAATCGTGACACAAAAATGAACCTTCATCGATAATAAAAATCATATAAAAAACCTACAATCAACTAATAAAGAGCAGCCGCTAGATGTGAGATACTGTCCCGTACCTGGTAGGTTTTGAGCCCGAGGTGCAGAGAAGGACCTCCCACTCCTGTTCCTCTGGAATGGAGACAGAAGGCCCAGGAGTGAGGAGTGGTATGGGTGCCTGGCAGGATCGACAGTCACCGGAAGTTCAGGAGTGGTGGCACCCTCTGGATCCAGAAGCTGAAGAGGAGGCTGGAATGCAGAGAGGACCCGGAGCCACAGCAGGTAGGAAAGCAGGTAAGTAGGCAGGACTGGAACCAGGAACAAGCAGCAGGTAGTAGCCTGGAACGCTGGGCTGGAACCAGGAACAAAGCAGCAGGTAGTAGACTGGAACGCTGGACTGGAACCAGGAACAAAGCAGCAGTTAGTAGACTGGAATGCTGGACTGGAAGCAGGAACAAGGCAGCAGGTAGTAGACTGGAACGCTGGACTGGAACCAGGAACAAGGCAGCAGGTAGTAGACTGGAACGCTGGACTGGAACCAGGAACAAGGCAGCAGGTAGTAGACTGGATACAGGTATCAGACTGAGGGATGGTCAAACAAGCCGGAGGTCGGTATCGGTCGATCAGCAAAGGTACCAAGGACAACACAGAGGGATGGTCAGGCAAGCCAAGAGGGTCTGGTGCAGGCGGATAGCAGGATGGTCTAACAGGGAGCCGGGTCAGTGACCTTTTGAGGGTCCATCTTAATGCCTTTACTGGAAATGATTAACCCCAAAAATGGAATACTTTCCTGTTCAAATTCACATTTCTCAGCTTTTGCATATAGACCGTGTTGTCGAAGCCAGGCCAACACACTTCTGACGTGCCTGCGATGGGATTCAAGGGAACAAGAAAAAATTAGTATGTCGTCTAAATAGACGATAACAAACAGATCTAAAAAGTCTTGTAAAACATCATTGATGAAGTACTGGAATGTAGCAGGGGCATTGCACAGACCGAACGGCATCACAAGGTATTCAAAATGTCCATAACGGGTACGAAAGGCGGTCTTCCATTCGTCTCCGTCCCTAATACGAACTAAATTGTAGGCTCCGCGGAGGTCAAGCTTAGTGAATATGGTAGCTGTCCCAAGTCTTTGGAACAATTCTGGTACCAGGGGAAGAGGGTAACGGTTCTTTACAGTGATTTTGTTCAGCTCGCGGTAATCTACACATGGTCTGAGGGTCTTGTCTTTCTTCTGTACGAAGAAGATACCTGCACCTGCTGGAGATGTGAATGGACGAATGAAGCCTTTCTTTAGATTCTCATCAATATATTCTTTTAAAGCCCCTTGTTCCACATCCTTCAAAGGAAATATTCTTCCAAAAGGTATCTCAGCACCGGGGAGTAATTCGATAGGACAGTCATAGGCCCGGTGAGGGGGTAAGACCTCTGCCCCCTGCTTGCTGAATACATCTAACAAATCATGATATGCAGAAGGGATGGAGAGGTGTAGACTAGGATCTGTGTTTAAACAGAGCAGGGTAGGATTCTCCTGAGTGTTCTGAAGTCTACAAGACTATTGGCAATATGGGGAAGAAAAGGTAACTTCACCTGTGATCCAATTAATGTCAGGATTGTGGGCCTGTAACCATGACATGCCGAGGATTATGGGGAACAGAGGTGAAGCGATGATATCTAGGCGTAACAGTTCTTGGTGAGAATTGGAGATGGAGACGGGTATTGGAACAGTCTCTTGGGTAACAGGCCCAGACTTAATGGCGGTTCCATCAGCTAGATGGATGGAAAGTCCATGGGCTTTAGGCAACAGAGGTATCCGGTGTTGGGTAGCAAAAAGAGAGTCCATAAAACAACTGCAAGCTCCAGAGTCAATAATGGCGGTTATTTGCAGAGTCACTCCTGGAAGCTGTAACAGGATAGAGAGAGCAAGGTGAGTAGTGTTCTTAACCAGAGGTGCAACATAGTCAGTGGACGGGGATAGGCACTTACGGAGCTTAAGGGGACAGTTCCTGACATAGTGCCCCAGGTTCCCCACAATACAGGCACAGATTATTCACTCGACGACGTTGTCGTTCCTCCTGGGTAAGAGAAGGCCGCAGGACCCCTAATTGCATTGGCTCAGGTGGGTTAAATGTGGAGATTGGTGGTGCTGGTGACGTATGATGGGGAACTTTAGGGGTAACCCAAGTTGGGTGAGAAGTTCCCATAGCTCTCTCAGTCCTACGTTCTCTTAGACGTCGATCGATCTGGATGGTTAGATCGATCAATGCATTCAAAGTCTGTGGGGTACCCACCCTGGCCAATTCATCCTTCAGAGAGTCAGAAAGTCCCATTCGTAACTGATAGCGGAGAGCCGCATCATTCCAATTTGTGTCCGCACTCCATTTTCTGAATTCCGCCACATAGTCCTCTGCAGCCCTGCGACCCTGTTGAAGGGTGTGCAAAGCCGCTTCTGCAGTCACGGACAGCTGGGGGTCATCGTACAGCTGACCTAGTGCGTCAAGGAAGTTGGAGAGATTAGTCAGGGATACGTCCTTTTGCTCCAAGAGGCGGTGGGCCCAGGTTTGGGGGTCACCAGAAAGCAGAGAGATTACATAGCCCACCTTAGTAGCCTCCAGGGAAAAGGTACGTGGCTGAAGAGCAAAGAACAATTCACAGGAGTTGCGGAAAGCCCTGAATTTAAGGTGATTTCCGGAGAAACGTTCAGGCGTCGGGACCTTGGGTTCTGGAGGGAGCATCACCACTGTTGAGGAAGGCCCGACTGAAGGAGCAGGAGCGGAAGGAACTCCCTGAGCCCCAATGGGATTACACAAGGTTAACACTCGTTCCTCCAGCCTGGTGTATCCTTGCTGTAGATTCTTGACTGCTTCAGTCAATCCTGCCAGGTGTGCACAAAGTTCCTCCATGGGAGACATTCCCTGCTCAGGCTCAGACATGGCTGTCTGCTACTGTCACGTACCTGGTAGGTTTTGAGCCCGAAGTGCAGAGAAGGACCTCCCTTACAGTTCCCACTCCTGTTCCTCTGGAATGGAGACAGAAGGCCCAGGAGTGAGGAGTGGTATGGGTGCCTGGCAGGATCGACAGTCACCGGAAGTTCAGGAGTGGTGGCACCCTCTGGATCCAGAAGCTGAAGAGGAGGCTGGAATGCAGAGAGGACCCGGAGCCACAGCAGGTAGGAAAGCAGGTAAGTAGGCAGGACTGGAACCAGGAACAAGCAGCAGGTAGTAGCCTGGAACGCTGGACTGGAACCAGGAACAAAGCAGCAGGTGGTAGCCTGGAATGCTGGACTGGAACCAGGAACAAAGCAGCAGGTGGTAGACTGGAACGCTGGACTGGAACCAGGAACAAGGCAGCAGGAAGTAGACTGGAATGCTGGACTGGAACCAGGAACAAAGCAGCAGGTAGTAGACTGGAACGCTGGACTGGAACCAGGAACAAGGCAGCAGGTAGTAGACTGGAACGCTGGACTGGAACCAGGAACAAGGCAGCAGGTAGTAGACTGGAACGCTGGACTGGAACCAGGAACAAGGCAGCAGGTAGTAGACTGGATACAGGTATCAGACTGAGGGATGGTCAAACAAGCCGGAGGTCGGTATCGGTCGATCAGCAAAGGTACCAGGGACAACACAGAGGGATGGTCAGGCAAGCCAAGAGGGTCTGGTGCAGGCGGATAGCAGGATGGTCTAACAGGAAGCCGGGTCAGATAGCAGAGTACACAGGTCAGATCAGGTTAAGGCACATGGAACGCTGTAGAGCAGACAGTGGGGATAGAGTGTGACAGGCCGGTTTAAATAGCCCGCCTAGCACTAGCGGGGGTGCGCGCGCGTGTGCCCGTGCGTGACAGCACCCGTGAACGTGTGCGCATGCGCAGTGGAACCCGCGGCCGTGTCCCCATGCGTCTGGATCGCTGATTACTGGCAGGATCTTCATGACAGATACACACAAAAACATATAACATAAAAAAGTAGCAGCGCTAAATTGGTGCAATTGCTGTTTACATATGACACGAGACCGACACTTGCGTTTGCCTTTGCACGCGAGCACGTGGGGACAGGGATGCTTTTTTTTTTTTATTCTGTTTTTACACTGTTCCTTTCATTTTTTTTTTATCATTATTATTGTTATCACAGAGAATGTAAATGTGATAGCAATAGATAGTGACAGGTACTCTTTTTTAAAAAAAATTGAGGTCTATTACACCCTAGATCTCTCATCTGCCCTCAAAGCATCTGACCATACCAAGATCGGTGTGATAAGATGCTTTCCCAATTTCCTAATAGTGCTGTTTATATCCAGCGAAACAGAAGTCATGAAATGCTCGTAGCTTCCGGTTTCTTAGGCCATAGAGATTATTGGAGCCGTTCTGATCTTTGATCAGCTCTATGGTCAGCTGGCAGAACCACCGGCTGCATTATCAGGTTCCCTGGTGGAACAGGAGAGCCCGAGAACACCAAGGAAGACGACGGGAGGGGGTGGGGAAGGGGGGGCGTTCCCTCCCACTGCTTGTAAAAACAGTCTAGCGGCTAATTAGCTGCTAGGATTGCTTTTACACGAAAGCTGACGACTGGCTGAAAAGAACGATACAAAGATGATACCTAACCTGCAGGCATCATTCTGGTATAACCACTCAAAGTCCAGCAACATACCAGTACGTTGCTGGTCCTTGTTGGGCATATATTGTATTGTTCTTTTTTCATGCAGCCTGTGGGCTGAAAGAAAAAAAAGATATTGATCGGCAGGTATGCCCACCATTAGAATACCGCCCTGCATCCACCTACTTCTAATGATGAGCATACATGATGGGCATACATGAACCCGGTGGTTGTGGGGGTCTGCGGGGGGGCTTATCGGAATCTGGAAGCCCCCTTTAACAAGGGGGCCCCCAGATCCCGAACCCCCATGTCAGTTGGTAACGGGTACATTGTACACCTACCTTTCACAAAAAAGTGTCAAAATAGTAAAAGAGACAGGAGACACTTTGGGACAAGTTCTTTATTAAAAAATAAAAAAATAAAAATGTCCCTCGATATAAATCCATCTCACGCTGCCCGATGAGCCCAAAAAATAAAAATAAAAAAACTGCAACAGCTCCGCCTCCATGGCAGTCATCCCGCTCACTGCAGGCTTCTAGCTTTGACAGCTGTTATATAGCTGAGGGCGGGGCCACCCGGTGACCTAAATGGGTGACCCCGCCCCCCTCTGACACCACGTGACGTCAGAGGAATATCACTATTAGTGTCCATTAATCATCAAAAGAATATCCATCTTCATGCAGTGCTTGTGACAAACACTCCCACTGTTCAAATTAAAGAACTCAGAAATCAATGCCTCACAATAATGAGGATCGGTATGCTCAAATGGTTATTATTAATTCCCAGCGTGTCCAAGGTAATCCTACTCCAGGCAATAGTATCTCCTTAAATGCTTCTGTTCCAGTAGCCGCCCATAAAAAAAGAAAGGCTTGCAATAGTGCAGTACCGTAACACCATCAGATTTATTAAAACCAATTAAAAACACTTACAAAAATATTACAAAATACCTCCTTCTAATGTACAACCAGCCGTCAGTGTGCCCACTTGCCCTGCATAAGCCTGGTTCAGCCCGGTTCTGCTCACCACCTCGTTTGCCTCGGTTCCTGCCCCGCATGCAGTAATGCCCTGAAGCAATTTGTCCCTTTGGCCCTATGAGGAAGTCTGTATGGATGAAACGCATCAATAGACAGGTAATGCTCTGACGCATATGTCCCTTTGGCCCTATGAGGAAGTCTGCACAGATGAAATGCGTCAGTGTTAATGCATGCAGGAGCAGAAAGGACGCAAGTATGCTAACCTGGAAGTGATGCAGAGGAGGTGAGCTGAACGAGGTGGTGAGATGTCGGGAACCCAGCTTATGCAGGGCGAGCAGGTACACTGACTGCTGGTTGTACATTAGAAGGCAATATTTTATAGTGTTTTGTAAGCATTTTTAATTGGTTTTAATAAATCTGATGATGTTACGTTACGGTACTGCTCTGTTGTGAGCTTTTTTTTTTTTTTTTATGACGACTGCTGGAAGTAAAGCATTTAAAGTGTTACTAAACCCACAACAGTAAAATCAGTCTGTATATGCAGTAAAGCATGCTTGTTATACTCACTGAGTAACCTAAGGGGTTAATCCTCGGCATTGTATAAAAAGGCTGTTTGGTCCTGTCTTCTCTGATACTTCCCTTTTTCCACTGTCCCCAATCCATCTGCTAATAGTACAGAGCCTTTGGAATTACTCTGCATAAGCTCATTTTGGTGTGTATTGCTAGAGAGTTTTTATTTTCCTGGGAGGATGCATGTGATCAGCAATGGCCAATTAGTACTGTCCAGAAAGAGGGTCAGGGGTCCTGCAGCCTCATAGGACAGTCAGAGGAGAATGAAAACTCCTCCTAGAAGCTTTAACCAGACACTGAAAGAAGCCTCAAGACTGTTATATACTGCTGATGAGAAAAGGTATTTTGCGGTTTATATTTACAAAAATAATTGCATTTCCATGTTCTGTGTACTGTGGGAGACCAGATATAGTGAATGCAGGGTCCTGGGTTTAGTAACGCTTTAAGGAGATTATATGCTGATCATCATGGATGTTAGACATTTATTTCTGGTTAGTTATTTAATCTGAACAGCAGGAATGTTTGTCACAATCACTGCATGAAGATGGATAGTCTATTGATGAGTTATGAGCACTAATGGTGATATTCAACACACATTCATGTGGAGGACTTCTTTTGGGGCTATTGCTGTTATTTCTGTTATTTTGGGGTATTTATGTTATATTTTATCACATATACATTTATTATACAAACACTAAGGTCATGATGATGTGCAGCACCATCTAATGTCTGAGTATTTTGTTTTGTTTTGTTCAGACACTATTTGTAACTGTATAATTGCCCCTCCTATGTTGGGCCATTTACTTGTTTTGCCACCCGAATGCCCAGGTCTTGCATTGCCTACTACACTGCACTGCATATACCAAGTTACTTTGCTTGTGTTTGGGTGTCGGGTCTTTTGGATGCAGACGTTTCTGTTTCAGTGTACAGTATTGCTAGACTCAGGGCTGGTGCTACCACTAGGCAAACTAGGTAGCTGCCTAGGGCACACTGCCACATAGGGCGCAGCCATGGCCAGTGCCACAATCCTCTCCTGTCACCTCCTGATCCCCGGTGGATGTCACCTCTAGAGCCGCTGTCCCTCCCCCGCACACACTGGTGCACCTGCACACAGCGGAAGTGAGCTGGGATCCAGGCACCAGAAAAGGTCATTCACTGGCTGATGGTGATCACAGCTCACTGCAGCTAAAATCAGCCCAAAGCCCCGATTGCTGCCTGTCATCGCCAGCCAGCATGGAGCTTGGGGTGGAGATGTCGGTGTGGCCAGTCTGCAGGAGTGTAGGGGGGAGAAGAGGGAATCTCCGCTACGGGGGACTGTGCATGGCCTGCAAGCTGAGATGAAGGAGTTCAGGTGCAGGGTGGAAAGGCAGCTGGAGGATGGGCACCTGGCGGGTCCCCTCTCCCATCACCGACCTGCAGTGTGAGAACCTGAGCCTGCGGAAGCATGTGGACGAACTCTGCTGTCAGGTGGAACCGTGGAAGCACCGAGCCGGGTGGCGGGACTGAGAGGGGACTGACAGACCAGGTACTCCAACCATGCGCTGCTCGCTGTGTCCGGCAAGACAGCTCAGGTCAATTCAATGAGGGGGCAACAGAAATCACAGGGGGGTATAGTCTATACAGGACAGTGTGTGCAGTAAGGGGGGCAGTTTGTGTGGGAAGGGGGTGTAGGGTTAAAGAGGTGCAGTGTATACAGAAAGGGTGGTGTAGGGTTAAAGTGGGGCAGTGTATACAGGAAGGGGGGTGTAGGGTTAAAGGGGGGCAGTGTGTACAGGAAGGTGGGTGTAGGGTTAAAGGGGGCAGTGTGTGCAGGAAGGGGGGCAGTGTGTTCAGGTAGGTGGGTGTAGGATTAAAGGGGGGCAGTGTGTATAGGAAGGGGGGTGTAGGGTTAAAGAGGGGCAGTGTATACAGGAAGGGGCAAGTAGGGTTAAACGGGGCAGTGTGTGCAGGAAGGGGGCAGTGTGTACAGGAAGGTGGGTGTAGGATTAAAGGGGGGGCAGTGTGTATAGGAAGGCAGATGTAGGGTTAAAAGGGGGCAGTGTGTATAGGAAGAAGAGTGTAGGATTAAAGGGGGTATAGCAATAAAAGGGGGCAGTGTGTGCAGGAAGGAGTGGAGCATTAAAAGAGGGCAGTGTGTGCATGAAGGGGGTGTAGCATTAAAGGGGGGCAGTGTGTGCAGGAAGGGGGGTGTAGGATTAAAGGGGGCAGTGTGTACAGGAGGGGGAGTGTAGGCCTAAAGTAAGAGGGGCAATGTGTGCAGTTTTTTTTTGGGAGGGGTGCAAGTAGATGGTCTTTCCTAGGGTGCAAACTAGTGTAGCACCGGCCCTGGCTAGGCTTGAAAGACACAGGGATGCAATAGTAAAGATCCTTAAATACAGAATGACTACTGTGTGCTACTCCATTTGTTCTGCTTCTCCCCTTTGTGCCATGGTCCCATGTTTTTGCTTTATCCAGATGTCTCTATCCTTGGCTTTAGACTATTTGTTTGTTGTTACATCTCAGCCTGATGTTGCATAACCCCCATTTATGTTCCAGTAGCTGGTGGGCTTCAAAAAACTGATTCTGGTCTGTGTGGGTAGGTCTCCTGTAGACGTCAATGTCCAAGTCACCCCCTACTTGACATGTAACACACAGTTCAAAAAGACTAATTTGTTATTCACACAGACAGCACAAATATATATATATTTCCTATGATCGTTAGTTCCATTTACAGGCCATAGTACAATATTTTTGTAAAGTACCCTAATCAGGAAAATACCTCATTATGGCCACTAGGTAGAACTGGTGATCATAGGAAATAAACATATTATGGTGATTAATTGTGACAGCTGTATGAATGCTTGAGACAGCTTAACCCACATATCATCCATGTATAAATTAAAGCATTAACACCTCTGCAGGCTTCTTTACACCAGGGATGGGATTATATAACTAAAACAGGGTGGTTCCACATCTTTCACACTTCCCTTCTGTTTTTGGACAATCAACATCTGCCTTGACACATTCCACAGTAAATGGAATAAGGTGTTTGTGCTGTGTGGATATACATGCTGGGTTGTGTTTCTTGGCACGTATTAGAACTGAAAACGTGTCTTGGATAAGCTTTACAAACGTCTTTAACCACTTCAATACCAGGCACTTAGACACCTTCCTGCCCAAGGCAATTTTCAGCTTGCAGTGCTGTCGCACTTTGAATGACAATTACGTGGATATGCTACACTGTACCCAAACAATTTTTTTTATCATTTTGTTCCCACAAATAGAGCTTTATTTTGGTGGTATTTCATCACCCCTGCAATTTTTATTTTTTGCGCAACAAATAAAAAAAGACCGAAAATTTTGCAAAAAAACAAGTTTTTTCTTTGTTTCTGTTAATTTTTTTGTAAATAAGTAAGTTTTCTTCTTCAATGATAGGCACTGATATGGCTGCACTGACGGGCACTGATGGGCACCGATGAGGTGGCAGCAATGAGGTGGCACTGATGAGGTGGCACTGATGGGTACTGATGATGGGCACTGATAGAGGGCACTGATGGGCACTGATAGGTGGCACTGAGGGGCACTGATAGGTGGCACTGGTATGCGGCACTGATGGGCACTCATAGGTGGCACTGATGGGCACTCATAAGCGGCACTGATGGGCACTCGTAGGCAGCACTGATGGGCACTCGTAGGCGGCACCGATGGGTACTTATGGTCGGCACTGATGCGTATGTAGCTGCTGGTATTTGATCGGGCCTGTTTCTCTTTTCACACCCCTTATTAATTTGGATCAATCCCCTTGGCACAGCTGTAGTGCAGTAAAGTCTCTCAATGTATAATGCAGTTATAATATACCTTTACCTAGGTACCTGTTGCTCCACCTGCAGGAGAAAAAAATACAACACTGCACACGAATTGTAATTAACCAGAATAATTTTTTTATTGTACTAAACTGGTGTTAAAAAGTAATTACAATAACTATACTGTCACACTAACGTGGCGTGACTGCACAGTGAATATTCACAGAGATTTCAACATATATATACATATATATATATATATATATATATATATATATATATATATATATATATATATATATATATATATATATATATATATATATATATATATATATATATATATATATATATATATATATATATATATATATATATATATATATATATATATATAGGTTTCTTGTTTCTTGTATAGACCCCCTGCTGATGCATCTCCAGGTGGGACTAGTGTTCAGAGTGAATAATGCCTTAACTCTGGACACCTTCCCACCTCCAGCACACTGTAGCAACACAAAGACACAGGAAAATCAACACCCCACAGTTTTAATCACTAGGGAGCTCCCCCTGCTTTGACAGTGCAATCACTCTATTATTATGACTAAATGCAAGGTCTTGCAATGATAGAAATAGTCCTGTTATCTTCTGTCTTCTGCTAGCTAGAGAATCTTTATATTTGTAATCCACAGGATTTGTGATTAATGAAAGGATGCAGAATGATGCACAGTAGAAATTTCAATCAGGTAAATTGGTTAGATACTTGTTCTCAAAGGGAACAAACTTCCAGCATCAATTCCTGGGTAATGGAGTCTAATTTGAAACCTGTGTAAGTGTTACTCTTTCCAACTGAAGCTGTTTCGTGGGCCTATCAATCCCAGCAGCACTTTGCAATAAATCTAAGTGTGTAACATGTAATGCAAACTTCTGGGCATTAGCCCTCTCACCGCAATGAATCCAGGCAGATGGATGTCTCCGTTCCACAAGTTCTCAGTCTGTTTGGAGTTGCCGCCACGCTGTTACGCTGCTCTGTTCACTGATGACCAGAAGTCCTTGGTTACCTTCTTCAAGGGTCTCCGGAACAATCACTCTGCTGCTCCAGCACGCTGTGATCTAAGGCAGGATCACTGGCTGCTGTTCCGCTCTGCACAGGGTAGGCCGCAACTCTGTGGGACACACCCACAGAGCCCTGCTGGCAGGTCACGCGTCCCAGGAACAAGAGACCTAAAATGGCAGCTCCAAACCCTTTTATATCCTTCCCACAATGCAGTTCAGTTCTCCTGAGATTCATGGGAGTTAATGGGCATTGTGGGTAGGTCAAGTTAATGTCCAAAGGTAACCAATAAAACACTTCCATGTCACTTCCATGTCAAGTGAAAAAATATAAAGATGCTGTACTTTTATATTTTGGCCGCTAGATGGCATCATATACCAACTTATTAACCTTACAGCATTATATATAACTAGAAGCAAAAATTGTCAGCGCTACATACTCCCCCTGCTTTGAGTCTTTGGTCCCCAAAGACATGCAAGACCCTGTTTTTGTTACTCATTTTGGCCTCTAGGCGAGCGCACAAAACCAACAGAGGAGCCTCTCACCAATTCTCAGGTGTTGGGAAGCTACTCTGTGTACCCACAACTGTCACATTGATATCAGATACAGATGTGCCAAGGGGTGAAATGGGGCTCTCTTTTTCTAAAGTGACAGAGGAAAAATTAGGCTCTTCGACATTCCTTTTACTGATGACTTTAGCTACTTCAGAACACTCGCCCAGTGTATCATACGTTAGTCTTTTTGGTGGGCCAATGTCCCTCATTCCTCTTAGTTTTTTCGGTGTGTCCACTACTTCTGGGCAAACACTATTTTCTTCTATTACAGACCTCTGTTCCTCAAAGTCAGTGGGAGACAAACATTCTTCAGAATGCTCAGACAGTGGTACAAACTCTGGAGCTTCTGGCCTAAGGGCCTTACTATCCTCTCTGTTTGTCTGGAATGAAACACTCCTTTCAGCTTCTGGTGTATCAGACAACCACAACCAGCTGATGTCCATGTCTTTCTCCACATTATCCTCAGTTATCAAGGATCCAGGCTGAGACCTAGTTACAGGCCGGCGTGCAGTCGTGGATGTAGATGATAACTCCTCCTCTGGGATTATCCTGACTGCTTCGGTGAAGGGTAAGAGGTGATTCCGATGCCAAGTCTTAACTGGTCCAGCACTTCCTTCTGGTTTAATTTTGAATACTGGGAGCCCTGGAAGTCGTTTGCATACAACGTATGGCTGCGACCTCCAGCGATTATCCAGCTTGTGTTTCCCTGGAATACCTAGATTTCTTAATAAGACTCGGTCGCCAGGTTGTAGATCTTGAATCCTTACTTTGAGGTCAAACTTCCTCTTATTTCTACTCCCTCTGCTGTTTGACATAGCCCGAGCCTTCTCATAAGCAATCTTCAGACTCTTCCGCAACCTATTGGCATACCCTCGATGAGAGGTCTCTGAAGTGTGGTCCAGAGAAGTTCCAAAAGCCAAGTCAAATGGTAGTCTGGCCTCTCATCCAAACATCAACCGATAGGGTGAATATCCTGTGACATCACTCTTGGTGCTATTATACGCATGTACCAGGGCAGTGATGTGCTTGCTCCAATTGGGTTTTTGTTCAGAGCTCAGGGTCCCCAACAGTGTGTTTTGGCTCTTGAGTTTTTTCTTTCTTCCTTTCCAGGACAGCTTCTTCTTATCGTACAATCCGGATCAGGTCGGGGTACTTCAATATGCCCCCATCTTGCCGAGTTCTTAACTGGAGCGTGATGGGGTCCAAGGGCTGCGCACCCCTTAGAACTTGTTTTGCTCGAATTTCATCCACCTCTCGGGGATCTAGCCCCTTCTTCAAGAAGATCTGGTGAATGATCTTGTCCAACCGTCTCATATATTCTGACAGTTTTTCCCCTTCATCTTCATAGGTGTGCTCCAGTTGATAAATCAGGTCCGAGACTTTTTCAGTATGTCCAAACACATCTTGCAGGATATCTAGGTAGTCCTGGGCTACACAGTTCTGTTTGCTGAGTTTCAAATTTCGGATAGCCTCTGAAGCAGGCCCTTTCAAACTCTCAGTGATCAGCTGTTTTTTGTGTGCTTCAGGGATGTCCCACTCATCCAAAGCTTGCGTGGTCTGCTCCAACCACTCTTCAAAGGTGTCTACCTCTGGAGGTACAGGCCGTCGGCCAGAGAAAATACCGAGCTTCCGATACCCAGTCCCTGAGTATGTTGGGTTTCCCTTTTGACATTGAGACACAAAATTCCCTAGGGCTGTAAAGAGCTCTGGTTCAATTGCAGCCAGAATCGACTGGGAGGGAACCTTGACTTTAGCTGATCTCATCGGTGGGAGGTTGGTAGGGCTCTCGCCCGGTCCCCCTGGGTGGGTTAGATAGAATTTGGTCTTATAAGGTAGTTCAACACTGGTGCCCTTAAAGTTTTCCGGGACGCCCTTTCTCCACTCTAGTAGCGCGTAAGTGCGGAATGTCTCCTGATCCGGTCTGACAGCAGTCACCTTTGCTTTTCTGTCTGGGGACAGTGTTTTCACCACTTGGTTAATTTGTTCTTTCTCCCAGACATCTCCCCAGAGTTCAATCGCCACGCTCGCTTCTGAGCGGGTGCCTTCTACCTCGCACCACTGCGCCACAGTGGGTGATCCATTGTGCGGTTCCTAAGGGGGGGCTTGACTTCAGAGAAACAGTTATCCTGGACGAGCCTCCACATGTAGCAATTACCCCCCGAAGAAGCTGCTGGTATTTGATCGGGCCTGTTTCTCTTTTTACATCCCTTATTAATTTGGATCAATCCCCTTGACACAGCTGTAGTGCAGTGCTGTAATGATACTGATTAGACATGTGCACGGCCAAAAAATTCGTTCATTTTCATTTTCGTTTCATTAGTTTATTTATTTTTTTCATTTTTCAGGTCATTCAGTGTGATCGCAATTCGTAAATTCGTACATTCGTTACTTCGTACATTTGAAAATTAGTTCATTCGTACATTCGTAAATTCATACCTTCGTTCATTCGTACATTTGTGAATTCGTACATTCTTATATTCATACATTTGTAAATTCGTGCATTTGTAAATTCGTAAAATCGTACATTTGTAAATTAGAAAATTCGGAAATTTGTAAATTTGAAATTTGAAAATCAAAAAATCTGAAATAGTAACTATTAAGTTATAGGTATTGTAACTTCCTTTCAAATTTGACTGTCAGTGAACGTAACAAATACGAATTTATCCGAAGTTACGAATTATCCAAAACAAATGCTGTATCTAAACAAATGGAGCGGAAAAAATTAATAAAAAATAATAATAATAAAACGTTTTTATTATTATTATTGTTATTTATTATTAATTCATTACATTCCATTCGTTTGGATACGGCATTCGTTATTTCGGATCATTCATAACTTCGGATAAATTTGTATGTGTTACGTTCACTAACAGCCAAATTTGAAAGGAAATTACAAAACCTATAATTTAATAGTTACTAGTAATAGTTAAGTTATTATTAGTCAATTATTATTTCAGATTTCCAAATTTCCGAATTTCCGAATTTACGAATTTACTAATTCACTAATTCACTAATTTACTCATTTACGAATGTACGAAGGTACGAATTTACGAATGTATGAATTTACGAATGTACAAATTTTTCGAATTTACGAATATTGGGAAAAATTTGTTAAATGGGTTTTTGTTAATTCAGATATTTCCGAATTAACGAATTTGTCGAAATTCGTTAAAAAACTAATTTGGACCGAAACGAATTGCACATGCCTAATACTGATATGAAGTAAAGTCTCTCAATGTATAATGCAGTTATAATATACCTTTACCTAGGTACCTGTTGCTCCACCTGCAGGAGAAACAAAATACAACACTGCACACAAATTGTAATTAACCGGAATAATTTATTTTATTAAACTGGTGTTAAACAGTAATTACAATAACTATACTGTCAAACTAACGTGGCGTGACCGCACAGTGAATATTCACAGGGATTTCAACATATATATATAGGTTTCTTGTATAGACCCCCTGCTGGTGCATCTCCAGGGGGGACTAGTGTTCAGAGTGAATAATGCCTTAACTCTGGACACCTTCCCACCTCCAGCACACTGTAGCAACACAAAGACACAGGAAAATCAACACTCCACAGTTTTAATCACTAGGGAGCTCCTCCTGCTTTGACAGTGCAATCACTCTATTATTATGACTAAATGCAAGACCTTGCAATGATAGAAATAGTCCTGTTATCTTCTGTCTTCTGCTAGCTAGAGAATCTTTATATTTGTAATCCACAGGATTTGTGATTAATGAAAGGATGCAGAATGATGCACAGTAGAAATTTCAATCGGGTAAATTGGTTAGATACTTCTTCTCAAAGAGAACAAACTTCCAGCATCAATTCCTGGGTAATGCAGTCTAATTTGAAACCTGTGCAAGTGTCACTCTTTCCAACTGAAGCGGTTTCGTGGGACTATGAATCCCAGCAGCACTTTGCAATAAATCTAAGTGTGTAACATGTAATGCAAACTTTTGGGCGTTAGCCCTCTCACTGCACTAAATCCAGGCAGATGGATGTCTCCGTTTCACAAGTTCTCAGTCTGTTTGGAGTTGCCGCCATGCTGTTACGCTGCTCCGTTTACTGATGACCAGGAGTCCTCGGTTACCTCCTTCAAGGGTCTCCGGGAATAATCACTCTGCTGCTCCAGCATGCTGTGATCTAAAGCAGGATCGCTGGCTGCTGTTCTGCTCCGCACAGGGTAGGCCGCAACTCTGTGGGACACACACACACCCACAGAGCCCTGCTGGCAGGCCACGCGTCCCAGGAACAAGAGACCTAAAATGGCTTCTCCAAACCCTTTTATATCCTTCCCACAATGCAGTTCAGCTCTCCTGAGATTCATGGGAGTTAATGGGCATTGTGGGTAGGTCAAGTTAATGTCCAAAGGTAACCAATAAAAGACTTCCATGTCACTTCTAAGTGAAAAAAATATAAAGATGCTGTTCTTTTATATTGAGGCCGCTAGATGGCATCATACACCAACTTATTAACCTTACAGCATTACATATAACTAGAAGCAAAAATTGTCAGCGCTACACGTACTTATGGGTGGCACTGATAGGTGGCATGGATGGACACTGATAGGTGGGCACTGATAGGTGGCACTGATGGACACTGATGGGTGGCACTGATGACACTGATGGGTGGCATTGTGGGGCATCCCTGTTTTGTCATGTAAATATGATGTGCCAGTCAGTGCCCATTTGTGGACACTGACTGGCATATTTTGGCCATTTTTTTTTACATGTGGATGGCCATGGGAGATGTACCTGGCCATCCACATGCTGGGGACTTCCCTGGTGGTCTAGTGTGGGCATCTGAGGGGGGGCTGCTCTGATAAACAATCAGCGTATACCCCCCTGTCAGGAGACCCGCCGCTTGGCTCTCCTCTACTCGCGTCTGTCAGACGTGAGTGTGGAAAAGCCAATCAACGGCTCTTCCTATTTACATCCTCATCAGCCGTGATTGGACACGGCTGATCACGTGGTAAAGAGCCTCCACCAGAGGCTCTTTACCGAGATCGGTGTATCGGTGTGTCAGACTGACACACCGCACCACCAATCGCTGCGATGCGCGCCCCCACGGGCGAACCGGCATGTTATCCTGCTGGACGTCATATGACGCCCAGTGAGGATAACTGAACCTCCGCCTGGCCGTCATTCTGCTATAGGCCGGGCGGGAAGTTGTTAACATTACAGAACGAGTCCAACTCAATGTGACTACTACTAGCTGAGACCTGGATAGATGAAAACCCTCACTGACAAATCTTTTTAAGGTGTTTTTAAATCTAAAGGAAAGTTGTAGCAGAAAATTGTATAATGTATGTTTAGCCTAATGCCCTGTATACACGGTCGGACATTGATCGGACATTCCGACAACAAAATCCATGGATTTTTTCCGACGGATGTTGCCTCAAACTTGTCTTGCATACACACGGTCACACAAAGTTGACGGAAAATTTGATCGTTCTAAACGCGTTGACGTAAAACACGTACGTCGGGACTATAAAGGGGCAGTAGCCAATAGCTTTCGTCTCTTAATTTATTCCGAGCATGCGTGGCACTTTGTGCGTCGGATTTGTGTACACACGATCGGAATTTCCAACAACGGATTTTGTTGTCGGAAAATTTTATAGCAAGCTCTCAAACTTTGTGTCGGAAATTCCGATGGAAAATGTGTGATGGAGCCTACACACGGTTGGAATTTCTAAAAACAAGGTCCTATCACACATTTTCCGTCAGAAAATCCGTCTGTGTGTACAGGGCATAAGCCATTTAGCTTACTGCATCCCACCACTTGACAATAATGCCAAAATCTGACAACAATGCCAAAATCATGACTTTGCTGGGTAGAGACATCCTGAGAGCGCGCAAAGTATGTAAAAAAGCAGCACAGTGGCTAGAACAAGGTTTTTTATGCCGAAAAGACTGACAAAGGTTAGGTAATTATTGCAATCCACCAAGAATGCATACCTTAAGTCTCAGACCATGTGTGCTCCAATACAACTATTATACAGACAAGTCAAGGCTACATTAGAGAACCACTTCATAATAGCTCTGGTGGGACAACGCCCTAGAGTGCCACTAACAGTGCCTGCATCTTCTTCAGACGATCAAAAACTCACTGATACTGATATCTGATACTGATAACTAACACCACTGACAGCTCAGTAAACATACCTGAAACTCAGTTAGCAGGGAATGACCTAAAGAATTTGACAGAAACTTCTGGTCTAGTCATAATTAGGGATGGGCGAATTGTTTTGCTGGAGCATAAGTTCGGGCTGGACTTTGTTCGGATGTTCTGCGAACATCGAACAATATGCGGTGTTCGGGGCAAATTCGAAAGCCGCCAGAACACCATTAAAGTCTATGGGACACTAACGTGAAAAATCAAAAGTGCTCATTTTAAAGGGTAATATGCAAGTTATTGTCATAAAAATATGTTTGGGGACCTGGGGCCTGCCCCAGGGGACATGTATCAATGCAAAAAAATTTTTAAAAAACGGCTGTTTTTTTGGGAGCAGTGATTTTTTTAATGCTTAAAGTAAAACAGAAATTAAATATTCCCTTAAATATCGTGCCTGGGGGGTGTCTATAGCCCTTTCACGCCTAAGCCTATTTCTGACATTTGGTGTTTACAAGTTAAAATCCATATTTTTTGCTAGAAAATTACTTAGAACCCCCAAACATTGTATATAAATTTTTTTAGCAGAGACCCTAGAGAATAAAATGGCGATTGTTGCAATATTTTATGTCACATGGTATTTGTGCAGCGGTGTTTTAAACGCAATTTTGGGAAAAGGGACACTTTCATGAATTTTAAAAAACTAAACATTAAAGTTAGCACAATTTTTTTGTATAATGTAGGCAACGTTTTAATTTTTTTTTACGGTTACCAGGTTGGAATTACAGAGGAGGTCTAGTGCTAGAATTATTGCTCTGGCTCTGACGATCGCAGCAATGCCTCACATTTGTGGTTTGAACACCGTTTACATATGCAGGCATTTTCTTTGCTGCGCAAGCTCGCGGGAACGAGGGGGGCTTTAAAAAAAAATTATTTTTTAATAAAGGACTTGTCCCAAGCTGTGTTTTGTCATTTTTAACATTTTGACACTTTTTTTGTGAAATGGTAGGGGTACTTGTACCCCGTTACCATTTCACACAGGGGGAGGCCAGGATCTGGGGGTCCCCTTGTTAAAGGGGGCTTCCAGATTCCAATAAGCCCCCTGCCCGAAGACCCCCACAACCACCAGGCAAGGGTTGTGGGGATGAGGCCCTTGTCCCCATCAACATGGGGACAAGGTGCTTTGGGGGGCTACCCCAAAGCACCCTCCCCATGTTGAGGGCATGTGGCCTAGTACGGTTTAGGAGGGGGGCGCTCTCTCATCCCCCCTTTTCCTGCGGCCTGCCAAGTTGTGTGCTCGGATAAGGGTCTGGTATGGATTTTGAGGGGACGCCTACGCCATTTTTTTTTTAAATTGGCGCAGGGTTCCCCTTAAATTCCATATCAGACCTGAAGGGCCTGGTATGGATTTTAGGGGGACCCCTGCGCAATTTTTAAAACAAGTTTTGTTCGGGGTTTCCCTTAATATTCATACCAGTATCACTTTACAGGCATACTATAGACACCCCCCAGGCACAATATTTAAAGGAATATTTCATTTTTATTGTTTCACTTTAAGCATTAAAAAAATCACTGCTCCCAAAAAAACGTCCGTTTTTAAAAAAAAAATTGTGCATTGATACATGTACCCTGGGGCAGGACCCGGGTCCCCAAACACTTTTTATGACAGTAACTTGCATAAAAGCCTTTAAAATTAGCACTTTTGATTATTCATGTTCATGTCCCATAGACTTTAACGTGTTTGTGTGTTCTGCCGAATTTTTTGCCTGTTTGCATGTTCTGCTGCAAACTGAACAGGAGGGTGTTCGGCTCATCCCTAGTCATAATACAATAATGTTCCTTTCTTCAAAGTTGGAAGTAGAACTTCACAAGAATGAAATTGTCAAGAAGTCCCTTAAGCCAATTATAGGGACTACTCCAACTTTGCCCCAAGAGGCTATGTTGATGTTTTATCTCCACCAAGCTAAAGGCCCCTATATTGAGGCATTTTACTAAGTGATTTACAGGGACCTCATGCTTTTTTGTAAATCCCCCAAAAAATTGGTCATAACCTTTCCTCAGAGGAACGGTCTCCCCTAATTTCTCTCTAGAACAGTCAGGACTTTGTGATTAAGCAAGCAGATTAAGGGGAAAATAGGGTGATTCAAAATCATTGGGGTTACGTAAACCAATCTTTTAGTCTACTTTGTGACGAGACTACTTACAAAAATTTATCGGGGGATTCCCTACATGAATTCAGGGCAGAATTTTTTGAGCTGGTGAGACAAGCAACCATGGAAGGCATACTGACCAAAGGTGAGTAGGCATTTTCGTGCCGGGATTACTTTACCCCGTATTTCTATCACTTACCGAAAGTGCACAAAAGTTTGATGACACCACCCAGTCTTCCAAATGTAGCCTCTATCAACAGCCTTACTAGTGGGCTGTCGGATTATGCTGACTGTTTTCTGCAACCCATTGCCACCAGTTTACCCGCCTACATCAAGGACACGGGGGGACATTCTTGGCATTTTTGAGCATTATACTTGAAGACCAGATTATATCTGGGTCTCTAGACATATCATCTTTTTATACATCCATACCCCATCAAGTTGACCTACAGGCATTACAGTACTTCTTTGCCAAATACAATGATCTGAACAGCTGGCAGGCCTCTTTTTTGGTGGCAGCTGTGAGGTTTATCCTCAGTCACAATTATTTTTACTTCTTGGGTGATTTCTATTTGTATAAAATTGGCACAGCTATGGGGACAAATTTTGCGCCCAGCTATGCCAACATCTATATGGGGTATTTAGAGGACTTGAGCATTTTGGGCTAACAACCCCTTTGCTGAATATATTTTCCTGTATGGGAAACATGTTGATGACCAGAACACAAGATCCAAGCATCCATGCCGTACTGTAACTGCTGTTTTCAGGAGAGTCTTTTTATTTATTTAACTCATTCAATTATCAACATTCGTTCTCCCCAGCGCCCAACACCTGACAGTTCATTCCTTCCCCCTGCTCAGTATAGGTCAGCTAAAGAAGAGGAAGATTTCCTTAAAACATGTCCTGTTGTGATTTGGTGGTGTCATCAGCATGGTGGACTCATCTGACACAAGGAAATTCGACAACTGCACTGTGGCCACGAGGAGCCAGCACACTATCAGTGGTCCAGACGCTGGGTTATGGACTGATCCCTTTGTGCGGCTCAGGAGAGTGCACTGACAGTGGCGCATGGTTTTGCCCTGTATTGCTTCCAATGCACCTACTTTTTTGAATAGGCTCTTTTTACACTGTTTCAATAAAGGCTTACATTAATATACTACACTAGAGCAGTGGCACTGTCTAGCCCTTCCCCCTCTTTTGTCTTTACACAGGTGGACACCCTCCTCCATGGTTGACAGCAGCACGCTTTCAATGCCAGTTTTTCCATGTCTAGCTCAGGGATACCCGCTCTATCATTCTTTTGTATTCACTTTGAATCTAATTTCTTTAGGTTTTTTTTTTTTGGATACTTTGTACCTCTTTCATAGTTTGTGCAGTGAAATACAAATATTTATCATTTTCCCCTGTTGGTCTCACTGCACTCAAAGGAAGCAAAAGAGAGTTGAGGGATGTGCCCTAAGCGCCACTTTTTGGTGCTCTGGCTTTTATATTGTTTTTTCTTGGCAAGAATCCAACCCCTGAGAGCACGTTATCATGGCACAATTAGTTTGCAATGTAATAATGCACAGAGCAGTGCCAACTTTATCACGTCAGAGGGAGACTATGGGGGTGAGGTCATTGGGGGTGGGGTCAGAGCCCTGAGTTGAACTTTAACAGGGAAAAATGTTGCATCTTCTGCCTACCCACATTATTATTTTGATTCATGGCACCCACCATGCTTTAATTACAAGAGGGACAAGCTGCACATGCTCAGTTTGGTGTGTATTGCTAAAGAGTTTTTTTTTTTTCTTCGGAAGTTGCATGTGATCAGCACAGGCCCAATCAGCACTGTCCAGACAGAGGGTCAGGGGTCCTGCAGCCTTATAGGACAGTCAGGGGAGAATGAAAACTCCTCCTACAAGCTTTCACCAGACACTGATAGAAGTCACAAGACGGCTTTCACTGATGACGAGAAAAGATGTTTAGCAGTTTATTTTTATTAAAACTTTTGCATTTCCATGCTCTGTGTATTATGGGAGACCAGATATAGTGAATGCAGGGTCCTGGGATTAGTAACACCTTAACAAAAAAACTAAGAACAGTGAGCATATTCTTCATATCAATGTCACTCCAGGCACTTGCCTATGACGTTTGTTGTAATTATATTGTACCTCCTAGTACTGAACTAGTCGGATTATCCAGAAACATGTATTAGTTTCTCCATTAACAGCATAATAAGAGAAAAAAAAACAAGCTATATAACTTGTATCCACACAAACCCAAAAAAACAAAACAAAACAGCAATACCAAAAAAAAAAAAAAAAACTACAAGAATAATGTTGATCCCTTAAGCATCTTACAGGAGATATGGTTAACTGAGATAAAATGTATGGATGAGGATTGTTCACATTAATATCACAGCAAGCCGCAAATATTACAAATTGGAGTTCTATGTTTTATAGCTTCTATTAAAATAATCTTCTATTTCCAGAATGATATTGCAGGATTTTGTACACTCCAGGCTTTGTTATATTCACTTGAGTGAATCGCCAGCACTGGCTGACATAGGAAGGAAAGTTAATAACATGCAGGATATATTCATTTATCTGCATCTCTCATAAAAGCAGACACATAGGCTTAAAAGCCAGCATGCTAAAATAAAAAAAAAGCATATTAAAAATTTGCCAGTATGACATTAGTAAGAAATATTACATTAACTGAAGTGCCTGGAACAGGCTCAGTAAAAATGAAATGATTGAACCTTCAAGGTCTGTATTAAAGCAGACATACAGTATATGTATTCATATAAACCCAGCCAGGGGCGGACTGACCATTCGGGCACTCGGGCACTGCCGGAGGGCCCCATGTCACTAAGGGGCCCCATCAGGGTTGCCAGCCTCAATAAAACCAGGGACAGTATGTAAAAATCAGTGTTTTTAAAAAAATCCCAAGATTATAGCTGCCCTGCCTCTCCAGTACCTTTTCTGTGTGTGTATACTGTGTGTGTATATTGTGTGTCTGTGTGTGTATACTGTATGTGTGTGTGTGTGTGTGTGTATACTGTGTGGCCCCATAATCTATTGCCTGGAGGCCCCATAATCTCCTATTGCCTGGGGCCCCATAATCTCCTATTGCCCGGGGGCCCCATATTCTTCTCCTATTGCCCGGGGGCCCCATAATCTCCTATTACCCGGGGGGGCCCATGAGTTATCAGTCCGCCCCTGAACCCAGCACAGCTCTTACTAGTGATATAGAGGTGTATACGTAAAATTACATTAAAGTCCACTACATTTTTTTTATATGTGACATCCCCAGATCTTCTTCTTGCAGTGGAAGTGGTCCCCAATTATCTTAATAATGTGCTCCTAGGCATGTTCTTTATGCCCTGGGCTCACAGGAAGTAGAGCGAATACCAGGAGAGGAGGAGGATGCAAATTGCAAGTATTCCTTAAGGAGCTTTTATTTAAAATTGGAAAGAAGAATGAAAAAAGCTTTTACTGGTGTTGGGCAAAAATACCATGTGATCCAGTTGCAGTGAGTTTCCAAAAGTAGTGCATACACTATTTCTGGTGGAGTGCAGTGCGATTTGAGCCTATCCAAAATAAATAGGCTCAAAGTGCACCGTACTGAACTGCATGTGAACCTTACAGGATCATGCTGCACTTGGTTCCCAGTGAGAACCGCCCTTAATGTGAGTTAGCTTTTACAATGTTGCATCGGACATTCTCTTTCATAAGTACCACTTCAAATTAGTAAAGAGATGGTCTCATTTTATTTCTGTCTAATGCAATATAGTTATTAATTGTTAAATATCAATCTTTTCTATTTCCAAGGACATCTGGGCTAATTATAATACATTGACAACACTTCTGCAACAGCAGAAGTGTTACTACTCATGTATTTTGCAGTAACATCACCAAATGCCTGACTAAACATACAATAGATATTTCATTTTGGCACTACAGGGATTTCATAAAATTCTTTCTCAAACATAATACGATGTTTCTTTATGTACTTCAACAGACACTTTTTTAGTTTATAAAATAACATTACTGAAACAAAATGCAATAAATAACAATCCAGCTTCATATTGTTTTATTAGCTTAGTGCCAGGAGAGGAACGTCACCCCCATAGGAGCCTGGACCACTTCCCAGCTGTTTACAAAAACATATAATTACCATTTTCTTTAATTAACTCATTCCATCTCAGGTAGCTTACAGTGGATTTGTAGATAGTAAGAATAGACAAATTATATGCGAGAAAAGGAGATAGGGAAGCTTTTGTTTTTTGTTGCTGATACAGAAGATGTTACCAGTTCTGTCCATGTCCATGCTAAAGGACTTTCACCCCCATATGAGCCTGAACCACCACACAGCTGTTCACAAAATCAGAATTAGCATGTTCTTTAATTAACTCATTCCATCTCATGGAGCTTACAGTCAACTTGTAGATACTGAGAAAAGACAAATGATATGCAACAAAATGAGATAGAGAAGCTTCCCTTTTTATTGGTGACACGGAAGATGTTACCAGTTCTGTCCATGTCCAAAGAAATTAAAGCCAATTCTTTTTTTTTTTCTTTTTTTTTTTTTTTTTTAGTTTTTAGTTTTTACTGGAGTAGGGAATTTGTTAAAACCACAGTCAATTTTCTTTTTTTTTTTTATTTATTTTACTGCCTGTATTTAATTTTTATTTTGGAGATCAAACGGTAAGAGCTAGTCTCTCTGAAATGGGGGGACATTCTCTCATACACAAGTTGTAACTGAACCTGGTGCCCATACTGGAAGTTTTCCTACCCACTTTCTGGGTCACTGGCAGAGTCAGCAGTCCTTATCGGCACACTTGTTCTTTGTCAGTTACACAAAATGTTGAAGTAAGAGGGTCAACTCTCAAGCAACTAGCATTTTCTAGTCAGAGGTGGCAACCTCCATGTTTGTATCATGACATTAGGAGCTGTCCTTCTGTACAAATTAGCTTAAACCCATGTACCCTGCCCCCCCAGAACAGAATTATGTTTAGTGAAAATTTCCATCTGCAGCTTTAACATCGCAACCTCTTTTGCCCTCCCCTGGGACTCATATAATGATGAGTCAGCACCATTCTATAAAGCAGTACTGTTGGCCCAGGTCAGCATCATTAAACACTAGGGATGAGCTTGGGCTTGGATCTGAATTTGGTCCAAACTCAGAAAACAGCTGCCAGTGCCGGACCAATGAGCTGCAGGTGGGGGATTCCTTGACCTCATAGTCTCATGTACAGAAAAAGGCAGGGATGCTTGTGACATCATTGACCTAATATGTCCATATGACCCAGACAGGAGGATAAAGGTTAATGCCTGTCCCGGTTCATTGGTTTTGGCTGGTTATCTTTGGGTCAACCCACTAATCTTGTGATATAAAAGAGGAACAGTGGTCCGAAGCCTGTGAGTGTGTGGAGAAAAAGAGTCCACAAGCAGAGAGACCCAGTGCCTGTGAGAGAACCCCATAAAGGAGAAGATCAGAGAACCGCACCCAGGAGGAAAGAATGTCACCTGCACATGCTATGATGTAAAGGGTCATCAGGACCGCTCGTGCCCAAAGATTCCAACAATGGAAAATGTCACTTTTGGATCCCCTGAACGCACATGGACTCTACCTTTGTAGGTATGCCTGGGGCAACACATATCCTAAGTCAGGAAGATTAGGGATGTAGGAGAAAGACTGTCCTTGCATGTTGGACTTTGAAATGTTTTTGCACTTATCTAAGTAAAGCGTTGAACCCTAGTTTCCTCCTGGACTAGAGTTGTTCAAGGGGTGTAATGTAAGTAACCGGCACCTTTCTACAGTTTGGGTCATGGAGGTATTTGGGGTATGAAAACATCCGTTTTAAAGTTGTTGTAGTGTGCAGACATAAATGGTTAACTAGAGTTACGGAAGTTGATCAAGCATCCTGTCGTTAACTGTGTACCTAGTATGGGTGGGATTGCCCTTTGCAGGAGGGCACTCTCTCCACGAGCGGTCTGCCTCCAATAGCAGTGGGAGCGGACTCACGCCACATAGGCCCCCAGCCTGTGAACAGGTAAGGAAAAGTTAAAGGTTTTTTGTTTGTTGTTTTGTTTTGTTTTTGTAGAAAGTTTGCTTATACTGTCCTTTTAATGCTGAGGTACACCGCCCCTCCCCCTATTATCTCCTTAATGGTGTGGGGTAAAAGGATAGGAGAGCATATATATAATTTTTTTAGGATGAACAGATATACACTCACTGGCCACTTTATTAGGTACACCTGTTCAATTGCTTGGTGACACAAATTGCTAATCAACCAATCACATGGCAGCAACTTAATGCATTTAGGCATCTAGATGTGGTGAAGACGACTTGCTGAAGTTCATACTGAGCATCAGAATGGGGAAAAAAGGGGATTTAAGTGACTTTGAAAGTGGCATTGTTGTTGGTGCCAGACAGTATTTCAAAAACTGTTGATTTACTGGGATTTTCATGCACAACCATCTCTAGGGTTTACAGAGAATAGTCCGAAAAAGAGAAAATATCCAGTGAGCGGCAGGTGTGGAGGAAAATGCCTTGGCTGTGTGGGAAAATACACTGAGACTGGCTGTGGATTAAACAGTGGGAGGCCTGCGCAACCAAAAATTCAAGCAGTTCCTGTGGGGGTTAGTGCTACCGCTTCATGCCCAGCACATACAGCAGCTCTCCCTGGGGCAGAAAGAAGATTTTAGAGGAAAGATGTCAGACTGCTTCTTCTACACATTGTTACATACTTCACCATTGGGATCCCCCGTTTTTCTTTCTCTGTGATTTGATGTGTCCATTTGGGAGGATTTCCACTGCCACTTGACCTATATAAAGGAGACATAAGAAGCACCTACCAGGACACCATATTGCCATCTATAGGATATCCTTAGGGTGACCTATTACAGTACCCAGGACCACCATTGGCTAGTTTATGCTGTAACCTTACAGTGGTAAGGTAAGGAGCCATTTCACCCTGATGTGTGATCACACCGAAGAAAAACACCTTCTATTCACACTATCACACTAACACAGCGTGTTAGTTGGAAATCAGCACTCCATTTGAGCATTTATTCTCACTTTGGACTTAATCCCTTTCCCCTTCCCCACATCGTTTTTTTGGTTCTAGCACTTTATTTAGTTTGGAATAGCACTGATTTAAATGCTATTCCTTTGCACTATTGGCATTTTATTGCACATTGGAGGTTATCACCCTTATTCTGAGTATTTTGCACTTTAGATTGTATATTGTTTGCATTGTGCCTTGTTGAAGCATTTTATAATATTTCTTTGGAGTTTATTATTCTGAATATTTTGCACTTTACAGTAGTCACTTAGCACTTTTATATTTTTTGATTATCACTTAGAGCGCAGCACCATCTATTGATTTTATAATACAAATTTTATTTGGCTAGCGTTTGACCAATCCAGTGTTTGCTGCAACTAAGGACCCGATTTTATTCTCTGGTTAGGTAGCGCGGGAATATTCATTATATCTGTGTTTTCAAGTAAGTGGCCAATTAATTCTACTCAATGTAGTATTTAATTCAATGTAGTATAGACGCAACATCCTGTCTACGTTTGCCAAAACTTGTTACCAGTGACATCACTTCCTGGAGTTGGTGGAACGCACGCTGGACAGCGGCGAACCAACCAAGTATCTGAATGCCTGCTCTGCATACCGGTCCCGTGAGTAGCGCATATATGCGCAGGTGACCTTATGGTATCTTAAGGTTTTACACTATATGCTTTTCCTTTTCTTTTGGTGGAACGCGAGTCTTGTGGTCCCTTCCAAGCAACTTTAACATCAATATACCGTCTGCCCTGTTTGATCATATTGATGAATAAGCTGGAAGTCTGCCAATCGTTTTCTCCTATGGAGGGGTTTTAAACTATTAGATACTTTTTGGTTTGCAATTTTGGTATTGCTGACATTTTTGTTTCTCACTATCCCACTTGGCATTTTCTCAGGGGCTCGCTTCATTGTCATTTGTGATTGTCAATCCTTGAGAGCACATTTATTAATTTCTCATTTCTGCACCAGCGTAGCGATAACCGTATTTATATCATTCCACAGTTGCACTTGTATATCATGTACATTAATTGATTTTTTATCACATTGAAGGTCTTTGATTCTGGTAGTGCATTCATGCACGTTCCCACTCAGCATTGGGTGTGTTGTACAAGGTGCATGTCCAGTCCTTTTATATATTTTTATATTCACTATTTCTCCTATAGTGTATTCAGGCTTTGGTTTGTTATGTTTTATTTTTAGTAAGTTGCTAGCGCAGTCCACCTAGGTATATATCACTAAAGTACAGTACTTTCATTTTGCAGCTGCAACAAAGTTTTTTTGGGTCTATAGATCACTATATTACACAGATATATTTGCGAGCGCTGTTTTGTATGTTTCAATGTAGTATTTAACCAGAGCCCTTAAAGTGGAAGTAAACCCTCCTATCGTTTTTAGCCAAGGAAGTCACCATCTTGGCCTCTGTTTGATCTTCAACTGTCATGGTGCTGAACATGTGGTCAGTTATGACACCAGCCATTGGATGGTTTGACAATTTGGTTGAGAGCACATCCAATGTGACAGTTACATTCCGGGCTCATGCCGGAAATGTAATTGTTATTTTAAACTGTTAAATCTATGGGTTTACTTCTGCTTTAAGTACATTATTTCTTCTAGGACTTTAGTCAGCAGCACTAGTGGGATACTGGGGCAGTTTTTTCCCCAAGTGAAGTTTGTGTTTTAGCCGTTCAATTACTCTTTATTGGTCTATCACAGCAACAGAGGCACAAAAGCCGATGTCGAGCAGCTGCATCTGTGATCCCAGGAGAAATGGCGTCACCAGAACAAGGACGTTTGGCTGGTCAAACCTTTTTTACAGTTCTTGGAATCTAGTTACTGTAGATATAGAAATTTTGTGAAAAATCTCATATAACGGTATTCATAGCTTTTTTATACATACATTAATATTCATGCCTGAGCTTCATGTTTAAGGTATATTCACTGACAGTGTGTACAGAAGAATTAACTCTTCCAACAGTAAGTGCAGCTTTAAGGACTTCAAAGACTCTAACTGATCACTAAATGAAGATTGATGATGCTTCAATAAGACAAAATGACCTTGACAACACAAAGGGAGCATGTGAAAGACCTTGTGGATGATGAGATAATTAAGGAAGGTTTTATGTGGTACGTCGATGTACAGAACTAGACTTTCCTGAAACACCTCATCAATTGCTGCTCTAATGAATGATTCTAATTAAATGTCCACATTTCCAGTGATATGTTTCCACAGTCACTCCCGAGAGGACACAATGTGAATGGACTTTACATCCATCTTTAAGGCTATCAGCTATCTAGGCCTTCAAGAAATGGAAAACAAAAGAAGAGAATTGAGACTGGAGACAGTAATCATTAAACAAGAACTGCTCTCCACTAGGGATGAGCCGAACACCCCCCGGTTCGGTTCGCACCAGAACCCGCGAACGGACCGCAAGTTCGCACGAACGTTAGAACCCCATTGACGTCTATGGGACTCGAACGTTCGAAATCAAAAGTGCTCATTTTAAAGGCTAATTTGCATGGTATTGTCCTAAAAAGGGTTTGGGGACCCGGGTCCTACCCCAGGGGACATGTATCAATGCAAAAAAAACTTTTAAAAACGGCCGTTTTTTCGGGAGCAGTGATTTTAATGATGCTTAAAGTAAAAAAAAAAAAGTGAAATATTCCTTTAAATATCGTACCTGGGGGGTGTCTATAGTATGCCTGTAAAGTGACGCGTGTTTCCCATGTTTAGAACAGTCCCTGCACCAAATGTCATTTTTAAAGGAAAAAATCTCATTTAAAACTGCTTGCGGGTTTAATGTCATGTCGGGTCCTGGCAATATGGATGAAAATCAGTGAGACAAACGGCATGGGTACCCCCCAGTCCATTACCAGGCCCTTTGGGTCTTGTATGGATATTAAGGGGAACCCCGCACCCAAATTAAAATAAGGAAAGGTCCCTATATACTCTGAACAGCAGTATACAGGCGGTGCAAACAAGACAGGGACTGTAGGTTTGTTGTTAAGTAGAATCTGTTTGTAATTTTGAACATTTTTAATGTGTTTAGCTCCAGCCAAAAAATCTTTTCTAAGCTTTTTGGAAAACATAGGGAAGGGTTATCACCCCTGTGACATTTGTTTTGCGTCTTTCCTCCTCTTCAGAAGATTTCACCTCACTTTTTTGTCCCAATGAAAAATGTTTTTTGAAAATTTGGGTTTTTTTGTGGAACAAGGATTGGAAAGCATCAGTGGAAAGGAGAAATTGTTTTCCCATATTAACTCTTACATGAGAGAATTTCCCTTCCTATGGGTAGATTTCATCTCACTTCCTGTTGTCTCCTTCCGTTTGCAAGTAGGAGTCGTTTGTAAGTTAGATGTTTGAAAGTAGGGTCCTGCCCTATATACTCAGCAGAAATTTGGGCCTTAGGTGTTGCTGTGGCCAAAACACTGTAAGCCCTCACAGGGCCCTGCTGTGAAATATTAGATCAAGAATTGTAATTACATGCCCCTGTTGAACAGGAGCTGAAAAATTAGGCCTTAGGCACTGGTGCTGGTGCCACAACACTGCAACCCCTCACAGACACTCTAGTTGGAACGCAGGAACGAGCCCTGCTGCAAAGTATTGCATCAAAAATTGTAATTACACGCCCCTGTTAGACAGGGGCAGAAAAATTGGGCCTTAGGCACTGGTGCTGGTGCCACAACACTGCAACCCCTCACAGACACTCTAGTTGGAACGCAGGAACGAGCCCTGCTGCAAAGTATTGCATCAAAAATTGTAATTTCACGCCCCTGTTAGACAGGGGCAGAAAAATTGGGCCTTAGGCACTGGTGCTGGTGCCACAACACTGCAACCCCTCACAGACACTCTAGTTGGAACGCAGGAACGAGCCCTGCTGCAAAGTATTGCATCAAAAATTGTAATTTCACGCCCCTGTTAGACAGGGGCAGAAAAATTGGGCCTTAGGCACTGGTGGTGGCGCCCAGAACCAAAAATGTTCTTACAAGCTATCAGCGTGATGATTGAGGAGGAAGAGGATAATTACTCAGGGATAATCACTCAGCATCAGCATAGGCAGTCTTTGAAGGGATCTGAAAAAAATTATTCAGTTACATCAGCATCAGGTGCTTGGTAGCTGGTGGTGATCCAAGACTGATTCATTTTTATGAAGGTCAGCCGATCGACCGAGTCAGTGGACAGACGCACCCTGTGATCGGTTACCACGCCTCCAGCAGCACTGAATGTACGTTCCGAAAGAACGCTGGATGCAGGACAGGCCAGTAGCTCAATTGCATACTGTGCAAGCTCTGGCCAGTGATCCATCCTCAAGACCCAGTAACCCAGAGGATTTTCGGTGGGAAAGGTGTCCAAGTCTGATCTTGCCCCTAGGTATTCCTGCACCATGTAAAACAGACGCTGGCGATGGTTGCTGGAACCGATCATACCTTGGGGCTGCGGACCAAAAAATTGTCTGAACGCATCGGTCAGACGGCCACCTTCTCCACCGCTCCTTCTTTGACTGACCGAAGCCTCAGCAACACGTTGTCCAGAAACAGGAGTTTGTAACCTCCCAGTCTCTGGGAACGCGTTGCACAGACCTTTCTGCAAGGCCTCCCGAAGATGTTTCATCCTCTGCTCCCTCTGCGATGGCAAGATAAGGTCCGCAACCTTACCCTTGTAACGTGGATCAAGGAGGGTTGCCAGCCAGTATTGGTCCTTCTCCTTGATACCACGAATACGAGGATCCTTACGCAGGCTTTGCAGGATCAGGGAGGCCATGCAGCGTAGGTTTGCTGAGGCATTCGGTCCGGAGTCCTCTGGGTCACTAAGGACAACAACGTCCGCAGCCACCTCCTCCCAGCCACGTACAAGTCCATGTGTTCCTTGGGACTGATCCCTTAAAGACTGCTGATGCTGAGTGCCAGGCTCCACCTCCATACTGACACAATCTTCCTCCTCCTCCTCCTCCTCCTCCTCGTCCTCTTCCTGTGTGATCGGCGGGCACGCAGGAACACTGTCTGGATAAAGGGGGCCTTGAGAGCTAAGGAAGTCCTCCTCTTCCTGCCTCTGTTCTGCCTCAAGTGCCCTGTCCATTATTCCACGCAGCGTGTGCTCCAACAGGTGGACAAGGGGGACAGTGTCACTGATACATGCACTGTCAGTGCTCACCATCCTCGTGGCCTCCTCGAATGGTGACAGGACAGTGCATGCATCCCTGATCATGGCCCACTGGCGTGGGGAAAAAAAACCAAGGTCCCCTGACCCTGTCCTGGTGCCATAGTCGCACAGGTACTCATTGATGGCCCTCTGCTGCGTGTGCAGCCGCTGCAGCATGGCCAACGTCGAGTTCCACCTGGTGGGCATGTCACAGATTAGGCGGTTCTTGGGCAGGTTAAACTCCTTTTGGAGGTCCGTCAGCCGAGCACTGGCATTATATGACCGGCGGAAATGCACAGAGACTTTCCTGGCCTGCCTCAGGACATCCTGTAAGCCCGGGTACCTGCCCAAGAACCGCTGCACCACCAAGTTAAGGACGTGAGCCAAACAGGGCACATGGGTCAGTTGTCCCTGTCGGAGGGCAGAGAGGAGGTTGGTGCCATTGTCGCAAACCACCATTCCTGCCTTAAGTTGGCGTGGCGTCAACCACCTCTGAACCTGCCCCTGCAGAGCTGACAGAACCTCTGCCCCAGTGTGGCTCCTGTCCCCCAAGCACACCAGCTCAAGCACCGCATGGCATCTTTTGGCCTGCGTACTTGCGTAGCCCCTTGAACGCCTACGGAGCACCGCTGGTTCCGAGGAAGAGGCCATGGAGGAAGAAGAAGAGGAGGGGGTGGAGGAGAGAGGTGTGTCACAATCAGCATTTTGGAGGCGTGGTGGCGGAACAACCTCCAACACTACTGCACCTTGTCCTGCATCCTTCCCAGCTGCCAGCAGAGTCACCCAATGCGCCGTGAAACTTAAGTAACGTCCCTGTCCATGCCTGCTGGACCATGAGTCAGCGGTAATATGCACCTTACCGCTGACCGCCCTGTCCAGCGAGGCATGGACATTGCCTTCCACATGCCGGTAGAGAGCCGGAATCGCCTTCCGTGAGAAAAAGTGGCGTTTGGGTACCTGCCACTGAGGAACCGCACATTCCACAAACTCACGGAAGGGGGCAGAGTCTACCAACTGAAAAGGCAGCAGTTGAAGTGCTAGCAATTTTGCCAAGCTAGCATTCAACCGCTGGGCATGTGGATGGCTGGGAGCAAACTTCTTTCGGCGGTGCAGCAGCTGGGGCAGGGAAATTTGCCTGGTACAATCTGACGTCGGTGTACCAAAAGCAGATTGCCCACAAGTACTTGGCTGTGACACACCTAATTCTACACCTTCATTCCTCTCACTGCAGGTCTCAGAGAGGACTGAAGGTCTAGTGGGGTTGGAAATCTCAGCTGATGAGGAGCAAGGAGAGATCCTCTTTGTTCTTTGGTGTGGGTCTTTCAGATACGCTTGCCAACGAACTGCATGGCAGGTCAACATATGTCTGGTCAAGCATGTGGTACCCAAGCGGGAGATGTTTTGGCCACGCGAGATACGCTTGAGACATATGTTGCAAATAGCAGCGGTGCGATCTGATGCACTCGTCTCAAAAAAGGCCCACACCAAAGAACTTTTTGAATAACGCGCAGAGACTGCAGCGCCCTGCACATGTGGAGCTTTGGGGTGTGATGCAGTCAATGTGCTGCCCTTAGGCTGGCCCCTGGAGGGCATCCTGCCTAGTTGGTGATGTGCCACCTCCTCCTCCTCCTCCTCCTCCTCTCTCCTATCAGGCACCCACGTTGAGTCAGTGACCTCATCATCCCCTCCCTCCTCATCACTGGAGCAAACCTGGCAGTATGCTGCAGCAGGGGGAGCATGACTGCCAGATTGCTGTCCTTCTTGGGCACCCCCTCTGTCCGTGCTCATGTTACTGCCTTCATTGAGCTCAGTATCATCATCAGAGCCTTCCAAACGCTGGGCATCCTCCTGGAGCATGTACCCAACACTGTGGTCAAACAGTTCGAGGGAATCCTCATGCCGCGTACACACGGTCCTACTTTTCGTCTACAAAAGTCCAACGGACGCTGATGGACTAAAGCTGGCTGGTAATCCGATCGTGTGTGGGCTTCTCCGGACTTTCAACTGACTTTTTTAGCCTCAAATCCGACGTACTTTAGATTTGAAACATGCTTTAAAACTTTACTTCGTAACTACGACGGACCCCGAAATCCGCTCGTCTGTGTGCTAGTCCGACGGACAAAAAGCCACGCTAGGGCACCTATTGGCTACTGGCTATGAACTTCCTTATTTTAGTCCGGTGTACGTCATCACGTACGAATCCGTTAGACTTTTGTGTGGTCGTGTGTAGGCAAGTCCGTTCGTTAGAAAGTAGGCCGCAAGTCCGCCGCAAGTCCACCGAAAGTCTGCCGGAAGTCTGTCGGACAGGCTGTCCGACTTTTGTAGACGAAAAGTACGACCGTGTGTACGCGGCATCATGAGGACATGGTGGAGCTAGGGAAGGAGTCACTGATGACATTGAGCTGAGGGAAGAGGCCGCTGCTTTGCCAGACAAAGCACCCTGGGCATGGGTGAGAGAGGATGAGGAGGATGAGGACGGCTTGGTCATCCACTCGACCAAGTCTTCCGCATGTTGCGGCTCAACACGGCCAGCTGCCGAAAAAAAGGCCAAGCGTGTCCCATGGCCACGTGCTGATGAGGATGCACCGTCTCCACGACCAGCACTAGACACAGAGCCTGCTTGCCCTCTCTTATTGGCTTGTGACTGTCTGCCTCTCCTTCTTGGCCTTCCAGACATACTAATGGCCTGTAGCTGCACTAAGCTGGGATAGAACACCTGTAATTTTCTTCAGGTAGCTTTATATACTGTAACCAGACAAGCCTGCCTGTCAGTAGGAAGATAACAGGAACGGATCTAGCTGAACACTGTGAGCAGGACGTACTGCACTAAATGTATATAGCAGGAACGGATCTAGCTGAACACTGTGAGCAGGACGCACTGTACTAAATGTAAATAGTCTAGCTGCCTGACCGTGGTACTAATAGGATCAAAAAGAACACCTGTAATTTTCTTAAGGTAGCTTTATATACTGTAACCAGACAAGCCTGCCTGTCAGTAGGAAGATAACAGGAACGGATCTAGCTGAACACTGTGAGCAGGACACACTGTACTAAATGTAAATAGTCTAGCTGCCTGACCGTGGTACTAATAGGATCAAAAAGAACACCTGTAATTTTCTTCAGGTAGCTTTATATACTGTAACCAGACAAGCCTGCCTGTCAGTAGGAAGATAACAGGAACGGATCTAGCTGAACACTGTGAGCAGGACACACTGTACTAAATGTAAATAGTCTAGCTGCCTGACCGTGGTACTAATAGGATCAAAAAGAACACCTGTAATTTTCTTCAGGTAGCTTTATATACTGTAACCAGACAAGCCTGCCTGTCAGTAGGAAGATAACAGGAACGGATCTAGCTGAACACTGTGAGCAGGACGCACTGCACTGAATGTAAATAGCAGGAACGGATCTAGCTGAACACTGTGAGCAGGACGCACTGCACTGAATGTAAATAGCAGGAACGGATCTAGCTGAACACTGTGAGCAGGACGCACTGCACTAAATGTAAATACCAGGAACGGATCTAGCTGAACACTGTGAGCAGGACGCACTGCACTGAATGTAAATAGCAGGAACGGATCTAGCTGAACACTGTGAGCAGGACGTACTGCACTAAATGTATATAGCAGGAACGGATCTAGCTGAACACTGTGAGCAGGACGCACTGCACTGAATGTAAATAGCAGGAACGGATCTAGCTGAACACTGTGAGCAGGACGCACTGCACTGAATGTAAATAGCAGGAACGGATCTAGCTGAACACTGTGAGCAGGACGCACTGCACTGAATGTAAATAGCAGGAACGGATCTAGCTGAACACTGTGAGCAGGACGCACTGCACTGAATGTAAATAGCAGGAACGGATCTAGCTGAACACTGTGAGCAGGACGCACTGCACTGAATGTAAATAGCAGGAACGGATCTAGCTGAACACTGTGAGCAGGACGCACTGCACTGAATGTAAATAGCAGGAACGGATCTAGCTGAACACTGTGAGCAGGACGCACTGCACTGAATGTAAATAGCAGGAACGGATCTAGCTGAACACTGTGAGCAGGACGCACTGCACTGAATGTAAATAGCAGGAACGGATCTAGCTGAACACTGTGAGCAGGACGCACTGCACTGAATGTAAATAGCAGGAACGGATCTAGCTGAACACTGTGAGCAGGACGCACTGCACTGAATGTAAATAGCAGGAACGGATCTAGCTGAACACTGTGAGCAGGACGCACTGCACTGAATGTAAATAGCAGGAACGGATCTAGCTGAACACTGTGAGCAGGACGCACTGCACTGAATGTAAATAGCAGGAACGGATCTAGCTGAACACTGTGAGCAGGACGCACTGCACTGAATGTAAATAGCAGGAACGGATCTAGCTGAACACTGTGAGCAGGACGCACTGCACTGAATGTAAATAGCAGGAACGGATCTAGCTGAACACTGTGAGCAGGACGCACTGCACTGAATGTAAATAGCAGGAACGGATCTAGCTGAACACTGTGAGCAGGACGCACTGCACTGAATGTAAATAGCAGGAACGGATCTAGCTGAACACTGTGAGCAGGACACACTGCACTAAATAGTCTAGATAGAAGATAACAGGAACGGATCTAGCTAAACTGAATACAGTGTATATATATATATGCAACACCTGGGATGCATATATATACACAATACACTGTAAGTGCAGCTAACTGACTGACTGTTCTGCCTAATCTATCTAACTCAAATCAAATGACACTGTCTCTCTCTCTCTCTATCTCTCAGCACACCGGAACACACACTACACAGGGCCGCCGTGCAGGCGGCCTTATATAGTGTGGGGTGTGTACTAAATCCCCTGAGCCATAATTGGCCAAAGCCACCCTGGCTTTGGCCAATTACAGCTCTCTCTACTGACGGCGCTGTGATTGGCCAAGCATGCGGGTCATAGTGCATGCTTGGCCAATCATCAGCCAGCAATGCACTGCGATGCCGCAGTGAATTATGGGCCGTGACGCGCCACACGAATTTGGCGCGAACGGCCCATATCGTTCGCAATTCGACGGACGGTCGAACAGCCGATGTTCGAGTCGAACATGGGTTCGACTCGAACACGAAGCTCATCCCTACTCTCCACAATGTTTATATGCACTGTAAATGGAATATGCCTAAGTCATTATAGAAAAAACACAGGCAGTTTTTTAAAATATATCTGTTTAATAGCCCCCCACACCTTTACCATTTGGATTATTTGTATAATAAAGTATGAATTTGTGAGTATCCTCAACAATAATTTCTATACATTGATACATTGTAAAATATAACTGTTAAATATGTGAAAAAAATTAGCTCTACTGTGTAACAATATATAAAAACAATCACTCTAAGGCAGGGGTAGGCAACCTCGGCCCTCCAGCTGTTTTGAAACTACAAGTCCCATGAGACATTGCAAGAAACTGACAACCACAGACTTGACTCCTAGAGGCAGAGGCATGATGGGATTCGTAGTTTCACCAAAGCTGGAGTGCCAAGGTTGCCTACCCCTGCTCTAAGGGCTCCTTTACACTAGCAGTTGGCGGTTGGTAAAACTCTGCAGCTGAGCCACTCTTTTAATACCTTTCAGCTGCTCCCCTTTTAGCTGGAAAGGCAGTGGCCAGAGGTGTACACATGCTGCGGCTGTGACACCCTGCTTCATGGTCGCAGCAGGAAATATAATCCCTGTTGCACTTGACGGGCACTACTGTCTGCTGAACGTGACCCATTCAAGTGAATAGGGGCCACATTGCAACCACACACAACACGCGCAGCTGTAATGCGTTAGTTCAGCATTTAAGGGGTTAAAATAGAACGCCTCCTTGCCGCCTGTAAAATGCTTTCTGAAGAGTGATTTGAATGTAGATCACTCCTTAGAAACCAATGCAAGTGTAAACAAGGCCTCATACACATGATCAGAAATGCCACCAGCAAAACTACGATGAGTGCTTTTTGTCGGAAAATGCAACCGTGTGTATGCTCCATCGGTCTTTTGCTGGCGGAATTCCCGCCAGCAAAAGATTGAGAGCATGTTCTCTATTTCTCGGTCAGGAAAAGTTCCTATCTGAAAATGCGTTCGTCTGTATGCAATTCGGACACGCAAAAAATCACACATGCTCGGAAACAATTTGATGCATGCTTGGAAGCATTGAACTTCATTTTCTCGGCTTGTCTTAGTGTTGTACGTCAACTCGTTCTTGGCGGTCGAAACTTCAGAGAACTTTTGTGTGACCGTGTGTATGCAAGGCAAGCTTGAGCGGAATTCCGTAGGAAAAACCATCCAAGTTTTTTCTGACGGAAATTCCGATCGTGTGTACACAGCATTAGGGCTGGTTTATACTTGTGGTTGGGGTTGGTAAAAACAGCTAACTTTGCTCATCTAGATTTTGCAATATTTGCCCACTCTTTTTTGCAGAACTGCTCACGTTCAGTTAAATTTGATGGTGACCATTTGTGGACTGCAGTCTTCAAATCATTCCACAGATTTTCAATGGGGTTTAAGTCTGGGCTCCGACTAGGTCATGCAAGGATATTCACCTTTTTCTCCTTCAACCACTATGTGGTCATTTTTGCTGTGTGCTTTGGTTCACTGTCATGTTGGAAGGTAAACCTTCTTCCCACTGACAACGTTCTGGGAGAGGGCAGCAGATTTTCCTCAAGAATTTGCCCCATCCATTTTTCTTCTATCCTGACAAGTGCTCCAGTCCTTGCTGCAGAGAAACAACCCCATAACAGGATATTACCACCTCCATGTTTTACTGTAGGAATGGTGTTATTTGGATAGTGAGCTGTACTGGTTTTCCGTCAGACAGATCATTTTACATACCTCCCAACTTTTTGAGATGGGAATGAGGGACACCTATCAGTAAAAGTATGCAGGCATAGGACACACACCCTTGCCACACCCCCTTTATGGGGAATTGTACAAAAAAACAAGATTGGTTAAACCCACAAGTGCTTTTTTTACCACTACTATTCCTTTATATTGGCTTTTGGAATTTACAAATGCAGCATCTTAGGAATCAGATGAAAGGTTTAGCACTGGGAAACACTTTTTGATAGATAAAAAGTACATTTTATATACATCTATATAGATCAGACCAAAATGAGGGACAAATGAGGAGGAATGAGGGACAGAGGGACATTGCTCCAAATCAGGGACAGTCCCTCAAAATCAGGGGCAGTTGGGAGTAGGGATGAGCTTCGTGTTCGAGTCGAACCCATGTTCAACTCGAACATCGGCTGTTCGGTCGTTCGCCGAATTGCGAACGATATGGGCTGTTCACGCCAAATTCGTGTGGCGCGTCACGGCCCATAATTCACTGCGGCAACGCAGTGCGTTGCTGGCTGATGATTGCCAAGCATGCACTATGACCCGCATGCTTGGCCAATCACAACGCCGCCTGAACAGAGAGCCGTAATTGGCCAAAGCCAAGGAGGCTTTGGCCAATTATGGCTCAGGGGATTTAGTACACGCCCCACACTATATAAGACCGCCTGCACGGCGACCCTGTGTAGTGTGTGTTCCGGCGTTCATTGAGAGAGAGAGAGAGACAGACAGTGACATTTGATTTGAGTTAGATAGATTAGGCAGAACAGTCAGTCAGTTAGCTGCACTTACAGTGTATTGTGTATATATATGCATCCCAGGTGTTGCATATATATATATACACTGTATTCAGTTTAGCTAGATCCGTTCCTGTTATCTTCCTACTGACAGGCAGGCTTGTCTTGTTACAGTATTTACAGCTACCTGAAGAAAATTACTGGTGTTCTTTTGATCCTATTAGTACCACAGTCAGGCAGCTAGACTATTTACAGTTAGTGCAGTGCGTCCTGCTCACAGTGTTCAGCTAGATCCGTTCCTGTTATCTTCTTACTGACAGGCAGGCTTGTCTTGTTACAATATTTACAGCTACCTGAAGAAAATTACTGGTGTTCTTTTGATCCTATTAGTACCACAGTCAGGCAGCTAGACTATTTACAGTTAGTGCAGTGCGTCCTGCTCACAGTGTTCAGCTAGATCCATTCCTGTTATCTTCTTACTGACAGGCAGGCTTGTCTTGTTACAGTATATACAGCTACCTGAAGAAAATTACTGGTGTTCTTTTGATCCTATTAGTACCACAGTCAGGCAGCTAGACTATTTACAGTTAGTGCAGTGCGTCCTGCTCACAGTGTTCAGCTAAACCTACAAGTTAGTGGGGTGCGTCCTGCTCACAGTTTTCAGCTAAACCTACAAGTTAGTGGGGTGCGTCCTGCTCACAGTGTCCAGCTAGATCCGTTCCTGTTAACTTCTTACTGACAGGCAGGCTTGTCTTGTTACAGTATTTAAAGCTACCTGAAGAAAATCACTGGTGTTCTTTTGATCCTATTAGTACCACAGTCAGGCAGCTAGACTATTTACAGTTAGTGCAGTGTGTCCTGCTCACAGTGTTCAGCTAGATCCGTTCCTGTTATCTTCTTACTGACAGGCAGGCTTGTCTTGTTACAGTATATACAGCTACCTGAAGAAAATTGCTGGTGTTCTTTTGATTCTATTAGTACCACAGTCAGGCAGCTAGACTATTTACAGTTAGTGCAGTGCGTCCTGCTCACAGTGTTCAGCTAGATCCGTTCCTGTTAACTTCTTACTGACAGGCAGGCTTGTCTTGTTACAGTATATACAGCTACCTGAAGAAAATTACTGGTGTTCTTTTGATCCTATTAGTACCACAGTCAGGCAGCTAGACTATTTACAGTTAGTGCAGTGTGTCCTGCTCACAGTGTTCAGCTAGATCCGTTCCTGTTATCTTCTTACTGACAGGCAGGCTTGTCTTGTTACAGTATATACAGCTACCTGAAGAAAATTACTGGTGTTATTTTGATCCTATTAGTACCACAGTCAAGCAGCTAGACTATTTACAGTTAGTGGGGTGCGTCCTGCTCACAGTGTTCAGCTAGATCCGTTCCTGTTATCTTCTTACTGACAGGCAGGCTTGTCTTGTTACAGTATATACAGCTACCTGAAGAAAATTACTGGTGTTCTTTTGATCCTATTAGTACCACAGTCAGGCAGCTAGACTATTTACAGTTAGTGCAGTGCGTCCTGCTCACAGTGTTCAGCTAGATCCGTTCCTGTTATCTTCTTACTGACAGGCAGGCTTGTCTTGTTACAGTATATACAGCTACCTGAAGAAAATTGCTGGTGTTCTTTTGATCCTATTAGTACCACAGTCAGGCAGCTAGACTATTTACAGTTAGTGCAGTGCGTCCTGCTCACAGTGTTCAGCTAAACCTACAAGTTAGTGGGGTGTGTCCACCTCACAGTGTTCAGCTAAAGCTACCTGTAGAAGGTTGGTGGTGTTCTCATACTACAGGCAGGCAGTTGATTTTGCTAGCTGCAGTATCAGCACACACATATATATATATATATATATATATATATATATATATATATATATATATATATATATATCCCAGCTTAGTGCAGCTACAGGCCATTAGTATGTCTGGAAGGCCAAGAAGGAGAGGCAGACAGTCACAAGCCAATAAGACAGGGCAAGCAGGCTTTGTGTCTAGTGCTGGTTGTGGAGATGGTGCATCCTCATCAGCACGTGGCCGTGGGACACGCTTGGCCTTTTTTTCAGCAGCTGGCCGTGTTGAGCCACAACATGCGGAAGACTTGGTCGAGTGGATGACCAAGCCGTCCTCATCCTCCTCATCCTCTCTCACCCATGCCCAGGGTACTTTGTCTGGCAAAGCAGCGGCCTCTTCCCTCGGCTCCATGTCATCAGTGACTCCTTCCCAAGCCCCACCATGTCCTCCTGAGGAGTCCCTCGAACTGTTTGACCACAGTGTTGGGAACATGCTCCAGGAGGATGCCCAGTGTTTGGAAGGCTTTGATGATGATACTGAGCTCGATGAAGGCAGTAACATGAGCATGGACAGAGGGGGTGCCCAAGAAGGACAGCAATCTGGCAGTCATGCTCCCCCTGCTGCAGCATACTGCCAGGTTTGCTCCAGTGATGAGGAGGGAGGGGATGATGAGGTCACTAACTCAACGTGGGTGCCTGATAGGAGAGAGGAGGAGGAGGAGGAGGCGGCACATCACCAACGAGGCAGGATGCCCTCCAGGGGCCAGCCTAAGGGCAGCACATTGACTGCATCACACCCCAAAGCTCCACATGTGCAGGGCGCTGCAGTCTCTGCGCGTTATTCAAAAAGTTCTTTGGTGTGGGCCTTTTTTGAGACGAGTGCATCAGATCGCACCGCTGCTATTTGCAACATATGTCTCAAGCGTATCTCGCGTGGCCAAAACCACATGCTTGACCAGACATATGTTGAACTGCCATGCAGTTCGTTGGCAAGCGTATCTAAAAGACCCACACCAAAGAACAAAGAGGACCTCTCCTTGCTCCTCATCAGCTGAGATTTCCAACCCCACTATACCTTCAGTCCTCTCTGAGACCAGCACTGAGAGGAATGAAGGTGTAGAATTAGGTGTGTCACAGCCAAGTACTTGTGGGCAATCTGCTTTTGGTACACCGACGTCAGATTGTACCAGGCAAATTTCCTTCCCCCAGCTGCTGCACCGCCGAAAGAAGTTTGCTCCCAGCCATCCAGCGGTTGAATGCTAGCTTGGCAAAATTGCTAGCGCTTCAACTGCTGCCTTTTCAGTTGGTAGACTCTGCCCCCTTCCGTGAGTTTGTGGAATGTGCGGTTCCTCAGTGGCAGGTACCCAAACGCCACTTTTTCTCACGGAAGGCGATTCCGGCTCTCTACCGGCATGTGGAAGGCAATGTCCATGCCTCGCTGGACAGGGTGGTCAGCGGTAAGGTGCATATTACCGCTGACTCATGGTCCAGCAGGCATGGACAGGGACGTTACCTAAGTTTCACGACGCATTGGGTGACTCTGCTGGCAGCTGGGAAGAATGCAGGACAAGTTGCAGTAGTGTTGGAGGTTGTTCCGCCACCACGCCTCCAAAATGCTAATGATTGTGACACATCTCTCTCCTCCACCCCCTCCTCTTCTTCTTCCTCCATGGCCTCTTCCTGTGCTTTGTCCTCGGAACCAGCGGTGCTCCGTAGCCGTTCAAGGGGCTACGCAAGTACGCAGGCCAAAAGATGCCATGCGGTGCTTGAGCTGGTGTGCTTGGGGGACAGGAGCCACACTGGGGCAGAGGTTCTGTCAGCTCTGCAGGGGCAGGTTCAGAGGTGGTTGACGCCATGCCAACTTAAGGCAGGAATGGAGGTTTGCGACAATGGCACCAACCTCCTCTCTGCCCTCCGACAGGGACAAATGACCCATGTGCCCTGTTTGGCTCACGTCCTTAACTTGGTGGTGCAGCGGTTCTTGGGCAGGTACCCGGGCTTACAGGATGTCCTGAGGCAGGCCAGGAATGTCTGTGTGCATTTCCGCCGGTCATATAATGCCAGTGCTCGGCTGACGGACCTCCAAAAGGAGTTTAACCTGCCCAAGAACCACCTAATCTGTGACATGCTCACCAGGTGGAACTCAACGTTGGCCATGCTGCAGCGGCTGCACAGCAGAGGGCCATCAATGAGTACCTGTGCGACTTTGGCACCAGGACAGGGTCGGGGAGCTTGTTTTTTTTTCCCCACGCCAGTGGGCCATGATCAGGGATGCATGCACTGTCCTGTCACCATTTCAGGAGGCCACGAGAATGGTAAGCAGTGACAGTGCATGCATCAGTGACACTGTCCCCCCTGTCCACCTGTTGGAGCACACGCTGCGTGGAATAATGGACAGGGCACTTGAGGCAGAACAGAGGCAGGAAGTGGAGGACTTCCTTAGCTCTCAAGGCCCCCTTTATCCAGACAGTGTTCCTGCGTGCCCGCCGATCACACAGGAAGAGGATGAGGAGGAGGAGGATGAAGATTGTGTCAGTATGGAGGTGGAGCCTGGCACTCAGCATCAGCAGCAGTCTTTAAGGGATCAGTCCCAAGAAATACATGGACTTGTACGTGGCTGGGAGGAAGTGGCTGCGGACCATGTCGTCCTTAGTGACCCAGAGGACTCCGGACCGAATGCCTCAGCAAACCTACGCTGCATGGCCTCCCTGATCCTGCAGGATCCTCATATTCGTGGTATCAAGGAGAAGGACCAATACTGGCTGGCAACCCTCCTTGATCCACGTTACAAGGGTAAGGTTGCGGACCTTAACTTGCCATCGCAGAGGGAGCAGAGGAGGAAACATCTTCGGGAGGCCTTGCAGAAAGGTCTGTGCAACGCGTTCCCAGAGACTGGGAGGTTACAAACTCCTGTTTCTGGACAACGTGTTGCTGAGGCTTCGTTCAGTCAAAGAAGGAGCGGTGGAGAAGGTGGCCGTATGACCGATGGGTTCAGACAATTTTTTGGTCCGCAGCCCCAAGGTATGATCGGTTCCAGCAACCATCGCCAGCGTCTGTTTTACATGGTGCAGGAATACCTAGGGGCAAGATCAGATTTGGACACCTTTCCCACCGAAAATCCTCTGGGTTACTGGGTCCTGAGGATGGATCACTGGCCAGAGCTTGCACAGTATGCAATTGAGCTACTGGCCTGTCCTGCATCCAGCGTTCTTTCGGAACGCACATTCAGTGCTGCTGGAGGCGTGGTAACCGATCACAGGGTGCGTCTGTCCACCGACTCGGTCGATCGACTGGCCTTCATAAAAATGAATCAGTCTTGGATCACCACCAGCTACCAAGCACCTGATGCTGATGTAACCGAATAATTTTTTTTGAAATCTCAGATCCCTTCAAAGACTGCCTATGCTGATGCTGAGTGACTATCCCTGAGTAATTATCCTCTTCCTCCTCAATGATCACGCTGATAGCTTGTAAGAACATTTTTGGTTCTGGGCGCCACCACCAGTGCCTAAGGCACAATTTTTCAGCCCCTGTTTAACAGGGGCGTGTAATTACAATTTTTGATGCAATACTTTGCAGCAGGGCTCGTTCCTGCATTCCAAATAGAGTGTCTGTGAGGGGTTGCAGTGTTGTGGCACCAGCACCAGTGCCTAAGGCCCAATTTTTCTGCCCCTGTTTAACAGGGGCATGTAATTACAATTTTTGATGCAATACTTTGCAGCAGGGCTCGTTCAAACTAGAGTGTCTGTGAGGGGTTGCAGTGTTGTGGCACCAGCACCAGTGCCTAAGGCCCAATTTTTCAGCCCTTGTTTAACAGGGGCGTGTAATTACAACTTTTGATGCAATACTTTGCAGCAGGGCTCATTCCTGCGTTCCAACTAGAGTGTCTGTGAGGGGTTGCAGTGTTGTGGCACCAGCACCAGTGCCTAAGGCCCAATTTTTCAGCCCTTGTTTAACAGGGGCATGTAATTACAATTTTTGATGCAATACTTTGCAGCAGGGCTCGTTCCTGCGTTCCAACTAGAGTGTCTGTGAGAGTTTGCAGTGTTGTGGCACCAGCACCAGTGCCTAAGGCCTAATTTTTCAGCTCCTGTTCAACAGGGGCATGTAATTACAATTCTTGATCTAATATTTCACAGCAGGGCCCTGTGAGGGCTTACAGTGTTGTGGCCACAACAACACCTAAGGCCCAAATTTCTGCTGAGTATATAGGGCAGGCCCCTACTTTCAAACATCTAACTTACAAACGACTCCTACTTGCAAACGGAAGGAGACAACAGGAAGTGAGATGAAATCTACCCCTAGGAAGGGAAATTCTCTCCTGTAAGAGTTAATATGGGAAAAACATTTCTCCTTTCCACTGATGCTTTGCAATCCTTGTTCCACAAAAAACCCCAAATTTTCAAAAAAAATTTGTCATTGGGACAAAAAGTGAGGTGAAATCTTCTGAAGAGGAGGAAAGACAGCGAAACAAATGTCACAGGGGTGATAACCTTTCCCTATGTTTTCCAAAAAGCTTAAAAAAGTTTTTTTGGCTGGAGCTAAACACGTTAAAAATGTACCCGTTCGGGGGCGTGGCCTGAACTGGCATGGCGTAAGGAGTGAGAATCGGGAGCTCCGCTTGCCCATAATCCGCATCTATACATCCTAGCCTTAAAACTACCCTTTTTTCGGTTACCGCTGGATTCCGTTTACTCTCCTCCACACGGGGATCATGTCGCCGCCGAAGCAGAAGACAGACCCCGCGGCCAAACTGGCAAAATACCGCAACACGGACAAAGAGACTGGGGGAGAAAATGACGCCGGATCCTCCTCTCACACAGATACGGCTGCAGAAGACACGGCACGTGTGCTTGAAGCCATATCGGACTGTAAGAGCACACTCACGAGCAAAATCGAGGAGGCAAAGGTGGATGTCTCTCTGATCCGCTAGGATTTGCAAAAACTGAGAGACCGGGTCACTGAGACGAAATCCCGAATCAGCAATATGGAGGATGAGATACTGCCCCTACAAATTCATACTGAGCGTCTACAACACCAGCTTACCATGGTTCTTGCTAAACAAGACGACATGGAAAACCGCTTACGACGGTGTAATTTGCGGTTCATCGGCCTACCAGAGGGTTCAGAAGGCCCTGACCCTCCTTCCTTTCTGGAAAACCTCCTAATCAATACCTTTGGAAGGACCGAGTTCTCCACCTCATTTGTGGTGGAGCGGCGCACAGGCTGGTGGCGAAACCTCCTCCCCAAGGTGCACCGCCGAGAACATTCATCGCCAAATTGCTTAAGTTACATAGTAGGTGACATAGTTACATAGTAGGTGAGGTTGAAAAAAGACACAAGTCCATCAAGTCCAACCTATGTGTGTGATTATGTGTCAGTATTACATTACATATCCCTGTATATTGCGGTCATTCAGGTGATTATCTAATAGTTTCTTGAAGCTATCAATGCTCCCCGCTGAGACCACCGCCTGTGGAAGGGAATTCCACATCCTTGCCGCTCTTACAGTAAAGAACCCTCTACGTAGTTTAAGGTTAAACCTCTTTTCTTCTAATTGTAATGAGTGGCCACGAGTCTTATTAAACTCTCTTCTGCGAAAAAGTTTTATCCCTATTGTGGGGTCACCTGTACAGTATTTGTAAATTGAAATCATATCCCCTCTCAAGCGTCTCTTCTCCAGAGAGAATAAGTTCAGTACTCGCAACCTTTCCTCATAACTAAGATCCTCCAGACCCTTTATTAGCTTTGTTGCCCTTCTTTGTACTCGCCCCATTTCCAGTACATCCTTCCTGAGGACTGGTGCCCAGAACTGGACAGCATACTCCAGGTGCGGGCGGACCAGAGTCTTGTAGAGCGGGAGAATTATCGTTTTATCTCTGCAGTTGATCCCCCTTTTAATGCATGCCAATATTCTGTTTGCTTTATTAGCAGCAGCTTGGCATTGCATGCCATTGCTGAGCCTATCATCCACTAGGACCCCCAAGTCCTTTTCCATCCTAGATTCCCCCAGAGGTTCTCCCCCCAGTGTATAGATTGCATTCATATTTTTGCCACCCAAATGCATTATTTTACATTTTTCTACATTGAACCTCATTTGCCATGTAGTCGCCCACCCCATTAATTTGTTCAGGTCTTTTTGCAAGATTTCCACATCCTGTGGAGAAGTTATTGCCCTGCTTAGCTTAGTATCGTCTGCAAATACAGAGATTGAACTGTTTATCCCATCCTCCAGGTCATTTATGAACAAATTAAATAGGATTGGTCCCAGCACAGAACCCTGGGGGACCCCACTACCCACCCCTGACCATTCTGAGTACTCCCCATTTATCACCACCCTCTGAACACACCCTTGTAGCCAGTTTTCAATCCATGTACTCACCCTATGGTCCATGCCAACGCACCTTATTTTGTACAGTAAACGTTTATGGGGAACTGTGTCAAATGCTTTTGCAAAATCCAGATACACCACGTCTACGGGCCTTCCTTTATCTAGATGGCAACTCACCTCCTCATAGAAGGTTAATAGATTGGTTTGGCAAGAACGATTCTTCATGAATCCATGCTGATTACTGCTAATGATATCATTCTTATTACTATAATCTTGTATATAGTCCCTTATCATCCCCTCCAAGAGTTCACATACTATTGATGTTAGGCTAACTGGTCTGTAATTCCCAGGGATGTTTTTTGGGCCCTTTTTAAATATTGGTGCTACATTGGCTTTTCTCCAATCAGCTGGTACCATTCCAGTCAATAGACTGTCTGTAAAAATTAAACTTTTCTTCCTCTCCTCACTTGGACTGTCTTCTCACACTTGAGAAGTTCTGCACAAGGGTAAGCACACTATAGATATCTACCATGTCACCTTACTTTGCCTAATTATACTCGCACACTTAATATGCTAACCACACACTCATCATGCACCATTCATTAGTAGGAGATGTTTTCCATTGTCTTCCCTCTCTTCTCATTGTATTTGGTTTTTCTTTTACTTTTTAACCCCCCTTTTATTTACCATGGTTTGTTTGTGTTCCATTTCAGTACACAACATGGACATTAGAATGACATTTACATCTTCATACTCCTTACATTCGCCATTATGGTGATTACTTTTAAATTCATTATATTTTACTACCATTGTTGCTTCTACTGTATATGTGTAACCTGACACACTAGTGCAACACCATTCCCTTCTTTTTAATTTTTCCATTCCCTCCCCTGCACTCTCCATATTTCCCTCATTTCTTCTTTCTCTCCCCTGACTTCTATCCATGCCCACCTTTTTAGAGGTCCTCTTCACATATTAGTAATGTCACACTATTTATACTCCCAGTCATTTTAGAACTCTATTTTGACATAGATACATATATAATCTGATTACAGCTAATATAACCCAGGTGGCTATTTGGACATCTCAGGATACACCATACCCCAATCTTTTTCCTTGCCATGTCCGCCCTCTGCTGGGCCCCTGCTCTGGTTGCTGCGGGCTACGCCTCTTCAGCTCCCGTGTGGAGGATTCTCCGCTGCTGCCCTTGCTATCCAGTCCTATGGACCATTTGACCATATGTAAGTAGGGAAGACTTCTAAGAAGCCACATACTTCCTCTTTGACCATAACTACCATTGAATGTCATTATTTATTGATACCTATTATCTTTTAGATATTTCACATATACACCAACTCCTGAGGAAGCGAGCGGAGCTCGCGAAACGCATCGAGTACAAAGTTGTATATGTATACTATGTAACACACCATCGTATTTAACATTTCAATGGTCAAACGATGCCTTATGATGTTTTTATGTTCATTTTTCATCATGTGTTTGGAAATTCATTAAACTCTATATTATTTGTTATGACCTCTATGACCAACTCATTTAAAGTCCCACGGGCGAACCTCTCTTTTTTGTACTATATGTTTTACAGGGATGGAGTTGTGTCATATTAAGAGACAGTACCTGGACCGCTCCTTTTTTTGTCCTAAATTATCAAGGTGGAAGACACCTACTAGCCCACTTGGTCCATGTGCTGTTCTCGTGGTCATACCCATTATTATTACTCTATTACTACTATACGTTTAGATATGAGTATTATACTTTTCCTTATGCTACTTGAGTCATTTATGGCATTGGTTCCTGTGTGCTGTGTTCATTGGTGGCCGCGGTTGTATTTCTCCTCATCGGGAGCTGCGATGTATAAATGGAGGGTTTTTCCCTCCTGCTGTCCCCTCCCTTCCGCATTCCTTTGTGTGTGTGGGGGGCGGGGCCACCGTTACATCGGCGCCATACTTCTGCACCCATCGTGTGATTTCCGCAACCCAGCGGCTCCACGTTTTGGTGTGCAGTGCGTCATCTACGTTGGCTGGAGATGCCTGCGCATGCGCAGCGTGGGCGTTTGCCGTAGCCACGTTCGTATGGCGTTAGAGGCGTAGCCCAATGATCCCGCTCGGGGATTTAAGCGTGAGTACGCTGACATGGCAAACTTTTCTTCCTCTCCTCACTTGGACTGTCTTCTCACACTTGAGAAGTTCTGCACAAGGGTAAGCGCACTATAGATATCTACCATGTCACCTTACTTTGCCTAATTATACTCGCACACTTAATATGCTAACCACACACTCATCATGCACCATTCATTAGTAGGAGATGTTTTCCATTGTCTTCCCTCTCTTCTCATTGTATTTGGTTTTTCTTTTACTTTTTAACCCCCTTTTATTTACCATGGTTTGTTTGTGTTCCATTTCAGTACACAACATGGACATTAGAATGACATTTACATCTTCATACTCCTTACATTCGCCATTATGGTGATTACTTTTAAATTCATTATATTTTACTACCATTGTTGCTTCTACTGTATATGTGTAACCTGACACACTAGTGCAACACCATTCCCTTCTTTTTAATTTTTCCATTCCCTCCCCTGCACTCTCCATATTTCCCTCATTTCTTCTTTCTCTCCCCTGACTTCTATCCATGCCCACCTTTTTAGAGGTCCTCTCCACATATTAGTAATGTCACACTATTTATACTCCCAGTCATTTTAGAACTCTATTTTGACATAGATACATATATAATCTGATTACAGCTAATATGACCCAGGTGGCTATTTGGACATCTCAGGATACACCATACCCCAATCTTTTTCCTTGCCATGTCCGCCCTCTGCTGGGCCCCTGCTCTGGTTGCTGCGGGCTACGCCTCTTCAGCTCCCGTGTGGAGGATTCTCCGCTGCTGCCCTTGCTATCCAGTCCTATGGACCATTTGACCATATGTAAGTATGGAAGACTTCTAAGAAGCCACATACTTCCTCTTTGACCATAACTACCATTGAATGTCATTATTTATTGATACCTATTATCTTTTAGATATTTCACATATACACCAACTCCTGAGGAAGCGAGCGGAGCTCGCGAAACGCGTCGAGTACAAAGTTGTATATGTATACTATGTAACACACCATCGTATTTAACATTTCAATGGTCAAACGATGCCTTATGATGTTTTTATGTTCATTTTTCATCATGTGTTTGGAAATTCATTAAACTCTATATTATTTGTTATGACCTCTATGACCAACTCATTTAAAGTCCCACGGGCGAACCTCTCTTTTTTGTACTGTCTGTAAAAATTAGGAACAACGGTCTGGCAATCACCTGACTGAGTTCCCTAAGTACCCTCGGATGCAAGCCATCTGGTCCCGGTGATTTATTAATGTTAAGTTTCTCAAGTCTAATTTTAATTCCGTCCTCTGTTAACCATGTAGGTGCTTCCTGTTTTGTGTCATGAGGATAAACACTGCAGTTTTGGTTACTGAAGCCCCCCGATTCACTTGTGAAGACTGAGGAGAAGAATAAATTCAATACCTCTGCCATCTCCCCATCCTTTGTAACCAGATGTCCTTCCTCATTCTTTATGGGGCCAATATGGTCTGTCCTCCCTTTTTTACTGTTTACATACTTAAAGAATTTCTTGGGATTTTTTTTGCTCTCCTCCGCTATGTGTCTTTCATGTTCTATCTTAGCCATCCTAATTGCACCCTAATGCCGCGTACACACGAGCGGACTTTACGGCGGACTTTGCCCGGCGGATTTTTCGACGTACTTTACGACGGACTTTCTGAATGAACGGACTTGCCTACACACAATCCACCAAAGTCCGTCGAATTCGTACGTGATGACGTACGACCGGACTAAAACAAGGAAGTTCATAGCCAGTAGCCAATAGCTGCCCTAGCGTGGCTTTTTAGTCCGTCGAACTAGCATACAGACGGCGGACTTTTCGACCGGACTCGATTTCAACGGATAAATTTTAAACAAGTTTCAAATCTAAGTCCGTCCAACTTTTGAGAAAACAAAGTCCGCTGGAGCCCACACACATCGAATTGTCCGACGAAATCCAGTCCGCCGGGTAAAGTCCGCTCGTGTGTACGCGGCATTACATTTCTTATTGCATTCTTTATAAATTCTGAATGCTGTGGATGATCCCTCAACCTTGTATTTTTTGAAGGCCTTCTCCATTGCTTTTATATGCATTTTTACATTGGAGTTAAGCCACCCAGGATGTTTGTTCGCTCTTTTAAATTTATTACCCAATGGGATACATTGGCTAATGCCCTTATTTAATATGCTCTTAAAGCAAACCCATCTCTCCTCCGTATTCTTTGTTCCTAATATTTTATCCCAATTTATGCCTTTTAGCAAGGTTTGTAGTTTAGGGAAGTTGGCTCTTTTGAAATTCAGTGTCTTTGTGTTCCCTTCAGAGACCAGGACGCGGTCCTCAGGCTCACCAGGCTAAAAGGCAACATTCCCTTCAAGAACACCGAGATCAAAGTATTCCCGGACTTCTCTGCAGACGTTCAGAAGAAGAGAGCTCTATTCACTGAAGCCAAGCGTCAACTTCGGCTCCGCCATTACACCTACGCGATGCTCTTCCCTGCGAGACTACGAGTGGCCGGTGAGGATCGCACTCATTTCTTCGACACACCAGAAGCGGTGTTTGCCTGGCTAGAGGACAAAGCGGTGCCGGATCGCGAGCCCGCTTGATCTTATTCGATCCTTCTCAACCCCTGCTTACGCCATCACAAGCTTAGAGGGACATATGCCATTTACAACACTAACAGCACCCGGAACAACTGCCTCACTCAGGTACTGTAATGTCGGTATTAGTCCCTAACTTGCTGTTATACCATTCATGCACTAGTCCCTCTCCTCCACAAGCCCTGCTGACCCCCCTGCTCATTGTCCCACTACCACTCTTGACTGCAGAACTTACCCTTGCACTTAAGTACTGGGTGCGTACATATCCTCAACCAAAGAGTGCAGTGTCCCCCCCCATTTTGGAGAGACTCGATCAGATACCCAGCGTGTAAACAAGCTGCTTAACTCAACTGTCTAAATCCTTATGGCAAGGGTTAACCCGAGGTGACACTTGAAAAAAAAGAGGACTCTGGACACTAGGTTTCCTATTCCAGTAGTCCCCCTCTTGCTGCTACTGCTTGTTTTACAGCGAAGTTTCGCCCCACTAGATACGGGTGTCTATATGGAACCCGCTGTTTTTCAATTTCAATGCAACGTTTATTTTCTCATAATCGCAAGTTGGTTTACCTGGTCTGCCCGGTCTCAGCAAGCTGCATTTGTTATTTACTGGATGCATTGCTTACCCGGGCATTCTGGTGCGTTGTTACAGTTTCAATCAGACTGTTCTGATTGGGTTGGTGTTCGTTATATGAATCACATATTGAAGAGTAACAGTGACAGGTGTTTATATGTAAATGCAACTACACTACAGCGGGCTGGAGTTATGTCTAACCCAGAAATTTGTCAATCTGTACGGAATTGTCTGTCCTGCCCCGCAGGGCCCACATTTGGGGGTTGCTGGGAGACGCCGTGGACTCCCCCGATTTTGGGGCGGTCTGCGACGCCCTGGACGGCGAATATCTGGTACATACTTTTACCAGGGTAAATAACATGCTGGAGATTAAATGTATTACTTGGAATGTGAGGGGTATTAGAGCCAAAGCTAAACGGACTGCAGTCCTCGCTTTCCTCAAATCACAGTCGGCAGGTCTCATGGTACTAGTAGAAACTCATCTTACAGGCCAGCTTCAGATGTCACTCAAGAAACCCTGGGTAGGATGGTTATACCAAGCTCCATTTACGGCCAATTCCATAGGTATAGCAATATTAGTAGCGAAAACAATGCAATTTGTACTACTAACCCTCTGGTCTGACCCCCAGGGTAGATTTTTATTTTTGCACGCTAAATTGAATGGTTTAGAACTATTGATACTGGCGTTTTATATACCTCCTCCCTTTCAATTTAGTGCACTACATGAGGGACTAGCATTTATGTCCCAATTCCCTACCGTGCCTGCCATGTGGCTAGGTGACTTTAATAACGTTATGAATAAGGAATTGGACCATGTATCCACAACATCTCACGCTGAATCCTCTCAAGCAGATACTAGATTTGGTAGAACCCTTACTGACCTGGCACTTGTGGACACATGGAGATATCGCAACCTGCTTTCTAGGGCATATTCATGCTTTTTTGCGTCACACAATGCCATGTCTCGTATAGACCTGATCCTGATATCCCGCACCATCTCCCCCCTATTAGGAGAGGTGGGTTTCAGTCCCCGCATCTTATCAGATCATGCCCCCTACTGGATTAAACTCAAAATTGACTCACCCCCATCAACATACAACTGGCGGCTAAATCCCTTTTGGCTGACGGCAGTCCCAGACTTGGGGGAGGTTGTCACTGAGTGGGAATTTTATTTCCAGACGAATAGGGGTACGGCACCCTTTGGCACAGTATGGGATTCTTTTAAGTCCCATGCTCGCCTGGTCCTGTCCCATCGCATCTCACGTTACCGTAAGGCGTCCTCCCAAATCCTCCAACAAGCAGAACAATCCTTAATAGAAGCAGAAAAGAACTTCACAGACAACCATTCATCGCTCACGGCAGATCAAATGAAGCTACAGGCTAGGGTTGTAAACAACCTGCACTTCGAAAAAGCTGATAGGAAAATCTATTACAGCAAACAAAGACACTATGAGTGTGGGGAAAGGGCGGGTCGCCTGTTGGCGTACCTAGCACACTTAGATCACAGGCCCCCTACAGTAGTTTCACTTCGGACCACTGATGGCAGTCTAGTAACAGACCCTGAGGAGGTGTCTGGAGAATTCCGCTTATTCGTGGAATCTCTATATTCATCCACTATGAATAACCCCATAGAGGAAATTGTTTCACTGTTGTCAGATATAGAATTACCTTCCCTAACCCCAACCCAGGTAGAAATACTTGAGGCCCCCATTACTGAAATAGAAATAACTAAGGCAATATCCCTACTTAATCCGTCCAAAGCTCCAGGTGCAGATGGGTTACCCCTGGAATTTTACACAGCCTATAGTGAGTGTCTAATTCCCAAACTTCATGAATTATTCACACACATATTTGAATCCGAGAGTCTGCCCCCTTCCATGTCAGAGGCAAATATTGTACTAATCCCTAAACCTGGCAAAAACCTAGAATGCCCAGAATCCTACCGCCCAATCTCTCTTCTTCAACTGGACATCAAAATTTTGGCCAAGGCCCTGGCGCTCCGCCTGAATAACGTTATCCATACACTGATCCACCCAGATCAAACTGGGTTCATGCCAGCTAAGAATACGGCATATAACCTACGTAGGCTTCATATGAATATCCAGGCCAATCATGACTCCCTAGGCTCCAGAGTTGTGGTGTCCTTAGACGCCGCAAAGGCGTTCGACTCTGTTGAGTGGACATATCTTTGGGAATGCCTTGCCAAATTTGGTTTTGGGCCCAGGTTCATTAAATGGATTAAACTATTATACCAGAACCCACGCGCCAGGGTCTTGGTCAATGGTAAAACCTCAGATTTTTTCCCTTTATCCAGGGGCACGAGTCAGGGATGCCCACTTTCCCCCCTACTATATGCACTCGCGGTGGAACCCCTTGCCTCGTCCCTTAGGACTCATCCGGGTATTCAGGGACTAAGCAGAAGAAACATACTGGAAAAGGTCAGTCTATATGCGGATGACATGCTATTATACCTGTCGGACGCTGGCCCTTCCCTACGGGTGGCTTTGGAAGTGATTAAAAAATTTGGTAGATACTCGGGCTTAAAGATCAATTGGGATAAATCCCAAATCCTCCCATTAGACATAAGTGCCCCCATTGAGCTACAGACCAGCTCCCCACTCGTCAGTGCCATGACATATCTGGGAATTGTGGTGACCCGCTCCCCCGAAGACTTCATTCGCCTTAACATAGAACCATTAATAACTATTTTGAAATCGAAAACGCAAAATTGGGCCAAGCTGCCACTTGGGGTGATGGGTCGGGTGAATTTAATTAAGATGGTACTCCTTCCCAAATTCCTCTACGTCCTATGGCACGCCCCACTGTATATTCCGCTAAGGATATTTAAATCCATCGAGACCATTCTTAATTCCTTTGTCTGGGGATCGGGTCACCACAAGTTGTCCTGGCAAGCTTTGAAAAATCCCTCGGAGTTGGGAGGACTGGCATTACCTGACTTTAATTTGTACTATCTAGCAGCACAACTCTCCCACTTCTTCCACTTAGACAAGCACGACAAGGAACGATATTTATCCTTAATAAACTCCCCCTTTGGGCATAGATTCACACATCCCTTCCAGATTCTATTCCGAGGCACCAGTAAAATAGACAATAAGAAAGGGTTACTGTATCACCATTGTAGAATATGGGAGGTGGTACAACGAAAACTCAAAACGCCGGCTATCCACTCTCATACCCCACTATGGAATAATCCGAGCTTAAGGGAACTGCTGGAGGTGCCAGGTCACGAACTGTGGTTGGACCATGGAGTGGGGTTTTTGTCAGATGTTTATGTTGATAATGTACTAAAATCATTCCAACAACTTAAGGAGGAATTCAATCTCCCTAACAATATGCATTTCCGTTACCTGCAACTCCGACACGCCCTAAGAGCGCAATTTAGTGATAACCCCCCGGAGCTAGAACAGCTAGATGTACTCTACATTATGCTAGACTCAGATCACTGTAAACTGATCTCAGGATTTTATAATTCTCTGCTACGACCTACAGCGGTGCACATTGCATATAGGCTAAAAACTCCCTGGTCTGAAGATGTAGGTGGGTTGGAGGATGATCAATGGGAAGATGCCTTGGATACTTGCAAAAAAGTCTCCACAAAATTAGCAGACCGCCTTACACAACTTTATATTATGCACAGGACATACATGACTCCCCTCCGTCTGGCTAAGTATAAACCCAACCAGAACCCGCAATGCCCCAGGTGTGACAGCCCCTCTAGCATTTTCATCTTCTCTGGTCATGTCCAGCAATACAGGATTATTGGTCCCAAATAGTGAAATTCATCCACGATGAAATGGGCTCCCCTCTCACACTATGCCCCAAACAATGTCTGCTGGGAATATTCCCAGATCCTGACTCAGATAAGTTCCATAAGATCTTTCTCCAAGAAACACTCTTCATGGCCAGACTATTGATAGCCAGGAAGTGGTTACAACCCATATTTCTGACACTTCAAGAGTGGATCTCGGCTATAAATAATGTCTTACCGTATAAGAAGGAAATATACGTCCATAGGGGTTGCCCTGCAAAATATGGCAAAATTTGGGACACCTGGATAGGTAATGCCTCTACCTGTAATGCAATATCTGAATGAAATACCCAAAATATGCAATTAACGAACACCACTAGACATAATGGATAGCGACTATGTAATGTAGATTTGTTGTACAACACGTTGTTTCACTCAATACTACATATTGTGCACCTATATCTCACCTGCTACTCCTTTTTGTAAATTGACATTAAGTGTATATTGATCAAAATGTTAATGTACCGCTGTCTGAATAAGCACTGTATGCAACTTACTCTTCCAATAAAACACCATATTGTTTTGGAAAAAAAAAAAAAATGTACCCGTTCAAAATTACAAACAGATTCTACTTAACAACAAACCTACAGTCCCTGTCTTGTTTGCACCGCCTGTATACTGCTGTTCAGAGTATATAGGGCCTGGTGACCCCACACCTTTCCTTATTTTAATTTGGGTGGGGGGTTCCCCTTAATATCCATACAAGACCCAAAGGGCCTGGTAATGGACTGGGGGGTACCCATGCCGTTTGTCTCACTGATTTTCATCCATATTGCCAGGACCCGACATTACATTAAACCCGCAAGTAGTTTTAAATGAGATTTTTTCCTTTAAAAATGACATTTTGTGCAGGGACTGTTCTAAACACGGGAAACACGCGCCACTTTCCAGGCATACTATAGACACCTCCCAGGTACGATATTTAACCACTTGACGACCGCCTCACGCCGATGTACGTCGGCAAAGTGGCACGGACAGGCAAAATCACGTACATGGTACGTGATTTGCCTTCCGCGGGTGGGGGGTCCGATCGGACCCCCCCCGGTGCCCGAGGCGGTCGTCGTTTGTCCAGCGGCGATCGGTGGTGAGGGGGAGACCATCCGTTCGTGGCCCCCCCCTCGCGATCGCCGCCAGCCAATCGAATCATTCCTTTGCTGCTGTATGCTAAACAGCAGCAAAGGAAATTATGTCATCTCTCCTCGGCTCGGTAATTTCCGTTCCGGCCCGAGGAGAGAAGACATCAATGTGAGTGCACCAACACACACACACACAGTAGAACATGCCAGGCACACAAAACACCCCGATCCCCCCCCCCCCGATCACCCCCCGATCCCCCCCCAATCACCCCCCCCCCCCTGTCACAAACTGACACCAGCAGTTTTTTTTTTTTCTGATTACTGCATAGTGTCAGTTTGTGACAGTTACAGTGTTGGGACAGTTACTGTTACCCCCCTTTAGGTCTAGGGTACCCCCCTAACCCCCCCTAATAAAGTTTTAACCCCTTGATCACCCCCTGTCACCAGTGTCACTAAGCGATCATTTTTCTGATCGCTGTATTAGTGTCGCTGGTGACGCTAGTTAGGGACATAAATATTGAGGTTCGCCGTCAGCGTTTTATAGCGTCAGGGACCCCCATATACTACCGAATAAATGTTTTAACCCCTTGATTGCCCCCTAGTTAACCCTTTCACCACTGATCACCGTATAACCGTTACGGTTGACGCTGGTTAGTTTGTTTATTTTTTATAGTGTCAGGGCACCCGCCGTTTATTACCGAATAAAGGTTTAGCCCCCTGATCGCCCGGCGGTAATATGCGTCGCCCCAGGCAGCGTCAGATTAGCGCCAGTACCGCTAACACCCACGCACGCAGCATACACCTCCCTTAGTGGTATAGTATCTGAACGCATCAATATCTGATCCGATCAGATCTATACTAGCGTCCCCAGCAGTTTAGGGTTCCCAAAAACGCAGTGTTAGCGGAATCAGCCCAGATACCTGCTAGCACCTGCGTTTTGCCCCTCCGCCCGGCCCAGCCCAGCCCACCCAAGTGCAGTATCGATCGATCACTGTCACTTACAAAAGACTAAACGCATAACTGCAGCGTTCGCAGAGTCAGGCCTGATCCCTGCGATCGCTAACAGTTTTTTTGGTAGTATTTTGGTGAACTGGCAAGCACCAGCCCCAGGCAGGGTCAGGTTAGCGCCAGTACCGCTAACACCCACGCACGCAGCATACGCCTCCCTTAGTGGTATAGTATCTGAACGGATCAATATCTGATCCGATCAGATCTATACTAGCGTCCCCAGCAGTTTAGGGTTCCCAAAAACGCAGTGTTAGCGGAATCAGCCCAGATACCTGCTAGCACCTGCGTTTTGCCCCTCCGCCCGGCCCAGCCCACCCAAGTGCAGTATCGATCGATCACTGACACTTACAAAACACTAAATGCATAACTGCAGCGTTCGCAGAGTCAGGCCTGATCCCTGCGATCGCTAACAGTTTTTTTGGTAGTATTTTGGTGAACTGGCAAGCACCAGCCCCAGGCAGCGTCAGGTTAGCGCCAGTACCGCTAACACCCACGCACGCACTGTACACCACCCTTAGTGGTATAGTATCTGAACGGATCAATATCTGATCCGATCAGATCTATACTAGCATCCCCAGCAGTTTAGGGTTCTCACAAACGCAGTGTTAGCGGGATCAGCCCAGATACCTGCTAGCACCTGCGTTTTGCCCCTCCGCCCGGCCCAGCCCAGCCCACCCAAGTGCAGTATCGATCGATCACTGTCACTTACAAAAGACTAAAACGCATAACTGCAGCATTCGCAGAGTCAGGCCTGATCCCTGCGATCGCCAACAGATTTTTTGGTAGCGTTTTGGTGAACTGGCAAGCGCCAGCGGTCTAGTACACCCCGGTCGTAGTCAAACCAGCACTGCAGTAACACTTGGTGACGTGGCGAGTCCCATAAGTGCAGTTCAAGCTGGTGAGGTGGCAAGCACAAGTAGTGTCCCGCTGCCACCAAAAAGACAAACACAGGCCCGTCGTGCCCATAGTGCCCTTCCTACTGCATTCGCCAATCCTAATTGGGAACCCACCGCTTCTGCAGCGCCCGTACTTCCCCCATTCACATCCCCAACCAAATGCAGTCGGCTGCATGAGAGGCATTTTCTTTATGTCCTCCCGAGTACCCCTACCCAGCGAACGCCCCCAAAAAAGATATTGTGTCTGCAGCTAGCGCGGATATAGGCGTGACACCCGCTATTATTGTCCCTCCTGTCCTGACAATCCTGGTCTTTGCATTGGTGAATGTTTTGAACGCTACCATTCACTAGTTGAGTATTAGCGTAGGGTACAGCATTGCACAGACTAGGCACACTTTCACAGGGTCTCCCAAGATGCCATCGCATTTTGAGAGACCCGAACCTGGAACCGGTTACAGTTATAAAAGTTAGTTACAAAAAACGTGTAAAAAAAAAAAATATATATATATATAAAATAAAAAAAAATAGTTGTCGTTTTATTGTTCTCTCTCTCTCTATTCTCTCTATTGTTCTGCTCTTTTTTACTGTATTCTATTCTGCAATGTTTTATTGTTATTATGTTTTATCATGTTTGCTTTTCAGGTATGCAATTTTTTATACTTTACCGTTTACTGTGCTTTATTGTTAACCATTTTTTTGTCTTCAGGTACGCCATTCACAACTTTGAGTGGTTATACCAGAATGATGCCTGCAGGTTTAGGTATCATCTTGGTATCATTCTTTTCAGCCAGCGGTCGGCTTTCATGTAAAAGCAATCCTAGTGGCTAATTAGCCTCTAGACTGCTTTTACAAGCCGTGGGAGGGAATCCCCCCCCCCACCGTCTTCCGTGTTTTTCTCTGGCTCTCCTGTCTCAACAGGGAACCTGAGAATGCAGCCGGTGATTCAGCCAGCTGACCATAGAGCTGATCAGAGACCAGAGTGGCTCCAAACATCTCTATGGCCTAAGAAACCGGAAGCTACGAGCATTTCATGACTTAGATTTCGCCGGATGTAAACAGCGCCATTGGGAAATTGGGGAAGCATTTTATCACACCGATCTTGGTGTGGTCAGATGCTTTGAGGGCAGAGGAGAGATCTAGGGTCTAATAGACCCCAATTTTTTAAAAAAAGAGTACCTGTCACTACCTATTGCTATCATAGGGGATATTTACATTCCCCGAGATAACAATAAAAATGATTAAAAAAAAATAAAAATGAAAGGAACATTTTAAAAATAAGATAAAAAAGCAAAAAAATAATAAAGAAAAAAAAAAAAAAAAAAAAAAGCACCCCTGTCGCCCCCTGCTCTCGCACTAAGGCGAACGCAAGCGGCGGTCTGTCGTCAAACGTAAACAGCAATTGCACCATGCATGTGAGGTATCACCGCGAAGGTTAGATCGAGGGCAGTAATTTTTGCAGTAGACCTCCTCTGTAAATCTAAAGTGGTAACCTGTAAAGGCTTTTAAAGGCTTTTAAAAATGTATTTATTTTGTTGCCACTGCACGTTTGTGCGCAATTGTAAAGCATGTCATGTTTGGTATCCATGTACTCGGCCTAAGATCATCTTTTTTATTTCATCAAACATTTGGGCAATATAGTGTGTTTTAGTGCATTAAAATTTAAAAAAGTGTGTTTATTCCCCAAAAAATGCGTTTGAAAAATCGCTGCGCAAATACTGTGTGAAAAAAAAAAATGAAACACCCACCATTTTAATCTGTAGGGCATTTGCTTTAAAAAAATATATAATGTTTGGGGGTTCAAAGTAATTTTCTTGCAAAAAAAAAAAACTTTTTCATGTAAACAATAAGTGTCAGAAAGGGCTTTGTCTTCAAGTGGTTAGAAGAGTGGGTGATGTGTGACATAAGCTTCTAAATGTTGTGCATAAAATGCCAGGACAGTTCAAAACCCCCCCAAATGACCCCATTTTGGAAAGTAGACACCCCAAGCTATTTGCTGAGAGGCATGTCGAGTCCATGGAATATTTTATATTGCGACACAAGTTGCGGGAAAGAGACAATTTTTTTTTTTTTTGCACAAAATTGTCACTAAATGATATATTGCTCAAACATGCCATGGGAATATGTGAAATTACACCCCAAAATACATTCTGCTGCTTCTCCTGAGTACGGGGATACCACATGTGTGAGACTTTTTGGGAGCCTAGCCGCGTACGGAACCCCGAAAACCAAGCACCGCCTTCAGGCTTTCTAAGGGCGTGAATTTTTGATTTCTCTCTTGACTGCTTATCACAGTTTCGGAGACCATGGAATGCCCAGGTGGCACAAACCCCCCCCCAAATGACCCCATTTTGGAAAGTAGACACCCCAAGCTATTTGATGAGAGGTATAGTGAGTATTTTGCAGACCTCACTTTTTGTCACAAAGTTTTGAAAATTGAAAAAAGAAAAAAAAAAAAGTTTTTTCTTGTCTTTCTTCATTTTCAAAAACAAATGAGAGCTGCAAAATACTCACCATGCCTCTCAGCAAATAGCTTGGGTTGTCTACTTTCCAAAATGGGGTCATTTGGGGGGGGGTTTGTGCCACCTGGGCATTCCATGGTCTCCGAAACTGTGATAAGCAGTCAAGAGAGAAATCAAAAATTCACGCCCTTAGAAAGCCTGAAGGCGGTGCTTGGTTTTCGGGGTCCCGTACACGGCTAGGCTCCCAAAAAGTCCCACACATGTGGTATCCCCAAAAAAAATGTGTCACTTTCCCGCAACTTGTGTCAAAATATAAAATATTCCATGGACTCAATATGCCTCTCTGGAAATAGCTTGGGGTGTCTACTTTCCAAAATGGGGTCATTTGGGGGGGTTTTGTGCCACCTGGGCATTCCATGGCCTCCGAAACTGTGATAGGCAGTAAAGAGTGAAATCATAAATTTACGCCCTTAGAAATCCTGAAGGCGGTGATTGGATTTCGGGGCCCCGTACGCGGCTAGGCTCCCAAAAAGTCCCACACATGTGGTATCCCCATACTCAGGAGAAGCAGCAGAATGTATTTTGGGGTGCAATTCCACATAGGCCCATGGCCTGTGTGAGCAATATATCATTTAGTGACAACTTTTTGTAAATATTTTTTTTTTTTTTTGTCATTATTCAATCACTTGGGACAAAAAAAATAAATATTCAATGGGTTCAACATGCCTCTCAGCAATTTCCTTGGGGTGTCTACTTTCCAAAATGGGGTCATTTGGGGGGGTTTTGTACTGCCCTGCCATTTTAGCACCTCAAGAAATGACATAGGCAGTCATAAACTAAAAGCTGTGTAAATTACAGAAAATGTACCCTAGTTTGTAGACGCTATAACTTTTGCGCAAACCAATAAATATACGCTTAATTAACATTTTTTTTACCAAAAACATGTGGCCGAATAGATTTTGGCCTAAATGTATGACTAAAATTGAGTTTATTGGATTTTTTTTATAACAAAAAGTAGAAAATATCATTTTTTTTCAAAATTTTCGGTCTTTTTCCATTTATAGCGCAAAAAATAAAAACCGCAGAGGTGATCAAATACCATCAAAAGAAAGCTCTATTTGTGGGAAGAAAAGGACGCAAATTTCGTTTGGGTACAGCATTGCATGACCGCGCAATTAGCAGTTAAAGCGACGCAGTGCCAAATTGGAAAAAGACCTCTGGTCCTTAGGCAGCATAATGGTCCGGGGCTCAAGTGGTTAAAGAAATATTTCACTTTTTTTTATTTTATTTTAAGCATCATTAAAATCACTGCTCCCGAAAAAACGGACGTTTTTAAAAGTTTTTTTTGCATTGATACATGTCCCCTGGGGTAGGACCCGGGTCCCCAAACCCTTTTTAGGACAATACCATGCAAATTAGCCTTTAAAATGAGCACTCTTGATTTCGAACATTCGAGTCCCATAGACGTCAATGGGGTTCTAACGTTCGTGCAAATTTTCGGTCCGTTCGCAGGTTCTGGTGCGAACCGAACCGGGGGGTGTTCGGCTCATCCCTAGTTGGGAGCTATGATTTTATGTTGAGGCCAAATAATTCAATTCTTGTCTCATCTGACCACCTTAAAGTGTTACTAAACCCAGGACCTTGTATTCACTATATCTGGTCTCCCACAGTATTCAGAACATGGGAATGCAATTATTTTAGTAAATATAAACTGCTAAATACTGAAAATTTCGAAAGGCTTTGGAAAATCTTCCACCTCCTGAAACCATACTATGATATGTACTAAGTCATTATATGAATTAATGACATGTTTTTTTTTTATATATGAAATTATTAAGGAATAAAAGATGGACATTTTAAGGAATGTTTAATTTTGTAGTTGTCTATACAATCCCACCCAATAGAGGAATTAAATGTACTAAAAGTGAATTTGGATGATGGCAACCACACCCCTAGCCATCTGAACCTTTTAAAAAAACCTGCTAAATACCTTTTCTCATCAGCAGTATATAGCAGTCTTGTAACTTCTATCAGTGTCCGGCTGAGCACTGGTTAAAGCTTGTAGTAGGAGTTTTCATTCTCCTCCGATTGTCCTATGAGGCTGCATGACTCCTGACCCTCAGCCTGGACAGTACTGATTGGCCCAATGCTGATCACATGCACCCTCCCCAAAAAAAAACCTCTCTACCCATACGCACGAAACTGAGCATGTGCAGAGCGCCTCCAAGGCTCTGTACTATCAGGAGATGGATTGCATATACAGACTCATAGTTGCAAACATTGCAAAAAAAATTTGTGGGACACTTTTTTGGCTGTAGGTGGAGCCGTATAATAATTAGGGGGCGGGGCATGTGCTCGTAGGCGTGGCATAGCAACAAAAAAAAACAAAAACAAAAAAGAAAGCTTTGCGCGACACAACGAAAAATGGGTGTGGTTTGCGTGAAATAGTGGGCGTGGCTTAAATGGGCGTGGCTCAAAGGGGGTGTGGTTAGAGTCTGAGATGAATGAGGGATGGAGAGGGAAAGGGGGAGAGAGGAATGAAGGGACAGCAGCCCCAGATCCTACACAACAATAGAAATATGTGTATTCTAGAAAGTTTAACAATCAGCAGATAAAGATACTCCAAACTCCTGGTGTTAGCGCTTCAATCATCCCGGCACCATAATTGTTATGGTGTCAGGATGATTGAAGTGCATTATTTCTATTATTACATTGTAATATAAAATTAAATCATTCAACTCACCATAATGCCGAATCAGTGGTATCCCTGAGCGTGTCACTAGCCATGTCGCCTGCCACCAGCAGTCCTTCCTTGCATCAGGTGCCCCCAGCAGAGTCTGTCCTTGCATCAGGTGTCCCCAGCAGAGTCCGTCCTTGCATCAGGTGCCCCCAGAAGAGTCCGTCCTTGCATCAGGTGTCCCCAGCAGTGTCTTTCCTTGCATCAGGTGCCACCAGCAGAGCCCATCCTTGCATCAGGTGCCACCAGCAGAGTCCGTCCTTGCATCAGGTGCCACCAGCAGAGTCCGTCCTTGCATCAGGTGCCCCCAGCAGAGTCCATCCTTGCATCAGTTGCCCCCAGCAGAGTCCGTCCTTGCATCAGGTGCCCCCAGCAGATTCTGTCCTTGCATCAGTTGCCCCCAGCAGAGTCTGTCCTTGCATCAGGTGCCCCCAGCAGAGTCTGTCCTTGCATCAGGTGTCCCCAGAAGAGTCTGTCCTTACATCAGGTGTCCCCAGAAGAGTCTCTCCTTGCATCAGGTGCCCCCAGCAGAGTCAGTCCTTACACCAGTGTTCCTAGCCTCAGTCCTTACATCATTGTCCCAGGCAGAGCCATAGTTACCCCCCCTGTACATAGTTACCCCCTCCCCCTGTACATAGTTTCCCCTCTCCCACTAGTTAGCCCCCTGTGCATAATTACCCTCCCTGTACATAATAACCCCCCGTGCATTGTTACCCCCCTGTACATAGTATCCCCTCTTGTAAATAGTCACCCCCTCCTGTAAAAAGTTACCCCCTCCTGTAAATAGTTAACCCCCCTACTGTAAATAGTTACCCCCCCTCCTATATATAGTTAACCCCCCTGTATATAGCTTACCCCCCTCCTGTATATAGTTAACCCCCCCTCCTGTACATAGTTAACCCTCCCCCTCCTGTATATAGTTAACCCCCTCCTCCTGTATATAGCTAACCCTCCTCCTCCTGTATATAGCTAACCCCCTCCTCCTGTATACAGTTAACCCCCTTCTCCTGTATATAGCTAACCCCCCTCCTCCTGTATATAGCTAACCCCCTCCTCCTGTATATAGCTAACCCTCCTCCTCCTGTATTATTATTATTATTATACAGGATTTATATAGCGCCGACAGTTTACGCAGCGCTTTACAACAACATTAGGGCAGACAGTACAAGTACAATACAATTCAATACAGGAGGAATCAGAGGGCCCTGGTCGTTAGAGCTTACAACCTAGGAGGGAGGGTCAAGTTATACAAAAGGGTAATAGCTGTGGGGGATGAGCTAATGGAGAAAATAGTGCAGTTGTTAGATGGAGGCAGGATAGGCTTCTCTGAAGAGGAAAGTCTTCAGGGATTGCCTAAAAGTGTATAAATTTGGAGACAGTCTGACAGATTGGGGTAGGGAATTCCAGAGGATGGGCAAGGCTCGGGAGAAGTCCTGGAGGCGGATATGGGAGGAGGTGATGAGGGAGCTAGAGAGCAGGAGATCTTGGGAGGAACGGAGATGGCGTTTAGGTTGGTATTTTGAGACTAGGTTAGTGATGTAGCTGGGGGCACAGTTGTGGATGGCTTTGTAACTTATTGTTAGTATTTTGAATTTAATTTGTTGGGCGAGTGGTAGCCAATGGAGGGATTGGCAGAGAGGGGTAGCAGACACTGATCGGTTTGTAAGGTGGATGAGTCTGGCAGTAGCATTCATGATGGACTGAAGGGGGGATAGTCTATTTAAAGGTAAGCCAATGAGGAGTGAGTTGCAGTAGTCGAGGCGAGAGATAACCAGGGAGTGAATCAGGAGCTTTGTAGTTTCACTGGTTAGAAAGGGACGTAGTTTAGAGATGTTGCGGAGGTTGAGGCGGTAAGCTTTGGAAAGTGATTGGATGTCGGGTTGAAAGGAGAGTTCAGAATCTAGGATAACACCTAGCACCCTGACATGTGGGGATGGGTGGATGGTTTTGCCATTGCTCTTGACAGAGAAGTCAGGGGAAGAGGCACGTGGGGGAGGAAATATTATAAGCTCGGATTTGGACAAGTTGAGTTTGAGGAAGTGGTGTGACATCCATACAGATATGTCGGTTAGTAAGTTAGTGATGCGTGAGGAGACTGATGGAGTGAGTTGAGGGGTGGAGAGATAGATTTGTGTGTCATCAGCATAGAAATGATATTGAAAGCCATGAGAGGCTATCAGCTGACCCAGGGAAGAGGTGTAGATTGAAAATAAAAGAGGTCCAAGAACAGAACCTTGGGGGACCCCGACAGAGAAGGGAAGAGGAGTGGAGGAAGTAGAATTGTAAGTGACACTGAAGGTGTGTTGGGATAGGTAGGATGAGAGCCACTGAAGAGCACAGTCACGGAGACCGATGGAGTAAAGTTTTTTGAGGAGGAGGGGGTGGTCAACCGTGTCAAAGGCAGCTGAAAGATCCAGAAGTAGGAGTACAGAATAGTGTCCGTTGGTTTTTGCAGTTAGTAGGTCATTTGTGAGTTTTAAAAGAGCAGTTTCTGTGGAGTGTTGAGGGCGAAATCCAGATTGAAGGGGATCAAAAAGGTTGTTTTTAATGAGGTGGTCACTCAGTTGGTTGTAAACCAGGCGTTCAAGGAGTTTAGAGGAAAAGGGGAGCAAGGAGATAGGGCGTAGGTTGTTAAGATTGGTAGGGTCCAAGGATGGTTTTTTGAGTATGGGAGTGACCAGTGCATGTTTTAGAGCATCGGGGAAGACGCCAGAGGTGAGGGAGAGATTGAAGATGTGGGTTAGAGAGTGTAGGATGGGGTCAGAGGGTGACCGTAGCATTTGAGAGGGAATAGGGTCCAGGGGACAGGTGGTTAGGTGGGCGATAGAAAGGAGTTTAGCAACTTCGTCTGGAGTAGCAGATTTGAATAGAGGTAGTGTCAGTTGTATCTGTTGACATGGGGTCTTAGCTGGGGGAGATGCCTGTAGAGTGGAGATTTCATCACGGATTGTATCAATCTTGTTTTTGAAGTGATTAGCGATTTCCTGGGCAGTGAGTAAGTCAGTGGGGGGAGGCGGTGGAGGACAAAGTAGAGAGTTGAAGGTAGAGAAGAGTTTACGGGGATTGGATGAGAAGGTATTAATAAGAGTTGTAAAATAGGTTTGCTTGGCAGTGTGGAGGAAAGAATAGTATTTTTGGAGGGCAGATTTGTATTGGTTGAAGTCTTTGAGAGACTTAGTCTTGTGCCACAGACGCTCAAGAGCGCGACTACGTTTTTTGAGAATTTTAGTGTCATCTGTTTGCCAGGGTTGTAGGGGTCGAGGCCTGATTCTGCGTGTAGTGAGGGGAGCGAGCTTGTCCAGGGTGGAGGACAGAGATTTATTGTAGATGGATATGGCTTGGTTGGGGCTGGACAGGGGGGAGATTTTGTCATAGAGGTGGTCGGTAGCAGAATAGAGGAGAGAGGAGTTGACGTTGCGAAAGTTTCTACGGGTGACGGTTAGGCGATTGGAGGGAAAGGTGGTGGAAGACAGGGGGAGAGAGAAACTAATAAGGTGGTGGTCGGAGAGAGGCAAAGGATTGTTTGAGAAGTTGCATGGAGTGCATAGGTAAGAGAATACAAGGTCAAGGGTGTTGCCATCAGAGTGAGTAGAAGCCTGTACCCATTGCTTCAGGTCAAATGAAGAGGTTAGACTAAGAAGTTTAGAAGTAGCAGGAGTGTTTGTATTAGCAGGGATGTTGAAATCACCGAGAAGGATTGTGGGAATTTCCGAAGAGAGAAAGTAGGGTAGCCAGGCAGAAAACTCATCAAGGAAAGTCGATAATGGTCCAGGGGGCCGGTAGATCACAGCAATTCTTAGGGAAGTGGGAGAGAATAGATGTATACAGTGGGCTTCGAATGATGAGAGTGAAAAAGAGGGAGGAGGGTGAATAACCTGGAAGGTGCTCTGGGGGGATAGGAGGAATCCCACTCCACCTCCCTTGCGTCCATTAGGCCTGGGGGAGTGAGTCCAGTGAAGGCCACCCTGGGAGAGGGAAGCAGGAGAAGGGGTGTCATATTCGTGGAGCCAGGTTTCTGTGAGAGCAAGTAGATTAAAGGAATTAGTGACAAAGAGGTCATGAACAGCAGTGAGTTTGTTGCAGACAGAGCGGGCGTTCCAGAGGGCACAGGAGAGAGGGAGGCTGGTGTTGGCAAGAAGAGGAATGGAGACTAGATTGTGTAGATTGCGACTACTGCCAGAGGGTGTAGGGTGATGGGTGTGTTGGGCACAGTTAAATAAAGTGGGCCCAGGGTTTGGGGAAATATCTCCAGCGATTAGGAGAAGCAGAAGAGTGAGGGAGGTAATATGAGAATATGATTTGTATGAGGGGACGTGCTTCAGTATCGTGGGGGGTATGTTAGCAAGTGGGCTTAGAGTTAGAAAGAGGTGATGAGTGCAGTAATAGGGGGAGGGGAGAAGTGAGGGTGATATGTACAGATTGTGGGGTGGAGCAGAGGGATGTAGAAAAGAGAGTTTGAGGAGAGAGGCAGCAATTGTGAAAAGGAGGAGAGGTAAAGAGTGCATGTTTCAGAGAGGAAGATGATAAAATTAGGAAATGGGATCACCTGCAGTCTTTTATAGTTTGCTTTGTGCAAATCGCTGAAGTGCAAGAGCAGAAGTGCCACTTATTTTAAGAACGCCACTTCTTTGGAAGAACCCCTGTATGTGCAGCCCCCTGTATGTGTTCCCCCGTAAGGAAGGCCTTGTTTTATGCTGTGTGTTGGGTGTGGGTTGAATCTGTATATAGCTAACCCCCCTCCTCCTGTTTATAGTTAACCCCCCTCCTCCTGTATATAGCTAACCCCCCTCCTCCTGTATATAGTTAACCCCCTCCTCCTGTATATAGCTAACCCCCCTCCTGTATATAGCTAACCCCCCATCTCCTGTATATAGCTAACCCCCTCCTCCTGTATATAGCTAACCCTCCTCCTCCTGTATATAGTTAACCCCCCTCCTCCTGTATATAGTTAACCCCCCTCCTGTACATTAAAGTTAAATTGCTGCACTGAGACAAGAGCAGAAGGAACATGGCATGAGTGGCCGATGCCATGTGTTCAGTGGAGAGGGGAGGGGCCGATCCGTGCAGCTAACCCCGGCTTCAGTATTGTGAGAGGAGAAGCCGATTCATTGGCTGCACGGATCGAGTCCCCTTCCTCTCTCCATTGAACACAAGGGGGAACGATATAGCGGCGGCGCCGGCGACCATTTTGTTGAAGCCAGCTGCTTCAAAAATGCAAAAGCAAACATTCCCGATTTCCCTGGGCAAAATCCCGAATCGGGACAGCCTCCGATCGGGACGAGGGTCCCAAAATTGGGATTGTCCCGTGAAAATTGGGACTGTTGGCAACTATGCAGACTGACTTTACTGTTGTGGGTTTAGTGACACTTTAAATGCACCTTGAGGATTCTGCGACCACATGGAAAAATGTGTTATGGTCAAATGAGACTAAAATTGAAATATTTAGCCTCATCTGTGGAATGACTTGAAGACTGTAGTCCAAAAATGGTCAAATTTAACTGAACTTGAGCAGTTCTGCAAAGCAGATTGGGCAAATATTGAAAAGTCTAGATGTGCAAAGTTAGTAGAGACTTATCCCAACAGACTAAAGGCTGGAATTAAAGCAAAAGAGGGGTCCAACAAAATACTGACACAAGGGGGGGTGATCCTTTTTCCAACTCAGTGATTCTGTTTTTGATTTTTTTTTTGGATTTTTTTCTGACATATTCATGTTATATCTTTCACTTGGATGTTATAAGTTCACTGAGTAATTACAGCTGGATAAAACAAAAACTGTGTCTGTCTTAATTTCAGGCTGCAAAGCAAAAACATGTGGTTATTTTAAAGGGAGGCTGATACTTTTTCCAATGTATATTTTAATGCAGCCATCCCCTAAATACAAAGCCTCTTGAGAAAGAGTTGCTTGCGGTGAGTGTGTGCACATACAGTATCCATCATGATCTTCATGGTTGCTCTGAATATGCCAATTATTCTGTGCTAGGTAAATTAATCCCCAACAAAGACAGAAGAAAACTTTTACTCCAAACTGCATGTGACCATTCTGAGCCCATAAGGAGTTTAAAAACATACTATGAATGTGCTGGCCAATCCTTTTTTTATTTGTTCACTCTTTCATTTATCCATTACTCTTTGAAGTTTGAAGTTCGGAGGGACCTATGGCTGCAAATGGGACAGTGAGGCATGCAAATGGGTACAGTGAGGCTGCAAATGGGCATTGTTGACCCTCTTTTCCACTTACAGTAGCTGCGCATTTCTCACCCTAGGCTTTTACTTGAGTCAATAAGTTTTCCAAGTTTTTTGTGGTAAAATTAGGTGCCTCGGCTTATATTCGGGTCGGCTTATACTCGAGTATATACGGTAGTCAAAAATTAAAAGTGCCTGTAAACAAAACGCGGCTAAACGTGAGTTACCGCTTTTACGCGCGTTTACAAGCTTTTACAGGTGTTTGGCGTTTCAAATGTCTCTGAACATCCTTCCTGAACGCATTTTTTTGTTTTACAAAAAATGCTTCTAAACTCAACTGCCTAGAAACAACTATAAACGGCCCTGTGTACATGTACTGATAACATAACATAGAGGAGAGTTCAGGGGCAGCTGAAAAAAATGCCCAACTGCTCCTCAACGTCCGTTTACCAGCAGCAGTGTACATGAGGCCTTAAAAGAGTTTTGTGCTCAGAGAAATTTGTGGACTGCCACTGCTGACCTAACTTTCCTAAGACACTTGTTGCCTGAGTCCGTTACTGATGTAGATGGCTTTGGTAATACCTGAGTCATTGACCCAGAACGTATATGCAGACCAGATGCTTTGCTTTCACGCAGGGCTGCTGTTAAGAATCAAACTTGTCTCTACTACTGGGCACCATACTCACCATATCTTCTCTACCTTGCTGCTCTGTTCATATTCAAATGCAAACTCTAACAGGATTGAAGGTTATATAGTCATACACTCTAATGCCGTGTACACACGATCGCACATTCCGACAACAAAATCCATGTTTTTTTTCCGACGGCTATTGGCTCAAACTTGTCTTGCATACACACGGTCACACAAATCTTGTCGGAAATTCTGAACGTCAAGAATGCGGTGACGTACAACACGTACGGCGAGCCGAGAAAAATGAAGTTCAATAGCCAGGCGGCTCTTCTGCTTGATTCTGAGCATGCGTGGAATTGTGTGCGTCAGAATTGTGTACACAGATCTCAATTTTGTTTGTTGGAAATTCTGATGGAAAATGTCTAATGGAGCCTACACACGGTCGAAATTTCCGACAACAAGCTCCCATCGAACATTCCCCGTCTGGAAAATCCTATTGTGTGTACAGGGCATTAGTGTTCATTCACAAACTGAAGCATAGTAAACAGTGATGAATGGACACACAAGCGATCAGTACCGATCACTCACTCAGTTCCTTCAGGAAAGGAAGCAGCCAGTAAACAGGATATATTTACCGTCCACCCTCCCTACCAGCCTCCGTCCAGAAACATTCCCCTGTGTGCCTACAGCAGCTTCCAGCAGCCAGCACGAGATGTACAGTACCCTGTCGCTGAGAACGAGCGTGATGGGTTCGCGCTGGAAACATTCTCGGGGCTTCGTACTGTAGTTTGTACAAAAGTCCGATGCTTTTGTGTACACACGATCAGACTTTGCTCCATCAGACTTTTGTTGCCGGAAAGTTTGTGCGTTCTCTCTATATGATATGGTCCTATAATATGACTATGTATCCTACACATACGTACTGGCACACACGGACATATATATCTCTGACTTAGCATGCATATACACTTTTTCTATTTGGTACATGTAATCACTTAATGGCGTGATGATTACACATACTACTCACTCATAGGTAATCCCCACAGATAAGTCTGAATATCGTTATGTCCACCAATTACAATTTTTAGATATATGTGGGTACATCCGCCTATGTGGGTGGGCGGACCTCAACCCATATATAAGGATGTTACCTGTTTGTAATTATTCATCTTCTATGCAATCTGGGTTTATGTCTCTCAGTTTATTCGTTTTCTCTTGGCTTGCTAATGAATATGTTTTTCATGAGGGAGTAAAAAATTACGAAACACTGTTAAATGGAGTTGAGACAGGGACTGATTATGCATTAATTTTCTTAAGGCATGCCACCCTTGACCACTAGGGGCATTCAGTGATTCTCACCACGAATCTACATGCTTTCCCTGGGATGAATAGACTAGTATGAGCCTCCCCCCTTTGAAATAGCTGGAATAGGGAGCCTGCAGTCTATCTTAAATCCCCACCCAGGCTGCCTAACGTCACTCCTATATAGACACAGAGATCGTAGGATGTCTATTAGAGATCCCGATCCGGCCCCCTTCCTCCGCCCCCCCTAGTGATGAACAGCGGGGATTGGCTGTGAGCTGAGAGAAGGGCGGGACACAGTGAACGTTCCCCACATGATAAAAGCCTACCATCTATAGCAGCGTAGCACCGTCGCTGAAGACGTCAGAGGACGAAGCGCGCACGACGGACTTACGCTTCCCACATCATTTCCTGACAGACCTGTGGGTGGAATAGACACTTGTCCAGCTGACCGCTACTTCCCCCACTTGTATCTGCTTTGCTTACAGTGACTGTGGATACCATACAAGACAGTATTTGAGCATCATCCTCCCCCCAGTGGTCAAGGGAGGAACAGCGGAGTACTGTGCTTGGATGTGTTTTTAACTTTTTTTAAACTTTTTTATACTTTACTTTGAAAAATCTGAATTTTTTATACACATAATTTTAAAAAATAAATATACCTTTTGAGACTTTATCACACTATGGAAGTCTCCTTTTCTTTGACACATGAGGATTAAGATCCCCCGGGACACAACTGGAGATATGACAGCAGTGAACAGAAAAGCCCTTGTATAGGACTACAGGCCTGACACCCCTGCAGGGGTTCCTACCTTTGGTGAGTTAGCATTTTGAGGGGGGTTCACAGAAGTCACCACCCTACGCTGTACGCACGAAAGTCACCTGGGGAACAACCTGATTGCTGCATGCACTGCATGGGACTGTCATAATATGCTTCGATCTCCATAGTATACGGACTTTGCATTGAAACACAGATATATATGCTATTGATGTATGAGAGGAAAAATCTTTGCTTTTCTTTACAGGAATTATTATTATATATGTGCTTATATATGGTTTTTTATGCACAGAGTATGCTGTCTGGAGTTCCTGATCTAGAGAGAGTACACTGACCTATCAGGAATATATGGGCTGCAGACAGCTGCTTGGTGACAGGTTTTATATATCTCTTAGTAGGCTGTGTGCAAGCCTATGCTGACTCATATCTACATGTTTTAGTCATTTTTTACCTTCACTAAGCCGTGATAACATCACAATTCTCCTTCATATAGAAAAACGTTTTCACATAGAAGCGTTTTAATACATATATATAAAAAAAAAAAAAACGTTGTTCACATAATGTTTCCTGTACATGCTTAGCCATACAGGTTTTTGAGGTAGCGCCGTTCTATCCCAATAATATTCTTTAAACAGATTTCTACGATCGGACTTTGCTCCATCAGACTTTTGTTGCCGGAAAGTTTGTGCGTTCGCACAGCCAACAAAAGTCCGATGGAAACAGAAAAAGTTTGTTCGATGGAGCATACACACGGTCGGATGTTGCTCCAAAACAGCTAATTTGCATGTTTGTTGTCAAAAAGTCCGATCGTGTGTACGGGCCTTAAGATGCACCAGCTAAACAATGTACTGAGAACAAATGCCAAATTGGGCCATTTAAAAATACCTAGCCAAAGCTGTGCCAAAATTGACTATGGCTGGGTCTTCCCACATATAATCGCTACCTAAACCTCATTAACAGGCCATTCTGTCTGATTGCAAGTCTGCTGTCTCCTAAAACTTATCTGCTGTAGTCAGTAAGGAGTCAGTAAGTAATTTCCCTGCAACTTGAGGAAAGCTGGAGGGATGCTTTAAAATGTGCTGGACACGATCTTTAAAAGATCATATAATAACTCACAGACGGTGAATAAATACAGTGCCTTGAAAAAGTATACACACCCCTTGTAATTTTCCACATTTTGTCATGTTACAACCAAAAAAAAGGGATTTTATTGGGATTTTATGTGATAGACCAACACAAAGTGGCACATAATTGTGAAGTGGAAGGAAAATGATTATTGGTTTTCAAATTTTTTTACAAATAAATATCTGAAAAGTGTGGCGTGCATTTGTATTCAACCCCCTTTACTCTGATACCCCTAACTAAAATCTAGTGTCAGTATAGATATAGCTGTCCTGTGAAGCCCTCAGAGGTTTGTTAGAGAACCTTAGTGAACAAACAGCATCATGAAGGTCAAGGAACACACCAGACAGGTCAGGGATAAAGTTGTCGAGAAGTTTAAAGCAGGGTTAGTTAGGTTATAAAAAAATATCCCAAGCTTTGAACATCTCACGGAGCACTGTTCAATCCATCATCCGAAAATGGAAAGAGTATAGCACAACTGCAAACCTACCAAGACATGGTTGTCCACCTAAACTGACAGGCCGTGCAAGGAGGGCATTAATCAGAGAAGCAGCCAAGAGGATCATAATAACTGTGGAGGAGTTGCAGATCCACAGCTCAGGTGGGAGAATCTGTCCACAGGACAACTATTAGTTGTGTACTCCACAAATCTGGCCTTTATGGAGTGACAAGAAGAAAGCCATTGTTGAAAGAAAGCCATAAGAAGTCCTGTTTGTAGTTTGCCAGAAGCCACGTGGGGGACACAGCAAACAAGTGGAAGAAGGTGATCTGGTCAGATGAGACCAAAATTGAACTTTTTGGCCTAAAAGCAAAACGCTATGTGTGGCAGAAAACTAACACTGCAAATCGTCCTGAATACACCATACCCTCCGTGAAACATGGTGGTGGCAGCATCATGTTGTGGGGATGCTTTTCTTCAGCAAGGACAGGGAAGCTGGTCAGGGTTGATGGGAAGATGGATGGAGTCAAATACAGGGCAAACTTAGAAGAAAACCTGTTAGAGTCTGCAAGAGACTGGAGACTGGAGCGGAGGTTCACCTTCCCGCAGGACAATGACCCTAAACATACAGCCAGAGATACAATGGAATGGTTTAGATCAAAGCATATTCATGCGTTATGCCACATACACACGGTTGGACTTTTCAGCTACAAAAGTCCGACAGGTGCCAAATGTGACACCGGAGAGGGGGAGGAATCCAAAAAGTGGAAGTTCCATTTTTAGGTGGAACTCCACTTTAAGGGACTGGAGATTTAGCAGCAACTGATCAAATTTTGATCCATCTATGGCAGTTTCCAATTGTCAGATCTAATGATCAAAATCTCATGAATGGGCTTGATGGAAAATTTGTGTTCGATCAGCACTGCAGCCAATAGAAGAAGCGGAGAAGCCCCCACTGTCAAAATACAATACAAAGGGGAGGATTCCACCTCACTTGTTCAGTTTGGCTGATTGAAGAAAAACTGAGCCTAGTATGGCCAGCTTTAGCTTCCTGGCTTGATGTTTGTCTTTCTGCCTGATCACTGCTATTATCTTGGATTTCCTTGTTGCAGACCTTTGCCTTGTACCCAAATTACTCTTTCGATTGCCGCCTGAACTTAACCTTGAATTCTTAAAGCGTTTGTTAACCCAAAAAAGAAAATCCTGATCCTGTTCCCTTAAAGCATGTTATACAGTATGCAGTGTTAACTAACCCTACCTTCAAGGGCTCTAGAGGATGCTGCCTGTGGCTCAGACTCCGTACCCTGTGGGGATCCCATTTTACTCGTCCACATTACACCCCTTATAAGTAGTTAGCCTTAATGGCCACACCGCTGCTCCTGTCTGGCATTCCTCCAATAAATGTACACTGAAGTTCTCCTTTCTTTTTTTTGTATTCATGCACGACTGTCTGGATGCCCGTCCTACCACCACCTGAAGAAGCAACAAAAACTACCACGCCATATCTTGAGGAAAAGGTGCGACCACTAAGAATCTCCTAAACTTTCCTTCACCATGCTGAAAAGTGCTGTCTCACAGTCCGATCCAATCCTTGCAATCAATACACCGTAGTCCCAAGTTACAGGATTAGATATGCCAGGATCCCGCCATCAATTTTGGAGTTCCGCTCTTCCGAGGCAGAGGAGCGTGGAAACATTGTAGCACAGGCACTCATGATCCGGATGTGGAGTCTCAAAGGCACCAGGATTTTTTTGCTGTCTCAAGTCTACCTTGATTGGTTCCAGTGTGTTCAAGAAAGGAAGAGGAGGCCACAGTGGTGGTGGGGAAGGGCTGAGGCTTCGGGGTTGTTGAGGGAGGGTACAAATTCATTGATTCATAAGTTCAAGAATGAACTTCAGTGGGAACTGATGTGGAAATATTGAGCTTCATATTTATATGAAGGGGCTTTAAGGGACCCATTGTGAGGACTTTCTAACATCCGCCAGCTCCTTGATTTTGTCATGGAGGAGCGGAAGAGGACTCCAGTGGGAACCTGTGAAGCTCTGATCAACTCCATGCCCCAGAGGGTTAAGGCAGTGGAAAAAATGGTGGCCACAAAAATATTGACACTTTGGGCCCTATTTGGACATGTTCACTTAGGGGTGTACTCACTTTTGTTGCCAGTGGTTTAGACATTATTGGCTGTGTGTTGAATTATTGGACAGCAAATTTTCCCTTTGTTTACATGCTGTACACTTACTACTTTACATTGTAGCAAAGTGTCATTTCTTCAGTGTTGTCACATGAAAAGATATAATAAAATATTTACTATTATTATTATTTATAATAATTTATATTATATAATTATTATATTATAATAATAATTCATTTATTATTTTTGTAAACATTATTTACAAAATGTGAGGGGTGTACTCACTTATGTGAGATACTATATATATATATATATATATATATATATATATATATAATGTGTGTGTGTGTGTGTGTGTGTTTTTACAGGAAGATTATGTAAATAATATATTTTATGATACTATGATGAGATATAGGCCCGGCTCACAAGACTTCTTTTTTTCTGTTTCTAAAAAGCTGTTTGATAACTAAGTTTATAGAGATAGCCATATCAGACTTTGTGTCCCACCTTATCATGGGTCTGTGACATGCTAATTTCAGGACTGGTTATGCTAGGATCAAAGAGGGTTGCTTACCTAACAACCATAAACATGGTAGACAGAGAGGCAACGAAGAGTGTTTAATGCTTATGTGAGGAGCACGATGGCCAACTAGGCTTCAGGTATAGCCAATCAGAAGTTGATGCAACTCTGAACCAATGAAAACAGTCCATTTGTATGATTGGTGGGGATGGGTAGAGAGGGAACATAAAAATCAAAGCTCCCATTGATGCGCTCTCTTAGCTCTGTGCGGCTCCCGACAAGCATGGTAACGTATTTTCTGTATTCTTTTATTTCTCTTTTCTTTTCTGTAACTTTTCCTGTCCTATAATTTGCCTTAATACATTGATAGCATTTGTATGTCCATAGTAACAACATATCCTTTTTGTATTAATTATCTTTGTCCACTGGCAACACTGTATTTGTATCATCTACGTTATATTTGGTAATATCGGATTAATACAAGTTTATTTTCTGTACAATAGTAAGTTTAAATAAATTAGATTGTTATCCTTTTGTTATTCTTTTTTGCAAATTATCATTCGTTACTGATTTTATTGGCTACAACTGCAACGGCATTGGTTGATTCTTATATAGACAAGGTTGTACTCACTTATTTGATGTATCATTAAGCGTATAAGTGAGGTAGGTAGAAATTGCCAATACAATACGGTGTCAAGGCGGCTCTCCTGTGCAGAATCTTGTACCTGTAAGTGATCCTGCCCTTCCGGGTCTGGGGCACGCACGCGACCTGCTACAATTGTGATTGGACACAGCGGGAGCCAATTAATGGGTGAGGCAGACGCAATGTCCACCGGGACCCGACGATCACTCGGGACACAGGCAGAACTGCCGTCTGTCTATGTAAACGAGGCAGATCGATGTTCTGTGAGAAGGAAAGGTTGTGTTCCTGTGTTCCTACAAAGCAGGAACATGGGTCTCTGCCTTCCCATAGTACAAGCACCCCCCCACACAGTTAGCAAGCACTCCTTAGGCATACATTTCCCTGCCAGTGTCATTAGTACAGTGACTGTATTAGTGTCACTGGTCCCCAAAAAATGTCACTTGGTGTGCAATTTGTCCACCGCAATGTCGCAGTCCCACTATAAGTCACAAATCGCTGCCATTACTAGTAAAAAATAAAAAATTCCATAAATCTATCCCATAATTGTAGATGCTATAAGTTTTGCATGAACCAATCAATATACGCTTATTGGCATTTTTTTAACAAAAGAATGTAGCAGAATATATTGGCCTAAATTGATGAATTTTTTTATTGGATATGTATTATAGCAGAAAGTAATGCCGCGTACACACGAGCGGACTTTACGGCAGACTTTGCCCGGCGGACGGGATTTCGTCGGACAATTCGATGTGTGTGGGCTCCAGCGGACTTTGTTTTCTCAAAAGTTGATCGGACTTAGATTTGAAACATGTTTTAAATTAATCCGTCGAAATCGAGTCCGGACGAAAAGTCCGCCGTCTGTATGCTAGTTCGACGGACAAAAAGCCACGCTAGGGCAGCTATTGGCTACTGGCTATGAACTTCCTTGTTTTAGTCCGGTCGTACGTCATCACGTAAGTGCTGCTGGTAGCAGCAGACCCCTCAGCGGTGCCAATTCTTCAGTACTATGGTGAATTTACAACTTTTGATGAATGAATCAACACACAAATCATTTTTTTTTCAATTTATCTGAATATGTACACTGATTTAATTCAATCTGTGGGAAATCATACAATTTGTCATGATTGCCTGCATTCTTGAAATGTGTTGTTTTCTGCAGATCAGATAGATCTACATACAGTACATTATGAATATGTTTCCTGATTTAGTTATTGCTATTTACAAGCTTAAAGGAACTGACAGGTCTTCTTCAACACGCTTGCAGGCTCAATATTTCACATTTACGTTATCACCGAGGCATGTTATCCCAGGTTGTCTGGCTACAGGTTGGCTCATTCAATCATCAGGATGATATATGATTACTTTTTCCATTCCAAATGTTATTATTTCTTTTGACATCCCAGCACATATATCCAGTGAATAGCATATATATATATCTATATATCTATATAGATATATATATATATATATCTATATATATATATAGATATATAGATAGATATATACACATTTCAGCAGCATGAGTTCTAGCTAATGCATTAACTAATGAAGCAGACAGCTTCCCCGAGGAAGAAGTGTCACCTTCCTGCTCATCACACATCTTTGAGATTTGAGGTGAAGAAATGATTAGTGGAGGTCTGACAGTGAAATGAACTGCTACACGCCATTCTAATCTATTACTTGCTTTTTAGGTAATTACAAATAAACACAATGGTGAAGAGCAATGTCTTTAATGTGTATGACATTAGTAATGAATGATATTAGTCAGTAATAGTATAATAAAGTTTAACATGATTTCTCAAGAAAAAAAATGTATTACAATGGCATCCACTTAAAGTGGTTGTAAAGGTAAAAGGTGGGGATGAGAGGCTGGAGGCAAGATGGATGGGTAGGGAGGAGAGGTTGGAGGCAGGATAGATGGGCAGGGAGGAGAGGCTTTAGGCAGGATGAATGGACAGGAAGGAGAGGCTGGAGGCAAGATGGATGGGCAGGTTAGGAGAGGCTGGAGGTAGGATGAATGGGCAGGAAGGAGAGGCTGGAGGCAGGATGGATGGGCAGGGAGGAGAGGCTGAAGGCAGGATGGATGGGCAGGGAGGAGAGGCTGGAGGCAGGATGGATGGGCAGGGAGGAGAGGCTGGAGGCATGATGGATGGGTAGGGAGGAGAGGCTGGAGGCAGGATAGATGGGCAGGAAGGAGAGGCTTTAGGCAGGATGAATGGGCAGGAAGGAGAGGCTGGAGTCAGGATGGATGGGCAGGGAGGAGAGGCTGGAGGCAGGATGGATGGGCAGGGAGGAGAGGCTGGAGGCAGGATGGATGGGCAGGGAGGATAGGCTGGAGGCAAGATGGATGGGTAGGGAAGAGAGGCTTGAGGCAGGATAGATGGGCAGGGAGGAGAGGCTTTAGGCAGGATGAATGGGCAGGAAGGAGAGGCTGGAGGCAGGATGGATGGGCAGGGAGGAGAGGCTGAAGGCAGGATGGATGGGCAGAGAGGAGAGGCTGGAGGCAGGATGGATGGGCAGGGAGGAGAGGCTGGAGGCAGGATGGATGGGCAGGGAGGATAGGCTGGACGCAGGATGAATGGGCAGGGAGGAAAGGCTAGAGGCAGGATGGGCGGTACCCGGGGGGGAGGGCAGCTTTATACGGACCTTGGATTACAGACATGTTGTGCTCTTGCACAGCGAGCCTGTGCTGTCAGTGGCATTCAACGCCGGAAGGAGTAAATAATATTTCATTAGTACAGACCATAGTATCTTGTTTTTAAGAGAAAGTGCCATGTTTATTTTTATTTTTTTTAGGTTTACAAACACTGTAACCACTTGCTGCCCGCCCAAAGTACATTTACTGCAAGCGGGCTGCAGCTGCAGGCTAAGCAACATACTGGCACGTCACTTAGCACATGCGCACTGGCGCATCCCCTGGGACGCATATTTTTTATACGTCTCCTAATATACTTAGAACATTCTTGTTTTCATTTTTATTTATTTTTACATAACTTTTATTACTATCACATAGGGGACCAATAGCCCCCTATGAGATAGCATATAGGTAATAGGTTTTCTTTACTGAGGCACCCAGGGTCTATTAGACCCTTGATGTCTCTTCTCTGATCCACTGTAGCTGATGGAACGTGGTCTGTTCCCCCAGCACTGATCTTGGAGAATGACAGCTCAGGTCCAGGAAGTGACATCATACATGTCATTTCTTGGTCTGTGTACAGGGGGGAGGATGGGGAGTGTGGCCGGAGGTCAGGGGTGTGTAAAAAAGCACATCTGCAGCACTGTAAAAACCGAAAACCCCAGCAAGTGGCTGTGAATTAGGATTTTATGATTTTCCCCCTCTATCCTGGCGCCCTAAGGCAGATGTTTAATGCCACCTTATGGTAGGGCCGGTCCTGCAGACACAGCGGATCACAGTGCCCAGTACACAGCTGCTGTGAGCGGCTGGAGTATGAACGCTACGACTGATCATAGCGATCACATGACTACATGTACACAAAAGATTAATGAATGGCTTCCATTTATGACTGCTTGCTTAATGGATGAACCCAGTATCTTTGCCTTCTCTTCCTCCTCCTGTTCTCCTTCTCTTCAATCAAGACTGAGGTTGTAGCAGTAGCAACTGCTGCCATGATGCGATTCACGGCAGCTGGTCAGCAAGTAGTTAAAGTACAACTAATGGAGCAACTTTTTTTTTGTTTTGGATGGAGTGGAGAGGCATTAGAACATCTGTCCGTTTTTATTGCTGTCTGTGCACCTCTCTATTTGTCCTGTTTACCATTATCATTGAAAGTGAAAGTAAAAGGAAATCCCACATTTTGGGTTGTCACCAAAAAAGTAATAGAAGGGAAATCTTCCAATGGGGACACTAGTTTTGGTTAACTTGGGGTCCCTAAGGAATTCCCTGCAGGGATTTCCTTTCACTTCCTGTTTTGGCTGGGGGACAGGAAGTGAATGGGAATTGTCCACAATGGGACACTGATGGCAAAAAATAAACTCACAGGGGTTATAACCCCCCCTTACTTCATCCAAAATTAGTTTTGCCTATAGTTCATTTTTAGGACAGGAAGTGTGTTACTGCCTGGAGGACAAGGTGAAAATAAAGGAGAAAATGTTATAGAATAGGGAAGCGATGTCTGCTGAGGAGCGGAGGATTGGGTAAGTAAAACTGGATTTCCCATCCCCAAAAGCTAAACAAGCATTAAACCCCAGCAGTCCAGGGGCAGCCCTACGGCAAGAGAAGATGTTTACTTTTCCTGGAGTTGGGCTTTAATTTTGCCTTCCCCATAGACTCCAAATAATTTTACTAATATGGGAAAATGTCCTTGAAATCTCACAATTTTATGTCCTAATTTTCATTGTGGAGGAAATGAATACCATATTTACATTTTGCTTACTCTTATTAGCTACCCTTTCAACTTCAGAGACTTAAAAAGTTGATAGTAACTTGCGTTTGAAGGAGTTTTGTGTTTTTACTAGAATTTATCTTTAACTGCAATGTAATGAGCAGAAATAATGGTACATAATATTATTATTATAGGAACAGATGTTTTCCAGGATTATGGCTGTATTCCCTTGGTGGCATGTAAAAGTCAAACACTGATTTTATCTAATTAGAAAATATGCCAATGAAATAATGTGACATTAATCCAATGATTACAACTGACAGAACAATGGTGTTTTACAGTATGTTTTATAGCAAATATAATAAAATAATACACAGCATTTTGTTATGGTCCAGTTATAAATTTGATTACACGCTCCACTATGGCAGGATCTGCTGTGCCAGTATATACTGTTCTGGTTGTACAAGAATTCAGAATATATTGGTAATGAAAACTGAAAAACGTAAGCTAATAAAAAAAAACACATATAACTTGATTTTATGTAGCTTTATCAGTGACAGGTTTTGCTGCAAATTATGTTCTAGGTTAGGTAACTGATTGCGGTAAATTTGATTTTGCTGCAAGATTACCAATTCCACTATTGGTGAAATGTATCCAAATCACTTAATTTTGCTTATTGCGCTTCTAAAACAATATTTGCTCAGGAAATAAATTATACTTTGTTTCATTATTTGAAGGTTTTTTAGTTTGTTTGGGTGTATTTAGGGTAGTTTAGTTTATTACATTCAGTGTTCTTTGTATTCATGTTTTTTTCTTTTTTTGTATATATTTATCATTATTTGTATATCTTTAAATTTGGATGAGTAAACCAGGCAAAGTTCAGTTCACTGGAGGTTAGGCAAATTCCAGAAAAATTTGGTAAAACCCAAATATAGTTCCAAATTCCATTGATGTCTATGGGAGCTGAATCAAGGCCAGTTTGCAAGCTTTTGTGAAAAAGGGGCATGGGTAACTGGCCACTGCCCTGGGTGATGTGTGCAATTAAAATACAAATCTTAAAAATACTGTACAGTGGGAAGAGAGTCTTTTATGCATCCTAAAGGGCAACATTAAAAGAACACAAATTCTTTAACTACTTGCCACCCGCCCACGAGCGGTAGCTGCAGGTCGGGCAACATACTGGTACATCGCAGCCGTTCTTCCGGGTTTGGGGCATGCTCCCTGCCGACCCATGCTGTGATTGGATACACCACTAGTCTGGCAGCTGATTTTAGCCAATTATTTTTACAAAAAACACAGAACTTTATGTACTGTGAACAGCAATCTAGCTGTTTCTTTACCCTAAAAAGCAGGAAGAAAAAACTGCTAGATAGGTAAATCAGAGCTCCACCCAAAAGGAGAAGCTTAGCTTGTCTGCCTCCTACCCAAAAAAATTTTGACGAAAAAGTTTTTGTTGATGAAATTAACACTGCTAAAGAGGACATATCCAATTGAGATTGTTTTTGCATTTTTTAATTTGTTGTATACCAAGTGGATTTTCAGCAAAGGATAGCATTATGGTCCACAGCAGCATATTTTAATGATAATATTTTCCATTGTTCTAATAAACCTGTAGCCAGGCGCCAGACTACAGTAATATAGAGAAGGGGACACTGTTTTACATCTGCTCCCCTTTCTACAGAGATATTGAAGCCATGCTGCTTCATTCTCTTCGGGCCACCAGGGAAAGGGGGGGGGGGAGCCTGAACCAAGAAAACCCATACACTTATACTGTATGCAGAGCGCTGAGAACTTTGGGAAATGTAGTCGAAGACAAACATTATCTAAGAGGAACCGCTGATTTTCCGAAATACAAACCCTGATGTACTCCGGGGTATGGAAGGGACCAAAGAGAGTCTTAAATAGAATCACTCGGAAAAAGGTTGTTCTCTTTGTGCTGTAGGAGTTCGGAAAAGCACAGCCTTGGATCCATGTTACCAGGAGGATAGCACCGTTGGGGTTTGGAGCCATCTGCCAGCAGGAGTGTGAGATATCCAGCAACCCAGCCTGTATTACAGCTTCCTCCCCCACTCTCGCAGAGAGACCAGAGCATTCCCAGGCTCACTGCTACAGACAGCTGGACTGCCTAGCCCTAGGAGCCAGTGAGAGGGCTGTGGGCCCATGCTTATTTCTGTCTATTCTCACAGAGAGCAGGACATTAGGCATTAAGCATCAGAATCCTAGTACAACTGACCTAATTTGAATTTTACATTACACATATCACCTTATATCCTACCCAACAAAACTGAGCCACAGGGTTACTTAATAGCAACCAAATCTGACAGAAGACATCAAGTATTCTACCAAGATAAGCTGGCTCCTGCTGCTTATTCAATGCATGCAGGTTCTCAAGGGGACTTTCATCAAGTGCACCAACATCCTTTAAGGACCCCAATGGTAGCCGGCACAGAGATTATATTAGAGACTGCCCCTCCCATTTATCTCTTTCTATACCCCCCAATAGTCCTTTTAGTTTAATCAGATATCACATTGTGGGTGGAACCTCTTTAATCAGTTTAGGCCTAGCATAGCTGCTGCCTGTGCATGAAACAGAATAGCCTTATCCATTTGTAGTTCAAAATCCTCCACTGCTCACTGTGGCACTACCAGTGGCCTTGTTACTGTTTATGCTGGTTTGGAGACTAAATTCAAACTGTGTGTGTTCGATATCTGTGTCCCATTGATTTCCCTTCACTTCCTGTCCCATAGCCAAACAGGAAGTGAGAGTAAATCCTTGCAAATTAAATGAGAATTCCTTGGGGACTCCCAGATCACCATAAATAGTGTCCCCATTGAAAGATTTCCTCTCCATTACTTTTCTGGGGACAGCCTAAAATTTGGGATTTTCTTTTACTTTTAATTTCAATGATAATGGTAAACAAATAGAGAGGGGGAATCTCCTTAATAGGGGCACAGACAGCCAAAAAAACCTAATAGGAAAAACCTAATAGGGGTTCTAATCCGGTGCATCCTCGTTCACTCACAACCCTGCTAATCGGGTTGTTTTGGCCCATCCACCACTTTTCTTTATATATTAAGCTTCTGATGATGTTAGTCAACACCTACACACTGACACTTTTTCTCTTTGAAAAACAATGTGAAATTGTATAAAAATGAGATACTCAAAAACAAGGTTGTGTTTTATTTTGTATTCTTCAAACTATTTTGTCAATTGTGATGTACATTTTAGCATAATACTGTTTGAACTTTAAAAATGTGTGTGACAACAAGGCGCATGCGCGGACTCCTCCAAGATGGCCGCTTAAGCCCGGAGCTCCGCACTGCCCCGACCACCCGGCGCACATAGCGGGGGAACCGGGACCCCGTAGGCCACGTAACCCACCTCAAGGCGAATAGGAAGGGTTGGGGAACAACCCTATGCCGGCCGGATCGTCCAGGAAGGGCCTGGAACCTCTGTTTAGAGCCTCGGCGGAGCGGGCCGAATCCATGATGGCGGGCGCCATGCTGCACGGCGCACAGACAGCTGCAGAGAGCCCAGGAGATAAACTTTCCTATGCCGCAGTGACCCGCTCTCTCCCCTCTGGGACCCCAGTGAGTACTTCTCTACCCTCGGCTCAGTTCACGGCCCTTTCAGAGCACATTGCAGAACAACCTATGACACCCCCCTCGCAGCCTCCCTCCCCTCACATTACAACAGGGCCTGAAATGGCGCCCAATCCAGCCCACTCAATCCTCACAGCCCCCGACCTCTTCTCCCAGTTATCAGCTCTGCTGGATAGAGGTCTGGCCCAAACTGCAGCCAAAATAACTGGCGACATCAGAGAGGACTTCCAGGCCCTGGGCTCCAGGATGGAGGCGATCGAAGATAAACTTGACCAGACCATCTCTAAAACCAGGCAGAACTCCAACCACATACAGGTCATACAAGACCAACTGGACATTGCTCTCTCACGCATTGATGACCTTGAAAATAGGTCCAGAAGGGAAAACTTTAGACTCAGAGGTCTCCCAGAATCTATAACCGACTCTACGATGGCGGTCCAAGACTTCATTAAACAACTTCTCCCTGACATTCCTCCACATAAATTGGAAATTGACCGCGCTCACAGGACATTAGGACCACCGAGGAAAGATGGCCTCCCCAGAGATATAGTGATCAAGCCACACTACTTCTCAGTTAAGGAAGAGGTGATGAAAAAGTGCAGATACCAACAGCCCCTCACGTGCAGAGGCCACGCCGTACAAGTCTTTGCAGACATTTCACCTAACACAATACAAAAAAGGAGGGCGTTGAAGCCCCTACTGTCGGTGTTGGCGCAAAACGAAATCAAATATAAATGGGCCTTCCCATTTGCTCTCAAGTTTGATCACAGAGGCAAAACCTACTCTTTCCGCAGCCTCCAAGAAGGAGAACGGATCCTGTTAGACCTCCGCCTCATCTCGCAGGAGTCAGCAATGGACTTCAACAATTCGGCGGCGGGAGCATACAAGCGCCCATCCCCTGCAAGCCCCTTGCAACCCCTGTGGGAAAAACCCAAATACAAGCGCCCCAAGGAAGCCAAACCTCCATGAGTCCTCGAGTCAAGAAGCTGTTTGATGGACTTTCCCTGATTCCTTTTTCCCTTTGTGGGCTCCTACACGAACACGATTGACTTTTCTTTTTTTTTTTTTTTTCTCTTTTTATTGCTGGTTTGTTTCTCCCTTTGGTCATCCCAGCATTGGAGGGTCTGTGCTGGAGATTTACGGGATTTTTTAGCCGGGGGGGGGGGGGGGGAGGGAGGGGACGTTATGTCCCCTTTCTCTTCTCCCCCCCTCATCCCTCTATGTCTTCTCCTGATAAAAGGGACATATGCAGGTGTTCCTGCCCCAGGGGGGTCCCTTGGGAGTAATCCTATTGGGACCCACCTGGCGCTAGGTATTTGAATGTCAACCAACACGATCCTTAAACACCACTTTCTGGCCCAGGCCTCCAAGGCACTGGGTAACAGAGTGTGATCTCATGACTTCTCCTTATGATGTGCCTTAGACGCAAAAATGAGCTTCGTATTGCATGGGCTATAGCTCAAGGAGCCCTCCTCATCCACCCGGAATTTTGTCCTGGGTGGGAGGGGAGGAAGGTGGGAAAAAAAGGGTGGGCGGGGCCCCCTTCGGTTCCCCAGGTCGGACTAGCTCCGATCAGCAGTTTTTTTTGTTTATTCAGTATTTAACTTATGTGCGCCGAGGTCGCGGCAGTTAGGCTGCACCTCCATTAATCCCGAGGACCAGGTGATACTGGTCTCCTGGGTTAGGAATCCTCCCTGTCAGCAGGGTCTGGACGTTTCCTCCACTGTGAAGAGTGGTATGCTCTGCTGCCTCCACTGTTCACACAAGTCCCGAGAGGACTTGATCTTCCCCTCTTCCCCTCTTCCTATGTTCTCTTCTCTACTATCTTCTCTAACAATCTATTTTCTTGTAGTGGGCTGTCTGCTGGGTTATACCCACTCCCCCAGTAAGAAGCGGAAAGATGTCTTAATGGTCCCAACTTCGGTTCCTACTCTCTAACTGGAACAGGTAAGCGTCGAGGGATGGGGGGTAGGCCCCCTACTTCTGCTTCATGGCTGACACTGAAAATCTGCCCTCCCTATTAAGGGTGGCCACACACAATACCCAAGGGCTGAACTCTCCTTCTAAACGAAGGAAAGTACTTGATTTTATGAAATCCCGCAAGATTGATCTTTTATTTCTCCAAGAAACCCACTTCCCGATCCGGTACAAACCTAACTTTATCCACTCCCAGTTCCCATTGTTTATCTAGCCAATGCGGAAGATAAGACCAGAGGGGTTGCTATCCTTATATCTAAAAATTGCAGATTCACGCTACAGAAGGTTCAACGAGATCCAGAGGGTAGGTACATCCTAGTTAAGGGTTCTGTAGAAGGCAGATTATACTCCCTAGTATCTTACTACGCCCCTAACACAGGACAGCATAAATTTTTTAACTCAATGTTTAAGACACTTGGACCACTGATTGAAGGCTCGGTAATTTTTGGGGGAGACTCCAATGTGGCCTTCGACCAGGGCCTAGACAAATCTAAACCCCCACCCGCCCAAAACATACGTCCAACCAAAACCAGCTTGAAAATAGCTAAGCTGGTTTACTCACAAGGACTCACTGACATTTGGAGGGAATTAAACCCCACCAAAAAAGATTATACTCACTTCTCCCACGCCCACCAATCCTATGCTCGTATAGACCATCTGCTAGTCTCGAATGACTTGATCCCGGCAGCCCAAAGATCACAAATTACTGACACGGTCTGGTCGGATCATTCCCTGTTAAGTGTTCTGATAAATAACCAAACCCCACACCACAAATACAACCTTTGGAGACTAAAGGAAAACATCCTTTCTGACCCCGCCTGGAAAGTTGAAATTGAAAAGGCCATAAAGGAATATTTTAATCAAAATGACACGGTAGACGTCTCCGCGGAAACCTTATGGGCAGCACATAAGGCCACAATCAGAGGGAAATTAATACAAATAGCAGCCAAACTTAAAAAAGAACATGGGATAGACATAATCAACCTAGAAAAGAAATTCCAAAAGTTATGTACGGAGCACAAGAGAGACCCTGCTTTAGTACCCGTATCCCAATTGGATGCAGCACGCCTAGAATTAAACTTAGCTCTTACAGCTAAAGCGGATAACAGTATGTCATGGCTAGGAGCGAAATATTACTATCAGAAGGACAGGGCTGGGTCTCTCTTGGCGTCCCGTCTCTCCCCGCGCCCTCGCTCATATATCTTCCCCAAAATCAAAATAGCGGGCCAACCCCACACAACAAACCCACTGAAGGTCATGAAAGCCTTCCACGGTTTTTATGCAGATCTATATAGCGAACATAAGGCAAGTAATCCCCAAACTCTGACGAATTTTCTGAATAATCTCCCGATTCCTACCCTTTCGGCTGAGCACAGAGATAGACTCGAAGCTCCGGTCTCCGCCGAAGAAGTGCTAGCAGTTATTAAAAATCTTAAGCGGCGGTCGGCTCCGGGCCCAGATGGCTTCTCCGTACCGTACTATAAAACTTATGCAAATACCATAGCGTCTTACCTTGCTAGATTCATTAACTTCAAAACCAAGGGAGAGCCTCTGGACCCGCAAATGAACGCTGCTTTCATAACTGTAATACCGAAACCAGACAAGGACCAGGGAGAAGTATCCAACTATAGACCCATATCCCTGATCAATAATGATCTAAAAATTATGACTAAAATTATGGCAGACCGTTTGGCCTTCTTTATTGGATCCTATATCCATAAGGACCAAGTGGGGTTTATCCCGGGTAGGTAAGGTCCCGACCAAATCAGAAGAACGGTGGATGTAGTCTCCCTCCTGCAATCGGGCTGGGATGGTAGTGGGGCGCAAAAAGGAATGTTGCTATCTCTAGATTTACAAAAAGCGTTCGACTCTGTATCTTGGTCTTACCTATTCTCAATCATACAACAATGGGGTTTTGGCCCACGGTTCACAGGGTTACTACACTCCCTGTACTCTAGCCCAGAAGCTAGAATCAAACTACAAGGACAACTCTCTGATCCTATTAAAATAGCTAGGGGGACCCGCCAAGGCTGCCCGCTCTCGCCACTGATTTTTGCGATAGCGATTGAATCATTAGCAATTGCTATACGCACTAATCCGGACATAGCAGGGGTGAACTGTGGGCCAGGAACACATAAATGCGGGCTGTTTGCTGATGACCTCATTCTTTATATAACGTCACCAGCAACCTCCGTCCCAGTGCTATGTAAGCTCCTAGACGACTTTGCACAGATCTCTGGTCTATGCGTTAACTACTCCAAGTCTCAAGCACTCAATGTGTCCCTCCCGTCAGCTTTGGTATCTCGGTTGCAGGAGGCGTTCCGCTTTTCGTGGAGCGAGTCCAGCATTCGATACCTTGGAATCAATCTTACCCCCAAATTTGAACGGCTATATCAAGCAAATTACCCCCCCATTTACAAAAAATTAGAATCTGATCTCAAACAGTGGTCCCCACATCACATTTCCTGGCTCGGTAAAATAAACTCTGTAAAAATGACTCTGCTGCCACGTCTCCTATATATTTTCAGAGCGCTCCCAATCGCGATACGGAAGGATCACCTCTCAGCATTCCAAAACAAGGTTGTAAAATTTATTTGGGGTGCAAAGGGGCATAGGCTCCCGAGAAGAGGAGAGCGGCGCTCTGACAGGTCCGTCACTGCACAGTGTGCAGCGACGGACCTGTCATCTTCCTGCTCAGCGGGGATCGGCGGAGCAATCCCCGCTGAGCAAGCGGATGTTCACGGGGCAGATCATCACTGATCCGCCCCATGTGAAAGAGCCCTAAGGATGAAGGAATCAAAATAATTCAATATTGACCGATTATAATTTTTTATAGAAAATTAGTTTACTGGCAATTTGGGTGGAGCTTGTGCATAAGACCTCCAGTCAGCTTTGTAAGCTAGGTCAAGGGGGATCCTTCTTTGATCTACAAGCACAGGGTAGAGGATTATGGTGTAGGGATCCGCTGCTGTCTATTGTTTGGGCAGCACAGTGGTCAAGGTGTTAGCACTTCTGCCTAGCAGAGCTAGAGTCATCAGTTTGAATCCCTACCATGGCACTACCTGCACACAGTCTGCATGTTCTTCCTGCGCCTCCTCTAGGGGCTCTGCTTCCCCCCCACACTCCAAAGACATGCTGGTAGGTTAATTGACTCCTGTCTAAATTGGCCCTAGTTTGTATAAATGTGAGTTGGGGACCTTAGATTGTAAGCTCCTTGAGGGCAGAGACTGATGTGAATGTACAATATGTATGTAGCGCCCACCTACTTAGGTGTGTGCTAGAGTAGGCAGTTAGGATTAATGTTAGGCAAAATTGCCAGTGTTTTACCCTGTTGGTGTAAGCTGGTGGGTTAATGTGTTGGGAGGTTTGTTAGAGTAGAGGAAGGTGTGGCCACCTACACTCTATTCTGTAAGATCTCCATCACTTTCCCTGAAATGTTCTGGAAAGTGGGTGGACTGAAGGAGAAGAGTGGCAGGTAGTCTTTTGGAGACCCTTCTGAGCCAATCATTGTTTTGCTTGGCAGAGGCGGGACCACTATAAAAGCGAAGGTCAAATGCTTCCAGGGGAGTCTGGGAACTGAGAAGAAGACAGCATGTAGGGGCTGGTGCAGCTCGGGTGCTCTCCCCTCTGGGGAGGGGAACGTGCCATGTGGAGAGGAGAAATGGAGGAAACGTCAGGAGGAAGTTGCTACTACTGACAGAAACAAGGACTGGGAGAAAACCCTCTGTTGCTCAGGAGTACACGTGACACAGTGGGGACACAGTGCTTCTAAGAGACTTTAAAGGTGTTAAAGTGCGGGTCTTGGAGGAGAAGGTACAGAGCTTGGCCTTAAAGAATCAATACCTCGCAAAGAGCATTGATGTGCGGGTCAATACAGAAGGGAGTTGGGCCTAGAGGAATCCAATCTGTCAGCCCAAAGAACTTTATTCAGAGTATCGTTGTTTGGGCATAACTTGGAAGTGCTGTACGGTCAGGAAATAGTAACAAACAGGAGGAAGGAAAGCTGCAAATGGTAACTGTAAGCAAGTGCAGGTGGAGAGTTATTGACTGTGGTTCTACATGATCTGGACTATGTATTAACAGGATTTAAATCACTTAATCTTGAATCTGTAAGAGTTATTCAGAGTGACTCTATGATGCAGTATCGCCATAAGTGCTGGAAAAGAATAAAGTTAAATGTTTAATTGTTCTGAACTGTTTGCTGTGTCAATCTATGAGGGGAAAGGGGGTAACGTGATCACACTACAGAAATGAATGAACTACCCAGCAGCTCCTACGGGGGTAGTGCGCTACATGTATGTACTGTAAAGTGCTGTGTAAATTGACAGTGCCATATATGTAACTGTAATAAAATTGTAAATAGTGTTTGCTTATTAATTACTACAGAGTTGGTTGGTTACAGGCAGGTACTTCCTGTCCCTGCTAACTGGGTCAGAAACACTGATTGGAGAACTGTAATGTTATATAAAGGGGAGTTTTCAGGGAGTAGACACAGAGAACGAGCCACGTGACCTTAAAGATCCTGCTTTATTTTTACCCAGAGCAGAAGCAAAGATTATTAGACAAGTATTCCAGTGTCCTAAAAGGTTAATTGCAGCTTCAAATAGCTTCTTGATTGTGTATCTAAACCCTTGTGACAGACCTATTTCTGTCCTGTTGTTATTATCTCACATGCACAGTGCCAGATAACTAGGTCTGTGCTACTTTATATGTGTAGTGGTCACCTTCAAGTATATTAATAGATAAACCTGTTTATTGCAAAATAATTTATATGCGGCTTTTGTTATTTTAGTTAGCCCTGTCCCTTCTGTTCTGGGATTCTATAGCTAGTTTTAGCTTGGGGCTTAACCAGCATAGGCTAGAGCCAGTTTCGGCATCCAATGGCCACTTCTAGTAGTAGCATGACAGAATAGAAACTACTAGGGTCAAAGACGCAGAGTAGACTAACTCTGAGTTCCAGTGCCACACAACAGTTTCTGCTGGTGAGAATCTGCTTTCCAGGCTGGTTGGACAATGGTTGGAGGATCTCCCTAATAATGATATTGATTTTAGGTCTCGAACACAAAGACAGATGTCACATAGCAATCATCCTCAGGGGCCCCTGCAAATGAATTTTGCTGAAACATTCATCTTGATGTATCTTTATAAGAACTATATACTGTTTACCTGGGTATATGTGCACAATTCCACCAGGATTTTTGTTGGGCGCTTTGCTGGTAATATCTATTTGTACTAATATTAATCTCCACTTGTCAACAGCCTAACTATAATTATACGTCCTTACTTTGACATAGCTAGCTGCTATAACCCTGGTATCTTTATTTACAGTATGCGGCCTGCTCATATAAAAGTGGTCCCAGCGGCAGATTTGCCGCAAGATCACTTTTATAGGCCACGGGAGAGGTGCTCCCCCTCCCACCACTTCCTGGTGGTCCCCGAGTTTACCAGAGCTGTTGGTAACCAGGGAACTGATCAGGTACAGCCAATAGCAGGAAGCCGAGTGAGGGCAAGATAGCCCCCACTCGGCTCTATGCCCTTGGAGGACCGGAGCTATGTCTGACTTTACTTCCGCCTTTCAGGCTTAAAGGGATGAATTTTTTTTCTCTTAAAGGCAAAATTTCCTTTTTTCTTTTCGCTTTTAAAGGTAAATGAAAGATCTGGGGTCTTTTTGACCCCAGATCCCTCAATAAGGAGGACTTGTCATGCTTATTTCTATAACAAGGGATGTTTACATTTCTTGTAATAGGAATGAAAGTGATCGAAAAAACAATTAAAGGGACGGTATAAAAATAAAATTTAAATTAAAATAAATAAGAAAAAAAATGTAAAGCTCCCCATCCCTCCAAGCTAACGCGCAGAAGCGAATGCATACGTAAGTCCGCAGATGTAAACAGTGTTCAAACCACACATGGGAGGTATCGCCATGATCGTTAGGTCAAGAGCAATAATTCTAGCACTAGACCTCCTCTGTAACTCTAAACAGATAACCTGTAAAAAGAATTGAATGGGTTGCCTATGGAGATTTTTAAGTACCATAGTTTGTCGCCATTCCACGAGCATGCACAATTTTAAATCACGACATGTTGGGTATCTTTTTACTTGGGGTAACATCATCTTTCACATTATACAAAAACATTGGGCTAACTTAAAAAAAATTTTTTTTCATTTGTGTATTTTCAATTTAATGCAATTTGTGTGGTAATTTTCCTTTATCCATATTTTCAGTATTTTTGGGGTTGGGCTCCATTCCTTTTCTTTCCCGTGCTTTTTTAGAAAGTAGTATGCTCTTTTTTATCAGTATTTACTTATAGTTGATTTTTGAACTTCATAAAAATGGAGCCCAAACAATTTACCAATTGAGTCTTTTCCAAAACCTCATTCCCCCTTGCACATGAAACAGTGTGGGACCATGTGTGTGTGTGCTTGACTTCCTGGTGGGTTCAATCTACCACAGTTCTCGGTATGGATACTATAGGCAGCCTCCAGGTTTGGGTCTCGCAGGTTCCAGGCTTCGTTTGTATGTGAGTATATGTGGGGATAGTTTATTACTGTCTCTTACATATTATTTTATTAATTTTCCCTGTCTACACTTTATTATACTGTCTTATTTATAATTCTCTATTTATTTAGATGCACCCTCCCCTGAGGAAGTGGTTTTTAGCCACAAAACGTGTTGGGCATTTCTGGATGCATCTTATGTCTTATATCGATAGTCTATTTTATTTTAGCTTAGTTGGATTTATTATTATTATACCACTCTGTTTGAAAGTCACATACACATGGAAGACGATATTTTATGCCACATTGTGTAGTGTACTTTTATGCTATGATCTATTTCTAGGACAATGGTCTTTAACCACTTCAGCCCGGAAGGATTTACCCCCTTAATGACCATATCATTTTTTGTGATATGGCACTGCGTCGCTTTAACTGACAATTGCACGGTTGTGCGATGTTGTACTCAAACAAAGTTTATGTCCTTTTTTTCCCACAAATAAAGCTTTCTTTTGGTGGTATTTGATCACCTCTGCGGTTTTTATTTTTTGCGCTATAAACAAAAAAACTATTTTGAAAAAAAAACAATATTTTTTACTTTTGCTATAATAAATATAATTTTTTTTTTTTAAATTTCTTCATCAGTTTAGGCCAATATGTAGTCTTCTACATATTTTTGGTAAAAAAATTGCAATAAGCGTATATAGATTGGTTTGCGCAAAAGTTATAGCGTCTACAAAATAGGGGATAGATTTATGGCATTTTTATTATTTATTTATTTCTTACTAGTAATAGCAGCGATCTGCGATTTTTAGTGGGACTGAGACTTTGTGGTGGACAGATCGGACACTTTTGACACTTTTTTGGGACCACTGACATTTATACAGCGATCAGTGCTATAAATAGCCACTGATTACTGTGTAAATGTCACTGGCAAGGAAGGGGTTTACACTAGGGGGCGATCAAGGGGTTAAATATGTTCCCTAGGTGTGTTTCTAACTGTGAGGGGATAGGACTGACTAGAGGAGGAGCCAGATCGTTGTTCCTACTTAGTAGGTACAGACGAACTGTTTCTCCTCCCCTGTCAGAACCGGGATTTGTGTGTTTACACACACAAATCCCGCTGCTGGTTCTCGTGCCCGAGATCGCCAGTGGCCGGCGGGCATGATCGCGCATCATGCATCGGCTCCGGGGACGAGCTCACTAAATCTGAGACTGTTTGGAGGTGTGGTCTTTTCCCCTGGTCACTATTGTTACAAGGTTTTCTACCCTGACCATTAACCACTTGGTGCCTGCGCTATAGCTGAAAGACGGCTACAGCGCGGGTTTCCAATTCCGGGAGGGCATACATGGACATGCTCCCGTTCTCCTGCTGCATGCGTGACATCGGTCCCCTTAGTGCCCATCAGTGCTGCTAATCAGTGCCCACCAGTGCCATCTATCAGTGCCCATCAGTGCTGCCAATCATTGCCCACCAGTGCCTTATCACCAGTGTCACTTATCAGTGCTGCCCATCAGTGCCTCCTATCAGTGCCCATCAGTGCCACCTATCATTGTCACCTCTCCGTACTGCCTATCAGTGCCCATTAGTGCCACCTATTAGTGCCCATCAGTGCCACCCATCAGTGCAGCCTCATCAGTACCTGCTGATCAGTGCCCACCAGTGCCGCCTCATCAGTGCCCATCAGTGCTGCCTCATCAGTACAGCCTACCAGTGCTCATCAGTGCCCATTAGTGAAGGAGACAAATTTCCTGATGGCAAAATGTTATAACAAAATATGAAAAACGTTTTTTTTTGGGGTTTTTTTTTCAAAATGTTAGGTCTTTTTTTGTTTGTTTAGCAAAACATAAAGAACCCAGTGGTAATTAAATACCACCAAAAGAAAGCTCTATTTGTGTGAAAAAAATTTATAACAATTTCATATTGATACAGTGTTGCATGACCGCGCAATTGCCATTCAAAGTGTGAGAGAGCATCAAAAGCTGAAAATTGGCCTGGGTAAGTAGGGGGTAAAAGTGCTCAGTAAGCAAGTGGTTAAAGTATAGCTTATGGCAAAACTATTTTTTCCCTGTATGGGAGGTTTTTTTTTTTTCTATCTGTGTCCCTTAGTGGAGATTTCCATTCACTTCCTGTCCTATAGCCAAAACAGGAAGTGAGAGGAAAGCCCTCCAAGGTAAGGGAATCCCGGGGTGTCACCAGGGTCACTAAAACTAGTTCTGATGTCAACCCAAAATGTGGTATTTTCTTTTGCTTTAATTTTCTATGATAATGGTACAGTGCCTTTAAAAAGTATTTAATCTAAAACGAAAGACTTCTGCGCTACTATATAGAACTCAGTGATAGAATGAGAACAATGATGTAGGTGTATTCTTAGTGATGCTGCAAAATCAAATAGTGAACACTTAACACTAATAATGAACTAAGATGAGCACAATCGTGAGAGAATGTGTGGGTGATTCCGCGCAACACAAATGTATAAATAAATGAATGGACTGCACAACTTCAAAGTGAGTAGGCAATCTCCTAATGGAGTAGAGCAATACATTAACCATAAAAATAAACCATAAAAAATGCAGCCAAGGTGAATAAAGTGCTATTCGATAAAAGTCATTAACAAACACAAATCAAGAGCAAAAATGTGACTGGTGAGTGAACATGCGTTGCTAGGTGATCTGGTGACTGTTCGTGGTAACGGTTACCCACTCGGGGCTCCCAGAACTCTCACCTCTATGGCACAATCAAAGTGCCTGTGTGTTTCCAGTGGGTCTGTGGTTCCGCTGGTGCAGTAGTGATGGTGGCGTCCTGGTGCTTCTAGAAGGAGGGGGTCGTCACTCCCACCCCTTGGCAGGGCCTCTGATCCACGATAGGGGTGCCTGAGTGTCTCCAATGGATGTATGGTCACTCCTCTGCAGTAATGTTGATGATGTCCTAATCCTCCTGAGGGTGAGGGCCGTCACTTGCTCCAACTAGTAAGCTCCATATGGGGATAATTGAAAAAGACTCCGATGGTGTAATAAAGTTAAAGCCAATGGATTTATTATAAGAGAAATTCGCTTACATGAACATAAAAACGCCAAACAGGGATAGGAACAGCGTTGTAGCGATACTCGCTACGTCACTTCCGGTCCGCACTAACGTATTTCCGGTAGCGTGCCTTGAAATTACCCCACATTTTGTCATGTTTCAACCAAAAACGTAAATGTATTTTCCTGGGATTTTATGTGATAGACCAACACAAAGTGGCAAATAATTGTGATGTATTAGGAAAATGATAAATGATTTTTACATTTTTTTACAAATAAATATGTGAGAAGTGTGTCGTGCATTTGTTTTCACCCCCCCCCCCCCCCCGAGTCAATACTTTGTAGAACCACCTTTCACTGCATTTACAGCTGCAAGTCTTTTTGGGTATGTCTCTACCAGCTTTGCACATCTAGAGAGTGCAATTTTCGCCCATTCTTCTTTGCAAAATAGTTCAAGCTCTGTCAGATTGGATGGAGAGCGTCTGTGAACAGCAATTTTCAAGTCTTGCCACAGATTCTCAATTGGATTTAGGTCTGGACTTTGACTGGGCCATTCTAACAAATGAATATGCTTTGATCTAAACCATTCCATTGTAGCTCTGGCTGTATGTTTAGGGTCGTTATCCAGCTAGAAGGTGAACCTCCTCCCCAGTCTCCAGTCTTTTGCAGACTCTAACAGGGTTTTTTCTAAGATTGCACTGTATTTGGCTCCGTCCATTTCCCTATCCACTCTGACCAGCTTCCCTGTCCCTGCTCAAGAAAAGCACCAATACAATTTAGCTGAAGTGGGGTGGACTTTATTTTTTGGGGGGTTTTAGGTGGACTGTTCCTTTAAATACTGTCATTTGAAATGAACAGCATAATGACAGTTCACTTTTGTGAGACATTTTTTCCCTGTTTACATTGGATTTACAGCTCATGTAAAATCAGTATGTGATTAAAGATAATATTTATAGTTCATTCTTTTTCGCTAATCTCAGTGAAGATTAAAGAGCCCCCTATAGATATATGAAAACAAAAATAATTAGAACCATACTGTGTTTATATAGAGCTTCTCTCCAAACTCACCTCTCAATGAGAATGAACTGTATGTTCTTTTTATTACCATACCACCAACAGGGACATTCTTCTATTAAATTACACAGTGCCTTGTAGGTAATGTTCACTATTTAAAGCTGCACAGGGGATGTTAGTGCTTTGTAAAGCAATAACAATGATAATGGCACTTCATTAAGTTTCTAAAATTACACATATACTGCTAGGCAGATTACCCCTTTCTATTTCTCTCGTTGACCATTGGACACCAAGACAGAAAGTGACAGGAAATCCAAAATGTTACAGCTGACACTAGAACAAGGGGGTAAATCTTTTAATGGGGACACCCGTTCCGGTAACAAGTGTCTAAGATTTTAAAGTCAGAATTTTGTGTTTAAAAGTCAGAATTCTGAGATTAAAAATCAGAATTCTACTTTTAAAAAGCAGAATTCCAAGTTTCAAAATCAAAACTTTATGATTAACACTTTTATGTCGGTGGCAACATGGGATTTTACACACACTACCGGAAGTTACAAGCTAAACAAAAGTGTAAAAATGTTAAGTTACACCCAAGCATTTAAAATCTACCAAAAACATTTTTGAGGCCCCCCACATACATACATGTATAAATATAAATGCAAGCGTCGGGTGTGTGTGTGTGTGTGTGTGTGTGTGTGGGGGGGGGGGTGCCTACATACAAATCATTAATTGTGCTATACGTGTTACATATCGTTGTGCATGCCAGAGAAAGAGCAATAATTCTTTACCAATTATTTACAGTTAACTCTAAATTGATGATCTGTAGGGGCTCTTAAAGTGTCGCCTATGTAAAGTATAAGGGACCAAAGTTTGCCGTTTCTCCGGCACACACAATTTTAAGGCTTGACATGTTGGGTATCTATTTACCTGGTGCAACCTCACCTTTTATATTTTATAAACAATTGGGTAAAATATTGCATATATGTGCCCTTATTTCACATCAGTGTATTTTTCACTAAAATGTTGCATTTCATGAACTGTTGCGCTAATATAGTGAGACGTAAAAAAATTGGAACTACCAAGAGAGAATGCTTGGAGCCTCCATGATGGACGCCTGAGTTCGGAGCTCCGTCCCGCTCCGGTCTCCCCGGCCACATAGCAACTGAATGCCGCAACACCCGCACCTCCCACAGGGCTCATCTGACTCAGGAATAGTCCGGGAACACCCCCATTTCCTCAGGAACTGTGAGGAGAGACCTCTCCCATCAACTCAGATTCAGCCTGTCAGCTGAGGAAAATCCTAAGATGGCGCCCAGTACACTGAACACTGAGGAGGAGGGGGGAGAAGCCATGGACACAGCCACTGACTCAGGAGCCCTCGCGGCTCCTCTGCAGGGCGCTGAGTCTACAGCAGTGAGTAACCACTTCCCCAACATCTTATCCTTAGTATCCACACAATCCTTACTAGAAAGGACACTTGATGAACTTATAGCCTCCCCAGTGAGAGGCCATCCGGCCAGCCTTGCCATATCTGCAATTCTCAGTCCACTATCACCCACAGGCCTCCTGGATTTTACCACAAAGATGGACCCCTTTTCTAAGATGCTGTCCAGGGGCCTGGCACAAATGGCTTCCCAAATAACCTCTACCATTCAGGCCGATCTGCAAAACTTAGGCTCCAGAATTGAGGTTACAGAACAAAAGGTGGAACAAACAATATCCAGAGCAAACCAGAATATGGCCCGCATTCAGGATTTGCAGGATCAATTGGACACTGCTATCTCCAAAATCGACAACCTGGAGAACCGCTCCAGGTGTTATAATTTCCGCATTAGAGTCTCCAAGAAGCAGTCAAGGACACCCTCCTAGCAGTCAGATCTTTTATTAAGAGCTACAGAACTTCTCCCCAACAACCAGGACGACATCCCTATATGGGGTGGGTCTTCCCTTGTGTGCGCTCCTGGGAGTGGAGCGTCCCCTGGGAGGAGGGGGGGCCTCATTACTGCAAAGACTAAAAATGTGTTAACATGATAGGCGCCCATCTCCCTTATAAGCCCTAATAGTTGGTCGGCAGGGTCATAGCGGACGTAGTGCGCCTCCCTCTGCCCCCGCGTATAGGCAGGTTCCCCGTGCAGCGGCGGTAGTCGGCATTGGTTAGTACTTGACAAGGGGAGGAGTGATTGAACTTGCTCCTCTCTTGAGGGTCCCGAGGAGGTTGTCGATACATCGAGGCCCTCTCGGTCCCCCACACGAACCCCACAAGTTTCCTTCACCACTTGGTGTTCTATGCCTTCACGTGTTAATGTTTTGCTTCCGTTAATGTTTTGCTTCCATCTGTATGGATGCAGACATCCATACAGATATCTCATGATTATTGCTTATGTCTTTCTTTGCAAAATCTCAAAAAAAAACATTGAAATATAAGAAAATAGAAATACCACCTTTTTATTCTCTGGGGTATGTGCTTTCAGAAAATATATAATGTTTGGGGGTTTGTGTAATCTTCAGACCTAAAACGATTGCTGAAACTTGTGTTCAAAAGCCCAAAAATGGCTCTGGAAACAAAAGGGTTAGAAATCAGAATTCTGAGTTTTGAAATTTAGAATTCTGAGTTTCAAAATCAAAATTCAAAAAATAAAAGTAAGAATTCTGAGAATAATTTCAGAATTCTGAGCTTCAAAGTCAGATCTCTGAGATTAAAAGATTGGCTTTGAATTTCAGAATTCTGACTTTGAAACTCAGAATTCTGAATTTTAATCTCAGAATTCTAACTTTAGATCACAGAATTCTAACTTTGAAACTCAGAATTCTAACTTTTAATCCCAGAATTGACATTGAAACTTACAATTCTGACTTTGAATCTCAGAAATCTGACAATAATTTCAGAATTCTGACTTCAAAACTCTGAATTCTTAAAGTCATAGTTTTGAGTTTCAGTCAGAATTCTGAGTTTCAGAGTTTAATATCAGGCATGTGACTTTTAATCTCAGAATACTGACTTTTAATCTGAGAATTTTGACTTTTAAACTCAAAATTCAGGCTTTTAAACACAGAAATCTGACTTTGTTTACATTTTTTGAGGAGAGTCTCAGGGGTCTTCCAACAACTTCAGTATTAACAATGTTTTCAGTAACAATTCACAGCATAGGAAATTATGGAGTACCATTGTGGTTGTACCAGAGTCATAATGTATAGCAGTTACGTTCTATGGCCCAAAAGGCCTTTGTGTGATTAGAGGTGTAGCGCCTTCCTAGATAGATGCTAGAGTGAGTGTACTATTGTTTTTTTTTTTGTTTCTCTGCCTAACTAAGAGACAGTAGGTAAATGTATGTGCTGTCTGCTTAACAGAGTCTGCTCAGTGTGCTCTGGTGCTACTCATGCTGTCTTTTGTGCTGAAGTTTCACACTGGACTAGCAGCTGTGGAATGTGCTGGACAGTGGGTGGAAACCATGCAACTGAAAGCATGAATATTCCTACAGCCCTAGCCAATTAAAAGGGGAGGTGCCCCTAAGCATGGTGGGTGCCTGTATTTATATTTGATGGGCACATGGGCTCTGGGTCTACCTCGACAGAGAGAGGTCCAGGTAGGGAGGGGGCCTGTTGCCCCTCCTCAGCGCGGGCTGCCGTGCGGCCTCAAGTGAGCGACCTGAGGGCCTGAAACATTGGAGCTGAAACCCATAGTTCTCCTGAGAGCTGACTGAGGGAGGATTTCTATGGATTCTGTCTGGAGGAAGGTGACCTGTGGCCAGGGCCTTTTGAGTACAGACCCCCTTAAAGGGATCCTAGAAACTGGTGCTGCTAAATCCCATTCTGGGTAATAAAAGTCAGTTGCTGAGTGTAGGCTAGTGTCCTGAAGAACCATGGTCCACTAAATTCTTCCTACTATAAAGGGACTTTGCTCTATTCCATACAGTCTGCTACACAGTTCTACTGAAAAAGTTGTCCTCAAATGTGAATATTTTTTTTTTTTTATAATTTGATGTATCCTACTAAATTCCTTCTCCTATCCAAGTTCTCCAAATAAAACAAAAAATAAATCCTTTAGACTGGTTATTGGAGACAACAAGCTGTGTGGGAAAAATATACTGAGACTGGCTGCGGAATAAATAGTGGGAGGCCCGGACAACCAAACAATTCAAGTGGCTCCTGCGGGTTTAGCGCTACAAAGGGTGTTTGTGTAATAACATTAATATTTTGGAATAATATACAATTATGGTTGTTAATATTACTACTACTATGACTATAATTTTAATCCACAGCTCTGTTCCTTAGTAGTGTGTAAGCAGGTACTTCCAAGAGGGTTCTGAAGGGTTAACCATTTTCTTTTGCTGTGTTTATGCCCAAAGGATAACTAGGTCAACCATTGTTACGCTGCTAGCTAGGTTTCCTGTTCTTTTCAGAGGGTTACTGCCCCCTGCAGGTCATACAATATACATAGGCACTTGTTAGTGTCCTAAGAAGTTGGTCCAGGGAAATACTGCTAAAATGTTACTCTGTGAGAGTGGATCATCACCTTGGGAGGTGCTTGGAGCCCAGTCGGGGTTCCCAGTGGGGTCTGGAACCTGTGGATCTTTATGGACTGCCAGTCATGGACTTATTGCCTTGTAAGATATTGACCAAATCATGGACTTTAAAGGATCGCTTGCTACCGCTTGTGGATTACTGCCTATTATGAACTCTTGCCTTGAGAAGGGCTCTTTATGAATATACCCATCTGCTTAAGGTATGGTCAATTCATGGGGCACTAGAGAGCTTTGTATAGGAAAGCGTGTGGACTGTTACTTGATACCTGCAACTAGCAAAAGATCTTTATTTGTTCATCTGACTTGCCTGGTCTTAAGTCTCTAAAGGTGTGCATGCGTGGCGTATCAAATGAAAAGGGCTTACAACAGAAGACTGAAGTTAGAGACGATACAGTACAGAGGTCTAATGAGCAGAACACTGTCCAGAGGAAGCTAGAGTGCCTTTGCTAAAGACTACTGTATTTGTGTCACTTTCTAATGCAGCCAACCAGCTAGGAAATGGGTGACATAGCAAATTAGAGGGATACTCTGGTAGTGAAGGGGTGTTATCCTTGGCCCCTTCACTAGCGGCTGGTTCCCCATATAATGGGACAGACCCAGCCTGAAATCATGGGAGAGAGAGATACAGTATCTCACAAAAGTGAGTACACCCCCTCACATTTTTGTAAATATTTTATTATACCTTTTCATGTGACAACACTGAAGAAATTACACTTTGCTACAATGTAAAGTATTGTAAAGCTTGTATAACAGTGTAAATTTGCTGTCCCCTCAAAATAACTCAACACACAGCCATTAATGTCTAAACCGCTAGCAACAAAAAAGAGAACACCCCTAAGAGAAAATGTCCAAATTGGGTCCAATTAGCCATTTTCCCTCCCTGGTGTCATGTGACTCGTTAGCGTTACAAGGTCCTAGGTGTGAATGGGTCGCAGGTGTGTTAAATTTGGTGTTATCACTCTTACTCTCTCATACTGGTCACTGGAAGTTGAACATGGCACCTCATGGCAAAGAACTCTCTGAGGATCTGAAAAAAAGAATTGTTGCTTCACATAAAGATGGCCTAGGCTATAAGAAGATTGCCAAGACCTTGAAACTGAGCTGCAGCACAGTGGCCAAGACCATACAATGGTTTAACGGGACAGGTTCCACTCAGAACAGGTTGTCTTTGGGAAATAGACGTATGAGTGATGTCAGCATTGCTGCAGAGGTTGAAGGGGTCTGGGGTCAGCCTGTCAGTGCCCAGACCATACGCCGCATCAAATTGGTCTGCATGGGTGTCATCCCAGAAGGAAGCCTCTTCTAAAGATGATGCACAAGAAAGCCCACAAACAGTTTGCTGAAGAGAAGCAGACTAAGGACGTGGATTACTGGAACCATGTCCTGTGGTCTGATGAGACCAAGATAAACTTATTTGGCTCATATGGTGTCAAGCGTGTGTGGTGGCAACCAAATGAGGAGTACAAGACACAGATACAGATACTTTTGAGTATCTGTGGGGCATCCTCAAACGGAAGGTGGAGGAGCGCAAGGTCTCTAACATCCACCAGCTCCATGATGTCTTCATGGAGGAGTGGAAGAGGACTCCAGTGGGAACCTGTTAAGCTCTGGTAAACTCCATGCCCAAGAAGGTCAAGGCAGTGCTGGAAAATAATGGTGGCCACACAAAATATTGACACTTTGGGCTCAATTTGGACATTTTCACTTAGGGATGTACTCACTTCTGTGCCAGCAGTTTAGACATTAATAGCTGTGTGTTGAGTTATTTTGAGGGGACAGCAAATTGACACTGTTAAATTGTAGCGAAGTGTCATTTCTTCAGTGTTGTCACATGAAAAGATATAATAAAATATTTACAAAAATGTGAGGGGTGTACTCGCTTTTGCGAGATACTGTATGTAGAGTGGCCACAGGAGGAGAACAAGCATGGAGTTATGGAGAAGTGTGTTTGCTGTGTCCAATAGCAACCAATGAGACATTGTCACTGGAGGGGAGGTGACGGGACTACTGAGCTGGTGGAGACCGGTACAAGCTCTGCGGTACCAGCTCAGAAATGCTTTACACGGAGAGGGAGAGGTGTTCTTTAACTGAAGTTTTAGCTAAAGTGCTTAGTGCTAACACTGTGAGGAGTATGGCCACAGATTACAAGGAGTTAACTGTGCAAGTTTTCAGTCAAATTTGGGAAAATCCCAGTATATGTTTGTTATGGGTTCCCATTTTCACATCATACCTAAAAATGTGTTTTAAAAATATTCCTTACCTTTTAGATATTCCTAGGGAGAAGAAGTCATGGCTGATTCAAAGTATTTGTGTAGAGTCCCACAGTGGCTTTTTTCCCCACACTGATTGTTATAACATACTGTACAATGCAGGAGGGCAGTTTTTAAATTTTTAAACCCTTTGTTATTGCAGACAGTGTTCAAAACTAGTTTACAGCCAAATAATGTAATGTAATGTAAGTACAGTACAGACAGTGTTAATTATATTAAACATTATTCCACAGCCCCCTACTAAACATTACAAAGCAGGCAAAGCATTTAAAATGGTAGGAAAGTCATTTTAGAACGTGTACCTAGAGGTAAGCCTATAATAAGGCTTACCTGAAAGGTACAGTAAATATCTCCTAAACTTGCAGTGTTTAGGAGATATAGTGTATATACTGTATATATATATACTGTGAGATATAGTGAGATATATACAGTCAGGTCCAAAATATTGGGACATTGACACAATTCTAATCTTTTTGGCTCTATACACCACCACAATAGATTTGAAATGAAACAAACAAGATGTGTTTTAACTGCAGACTTTCAGCTTTAATTTGAGGGTATTTACATCCAAATCAGGTGAACGGTGTAGGAATTACAACAGTTTGTATATGTGCCTCCTACTTTTTAAGGGACCAAAAGTAATGGGACAGATTAACAATCATCCATCAAACTTTCACTTTTTAATACTTGGTTAAAAATCCTTTGCAGGCAATTACAGCCTGAAGTCTGGAACGCATAGACATCACCAGACGCTGGATTTCATCCCTGGTGATGCTCTGCCAGGCCTTTACTGCAACTGTCTTCAGTTCCTGCTTGTTCTTGGGGCATTTTCCCTTCAGCTTTGTCTTCAGCAAGTGAAATGCATGCTCAATTGGATTCAGGTCAGGTGATTGATTTGGAATGGACAAAGAAGTCTGGACAGCCGCACACCGGAAGAAATTTCATATGCCTTTAATTGTGGAGCAGGATCATGAAATAGACAAGACACCACGGCAGAGTGGTACAGGACAACAGCTGACGCATTTCACACTTATGCTTACTCATAGCTATGAGAAATTTGTTCCGGTGTTCGGCTGTCCAGACTTACTCATCCATTCCTACCTGCATAGGCATTAGCCAGCACCTGGGGCTCTTCCTCTCCTGGAGGTAAAGGATTTATTCATTTCAGTTTGCATATACCTGAGCGGTGGAGTCTATTTCGCTTGAGGTGATTGACTTGGCCATTGCATAACATTCCACTTCTTTCCCTTAAAAAACTCTTTGGTTGCTTTCACAGTATGCTCTGGGTCATTGTCCATCTGCACTGTGAAGCACCGTCCAATGAGTTCTGAAGCATTTTGCCGAATATAAGCAGGTAATATTGCCCGAAACACTTCCGAATTCATCCTGCTGCTTTTTTCAGCAGTCACATCATCAATAAATACAAGAGAACCAATTACATTGGCAGCCATACATGTCCACGCCATGACATTACCACCACCATGCTTCACTGATGAGGTGGTATGCTTTGGATCATGAGCAGTTCCTTTCCTTCTCCATACTCTTCTCTTCCCATCACTCTGGTACAAGTTGATCTTGGTCTCATCTGTCTATAGGATGTTGTTCCAGAACTGTGAAGGCTTTTTTAGATGTTGTTTGGCAAACTCTAATCTGGCCTTCCTGTTTTGAGGCTCACCAATGGTTTACATCTTGTGGTGAACCCTCTGTATTCACTCTGGTGAAGTCTTCTCTTCATTGTTGACTTTGACACACATACACTTACCTCCTGGAGAGTGTTCTTGATCTGGCCAACTGTTGTGAAGGGTGTTTTCTTCACCAGGGAAAGAATTCTTCAGTCATCCACCACAGTTGTTTTCCGTGGTCTTACGGGTCTTTTGGTGTTGCTGAGTTTACCGGTGCGTTCTTTCTTTTTAAGGATGTTCCAAACGGTTGATTTGGCCACACCTAATGTTTTGCTATCTCTCTGAATGGGTTTGTTTTGTTTTTTCAGCCTAATGATGGCTTGCTTCACTGATAGTGGCAGCTCTTTGGATCTCATATTGAGAGTTGACAGCAACAGATTTCAAATGCAAATAGCACACTTGAAATGAACTCTGGACCTTTTATCTGCTCCTTTTAAATGGGATAATGAGGGAATAGCACACACCTGGCCAGGGAACAGCTGAGCAGCCAATTGTCCCATTACTTTTGGTCCCTTAAAAAGTGGGAGGCACATATACAAACTGTTGTAATTCCTACACCGTTCACCTGATTTGGATGTAAATACTCTCAAATTAAAGCTGAAAGTCTGTAGTTAAAGAACATCTTGTTCGTTTCATTTCAAATCCATTGTGGTGGTGTATAGAGCCAAAAAGATTAGAATTGTGTCGATGTCCCAATATTTATGGACCTGACTGTATATACTCACATTCGATGCAGCCAGTGATGTCACCAACACATTCGCTCTGAAGGTCCGGCATACCGTACCAGACCTTTAGAGCTCCCTGCCAGAGCTGAGGGCTTCCACGCACCTGCGCAGGAGTGATGTAATCGCAGCCCGTGCCACTCATATAGCCAGCAGCAACAAACCTGGAAGGAAGACCGGTGACAGTGCACTGCTGGAGGGTTTCGGTCTAACGTAATTAATTCATAATGTGCTAGTATGCGATATATAGTATACTAGCACATTATGCCAGGGGATTTTTTTTCTAAATGCTGCGGTTTACTACCGCTTTAAGGATTATAAAGCAAGTAAAAAGTACTAAAAAAGGTAAATGGCAAATTTTTAAAGCAGTATTAAACCCAAAAGCAAATATATTGCAGCTCACCAATTCTTAGATGTGATGGCTGCAGTAGTTTTCTTTTTTGGCCTTTTTTCTACTATTTTCATCTGGTAATCCAGCCAGAAAATCTGTTACTTTTCATAGAACAAACTCTCCAACAGAATGTATCCGTTTACAAATCAGGGTTCTCAAACTGGCGGCCCTCCAGCTGTTGCAGAACAACAAGTCCCATGAGGCATTGCAAGGCTGACTGTTACAAACATGACTCCCACAGGCAACTCCGCAACGGCTGGAGGGCCGCCAGTTTGAGACCCCTGGTTTACATGAATGAGACAAACCACTTTACACTGGCAGACCACTTTTTACATGTCAAACCTTTTATTTTTTGCTGTAACTGATTATAAAGTGTGAGCTGGAGTTTGGCCTCAATTAATTAGTGGTTTCAAATCTACTACTACATTTAACTCTACCCTCCCCACCCCCCATCCCGACTGACAATCCTGTTGTCTGCTGTACCTTCTCTGTGCATTCCTCCAGAGTTGTGTCTCACTAATACAGGAGGTGTGTTACTGGCCAGATCACCAGTAGGGTGACCACGTGTCCCGGATTGCCCGGGATTGTCCCTGAATTCATATTTGTGTCCCGTGTCCCAGGCACCTTCATTCCGGGACAATACAGTGTCCCGGAATGTAATAAGGACACACAGCCACACTAATAAACGGCACGGACGGGGGGCGGATCTGCTTGGCTCGGGCCGGGGCCAGGTTGGCTCAGCTTGGGCAGGTCCACTCTGCTCCGACGGGGAGCATGTCCGCTCCGCTCAGACAAGCTACACAAGCGCCTCCCCCACCCCAGTCATCTCTATGGAGGGCTCCGTGTGCCGCGCTGCACGCTGGGAAGTGTAGTTTCCAGCGCAGCCCCGCGGATTCCCTTCTCACTGACATGGCAGACAGGAGGCGCGGAGGGACGCTCGCCTTGTCCCAGGACAGCGAGGAGGAAGAGGAGTCCAACAGGAAGAGAGCAGGCTTCAGGGAACAGCCTACTAGGAAGAAGTGAGAACCGAGAGGTCAGGAAGACAATCAGAGACAAGTCCGTATGTATAAGTGTCCCCCTGTCCATCCCACTATCCCCCTGTCCATCCCACTGTCCCCCTGTCCCCCTCTCCCCTGTCCATCCCACTGTCCCCCTGTCCATCCCACAGTCCCCCTGTCCATCCCACTGTCCCCCTGTCCATCCCACTGTCCCCCTGTCCATCCCACTGTCCCCCTGTCCATCCCACAGTCCCCCTGTCCATCCCACAGTCCCCTGTCCATCCCACTGTCCCCCTGTCCATCCCACTGTCCCCCTGTCCATCCCACAGTCTCCCTGTCCATCCCACAGTCTCCCTGTCCATCCCACAGTCTCCCTGTCCATCCCACTATCCCCCTGTCCATCCCTCTGTCCCCCTGTCCACCCCTCTCTCCCCCTGTCCATCCCTCTCTCCCCCTGTCCATCCCTCTGTCCCCCTGTCCATCCCACTGTCCCTCTGTCCATCCCATTGTCCCCCTGTCCATCCCTCTGTCCCCCTGTCCATCCCACAGTCCCCCTGTCCATCCCACAGTCCCCCTGTCCATCCCTCTGTCCCCCTGTCCATCCCACAGTTCCCCTGTCCATCCCACTGTCCCCCTGTCCATCCCTCTGTCCCCCTGTCCATCCCACAGTCCCCCATGTCAATCCCACTGTCCCCCTGTCCATCCCTCTGTCCCCCTGTCCATCCCTCTGTCCCCCTGTCCATCCCTTTGTCCCCCTGTCCATCCCTTTGTCCCCCTGTCCATCCCACTGTCCCCCTGTGTATCCCACTATCCCCCTATCCATCCCACTGTCCCCCTGTCCATCCCACTATCCCCCTGTCCATCCCTCTGTCCCCCTGTCCATCCCACAGTCCCCTTGTCCATCTCTCTGTCCCCCTGTCCATCCCTCTGTCCCCCTGTCCATCCCACAGTCCCCCTGTCCATCCCACTATCCCCCTGTCCATCCCTCTGCCCTCTGTCCATCCCACTGTCCCCCTGTCCATCCCTATGTCCCCCTGTCCATCCCTATGTCCCCCTGTCCATCCCTCTGTCCCCCTGTCCATCCCTTTGTCCCCCTGTCCATCCCACTGTCCCCCTGTGTATCCCACTATCCCCCTGTCCATCCCACTGTCCCCCTGTCCATCCCACTATCCCCCTGTCCATCCCTCTGTCCCCCTGTCCATCCCACAGTCCCCTTGTCCATCTCTCTGTCCCCCTGTCCATCCCTCTGTCCCCCTGTCCATCCCACTGTCCCCCTGTCCATCCCTCTGTCCCCCTGTCCATCCCTCTGTCCATTCCTCTGTCCCCCTGTCCATCCCACAGTCCCCCTGTCCATCCCACTATCCCCCTGTCCATCCCTCTGTCCCCCTGTCCATCCCACAGTCCCCCTGTCCATCCCTCTGTCCCCCTGTCCATCCCTCTGTCCCCCTGTCCATCCCTCTGTCCCCCTGTCCATCCCTCTGTCCCCCTGTCCATCCCTCTGTCCCCCTGTCCATCCCTCTGTCCCCCTGTCCATCCCACTGTCCCCCTGTCCATCCCACTGTCCCCCTGCCCATCCCACAGTCCCCCTGTCCATCCCTCTGTCCCCCTGTCCATCCCACAGTCCCCCTGTCCATCCCTCTGTCCTCCTGCCCATCCCACAGTCCCCCTGTCCATCCCACAGTCCTTCTGACTACTCTGCGCCCCCCTGAACACTCTGCAGCCCCCCTTCACCCCACTGCCTCCCCTGTGCATCCCGCTGGTGTGGGATTCTTTGGGGTGCTGTGGTTAGGTTGGTCCACTTTGGGGTGCCTTAGATATGATGGACTGATTTGGAGTGTTGAGATAGAATGGGCCACTTTGGTGTGGTGTTGATAGTGTGGGTTGCTATAGGCAGGATGGGCTACTTTGAACTGTTAGTGGAAGGGTGCAGTGGATAGAAAGGATTGTTGCAAGGTAGGGTGGGTTTAATTTAGGCCCCTTCCACGGTTAACACAATGTGGCTACGCCCTCTGTTCGCTACACCCCCTTTAAGCCAATATTTAGCGCAATTTAAGACATGTCCACTGTTCACCACGATCTTTTTTCATACGGCCCTGCGCGGGGGGGGGGGTCCCTGAATGGCAGTTTAGAAATGTGGTCACCTTAATCACCAGGTGAAAAAGCCAAAGAAAACAAAACCAATGCAGCCACCATATATTGTAAGCTACATTTTTGGCTTTGGGTTTAATACTGCTTTGATATATGCTATTGTAGCACCCTCTAGTTAGGTAGGTGCTAGAGTGAGGATTTTTCTAGCAGAGTAGGAAAATTTAGGCAGGCCTAGCTGGTGGCTAGGCCTGTTTGTTTTCATTCTGGGCTGGGAGTTGCTCAGGGCTGGGTGACTCACAGGTAGCATCACTGTCCCTTTCCTCTTCTTTCTAGAAGGTGGAGCTGCCTGGGGTATTTTGAGGAGCCTTGACCAATCGCCAACTTGGATTGGCAGGGGGCAGCCCTCCTTAACCGCTTCAATACCAGGCACTTTCACCCCTTCCTGCCCAGGACAATTTTGAGCTTTCAGCGCTGTCGCACTTTGAATGACAATTGCGTGGTCAAACAAAACTGTACCCAAACTAAATTTTTTTAATTTCCTTTCCACAGATAGAGCTTTCTTTTGGTGGTATTTGATTACCTCTGCGTTTTTTATTTTTTGCTTAACAAACTAAAAAAGACCGACATTTTTGAAAAAAAAAATTTTTTTCTTTGTTTCTGTTATAAAATGTGGTTTTCCCCTTCACTGATGGGCACTGATGAGTCGGCACTGATGGGCACTGATGAGGCGGCACCGATGGGCACTGATGAGTTGGCACTGATAAGGTGGCACTGATGGGCACTGATGAGGAGGCACTGATATGTAAAATTGATGGGCACTGATAGGCAGCACTGATATGCAGCACTGATGGGCACCGATAGGTGGCACTGATATGCAGCACTGATGGGCACTGACAGGCGGCACTGATGGGCACTGACAGGCAGCATTGATGGACACTGACAGGTGGCACTGATGGGCACTGACAGGCGGCACTGACAGGCGGCATTGATGGTCACTGACCGGCGGCACTGGTTGGCACTGATAGGCGGCACTGACAGGTGGCATTGATGGACACTAATAGATGGCACTGATGGGCAGCACTGATTGGGCAGGTACTGACAGGTGTTAAAATGCTGGGCACTGATTGGCACTGTGATGGACACTGATTGGCACTATGGTGGGCACTTATTTGCACTATGTTGGGCACTGATTGGCACTTTATTGGGCACTGGCAGGGGGTTATGATGGGGCACTGACTGGGCACCGATTGGCAGCTTATGGGTACATTTGATGGAGGCTGTGCTGATACTCAGTGTGCTGAGTATCAGCACAGACCCCCCCTGATAGGGAGAGCCGCCGATCGGCTCTCCCTGTCAGCGAGAACCGATGGAATGTTGTTTACCCGCACTTCCTGGTTCTCGTGATGATCAGCTGTGATTGGTCACAGCTGATCACGTGGTAAGAAGCCTCTGTCAGAGGCTTCTTACCACGATCGGAGATGCGGCATGTCAGACTGACACGCCGCACTCGCGATCGCTGCGCTGCACTCCCCCGCGGGCGCGGCAGGCATGTTATCCTGCTGAACATCATATGACGCCCAGTCAGGATAGCAGAACCACTTCCCGGCCGTCGTTCTGTTATAGGCCGGGCGGGAAGTGGTTAAATACCCAGGGTCAGCCCAACTGGGGAGGAGGTGTCAGGTGGAAGAGCTGGAGTGAGAGAGTATGGAGGCTGTCAGGGCCCACAGGGAGCTCCCCAGTCTGGGGGGGTGACCTTGGGCTGGGGCTCGGGTGCATCCAGGAGGGGAGAAGAGAGGCACATGAGAGAGCAAGGAGAGGACAGGGGGAGAGAACACTGCTAAGAAAATCCAGGGAGGACAACTGGTCGCAGCCAAGAGGGCTGGTGAGTGAGCACAGTTGGGAGGACTGGGATGCCTGAGAGAACTGGGAGCTTGTAGTTTGAGATGGGTGCAGAACCAGAAAAGAGGACTGTGGGAAGGGCAGTGGAGAGAGGTCATTGCAGCCACACTGGCTGGCAGGGCCTGAAGAGAGCTATCTGGGATTGGCAGCTGAATAGAGGACAGTTAGTACCTGAACTTTTTCTACCCCATAGGGGCCCGAGGCCCCTGCCCAAAAAAGGCAATCCACTGAGACCTGGCTGAATTAGTGTCAGGCCTAACCATGCGATGCTAGCTAGTCTGGAGGAGTTACAGTCTGCAGCAAGGGAAGTGCTGGAGGAGTAACGTTATGCAGCAAGTGAAGTGCTGGAGGAGAGAAGGAAAGAGGTCTTAAGCAAGTGTTTGTGCTGGAGAGAAGACTGGAGTGTATCTACAGGAGTGTATATAGTAGTCCCAAGCAAGTTACACTGAATCTTCTGGGCATTTCATCATTTCCATTTTCCCATCCAAGTTCAATCCCCTCAAATAAAATACAAAAAACCCCCCAAAGCTTATGGACTGTTCTGTGTCTCTAAGTGCGTGAGATATGGATGCCGGGCTGGGCAGGGTGACAGGTGAACCACAACATTCAGCAACCCCTATGGTGGCATGGCTACATTATGTGAAAGTGCGAGTAAACTCCCATGTATGATTTTTAACTATAGGTAAGTCTATAAGAAGGCTTACCTATAGGTACTGTAAATATCCACTAAACATGCACCAATCAGGGGATATTTACGTTAGATGCAGCCGGTGATGTCACTGGCACATGCGCTCTGAAGGAACAGCATACCCGTGCCATTCTGTGCAATGCACACTAACACATTATGACTTCAACTGCCAGGGGCCCGATTTTTTCTTTTTTATGCAGTTTACTACCGCTTTAATAGGGACATGTAACAAATATAAAGTAGGTGTTATCCCAATTTGGCTGCAAAAGTGAAAATACATTTTAAGTTAAGAACAATGACGTATAGGGGGAGATTTACTAAAACTGGTGTGCTCAGAATCTGTGCAGCTGTGCATGATAGCCAATCAGCTTCTAGCTTCAGCTTGTTCAGTTAAGCTTTGGCAATAAAACCTGGAAGCTGATTGGTTTCTGTGCATGACTGCACCAGATTTTTGCACCCTCCAGTTTTAGTTAATTACCCCCACATTGTCACAATTGACACTGCCAGCTGCTAGGAGAGAGGTTGCCGGGGACCCCAATAAAATTTTGCTATGGGGGCCCATGTTTACACTCCTGCTGCTGACCAGTGTACCTGGGTCAAGGGAAATCCAAAATGTTAATGTTTATAGGGACAGGAGTTGGTGGGAAGTACTTCAACGGAGATTCCTGTTCTGGTAACAACTATCAGGCCGGGTTCACACCTATTCGATATGGATGTGAGTTTCCCTGCATCCAATTCACATGGTAGGAGATTGTGACCTTCTCTCTATGGAGCCGGTTCACATATCTCCGCTGCGGCTCCGGTGCGAATTTGTACAGGAATGCTGTGCTGCTTTTGGTTTGTTTCAGGTCTGTATTAAGCCCAAAAATTTGGGCTGAAATCGGACCTGAAATGGTAAACGCGGACACACCGGACCTATATTGTGAGCCGCATGCGGCAATAGTGTGAACCCAGCCTCAAGGATAGAAATTTTCACTCCCTTTGGACAGATTTCTTCCTACCTCTTGTTGGGTCTCTGAATAAATCTCCCTAATAGCACACAGACTAATAACACACAGAAAAAAAAAAAAAGCCAAAACGAGTTACAGACCTTTCCTACTCTATTCAAATGTAGAAGAAAAATGCAACTTTCACATACATTTTCACAGTTTGCACTTAAAACCTTCAAGCAAATTGCATCAAATTAAACCAAACATAAATTTGAACTATTTTTAATTATACATTAAGATGTACAATGTCAAAATGTTTTCAAAATGTCCTTCTTGAAAATGAAAGAAAATAATGACAGATTTGTACGCATAAATACATACCCATCACTGTGTACAGATCTCCAGATCTCTTTATGTAAGAGCACTTTTATTCGTTAAAGCAATATTGTCATTGGACAGACACACACACAAGAGGATCCTATGTATTATATGTGGATAAGCAGTGAAAAGGAGGAGGGATACTAAAGACACACTGGGCTTGACTGACTAAAGGAGTCATTTTTCACTGTTGGTGACTTTGACCTGTGCTCACATCAAACACCCAATCATGTGCAGTGGAATTTATGGGGCTCTTTAGCCTTTTTAAAGAGTAACTCCACTTTTGCTGAGAAAAAAACATTCCCCTCTGGGTGATCAACGTACACTGCAAGGATTTTAACCACCTTTGTTCCAGAGTCCTACCTGTTTCTGCTGTGAAGGAAAAGCTCTCTGTTAGATCATGTTCCGTGTAGAGTGATTCTAACTGGGAGTGACTAATTCATTTTAATTAGCTGATGCACTTTGAGTGTTCTGATGAGGAAATTTGCAAGGTCTGCACCCCTTTAGAAGTGAATAACCCTATGCCTCAGTTCACACCAGTGTGGGCCTTGCGTTCCGGTTGCAGGTGTGGGAATCGCAACGATTCCCGCACCCGCAACCACCTGCAGCCGAATCGTACTGCTCTTGCGAGACGCACGGTGCTTCCGTTCATTCGGAATGACACCCCACACACTTCCCAGCCCGCAGCGCAATTGTGGGTGTTGGAACCACAGGGAACCCGCAAGGTCAGAATGACCATGCGGGTTCCCTGTGGAATGCATTTTAAAAAAGTGCATGCACCTCTTTTGTGCGTTTCACGTGGCACAAATGAATGGGCTGCCGTGCCTGAGCAAACACGGGATGCACAGCCCACACTAGTGTGAACCCCAGGGAATGTCTTTTTGTTGCAGAGGATGCCTAAAACCTGACTTATATCTTAGTGCAGAGTTCTTCACACAAGCAGGAAATTATATTTCTGGTGGCATTTTGTATACCAACTGTGTTCAGAACGCCTTCAGGTTTCCTTATTTCACTGAATCTATAGAAAATGACAGCGACTGCAGATTGAAATGGAAAGGTAATTTTTAATAATATTAAATTACAATATGGCTTCTGTAGCAATTGTATATTCTATATTATTTTTTTTATTTACTATATTTTTTCCAGGAAAGTGGAGTTGTCCTTTAAGGTTATTCTCTCAGTGTGTCACTAGGTGCACCGATGCCACTTTTTTAGGCCAGAGTACCGATACTTTTTTGCAAGTACTCGCTGATACTGATTACCGATACTTTTTTTAATGTCATGTGACAGTAGCAGTGATGGGCACTGATAGGTGACACTGATGAGGTGTGGACTGTGTCAGTAGTTTTTTAAATTTTTTTTTTTTTTTTTTCAACTTTATTTTTTACATTTTTTTTAAATTATTGTTTTACAATTTATATATTTTTTTGTTCATTTTTTACAATGCTTGGAGTGGACAGTGTCAGTGTTTTTTTTATTTTATTTTTTTATTATTTTTACAATTTTACTTTTTAATATTTATTTATTATAAAATAAAAATTGATTCACCACAAACTCGCCCCAAGTGAACTCAAAATAGCAGCGCTAAAGTGATCCCTAATCATAAAGTAACATATAGTGAAGAGTGATAAGAAAATCAATCAAGCAATGATATAACTATATCATATCATCACTCCTCCCCATTAATGTGCATAAAGTGATATGATCAAAAATACACAAAAAATAGTGCGCACAACACATTAAGTGAATAACATAACTGTGCACACAAAATATGATGTATAAAATATATAAATAAATGTGTGAATCAATGTGAATCAATCCACAAAAATATAAAAATATATATAAAAAGTGTCCACAAAACAATACAAAATGAGTAGTCCAAAAAATATATATATTCCGTGACGTGATACAGTGCAGATCTTCCACTTAAATGAATCTTCCACCGCACCTCTGTGACTGTGAATCCACTCCCCTTAGGTAAATAAACTCACCAGCTCCTTTTGCCCACACTCTCGTGTCAGGGCCACCAAGCCTTTTTCCCACACAGCAAGGGGAAATGAATGATCTCCAATGGTACACCTTTACATATCCAGAGTGTGATGCCAAAGAGCTCTCTCCGCATGAAAAAAGAAAATAATCCAATAGTGCAATAACGTACTGATATTTATTAAAAATAACACACTCCTCCACCATTAAACTCACATCTTTAAAATTCACTGCAAGCCCAAAAATAGCACAGCACAGCAAGCTGTCACAGCATCAACTCCAATCAGTAAACCAGTGTATGGTGGTCACGGCGGACCCAGGTACTGCGCTCTCAAAATACCCGTCTGCGGTGGAAGATTCATTTAAGTGGAAGATCTGCACTGTATCACTGTATATTTTTTGGACTACTCATTTTGTATTGTTTTGTGGACACTTTTTATATATATTTTTATATTTTTGTGGATTGATTCACATTGATTCACACATTTATTTATATATTTTATACATCATATTTTGTGTGCACAGTTATGATATTCACTTAATGTGTTGAGCGCACTATTTTTTGTGTATTTTTGATCATATCACTTTATGCACATTAATGGGGAGGAGTGATGATATGATATAGTTATATCATTGCTTGATTGATTTTCTTATCACTCTTCACTATATGTTACTTTATGATTAGGGATCACTTTAGCGCTGCTATTTTGAGTTCACTTGGGGCGAGTTTGTGGTGAACCAATTTTTATTTTATGCTTGTTATTATTTAAGCAGCAGCTTAGATTAAGGTTTTTTTTCCATCAGCGCAGCGTTTTTGGGTGTATGAGTGGGCGGATTTTTTTACACCTGATTTCTTACAATATTTATTTATTACAATTTTTCATTTTTTTTAATCAACCCTGTTGGAGGGGGCTTTGGTGAGATATCAGGGGTCTAAACAGACCCCTGATATCTCCCCTTTTAGATAGAGAAAGGGACTAAGGACACACATTCCCCAGTCCCTTTTTCAGCAGTCTCAGCTGCACTGGAGATGAATGGACAGGAGACAGCGGCTCCTGTTCATTCATAAACTGAAGCATCGTAAACACAGTTTACGATGCTCAGTTATGAATTGACATTCAGTGATCACTGACTCTGTGCATTCAGAAAAGGAAGGAGCCAGTAAATGACAGATTTATCGGCTCCTTCCCCAGCTCCCCATCCTGACAGATCTGGGATTGGGGGGGGGGGGGTGGAGGAGGACACGGAGGGGGAGCAGAGGGGGACTGGAGGAGGACATTGTGGGGGACCTTAGGAACATGGAGGAGGATATGGACGAGGACACAGGGGACAGCCAGGACACTTTCTGCATGAAGTTTGCATGTTATTCCTGTGCTTGCATGGGTTTCCTTCAGGTACTCTGGATTTGTCCCCACACTCCAAAATCATACTGGTAGATTATTTGGCTTTTTTCCAAACTGGCCCTAAAATTTGTGTATGCATGTGCAATAGGATCGGATCTTAGATTGTAAGCTCCTTGGGGGTAAGAGCTGATGTCATTTTACAGTATGCAATGTGCTGCATAAAATGTTGGGACTGTGTTAATACCTGTAATAAATAAATACCTGCATTGGAATAGAGATTATTGCTCAAGGGAGAATATATTAAAGCCCAACTCCAAGTACCTTGATTTCTATACTTTAGGATGCCTTAAAGGAGAAGTGTGGAAATACAAAAAATAAATATACAGGCTCACCTACCCGCTGCAGAATTTTTTTGATGCTGCAGTTGTCTGTCCCCTGCCGGCTCTAAGCCTGAGAACTGAGTGATCACATGATTTCTGATCACTCAGTTCTTGGTCCGCGAGTAGACGGCTGTGAGTGTCAATCACTGGCTCTGTGCTCTGCCCCTCCAGCGCTCACTGGAGTGCCAGGCTGGGGAGGGGGTAGGAGCGGCTGGCTCAGGCTCTCAGCAGTGTACTGAGAGACTGAGTCAGCTGACGATCAGGCATCTGGGTGGATGCCAACATTATTGTCTGGATCCTTCTAGAGCCTGGTGTGGCTCTGTGACATCAGCAGAAAGCAGACTTTAGCCTACTGTCAGCTAATTCTGGGTTACGGGAGAGGGAAAGTAAGTGCATCCTGTGAAGCACAAGAGAAGTATGGCCCAAAAAGCTTTGGCCAGAATTCTCTTTTAATTTTTTTTTCACTATTTCTTATGCAGTTACTGTTTGCTTTGCTGAAAACCCCTTTAAACACTGTATTTAGTGGCCCCTTAGAAAGTAGACCCTCTGATAATGTTGAAGGCTTCTGTTAGTATCTATCATAGGTGCCTCTCTGATGCAATCGGGAATCAGAAGAACAGCTCCTTCTGTATTTTCCAGGGCCCACTAAACATGATGTTTAAATAGGTTTTAAGCAAAGTAAACAGTAATGCCCTGTACACACAGTCGGATTTTCCGACGGAGAAAGTGCGATCGGATTGTGTTATCGGAAATTCCGATCGTGTGTGGGCTCCATCTGACTTTTTCCGTCGGAATTTCCGACACACAAAGTTTGAAAGCAGGATATAAAATTTTCTGACAACAAAATCTGATCCTTTAAATTCTGATCTTGTGTAGAGAAATCCGACGCACAAAGTGACATGCATGCTCAGAATAAATTAAGAGATGAAAGCTATTGGCTATTGCCCCGTTTATAGTCTTGACGTACGTGTTTTACGTCACCGCATGTAGAACGATCGGATTTTCCGACAACTTTGTGCGACCGTGTATATGCAAGACAAGTTTGGCCCAAAATCCGTCTGAAAAAATCTGATGGATTTTGTTGTCGGAATGTGCGATCAATGTCCGATCGTGTGTACAGGGCATTACTGCATAAAGAGCAACGGTTAACAAATATTAGGGCGCTATGAAATATAAAAATCAAGGTGCACAGAGATGCGCCCAAATCTGTATGTATATTACAGTAATAAAAATATGGTACAGCAAGCATATAAAAATAAGAAAGTTACATAAGCAACACAATAAAAATGTATCTGTGCAGATGCATTATATCTTGAAAAAGTATAGCAAATCCTGCACATAAGTGTGTGTTTAAGACAAAAACAGATTGGCAGCACCAGCAATGACTCCTTTAGTCACCCAGCCTCTTTGTATTACACATGTGGTACAGTGTGTGCACCTCTAATACACGCAGCATCCAGGGCTCTGTATCATGTTTTGCTGTTTTTTTGGTATTATGCGTTTTAGAGACACTGAGCAGCTTTACGAGAGGATTACTTGGTCTCACAGGCAGTGATAAGTGATTATAGCAGTGTGTGCCTTCTTTTGAGTCTGTTTAACCCTTTCTGCGACAGATGGCAATCCTGATGCACGGGTCTCGGTTAGCAGTTTATGTAACACTTGCTTATCAAATGTAAACGGGGTTGCTGTAATGAGAAAAAACACATGAGACTGCATTGTAAAGCACTGTCAATACCCGATTAGTTAGAAATTAAAGAAAAAAAACACCCATGCATATTTTTTGTCCCTTATGTCTTTATCAAATAGTTAGTTGACAGTTTAATTTGGATTAGAATGCAGCCATTTAACCCTTGGCCAGTAGGGGGTGACAACGAGACATTCAAAAGCTCAATTATCGAGTTAATGGGTACCACTGATGCTCAAGATCAAACACCTGCACCAGGAGCAAGATTGCAAAGTTGCAGTTTGCTAGAGATGCTGCAGAACTGCAAATCCCAACATTTCAAATAAGCTTCTGTTTTAAAAGGTTGGGACATGTGATTTTAGAATAGTTTGGAACATTTCCATGTTTGGCAACACAATATAAAGAAATGTTTGCACAGTATGCAAGATGATTCCAAAGCTGTAGCTCCATAAAGGATGCAGGCAGGTTGTCTCCCATTGCTAGACATCAGATTTCAAGGAACCTACTGACCTACTGTTGCCATTTAAAGTGTAACTCTATCTTTGTGACATCTATCATACTGCAAAGCAAGTCAGTAAAATGATTCAATCTGCAAATTGTATTTTCCACCAAGCATGTCCGATTAATCCTGCAAAGACTCATGAGGTTACTGAAAGACATCGATAGTTTTCGCTTACCCCAAATTTCTGCAAAAATAGAGAGATTTGGGGAAAATGTTGCCACTTTAGTGGAATTTATTGATGTAACTAGGCAAGGCAAATTTAAGATTTTTCTTGCTATTTTCAAAGGGTTCAATGTGCTTAAAATTCCTGAGCGTTACAGAAGCTCCCTTCGCTATCCTGGATTTGTTCCTGTGCCAAAAAGCTGTCCTTTATTAGCCTCATAATTTCAGGGGGGAGGGGGTTCACAGAAAAAAAAATAATAAAAAGGGCAAACTGTTAATTTAACAATAACGATCAAAAAGAAAAAAAAGAACATGAAAAAAAAGCCACAAGCCAATGATTACTAAATAACTACCCCCCCCCCCCCCCCCCCAAAAAAAAAACACCCTATGAAATAAAATAAAAAATCCAGAAGATTTTTAAAGTAGCTCAATGAGCAAAATTGAGAATTTCTGCCAATGGCAAAATGTGCAATTTCTCAATGAAATTATTATCACTAACATCACTCTACTCATCTGCAATCCTAACAATTACAGTTTGCTAGCCAATGCTCACTTAGACCCAGCACTGTATTTCTGTAACATTATTTTTTTTGCAAATGTAGCAAGCTACACTTGAAGAGTTTGTATAAAAGTGCTAATATATATATATATATATATATATATATATATATATATATATATATATATATATATACACACACAATTTTCTTTCTTTCTTTTTTTACTTTACCATGATCCTGCACTGTAATCTGTCAGAAGGTAGAGCTGGGCTTTAAATCTTAGTTTTTCTTTTTTTTTTTTATAGATAAGGTAATTCATTTTTTACTTTACCATCCTGCTTTACAGCAATCTATCAGGAAGGTGGAGTTGGGCTTTAAATCTCAGTTTCATTAGTTCTTTAATCAATACAAACATTGGCAATATTTAAACCACAGAAAGACGCACCATACATTTCATAAGTGTAGAACATCTTGTTATGACTTACTCATTTAGATTTATGGGAATGGGTGATGCTGCCTTATGTTTTGCAAATGGCACCAAAGAGAGCAATGATATGGTCAGAAAGGAGCGGTCTTGGATGAGCACTAATGAAAACCATTGGGCATGGAAGGTGTTATTTTATGTAGAGACAGCTCTGTGTCACAGTCCAAGTCACACACCGAGCCAGTGGCCATCTCAATGTTGGCCGAAGTCTGAGAGATCTGAGACATGCGGTCAAAGGTCTCATCATTGTCATTCATACAATCCACCACGTTGGGGATCATGTTGACATAGGCGGTTACAATATCCTTGTGGAAGATGGTGTCTTGGTTGTAGGAGATGAGCTCGTTGCTGATGTTGACCGTCTCCACAGGTGTGGTGGAACACCACTGTCCACATCCCAAGAGGCTGGAGAAGACCTTGCGAAAGTCAGCGTTGAAAGCGTAGATGATGGGGTTCAGAGAGGAGTTAGCCCACCCAAACCAGACAAAGATATCAAAGGTGGTCTCGCTGACACATGGAAGCCCAGCCTTGGGGTGTCCAGAGGACCTGTCACAGAAAGGGACCATGCAGTTTAAAATGAAAAAGGGCAACCAGCAGCACACAAAAACCCCCATGATGATTGAAAGCGTCTTGAGAACTTTAGTCTCTTTCTTGATGGAGGTCTTCAAGCTGTTGTGATGGTGTCTACAGTTCTCTCGATCGCTCCTGCAGCTCTGGGCATGTTCAGCAGCCCTCTCCAGAGTGGAAATCCTCCTGATCTGGATCTGAGCGATCCTGTAGATCCTAGTGTAAGTGACAATCATGATGGCCACAGGAATGTAGAAGCTTATCAATGAAGAAGAAATAGCATAAGTCCTATTCAAGCTAGAGTCACAGTTATCTGCGGTGTGATTGCCCAGGGTCTGGCTATCCCCCCTATCTCTGTGCCAGTTTAGCTGGACAGGTATAAAGGAAATGAGGATGGACAACGTCCAAGCAGCACTGATCATCAACAAAGCCACCTTCTGGGTCATCTTCCTCTCATACCTGAAGGGACTGGAGATTGCCCAGTACCTGTCCACGCTGATGACACACAGGTTGAGGATGGAGGCTGTGGAGCACATGATGTCAAAGGCCACCCAGATGTTGCAGAAGGCTCCAAATGGCCAGTGACCCGCCACTTCTGCCACTGCTTTCCAAGGCATCACCAAGAGGGCGACCAGGAGGTCAGAGACAGCCAGGGACACGATGAAGGTGTTGGTCACCCTGTTGCGCAGATGTCTGAACCTAATGACGGCTGTGCACACCAAGATGTTCCCAAAAAGGGTCCAGAAGATAAGAAGGGACAGGAGGCTCCCTGTGACCACCTGTCCCGCCACCAGGTCTCTTCTCTGCTGAGCTTCTTGGAAGAGGCTCCTGTTCATCAGCATCTCTTCAGGCGGTCTCAGCGATGTCCAAGGCGAAAAGGTAACGCCATAGTGCCGCCCAGGTGGAACGCGGCTCCGCAGCAGCTTCAGCAGGACAGGTCCCCCCCATGAGGAGCGCGCCTAGCCCCCCGCGTTGTCCTCTCTGGTCTCCAAGCAGTCCATGCTCAGGGCTATTATGAGATGACAGCTGCAGCCAGCCACACAGCTGAGTCTTGGAGCACAGCTGGAGCCCGTCCACCTTCTAGACCCCTGCCCTCCTCTGTACATCCTTCCTCTAGCTTGCGTTCCGCACCCTGGCATGGGCACCCTTCAACTGCTCTCAATCACCCCCTTCAGGAACTTGAAGCTCAACCCACCGTTTAAGTTGCATCTTTTTTTAGGAAATCCCGAGCAGGCAGCTTTATCATCTCCTTTGGCTTGCAACGTGATCATTAACCAGGCTGATGATCATAAAATACCTGTCTGGTGGCTCCCGATGGGTACAAAGTGAATTCTCTAGGACAAAGCTTCACACGTCACTCCAGATGCAGCCAGTCCCAAGTGAAGATCATATATTGGTGCCTTCAGGCGCTCACCGACCTCCTCCCCCTCCATAGAACAACGCCTGGCTATTTCTGTCGCTCACATGAAAGTGTCTCCCCCAGTCATGTTTCGCACAGGTTTTCTATAGGCATGGCGCTACACACATACATGGGGCTGTGCTGCTGCTGTCGGGGAGCAGCTCAGAAGTCATCCGTGTGTGCACAGATTGTGGATCTCTGTCATTGGGCTATTTTTTGCTGCTGCTGACCTGAAACCTTCTGAACCTATCAAGATCACTGCTGGCTGGTGCTTTCCACTTCAACGTCCCCTCTATCGTGTTCTAAACTCTCAGCACAAAGAAAATCACAAAGGAATGGTAGTACAATTTTATTCCAGTGCTTCACACCAGGAATACAGGGATGTATAGGCTATCAATGGCTATGGGAAAGGCATATGGTCTGTGCTGTAGAACTACAAGTCCCAGGCAGGACTGATAGCTGACAGTCAATAAGAAGCACAGACTGATTATTATTATTATTATTAATATTATTATTATACAAGATTTATATAGAAACAATAGTGTACACAGATTTTTATAACACAAGAGCTTGGTACAATTATTGAAACCACTCCTATTGCTATATGCGTAAATTGAAATTAGGAGGAAGGAAAAACCCAGGGGCAGGACTTTAGAGGCAAATTGGACCACATTGTTTGAATAAAATCCATATTTTATTTATAAAGAATCAAATATAAAAATTGCACATAAAAACATGCCATTACGAATATGTATATATACAGAATATGGCCAACAAGGGCCCAATATTTCAGATAAGTTACATGAGATCAAGCGAGTGAGCCCCAGTGCGTCGCATGTACATGTTTTTAATGGCATGTTTCTATGTGCAATTTTTATATATTTTTTTTATGTTTATAAATAAAATATGGATTTTATTCAAACAATCCAATTTGCCTCTAAAGTCCGGCCCCTGTGTATTTCCTTCCTCCACATTTCAACACAAGAGCTTGTTTACACCAAACACTGTCAAATGCGTTTTTAAACATAGTTCATGAATTCAAACATAATATTCACAGTGCACATGTTACTGAGAAATGGCTGTAAATGTACAGTAAGTGGGTGCTGCAGCGACCACAGGCTGGAAACCAAAGATATTCAAAGCAGAAGTAATAAGGGTTACTTACTACAATGAAAAAAAATCATCTTAATCAGCACAACCTCTGTTGACAAAATAAAGTGCTAATCAAAATGATTAAATATAATTACGTAAAACTAAATACAAAATTACTGCTGGCACTCAAAAATGTTTTCACCTCACTCCAAACAATACCAAAAACCTGGATATTAATGCAGTTGTTGGTATTTTACTTACTAAAACTGAAAAGTACCAAATCTGGAAATCAATCAGCTTCCAGGTTTTATTACCAAAGCTTACATTTTGAATAAAATCCATATTTTATTTATAAACATTAAAAAATATATAAAAATTGCAGGACTCCAAAAAAACTTTTTTCTTTTTTAAAGAATCATACTTACCTAGATAGATGCAGCATAAGTCCGATACTGCATATGTCCCCCGGCACCTCTAACACTTATGCCCCGTACACACGATCGGACTTTCCACCAACAAAACAGTGGATTTTTTTTCAAAGGATGTTGGCTGAAACTTGTGTACACACGATCGGACTTTCCACCAACAAAACAGTGGATTTTTTTTCAAAGGATGTTGGCTGAAACTTGTCTTGCTAACACACGGTCACACAAATGTTGGCCCAAAATTCCGAACGTGAGAACGCGGTGACGTACAAGACGTACGACGAGCCGAGAAAAAGGAAGTTCAATAGCCAGTACAACTCCTTCTGCTTAATTATGAGCATGCGTGAACTTTTGTGCGACAAACTTGTGTACACACGATCGGAATTTCCGACAACAAAGTGAAGTTGGCGGAAAATTTGAGAACCTGCTCTCAAACATTTGTGGGCGGAAATTCCGACAGCAAATGTTCGATGGAGCATACATACGGTCAGACTTTCTGACAACAAGCTCACATCGAACATTTCCCGTCGAAAAGTCCGACCATGTGTAGACCCCCTTTCACACTGAAGCGCTTTACAGGCACTATAGCGCTAAAAATAGCGCCTGCATAGCGCCTGTAAAGAGCCTATCCTGACACTCCAGTGGACGCCAAAAAAAGTCCTGCAAGCCGCATCTTTGCAGAGCAGTAGACACTGCTCCTAAAGCACCCTTTCCCTTCAAAATCAATAGGCAGTGTCACTGAACCGCCGGCAAAGCGCCGGAAAAGTGCCACTGCAGCGGCGCGTTTTTACTGTGATTTTGCAGTGTTTTTACAGCGATTTTGTTCAGGTCACCAATGTAAAAGGTAGAAAAACACCTGTAATCTGCCCCCAAAGAAGCTCAAGTTCTTTTTTGAGCTTAGGGCGTTTTTAAGGCGTTTTGCTTCAGGTGACAAAACGCTCATTTGTGATCAGGTGTCATTGAAACTAATAGGATTTTGCTTGTTGGGTGTTTTTCAGGCGTTTTGCAAACCTTTTATGAGCTGAAAACGCTCAGGTGTGAATGCAGCCTCAGTCAGAAGCTCTCTGTCCTTTTCCCTGTATCGTTCTGATGTGACCTGTACGTTGTACCTTCTGGTCCTTATGTACAATAAAAGGCATATGAAATTTTCTTCGGAGTGCAGCAGTCCAGAGTTTTTTCGCCCATTTCTATTTGTGTCCACTGCAATGTCGCAGTCACAATAAAAATCACAGATCACCGCCATTACTAGTAAAACTTTTTAAAAAAAATTGTAATAAAAATGCCCTAAATCTATCCCCTATTTTGTAGGTGCTATAACTTTTGCGCAAACCAGATTGAGATTGAGATTTTTTTTAACCAAAAATATGTAGAAGAATACATATCGGCCTAAACTGAGGAAAACATTTTTAAAAAAAAAAAAAAAATTGGGCTATTTATTATTGCAAAAAGTAAAAAATATTGAGTTTTTTTCAAAATTGTCGCTCTTCTTTTATTTATAGCACAAAAAATAAAAACCGCAGAGGTCATTAAATACCACCAAAAGAAAGATCTATTTGTGAGGGAAAAAAATTATAACAATTTCATTTGTATACAGTGTTGCATGACCACGCAATTGTCATTCAAAATATTACAGCGCTGAAAGCTGAAAATTGGCCTGGGGGTGAAAATGCCCTGTATTGAAGTGGTTAAGGTCACCCATGCTCCGCCCCTTTTTGACAATGTCATGAAGGGGAGGGGCTTAGTATAGCCTATATAACTCATATAGATCCCCCTTTAGAACAGGCCAGGCCAGGTCCCCCATACAATATATCCCCTTTACTTAGTCTTCTTACTCTTACCTTTTTTTTTCACCTGTATATAGAATAGAATCCCCAGGTTTTCCTGCAGCACCACACTCCAGGCTCTCCAGTCTCTCCCCCTGCAAATAGAATATTATATATATATATATTTTTTTTTTCACTCTACAAGTCCTCCTTGCTTCCTCCTCCTCCTCAGCTCAGGCTTCCTGCCTGTTCTTTGGTTCCCTTTCCCGCGCTGGGCGGCCGCTGCACAGCACAGACAGTCCCTTCCCCAGACAGTCCCACAGTTCACTCCGCACGCAGGCAGGACTCCACCACCACTCCACTTGAGTGGGTGGCGCCGGTGCCAAGCTGTCTGGATCTACATCTCTCTCTACACAGCACACAGGAGGGACTAGAGCCAAGGCCCGAGCCATCGCATGAGGGGTGAGGGAGGGACGGTCTCAGCGAGTCAGAGAGCAGCAGACTCAGAAAAAAGCCCACAGCGACCACGGCGGACCCTGCAAGGACCGCTCACGGACACCAGTGTCCATGTGCGGACACCTTGCCGATCCCTGATTCTTCCGAGGTGGGGCACTTGCCCCCCGCTGCAGACACCATGCCAGCACACCAAGGACCTCCATAGCAGGTCCAAAGCATTATCAAGCAATCAGATCATAATTAAAGAAGTGACATTTCGGAGCTTCCCAGTCACAAGCCTAATAAAAGGGTCCTGCGAGGCGCAGAAACATCGCTTCTGTAATTATGACGTGATCGCTTTGGACCCGTTCTGGAGACCCTTGGTGTACTGGTGACATACTTTCTGCTTTAAACGTAGCTTGAATTCATACGCAAGAAAAAAAATAATGTATTTCAATGAGCCTAATTCATGTCATTGCAATTAAAAAAACACACCATATTCTGGATTTTTTGCAAACCAGAATGCACATGCCTGTAAATGCTAAAAAAAATGACAAAAAAGCACCATAAACACACAACAAATTCATTAAAAATGCATAAGTATGCATGTGGAGTCACACACTGAAGGCACTGATTGTGGTGCAAAGGGCGACAGTACAGCTACGATAAAATTCAAGACAAAATGGTGGAGTTGGCCATAGAAGTTTTTTTTTTGTTTAGCCAGTGGGCTGCACAAACAAAAAAGAAAATAACAGATTCCTCCATCCATACAAGCCAGGGGGAGGGAGGAACCCCCCCACCAGGCTATTGTATTCTGACAGCTGCACCTGTTAGTATACACTGATCAGCAGCATCAACCACTATTCAACAAAAGTTTTCCGAGAGTTTATCAAACTATCAACTTCTGTTGAGCAGGGTCATACGCTGATCAAAATTTTGACCTGTCTATGGCCCGCTTTGAGGGCCCTGCTCTTGGGAGCTTACAATCTTATGCCGCGTACACACGGTCGGACTTTCCGGCATACTTGGTCCGGCGGACCAGAGTGTGCCGGACAATCCGCCCGTGTGTGGGCGCCGGTGGACTTCTTCCCAAAAGCCCGCCGGACCTAGATTTGAAACAAGTTTTAAATCTTTCCGTCGGACTCAGTTTCGGGCGGAAAGTCCGCTCGTGTGTGTGCTGGTCCGATGGAAAGCCCGCTCGTGTGTATGCTGGTCCGATGGACCAGATACGACACGAGGGCAGGGTATTGCATCTCGCGAGCGCGGGTCATACCAGGCCCTTAGGTCTGGTATGGATCATAAAGGGAACCCCCTACGCCGAAAAAACGGCGTGGGGGTCCCCCCTAAAATCCATACCAGACCCCGATCCGAGCACGCAGCCTGGCCGGTCAGGAAAGGGGGTGGGGACGAGCGAGCGCCCCCCCTCCTGAACCGTACCAGGCCGCATGCCCTCAACATAGGTGGTGGGTGCTTTGGGGGAGGGGGGGGCCCTGCGGGCCCCCCCCTCCCCCAAAGCACCTTGTCCCCATGTTGATGAGGACAAGGGCCTCTTCCCGACAACCCTGGCCGTTGGTTGTCGGGGTCTGCGGGCGGGGGGCTTATCGGAATCTGGGAGCCCCCTTTAATAAGGGGGCCCCCACATCCCGGCCCCCCACCCTATGTGAATGAGTATGGGGTACATGGTACCCCTACCCATTCACCCAGGGAAAAAGTGTAAGTAATAAAACACACTACACAGGTTTTTAAAATATTTTATTAAACAGCTCGGGGGGGGTTCTTCCTCCGGCTTCGGGGGTCCCTCCCGGCGTCCGGTTGGTTCTTCTCCGCTCTCTTCTCCCGGTGTTCCAGTTCTTCGGCCGGCTCCTCTGCTGTCTTCAGGTAGCTCTCTTGCCAGCAGAGGTCCGGACTTCTGGGCTTCTTGTCTTCTGGGCTTCTGGGCTTCTGGTTTCTTGTCTTCTCTTCTCTTCCCCAGATGTTGACACGACGCTCTCTCCGGCTGGACTGCTCTCTGAGGGCTGCGTTGTGACTTATATAGGCGGAGACCCCGCCCCCTTTTGATGTCACAGTCCCTGGGCACGTTTTAGGAGGCGTGGTCACTGGGTGATGTTGACCACGCCCCCTAAAACGTCACAGTCCCAGCATGCCCAGGGATTGTGACATCAAAAGGGGGCGGGGTCTCCGCCTATATAAGTCACAACGCAGCCCTCAGAGAGCAGTCCAGCCGGAGAGAGCGTCGTGTCAACATATGGGGAAGAGAAGAGAAGACAAGAAGCCCAGAAGTCCGGACCTCTGCTGGCAAGAGAGCTACCTGAAGACAGCAGAGGAGCCGGCCGAAGAACTGGAACACCGGGAGAAGAGAGCGGAGAAGAACCAACCGGACGCCGGGAGAAGATGAAGCGGAGGGACCCCCGAAGCCGGAAGAAGACCCCCGAAGCCGGAGGAAGATCCCCCCCCGAGCTGTTTAATAAAATATTTTAAAAACCTGTGTAGTGTGTTTTATTACTTACACTTTTTCCCTGGGTGAATGGGTAGGGGTACCATGTACCCCATACTCATTCACATAGGGTGGGGGGGCCGGGATGTGGGGGCCCCCTTATTAAAGGGGGCTCCCAGATTCCGATAAGCCCCCCCGCCCGCAGACCCCGACAACCAACGGCCAGGGTTGTCGGGAAGAGGCCCTTGTCCTCATCAACATGGGGACAAGGTGCTTTGGGGTGGGGGGGCCCCGCAGGGCGCCCCCCTCCCCCAAAGCACATACCCCCCATGTTGAGGGCATGCGGCCTGGTACGGTTCAGGGGGGGGGGCGCTCGCTCGTCCCCACTCCCTTTCCTGACCGGCCAGGCTGCGTGCTCGGATTGGGGTCTGGTATGGATTTTAGGGGGGACCCCACGCCGTTTTTTCGGCGTAGGGGGTTCCCTTTATAATCCATACTAGACCTAAGGGCCTGGTATGACCCGCGACGGGGCTCGCAAGGTGTCAATCTCGCCGATAAAACCAGCAAGATTGACATCCTTTTCTAGTCCCGTCGCACCTGAGTCACGTTCAAAATGAACGGACTTGTCCGTGTGTGGGCAAGTCCGTTCATTCTGAAAGTCCGCCGTAACTCCGGCAAAAGTCCGTCGGAAAGACGGGCGGACTTAGCCCGCCGGAAAGTCCGGGCATGTGTGGGCAAGTCCGTCCGTTTTAAAGTCCGGCGCACCTGGCGGACAAAGTCCGTCGGAAAGTGTGCCGGACCAAGTAGGATAGAAAGTCCGACCGTGTGTACGCTGCATTAGGGTCACCATATACATTACAATCTGACCATACAATTTTTCTGCAATCAACTTTAGATTTATTAAAACTATGTCATATGAGGTTCTTGTAGTTGTACAATCAAACTGTAACGTGTGTGGTAAACTTACAGGAAAGGGCAAGTGACACCAAAGGTAATAAATGTGGGGATTTATTTGATCAAGGAGATACAATTCAGTTGTCAAAGAGGAACTCCAGTCGTTTTTGTGTTTATTAAGAGTCAGCAGCTACAAAAAGTGTAGCTGCTGACTTTTAATATACACCCACTCATCTGTCCCAGGTGCCTCTCCTCCTTCCTGGTGATGGCATTTCAACTGTGGGCATCCAGCTGTGATAGCTTGCAGCTCCACAACTGGGTGCACACTACGCATGAGTGAATGGGAAGATTTATTTAGTTTATTTCTTCATCCACGATACGCAGCAGAGATGGACAAATCTCTCACTGTGGGCTATTGTATTCTGATTATTGGGTGACTGCAGTCACTGATTGGATGACGATTTTCCAACCAGGCTCCTTTAATCTTGGGATCAAAGGTTATCAAGCCAGATTTCTGGATCATTCTTCAGGACACGGGCAAATTTAGATCCATGCATGACCAGCCTAAATCTGAACTCTTAAGGTCCTGCATATAGTATTAATATTAGTGTCACTGGTCCCCAAAAAGTGTCAGTTGGTGTCAGAATGCAATATCGCAGTTCCTCTATTCATAACTGATTGCCGCAATTACTAGTAAAAAAAAAAAATATCCCATAGTTTGTAAGCACTATAACTTTCGCACAACCCAATCAGTTTATGCTTATTGGGATTTTTTTAACAAAAATATGTAGCAGAATACATATTGACCCATATATATATTGGCCCATATTTATAAAGAAATGTTATTTTTTTATTTTTTTTATTTGATATGTTTTATAGCAAAATGTAAAAAATATAGGTTTTTTTTTCAAAATTGTCGGTATTTTCTGTTTATAGAGCAAGAAATAAAAAATGCAGAGGTGATCAAATACCTCCAAAAGAAAGCTCTATTTGTGGGGAGAAAAAGGACATACATTTTATTAGGGTACAGCGTCGCACGACCGCACAATTGTCAGTTAAAATAACGCAGTGCTGTATCGCAAAAAATGACCTGGTCATAAAGGGGGGGGTAAATCTTCCGAAGGTCAAGTGGTTAATCAATAGATCATATTTTTTTTTTTTTTAATACAAGCAGTGTAAGTACATTAAAGTGTTACTAAACCCACAACAGTAAAATCAGTGTGCATATGCAGTAAGGGATGCTTGTCATACTCACTGTGGAACCTAAGGGGTTAATCTTCTGCATTGTGTATAAAGGCTGTTTGATCCTGTCTCTCTGATCCTCCTCTTCTTTCAATGTCTCAAACAAATAACCTTATATTTCCAAAGCCAGGGGGCGGGCTGCACATGCTCAGTTTGGTGTGTATTGCTAGAGAGTTTTTTTCTTTTCTTGGTAGGGTGCATGTGATCAGCACAGGGCCAATCAGCACTGTTCAGACAGATGGTCAGGGTAGAATGAAAAGTCTTCCTATAAGGTTTACTAGGAACTGATAGAAGTCACAAAACTGCTATATGCTGCTGATGAGAAAAGGTATTTATCAGTTTATATTTACTAAAATAATTTAATTTCCACGTTCTGTGTACTGTGGGAGACCAGATATAGTGAATGCAGGTTCTGGGTTTAGTAACACTTTAATTTGACCTGGTATCAACCCCTTCAGTCCCTTTACGGCATGGTTGGAGAAGGGATGAAGCAGCACAGGTCAATAAGTTCTTATACTGACAATAAGCATACTGTCAGCAGGAGAAACTAGAGTGACAGAGAGATGAACTGATCACTCTGCTGCTTCTCCTTTCACTGTCCAGTCACAGGCTGGAGTACGTTCAGTACAACCTGGACTCGGAGGAAGTGGGATGAATGATGCTAGCCATCAAATTGAGGACATCTAAAACATGTACTGCTGTGAAAATCTCTGGATTGAAGGTAAACATTGCTGTAAAAGCTGGTTTTGTTATTTTATCTTTTAACTGCACTTTCATTTCATTCAGATTTTTGGCTAAAGTAAGCCAGCAACACAAACATTAAAGCAAGAGAATGAGCCTGGGAGGCAGGCAACTATCATTTTTTAAAGGGTGAGGACAACAATGACAGGAGCCTCCATGTTTCTCCAATGATAGGTTTCCTTTAACCACTAGGCGTCCGCGCTATAGCTGAAAGACGGCTATAGCGCGGACTCCAATTGCCAGGAGGGCGTCCCTGGACGTCATCCTGTTTACTTCCGCGATGCATGCGCCCGCGGGCGCGCATCGGGAAATTCTGTGTTGCCTGTGTCCCTTGGACAATCACAGCCAATCACAGATCATACTAAATGGCCAATCACAGCAGCCCTTTAGCACTCGATCTGAGTGTCCAATGAGAGATGATCTCATATGTAAACATATAAGATCATCTCTCATTGCCGGTGTCTTGCCGAATAAGTTCCCTTGGCGGATAAGTTCCCCCCTGTACTGCGCAGGCGCAGCACCTGCGCAGTACGAACTACTAACAGCTGCCGGAGATAGCCGAAGCTTAAAATCCACAATCAGCTGTACACGGCGCCTGCGCTCTGGGTCCAGGTTCCTTCCCTACCATCCAAGTGGACCTAGAGGGGGAATCTAAAAGAGCCGAGCGCAGCGAGGCCGTGCCCGAAGCGTGGCGAGCGGAGTGAGCCCGCGAGGGGCCCTCTTACAGGCGCCGTGTACAGCTGATTTGGACCTATTCCCCTTCGGCTATTTCCGCCGGATCCTACTGCACAGGCGCTGCGCCTGCGCAGTAGAGGGGGGTCCTTATCCGCCGAGCGGAACTTTCTCGGCAAAACACCGGCTCTCTCTCCTCACACAGAGACAGCGTGTGAGGAGGGAGAGTGAACGGCTGAAGTGGTGAGTGGAAAAAAAATAGAAAATACAGTGCCAACAGTACCTGTCAGTGCCATCTGTCCCCAGTGCCATCTGTCCCCAGTGCCACCTGTCAGTGCCATCTGTTCCCAGTGTCACCTGCCAGTGCCATCTGTCCCCAGTGCCACCTGTCAGTGCCATCTGTCCCCAGTGCCATCTGTCATCAGTGCCATGTATTAGTGCCATCTGTCATCAGTGCCACGAATAAGTGCATCTGTCATCAGTGCCACGTATTAGTGCCATCTGTCATCAGTGCCACATATTAGTGCCTCCTGTCATCAGTGCCACATATTAGTGCCATCTGTCATCAGTGTCACGTGTCATCAGTGCCACGTATCAGTGCCATCTGTCATCAGTGCCACCTGTCAGTGTCACGTGCCATCTGTTATCAGTGTTACATGTCATCAGTGCCACGTATTACTGCCATCTGTCATCAGTGCCACGTATTAGTGCCGTCTGTCATCAGTGCCACAAATTAATGCCATCTGTCATCAGTGCCACATATTAGTGCCATCTGTCATCAGTGTCACGTGTCATCAGTGCCACATATTAGTGCCATCTGTCATCAGTGCCACGTATTAGTGCCACCTGTCATCAGTGCCACATATTAGTGCCATCTGTCATCAGTGTCACGTGTCATCAGTGCCACATATCAGTGCCATCTGTCATCAGTGCCACCAGTGTCCTGGTGCTCCAGGGCCTTCAAAAGTGTAATAGGTAGTCAACAAGTTAGATGTGTAATTTATGCTCCTAGAACACCTGATGGTGCTCCCTGCATGTTGGGCCTCTCTATGTGGCTAGGCTGTAAAAATGTCCCACCTGTCAGTGCCATCTGTTCCCAGTGTCACCTGTCAGTGCCATCTGTCCCCAGTGCCACCTGTCAGTGCTATCTGTCCCCAGTGCCATCTGTCATCAGTGCCACATCAGTGTCACATGTCATCAGTGCCACGTATTAGTGCCATCTGTCATCAGTGCCACGTATTAGTGCATCTGTCATCAGTGCCACGTATTAGTGCCATCTGTTATCAGTGCCACGTATTAGTGCCACCTGTCATCAGTGTCACGTGTCATCAGTGCCACGTATCAGTGCCATCTGTCATCAGTGCCACCTGTCAGTGTCACGTGCCATCTGTTATCAGTGTCACATGTCATCAGTGCCACGTATCAGTGCCATCTGTCATCAGTGTCACGTGTCATCAGTGCCACGTATTAGTGCCATCTGTCATCAGTGCCACGTATTAGTGCCATCTGTCATCAGTGCCACGTATTAGTGCCATCTGTCATCAGTGCCACAAATTAATGCCATCTGTCATCAGTGCCACATGTCATCAGTGCCACATATTAGTGCCATCTGTCATCAGTGTCACGTGTCATCAGTGCCACGTATTAGTGCCATCTGTCATCAGTGCCACATCAGTGTCACGTGTCATTGTCCTGGTGCTCCAGGGCCTTTAAAAGTGTAATAGGTAGTCAACAAGTTAGATGTGTAAATTATGCTCCTAGAACACCTGATGGTGCTCCCTGCATGTTGGGCCTCTCTATGTGGCTAGGCTGTGAAAAAGTCACACACATGTGGTATCGTAATACTCAGGAGGAGTAGAAGAATGTATTTTTGGGTGTCATTTGTGGTATACACATGCCATGTGAGAGAAATAACCTATTACAATGACAATTTTGTGGGAAAAAAATGACGACATCAAAAACCTCACCATACATCTTACTAAATACCTTGGAATGTCTACTTTCAAAAAAGGGGTCATTTGGTGGGTATTTTTACTTTTCTGGCCGCAACAAATGAGATAGGCCTGCCAGTACATCAGATGTGATTGATATTTTATGATTTGCACCACAGTTTGTAGACTTTCTAACTTTCACAAAGACCAAATAATATCCACTAATTTGGGTTATTTTTACCAAAGATATGTAGCAGTATAAATTGTGGCCAAAATTTATGAAGAAAAATTAATAATTTGCAAAATTTTATCACAGACACAAAGAAAAATGTGTTTTTTTTTCCAAAATTTCGTTCTTTTTTCATTTATAGCGCAAAAAATAAAAAACCCAGAGGTGATCAAATACCACCAAAAGAAAGTTCTATTTGTATGATAAAAAGGACAAAAAATTCATTTGGGTACAGTATTACATGACTGAGTAATTGTCATTCAAAGTGTGAGAGCACCGAAAGCTGAAAATTGGTGCCCAGTGATCAAGTGGTTAAAGAAGAGTAGTATAAGCACAACATAAGAATCAATCATTTATTCTGTTTATGATGGAGTTGTCCATTTCCATTTGTCCTTCTTCTCGTTAAAAGAAAATAAAAAATTGTTGTCAATTGGGATTCTGTTATTTTAATTTAAAAAAAATCCTTAGCTGCTTTTCATTGTGAATTACTATTATGATGATGTACAATGTATCCATCCATACAATTTATGTTACAATAGTGCTGCAGCACAGCTGTTACTATTCACATTGTATCAAAGCATCACTTTACCACAATATTGTCAGAGTGATGTGGTTTTTCACATGCCTCACACTACATCTATTTACTAAAACAAATATAGAATTTTAATTGTTTAAAGAGGGATTCCGTCCCTGAAAAAAAAAATGTAAAAGTCAGCAGCTACTAACACTGTAGCTGCTGACTTTAAATAAGTACTTACCTGTCCTGGGTGCCCGCGATGTCGGCCGCCCGAGGCCGACCCGTCCCTCGGCTCTCGGGTCCCGGCACCGCCATCCTAAGTAAGGGAAACAGGCAGTGGAGGGCACACAGCAGGGAGGGGCCAGGAGGGTATACACCAGGGAGGGTCAGGAGGGCACACACCAGGGAGGCGTGGTCAGGAGGGTATACACCAGGGAGGGGTCAGGAGGGTACTTGGGAGGGTCAGGAGGGTATACACCAGGGAGGGGTCAGGAGGGTACTAGGGAGGGTCAGGAGGGTATACACCAGGGAGGGTCAGGAAGGTATACACCAGGGAAGGGTCAGGAGGGTATACACTAGGGAGGGGTTCAAGAGGGTACTAGGAAGGGTCAGGAGGGTATACACCAGGGTGGGTCAGAAGGGTATACACCAGGGATGGTCAGGAGGGTACTAAGGTGTGTCAGGAGGGCACACACCAGGGAGGGGTCAGGAGGGTATACACCAGGGAGGGTCAGGAGGGCACACACCAGAGAGGGGTCAGGAGGGTATACACCAGGGAGGGTCAGGAGGGCACACACCAGGGAGGGGTGGTCAGGAGAGTATACACAAGGGAGGGGTCAGGGGGGTACTAGGGAGGGTCAGGAGGGTATACACCAGGGAGGGGTCAGGAGGGTACTAGGGAGGGTCAGGAGGGTATACACCAGGGAGGGTCAGGAGGGTATACACCAGGGAGGGTCAGGAGGGTATACATCAGGGAGGGGTCAGGAGGGTATACACCAGGGAGGGTCAGGAGGGAATACACCAGGGAGGGTCAGGAGGGTATACACCAGGGAGGGTCAGGAGGGTACTAGGAAGGGTCAGGAGGGTATACACCAGGGAGGGGTCAGGAGGGTACTAGGAAGGGTAAGGAGGGTACTATGAAGGGTCAGGAGGGTATACACCAGGGAGGGTCAGGAGGGTATACACCAGGGAGGGTCAGGAGGGTACTAGGAAGGGTCAGGAGGGTATACACGAGGGAGGGTCAGGAGGATATACACCAGGGAGGGTTAGAAGGGTATACACCAAGGAGGGTCAGGAGGGTATACACCAGGGACGGTCAGGAGGGTATACACCAGGGAGGGTCAGGAGGGTACTAGGAAGGGTCAGGATGGTATACACCAGGGAGGGTCAGGAGGGTATACACCAGGGAGGGTCAGGAGGATACTAGGAAGGGTCAGGATGGTATACACCAGGGAGGGTCAGGGGAGTATACACTAGGGAGGCTCAGGAGAGTATACACCAGGGAGGGGTAATGAGGTTACTAGGGAGGGTCAGGAGGGTATACACCAGGGGGGTCAGGAGGGTACTAGGGATGGTCAGAAGGGTATACACCAGGGAGGATCAGGATGATATTCACCAGGAAGGGTCAGGAGGGTATACACTGGGGAGGGGTCAGGAGGGTACTAGGAAGGGTCAGGAGGGTATACACCAGGGAGGGTCAGGATGGTATACACCAGGGAGGGTCAGGAGGGTACTAGGAAGGGTCAGGAGGGTATACACCAGGGAGGGGCCAGGAGGGTACTAGGGAGGGTCAGGAGGGTATACACCAGGGAGGGTCAGGAGGGTATACACCAGGGAGGGTCAGGAGGGTATACACCAGGGAGGGGTCAGGAGGGTACTAGGAAGGGTCAGGAGGGTATACACCAGGGAGGGTCAGGATGGTGTACACCAGGGAGGGTCAGGAGGGTACTAGGAAGGGTCAGGAGGGTATACACCAGGGAGGGGCAAGGAGGGTACTAGGGAGGGTCAGGAGGGTATACACCAGGGAGGGTCAGGAGGTTATACACCAGGGAGGGTCAGGAGGTTATACACCAGGGAGGGTCAGGAGGGTATACACCAGGGAGGGGTCAGGAGGGTACTAGGGAGGGTCAGGAGGGTACGGAGGGTCAGGAGGGTATACACCAGGGAGGGTCAGGAGGGTATACACCAGGGAGGGGTCAGGAGGGTATACACCAGGGAGGGGTCAGGAGGGTACTAGGGAGGGTCAGGAGGGTATACACCAGGGAGGGGTCAGGAGGGTACTAGAAAGGGTCAGGAGGGTAGACATCAGGGAGGGTCAGGAGAGTATACACCGGGGAGGGTCAGGAGGGTATACACCAGGGAGGGGTCAGGAGGGTATACAGCAGGGAGGGGTTAGGAGGGCACTAGATAGGGTCAGGAGGGTATACACCAGGGGGCAGTGAAAACCTGGAGACAGTGACAATCATTAAGCCCAATTGTTAGCTAACAGGCAGCACTTCCATGCTAAACTGCAGTAATCCATCATATTTAGCATAGAGGTGCCTGCAAGCTACACGAAGTATGGCATGATGATTTTGCCTCCACACACACTGGCTTGTCTCCCTCTGCTCACTGTCACACCAGACGGGCGCAATCTCGTAGGTCAGGTGCAGGGCCGGTGCTACCACTAGGCAAACTAGGCAGCCGCCTAGGGTGCACTGCTGCCTAGGGCCGCCCGGCCGCTGGTTTCCTTCCGTGTCTGCATGCTCTGCAGGCTGCAGCATGTAACTAACTCAGTCTCAGGCAGCTGCTCCGTCCAACAGGTAGTGTAATTAGAGGCGCAGCGCAGCATTGGAGCCAGCGCTAGAGGAAGCAGAGCTGATGCTTCCTGTATAGCGCCACCTATTGTCACATGGGCAGGGCAAAGGGGGTGGGGGGTCAGGGGTGGGGCCAATGGGGTTTCGCCTAGGGTGTCAAAAATTCTTGCACCAGCCCTGGTCAGGTGCACCCCCAATCCCGCCCACTCAAACAGCAGAGGCCAGGAGGCTCCACCTCAGGGATGTCACTGTATTCCTGCAGGACAGTGGCCGTGCTTGAAAAAAACTGCTGGAAGAGAGAGGTGGGAGGGAGGTACAGGGGGCGTAGATTCTAGTCCCCATCTACAGTTATGTGTTGAGCAATAAAGTAGGGGTTGTAATCTGTCCCGGCCCATTCCTGTTACCTCTAACAGCAGCGGTGCCGTGCCGGGCTCCCTCACTGTGGAATAAGCAGCGGACGGGCTGGCTTGCAGGCGGTAGTTCTGCCACTGTTAATAGGCGGCAGTTTGCTGCCCCCCTGAAAGTGCCGCCTGGAACCATGGTCCCATTGGGTCCCATGGTAGGGCCAGCCCTGAGGCCACCACATCTAATGACTGTGCAAAAAGGTACAGTATATTACATTTTTGGTTTTGGGTTTAATACTGCTTAAAAGCTGTTTGAATATTGTATACACTTAAGCATCTAATATACAGCTTGTCTTTCACATTTCGCCATGGTTACCCACATGCATTGCTTTATCAATACAAGGGCATATTTCTTCAGCTACATAGTTCCCTTATCACACACACAATGTGTCAGTAGAGCTGGGCGATAAGCTAAGGATGGGAGATCTTCACCTTGCCAAACCATCGCCCTTGGAGGAGAACAATAAAATACCAAAACAAAGGGATTTCAACATCAATGAGTCCAAGGTAGTGATGGGCCGAACAGTTCGGTTCGCACCAGAAGACCTCGAACAGGCAAAAAGTTCTAGCGAACAGGCGAACCCTATTAAAGTCTATGGGACACAAACATGAAAAATTAAAAGTCCTCATTTTAACCACTTCGGCCCCGGAAGAATTGGCTGCTCAATGACCAGGCCATTTTTTGCGATACGGCACTGCGTCGCTTTAACTGACAATTTTGCGGTTGTGCGATGTGAAAAAAATAGAGCTTTCTTTTGGTGGTATTTGATCATCTCTGCGGTTTTTATTTTTTGCGCTATAAACAAAAAAAGAGCGACAATTTTGAAAAAAAACAATATTTTGTACTTTTTGCTGTAATAATTAGCCCCATTTTTTTTTTAAAAAAGCTAATTTTTTTCTCAGTTTAGGCCGATATGTATTCTACATATTTTTGCTAATATTTTACTAGTAATGGCGGCAATCTGTGATTTTTATCGAGACTGCGACATTATGGCGGACACATCGAACACTTCTGACACATTTTTGGGTCGATTGACAATTATACAGTGATCAGTGCTATAAAAATTCACTGATTACTGTATAAATGTCACTGACAGGGAAGGGGTTAACACTAGGGGGCGATCAAGGGGTTAACTGTGTTGCCTATGTGTGTGTTCTAACTGTGGGGGATGGGACTGACTATAAGAGATGAGAGATACTGGTTCCCAGCTCGTAGGAACTCACAATCTCTCTCTCCTCTCCTCAAAGAACTGGGATGTTTGTGTTTACACACACACGTCCCTGTTCTGCCTCTCGTGCCCGCGATCGCACGCTCACAAGCATCGGCACCCCCTCTGTGCAGCAGGCACTATGCCGCTTAAAGGGACTAACGTACAGCTACGATAGTTTGCGGGATCATGCCGACCTGCCGCAGTATAATGATGGCGGCTCGTCGGCAAGTGGTTAAAGGCTTAATTGCAAGTTATTGCCATAAAAAGTATATGGGGACCCGGGTACTGCCCCAGGGGACATGTATCAATGCAAAAAAAAGTTTTTAAAAAGATTGTTTTTTTAGGAGCAGTGATTTTAATAATGCTTAAAGTGGAACAATAAAAATGAAATATTTAAACATCGTGCCTGGGGGTCCCCTTAGTATGCCTGTAAAGTGGCGTATCTGTGCGATGTGTAGAACAGTGCCGCAGCATAATGACACTTCTAAAGGAAAAAATGTCATTTAACCACTTCCTGCCCGGCCTATAGCAAAATGATGGCCGGGTGGTGGTTCAGTTATCCTGACTGGATGTCATATGACATCCAGCAGGATAAGCCGCGACCGCGCTGACAGACGCGAGCAGAGGAGAGCCGGCTCTCCTGACAAGGGGGGTCTGATTGTTTATCAGTGCTGCCCCCCCGCAAATGCCCACACTGGACCACCAGGGATGCCGCCAGGACCACCAGGAATGGCCAGCACACATGGATGACCAGGTATGCCCCCCAAGGCCACCAGGGATGTCACACAGTGCCCTAAAGGATTCCGAAAATCCACCTACCCGCAGACCCCGACAACCACCAGCCAGGGTGCTTTGGGGGGCACCCCAAAGCACCCTCCCCATGTTGAGGGCAAGTGGCCTGGTATGGTTCAGGAGGGGGGGGTGCTCGCTTGTCCCCTCCCTTTCCTGGCCTGCCAGCCTGCCAGGCAGCTTGCTTGGATAAGGGTCTGGAATGGATTTTGGGGGGACCCCAAGCCATTTTTTTTTATTTCAGCGTGGAGTTCCCCTTAAAACGATGCTAGACTCAGAGTGCCTCATATGGATTTTGGGGGGACCCCACGCTGTTTTTTTTTTTTTAAATTTGGCATGGAGTTCCCCTTAAAACCTATACCAGACTCGAAGGGCCTTTGGGCAGCAGCCTTGCCAGTCTGGGGGGAGTGGAGTGTTAGTACTAGCAGATTTAAATACACTAAATTCAAGCCAAACTCCATCTGATATTTTATGATTAGTTACAGCAAACTGGGATAAAGGTTTTACATAAATAAAATAAAAGTTAATCATTGCAAACACCCCTGCCAATGTTAAATGGTTTGCCCCATCCCTGTAACTGATACAATCTGCAAGAGAGCTTATTCTTTTGAAAAACAACAGATTTACTGGCCAGATTAGCAGGTGAAAACAAGGGATAAAAGGCCTAAAAAAATAATATTATTGTAGTTATCATATCTAAGAATTGGTAAGCTGAAAATAATAAATGTTTGCTTTTGGGTTTAATACTGCTTTAAGTGTATACAATATCTAAATAGCCTAAAAGTGGTTATGAAGCCTAAACATTTTTACCTTAATACATTCATTGCATTTGGGTAAAATGTTTAGGTAGTAGTATCCCCTCTCACCCCCTCTTTTACATACCTGAGCCTTCATTCAATCCAGCACTATGGCCATCATTCGATACAGTAGTATGCTCATCATTTGATGCAGCACTATGCCCATCTTTTGATCCAGCACTATGCCCATCATAGATTGTGGGGGCAGAGCTGAACCTTGCTGTCTGTGTCTATAGAAGCCCACACGATTGCCCTCATAGAAGCAGAGTAAAATTCTAGACTCAGCAATTTTGACCCCTTCGCACCTAATGCCCCGTACACACGAGCGGATTTTCCGTCAGAAAAAAACTTGGATGGTTTTTCCAATGGAATTCCGCTCAAGCTTGCCTTGCATACACACAGTCACACAAAAGTTCTCTGAACTTTCGACCGTCAAGAACGCAGTGACGTACAACACTACGACGAGCCGAGAAAATGAAGTTCAATGCTTCTGAGCATGCGTCGAATTGTTTCTGAGCATGCGTAGGAATTTTGCGCATCGGAATTTGTACAGATGATCTCATTTTCGGATAGGAACTTTTCCCGACTGAAAAATAGAGAACATGCGCTCAATCTTTTGCTGGCTGGAATTCCGCCAACAAAAGACTGATGGAGCACACACACGGTCGCATTTTCCGACCAAAAGCTCTCATCAGAGTTTTGCTGGTGGAATTTCCGATCGTGTGTACGCGGCATAAGAGTAAAACAAAACTTAATTCCTAAGCCCAATTTTGCAACTTTGACATATGTTAGTAAAACTGTACATAAAATCACAACTACTTTGTGCATCCAGATGGATTATACCTTGTTTGTTTTAGGACAAATCGGGCTTTCATTTGGTGGTAAATGGTAATGGATATCTCCTGATTTTTTTATTATCTAAGGAAAACTTAGTAAAAACATTTTTTTTTTATTTAGCTGTATATTTCTTGCTACTTCTATAATCTGACACCAAAAACCAAACCAAAATAAATTCTCCTTCTCCTGATGATCATAGTGATGCCACATTATGTGTATGTTAGTTTTTGTTTGTACCCGTAGTCAATGGTGTATTTAGGTTTTGTGCTGCCCTAGGCCTGACTAAACTCATGCACCCCCTAATTTAAATATTACCCACCCCTTCCTGTCAAGGCCACACCCCTTACTGTTTAAGAAACGCCCTATCCTCTGTAAACCACACCTCTTCCTCTACCCTGCTCCACTCCTAAACACGTCCTCTTAAATTATCTCATGAAATGACACTGTTAAATGTTTTATGCGGAATTAAGTTCCAAAAATAAATATTAATAAGATATATTAATAAATATTAACATTAACATAACAACATTAACAATATCAACATAAAGCATATCAGTACCAATCAGTGGAGCCTCATCAGTGGCCATCAGTGCAGCCTAATTAGTGGCCATCAGTGCAGCCTCATCAGTGGCCATCAGTGCAGCCTCATCAGGGGCCACCAGTGCAGCCTATCAGTGCAGCATATCAGTGCTGCCTTATCAGTGCAGCCTCATCAGGGGCCACCAGTGCAGCCTATCAGTGCCCATCAGTGCAGCCCTATCTGTGCAGCTTAAGAGTGCCGCCTCATCTGTGCCCAACAATGCAGCCTATCAGTGCCCATCAGTGTAGCCTATCAGTGGTCATCAGTACAGCCTCATCAGTGGCCATCAGTGCAGCCTATCAGTGCCCATCAGTGCAGCATATCAGTGCTGTCTTATCAGTGCAGCCTCATCAGGGGCCACCAGTGCATCCTATCAGTGCTCATCAGTGCAGCATTTCAGTGCCCCCTTATCAGTGCAGCCCTATCAGTTCAGTTTAAGAGTGCCGCCTCATCTGTGCCCAACAGTGCAGCCTATCAGTGCCCATCAGTGCAGCCTACCAGTGGTCATTAGTGCAGCATATCAGTGCAGCTTAAGAGTGCCGCCTCATCTGTACCCAACAGTGCAGCCTTATCAGTGGCCATCAGTGCAGCCTATCAGTGGCCATCAGTGCAGCTTAAGAATGCAGCCTCATCAGGGGCCACCAGTGCAGCCTATCAGTGCTGCCTTATCAGTGCAGCTTAAGAGTGCCGGCTACTCTGTGCCCAACAGTGCAGCCTTATTGGTGCCAATCAGTACAGCCTATCAGCGCCCATAAGTGCAGCCTTTCAGTGCCCATCAGTACAGCCTATCAGTACAGTCCCATCAGTGCAGCCTAGCAGTGCCCATCAGTACAGTCCCATCAGTGCAGCCTAGCAGTGCCCATCAGTACAATTCCATTAGTGCAGCCTCATCAGTGTTGCTTTTATCAGTGCCCATCAGTATCGCTTATCAGTGCAGCCTACCAGTGTTCATCAGTGCAGCCTACCAGTCCTCATCAGTGCAGCCTACCAGTCCTCATCAGCGCAACCTATCAGTGCAGCTTAAGACCCCTTTCACACTGAGGCAGTTTTCAGGCATTTTAGCGCTAGAAATAGCGACTGCAAAGTGCCTGAAAATTGCCTTCAATGCCGCCCGAGAGTTAAAGCCTGAGTACTTTCACACTGGGGCGGTGCGCTTGCGGGACGTTAGGAAAAGTCCTGCAAGCAGCATCTTTGGGGCAGTTTGAGAGCGCTGTATTTAATGCTCCCAAAACGCCCTGCCCATTGAAATGAACGGGCAGTGCTTCCAAAACACTTCTTTGGGGTTAAAAGCGCCCCGTTAGCGGCTAAAAAGCACCATTTAGATATCGGTAAAGTGGCGCTAAAACAAGCGGCGCTTTACCGCTAACGCACGGGCAGCCCCAGTGTAAAAGGGGCCTAAGAGTGCTGCCTCATCAGTAGCAATCAGTGTAGCCTCGTCAGTTTCAAAATATCACAGTTTACTAGTGTATATTAATTATGTTTTGATTATAGCATGGAGCACTTTGCACATGCTGGAATCAATGCAAACTAATTAAACAGTGCACTATCAGGTGAAAGTTCATGTACTGCAAAGTTTGCAGTACATAAACTTTCACTGAATGTGGACTGTTTAATGAGTTTGTAACAGGCATGGAGCACTTTACTGCAATATGATTTGAAAATATGCATTTAATCCATGTTGAGCACTTTATATGGACATGACTATATGCAAATAATCGTACTTAGCTGTACCTGCTGTCCTGGCCATCACCTGAGGGAGTTCCTGTCATCCTCCTCTCTCTCCTATAGTCACAGAGACACTCCGTCCCTTTGCAGGGGGCTTTTTGCCACCCCCTGCAAAGTGCCGCCCTAGGCCAAGACACAGCACTGCCCCAGAAACAATAGTGCACATTTTGCTTTTGTTTAGCTTACCTAAAACAAAATGACACTGATAATAATTTTTTAAAAAATTCTGTCCAAAAAATACTGACCCTGACTTTTTACCCTGACCTTTGACCTTGACCTTTGGCCCTGAACTTGACCCAAACACTAACACTGGGGCTGACCTAGATTTGGTATTTATTTTATATACCGGTGTATATATATAATTTTTTTAATAATAAATATTTTTCTAACACACACTTTTTTTTCTATCTCTTCAAGGACAGAGAAACATACAATGTATCTGTCTTGTCCATTCACAGAAACAGAAAACACGGGGGGGGGGGGGGGGGGGCGGTCTTCAGAGTGACTGTTCACTGTGATAGCCAATCAGAGGCTTTCACAGCGATCAGGTGACCGGAATCGGACATTCCAGGTCCCAATCGATAGAACGGGGCCCGGGGCTCTTAGTGAGTAGACATGTGCAAATTAGTTTCGTTCCGAGTTCATTTTTTACTGCGTCGGCAGTAAAGGGCCGCTATTTTTACCGGCGCTTTACCGTCGTTTTTGCAATGCTTTTTGGCTGCTAGCGGGGCACTTTTAACCCCCACTAACAGCTGAAAAAGGGTTAAAAGCACCCGCTGCAGCGGCGCTTTGCTAGCGCTTCGGCGGCATTGCCCATTGATTTCAATGGGCAGGGGCACTTTAATAGCGGTGTATACAGCGCTTCAAAGATGCTGCTTGCAGGACTTTTTTGAGTGTGCTGCCAGCGCACTGCTCCAGTCTGAAAGTAAAGATCTAAAAAGGAAGAAAGACTTCTGCGCTACTACATGAAACTTCGTGAAAAAATGAAACAATGGTGGTGATGTATAACTAATGGTGCTGCAAAAATCAAATAGTGAACACTTTACACTACTAATAAGCTAAAATGGGCACAATCATACAGGATTGTGTGAATGATTCTGCGCAACACAAAATAAATAAATGAATAAATACTCTGCACACCTTAAAAGTAAAAAGACAATCTCCTAGTGGGGTAGAGCAATATGTGCAGATTGAAAAATATATAAATAAAGTGCATCAAGGTGAAATAAGTGCTCATCAATAAAAGTCACTCAACAATAACAAAAAACATAAACTGTGACTGGTGGGTGAACATGTGTTGCTAGGTGATCTGGTGACTGTTCGTGGTAACGGTTACCCACTCGGGGCTCCCAGAACTCACACCTCTATGGCACAATAAAAGTGCCTGTGTGCTTCCAATGAATCCGTGGTTCCTCTGGTGCAGTAGTGATGATGGCGTCCTGATCCTTCTGGAGGGAGGGGGGCGTCACTTCCACCACTTAATAGGGCCTTTTTTCCACAGTAGGGGTGTCTAGGTGCTTCCAGTAAATCTGTGATGGTCACTCCTGTACAGTGATGGTGATGGTGTCCTAATCCTTCTGCGGGACAGGGCCGTCACTTTCTCCAGTTGATAAGCTCCATATAAGGATAATAGAAAAGACTCCGATAGTGTAATATAGTTAAGGCCAATGGATTTATTGAAGGTGAAAATCAGTTTACATAAATAAAAAACGAAAAAAACGCCAGACATAAATGGGAACAGCGTTATAGCGATACTCGCTACGTCACTTCCGGTCCGCACTATTGTATTTCCGGTGACGTGCCTACGCGTTGCGTCATATCACGTGACTTCTTCAGGGCCCTGAAGAAGTCACGTGATATGACGCAACGCGTAGGCACGTCACCGGAAATACAATAGTGCGGACCGGAAGTGACGTAGCGAGTATCGCTATAACGCTGTTCCCATTTATGTCTGGCGTTTTTTCGTTTTTTATTTATGTAAGCTGATTTTCACCTTCAATAAATCCATTGGCCTTAACTATATTACACTATCGGAGTCTTTTCTATTATCCTTATATGGAGCTTATCAACTGGAGGAAGTGACGGCCCTGTCCCGCAGAAGGATTAGGACACCATCACCATCACTGTACAGGAGTGACCATCATAGATTTACTGGAAGCACCTAGACACCCCTACTGTGGAAAAAAGGCCCTATTAAGTGGTGGAAGTGACGCCCCCCTCCCTCCAGAAGGATCAGGACGCCATCATCACTACTGCACCAGAGGAACCACGGATTCATTGGAAGCACACAGGCACTTTTATTGTGCCATAGAGGTGAGAGTTCTGGGAGCCCCGAGTGGGTAACCGTTACCACGAACAGTCACCAGATCACCTAGCAACACATGTTCACCCACCAGTCACAGTTTATGTTTTTTGTTATTGTTGAGTGACTTTTATTGATGAGCACTTATTTCACCTTGATGCACTTTATTTATATATTTTTCAATCTGCACATATTGCTCTACCCCACTAGGGGATTGTCTTTTTACTTTTAAGGTGTGCAGAGTATTTATTCATTTATTTATTTTGTGTTGCGCAGAATCATTCACACAATCCTGTATGATTGTGCCCATTTTAGCTCCAGTCTGAAAGCCTTCGGGCTTACACATTCACAGTGAAAAGAGAGACGCTTTACAGGCACTTTGCAGGCGCTATTTTTAGCGCTAAAGCGCCTGTAAAGCACCTCAGTGTGAAAGGGGTCTAATAAAAAAACAGGTGTTCAGGAGGTGGTAATAGTGCCTCCTGAATACCTGTCAACTGCTGCTATACCGCCCTCCAACGTGGATCGCTTTTCAAATGGTTTTAAGCAGTACTGCTAATATGAAAGAGGCTGGAATGAGAAGATAGATATTTTATTTTATTATATAAATATAGATATATGGAAAAATAAATGGGGCTACACCGGAACTGTGCGAAAGAGGAAGACTTTGAAAAGGAATCAAAAGCCCTTTTTGAACGACTAATAAATAGGGGATATAACAAAAAGGTACTAAAAAGAGCCTATAATAGAGTAAGGTCCAATAAGCGAGAGCAATTAATTTTCAAATCAAAACCTCAGAACAAAAATGTCACTGTAAAATTCATTACTACATTTAGTGCACATCAAGATCTTTTTCGGGCACTATTAGCTCAAACCTGGCACTTCCTCTCTGAAGATCCAATTATTTCTAAATACGTTTCAGATCGCCCAGAAATTGTCTACAAGAGGTCAAGACCTGTTAGAGATAGGCTAACTAAATAGTCACCTGTCATCCCCATTTGCAATGGAAGGAGCTGTTGGAGGTAATGGCACCTTTAAATGTGGCAAATGCGATCAGTGCCCTTGGATAAGGGAGGGGAATGGATGCCCCTTGCCTAGGGGTGGCTTTATGAAGTCTAGGTCATACGTTGACCATGGCACAATCGGAGTAGTATATCTGGCCACTTCAAATGTGGTGTGTTTTATATTGGAAAAACAAAGCGTACCTTTTCCAGACGCATCCGTGTCCACCTATACTACCTCGATGCAGGATTACTTTATACACCCATATGTAAACATGTGGGTCTTAATGAAGGTTATGACCCGTCCTTTATCTCATTTTTTGCACTTGAGGTCATACCACAACATGAAAGAGGTGGTGACTTTGACAATAAAATCCTTCAACAAGAAACTAGATGGATTTTCAATCAGAGAGCCACCTTACCCACCTGGTATGAATATTGCATTATCTTTTAAGTCCTTTCTGTAATGTCATAGACTACTTAGATCTGCTTGATTGATCACTACATATAGCAACTACTGGGATCTATAGACATGCCATATAGTCTATTAATTATTCCCATTGATATCTTCACAAAACTGCCTATTACTATTATTATTATTATTTTATTGTTTTTCAAATACTTTAAGAAAATATGTTTTATATATGTTATATGATGGATATTGTTGTATAAGACTCTTTAAGTACTCTGCCATTGCTGCCTATTTATATGCCGTGTTGATGGGAGCTGGTCATATTGTTGGATGTTCAGACATCCCCTGGTAAGGAGGAGGCTTGGTCTCCTCAAATACCAGCTGTCTTTCCTCTTTTGGCAGCTGGATGGCACTAACGTGGTGGTCTCCCTATCCTGCCATCTTGCAGATATCGGGAGGCTACTGCGCATGCGTGATTCAGGGGATTTCTGCATCGGAAGTGATGTCAGCGAGCCGACCCCGCTTGTTTCACTTCCGTTTGGAACCATGCATAAATAGGAAGCCGGAACCACCCTGCTGCTGTGGCTCACATCACGGCAGCTGTGGAGGATGCATCAGAGGGATCAGCTGAGAACTTAATCTTTTTCCCTAACTGGAACATCCGGGAAGGACACTAAGTGATCCAGGCTTTGGACAGCTTTACATCTTTCATTACCAGTGCTCATTTTGTACTGGCTACTTGCTTGCTTGAAATTAAAAAACTCTAAGGTAAATAGATATACTAACCATTACTTCCTTGGCTGTCCCCTCTGTATTTCTCTCCTAGCAATATTTATCTTTTAGAATTATTTGTCACTCCGTGCTTAGTATTCGGCTATTACTGTTATCTCTTATAGGAATATTTTGAGGACTTGGTACTTGTTATATTACATATGGCCCTGTCTAGTTTATGCTTACTATTGCCCATATATGTCTAATATCCTTATTAATAGATGGACCTAACCAGTCTGTAAAATTAAGGTATAAGTAGGCTTTAATAGGACCCCATGATACTAACTACTATTATATGTCAGTGCGAGCTTTATCTCTCTGTTTATCACTATATTAGATTATATATTATATTTTTCTTATATTGAGTCCATTTTCCAGTCCTCCTCTATTAGACCCCTATCACACTGGGGCACTTTGCAGGCGCTACAACGCTAAAAATAGTGCCTGCAAAGCGCCCTGAAAGACTCGCTCCTGTCTCTTCTGTGTGAAAGCCCGAGGGCTTTCACACTGGAGCGGTGCGCTGGCAGGACGCTCAAAAAAGTCCTGTTAGCAGCATCTTTGGAGCGGTGAAGGAGCGGTGTGTATATCGCTCCTCCACCGTTCCTGCCCATTGAAATCTATGGGAAGCGCGGCTATACCGCTGGCAAAGCGCTGCTGCAGCAGTGCTTTGCAGGTGGTTTTAACCCTTTTTTGCCCGCTAGGGGGGGTTAACAGAATACCTCCGCAAATACGACGGTAAAGCGCCGCTAAAAATAGCGCCGCTTTACCGCCGACGCCGCCCCCACCCCAGTGTGAAAGGGGGCTTACACAAATTTCCGAATATAGATATCGCTGCACTTGTGATATCTATATTCAACTATCTATATGTTTCAATTTTGGTTGCTATTGCATCTTAAATATATATATATATGTGCTACTATATTTTAGATCTCTCTTACTTGCATACATGGTTCAACATCCACGAAACCGTCTAGGCGACCCTGACATCGCCTTTTTTGTCCTGAAATGGTACCTGCTCTCCTCGATACTGTGATGGGATCAATGTCAGACTATTTGGGTGAGCACTATATATATTCTGCTATACTGTTTGTAAAATAATTGTTTACTAATGTCAAATATCGTTGTAACTTGAACTATACAGATGCATGGGAAACAGCCCTGAAGAAGCAGTAACTCTAACTGTGAAAGGCGTCGGCTGCTCTACATACCCAAGCATCTGTTCAATCTTCTCAATATGAGTACTAATTTCGGTCATTTGTCATATGACTAAACATTGTTTTAACCTGTATACCTTTTGGAATAAATTGATTTTTCAAATACCCTCTATGGTTGTGCTTGCCTCATGACAGATATATGCATCCTTGAAAATCCCAATTATTTTTAAGGGACAGGTTTCTATCTGTTCCTTTGAAACTTCTTTTATTTAAAGGAATTAGTCACTCTAAAAGGAGAAGATATGTACCATGCCCAGATCTGTGTTTTAAAGGGAACACATTGCAGTGTATTACCTGCCTATAAAAGTAGAGGTGGTGAAATCCCTTGCAGTGAAGCTAAGCCAATTCATCTTCACTGCAATGGAACTAGTATACAGCCTGGTAATTACTGACACTGCATTACAGTCTACTAAGACTTCAATGGAGACACAGCAGTGATCATACTTGATTGTCTATGATCCTGGGATGCAATAGTTATGATCGATCACGAACAATTGTAGGGAAATGCAGTTTTCTTATGATAATGATAAGAGTCAGTGGGAAGCAGACTTTATTATTTTGGAAATCCGCTGTGCTGCAGGCAATTTCCGGTCAGCAGCTCACATGACTGTAAAATCTCCATAGAATCACGTACATCGCATGGCTTCTCTGCTGTCTGCTAAGCCAGTGGGGTGACCCCCTCCCCGTACTGCAAAAGGCTGAGATCAGCTGAATGCGACAAATCCTTCACAATACACAGTGGGAAAAAACAGACATAAATAAAATGTACAAAACATCATTTCTGATACATTTTTAGTGTAAAGAATATTAAAGAGAATGTCATGTCATTTATTGCTGTTATGTTACGAAAAAGTAATTTTAGGTTTTTGGTGTAACTCTTTTTTAGTTATCATGTAATTCTTAATGTTGTGAGGGAGCCCAAACTTCTCCTGTACAAGAGATATAAAAAGCTATTTGTGTTAAAAAGTAACTAAAAAACAGATGAATCCATGGATATTTATAATAATGTTTTTGCTCCAAGCACAAAACATGACATTTATTAATTTGAAATAAATAAATGAATGAAATAAATGTAATAAATGTATTTTCTGTTGTGTCTTTGAAAATAACTCTGCTAGGCACCTATTTGCACACCTCAGAGTCTCATTGGCAGGCAATGCCACCTGCTGGTGGCAAAAAGATTTGTACTCTGAAATCAACCTTTACATCAAGGTAACATTGCATGAATTGGTGCAGCACGGCACCTTGCCCAATGCACCAGCATTGTAGCATGCCATGGCACATGGCAAATGCATTACATTAAAAAAAAACATCATGTCCATATTTGGACACAATGGGGTACGTAATCAATACATAGTTGTGAATGGGATTTAAATGTGAGAAAAACAGCAATGATGATCATATATATAATGTATATTTAGTAGGGTTGCACTGTTACCATTTTTTTAACACCGGGTACGAGTGAAAATCAGGCATCCCCTAAGCGTTCAAAGTGCTATTCCATGAGTCAGGCTAAAAGGTGCCGTGCAGTGCTTCAGCTAGTGTGTTTAGGGGACAGGAACCACACTGGAACAGAGATTCTTGCAGCTTTGCAGGGACAGGCCCAGAGGTGGTTCACACCATGCCAGCTGGAGCCAGGAATGGTGGTGTGCGATAATGGCTCAAACCTCCTGTCCGCCCTTAGACAGGGAAAGTTGACACATGTGCCATGCCTTGCATATGTTCTCAATTTGGTGGTGCAGCGCTTCCTAAATACGTACCCAGGGTTGCAAGATGTGCTAAAGCTGGCCAGAAGGGTCTGTAGCCATTTCAGGTGGTCACACACAGCCAGTACTGGGTTGGCTGAAATTCAGCAGGAATTCCACCTGCCCGTAAACCGCCTGATTTGTGACACCAGGTGGAACTCGACTTTGGCAATGCTGCAGCGAGTACGGCAAAACGACAGGCTCAGGCTGCCTCTGCTTTTTTCCCTTTGCCAATGGCTGATCATTAAGGATGTATGCACTGTATTGTCACCATTTGAGGAGGCCACAAGGATGGTGAGCCGTGACAGTGCAAGCATCAGTGACACAATCTCTGTTGTGTTCCTGCTGGAGCTGACTCTGCATGGCATTATGGACAGGCACTGGAGGTGGAGCAGCAAGAGGAAGAGGAGGACTTCCTTTCCTCCCACTTTATCGAGACACCATCATTCCTTTGTCACAAAACACACAGGAGGAGAGAGGGGAGGAGGATAAGGAGGAGGATTCTGGCACTTTCATAGGCTTCGAAGAAGAGGAAGACATGCATTAATCTCTAAGCATTGGCTTTCCAACCCCAGGACCCTTGGGAGTAGTACATGGCTGGAAGGAGGAAGTTCCAGGTGCTGTCATCCTGAGTGACCCCGAGCAGTCTGCTTCTCAAGCCTTAGCAAATTTGAGGCGCACGGGCAACCTCATGCTTCAAAGCCTGCTAAAGGACCCAAGAATATGTGGCATAAAGGAGAAGGATGATTACTGGTTGGCAACCCTCCTTGACCACCGTTATAAGGTGAAGATCTCAGAACTCATCCTGTCCCCACAGAGAGTGAAGATAAAACGTTCCCAGTATGCTATTGAGTTGTTGGGCTGCCCTGCATCCATCGTGCTTTCAGAATGGGCATTCAGTGCTGCAGGAGGTTGCGTTACTGATCATAGAACCCATCTGTTCACAGACTCCGTGGACCGTTTGATTTTTATAAAAATGAACCAGTCCTGGATTACCAGCTATGAAGTCCTGATGCCGCAGAGAGGAGGGGGAGACGAGCGGGGCTTCGTTCCCCCACATCGCTGGACCCTGGGACAGGGTTATTAAAAGTCAGTAGCTGCAGTATTTGTAGCTGCTGACTTTTATTTATTTTTTTTTTTTACGGGGGAACTCCGCTTTAAGTCTTTTTGGGATGTGGAATCTCTGCAGGACTTCAAGGCTGCCTAGCTTTGAGGGTGTTCAATCATTTCATCTGGAAGAATGTTTTTGGTATACTTTTCATGGGCACAATTAACACCCAAAGACCAATTTTTCAGCACCTGTTTGACAGATACATATTGCAATTTTGTTTGCCTTCATCAAGAGCACATCTATAGGGTTACAGTGGGAAGGTGCCCCCGACTCCCAAAGAGTAATTTTTGTGCACCTGTTTGACAGGTGCATATCATTGCAATTTTTTATAGCAAGTTCAATTCTTGCTTTTATCAAGAGTACCTCTGTAGGGTTACGGTGGGAAGGCGCCACTGACACACAAAGACCAATTTTTCTGCACTTGTTTGACAGGTGTATATCATTGCAATTTTTAACAGCAAGGCCAATTCTTGCTTTAATCAAGATTACCTCTATAGTGTTACAGTGGGAAGGCACCACCGATACCCAAAGACCAATTTTTTACGCACCTGTTATGTCTATCCAAAGTCAAAGTGACATCAGAATGTATCCAAAAAATCTCTAATCTTGTTCCCAGTGCATTACATTGTGGCCTCATCATACTCACTGGCTCCCCAGCTGTTGCTGAGCACAATAAAGGCAGCTTGCAGGGAACATGTAATTTTTTTGGGCTTTATAAATGCAATTATTGCTGCAGCGGATTCTAGACATGGTACAGAACTGCAACACTATACAGGTAGACTAAGGGGACCACCCAGGCACTATATTGGAAGGAATTTTTCATTTTTAAGCTTTCAATTTAAAAATCAAAAAATCACTGCTCATTTAAAAATTACGTTTTTTTTACAAACTTTTTTTTTTTTTTTATTGATACATGTCCCCAGGGGAGGACCCGGATCCCTATAACCATTGTATGCCCAATTACTTGCATATAAACCTTCAAAATGGGCACTTTTGATTTTTGATGTTCGGGTCCCATTGACTTTAATGGGGTTCAATATTCGGGTCTGAACTTTTGCGGTGTTTGAAAGTTCTGGTGCGAGCAGAACAGGGGTCCATTCGACCCATCCCTAATCATCAGCAGCAGCTTTAGGATCTGTGAATGAGCCTGGTACAAATCTATGGAGTGGAGATCCTTTACATGGAAGTAGTCATAATGTTACACAGGCTATACATCATGAATAGAACAGATAAATATCTCTCTCATTAAGCTTCTTCTCTTCCATTGGTCATAGAACATTGTTTGTTCGAATAATATATTATTTGCTATCAGAGAAGCTCTTCTTCCTATTAATAATTGTGCTGAATTCCAGAGTATAGACAGAAAAATCTGAGAGAATGTGAATCATCAATTATGTATGGTTTCAAGGGCGTGGCCAGGATGTGAAGCAGGACGGATGTGTGACTCCAGAGCTCTGTGATAATCCGCTCCTATTATGCTGATTGCGGACCCTCTCCATGCTATTAGAAGGTAAAGTTGCTCCCCCAAGCATCCAGGACCCCCTGCAGCGGCGATTAAGTCAGCAAAAGGCCGAGGAAAAAGCTCCAGGGACCCGAAATCCTAGCGCTCAGGGAAGGGGCGGGGTGCAAGTTCACCAGGCGCCATCTCAGCCTCTGCTTCCGGCGCACAGAAGGGGAAGGTGCAGAGCCCGGGAGTGTTAGCGTCACCTTTGGCCATGACGTCCTCCTCTGCTGCACAGGAGACTGCTCTCTCTCCTACATTACTGGAAGCGGCTCCAGACACAATAACTAAGCTGATCCTGGCAGCCATAGAGGGCTTTAAAGCAACGATGATGGTCTGCATAAGTCATTTGGCATCAGAATGCAGCCTGATCCGCCATGATCTGGACAAAATGAGAGGGAGGATTAAGAAGATGAGGACCGGATTGGCATGCTGGAGGATCAGCAGAGCTCACACACCTCACAAATTGCAGAGCTGCAATCACTGGTGAGTTCCCTTATAAATAAAGTGGTTGATGCAGAAAACAGGCAGAGGCGTAATAACATTCGTGTAGTGGGCCTGCCGGAAGGAGCGGAGGGCTCGCGTCCTGCTATATTTGCTGAAACCCTGTTCAAACTACTGCTGAACCTGCCTGATATGCCGCCTACGTACGTTGTTGAAAGGGCGCACAGAATGCCTACTGGAAAACGCCTAGAGGGTGCACCTCCTAGACCATTCCTGGTCCGGCTCTTGAATTTCCAGGATAGGGATATGATTTTGGTGGAGGCACGAAAGCATCCTGAATTGCCATATGAAAACACCAAGTTAATGTTATTCCCGGATTTCTCGGCAGATGTCCAAAAGTGCCGCAAATCCTTCAATGAGGTAAGACGTCAACTTTGGGACAAAGACATCAAGTATAGCATGCTTTATCCCAGCCGGCTGCGGATACCCCACAGGGGCATGGTCCGATTCTTTGATACGCCTGAGGAGGTCAGTGAGTGGATCGATAGCCTGTGAGCCAGAGGGTGGGGTCTCGCTTGTCTTGGAGATTTGGGGGATCCTGATATCTGCGGGGTTGATGATGGCGTTCCTATTGGGGGCTAACAGTGCACTTTAACTCCCCACTTTTAGAATACTCCCAGACTGTGTTGCTTGCATCAGAGGACTCCTTTTTGTGTTCTCATCCACCCATCCATCATAATAAAATAAAATGTCATAGCTAAGGAGAATAGAAAAAAGAAAGAATAAAAGACATGATAACAATGTAAACAATGGTGAGTTTGCATGGCTGCCTAAGGGATTACTCCTATATAGAGGTCGCAACTTAACACCTGACCATAACTTGTATATGGAGATCAGCAGCAAAGTGTGGGAACTACTTCCAGGACATTCCCTATAGGAAGGATATAAAGGATAATGCAGTGTTCATACCTGGTGGACTAGTTGCTCTTTGATTATAAATCCATTTTGTTTCTTGTTGGAGGATTTTTTTTGTCAAAATCATCTCCCCTTTCCTGTTGTGATATAAACTCAACTGCAAAAAATGAAATGAAAGATGGATCATAACCACGGATGAGACCAACATGCCTACATATAGGTGTGTAGAGCAGGCCGGCATCAAGATAGTATAAGTGATCGCGTATACATCTTTCAAAAGTATGTTTGGTTTTACCAATATAAAATGCACCACATGTGCAGGTAGCCAAATAAACCACACTGATGGTACGGCAATCGGCATATGACCTAGCAATATTTTCTCGATCAATGTCAGGACATTTTGGTGAGGACTTGAATAAAAATGCTGTTGAATTTTGCTAAAATGCTTGTTAAAATTGTTGTTTATTTCTGGTACTAATGTTATATTTTTCTATAACTTGGACAACGCAGATGCATGGTGAACAGCCCCGAAGAAGCAGCAATCCAGTCTGCAAATCACGTCGGATATCCTATACACACAAGCATCTGTTCAAGTTTTTTGAAACTAAGTATCAATCTTGGTCATTGTTGATATGACTGAATACTGTTACTATTTTAAATTATGTAAATTTTGTAATAAATTATATATTTTTTGAATTATCCCTTTGTGGGTGTGCTTGCCTTGTGACAGAGATATGCAACCGTGAAAATACCATTATTCCTTGAGGGACAGATTCGCTCTTTCTTACTCTCACCCTTTCTTGTTTCACTATACATCAGGGATGTGGATGAAACATTCTGTCCCTAGAATCTGTCCAATAAACCATATACATATGTGGACGAAGTCCTGCGAGCTACCACTGCCTAGATGCCTGAATTAAAAAAAATACCTAAAAGCTGCTAGCGTTAAACACGTCACATATACCGTGCAAAAACAAATAAATTATATACGCTGCTCTAAAAAGTGATATTAGTTGTAGTATACACCAAAAAGCGTGTACAGTATATTGCTACCAAAATAAATATTGAATCAAATGAATAATAGATTACATACTTATATGCGTAAATACATAAAATAAATGCATATAACATATAATGGTAAACTCAATTTAAAAGTGCTTGATGCATAACTGTGTTTAAAACACCAAAGGCATATACAAATAATACAGCAAAGTGCTTCTGTGCAGGTATAAAGTGTCCAAAAATGTCATTGATGACCATGCTGGAAAAAGCAATACAAGCAAAATGTTTGGTTCAGGTCATATGACAAGGTGCTCATGTGCATATGAGTAGCATCCAGCTGCGTCATTAATAACGTGATAATATAGTCCGTGTAATTTGCAAAACAAATTGGTATGTGATCCAAGACGTGCTAGGGTGTCATCACTCAGGTGCCCTCCTTAGGTAGTGAATGCTCACCTTTGAGCGTGCGACTTTGCAATTAAGATAAGTCAAAGCACGCATGTGAACCACCTCTGGGCTCTTTAGTAGTGTCAGGCTCCTGGGCTCCTCAGCATATCCATCCGGGATATATAAAATAGGAAAACTCAATAGTGCAATAAAGTTTTAAACAATTTATTAAAGCAAAATCCCCTTCAGGGGTATTCGCACAGATCGGGTGCGTCAGTGCACCATTCTATGATAAGCATGTACAGGTATATACCAAAATGGTATCGGGATGATACGAGCGCCCTCTTTAGCTTACAAGATGCCTGTTGTGCTGTCCTGACCCCTCCCCAACACGTGTCAATACAGGGATGACGTATCTGCTTCAGGGGGAAATATAATTGGACGGTAGACCTGTCAATCTTATATAGTGTCGGTGGCCATTTTGTTAAAGACTGAGGACACTATACTGTTTTGTCTGTGATTGCAATGCGTATCTTGCATAGAAACCGCTAGTTGGATACACATGATGGCAATCAATTGCCATCATTTGTTACCATCATCTTCCCTATTTTGCCAAAGTCCTACAGTGTCTTATTAGACCTATACTTATTAATCGCAAATGTGATGGGTAAAGCCATGAAAACAATCACAACACAGGATGGCATCGGAGGATTTATGCGTCATCCCATATGACGCAGCATATCTAAAAACATACGCCCCATCATATGAACATATAGTAGTTACATATAAATAATGAATTTGATTTAGTTAAAAGTTATACATACAAATTACCTAGCAAAAGACTTAATATATCAGTACAATGAGTACTCAGATAGCAGTAATGGATACGGGAAAAAAAATCACAGCATTCATATCCATCACTGCCTGAGAATTAACCACAAAACCAGAAAATCTGGAAAATATTGAATATATAGAAAATACCATATCCTTCTGGGGAGAAAGGTTATTTAAAACAATAATGAATAATATTTTTTTTTAAAAATAATAAACTATAAAAACACTATTTAAAAACATTACCAAATATAATTAAGGTCAGGATACGTATATAAATTATCTAAAATGATCAACTTGTTTAGATTATTTTTATTAAAAATACTAAACTGAGTGTTTATATGAATAGAAAGGTATAAGTACCTAATAATTAATTAGAAAGCATTTTAGGTCAAATTCTTTATTTAACCCACCAGGGGCCAAAAAACCTAACTGGTGAATCCACCAGGATTCACGTTTACTGATTTCCCTTATATAGTTGGAACCTTGGGGGCCTCTACACCCCAGAATTCCATACCGGCTGTGCTTTTATTATGAACATCTCTAAAATGTATAGATAGAAAATGCTTGTCGAAACCCTTTTTTATGTTTATGTGTTTCAACAAAATAGTTCTATGATTTGACCATCTATCTTGACTTTTCTTCAATTTGTGCTTGTCGTGCTCACTTTTGGCAACTGATGAAAGACCAATAGCGATGGGTGGGAGGTGGTAGGTGTTGGAGGCAAAGAGACTTCAGAGAAAGTAGAAATCTGTATTTTAAAAGCAATATTGATATAACAGCAGGAGCATTTTGCTAAAGCATCAACCCACCAAAAAGTAATATTGCAATAGTGGAGCCCAGGGGCGGACTGACCATTGAGCGATTAGGGCACTGCCCGAGGGCCCTGGGCCACTAGGGGGCCCCATCAGGGTTGCCAGCCTCAGTAAAACCAGGGACAGTATGTATAAATCTGTGTTTTTTTTACATCTGTCTGTGTATACTGTGTGTACATGTATGTGTATACTGTGTGATTGTATACTGTGTGTGTGTATACTGTGTGGCCCCATAATCTCTGATTGCCTGGGGGCCCCATAATCTCCTATTGCCCGGGGGCCCCATAATCTCCTATTGCCCGGGGGCCCATGAGTTATCAGTCCGCCCCTGGTGGAGCCTACCAGATTGAATCACCCCCTGGTTTCACCAACAGTAAAAAGTCTCCCTACTATATATATATATATAATCTCCAAACCCCTCTCTATCACCCCTCAATATACAAAGCTGTGGGCCAATCACTTCCCCTCACCCCCCCCCCCCCCCAGGAACCTGCTCTCATGACCATAGTCCCATAGATTTTAGTGAGATATACCCATATAGCAGGAGTTACATCCCATTGAATATGCTGTAAATATCAAATGGTACCAAAGAATGAAATATTTATAAGGTATTTTAGTATCAAAAATAAAGTATAAACCTTGAAGGGAGTTTCAGAAAAATAACACTTTAGTGAACAGTTCCACCCTTGCCCCCACTCCCTGTATCTCACTGGTTATCATGTTCTTGGAGAGTTTGACAACTCCAGCTGTAGATGATATATAGAATTAGAGATGTCCAGTTTAGATATAATTGAATTCTAAGCCACATTATTTCTACACGCTGGACATTAATCCCCAAAGCATAAAGTTGCTCGTAACATCTATTGTTGCTGGAGGGGAGGTCATATGTTGCTGGGGGAATCAATTGCTGCTTGGGGGGATCTAATTTAAAGAGAGGGGTTTACTGTTGCTGGTTGCTGGAGGTTCTGTTGATCCTGGATGCTAGGAGATCTTTTGTTGCTAACGTGGGGTTTGGTGTTGCTGGGGTGGATCTATTGTTGCTGGGGAGGATCTATTGTTGCTGGGAGGGGTCTATTATTGCTGGGGAAGGTCTATTTTGCTCCCTGGAGGGGATATATTTTACTGCTTTTCTTGTTATGATTAAGAAATTCCATACAAATGACTTAGCACCACAAAATTATACTTGGTTTTGTATTCTCTAAAAGGGATGGTACTGGGATATGGGTAGGGAGCGGAGTCAAGGAGTGACTCAGCAGGGGAGAGTACCTGCATCTATTCATTGATGCTGCTGAGAACCTAGTAATTCAAAAACACCAGATCCAGAGTCTTTACATTTTCTGCTCAGGCATTGTTAACTCCTAAAGCCAATATGGATGAGCAAATGTGTCTGGTTCAATTTGCAGGACATTTGTTAAATCCACTGTAAAGTCTGAAAATGTTGAATTTTAATCAGAACCCCTCTGAAGTCTATGCTGTGTGCGACTCTTGAAAATTAATTCTGGCCTATGCCCCAACCGCTCTCAACACAAGTTCTTCTCTCATCTCCTCAAAGTGGTCTCTCAGCACTGCTCTGGAACTCTCATCTTAATGGGAGATACGAACGTGGCCTTGAACTCTTCTGTGGATAGAAGATGAGTGCCAGGAGCCACACCCTCCCACGATCCAGTTGTGGCATAACAAACGAGATCCCACCTACTGACCCACGGTTTACTAGATCCTTAGAGAGAGCTCTATCCCTGCAATCGTTATTTTTACCTTCTATTCCAACCCTCACGATAGCTTCTGCAGGATCGACCATGTCTTTGTCCCTTAATTTATCAACAATATACACAAAATCTTGATCCCTACTTCTTCATGATCAGATCATGATCCTATTATTTTCTTGATCACGCTCTCAGGCCTGACTCGCTCTCCCTTTCAGTGGTGGATTAACAACTTTCTCCTCACATCAGGAAGCCTATCTTGACATTTACTCCCGCATCCAAAACTTTTTTGTGGACAATGTGGGCTCTGTGTCACCTGCGGTCTCTCTGTGGGAAGCCCACAAAACTACCTTGTGGGGCCATTTTATTTAACGCGCCTCCTCCCGAACCCGTGAAATGGAAAAGAAGATCCAAAAGCTCACCGCCCAATTGGCATCCACTGATGAGACCTGGAAATCTCACCCCAAGCCTGCGAACAAGAAGGCCTGCAATGCCACTGCTGCAGAGATGGATTTACTAGCCTCTGACATGGCCGAGAAGGACCTACACTGGGCCAAGCACAAATTCCACTCCTGTGCAAACCAGCCTTTGTGGCTGATGGCTTGTAGTTCTGAATGAACTGCAAGGCCACTGATTGGCATCGTCGTAGTTCATTCACAAGCCCTGCAGGTACGGGCTGAAAGCTGCAGGGCTTGTTTTCAGGAGTCTGGCATTGTACCCCTGATCCACTGTTTACAGGTGCGATGCTTTCCAGGCTCCTTAGGGGAAAAATAATAAATGCACATTTTTTTTCTTGCAAAATATGTGCATGTATTATTTTTTTACCAAAAGGTGAACTTATCCTTTAAACTATATTACTGCAGAGACAATACATACCACATTTACCTATAGTGCAGTGACTGGAGAGTATGTACGCAGCTTGATTAGGCCACAATGTAAGATGGAGAGATGCAGTTTTTACTATGAAATAAACATTATAGACTTATGGTGTATTTCAGAAACAGTAGCCACAAATATTGTACAGTCACTGTACAGAACGTAAGCAGTTTGATTAGGCTGAGAGTTGAGGAAGAGATGAGGTAGGTTTAATTATGTAATAAAAATTAGATCTATTAGACAAAGTAACAAGAAATATTGTTCCGATCTTGCACAGTAAGCAGGTTTATTAGGCCACAATTTAGGTGGGAAAGTTGAGGCAGGTTTTTATATATATATATATATATGTATATATATTTATATTTTTATATATATATATATATATATATATATATATATATATATATATATATATATATATATATATATATATATATATATATATATATATTTATATTTATATATATATATATATTTTTTTTTTTTTTTTTTTTTTTTAAGAGTCCACAAATATTGTACTGTCAATGCATAGTATGTAAGCAGGTTTTTTTGTAAAAGGGAGAGACAAGCCAGGGTTTATCATGAAACAAAATTTAGAGTGCATTATTTCAGAGACAATAACCACACAATTCTAACATAAGCTGGAGATTATGCAGGCAGTTTGATTAGGCTGCAATGTTGAAGGGAGAAGTGATGAAGTTTTTATCTTAAATTAAATAATAGCGTGTTGATAGAGAGACCCACAATATTTTAGCCACAAATATTTTTAAGTGCTAGAGCAATGGATTAGGCTACAAACATTTAAAGTTATACAGATGCATAAACATTATGTGAGGAACTCTTACAGCATATGATCATCAGAATAGGGCAGGAGAGGCCAAAAATGCTGGTAATAGTAGCAGGCCAGTAGAAAATGCAGGAACTGGTAATACTGGCAAGCAAGCAGAGGTTATGCTAGGTTAAACGAGTAATGGTGGCAATGGCAGGCCACCAAAGGTGGCAAAAGCTAGTAATAGTGGCACTCCTGGTGAGGTGGAAGAAGCTGGTAATGATGGCATAGGCAGGTCAGGAGAGGTGGCAGGAGCTGGTAACAGTGGCAGGCCATGGTGTCTTCAACAATCTCACTCCACTCTTGTTCAATGTGCTCTAGCAGAAACACCATGGGGAACCTTTCACTGTTGATTCTAAGGCCATTGAAATTATCCAACAGCTCCAGTGGTGTGCTTCATCCTGCATTCCGCATTTGGGTGTGCATTAGCTTATTTTTTCATTTTACTAAATTTGCCAAAGATACACATGCCTCAACAAGAATGCTGCTGAAAAAGGCAGGGTTGGGTTAGGTGTTACAGCAGATGCAGAAGGTTGTGGAATGGAGGACGGGAGTGAAACATGAGGAACAAGAAGGAGGAAAACGCTTAGTTATTTGGCATGTGTAACATCACTACATAGATTCAAACAGGAAAGCTCTATTGTCACGATCAGGGGTCAGGGGTCGGAGACCATTAGCTATAACAGTAGGGGTGCTCCCACCAACTAGTAGGATAGTTATACAAGCAGTTATACCCTGCTTGTATAACTGCGGGCTCACCTGAGGTGCAGAGTCTAAGTACTAACCAGTGTTCACCAGAGCTCCTGATGGTGGAGATGGGTTTTGCTGCTTGTCAGTACCAGATCACAGTCCTCAGGATCTCCCTACCTGGATCCAGTAGCGGATATAGCAGGTAAGGATCAAAGAGAAGCATAGTCGGTAAACAAGCCAAGGCTCGGTAACAAGTAGTTGCAAGTTGGGATCAGGCAAAAGCATAGTTGAGGAACAAGCCAAAGGTCAGTAATGAGTGGTAGCAAAATATGGACGGTAGCAGGGAAGACAAGAGAAAGATATTGGCTAGAGAGAGCGCAATAATCTGGCCAACAGGAACTGCATAGACATTGCTTAAATCAGGAAGTTCATGGGAGGAGCAAATAGTTCAAGTTTTAGCAAAAATTTAAGGCACAAGGCAAGGTTGTCTAACGGATCAGACAGGGTGCTGTCCAGCATCTTAGTTAGCTCAGCAAGAAGAGTTAGCAAGAGACTTTAGTGTTGTGGGAGATGTAGTTCAGAAGAGAAATCCTGCTATGAAAGTTAATGGACCAGTGGACTACAGTTCCCAGGAAGAGACTGCCTGCCTGCTTTAACTTTGAGACTGTGAGCCAGAGTGCCGATAACCTGTGTACTGTGACCGGAGTCGCCCGGGTGCAGATCCATCAAGGTTGCCGACAGCTGAGAACCTGGATTGAGGTTGGCTTTATTGCTGGGACTGGTGAGAGGCTGCTGGTGCAATTGCTAGGAGAGACTGAGACTATAGAGAGACTTTCCATCTGCTTAGTGGCCTCTAACACTGCATGCATGAGATTAAAATGATTGTACTCATGTGCACCACCTTAAAGACTGGACCCCACCATTAGGTGGTTGAAGGATTAAGGCTAAGAACTACCTACCAACTAGCTACTTCATAGGGACTTCATCTTAATCACTCATAGCTAGAGGTACCTCTCTAGGTACATACATAGATAAACAGTACAGTTATTCATAAATATTGGGCAAGGCTCTTAGTTCTCTAGATTGCTTTTACCATATTTATGTGATCACTTTTTATATTTTTTTGTATATTGTATATTTGTATATTTTGTATATTGTATATTTGTATATTGGTATATTTGTATATTGGTTGATTCCAATAAACTACATTTTTTCACATCATAAATATAGGGCACAATGAAGTGGTTATGGTCTACTGGTTGTAGAGGAATTACTGTGGGATTAGTTATTATTGCTACTACTGTTTGCTATTGATACTTTTTTTTCTCTGACACTGCTAAGTGCTGGGTTAACTTTGCTCATTTGGTACAGTGTCCTAATCTAAGCTGCTATAACCTAGTGATTGCATTGTTTAGCTCTCTGTGAACAAGCTTATTTTTCTACCTGCTTATTTATTCATGTATTGCCATTTATCCTAATCTGTGGCAATATATTCACTTTACTTCCAGTTGACCAGTGTGGTGTTTATTTAGTTTAGTTAAATGCAGGGTGTCTATATTTGTGCTTCCATACGTTTTTTTGTGATCATTTTCACTCAACCAGGTGTGTCAACCAGGTGTGTCAGAGGGATGAGGTTGTTCCCAGTGTCAAGGCCAAAGAACAGGGAACCCAATTTACCAAACGGCTCTTGCAGGGATAGCACTATACTAGCTATTGGTGGTGGAGTAAGCAAAGACACTGCACATTCCCCACAGAGGCCCAATGACATTAAAATATGATGGGCACAGACAACAAATTATTCATGTTGCTTGGTTTAGATTAACAATTAGAATTGCAGCTTTCTCAGTTATGGGAATTAAAAGCATTATAGGCTTTATTTAGAAATGTTAACAGCTTTGCCATTAGAAACTATTAAAAAGTTTTAACAATACTAATTGTAGCAAAAAGTACTTGTAAACATCCACAAAAATGTTCTTGAGATTCTCTTTTCTCTAAAAATAGAATATATTTTTTCAGTAGGAGTCTTGGCATTGAATATTCACTGAACTTTTTCAAACAGTCTAGTTACAATTAAGCAGTTATTTTCCGTATTATTTCTTTTGACATTTTCAGGTGACCTTATATAGGTCATTATCTAAAAATATTGTAGTGTTGCAGCTACAAAAGTTTCAGCTATACAGTATAATTTAAAGGTGTATAATTACTATATTTTCATCCACCAACATATTGCTAAAGCTTGAAAGAGGCATTTGGCATTTTCTGGCTGACCGGGTTGATAAAGTAAAGCTATTACAACATTTTAGCAAATAACAGAGTTTATTTCTTTTTGATGGCATTTACCATTGAATATTTTGTAAGTGTTCAGAACAAGCAAACTTTCAAAACTGAAATAGCTGAAAAACATTTATAAACTAAAGACCTACTTTGGTATGTTTGGTGCATTAGGCAACAATAGCTAAAGAGTATCTCCAGCTTAACTTTTTTTAGTATTGGATAGAGTGTTAAAGGTTTAGAACCTCTGTTTGGTTTTTATTGTTGTCTGCACTTTCATGGGTGACATTTACTCTTTATTTGTGCTAGTGAACATTGTCACTGGGACAGAAAGTGATGGGAAATACAAGATCTTATCGTTCTTACAACAGGGAGTAAGGGTAAGTCTTCCCATGAGGAAGCCTAGGTGTATGTAAATTAAAAAATATTATTTTTAGTTTTGAATAGAGGGAAGGGTTATGCCAGATTTTTTGCCTGTTTACCATCTTGGGTAAACAGGCAAAAAATCTGCTTGAGATAAAGAGTTTGGAGAACAGGCCAAACTGGTGGGAAACAGATAATTACAAAAGGATATAAACCAGAACTTATCCAACAGAAGACACAGGAAGTAGCAGAAATGGAGAGAGAAAAACGAATCCAGGATTCAATAAAAAATGTACAGAAAACAGAAAATTACTGTTCCCTTGGTAATGGACTATGATATCCAACATAAACAGGTTGAGCGAATTTTAAATAAACATTGGAATATAATAAAAGCAGATCGTCATCTGGGAACAATTCTACCAGAAATGCCAAGATTCACATATAGGAGAGCACCCACTCTCAGAGACCGGATTGCTAAGAATGTACTTGATCCTCCATTTAAACCTAAATTCTCTTTCTTTGAGGGAAAAGGAAATTACCCATGTAAAAACTCCTACACTTGTAGACATACAAAAGAAAACAAAAAGAAGAAAACTGGGTTCAAATCTGTAGTAACAGGAAAAGAGTACATAATTGAAGATTTCATATCATGCAAGACTGAGGGTGTGGTTTACCTTTTAGAGTGTCCTTGCCACATCCAGTATGTGGGGAGGACCAAAAGACAATTATGAGATTATAAGAGAGAAGAGATTGAGAGAGCACATACAAAAAAAAAAATGGATTTCTGAAACACAGCCTATCTAGGCACTATAGGTTGCTATAGGTATAGCTTTATTGTGAACTATCAGGTTCACAATAAAGATCCCTCCTCGTTGACAATCTGTAGTATAGAAAAGTATAGACCACATTGGAGGGGTGATAACAAAATTATTAAAATCAGTCAGGCAGAATCAAGATGGATCCATGAATTACTTTAACACCTCTGGGACACAACGTAGAATTTGATCTTAAAGAGGAGTTCCACCCGAGGTCCAGTCAAAAAAAACAAACAAATTAAAAGTCAGCAGCTACAAATACTGCAGCTGCTGACTTTTAATTGGACACTTACCTGTCCCAGGGTCCAGCGATGCGGGGGATCGAACCCCCGCTCGTCTCCCCCTCCGTTCAGCGGCGCCGGCATTGCAACTGTGGGCGCCGGGCTGTGGCTTCACAGCCTGGCACCCACTGCGCATGCGCGAGCGGCGCCGCACGCCGTGATTGGCCGCTCAGTCATCTGGGACCTGTAATGGATCCCAGATGATTGACAGGAGGGAGGGAGCAGAGCTGAGCCCTTCCTGTGCCAAGGGGGAAGTGATGTCACCAGCCCAGGCACTGGAAGAGGCAGACTACGAGGGACCCCCTAGCAACAGGCATTTAGAGGTAAGTAAAAAAAAAAAAAATATCCAAATGTTTTTTTGTATTTTTTTTTAGGATTTTTCATGTCGTTTTTTTTTGGGTGGAACCCCACTTTAACTGTTTTTTATCTAATTTTTAGCTTTTATAGATCTATTGCTATTGTACTTATCCACCAGATGTCGCTCTATATTCTAGTTATGGATACCACTTTTAACCATTAGATGGTGCTATTTGGCCCGATATTGAGTATCTAGTTTATATGGAAAAGTTGCAATTTGTATTTTTGCCCACTAGATGTCACCCTGAACACTTCCATTGCTATATGCCATGTAGAATATTAACGAACAGATGGCGCTGTGTTATACTACATTTAGTATTTTAGTGCATATAGAACAAATGTATATTACACTATATATCTGAGTTTTTTTAATTGGATGCCAGTATATGTGATGCCCTTTTATTATATGGAGTTTTTGAGAGGACTTTGAAACACATAGGAAATGTCCAAATGACGGCTGATGTTGCTATGAAAGCAGAGCTGTGTATATAAGCCTGATATCGTTCACCTGACTCCATACCCTTGATGAAGTCACGTGATTAGTGGCACAACGCGTCGAGAGGAGCCAGGTGATGTCACTTCCGGTCGTGGCCGAGGCCGGAAGTACTATATGTGAAGCTATTTGTCCTGATTTTAAACTGTAAGTCTACTGCTTTTTTATTAAACACTTTTTTGGACTACTACACCATGGTGTTTCCTTTATGTTTCATGTGAATATTACATGGAGGGACCTGCTTAGAGATATTGGCGTTATTTGTTGAAATCGTATCCTATCTGATTGGAGGCCCCGGGAATACGAATCTATTGTCTGGATCTTGGAGACACTTATTGTGTAACAAGCCCAACTAGACCTGTAGGGGTATTTACCTGAGGTGAGAGGCTGGGTTAAACCACAGGTGCACTACGGATACCTTGTTGTTGATCTGGATTTACTGGATTCTATTTTTCTCCACACAAGCACTTTATTTATGAACTTTCTTTATTTTGGCACTTTTTCATATCGTATTGTCAGAATGTTTATACTGAAATATTAAAATAATATTATATTTATGGAACTATGTAAACATCTATGTTTAAGGAGATTTTTACATATTTCCACAAATACAACCAAGTAATTCAAGTTTGTTTATCCGTGCTATTCTGAAGACAAGTGATAACAACGATATGCCAAAAATATATATTTATTAACTAAAAATTCTGTGTAAAATAATATCAGGTATATTTCATGATAATACAAACATTTATATACTTTCAAATATCAACTTTATATGGGAATACAAATGATAATCACATTTTTTACCACAAGCTCTTATTACAAAATACCATATTTCAATACTTGAATGATAACTTGGTAAATTTAGACCTGGTAACTCTTAGCGGTTAGATTTCCGTGGCTCCACGGACTTATATAAACAACTAGGTGTTGGCTTTAACACTTGTGACTTCTTCTCAAAACAAATAGACCGTCAAACTTACTCTTTAAAAATGCACGGACAAAATGTTATACTGTGCACATAGCTTGGGTACAGAGGGTGTAGTGCCCAAAGAAGCACAGGTTGCCAGATGGATTACAGAGAGAAGAGCTGGTGGGCACCAAAAAGGACACCGGGTAATACAGGAAACACAGCTGGGCTAAAGTCTATAAGAATCCTTGGTAATACTTGGCAAGGTGTGCACAAGGAACAGTAGTGGAAGCCAGGCCAGGGGTCAAACACAGTAGATCCGGCAAGAGGAAGAGGCAGGTTGCAGAAACAGGGACAGGGACAAGCCAAAGGTCTGGTATCAGGAAGCAGGCAGGAACAGGTACTGTAGCAAAGTCCGTAATACAAGCCGGGATCAGGTACTGGAGAGGACAACAAGTCGGTAAATCAAGCCAGGGGGTCAAACCAGGAGAGCAAATCAGACAGGTCAGGAACAAGCTGGGTCACAACAGGAATCCAAATAGTAATTGCACAGAGGCTCAGGAACACAGGAAGACTGACAAACCAGCAACTGCAGACACTAGCAGACTTCCTTATATAGGTCCATGTGACCTGCTGGTAGAGATACTGGGTCCTAAAGTGCTTCTCCTGCCAGAGATTCTGGGTCCTAAAGTCCTTCTCCTGCCATAAGTGCTGGTAGAGATGCTGGGTCCTAGAGCCCTTCTCCTGCTGTTGGTTCCTTGACAACTGGCACTATTGCCAGTTCTCCTACGGCCATTTCCCTGACAGAATCTATTTCTAAACAGATATCACGACAAAACCATTGTACAGACTTTGGCCTTAGCTTTGTAGAGACTAGGGATGAGCTTCGTGTTCGAGTCGAACCCATGTTCGACTCGAACATCGGCTGTTCGGTCGTTCGCCGAATTGCGAACGATATGGGCCGTTCACGCCAAATTCGTGTGGCGCGTCACGGCCCATAATTCACTGCGGCATCGCAGTGCATTGCTTGCTGATGATTGGCCAAGCATGCACTATGACCCGCATGCTTGGCCAATCACAGCGCCGCCTGAACAGAGAGCCGTAATTGGCCAAAGCCAAGGAGGCTTTGGCCAATTATGGCTCAGGGCATTTGGTACACGACCCACACTATATAAGGCCGCCTGCACGGCGGCCCTGTGCAGTGTGTTCCGGTGTGCTTAGAGAGAGAGAGAGACAGTGTCATTTCATTTGAGTTAGCTAGATTAGGCAGGACAGTCAGTCAGTTAGCTGCACTTAAAGTGTATTGTGTATATATATGCATCCCAGGTGTTGCATATATATATATATACACTGTATTCAGTTTAGCTAGATCCGTTCCTGTTATCTTCTAGACTATTTACATTTAGTGCAGTGCGTCCTGCTCACAGTGTTCAGCTAGATCCGTTCCTGTTATCTTCCTACTGACAGGCAGGCTTGTCTTGTTACAGTATTTACAGCTACCTAAAGAAAATTACTGGTGTTCTTTTGATCCTATTAGTACCACGGTCAGGCAGCTAGACTATTTACATTTAGTACAGTGTGTCCTGCTCACAGTGTTCAGCTAGATCCGTTCCTGTTATCTTCCTACTGACAGGCAGGCTTGTCTTGTTACAGTATATAAAGCTACCTGAAGAAAATTACTGGTGTTCTTTTGATCCTATTAGTACCACGGTCAGGCAGCTAGACTATTTACATTTAGTGCAGTGCGTCCTGCTCACAGTGTTCAGCTAGATCCGTTCCTGTTATCTTCCTACTGACAGGCAGGCTTGTCTTGTTACAGTATATAAAGCTACCTGAAGAAAATTACTGGTGTTCTTTTGATCCTATTAGTACCACGGTCAGGCAGCTAGACTATTTACATTTAGTGCAGTGCGTCCTGCTCACAGTGTTCAGCTAGATCCGTTACTGTTATCTTCCTACTGACAGGCAGGCTTGTCTTGTTACAGTATTTACAGCTACCTAAAGAAAATTACTGGTGTTCTTTTGATCCTATTAGTACCACGGTCAGGCAGCTAGACTATTTACATTTAGTGCAGTGCGTCCTGCTCAGTGTTCAGCTAGATCCGTTCCTGTTATCTTCCTACTGACAGGCAGGCTTGTCTTGTTACAGTATTTACAGCTACCTAAAGAAAATTACTGGTGTTCTTTTGATCCTATTAGTACCACGGTCAGGCAGCTAGACTATTTACATTTAGTGCAGTGCGTCCTGCTCACAGTGTTCAGCTAGATCCGTTCCTGTTATCTTCCTACTGACAGGCAGGCTTGTCTTGTTACAGTATTTACAGCTACCTAAAGAAAATTACTGGTGTTCTTTTGATCCTATTAGTACCACGGTCAGGCAGCTAGACTATTTACATTTAGTGCAGTGCGTCCTGCTCACAGTGTTCAGCTAGATCCGTTCCTGTTATCTTCCTACTGACAGGCAGGCTTGTCTTGTTACAGTATATAAAGCTACCTGAAGAAAATTACTGGTGTTCTTTTGATCCTATTAGTACCACGGTCAGGCAGCTAGACTATTTACATTTAGTGCAGTGCGTCCTGCTTACAGTGTTCAGCTAAACCTACAAGTTAGTGGGGTGCGTAGAAGGTTGGTGGTGTTCTCATACTACAGGCAGGCAGTTGATTTTGCTAGCTGCAGTATCAGTACATATATATATATATATATATATATATATATATATATCCCAGCTTAGTGCAGCTACAGGCCATTAGTATGTCTGGAAGGCCAAGAAGGAGAGGCAGACAGTCACAAGCCAATAAGAGAGGGCAAGCAGGCTCTGTGTCTAGTGCTGGTCGTGGAGACGGTGCATCCTCATCAGCACGTGGCCATGGGACACGCTTGGCCTTTTTTTCGGCAGCTGGCCGTGTTGAGCCGCAACATGCGGAAGACTTGGTCGAGTGGATGACCAAGCCGTCCTCATCCTCCTCATCCTCTCTCACCCATGCCCAGGGTGCTTTGTCTGGCAAAGCAGCGGCCTCTTCCCTCGGCTCAATGTCATCAGTGACTCCTTCCCTAGCTCCACCATGTCCTCCTGAGGAGTCCCTCGAACTGTTTGACCACAGTGTTGGGTACATGCTCCAGGAGGATGTCCAGCGTTTGGAAGGCTCTGATGATGATACTGAGCTCGATGAAGGCAGTAACATGAGCACGGACAGAGGGGGTGCCCAAGAAGGACAGCAATCTGGCAGTCATGCTCCCCCTGCTGCAGCATACTGCCAGGTTTGCTCCAGTGATGAGGAGGGAGGGGATGATGAGGTCACTGACTCAACGTGGGTGCCTGATAGGAGAGAGGAGGAGGAGGCGGCACATCACCAACGAGGCAGGATGCCCTCCAGGGGCCAGCCTAAGGGCAGCACATTGATTGCATCACACCCCAAAGCTCCACATGTGCAGGGCGCTGCAGTCTCTGCGCGTTATTCAAAAAGTTCTTTGGTGTGGGCCTTTTTTGAGACGAGTGCATCAGATCGCACCGCTGCTATTTGCAACATATGTCTCAAGCGTATCTCACGTGGCCAAAACATCTCCCGCTTGGGTACCACATGCTTGACCAGACATATGTTGACCTGCCATGCAGTTCGTTGGCAAGTGTATCTAAAAGACCCACACCAAAGAACAAAGAGGACCTCTCCTTGCTCCTCATCAGCTGAGATTTCCAACCCCACTAGACCTTCAGTCCTCTCTGAGACCTGCACTGAGAGGAATGAAGGTGTAGAATTAGGTGTGTCACAGCCAAATACTTGTGGGCAATCTGCTTTTGGTACACCGACGTCAGATTGTACCAGGCAAATTTCCCTGCCCCAGCTGCTGCACCGCCGAAAGAAGTTTGCTCCCAGCCATCCACATGCCCAGCGGTTGAATGCTAGCTTGGCAAAATTGCTAGCACTTCAACTGCTGCCTTTTGAGTTGGTAGACTCTGCCCCCTTCCGTGAGTTTGTGGAATGTGTGGTTCCTCAGTGGCAGGTACCCAAACGCCACTTTTTCTCACGGAAGGCGATTCCGGCTCTACCGGCATGTGGAAGGCAATGTCCATGCCTCGCTGGACAGGGCGGTCAGCGGTAAGGTGCATATTACCGCTGACTCATGGTCCAGCAGGCATGGACAGGGACACCTAAGTTTCACGGCGCATTGGGTGACTCTGCTGGCAGCTGGGAAGGATGCAGGACAAGGTGCAGTAGTGTTGGAGGTTGTTCCGCCACCACGCCTCCAAAATGCTAATGATTGTGACACACCTCTCTCCTCCACCCCCTCCTCTTCTTCCTCCATGGCCTCTTCCTCGGAACCAGCGGTGCTCCGTAGTCGTTCAAGGGGCTACGCAAGTACGCAGGCCAAAAGATGCCATGCGGTGCTTGAGCTGGTGTGCTTGGGGGACAGGAGCCACACTGGGGCAGAGGTTCTGTCAGCTCTGCAGGGGCAGGTTCAGAGGTGGTTGATGCCACGCCAACTTAAGGCAGGAATGGTGGTTTGCGACAATGGCACCAACCTCCTCTCTGCCCTCCGACAGGGACAAATGACCCATGTGCCCTGTTTGGCTCACGTCCTTAACTTGGTGGTGCAGCGGTTCTTGGGCAGGTACCCGGGCTTACAGGATGTCCTGAGGCAGGCCAGGAAAGTCTGTGTGCATTTCCGCCGGTCATATAATGCCAGTGCTCGGCTGACGGACCTCCAAAAGGAGTTTAACCTGCCCAAGAACCGCCTAATCTGTGACATGCCCACCAGGTGGAACTCAACGTTGGCCATGCTACAGCGGCTGCACACGCAGCAGAGGGCCATCAATGAGTACCTGTGCGACTATGGCACCAGGACAGGGTCAGGGGAGCTTGGTTTTTTTTCCCCACGCCAGTGGGCCATGATCAGGGATGCATGCACTGTCCTGTCACCATTCGAGGAGGCCACGAGGATGGTGAGCAGTGACAGTGCATGCATCAGTGACACTGTCCCCCTTGTCCACCTGTTGGAGCACACGCTGCGTGGAATAATGGACAGGGCACTTGAGGCAGAACAGAGGCAGGAAGAGGAGGACTTCCTTAGCTCTCAAGGCCCCCTTTATCCAGACAGTGTTCCTGCGTGCCCCCCGATCACACAGGAAGAGGACGAGGAGGAGGAGGAGGAAGATTGTGTCAGTATGGAGGTGGAGCCTGGCACTCAGCATCAGCAGCAGTCTTTAAGGGATCAGTCCCAAGAAACACATGGACTTGTACGTGGCTGGGAGGAGGTGGCTGCGGACCATGTCGTCCTTAGTGACCCAGAGGACTCCGGACCGAATGCCTCAGCAAACCTACGCTGCATGGCCTCCCTGATCCTGCAAAGCCTGCGTAAGGATCCTCGTATTCGTGGTATCAAGGAGAAGGACCAATACTGGCTGGCAACCCTCCTTGATCCACGTTACAAGGGTAAGGTTGCGGACCTTATCTTGCCATCGCAGAGGGAGCAGAGGATGAAACATCTTCGGGAGGCCTTGCAGAAAGGTCTGTGCAACACGTTCCCAGAGACTGGGAGGTTACAAACTCCTGTTTCTGGACAACGTGTTGCTGAGGCTTCGGTCAGTCAAAGAAGGAGTGGTGGAGAAGGTGGCCGTCTGACCGATGCGTTCAGACAATTTTTTGGTCCGCAGCCCCAAGGTATGATCGGTTCCAGCAACCATCGCCAGCGTCTGTTTTACATGGTGCAGGAATACCTAGGGGCAAGATCAGACTTGGACACCTTTCCCACCGAAAATCCTCTGGGTTACTGGGTCTTGAGGATGGATCACTGGCCAGAGCTTGCACAGTATGCAATTGAGCTACTGGCCTGTCATGCATCCAGCATTCTTTCGGAACGCACATTCAGTGCTGCTGGAGGCGTGGTAACCGATCACAGGGTGCGTCTGTCCACCGACTCGGTTGATCGACTGACCTTCATAAAAATGAATCAGTCTTGGATCACCACCAGCTACCAAGCACCTGATGCTGATGTAACCGAATAATTTTTTTTGAAATCTCAGATCCCTTCAAAGACTGCCTATGCTGATGCTGAGTGACTATTCCTGAGTAATTATCCTCTTCCTCCTCAATCATCACGCTGATAGCTTGTAAGAACATTTTTGGTTCTGGGCGCCACCACCAGTGTCTAAGGCACAATTTTTCAGCCCCTGTTTAACAGGGGCGTGTAATTACAATTTTTGATGTAATACTTTGCAGCAGGGCTCGTTCCTGCATTCCAACTAGAGTGTCTGTGAGGGGTTGCAGTGTTGTGGCACCAGCACCAGTGCCTAAGGCCCAATTTTTCTGCCCCTGTCTAACAGGGGCGTGTAATTACATTTTTTGATGCAATACTTTGCAGCAGGGCTCGTTCCTGCGTTCCAACTAGAGTGTCTGTGAGGGGTTGCAGTGTTGTGGCACCAGCACCAGTGCCTAAGGCCCAATTTTTCTGCCCCTGTCTAAACAGGGACGTGTAATTACAATTTTTGATGCAATACTTTGCAGCAGGGCTCGTTCCTGCGTTCCAACTAGAGTGTCTGTGAGGGGTTGCAGTGTTGTGGCACCAGCACCAGTGCCTAAGGCCCAATTTTTCAGCCCTTGTTTAACAGGGGCGTGTAAATACAATTTTTGATGCAATACTTTGCAGCAGGGCTCGTTCCTGCGTTCCAACTAGAGTGTCTGTGAGGGGTTGCAGTGTTGTAGCACCAGCACCAGTGCCTAAGGCCTAATTTTTCAGCTCCTGTTCAACAGGGGCATGTAATTACAATTCTTGATCTAATATTTCACAGCAGGGCCCTGTGAGGGCTTACAGTGTTGTGGCCACAACAACACCTAAGGCCCAAATTTCGGCTGAGTATATAGGGCAGGACCCTACTTTCAAACATCTAACTTACAAACGACTCCTACTTGCAAACGGAAGGAGACAACAGGAAGTGAGATGAAATCTACCCCTAGGAAGGGAAATTCTCTCCTGTAAGAGTTAATATGGGAAAAAAAATTCTCCTTTCCACTGATGCTTTCCAATCCTTGTTCCACAAAAAAACCCAAATTTTCAAAAAACATTTTTCATTGGGACAAAAAGTGAGGTGAAATCTTCTGAAGAGGAGGAAAGACAGCAAAACAAATGTCACAGGGGTGATAACCCTTCCCTATGTTTTCCAAAAAGCTTAAAAAAGATTTTTGGGCTGGAGCTAAACACGTTAAAAATGTACCCGTTCAAAATTACAAAGAGATTCTTGTTTGCACCGCCTGTATACTGCTATTCAGAGTATATAGGGCCTGGTGGCCCCACACCTTTCCTTATTTTAATTTGGGCGCGGGGTTCCCCTTAATATCCATACAAGACCCAAAGGGCCTGGTAATGGACTGGGGGGTACCCATGCCGTTTGTCTCACTGATTTTCATCCATATTGCCATGACCCGACATTACATTAAACCCGCAAGCAGTTGTAAATGAGATTTTTTCCTTTAAAAATGACATTTGGTGCAGGGACTGTTCTAAACACGGGAAACATGCGCCACTTTACAGGCATACTATAGACACCCCCCAGGTACGATATTTAAAGGAATATTTCACTTTTTTTTTTTTTACTTTAAGCATCATTAACCACTTGCCGACCGCCTAACGCAGATATACTGCGGCAGAATGGCACGGGCAGGCAGAATCACGTTCCCATACGTGATCTGCCTCCCGCGGGCGGGGGGTCCGATCGGACCCCCCCCCCGGTGCCAGCGGCGGTCGGCTTGTGACTGGGAGCGTCGGGAGGCGAGGGGGAGACCATCCGATCGTGGCCCCCCCTCGCGATCGCTCCCAGCCAGTGGGAATCCTCCTCTGCCTGTGTGTAGTTTCACACAGGCAGAGGATGTGATGTCATCTCTCCTCGGCTTTGGCAGTTTCCGTTCCAGCGCCGAGGAGAGAAGACAAGTGAGTGCACAACACTACACACACACAGTAGAACATGCCAGGCACATAAAACACCCCGATCCCCCCCCGATCGCCCCCCGATCCCCCCCCCAATCACCCCCCCCCCTGTCACAAACTGACACCAGCAGTATTTTTTTTTTTCTGATTACTGCATAGTGTCAGTTTGTGACAGTTACAGTATTAGGGCAGTGAGTGTTACCCCCCTTTAGGTCTAGGGTACCCCCCTAACCCCCCCTAATAAAGTTTTAACCCCTTGATCACCCCCCGTCACCAGTGTCACTAAGCGATCATTTTTCTGATCGCTGTATTAGTGTCGCTGGTGACGCTAGTTAGGGAGGTAAATATTTAGGTTCGCTGTCAGCGTTTTATAGCGTCAGGGACCCCCATATACTACCTAATAAATGTTTTAACCCCTTGATTGCCCCCTAGTTAACCCTTTCACCACTGATCACCGTATAAGTGTTACGGGTGACGCTGGTTAGTTCGTTTATTTTTTATAGTGTCAGGGCACCCGCCGTTTATTACCGAATAAAGGTTTAGCCCCCTGATCGCCCGGCGGTGATATGCGTCGCCCCAGGCAGCGTCAGATTAGCGCCAGTACCGCTAACACCCACGCACGCAGCATACGCCTCCCTTAGTGGTATAGTATCTGTACGGATCAATATCTGATCCGATCAGATCTATACTAGCGTCCCCAGCAGTTTAGGGTTCCCAAACACGCAGTGTTAGCGGGATCAGCCCAGATACCTGTTAGCACCTGCGTTTTGCCCCTCCGCCCGGCCCAGCCCAGCCCACCCAAGTGCAGTATCGATCGATCACTGACACTTACAAAAGACTAAACGCATAACTGCAGCGTTCGCAGAGTCAGGCCTGATCCCTGTGATCGCTAACAGTTTTTTTGGTAGCGTTTTGGTGAACTGGCAAGCACCAGCCCCAGGCAGCGTCAGGTTAGCGCCAGTAGCGCTAACACCCACGCACGCACCGTACACCTCCCTTAGTGGTATAGTATCTGAACGGATCAATATCTGATCTGATCAGATCTATACTAGCGTCTCCAGCAGTTTAGGGTTCCCACAAACGCAGTGTTAGCGGGATCAGCCCAGATACCTGCTAGCACCTGCGTTTTGCCCCTCCGCCCGGCCCAGCCCAGCCCACCCAAGTGCAGTATCGATCGATCACTGACACTTACAAAACACTAAACACATAAGCGCAGCGTTCGCAGAGTCAGGCCTGATCCCTGCGATCGCCAACAGTTTTTTTTGTAGCGTTTTGGTGAACTGGCAAGCACCAGCGGCGTAGTACACCCCGGTCGTAGTCAAACCAGCACTGCAGTAACACTTGCTGACGTGGCGAGTCCCATAAGTGCAGTTCAAGCTGGTGAGGTGGCAAGCACAAGTAGTGTCCCGCTGCCACCAAAAAGACAAACACAGGCCCGTCGTGCCCATAGTGCCCTTCCTGCTGCATTCGCCAATCCTAATTGGGAACCCACCACTTCTGCAGCGCCCGTACTTCCCCCATTCACATCCCCAACCAAATGCAGTCGGCTGCATGAGAGGCATTTTTATGTCCTCCCGAGTACCCCTACCCAGCGAACACCCCCAAAAAAGATGTCGTGTCTGCAGCAAGCGCGGATATAGGCGTGACACCCGCTATTATTGTCCCTCCTGTCCTGACAATCCTGGTCTTTGCATTGGTGAATGTTTTGAACGCTACCATTCACTAGTTGAGTATTAGCGTAGGGTACAGCATTCCACAGACTAGGCCCACTTTCACAGGGTCTCCCAAGATGCCATCGCATTTTGAGAGACCCGAACCTGGAACCGGTTACAGTTATAAAAGTTAGTTACAAAAAAAAGTGTAAAAAAAAAAAAAAAACACATACAAAAATATAAAATAAAAAAAAATAGTTGTCGTTTTATTGTTCTCTCTCTCTCTATTCTCTCTCTCTATTGTTCTGCTCTTTTTTACTGTATTCTACTCTGCAATGTTTTATTGTTATTATGTTTTATCATGTTTGTTTTTCAGGTATGCAATTTTTTATACTTTACCGTTTACTGTGCTTTATTGTTAACCATTTTTTTGTCTTCAGGTACGCCATTCACGACTTTGAGTGGTTATACCAGAATGATGCCTGCAGGTTTAGGTATCATCTTGGTATCATTCTTTTCAGCCAGCGGTCGGCTTTCATGTAAAAGCAATCCTAGTGGCTAATTAGCCTCTAGACTGCTTTTACAAGCAGTGGGAGGGAATGCCCCCCCCCCCCCACCGTCTTCCGTGTTTTTTTCTGGCTCTCCTGTCTCAACAGGGAACCTGAAAATGCAGCCGGTGATTCAGCCAGCTGACCATAGAGCTGATCAGAGACCAGAGTGGCTCCAAACATCTCTATGGCCTAAGAAACCGGAAGCTACGAGCATTTTATGACTTAGATTTCGCCGGATGTAAACAGCGCCATTGGGAAATTGGGAAAGCATTTTATCACACCGATCTTGGTGTGGTCAGATGCTTTGAGGGCAGAGGAGAAATCTAGGGTCTAATAGACCCCAATTTTTTCAAAAAAGAGTACCTGTCACTACCTATTGCTATGATAGGGGATATTTACATTCCCTGAGATAACAATAAAAATGATTAAAAAAAAAAAAAATGAAAGGAACAGTTTAAAAATAAGATAAAAAAAAATAATAATAATAATAATAAAGAAAAAAAAAAAAAAGCACCCCTGTCCCCCCTGCTCTCGCGCTAAGGCGAACGCAATCGTCGGTCTGGCGTCAAATGTAAACAGCAAATGCACCATGCATGTGAGGTATCACCGCGAACGTCAGATCGAGGGCAGTAATTTTAGCAGTAGACCTCCTCTGTAAATCTAAAGTGGTAACCTGTAAAGGCTTTTAAAGACTTTTAAAAATGTATTTAGTTTGTCGCCACTGCACGTTTGTGCGCAATTTTAAAGCATGTCATGTTTGGTATCCATGTACTCGGCCTAAGATCATATTTTTTATTTCATCAAACATTTGGGCAATATAGTGTGTTTTAGTGCATTAAAATTTAAAAAAGTGTGTTTTTTCCCCAAAAAATGCATTTGAAAAATCGCTGCGCAAATACTGTGTGAAAAAAAAAAATGAAACACCCACCATTTTAATCTGTAGGGCATTTGCTTTAAAAAAATATATAATGTTTGGGGGTTCAAAGTAATTTTCTTGCAAAAAAAAAATAACTTTTTCATGTAAACAATAAGTGTCAGAAAGGGCTTTGTCTTTAAGTGGTTAGAAGAGTGGGTGATGTGTGACATAAGCTTCTAAATGTTGTGCATAAAATGCCAGGACAGTTCAAAACCCCCCCAAATGACCCCATTTTGGAAAGTAGACACCCCAAGCTATTTGCTGAGAGTCATGTCGAGTCCATGGAATATTTTATATTGTGACACAAGTTGCGGGAAAGAGACAATTTTTTATTTTTTTTATTTTTTTTTGCGCAAAGTTGTCACTAAATGATATATTGCTCAAACATGCCATGGGGATATGTGAAATTACACCCCAAAATACATTCTGTTGCTTCTCCTGAGTACGGGGATACCACATGTGTGAGACTTTTTGGGAGCCTAGCCGCGTACGGGACCCCGAAAACCAAGCACCGCCTTCAGGCTTTCTAAGGCCGTAAATTTTTGATTTTACTCTTCACTGCCTATCACAGTTTCGGAGGCCATGGAATGCCCAGGTGGCAAAAAAACCCCCTAAATGACCCCATTTTGGAAAGTAGACACCCCAAGCTATTTGATGAGAGGTATAGTGAGTATTTTGCAGACCTCACTTTTTGTCACAAAGTTTTGAAAATTGAAAAAAGAAAAAAAATTTTTTTTTTCTCGTCTTTCTTTATTTTCAAAAACAAATGAGAGCTGCAAAATACTCACCATGCCTCTCAGCAAATAGCTTGGGGTGTCTACTTTCCAAAATGGGGTCATTTGGGGGGGGGGGGGGTTTTGTGCCACCTGGGCATTCCATGGCCTCCGAAACTGTGATAGGCAGTGAAGAGTGAAATCAAAAATTTACACCCTTAGAAATCCTGAAGGCGGTGATTGGTTTTCGGGGCCCAGTACGCGGCTAGGCTCCCAAAAAGTCCCACACATGTGGTATCCCCGTACTCAGGAGAAGTAGCTAAATGTATTTTGGGGTGCAATTCCACATATGCCCATGGCCTGTGTGAGCAATATATCATTTAGTGACAACTTTGTGCAAAAAAAAAAAAAAATTTGTCACTTTCCCGCAACTTGTGTCAAAATATAAAACATTCCATGGACTCAACATGCCTCAAAGCAAATAGCTTGGGGTGTCTACTTTCCAAAATGGGGTCATTTGGGGGGGGTTTATGCCATCTGGGCATTTTATGGCCTTCAAAACTGTGATAGGTAGTGAGGAGTAAAATCAAAAATGTACGCCCTTAGAAATCCTGAAGGCAGTGATTGGTTTTCGGGGCCCCGTACGCGGCTAGGCTCCCAAAAAGTCCCACACATGTGGTATCCCCATACTCAGGAGAAGCAGCTAAATGTATTTTGGTGTGCAATTCCACATATGCCCATGGCCTGTGTGAGCAATATATCATTTAGTGACAACTTTTTGTAATTTTTTTTTTTTTTGTCATTATTCAATCACTTGGGACAAAAAAAATGAATATTCAATGGGCTCAACATGCCTCTCAGCAATTTCCTTGGGGTGTCTACTTTCCAAAATGGGGTCATTTGTGGGGGTTTTGTACTGCCCTGCCATTTTAGCACCTCAAGAAACGACATAGGCAGTCATAAATTAAAGGCTGTGTAAATTCCAGAAAATGTACCCTAGTTTGTAGGCGCTATAACTTTTGCGCAAAAGAATAAATATACACTTATTGACATTTTTTTTACCAAAGACATGTGGCCGAATACATTTTGGCCTAAATGTATGACTAAAATTGAGTTTATTGGATTTTTTTTAGAACAAAAAGTAGAAAATATCATTTTTTTTCAAAATTTTCGGTCTTTTTCCGTGTATAGCGCAAAAAATAAAAACGGCAGAGGTGATCAAATACCATCAAAAGAAAGCTCTATTTGTGGGAAGAAAAGGACGCAAATTTCGTTTGGGTACAGCATTGCATGACCGCGCAATTAGCAGTTAAAGCGACGCAGTGCCGAATTGTAAAAAGTGCTCTGGTCAGGAAGGGGGTAAAACCTTCCGGGGCTGAAGTGGTTAAAATCACTGCTCCCGAAAAAATGGCCATTTTTAAAAGTTTTTTTTGCATTGATACATGTCCCCTGGGGTAGGACCCGGGTCCCCAAACCCTTTTTAGGACAATACCATGCAAATTAGCCTTTAAAATGAGCACTTTTGATTTCGAACGTTCGAGTCCCATAGACGTCAATGGGGTTCTAACGTTCGTGCGAACTTTCGGTCCGTTCGCGGGTTCTGGTGTGAACCGAACCGGGGGGTGTTCAGCTCATCCCTAATAGAGACAGACAAAAATGTGTATCTCTTCTAATATTTGGAATACAATTATTTCATGCTGCAGGTAAAAATAATACAACTCCAATTTGCTCTGCCATATATTTAAATGGTTTCACTTTGTATATGCCAAAACAATTAAATTACCAAAAGGTAAAAATGAAAAGATTAATACTTTACCATGGCTTAATAAATTAGTTGTTTTGAGATGCATCAAGTTAGGTGTCCCAAAGGACTTCTTCCAACCTTCCTACATCTCTGCTCTCTGTCATTCTCCTCTCGTCTTCCAAGATTCTTCCTGTCCCAAAAACTCTTTCCGACTTCTTCAAGATCCTCCTCCGATCTATGTGTAACTACTTTTATCCCACCCAAAAAGTGGGTGTGTATGTCAGTACTACGTAATTGAGGATGTCAAATGACGGGTTGTTGCCACGTAACTATGACAACCTCCTCTGTGCAGCCATCTTGGACTCTTAATATTTTCACCACCAGGGGCAGTATAGTATTAGAATTGAGTTTAATTTGTCAGAAATCAATCTTCATGTAACCTTTAACTTTAGACTTAGCAGAAAACCATAAACATCTAGAACTGTCTAAAATCTGTCATTCTCTCTAGCCATCTTGGCTCCTCTTGAAATATATGTGTTTGAGAAAATATCCCCACACAATTTTCTCGTGTTCTACATACCTTGAGACTCAGATCATTGGAATTGAACCCATTGCTGCTGTGGTCCCCCATACGCTCCTCCCCCCCATGCTGCTCTGGTCCCCAATACGCTCCCCCCACCCCATGCTGCTCTGGTCGCCCATATGCTCATCTCTCGCCCCCATGCTGCTCTGGTCCCCCATATGCCCCCCCCATGCTGCTCTGATCCCCCATATGCTCCTCTCCACCCCATGCTGCTCTGGTCCCCTGTGCTCCTCTGTTGCCCCCCCCCCCCCCCCCCGTGGTGCTCACCTCCTCTCCCTGGCTAGTTATGCAGTGTGACTGAATACAGACATGATGCTCAGGAGTCGACACTGAGAAGCTCATCATATGATCCGGAAGGAGGGCGGCCACCCACAGCAGTAACATAACCTTTCTCAGCACTCCTTCTCCTGCTCCTTCCTTCCCCCGCTCTCCATCTAGATTCTCCACGGCAGCAGACAGGATGGAGAGTGGGGGAAGGAAAGAGCAGGAGAACGAGTGCCAAGGAAGATTATGTTACAGCTGTGTGTGGCCGCCCTCCTTCCAGATCGTATGATGAGCTTCTCAGTGTCGACTCCTGAGCATCATGTCTGTATTCAGTCGCGATGCATAACTAGCCAGGGAGAGGAGGTAAGCGCCATGGGGGGGACAGAGGACCGGAGGGAGGCGGAGGTCCGCTGTCACTGAAACTGGCCCACTGAGCCATCGGCCCACTGGGAAACTCCCGGTAGTCCCGATGGCCAGTACATGCCTGCAGTGAAAAGTGAAATGTCTGAACCCAGAGTGTCAGGTGGGTTGGAATGTTCACCAGGTCATGGCCGTGCATTTGAGCAGGTAATTCTAAGCAGTCCTCTAGGGGGCTGTGCTACATACATAGTTTACTGTTTGTCAAATACCAGTAAAATTTTGTCCCAAAATTTTAATGTAGGAATGTTTGTTCAATTTATTAACAGTTAGTGGGGTCAAATCCATGTTCAGAAAAATCAAAGTGGCAAGATGGTATATTTTTCTCGACCAATTACATTTTTTTTGATCAGAGGAAACCAAACAGCGCAGTCTTCGATCAACTAACCAAAACCTCCTCCTCATTCCCAAGTCCCGCTACAAATCAAAGGGAGAACGAAGATTCGCAGGCCAAGGACCACGGTTATGGAACGCTCTACCCTCCAACATCCGCATGGCAGAAAACCATCGGGCCTTCAGAAAAAAAATCAAGACCCATCTCTTCTAAGAAACAGGACTAACAGCACGGATCAAGCACCTTGAGGTGATTCAGTTTGCATTTGCAGCGCTATACAAATCTTTCATTCATTCTTTCATTCATACATATTCTAATGGAAGCCTTTTATTATGTTTGGGATTCCATTCCAATAGCGGATCTGGATAAAATGTTATGTCTTCAGATGAAACTAGTTGACTCAATGATGACAAATAAAGAATGTTCTAATTAATGTTTTTACAGAATTTCTGTACAAACATTCAAATGAGAATTTAACTGTGTATGGTCAGCTTTACTTGAAAATGTGTAACTATTATTACTTCATCAAATTGCTGTTTGTAGCCCTAGTGTTAAATCCCCAGTACTGTAATCATTACATGGATGGCAGATAGCCTTCTAAATGGCATATCAATTATGTACATCATTTAAATCATTGACTCTGTGCTTTTGTTTTATGTGCACCTGTGCTGTCAGCATTACACTATGATGGATGTCATACTGAGTTCAGTACACGTGGAGAACGCTGAAGGGTCTTATTCTTACATTTAAATAAGGGTCTTACATAGAGAACATTTCTTTGACAGTGTTGCCAATTATACTATTTATTGATATAGCGGTGTTCTAATTTCCAGATTGATGTTGTTTTCACATTATCTTGACAAATATGACCTGAATATGAAATCCAACGTTGAGCACAAAGATCTCTCATGGGGAATTTGCCTTTAGCATTGCCTTTGTCACAACTTTTATGGCACAGCTTGCAGCAAATGTCAAGCTGTTGACTTTTTGACTGTATAATTTTTTATCTTTAAGCATACATTATATATTAAAGCTGGGTTTTCACGCATGTGCAAATCACATGAGATGTCCGTGCGATGTAGCATGACTGAATTTGCATCGCATTCGAACCAAACTCGCACTGGGCCCTTTCTTTGGTCCGCACCAGAATCAATTCATATCTGAACTGTCAGTTCGCAGTGCGATATGCGAACTGAAATAGGAGTGTCATTAACATTGTATTGATACTCCCAGCGGTTTGCATATGGCAGTGTAAAGTGCCTTACGAGTCAGGTGCGATGCTGGAACCCGCAGTGGATTTGCAGTGTTCCCATATCACACCTATTTTAACCGGGACTAAAACTGAATTCCTAGCTTAAAGGGGTTGTAAACCCTCAAGGTTTTTCACCTTAATGCATTATATGCATTAAGGTGAAAAACCTTTTGTAGTGCAGCACCCCCCCCCCAGAGCGCCCCTTTTACTTACCTGAACCTGATCATTCCAGCAACGGGGATGAGCAGAGCAGGTCCACCTGCTGTCTCCTGTCCTCATTGGCTGGATTGATAGCAGCAGGAGCATTGGCTCCCGCTGCTGTCAATCAAAGCCAGTGGCAAGGGAGTCGGGGGCGGGGCCAAGTCCTGCTGTCTGTGTCAATGGACGCAGCAGCAGGACTCGGGAGTGCGACCGCACGAGTGCCCCCAGGGAATGTGGCTCTTCATGGGGGCACTCGAGAAGAGGAAGAAGCAGAGGCGCCGCTGGGGGACCCCAGAAGAAGAGGATTGGGGCCCCTCTGTGCAAAACCCTTGCACAGAGGAGGTAAGTATGACATGTTTGTTATTAAAAAAAAAAAACCTTTACAATCACTTTAACTTCAGTCTTGCACCGAAGGCTCTTCTCCCGTACTAAAAATTGCTTATTGGGATTTCACTGCACACTGTAAGCTTCTCACAGTGTGTACTAGAAGCTGAGACTAGATAGAGCCTAATTTGTTAGTTGGAGGACTTCCAGCATCATCTCGTGTTTCATCCCCAGTTTTACTATACCTGGCCCATCCCTTTCAGTTCCTTCAATCATGGAAGCTTAGCATCTTATATGGGTATTACCCAGGGAAGTTGGCATACAAATGCAGCCTGCCTAGGAACACCTACACCTCCAGACTGATACCCACCCATCAAGGCATTTTGATATTTGCATAACTCCTTGAAATAGCCAGCCCACTTCTTGCATTAGGGCTGAGGCATCTTAAAAGTAGTACTGAGGCAGGGTGCGGTGATGTTTTCAGGAAGCTATGCACAGAAGCGCAGAGACCCAGCGATGAGCTCTTTGGGTCTAAAATATGAAGTTCTTTTGCAGTTCTCCTGCAGTACCGATAGAGGGATTGCTTCTCCATATAAAAAAATCAGACTCCAAGTTCAACCATCTGTTTGATCCAGCCTTTCCAAAAACATTTAGCCCTAGTTTGTACAGTGAGTAATTAGAGGCACTTATGTACACTATATTGTCAAAAGTATTGGGATGCCTGCCTTTACACACACATGAACTTTAATGGCATCCCAGTCTTAGTCCGTAGTATTCAATATTAAGTGTGCCCACCCTTTGCAGCTATAACAGCTTCAACTCTTCTGGGAAGGCTGTCCACAAAGTTTAGGAGTTTGTCTTTGGGACTGTTTGACCATTCTTCCAGAAGCGCAATTGTGAGGTCAGGCACTGATGTTGGACGAGAAGGCCTGGCTCACAGTCTTCGCTCTAAATCACCCCAAAGGTATTCTATCGGTTGAGGTCAGGACTCTCTGCAGGCCAGGCAAGTTCCTCCACCCCAAACTCGCTCACCCCTGTCTTTATGGACCTTGCTTTGTGCTTTGGTGGAGGGGATTGTGGTGTAGGGTTGATTTACAGGGGTTGGGCTTAGCCCCTTAGTTCCAGTGAAAGAAACTCTTAAGGCATCAGCATTTCAACACATTTTGGACAATTTCATGTTCCCAATTTTGTGAAAACAGTTTGGGGATGGCCCCTTCCTGTTCCAAGATGACTGCTCACCAGTGCACAAAGCAAGGTCCATAAAGACATGGATGAGCGAGTTTGGGGTGAAGGAACTTGAGTGGCCTGCACAGAGTCCCGACCTTACCCCCATAGAACACCTTTGGGATGAAGTAGAGCATAGTCTGAGAGCCAGGTCTTCTCATCCAACATCAGTGCCTGACCTCACAAAAGTGCTTCTGGAAGAATGGTCAAACATCCCCAGAGACACACTCCTAAACCTTGTGGACAGCCCTCCCAGAAGAGTTGAAGCTTTTATAGCTGCAAAGGGTGGGCCAACTCAATATCAAACCCTATGGACTAAGACTGGGATGCCATTAAAGTTCATGTGTGTGAAAAGGTAGTGTCCCAAACATTTGTAATTATATTGTGTAGCTTCAATGGTCAACATGAGGATTCTCATTGTATCCTAGAGAGCCCAATCACTTGTATTGTGTTGCCTGAACCTTGAAAAAGTGTAAAAACTGCCATAGGGCAGAGCCACGCATTTGAAGTCCCTATAGATTTATAGATTTTTTGGTAATGGCTGAAAAATGCCTGAAAACGCATATAATACATGTGTTTTAACTAGCTTTCCATTAGCTAAAACACAATGCTCAAGCCTGAAAATGGCTAAAAAAGGTGTGTATAAACGCACATAAAAATTGCTTCAAAAACACTTGAAAAAGGATTAAGGATTAAGTATGAACCTAGCCTTAGGGATGCCCATGATCATATATAATACAGTCACACATGTATAATTGTAAGGGAAGCAAGAACTCCATAATGCCTCTGCTTTTGGGTGCGTTCATCGACAACTATCTACCAGCGTGCTGTACACATTACACTGTACATGACATAAAATAAGCTTATACACACTATTGGATCTGCATACACCAGTGTCACGCTGCTTGGCCACACAATGACAGTTAATGTAGCCAGTCCGTGTTCCTATTACTACACTTAATTTGCTGGGATTTTCGATGCCTCCTCCGCTATAGAGAGGGATTTGAGGCAAGGTTTGGTAACGTTATTTATAGAGACATGAACCGTGTTTCTTGAATTTAAAATGTTACAGGGTGTCTGACATTTGAAAAGCTTCACTGCAGACAAGGCCCGGGGTCTGTTGTTTGCTTGGATATGTTCACTTATTCAGTTATAATGTGGTCCTCAGTTGTATTCAACAATGTTCCCGAAGGTCTCGGTTTGACAGTGTGTGACTAATATCTTTTGATCTTTAAGCAGCTGTAACGGAGTAAAAATGGAAATCCAATCAGGGGCAGGAAATACTTGCTTAAACCCAGCAAGAAAATCAAGTTGGACTAAAATAATATAAGATAATGATGTGTCTGAAAGACAATTAAGACTGTTGTACCTGGATCCTGTGCAGGAGGCATAGCTTGCACGAAAAAAAAAACCATGGAGAGTTTGCTAGCATTTAGGCCTCATGTACACGTATTTACTCTGCTGGTAAACGGACGTTTAGGAGCAGTTGGACATTTTTTTCAACTGCCCCTGAACTCTCCTCTATGTTATTTTATCAGAACATGTACACGGGATCGTTTACAGTAGTTTCTAGGCAGTTGAGTTTAGAGGCTTTTTTTGGAACGCAAAAAAATGGGTTCAGAAGTTGAGTTTAGAGGCATTTCAAGCGCCAAACACGGCTAAACGCGGTAACTCGCATTTAGCCGTGTTTCGTTTACAGGTATTTTTCATTTTTGGCTATTTTGAAAAAAAAAAAAGTTTTTCTTTGTTTTGTTTTTTTAGAACGCTTCTAAACGCAAATGCGGCAAAACACGTCAAGACGTGTCAAAACGCTGCTAAACACGGCATGTAATTGCGGCAAAACGGACGGTTTAAACGTGGGTTACTATCTGTCAAGTTAAATCGTTCAGGAGAGGTTGTCAGAATGTCCCGTGTACATGAAGCCTAACTGAAAGCAGCAAGTTTCCGCGTATTTTATGCAGCGATGCTCTTTATGCCTCAAAGCTAGTTCTTGCTGTGCGTGTATGCCACTAGGATGTGACAGTGTACGGTTAATTTAATTTCATATTTTTCTGCGAATCAGATTTTAACCTCCCCTGAACTCTATATATAGCCACCGACCAAAATGTTATAATGTAAAATTGTGACTTGTAAGCTCTGTGTGAAATCAGCCCCAGCCCTGAGAAAAGTTAATCTGGCCGTAGACTGTTACATTTTTGTTTGAAACATTTATATAGAAATTCTGAAAAATCATGTCCAAAGCCCTTAAAAATTCTTACAGACCTGCTATTTGAATGGAATCCTAGATGTATTAAACAGGATCCATAACAATATGTATAAGTTTTTCCCAATGAAAACCATATGACTAGGGTATAAAAGAGAACTTTGCCTGACCACCACTCTACCAGTCATCAATACTTAAAGTGTTTGTAAACCTAAAGAAAAAAATATGTTACTGCCTCCTAAAACCTATGTAATATCCTTTGTAATGTTGCTTTTTTTTTAGTTGTCCTGCCTGTGTTGTATAATCCCTGGCTGATCGTGTCTCTGTCCCACCTCTTGAGATTAACTGACCACACTAGCATGGCTGCCGATCCATGCTAGCGTGGTCGGTTTGCATCTTGTGTCACCAAGCTGTTAATAGAGACACGCTGTGCTCTCTAGCACAGCATGCCTGTATCTTCTATAGTCTGCAGCAAGCTGCCCCTTCCCCCAGATACTGCTCTCCTCCTCTCACTGCACTATACTGGGGAAGTGACATTATGCTGCTAGGTCTCACTGTGTTTCATCGGCGTCTCCGGCAATGACGTCGCGCTCCTCTCTTAACATGCCCACCAGCAGGTCCGTGGATCGCTCAGTGAGCTACAGAGATCACGGGACCTGCAATTCAGATGCCAGGGATTATACCAGTGGTGGCCCATAATGCAGGGCACACGAGCGCCACCCCCCATCCATGCATCCAGCCCCCTAATCTACATGCAGGGTGCCAGACGCATGGATTCTAATCAGGGTTTTTTTTTTGAAGCACGTGATTAGAGCCAGAGGCTCTAATAGGCTTCAAAAAAGGATGGGCTCGGGGTGCAGAGCACTGCGCCCCTAGTCCACCCAGTTTTGTGACAGTAGAAAATGAATATTTGCTATTGTCACACAGATTCTCCTCCCGGCCAATCAGGAAGCGAAAAGGAGAAGCGATCCTGTTGGCCTAGGCCTAGGAGGAGGAAGGAGGAGATGGCCTAGTAGGAGAAAGGAGGAAGGAGGAGATGCACAGCGGAAGCCAATTTGATGCCGCGAATGAGACGCGTTGGAAGCCGCCACCCAGAGAGAAGCGCTGCCCGCACCGTAGATGGGGTAAGTGTGGGGCTGGTAACCGGCCAGCTGACCGACAGGGGTGCCCAGCAGAATCATAGATTGGCGCATAGAAATTCACCATTGTCACATAGAAATTCGCCAATGCTAATATGCATGCGTACATAGGCACAAACGGCCGTGAAGATTCCGTGCCAAGGCGCACACAATGCGTGGCAGATTCTGGTGCCCAGTGGCCTATTTAAAGCCAGCAGCATCAGCCACTAGTTGCTGGATGATCTTCAGCTCCCTGAGTGTTCTTGTGTTCCTGTTCTTCATTATTGGATTACCGACCCGGGTTGCCTTTGACCTGTCTTGTCTCCATTTCTGGCTTTGACCCATGGCTTGTTCCATTGACTCCGCTCCTATCTGCTATACCCGTGTATGACTTCTGGCTTGCTCTTTTGGATTTCTCTGCTGCCTGATTATCAGTGTATGACCCCGACTTACTGCTAACCTTGCTTGCTGCCTTACCCCTGGCTGAAACTCTGTGTATGACTACTGGCCTGGCTCCTGACCCTGCTTCTGGCTCTCCCTTCGGCCAAGTCTCATCCGGAACATCTGAGGGACCTCTGCCCAGCAGTGCATCCTGCTCATCCAGCCGCCATCCAGCAGACGTCTAATCACTCAGTCTATCGCAGCTGGCTTCTTTGGGCATAGCACTCCTTGTCACCACCTTGGCCTCTGACCAGGTATGTGACACATAGATTGTTCAATTGGCAGAGTGTTACAGGAGCTAGAGATCAGATAACAGCCTATGTGGATAGAGCTGTAAAATTGAAAACAGGAAAAGTATGTCCTGGGTTCTGTAAAGCTCAGCATACACTATACAATCAAATTGTACAAGCTCCTTTAGATCTACCATCAACTATGTAGTGCAAGGGCCTCCCCCTTTCCCCCATGTCATGGAGATTAACAGAGTTATTTGTACTCCAGCCTGGATGGAAACCACAGCTCCTTCCATTAGTACAGTGGAGAGGTGAGTATAGCCACTAAGAAGTGTTTAATTTCTAGGATCACTAAATGAATAAAACTGGAAAACATCTGACTAAAAGGCTAATGGAGCCACCTAATGTAAGGACTAGTAAGCTGCATGATATTTTTGCTTTAGATAAACTTCTAGCTATTATTACACTGATTTGTTTACACAGCTTTCAAATGTGTATGTTTGCTCTACACTGAGAAAGATAGAGAAAAAAGATCTCTTGGACTTTTTAGGTACACTATTATTTTCCACATTAAGTACAGGCTCCACATAGAATTAATAAAGTTAAAAATATACAGTTCATTAATGCTTCGCTATGCTGTTCCATAATATATCAATTCCTAATTATTATCCACGCCTTATATCCTTTCACAACATAGAAATTAAATATCATAACCTTCATACCTTCCTACAGTATTTGACCTGATATACTGTATATTCACCCTACTTATATTGTCAAAAATTTCATATGCTGGTCGATAGTGGAGTTTCTCTACGCGTTTCACAGAGGAGGTCAATATTTAGAGCAGCATAATGGACCCAGAGCTGCTAGCTTGTCACCAAGCTATACTAACAAAATGTACATTGTTATTATTATTATTATATTGTTTTATTGGCCAAATGTTGTAGCAACTCTTATGCCGCGTACACACGGTCGTACTTTTCGTCTACAAAAGTCGGACAGCCTGTCCGACTGACTTCCGGCAGACTTTCGGTGGACTTGCGGCGGACTTGCGGCCTACTTTCTAACGAACGGACTTGCCTACACACGACCACACAAAAGTCGGTCGGATTCGTACGTGATGACGTACACCGGACTAAAATAAGGAAGTTCATAGCCAGTAGCCAATAGGTGCCCTAGCGTGGCTTTTTGTCCGTCGGACTAGCACACAGACGAGCGGATTTCGGGGTCCGTCGTAGTTACGAAGTAAAGTTTTGAAGCATGTTTCAAATCTAAAGTACGTCGGATTTGAGGCTAAAAAAGTCAGTTGAAAGTCCGGAGAAGCCCACACACGATCGGATTACCAGCCAGCTTTAGTCCATCAGCGTCCGTTGGACTTTTGTAGACGAAAAGTAGGACCGTGTGTACGCGGCATTATTGTCAATTTCATTTCCTCACTAAAAAAAAAATAATAATAATAATAAAAAAATCATTGTCAGCATTCCATTCAGGCCAGATCAGTGCAACCCCAGTAAGAGCAGAAGAGGGTAACTGCAATCAGCTGATATGGTGGATACCATGCACATGGATGCAAATGATACATAGCATAAAGGTTTTTTAAGATTATACGATCACATCATTTTGATCTATATTGCACATTGAATAAACACTGAAAAAAAACTATTTACACTTAAAAAAGTAAGGCTTGTATTAGCTTTAATATGGCAGATGGGGGAGGTGGTATACACTTCAAACAAAAACCTAGAGTGAGATCTAAACTGAATATCTTGTAATGACCTTGTAAAACAAAAAACTAACAGATCACCTGTAAAAAGTAGCTGTTAAGTAACATGTATCCAGTGAAAAACCCATCAAAAATATGTCAATAAATCAATTGTACCCACACAGCATGCAGTATTATATCACAGAGCAGAATTCATAAAAGTATTTCTTTCATCATCAGTCCCTCCAGGTGAGCATCATTTAACCCCAGGGAGGGTATCAAACCTTAGAGCAAATGATGAAAGACAATGAAATACAATACTGGATCTATAAATAATTCTTCCTTACCCTTGGAGTATAAGTTTGTTGCAAGCAGATCAAACATGGAGAACACAAAGCAATGGACAAGCATGTTCTGGAATGAAATAGGCCAGTCAGGCATTGTTGAAGAATTTGTCTGTCATGGCAAAGCATGCATAGAATAATGGTGTTCTATAGTTCAGTTCAAGAGATGCATACTTGTGAAGGGGGAATAGATCTAAAGTCCACCACCATCTAAACTAAGTATGGAACACACTTACAGAAGATAGCTTGTCATGCAGTAGTCAGTATATATCATTTTGTTATGTTATCAGGCACTGTTCATATAGTACACACCCTAAAGTGGTTGTAAACTCTTTTGAGTGACTTCTACCTATAGGTAAGCGTAGAAAAGTACACAGGTACTCAACAAGACAATACACAGGTACTCGCTGACCAACGTGCACTCGCAGACTAACGTGCATTCGCTGACCAACGTGCACTCGCTGACCAACGTGCATTCACTGACCAACGTGCACTTGCTGACCAACGTAGACTAAAATCTCCAGTACATTTCAGTAATTTCAATTCAGTTTTAGTCATAGTATTTTGACTAAAATGGCATTTTCGTTTTAGTCTCATTTTAGTCTTTTGACTAAAATGGCTTTTAGTTTTAGTCATATTTTAGTCGACTAAATTAACACTGGCTCACTGACCCACGTGCACACACACACACAAAACACAAGTACTAACGATTCACACACACTACTCAGACAACACTCAGGTACTCACAATACACAGTTACTACCTGACACTAATACAGCCCACGGGCACTCGCAGCACTCATGTACTTACTATACACAGGTACACACTCACACTACCAGGGTCGGCCCATGCATTGTGGGCGCACCGGCGCCGCCCCCCCCCCCCTGATCCCTGCCGCCGCTTCCCTATCCATGCGCACAGCCCCTTTCAGGATGCCGAACGCATGGACTCTTATGGCAGCTTGGGAGGGGTTTTTTTTTTTTTAAGCACCTGATTAGAGCCTGAGGCTCTAATAGGCTTCAAAAAAGGGTGGGCTCAGGGTGCAGAGAGTGCGCCCTGATCCCACCCTGTCTTTTTAATTCTCCCATTTAGAGGAGTGTATGTCTCCCAAGGTTCAGAGAAGCAGGATCTTCCATTCTATGGATAGCGTAGGACCCACTGGTATTGGGGTACTTTGACATAGTAGTAGGCTTAGCACTATATAGCCATATGGTGTAACGAAATCCCCATATTTTCTGAATATGCTCAGGTGTTTTTAACTAGCCTTACAGGAGTTTCACTACTTTTTATTTGGAATATATATTTATCCACAAAACAACACTGTTTACATAATATATAAAAATGTTACAAAAGAAGACATAGATAAATACAACCAACCACTTTTTCCCCTTACCAGCTTGTGGACAGCCTTCCCAGAAGAGTTGAAGCTGTTAAAGCTAGAATGGGTGGGCCAACTCAATATTGAACCCTATGGACTAAAGACTGGGATGCCATTAAAGTCCATGTGAATGTAAAGGCAGGCATCCCAATACTTTTTGTAATATAGTGAACAGATGTCTTGTCAGCCCCTTTGTGATGATAATGAAAGCATGTAAAAAACACAAATGTACTAAATTTCGCTATAAATTGCACACAATTTTGAGCCTAAATATATTTGATACTTAATAGACTGACACAGTTTTCATTATTGTGATTTTATACTGCTCTTTTATTTTTTTTTTGGACCACTCAGATACTTTCTCATTCTACCTGGCTTCAAATTCTAGGGAGAACACTGCATAGCTTCTATGAATTAGGGTTTGGGAGCAATGACCCAAGGGCAAATAAGAATGATTTGATTGGTTCCACCTATTATCCAAAAAAGTAAGAATATCCCCTATTTCCAGGCACTGTGCTTATGTTGGACAACAAGCCTGTAACAACTTTATAATGTTCAGAAAAAAGGCAAAAAAGAATGTAATTAGACTATATCTGCGGTAGTCCAGCAGTTCTGAATGCGCAGTTGGCTCATGCACAAAAATGAATGATTTGCATGGCTCAATCCAGTCGCTTAATATGAAAAACAGTTGCTTTTGTTTTTTAGAGTTTGTGATGGAGGTAAAACATTTTTGGCAATAGAAAAAAGCCAGTTGAGAGCTATAGGCAACACAGATGATTTTTTCCCCTACATCTTACAAACATTTTTATAGACAAATCAAGGACTTCTCTGCTCTAAATGGCTAAAAGGTGAAATCTGATTGGTTGATTCCAGCCATAAAGCCATAAAGCCTCGTACACGCAATGAGAATATCAGACGAATGGTCGTCCATTTTTCTTTTTTTTTGCATGCTAGTCTGCAGATCGAACATGAAGAGGTCACTCAATTTACAAAAATTTTAGTACGACAAAATACAGAATTGGAAGTGATGTAGTGTATTGTATTGTATTTTCTGATGAAAACTGTATTGATTAAACAAGTCGTTCTGGTATTGCACGAGAAACATTTTCCTGCTTGTCCCTTCGATTAATTTCAGATGAACTGTCGCGTTCGGCTCTTGAAAGCTGTGTATTAACAATCAGATTATCATACAATTTGATTCGAAAAGCGTTATTTTTGGTACGTTTTTCTGATCGTGTGTACTAGGCTTTACTCTTTAGGGCACAGCTGCATGTGAGATTTTAATTACTTGTGTAGATGAGACTAAACTTGGTAAATTCTCTTTAAATGTCATGTGTAGTTGGCTTCTTAGTAATTGAACCTATTCAACTTTGATGAATAATTGCAGATTGTTGATTTTTCCCCACCAAAATAATTAGTCTTCATCACTGGCAGCAATTAGTGCTTTTAATCCAAAATTGTAGACTGTCTATAGCATTATGAAATCTTTGAGCACAAAGATCAAGAAAAAGCTAAGTGCAGAGACAGGGATGATAATGAAATGACATCTAAGTCCCAATATAACCGTAACCATATTTGCTCTATTATTGGTTTAGATCAGGTGGGCTTTGTACCAACCCGGGAAGCACGGTATACTATCTCTTATTTTACACTGCCAGCTACAAAAAGTCTCGCTGTGTTTTTCGCTAGATGTGGAAAAGGCATATGATCACCTGGACTCGGAGTTTTTGAAAGCAACACTGGAACAAATAGGTTTATCCCCAGGCTTAATTCAAAAAACCATGGCCTTGTATTCCACTCCATCAGCTCGTATTAGAGTGAACGGCCTACTCTCGGACCCCGTTCATTTATTGAATGGAACCCTTCAGGGGTGTCCTCTCTGGCCACTCCTGTGTATACTAGCAATGGAGCACTTGGCCCTGCATGCTAACAACTCAATACAGGACGTTGACATTGTTGGTAAGCAATACAAGATAAATTTGTTTGTGGATGACCTCTTGCTCCATATAACTAATCCAATAATTGCATTTCCGATGCTCCTAAAGGAATTAGAACTTTTCGGTACTCTAAGTAATTTCAAAATGAATGCGGCAAAATCACATTGTTTAAATATTACTCTCTCGAAGGACATCCAAGTTTCTCCTGCTGATAATTTTTCGTTCCAATAGGCCCAGTATTCTATTAATTATTTGGGGATCCAGATACCCAGACAAGACAAGATAAACTGTATGAGCTCAACTACCTTCCACTTGTGAATGTCATGCAATCTCGTCTTGAGAAATGGTCACCAATGCGACATTCATGGTTGGAACGGATGTCACTCTTTAAGGTGGACATCCTTCCTAGATTTCTTTATATTTTTCAAACAATCCCAATTAGGGTCCCAAGTTCTTTTTTCAGATCGACACAATCTATATTACTAAAATATATTTGGCCTAGATTCTCGGCTAGACTTAGATATGGAATTTTAGTGAAGAGGAGAGATGCTGGAGGTTAAGGCCTGCCGCATCTTGAATTATACCATGCGACGGCTTTACTTAGTAGGGTGCTAGATTGGTTCCACAATGGATCCCTCAAGCAGTGCGTTAATCTTGAGTCCAATCTAATGCCTGTACCACTGACCTCTCTCCCATGGCTTCTTCCTACTGATGGGTCACATTCAACACAAGTAACACCTTTGATTTCATCTTTATTATATGTATGGGACAAAGTCATCACAACTTACAACGTATCTTCACGCCCAGTGCCACTGACTCCAATATTGGGCAACCCAGTGTTTCCACCGGGTATGTCAGATAAAAGTTTCCTCTGTTGGCAACCACCACATCCTTCGCCCATCTGTCATTCATGTACGGACAGAGGCTTGAAAACTCTGGGTGAGCTCAGCTCCCGCCAGAAAACAGGTGAATGGCTTTAATACTTCCAGCTACGTAATTTTTATAAAGGGCTGAATAGATTAAGTCTCTGTAGGGACTTAACTCAGTTTGAGGAGTAATGCCTTTCTGACTCAAAATGTCCCTATGTATCTAAAAATGTATGGTATTCTGCTATTTCCCTTTCTATGTTCGAGACAGAGAGCGAGAATTAGGTAAAAATCTGTCCCATGTCGGATTTGGAGATGTTTTTATCTTGTGGGAGCGTCTACTGTACCACAACCCGCAAGCAGCTATCCGGGCATCTGGGGCTATGTCGCACACTTTCAATTTGGGGAGAGGCACGAGGCAGGGGTGTCCTTTGTCACCCCTGCTTTTCGCGCTAGCCATAGAACCCCTAGCCATTAAACTAAGAGCCAACCCTAATATTGTCGGATTTCGATACGGAGACAGGCAGGAGAAATTGATGCTATATGCTGATGATACCATGATCCTGCTTGGGGACGTAGACAAATCTCTTACAGAAGCAATGTCCACCATAGTGGAGTTTGGAAGATACTCGGGACTCCAGGTTAACTGGACCAAATCCTCCCTGATGCTTATTGATGAAGGGGGTACTCCTCCCAATAACAGTGCAGTGCCTCTAACCACCTCATTCAAATACTTAGGTATTCAGGTGACGCCTAGAATTAGAGACTACGGTAGATTAGATATATCCCCATTACTACAAAAATTTAGAGAATGGATTAAAACATGGAATTCACTCTGTCTGTCGGTAACAGGCAGGATGAATTTGATTAAAATGATTCTTATGCCCCATCTGTTATATGTACTTCATAATACACCCATGGTAGTGACCCTAAAGACGTTTAGAATCATTAATTCCCTATTTAGACTACTTATATGGAAGGGGCGCTCTCCAAGGATTAAACTTGAACATCTCCAACGTCCCAGGGATGAGAGAGGGCTCGCCCTTCCCAATCCCTGGCTCTACTATATAGCTGCGCAGCTGCAGCAACTGATAGGCACCATGTACGCTGGTGCAGAGAAAGAGAAACCTATACGCAGTTCCTCAGAACTAGTAATGTTGCACACAGTAAAAAAGACTTGGTTCCGACAGCCCTGGAGGGGTTCGATTTTGGCAAATCAAATAAGAAATACCCGACCTATGACCTAATCCAAAAAATTTGGTCCAAGACTAAATATATGCAGGGTGTGACAGGTTTCACGGACTACAGTCCAATATGGTTTAATGAAACTTACCCAGAATTAGCCAAGATACAACATGGGGCGATATGGAGGAGATATGGGGTGCTATATATCAGGCAGATTTTCCAAAACGGGAAACTGCATACATTTGAGAACTTGCAGAGGCTATTTGAGTTACCACAGTCCATGCGGTTTTACTACATGCAATTAAAACATGCAGTGGTGGCACAGAGTAAGTCCTCGGATTGGGTCTCTTCACCAACACCCGTGTTTAATATGATTGCAGAGGCTAGCAATACTAAGCGTTTTATATCACAGTGTTATGCCCCGTACACACGGTCGGACTTTGTTCGGACATTCCGACAACAAAATCCTAGGATTTTTTCCTTACGGATGTTGGCTCAAACTTGTCTTGCATACACACGGTCACACAAAGTTGTCGGAAAATCCGATCGTTCTAAACGCGGTGACGTAAAACACGTACGTCGGGACTATAAACGGGGCAGTGGCCAATAGCTTTCATCCCTTTATTTATTCTGAGCATGCATGGCACTTTGTCTGTCGGATTTGTGTACACACGATCGGAATTTCCGACAATGGATTTTGTTGTCGGAAAATTTTATATCCTGCTCTCAAACTTTGTGGGTCGGAAAATCCGATGGAAAATGTGTGATGGAGCCTACACACAGTCGGAATTTCCGACAACAAGGTCCTATCACACATTTTCCGTCGGAAAATCCGACCGTGTGTACAGGGCATAACAGTATGCTACTACAAAACTTTCTAAATAAACATCCTGTAGGAATGCTGGCCAAGTGGGAGAGGGATGTTGGCCCGCTAGATGGAGATGAATGGGAAGAGGTGTTGCAGGCTGTGCCCACATGCTCCATAAACGTTACGCAAAGATTGACACAACTGTATATCATATTACGAGTATATTATACCCCTCATAGATTATATGCTATGGGTCTTCGACCCACTCCACTTTGTACCAGATGCAAAAGGGAACATGGGGACCTGATCCACTTGCTGTGGAGGTGCCCAAAGCTTCACTCCTACTGGAAAGGGGTGGTGGACACAGTTAATGGGGTATTTCAGGTCACGTTACCTACAGACCCCAAGCGCTGCCTGCTCAATGTGTTAGATGAGCTGGGTTGGGAGGAAAATACTAAAGTGGCAGTTACTAAAGCTATATTTGTGGCACGTAAACTAATCATGACACACTAGATTTCAGAAGAGCCTCCTGCTCTTAAAGAATGGATTAATGCTGTGGGGGAAATGTTACGAAAGGATAACGTAATTTACCAACATGGAGGTTGCCCGCAGAAGTTCAAGAAACTCTGGGGACCATGGCTGAATGTTCCTGGGCTCGCCCGGTGGATTTGGTTGTGGGCAGATTGCTGGGTTTGGGGATATGAGGTACTAAATGTCAGGCAGATTGAGCCTTTTCTGTTCGGTATAGTTCCTTACTTGGTTTACTTATTCCCTTTGTTTATGCTGATGCTGGGGTAATATGTCCGTGAAATAAACAGTCTGACAATGTTTGGTTAGGTCGGTGACTTAAGAAATGTTGGTTAAATAATACAGTCCGCAGTGTATACAAATGTGATATACCTCATGGTAGAATGTATTACTGATCACAATTGTGAAGTCGGTATGTGTATTTTTTACATGTTTTCTTCAATAAAATTTTTCTTTGGATAAAAAAAAAAAAAATCTGTCCATTGGAATAAGATGTTCTTCCTCATCTTTAAAATAACTTTGTTGTCTTATGCCCCGTACACACGGTCGGATTTTCCAACGGAAAATGTTAGATGGGAGCTTGTTGTCGGAAATTCCGACCGTGTGTAGGCTCCTTTGGACATTTTCCATCGGAATTTCCGTCACACAAAATTTGAGAGCTGGATCTCAAATTTTCCGACAACAAAATCCGTTGTCGGAAATTCCAATTATGTGTACACAATTCCGACGCACAAAGTTTCACGCATGCTTGGAATCAAGCAGAAGAGCCGCACTAGCTATTGAACTTCATTTTTCTTGGCTCGTTGTATGTGTTGTACGTGACTGCGTTCTTGACGTTCGGAATTTCCGACAAGATTTGTGTGACTGTATTTGAGTGTATGCAAGACAAGTTTGAGCCAACATCCGTCGGAAAAAATCCATGGATTTTGTTATCGGAATGTCTGACCGCGTGTACACGGCATTATTCTCAGGAACGCAATTATAAGATTATGACGAATTAGTCCAGCTATGTCTGACCTATGCTTGAGATGCAGGAAGAGCCTTAATTCCAAAACATTGGAAATCCCAAATAACACCAACAATACGGGAATGGGTAGTAGAGATGAACCATATAATGCGAATGGAAGAGCTTGTATCTACAGTAAATAACAATGAATGTAATTTTGGGGAGGTCTGGGCACCGTGAGTGAAGTTTCTGGATTCTCCTCAGCTGTTATCTTTCCTGTGACTGTTGGGATCCTGTCTGCGGGATGCTATATCTATTTTTCCAGTACTCTGTTTTTTTTTGTTTTTTGTTTTTTTTCTTTCTTTTTTTCTTTCCTTTCTCTGTTTCTTTTTTTTTTATGTATAAAAATTGGCATTGATAGCGAATACGTCGGCATGTTACACCCATGCAATTTTTAGTATCTTAGCTGGTGAAAACACAAGTGGGAATGTGGAAACATTAAACTTGGTTAACCCAAGGATATTTATGTTACCTTCATTAAGTATAGTTATTTCCTTTCCTTTTTCTGTTTTGTTATATAATGCCATTATTTTCAATATATATTAAACTGAAGTCAAACATAACATATTTTTCTCTTAGTGCTTAAATTTGAAATAGTAGAATGACCGTAACATTGTAAAATATTTGTGCACAAAGATCAAGGAGAAGCTTAATGCAGAAACAAGAAAAAGAATGAAATGACGTAAAGTCACAATATAAAGTTTTGCCCCTGATCTTGCTTTCTCCAGTGACTCATACTTTTGCTTCTGATATAGCTGTATGACAAGAGGAAAATTACTGTTAAATAAAAAAAATGTATAAAACTAAAGGTATTTAACGAAAAAAACAGATGTGATGATACTTGCTAGAAGTGGATAATGTTTAGCGTGGAATGCATTTTTCTCCCATTTTTTTTTTCACAAATGCCCATCCATTCTACTACATTTCTGGAATGCCAAAGGGTGTAAAGGCTGCGCCAACCCAACACAGTATAGCCAGTTTACAGGATTTATACAGGAAGCCTTTTTCAGGGGTTGCTTTTTATTTATAATCACAAACATAATAGGCAGCCCATTGACATACATGCCAGGGTGACATGGCTGCTATTTGCAAGGCAGTGGCTGAGGGCCAGTTCACAGCAGAATGCAGTATTGGAAAGCTATGTTCCATATATGTTTCTCGCGCCGCCTTTGTGATCTTCAGCGGGTGACAATACATTCTTAAAGTGGGGTTCCACCCAAAAAACAAAACTACCTGTAAAAATTCTAAAAAAAAAAACAAAAAAACATTTGGATATTTTTTTTTTTTTCACTTACCTCTAAATGCCTGTTGCTAGGTGGGCCCTCGTAGTCTGCCTGTCCCTTAGCCTGGGCTGGTGACATCACTTCCTCCTCGGCACAGGAAGGGCTCCGCTCTGCTCCCTCCCTCCTGTCAATCATCTAGGACCCATTACAGGTCCCAGGTGATTGAGCGGCCAATCACGGCGCACGGCGCCGCTCGCGCATGCGCAGTGGGTGCCAGGCTGTGAAGCCACAGCCTGGCGCCCACAGTTGTAATGCCGGCGCCGACGAGCGGAGAGGGGAGACGAGCGGGGCTTCGATCCCCCGCATCGCTGGACCCAGGGACAGGTGAGTGTCCAATTAAAAGTCAGCAGCTGCAGTATTTGTAGCTGCTGACTTTTAATTTTTTTTTTTTGGACGGCCCCCCTGGGTGGAACTCCTCTTTAATGACACCTGAACACAGATCACAAACGTAGTGTCTTTGCAGGCACCAGATTACATGTTACCAGTAGGGATGAGCCGAACACCCCCGGTTCGGTTCACAGCAGAACATGCGAACAGTAGTATGCCTGTAAAGTGGCGCGTATTTCCCATGTTTAGAACAGTCCGAGAGCAAAATGACATTTCTAAAGGAAAAAAAACCTAATTTAAAAGTACTCGTGGCTATAATGAATTGTTGGTCCCGGCAATACACGTAAAAGTTCATTGATAAAAATGGCATGGGATTCCCTCACAGGGAAACCCTGAACCAAAATTTAAAAAAAAATGTGTGGGGGTCCCCTCAAATTCCATACAAGGCCCTTCAGGTCTGGTATGGATATTAAGGGGAACCCCGTGCCAAAATTTTAAAAAAATGGCGTGGGGGTCCCCCTCAAAATCCATACCAGACCCTTCAGGTCTGGTATGGATTTTAAAGGAAACCCCGCGCCAAAGTTTTTTTAAAAAATGGCGTGGGGTCCCCCAAAAATCCATACCAGACCCGTAACCGAGCGCGCAACCTGGCAGGCTGCAGGAAAAGAGGGGGGGATGAGAGAGCGCCCCCCCTCCTGAACCATGCCAGGCCACATGCCCTCAACATTGTTTTGCTTTCCCCCCAAAACATCTTGTCCCAGGCTTATCGTAATCTGGAAGCCCCCTTTAACAAGGGGACGCCCAGATACTGCCCCCCCCCTATGTGAAGGGTATGGTACCCCTACCAATTCACCAAAAAAAAGTCCAATATAGTAAAAATTACAGGAGACACTTTGGAACAGGTCCTTCATTAAAAAGAAAAAAACAATGTCTCGCAATGTAAATCCATCCTTGATGACAGCGCCCAACCGAAAAAAGAAAAAAAGCAACAACTCCGCTTGCATGGGAGGCTCCCGCCAAGTGATGCTTCTTCGTGATGTCAGGGGAAGGCGGGGTCACCGGTTTACATTATTGGGTGGCCCTGACCTCAGCTATATAAAAGCTGTTATCACGAAGAAGCGTCAGTCGGCGGGAGGCAGAGTTGTTGCATTTTTTTCTTTTTTCAGTCCGTCGGATGCTGTCATTGAAGATGGATTTACATCGCGGGACATTTTTATTTTTTTAATAAAGTACTTGTCTTTTGTTATTTTTACTATTTTTTGACACTTTTTTGTTGAATTGGTAGGGGTTCAATGTACCCCATACCCATTCACATAGGGGGGGCCAGGATATGGGTGTCCCCTTGTTAAAGGGGGCTTCCACATTCCGATAAGCCAGCCGCCCGCAGACCCCCACAACCACCGAGCAAGGGTTGTGGGGACAAGGTCTTTGTCCCCATCAACATGGGGACAAGATGTTTTGGGGGGACCCCAAAACATCCTCCCCATGTTGAGGGCATGTGGCCTGGTATTGTTCAGGAGGGGGGTGCTCGTTTGTCCCCCCTCTTTTCCTGAGACCTGCCAGGTTGCGTGCCCGGATAAGGATCTGGTATGGATTTTGGGGGGACCCCATGCCATTTAAAAAAAAAAATTGGCGTAGGGTTCCCCTTAATATCCATGCCAGACCTGAAGGGCCTGGTATGGATTTTGGGGGGACCCCACACATTTTTTTTTAATTTTGGTGCGGGGTTCCCCTTAATATTCATGCGAGACCAAAAGGGCCTAGTAATGGACTGGGAGGAACACATGCCATTTTTTTTAATGATTTTTTTCTATATTGCCGGTATCCAACAATACATTACAACCGCCATCAGTTTTAAATAACATTTTTTCCTTTAGAAATGTCATTTTGCTGTGGTATTGTTCTAAACACGGGAAAAAGGTGCTACTTTACAGGCATACTAAGGAGACCCCCCAGGCATGATGTTTAAAGGAATATTTCATTTTTATTGTTTCACTTTAAGCATTATTAAAATCACTGTTCCTGAAAAAACGTTTGTTTTAAAAACTTTTTTTGCATTGATACATACCCCCTGGGGCAGGACCCAGGTCCCCATACACTTTTTATGGCAATAACTTGCATATAAGCCTTTAAAATGATAAAATGAGCACTGTGACAGTTTTTTTTAATTTGTACATTTTTTTAATTAAAGTTTTACATTGTTTATAAAGAAGTACCATGACAATAAGAATATTAATTATGGTACCTTTGTCTCGTCAATATGTAGATAGGAAGGAAGAAGCTATATTGAACTTTAATGGTCCCGTATATCAACTGATGCTAAACAGTCAAAGATAAAATATTTAAAGAAATTTATTACAAAAATACATATAATGACAGATTTACAGATTAAAACAAATAGTGATAATAAAGGCAAAATTCTATAGTTGCACCAAATCGTGACAACTAGAACATAGATACCATCTGTATATTGGTTGCTCTACATGTTTCTCGGATTTACATTAGCCGCTTCTTCAGGAGCTTTCTACAGTTAGATGGTGATTAAAAAATGATTATCACATATCACATAACTATGAAAGTAGAGAAAATACATATTAGTCACAGAATAAAGTAAACAGATATGAGTACTTTATATATACATATAATAGCATTTTGTTGTAATTGAAGCGTCTGTTATGAATGAATATTATGTGAATCCCCCAATGTTCAATTGTCTTACCAAAAGGCATCAGATTGGAAAGGAAAAGATCAAGGAAAGATGACCCACCCCGGAGGGCACGGGAGCCCACTGAGAGGCACAGGATACAAATGATAATAGTCTATTTAGAAAAAAGGAATGTAATTAGTAGGGATGAGCCCAACACCCCCGGTTCGGTTCACGGCAGAACATGCGAATAGACCAAAAATTTGTGCGAACACGCCAACCCCGTTAAAGTTTATGGGACATGAACATGAAAAATCAAAAGTGCTCATTTTAAAGGCTAATATGCAAGTTATTGTCATAAAAAGTGTCTGGGGACCCGGGTCCTGCCCCAGGGGACATGTATCAATGCAAAATAAAGTTTTAAAAACTGACCTATTTTTTGGGAGCAGTGACTTTAATAATGCTTAAAGTGAAACAATAAAAGTGATATATTCCTTTAAATATCGTGCCTGGGGGTGTCTATAGTATGACTGTAAAGTGACACATTTTTCACGTGTTTAGAACAGTCCCTGCACAAAATGACATTTCTAAAGGAAAAAAGTCATTCAAAACTGCTTGCGGCTGTAATGTAATGTTGCCCCCCCCCCCCAGCCCATTACCAGGCCCTTTGGGTCTGGTATGGATATTAATTTGAACCCTGCACCCAAATTTAAAAAAAGGCGTGGGGCCCCTAGTCCCTATATATTCTGAACAGCAGCAGTATACAGGCAGTTCCCGGGTTACAAACAAGATAGGGAGTGTAGGTTTGTTCTTAAGTTGTTGTTTGTAATTTGGAACAGGTACATTTTGTAAGTGTAGCTCCAGCCATTTTTAAGCTTTTTGGATAACATAGGGAAGGGTTATCATCACCCCTGTCACATTTGTTTTGCTGTTTCACCTCACTTTCTGTCCCAATGACAATTGGATTTTGAAACTTTTGGGTTATTAGGGAAACAAGGATTGGTGATAAAGCATCAGTGGGGAGACACCTTTTTCCCATATTAACTCTTATAGGGCGTACACACGGTCGGACTTTGTTCGGACATTCCGACAACAAAATCCTAGGATTTTTTCCGACGGATGTTGGCTCAAACTTGTTTTGCATACACACGGTCGCACAAAGTTGTCGGAATTTCCGATCGCCAACCACGCGGTCACGTACACCACGTACGACGAGACTAGAAAAGGCCGGTTCAGAACCAAGCGCGAAACCCTTTGGGCTTCTTTTGCTAATCTCGTGTTAGTAAAAGTTTGGTGAGAGACGATTCGCGCTTTTTCAGACTCGTGGCTTTCAGATCGTTTTCTGCCGTTCAGTTTGTGCTTGTGGGTTTGTATCTGCTCTTCAGTGCATGCAGTCAGTTCGTATTGGAGTTTTCTGTGTGATCTTGCCTGCTCGTTGCTGTTTTTCAGGTCGCTCTTCACAGGCCTTGCTGTTCTTCAGTGCGTTCTGTTACTTCGTTCTGAGCAGCCGACCGTTTTCTAGCCATGTTTCGTATGCGTACTCCTCGTAGATTTCGTGCTGTGTGGGGGCTTGGTGTTGGGGTCCTGACCTTGACACAAGTCCAGTCCATGAACAGAGTGGGGAGGAGTTCATGGACCAAGAATTGGTTGCTTCAGCGTGACCAGTTCTGTCATATGCCTTTGCTCCGTGAGATCCGTGAGAATAATCCTGATGATTTCAGGAACTTTCTCCGGATGACGGACCCCGTGTTTCACCGTTTGTTGGCTTCGTTGACCCCCTATATCAGCAGGCAGGATACCTGCATGAGGCAAGCCATCACTCCGGAGCAGAGGTTGGTCGCTACCTTGCGGTATTTGGCCACAGGGAGAAGTCTGCAGGACTTGAAGTTCTGTTCTGCCATCATACAGGTCCTGCAGAAGGAGTATAAGAAGGTAAGATTTTTATCCTTTAATATCACATTTTATTGTATTGAATGTTTGATAATATATTGTATTTCTTTCCTCATTCTCTAATTACCATGATTGTAATATGCTGTGAATGTCCTCATGCATGCTGGATTTTTATGTAATTATTATTTTAGGTCCTTCGTACATATTTGCCCTTCACTAACCTCCCCAGCATGGTGTCTCCTGGCCCTATATTCACCTCATGTAGTCACTTAACAATGTATTTTATCAGCTCCATAGTAGTGCTTTACCCCAAACACCCCCTAAAATGTTTGGAAATGTTATTTTTGATTTAAATTCATGAAGAGTGCCAGAGGCTTTTTTTTGTGGTGTCCCCAAATAATTTTTAGTAACCCTCCCTCCCCCCAACTGCTAAGTCAGCTGATCCCAATTCTCTATCTATCCTCAATCATCTACCTGCTGACTTTGCCAAACCCATACACACTATACCCATCTCTTTACTGGTCAGATTTATGGATGAATTCCCCAAAGCATGTAGTGCAAGGGCCTGCCTGTATACTTTCAAATGGTACTGTTTAAAGTTTTAGGATCCTATTATTATCTTGATAGGTAATAGCAGAATGTCCAAATGTCCTCAAATGTGTACAGTGTGTATTTATATCTTTGTATTATGACACTTCTTACCTGTTCAGTGGGCTGCCAATAGTGTAACTAAGGAGGGGCTGTTCCAAGTAATACCCTGTATTTAGGCATTCATCTCTCAATGAAGTGAAGAGGGTTACCTGTCCAAGAGTTTCCCCCCCTATAATGTTAGAAATTGCCCATGAGAGGGGGGGGGGGGGAATATGATAGGTGTACCTTATACTTTGGCATTGTTAAATTCCCCTTAAGAAATGCTATCTGGAGGTTGCCCCATAATGTTTGTGTCTAATCTGCTTGCCATGTTTCTGTGAAAAAATAGTAATGTTTATTGTTTTTTCCTCAACAGTTTCCTTCCACGCCACAGGAATGGCAGACTGTGGCCTCCCACTTTGCCCAGCGGTGGGACTTTCCTAACTGCAGAGGGGCAATTGATGGGAAACACGTCCACATCGTCCCACCACCCAACTCGGGGTCATACTATTATAATTACAAGGGGTTTAATAGTATAGTGATGTTGGCGGTGGTGTCGGCTAATTACGACTTCTTGTATGTGGACGTGGGGAAGAATGGCCGGATGTCCGATGGTGGAGTCATCGCCCAGACGGAGTTCTACAGGCGTCTCCAGAATGGCAGCTTGGACTTGCCAGCTCCAGAGGACAATGTTGAAGGTCTCCCATTTGTGTTTGTTGCTGATGAAGCATTTGCGCTGGGGGACCACCTGATGCGGCCATTCCCGATGAGGACCCTCACCCCGGAACAGAGGGTTTTTAATTACCGGCTGGCCAGAGCCCGAAGAGTGGTGGAGAACACATTTGGAATCCTGGCCAGCCGGTTCCGACTATTTCTGACACCCATCCATATGGCGGAGTATAAACTGAACCATATAATACTTGCGTGCTGTGTTGTCCATAATTTTTTACGAAAACATTCAGCCAACTATGCTGGCTCAGTTGGGCCTGAGGCCGGAATCCTACATCCAACAACACTGACAGTGCTTGAAAGCAGACGTCCTGGCTTGCCCTCCCTGAGTGCCTGAGATGTCTGGTTACAATACCTGAAGTTCTTTGTGGGTAGGGGGGCTATCAATATGCCAGACAATATGTGAAGCCTTTTTCTAATAAAAAAAAAAACAAAAGAAATTCTTTGTGGACATTTACTGATTGTGTTTGTTTGAGCTGACCCTGACAGAAATGTGTTGAGTGCAGAAAATGGCGTGATTGTGTAACCTTATACAAAGCACTGTTGGCTGTTATTTACTAAATGCAAAGACACTTTTCACTACAAGTGCACTTGCAACTGCACTTAAACTGCACTTGTAGTGCAAAGTGGATTTGCCCTTAGGAAATAACCCCCATTTTCTCATAAAACAACAATTACATCACCCCAAAAATGTTGTAGCGTTGAGACAATAATCCACATATTCTTGATGAACAATCTTTTTAATACCAGCACAATCACATGTGCATTTACCAAAGGTTTTTCTGACAAAACAACATGTTTGTTGTATACCAATTTTTGTGGTGGCATTATCCAAAATCAAAATGTGCATTTTATAGAAAACAGGCCTGTGTAAAAACAACAAGAAAAGACACAAATCTTGATCTTACAAAGTTCACATTTGGTAGAACTGGAAGGCAATATCAGACATGAGTATTTAGGAACTGTGTTTGATATTGCGTTCAGATGGGGGGAAATCACCCCAGGAAAAGCCAAATTTGGAAGATGCACACAAATTTCACAATGTCAACATGTGCTATCTGCCATCACGGGGGATCAAGGGATGTGTTTTGGGGGAGAAACCCCTTCCTCACCGCTACTTTATTATTGAGGAAGGGCTTGCACCACCAAAACGCGTCCATTGATCTCCCGTGATGGCAGATAGCACATGTTGACACACTGTGTGCATCCTCCAAATTTGGCTTTGGGAAAAATCACAAAAACATTTTGCACATTGTAGCACACAAAAGAAGTAAGTGATTTGGAGGGGCTTTAAACTCGCCCCAAAACATCAATGATGTTTTTATATTTTGGAATAACATCATTGATGTTTTGCTTGATGATTTCCAATTGTAAATTACACCCCATGATCTCCCCGATCAGGATCTGGGCACTTTCGGATGTGAAAGGATCTGGATCCACAACCTCACGATCACCTAAAAAGAGAGGAACCCCAAAATAAATTTTGTTTCCAAAAAATGCCGCAATCCATCTCTTATCTGAGCCTGTGGTCGCAGACACTCACCTGTTGTGGTGACTAGTTCCACCACGTCTTCTTCCTCCTGCTCAGATTGTGTTCGGGGGATTTCACCTTCTTCCAGAGGTGGGGGGTCTCTGGTCTCCTCGGATGAGGGGTGTCCTCTGAGTCTTTTCTCCCCTATGTAAAACAAAAATGGTATAATTAGCACACAGATATTTAATGGCAGAACTATAAATAGGAAACATTGCTTGGAAGTGGGGTACAATTATCTATTTTAGATAGTTCCAAGATGTAATTTTTTTAATGCCCTTTGTTAAGCTGCAATACTTTACCTGTTTGGTACAAGCTTCACAGATGGAGTCACCCCTATAGTATACACTGGAGCACCTGTGTGGCCCCCCTGATAAAAAATGGTGTTCTGGTGTCCCACACTAGTGCTCCAGTGTCCAGATGTGAAAACAGCTGCTCAGTGTCCTCTCCTTACACACAATCTAGTTTGCATTTCATTCTAGTAACCAAGCCATCTACACAACCCAATTCTTTGAAGACAAGTATAGGGCCTCAAAATGGTGGCCAAATGCATATGGCCTAAACAATGGTATTTTAGAGTCCGAAAGAAAAATGTGTGATCCGAACGAATAATGTGCACATGAACATGAAAGTTGCCATTTTAAACTGTACAACAGTTCCTAAAAGCACATGGAGCAGCACGAACGTCATAAACATAAAGAATAGGAACACACCACAACTACTTACTTTTTTGCAGCACTCTCCGGATCTTTCTGTACTGCTCATGTTCTCGTAATTTGAGGTCCGACCACCGCTTCCTGAGCTGATCTTTCGATCGTCGTACCCCGAAATTCCGGTGCAGACTCCTGACCACTTTCGCCATAATCTTGGCCTTTCGGACATTGGGGTTGGGGTAAGGCCCATACTTTCCGTCATAGTCGGCCTTCTTCAGGATATCCACCATTTCCAACATCTCCCCAAAGGACATATTTGAGTCCTTAAATCTCCTTCTGGATCGGGACGTTTCAGGCTCGGGCCTTTCCTCCCCCTCCTCCTCGTTGCTACAATTAGCACGCACCTGCTGTCTATCCGCCATGTGCTCTTCCCCCACTGCGCCGAACGAAAAGGGGCGGGGAATAGACTAGAAAGAACGTCAGGGGCAGGCTGAGTTATACGCATGCGCAGTGTGTATAAAGCGTAACACACGTTTGTCTTACGTACGATCTGTGAGCGGAGGAAGGAGCATCGGAGACGCCGATCGTGCTAACGAAGGTAGGATCTAAACTTGGGCCTATACTGCTTCGAAATGGAAGCCTATATTGTAACAAGATTATTGGAGTTTTGCCTGGCATTATGGTTTGTCTTGTGTTGTGTCTTGCAGAGAAAATGGATGGTTTCAACGACCACAATTTCCTGCCCCTGTTTATTGACAAGTACAAAGAGCTGCCCTGTCTGTGGCAGGTCAGACACCCACATTATAATCACAAACAGAAGAGGCAAGCAGCGCTGGAGAAACTGCTGGAGTTGGTGAAGCCGGTGGTCCCCACAGCAACCATCCCTTATTTAAAAGCTAAAATTGGTGGCCTGAGGAGCACATATCTTAGGGAGCGCAAAAAGGTCACAGATTCCCAGAGGTCCGGAGCTGCAGCAGATGACGTTTATGTCCCCAGGCTGTGGTACTATGAGAGACTGCGATTTCTGTCAGACCAGACTGAAGTCAGGGAATCCCTCTCTACTCTTCCTTCCACGCTTCCTTCCATACCAGCTGAGGCTTCCGATGTCCAACCTGGGCCTTCCAGCCAGGAAGAAGTGGAGGAGCCCAGCTGGAGTCAGGTATAGCATTGTTCTACAGATTTCTGGGCAATAAATAAATGATGTTTACTAGATGTTATTATTGATCACTAATTGCTGATTAAAAAAAGTGTTTTACATATCAATAGACAGTAGTGGGCACCCAAAATTGGGACAAGAATGAAAACTGCTGGGCTCAGGATAGTCTGTTATATTTGTTAACATTCAATTTGCAGCAGTCAGGAGGTGAAAATTGTGTGTGATTGATTGAAAAAATACTAAAACTATGTCCCTTTTTCATACACAGGAAGACCTCAGCCAGGAGGAGGTTGTGGAATGTGGCAGTCAGGAGGAGGCGGGGATTAGTGGCAGCCAGGAGGGAGTGGGGCTAAGTGTCAGCCAAGAGAAGCCTGGGACCAGTCGCAGCCTGACTGAGTCTCAGGTTCCTCCCCTTCGCCTGCCACATAAAAGGGCCAGGAAGATGACTCCCAGTCCTGTGCAGGATTCAGCATACAGGCTGATCCAGGAGGCTTCTGCGTCCCTCAGAGCCTTCCCCAGTCCTGAAGAGGCCTTTGAGTGCATGGCTGCCACAAAATTGCAGGGCATGCAGGAGGGCCAACACAGGCTCTCTGAGGACCTGATTTATAAAGTCCTACGTAAGGGGGAGAGTGGGGAACTAACACCCAAGACGGATGTCATTGAGATGGACCATCCTCCTCCTCCTCCTCCTCCTGCTGCCACAACTCCACCACCACAGCCACAGCCTGGAAGGAAGCGTGGAAGGAAGACCAAAGAGTGATGGCCCTTGGTTCAGTCTGGTCTGACAGAAGATGCAGTCTCTTGTATGACCACAGCCTGGGGACATGTATGTCATCTGCTGCTTTCCGGATCTCTGGGACTTCTGGACCAGACTGCCCTCCCTAAGATATGGCCACCAATTTTGCTTTTAAATAATTGATGTCTGCCCTGGGGGTCCAAGGCTTCGCCAATTTCTGCAGTTTCTCCAGCGTTGCCTCCCTCTTTGTTTATAGTTGTGACCCCTTAATAAAAATTTTTTTTGGAAATTATACTCTCCTGTGTGTGTTTTCATCCAAAAAGGACAGTTTGTTGGTGACGATTCAGGTACATTTCTAAAGTACAATGTGAAATTAACAAGGGACAACAACACGAAACAATCTCCTACAGATTAAATAGAACAACATATCAATGGTGTTGTGGGAACTTGTCACAAAAAACACACACAAACATTTTCGGGAGTACAAATCAAAATCACCAAAAAAAAAAAAAATTAGGAACACAAAAAAAGATTCTACATTAAAGCCAAAAAAAACAAAAAATATATAAAAAAATATGTTGTCAGATGTGAGAAATCAAAATATATTGAGGGAATCCAGATAAATAGTAACGAAATAAGTTTGTGAGAAGTGTGTGTGAATATGAGCAGCAAAACTACTATATTCTTGTCACATTATAAAGAAGAAGTGCGCTGTATTAAACCATTTTTAACATTGCAGCGTGACGAAAGTGCTGTATCCATTGCGAACGCTAAGTTTACCAGAACGAGCTGTCCCGTCTCGGAATTTCTTCTGAGCATGCGTGGCACTTTGTGCGTTGGAACAGGCCACACACGGTCGGAATTGACGCGATCGGATTTTGTTGTCGGAAAATTTTATCTCCTGCTCTCCAACTTTGTGTGTCGGAAAATCCGATGGAAGCCCACACACGGCCCATCGGAAAATCCGACCATGTGTACGGGGCATTACAGGAGAGAATTTCCCTTCCTAGGGGTAGATTTCCTCTCACTTCCTGTTGTCTCCCTCCGTTTGTAAGTAGAAGTCCTTTGTAAGTCGGATGTTTGAAAATAAGGGACCGCCTGTATATACTATACAGCCTTCCCTATACACTCTGCTTAGGTGTTGGTAGTACCAGAACACTGTAAGCTCTCACAGTTACTCTTGGTGGGTGCTGGAATGGGCCCTGCTGTGAAATATTATATCAAGAATTGTAATTACATGCCCCTGTTAAACAGGGGCAGAAAAATATTCTTAGAAGCTATCATCGTGAAAATTGAGGAGGAATAGGATAGTCACTCAGCATAATAGAATAGTCACTCAGCATATGCAGTCTTCAGGGGATCCCACATCCATAGAAAAATCATTCAGTTACATCAGCATCAGGTGCTTGGTAGCTGGTGATTTAAGACTGATTCGTTTTTATGAATGTGAACCGATCAAAAGAGTCTGTGGACAGGCGCACTCTGTGATCGGTTACAAAGCCTCCAGCAGCACTGAATGTGCATTCAGAAAGAACGCAAGACAGGCCAGTAGCTCAATTGCATATTGAGCTAGCTTTGGCCAGTGGTCCATCCTCAAGACCCAGTAACCCAGTGAATGTTCTGGTGGAAAGGTCTCCAAGTTTGATCTTGCCCCTAGATATTCCTGCACCATGTAATTCAGATGCTGGCGATGGTTGCTGGAACTGATCAGACCTGGGTGCTGTGGACTAAATAAGTTCTGGATAAGTGCTGCAACCTTACCCTTGTAATGTGGATTAAGAAGGGTTGCCAGCCAGTAATGATCCCTCTCCTTGATAACACTGAACCTTTTTGCAGGCTTCGCAGGATCAGGGAGGTCATGCAGCGTAGATTTGCAGATGCATTTGATCCTGAGTTCTCTGAGTCACTAAGGATCACATGATCCTCAACCACCTCCTCCCAGCCATGTACAACTCCATGGGTTTCTGGGGACTGAAAACGATCCTTTGAAGACTGCTGCTGATGCTGAGTGTTATCCTCCACCTCCATGCTGACACAATCCACCTCCTCCTCCTCCTGCTCTCCTATTCCTGTTTGATCGGCGGGCCTGCAGGAATATCTAGTTAAAGGGGGCCTTGAGAGGTAAGGAAGTCCTCCTCTTCTTCCCACTGTTCTGCCTCAAGTGCCCTGCCCATTATTCCATGAAGCGTGTGCTCCAATAGGAAGACAAGAGGGACAGTATCACTGATGCATGCACTGTCACTGCTCACCATCCTCGTGGCCTCCTCAAATGGTGACAGGACAGTGCATGCATCCTTGATCAGTAGCCACTGGCATGGCGAAAAAAAACCAAGCTCCCCTGACCCTGTCCTGGTGCCATACTCACACAGGTACTCATTAATGGCCCTCTGCTGCATGTCCAGCCGCTGCAGCGTTGCCAACGTTGAGTTCCACCTGGTGGGCATGTCACAAGTGAGGCAGGTTGCATTCTCTTTGAATGTTAGCCAGCCGAGCACTGGCATTATATGACCGGTGGAAATGACTACAGACTTTCCTGGTCTGCCTCAGGAGATCCTGTAAGCCCAGGTACCTGCTCAAGAACCCCTGCACCACCAAATTCAGGACGTGTACCAAACAAGGAACATGGGTCAAGTGTCCCTGTCAGAGGGCGGAGAGAAGGTTGGTATCCAGACATAGCAAAGGAAAGGGCCCATAGGGGTCCTTTGAGGCACAGAATTGCTGGCAATAAGGAGAGGAAAAGGTGACCTCCCCTGTGGCCCAGTTGACACCAGGATTGTGGGCTTGTAGCCAAGGCATTCCAAGAATTACAGGAAACAGAGGTGAGGAGCTAATGTCCATACAAAGCAGTTCGTGGTGAGCACCGGCAATGGTGACTGGCAAAGGGGAAGTCTCTTGGGTAACCGGCCCAGATTGGTGAATGGACAGTCTTTGGGTCCTAGGAAGCAGAGGAATCTGATGTCTTGTTGCAAAAGATGAGTCCATAAAGCAGCTGCAGGCTCCTGAATCAATAATGGCGGGCACTGACAGAGTCTTTCCTGGAAGCGGCAAAGAGATAGAGAGGGCAAGATGAGAAGAGGTCTGGATTCCAGTAAGCACATGTTCAGGAGATTTTCGGAAACACTTACAAAGTTTAGTAGGGTAATTCTTGACATAGTGTCCAGGTTCCCCGCAGTAGAGACATAGATTATTTGCCCGGAGGCGTTGGCGCTCTTCCATAGTAAGAGAAGGGCGAAGCACCCCCAACTGCATGGGTTCCGAAGTGTCCGTTGTAGAAGTGGAATGAGAGGTAGGGGCCGGATGCAGGTGACTGGGCACTCTAGGTAACATCCAGGTTGGTTGGCAAAATCCAGTTGCTTTTTCCGACCTACATTCCCTCAGCCACCGGTCAATCTGTATGGCAAGATTGATTAATGCGTCTAGGGTCTGGGGTACACCAACTCGGGCTAGCTCATCCTTCAAAGGGTCAGACAGTCCCATGCGAAACGGGTAATGGAGCGTAGCGTCATTCCAGTCAGTGTCTGCGCTCCACCGGCAAAATTCAGCCACATAATCTTCCGCTGCCTTGCTGAAGGGCATGCAGTGCGGCTTCGGCAGTTGCAGAAAGCTGAGGGTCTTCATACAGTTGAGCCATGGCATTGAAGAAGGTGGTAAGCTTGGTCAACACATCAGCTTTCTGTTCCAGGAGGCGATGGGCCCAGGTTTGGGGTTCACCCGAAAGTAAAGAGACGACAAAGCCCACCTTTGTGGCTTCCAAAGAGAAGGTATGTGGCTGGAGGGCGAAGTACAGTTCGCAGGAATTGCAAAACGCCCTGAATTTGCTACATTCCCTAGCAAATTTTTCGGGTGTAGGGACACGTGGTTCGGGCGGAAGCATCACCACCGTAGGAGAGGATGAGGTGCCTGTAGAAGAGGTAGAGGCTTGAGGGGTTCCTTGGATTCCAGTGGGGGAAGACAGTACTTGGACCCGTTCCTCCAACTGGGTGTATACTTCTTGAAGGCTTTTGACAGCCTGGGTCAGGCCTGCTAAGTGCAAACAAAGTTCCTGCATAGGAGAGGTTCCCTGCTCGGGCTCAGACATGGCTGTTTGCTACTGTTACGTACCTAAAGGGTGAGCCCGAATTGCAGAGGATGGCCTCTCCTACGCCTCCGACTCGAGGGCCCCTGGTAGTGGTGACAGGGGTGCAGGAGTGCGGAGTGGTAAAAGTGCCTGGCAGGATCAACAGCAGAAGGATCAGATGGCTGGCACAGCTGACAGGATGGATCAGTAGACAGGAACTGCAGACTGGACAACTCAGCAGACAGGACAGCAGACTGGATGGATCAGCAGACAGGTGAGCAGCCTGGATGGCTCAGCAGACAGGCCCAGCAGACTAGATGGATCAGCAAACAGGTGAGCAGCCTGGATGGCTCAGCAGACAGGCCCAGCAGACTGGATGGATCAGCAAACAGGTGAGCAGCCTGAACGGCTCAGCAGACAGGCCCAGCAGACTGGATGGATCAGCAAACAGGTGAGCTGCCTGGATGGCTCAGCAGACAGGCCCAGCAGGCTGGATGGATCAGCAGACAAGCTCAGCAGACTAGATGGAAGTCCAGGAACGTCAGACAGGCAGGGTCGGAAAGCAGGCTGGCAGCAGAGGTACAAAAGGAGCAGGCAGAGGGATCATCAAACAAGCCAAGGGTCAGGCGGATAACAGGAACAGGTCAAAACAGGAGCAGATATCAGGTTTTTAGGGAATACATACACAGAGCTGCAGAGCAAACAGCAATGATGCAAGTGTCAGACAGGTTTAAATAACCAATACCTAACCCACCAGACACTAACGAGTGCAGGTGTGTGCATAGACGCCTGCCTGTTACTGACAGGATCTTCATGACAAACGGCCTGCAGTGAGATATAGCTAAACTGCATGCAGTGGATATATGTACATACGAGACTATCTGTATATATGTATTAAATACACTGCAGCTAACTGAATCACCTGACTGCCAAAAGTATATTAGAAACAGTACACCAGGAATGGCCTGCAGTCAGATATAGCTAAACTGTATGCAGTGGATATACACTCCCTCTCCGTCCACGCCAATGACACACTACACAAGGCAGACGTGCAGGCAAAAGGCAACCTGCCTTTGGCTAATTATGGCTCTTTTAGCTGAGGGCGCTGTGATTGGCCAAAGCATGCAGGTCATGGTGCATGTTCTGGCCAATCATCATACAGCAATGCACTGCACTCCCGCAGTGCATTATGGGCCGTTACACGCTGCTTGGCACTTACGGCCCATAATGTTCGGTTTTCAACAAACGGGTGAACAGCCAATGTTCGAGTCAAACTCATGTTCGACCCGAACAGAAAGCTCATCCATAGTAATCAGATATACACGAAAACCATCCATCCAGAGTGGTGGGTATAAGGTAAAAAAGAAGGTGTCAAATCCGGTGACAGTGACCTCTCTACCACACACAGGATGGCCTCTCACCTCACGAACACGAATGTTGCTGGTTATAGAGTCCTGCTGGATTACAATATCCAGTATAAGAAGCTAGAGAGAATTATAGCCAAACATTGGCCCATTCTTAAGTGTGATCGGACCTTGGGCCCAGTTCTCCCTCAATATCCCGAGTTTATTTATCATAAGGCACCCTCTCTTCGTGACCGTTTGGCACCAGGAGTAGTTGGTCTACCTGAAGTGGTGGATAATAAGTTAAGAAACAACAAAAAGTGTAGCGCTAAACCATATCATAAATGACAATAGATTGGTAGATATGCAGTGAAGGAGATCACCTATGCAAAGACCTATTCATAGGTAGGAAGTCCTGATATAGGTGTTATGACTAAAATGTAGCAATAGTTAGTCCTTATGTAGACATATTATAAACAGGTAATTCCAGTGTCCCAAAAAAGGCAGATCAGCTCACTACCACCGGGAGAAGAAAAGGCTTACCAGATGTGACGGACCCGACAGGGCATACGCCGAATTGGGTCAGATAAGGCTTGGGTGGTAAGTGGCTGTGGGTGTCTGTGATCTCACGGATTGCTGGATTCCTCCAACTGGCACCCGGGTCCTGGAAGGTGTGGGGAGTCCCAAGAATGTAGATGATTCTATGGATCCTAGGAGGGGTGAGGTGTTCCGTGGATGGATCCCTCAAACCAGCATTCGGTGGATTAGGTGATGGTGTTGATATAGAGAAAAGAAAGGAAGGGCCACATAGTGTAAATCCGAATACAAGATTTTAATTAAAACTGAAAGGATATACACTCACGTATAAGTCCAAAATGTAAAACAGCGCTGTAACAAAGTGGTGACAGTGGGGTCCTACCCGACGCGTTTCTTCCTAAAAAGACGTCATCTGGGGGTTACCCCCACTGTAGCCACACTCATATATATATAGGGGGTGCATCAGTGATCATGGAAATCAGCTCCACATTGAAAAAACCACACTTCCGGTATTGGCCAAAATGGCCGCCCGGCGTGTGTTCCAGACATGCGTTCCACACCTCACTTCCGGGTTAGAAGGTGAACCGGAAGTGGGGGAGCGATCTGAAACAAAAAAGAAGAAAGGATAAAACTATATGTCAGACAGAGTCTGACAGGAAACCTTGTATTTGTGCACAGTGAATAAGTGCAGCGTAGTGAGCGCAGATCGGGAGAACTCCCGATGCTGCGCATGCGCAGTATGTGTGCGCAGGGAGGGGAGGTGTCTCCAGTGTGTGAAACATGGGAAGTGACGTAGCTGGGAAGGTGAGCGCCGCAAAGGCACTGTGGTTGGGCATGCGCGGTGAAGATAAAGAGGTACTTGGAAAAGATGATGCGATGCCGCTGTCAGCGGACTTGATGACATGCGCAGTGAGGACTGAAAGGATGCTAAGGAAAATCAAGCTGTAAGCAAACGTGAAAGCAGTGCGGAGACTGCCTGGTGATGTGCATATGTGATAGGGATCCTAAAACACGAGTGCATAGATGAGCTGCACAAATGAGCATGAAATCATAAAAATATAAAAATATAAAAATATGAATCTCACACCAAATAAACACACTGGTAAATCCATAAAAAATAATAGAAAGAGCCAGTGCAAAAGGAGGGATAGTGGAGCGGGCTTCCATGAAACAGTATACAAGACATTGTGCCCATATGCATAAATACAAATGGCCAATACATTAATGTACAAAATAATATGGACATGCATGTAAGGCACTTCTTATGGGAATAGAATAAAATAAAATAAAAAGCACACTAAAGTGCCACATTAGTATGTATGAGACGTAAAAACAGGTTAAAATATGTATAAGCCCAACTAAGGCCAAAAGTAAATAAAATAAAATAAAAAGGAATCAAGAAACAGAAAGCAAATCGCGGAACCCCAAAAAACCTCTCTACCACACACAGGATGGCCTCTCACCTCATGAACACGAATGTTGCTGGTTATAGAGTCCTGCTGGATTACAATATCCAGTATAAGAAGCTAGAGAGAATTATAGCCAAACATTGGCCCATTCTTAAGTGTGATCGGACCTTGGGCCCAGTTCTCCCTCAATATCCCGAGTTTATTTATCGTAAGGCACCCTCTCTTCGTGACCGTTTGGCACCAGGAGTAGTTGATCTACCTAAAGTGGCGGATAATAAGTTATTCAGTTTTCTATCTGGCTTCTATGCGTGTGGCAAATGCGCAACTTGTAGGAAGGCCAGTAAAAACATTAAGAAGTGCAGAGGTGTATTTAGGTTTTGTGCTGCCCTAGGCCTGACTAAACTTGTGCACCCCCTAATTTAAATACGACCCACCGTTTCCTGTCAATGCCATGCCTCTTCCTGTTTAAGATCCGCCCTGTCATCTGTACACCACACCCTTTCCTCTTTAGGCTCCACCTTTTCTTCTTAGAGCTCCACCTCTTTCTCTCTGTACATTAAGCCACCCGGCCACTGCACATAAACGGCCGGGTGGTCATTTCCTTGTCCTGAGTGGACGTTCAGGAACGTTCCTCAGAGCGAGTGCTCGCAGCAGGGTCACGAGGCGCGCTGCGGCTTGATCCTGTGATCATTATGATCACAGAATCCAGCTGAGCAGAGATCGGGATATGGGTGCTGTGATCGGACCTCCCGAACACGTGACGGCTGTGTCCAATCGCAGCCGTCACAATGTAAAGAGAGATGCATGTCTCTGTGAAAGTTCTCCCCACCGAGCTCAGTGCGGTGTGGGGGGGGGGGGACTTGCAGATCTGTGACAGCTCTCTGTGTGAGGATGATTTTACACAGAGAGCTGTTACAGATCACCCCACAAACAGTACACCAAGCACCACTGTCCCCATAAAACATCTGTCTGTCCCCCATCACTGCCAACACCAAATAAACACTGATTTGGGTTATTTTTACCAAAGAAATGTAGTAGCATCATTTTTGGTCAAAATTTATCAAAAGAAAATACTTATTTGCAAAATTTTATAACAGAAACTAAGAAAAATGCTTTTTTATTTGTATTGTAAAAAATTAAAATCCCAGCGTTGATTAAATCCCACCAAAGAAAAGCTATATTTGTATGAAAAAAAACATAAAAATGTAATTTGAGTACAGTGTTGCATGACCGCGCAATTGTCATTCAAAGTGTGACAGCGCTGAAAGCTAAAAATTGGTCTGGGAAGGAGGGGGGTTAAAGTGCCCAGTATTAAAGTGGTTAAAAGTGGGTACCAAGTGCAGCCTCATCAGTGCCCATCAAAGCACCTCAACGGTGCCCATCAAAGCAGCCTCATCGGTGCCCATGAAAGCAGCCTCGTCAGTGCCCATCAATGCAGCCTCGTCAGTGCCCATCAATGCAGCCTCGTCAGTGCCCATCAATGCAGCCTCATCAGTGCAGCCTCGTCAGTGCCCATCAATGCAGCCTCATCAGTGCCCATCAAAGCTGCCTCATCAGTGCCCATCAAAGCTGCCTCATCAAAGCCCATCAAAGTAGCCTCATCAGTGCCCATCAAAGCAGCCTTATCAGTGCCCATCAAAGCTGCCTCATTAGTGCTTATCAGTGCAGCCTCATCAGTGCCCATCAATGCAGCCTCATCAGTGCCCATCAAAGCAGCTTCATTAGTGCTCATCAGTGCAGCCTCATTAGTGCTCATCAGTGCAGCCTCGTCAGTGCCCATCAGTGCAGCCTTGTCAGTGCCCATCAATGCAGCCTCGTCAGTGCCCATCAAAGCAGCCTCATCAGTGCCCATCAAAGCCAGTGTGAACTGAGCCTAAGCCTAGGTTCACATTGGAGCAATTTGTCATGCGATTTGAGAGATCAAATCGCATGAAAAGTCGCAGGCTATTGGAGGCAATGGCACTGTTCGAATCGGTGCGACACTGATTTTGCAGCATCGCACCGATTTGCAAAAGTAGTTTCTGTACTACTTTTGCCGATTTCAGGTGCGACTTCAATAGACATCTGTGAATGAAGCCACACAAATGTCTATCAATTAGGACCTGAAATCACGCTGACCTTGCTACTTTGAAATCGTGTGATTTCAAAGTAGCATCAATGTGAACCGGGGCTTAGAGATACAGGTAGCTATGAAAGGTTAACCACATATACAAGCAGACACTAAGGTGTTAAATGCCATTGATTCCAGAAGAAGCCTGCAGATATTGAGCTGTAAAGAGTTAATCATAAATGTAAGCAGCAGTGTACATGTGTCCATTGATGCAGAGTAGTAAAGCACAGCAAGGACACAAAGGGTTAAATATCAGAGAGTCCCGTATTTCAGATAACAGGGAGATGATAGGAGAAACAAAGTCAGAGCACAGATAAGCCCTGTGTGAGGTTTAAGGAGAGACAGTGAAGAGGATGGGGATTTTATTCTCACCCTCCAGGATATGCAGACTGTAGCTGAGTCTGCCCACTGAAGACACAATCCGACCCTGGAATCACAACACAGGAGGAGACGCTGACAAGTTCTCTCTCCTGTCTATGTAGAGGGGAAGGGGAGGGGGGGGGACTGTGAGCACACGCTGTGTGTGCTCCGTGTGAGAGACACTCGGCCAGCAAAGCAATGGACTGACTTGGAAGGCAGAGAGGGGGCTTTTTTCGTGTGGGGGGGGAGGGGTGGCCCGGCGGACGCCCCCCCCCCCCCCCCCCCCACAAAGTGCCGCCCTAGGCCTAGGCCTTGTTGGCCTAGGCCAAAATACAGCACTGAAGAAGCGGAAAGAGTTTGTCTCTACTGTAACACAAAAATGTTACCAGATAGAAAGTTTGATTACATGTACATCAGTGGGAGTGGTGCAAAGCTTGAGTGCCACTGTGGCCTTAAATATGTGGGTCGCACTTCAAGAGCACTTCATGTACGGGTGGGTGAACATATTATCAAAGAAGGAGAGATAAAAAAACTATGTTCAGTATCCCTCCCTCAGCTCACACAGAGAAAATATTGATAAAACAATAGTCAGCAGCTGCTATACTAAAATGAGATGCATCAAATATATGTCAAAGAAAAATTTCTAAAACATTAGCAGCGCTAGTGCAAAAATAGCAAATATTTAAAAATATCAATCAAAACAATCAAATTGCTTAAGAGTCCACTTAAACAAAGTATCAAATGGTGATCCACTCAGTGAAAGTCCATTAAGAAAAGGCAGGTGAGTATAAACTAGACGATCGTGGAAGAAAATATTAGCAGCGATAACAAGTCTCCATCACCACACCACTTGTGCCACAGCCCTGTAGGTAATCCACTTACCAGACCCTGCTGGTTAACACGCTTATCAATCAAAGGTATAATCGCTGTTCACTGGACACTTTTCATCTGTATTTTGCTCATTGCAAGCAATAGATAAAAAAATTCCACATAGAGTAATCCAGTACAATAATTTTTTATTCATTTAAAATTATCCCACAAAAAAGCACTCACAATGTTTGCATAATATAAGGGCATGTAACATCAATATTATGTCAGTCGTGCATTCCCCTCTAACCTCTCACCGCTCCCGCGGTTTTCCCGGGAAGGACGGACGAGGATAAGCCGACTCTGTAGATAGCTGCGCAGCAACGCCCTGACGCTGACGCGTTTCTGTCATCACTTTCGTCTTGTGTAATATGTTAATATACTCCTGATGTTATAAACAAATATAAGTTTAAGTGGTGTATAGCAAAAAAGTTTATTTTATTTTTTTATTTTGCATTTGTAATGTTATTATGCAAGAGAGTATATACAATTGCTAAGTCTAATGCAGATTAGGATTGACAGGTGAAGTGTGTTGTCAATTAGTCTGCAGCACATGTAGAAGTGACCCTCTGACAGAGTGTGTATTTATAGTTCAGAGCTGCGCTGCATAGCTACGCCCTCTGACGAAAGTGATGACAGAAATGAGTCCGCATCAGGGCATTGCTGCGCAGCTATCTACAGAGTCAGCTTATCCTCGTCTGTCCTTCCCGGGAACACCGCGGGAGCGGTGAGAGGTTAGAGGGGAATGCACGACTGACATAATATTGATGTTACATGCCCTTATATTATGCAAACATTGTGAGTGCTTTTTTGTGGGATAATTTTAAATGAATAAAAAATTATTGTACTGGATTACGCTATGTGGAATTTTCTTATCTATTGCTTGCAATGAGCAAAATACAGATGAAAAGTGTCCAGTGAACATCGATTATCCCTTTGAGTGATAAGCGTGTTAACCAGCAGGGTCTGGTAAGTGGATTACTTACAGGGCTGTGGCACAAGTGGTGTGGTGATGGAGACTTGGGATCGCTGCTAATATTTTCTTCCACGATCGTCTAGTTTATACTCACCTGCCTTTTATAGTTTATGCTCACCTAGTTTATACTCACCTGCAATTTCATTGATATTTTTAAATATTTGCTATTTTTGCACTACCGCTACTTTTCAGTTTTGCTCTATTTTTAATATTTTAATTTTTAACAAAATTAGGGATGAGCCGAACACCCCCCTGTTCGGTTCGCACCAGAACATGCGAACAGGCAAAAAATTTGTTCGAACACACGAACACCGTTAAAGTCTATGGGACACGAACATGAATAATCAAAAATGCTAATTTTAAAGGCTTATATGCAAGTTATTGTCATAAAAAGTGTTTGGGGACCCGGGTCCTGCCCCAGGGGACATGTATCAATGCAAAAAAAAGTTTTAAAAGGGCCATTTTTTCGGGAGCAGTGATTTTAATAATGCTTAACGTGAAACAATAAAAGTGTAATATTCCTTTAAATTTGGTACCTGGGGGGTGTCTATAGTATCCCTGTAAAGGGGCACATGTTTCCCGTGTTTAGAACAGTCTGACAGCAAAATGACATTTCAAAGGAAAAAAAGTAATTTAAAACTACTCGCGGCTATTAATGAATTGCCGGTCCGACAATACACATAAAAGTTCATTGATAAAAACGGCATACAGATGGCAAATGCACAAACAAATTGTAAATATACATGCATACACGTGCACAGCCATGCATGTGCATACATAGATATACTATGCCTAATATTATGCTGTGTCAGCATATATAACTAGCTTGGAAGTGCAGATAATACTATGTTGGTGGTGATGTTCACAGCACCCCAAGCTCAGCACCTATAGGAAAGATAACGATGTAGAAATATCAGTGCATGCGGCCACAAAGTGCATATATATCTCTGTATATATACACAGGTAATGTGATGAATCTTTACAACCATTCTTAAACCATGTGCTCTGTTGGCACAGGTTTATAGATGACCTGTTGGTCATCTGGACGGGCACTGAACAACTCCTTCTTGATTTTGTCAAACGGTTAAATGTCAACCAATTTAACCTTCATTTTACCTTCACCTATAACATCCATAGTATTTCCTTCCTGGATGTGAAAATCATTAAGAATTCCTCTGGTAAATTGATTACAGATCTATATCGCAAGCCTACAGCAGGCAACACACTTCTTCATGCTTCTAGCTCTCATCCCCGTCCTCTGGTACGCAGTATTCCTTATGCTCAGTACTTGAGACTGAGACAGAACTGCACAGAGGACGGGGATTTCCGTTTACAAGCAGATGCTTTACGTACACGTCTGTGGGCTCAGGGATATAGTCGTACGAATCTAAGGAAGGACTTCAATAGAGCCTTTGCTCGTACCCGACAATCACTTCTATATGGCCCTCCGTGCACTAAACAATCTCCAACTGTTAAAATTATTACAAAATTCTCGATTCATCATAATCATTTGCTCAATCTTTTGTCACAACATTGGCATTTACTTACTGAACACCACATTCTAAAAAAATATGTAAGATCTTCTCCGGATATGGTCTTTAGAAGAGCCACTTTCCTTAGGGATAAATTTACTAGCAGCCACTATAGGACCCATTTACCTTTATCGGAGGGCCCGAGTGGCACTTTTAAATGTGGAGATTGCCCACACTGCCTGTGGATCCAGGAAGGACAGAAATGTATCCTCCCAAATGGTGAGACATTTGTACCTCGGCATCATGCCAATTGTGGCACTAGAGGGGTCGCGTACCTGATGGTCTGTGCCTGCAAGGCCTTTTATGTAGGCAAGACCATCAGAGAACTACGACAAAGGTTGGGTGACCAGTTGTATGCCTTTACCAATGGCAAACTCACCACGTGGGGCCGCCACATAGGGATTCACAATAGATTCAATTCTGATTGTGTGAGATTTTTTGTTCTGGAAGTGATTCCAAAAGATCCTAGAGGAGGCGACTGGGACCGTAAAATCCTAAGACGAGAGTCTATTTGGATTGAACGGCGTAATGCCCTTACACCTTCGGGCCTCAATGAGGCGCATACATACAAATATTTTAATAACTCCTTGATGATGTCCTCCAACATCCCCTCCCCCCCTTCTCTTCTCTGGGTCTTCGTTTCGTTTTGTGTTTTTTTTTTTTTTGTGCTACCCATTTAATTTGACTATTATACCCCCCTTTATCCTTCTGCTGGTTTACTGGTACTAACACACACCTCTGAGATGTGCCAGTGTAATCCAATGTCCTACTAACGTGTAATTGCTCTTTGTATATCACTTTTTATATCTATTCAATTGTTGCTAGATTTAAGTTGGTGATATTTATTTTGTAAGAACAGTCTTTTGTAATTTTTGTAACCTTATTTTGTATTAAATTGGATTTCGCGTTGGTGTCCCTTCTGGGGGACTAGTCTCTCTTGCTTTTCCCCCAGTTCGGTACACTATTCGCCGTTTTTTAGTTAGATCTATGTCCTTCTCTACCAGCATCGCTCCCCAATAATTGTAACGGCTTGAGGAGTTCATTCTCCCCCTGGTGGCGAGCATGCGCCTCTCCAGCAAGGGGCGAGCTTTCCATATTGGTTGGCACCTCCCCCTGCTTCCCTGTGCTGACGCTGAATAGCATCCCTCAATGTAGGGCTGGTGCACGTGCGCATTGTCGTTCCCGGGCATGCGCAACAGGGAGAGTCAGACCCGGGGACAGCTGCACTTGACATTGTGCAGCGCCGTACGTACATCCGGGTTGGGGGTATGTAAGGCGGCCTCATCGGCCGCTTCTACTCAGACGGCGGGCACCCGGGATCTCACGCAATCACCTGCGCAAAGTGAGCCTTGTTGTTTATTTTGGATTTGAAAAAGAAGTTAACCTCTGCCTCATCCTCTCCTCTCTCCAGCCTTGTTTTGTGCGGTTCATTAGCGGATCTCCATTACCTAATGAGCTTCGCTCTGACCATACACTCCTGGCAGGTCAAGGGGAGTTTGTAGGCACTGTTTTTTACTGTGCTTATTTTGCCTTATTATTTTTTTATCTTTATTTTTTTTCAGACCCCCCTATATTACATCAATCACTGCTGAACATTGTTGGCTACTCCCGGGTGTCACAATATTCTTCCCTTTTTTTTCATTGTTGGGTGGGTTTTATATTATACCATTTTTGCCTGTGCACTTTCTCCCAGGTGTACTGTAGGATCTGGTGGTCTTTTCTTTCCTTTACTGTCTTCTTCCCCCCCTTCCCCAATCCCTTACCTCCCCTATCCCTGTCCCCTTACCCCCTCCCCTCTCCCTCCCTCTCCTCCTTTTTCCCTCTCTTTCCTCCCTTCATTCCCTTCTCCCTCCCCTTTACCCTTTCCTTCCCTTCCCTTCCCAATTCCCCCCCCCCCTCCTTTTCACCCTTCTCTCTTTTTTCGTTTCCTTTTTCTTTTTTCTTTTTTCTCCTCCTGCTCTACTCCTATCCACAGTCTTTTTGTGTCTTGGAGCATATTTCAACCCTCTTGGTACCCAAACCAATATGTGATGAATCTTTACAACCATTCTTAAACCATGTGCTCTGTTGGCACAGGTTTATAGATGACCTGTTGGTCATCTGGACGGGCACTGAACAACTCCTTCTTGATTTTGTCAAACGCTTAAATGTCAACCAATTTAACCTTTATTTTACCTTCACCTATGACATCCATAGTATTTCCTTCCTGGATGTGAAAATCATCAAGAATCCCTCCGGTAAATTGATTACAGATCTATATCGCAAGCCTACAGCAGGCAATACACTTCTTCATGCTTCTAGCTCTCATCCCGGTCCTCTGGTACGCAGTATTCCTTATGCTCAGTACTTGAGACTGAGATGGAACTGCACAGAGGACAGGGATTTCTGTTTACAAGCAGATGCTTTACGTACACGTCTGTTGGCTCAGGGATATAGTCGTACGAATCTAAGGAAGGCCTTCAATAGAGCCTTTGCTCGTACCCGACAATCGCTTCTATATGGCCCTCCGTGCACTAAACAATTTCCAACTGTTAAAATTATTACAAAATTCTCGATTCATCATAATCATTTGCACAATCTTTTGTCACAACATTGGCATTTACTTAATGAACACTACATTCTAAAAAAATATGTAAGATCTTCTCCGGAATTGGTCTTTAGAAGAGCCACTTTCCTTAGGGATAAATTTACCAGCAGCCATTATAGGACCCATTCACCTTTATCGGAGGGCCCGAGTGGCACTTTTAAATGTGGAGATTGCCCACACTGCCTGTGGATCCAGGAAGGACAGAAATGTATCCTCCCAAATGGTGAGACATTTGTACCTCGGCATCATGCCAATTGTGGCACTAGAGGGGTCGTGTACCTCATGGTCTGTGCCTGCAAGGCCTTTTATGTAGGCAAGACCATCAGAGAACTACAGCAAAGGTTGGGTGACCAGTTGTATACCTTTACCAATGGCAAACTCACCATGGTGGGCCGCCACATAGGGGTTCACCATAGATTCAATTCTGATTGTGTGAGATTTTTTGTTCTGGAAGTGATTCCAGAAGATCCTAGAGAAGGCGACTGGGACCGTAAAATCCTAAGACGAGAGTCTATTTGGATTGAACAGCGTAATGCCCTTACACCTCCGGGCCTCAATGAGGCGCATACATACAAATATTTTTTATAACTCCTTGATGATGTCCTCCAACATCCCCTCCCCCCCCCCTCCCCTTCTCTTCTCTGGTTCTTCGTTTCGTGTTTTTTTTTTTTTTTTGTGCTACCCATTTAATTTGACTATCATACCCCCCTTCATCCTTCTGCTTGTTTACTGGTACTAACACACACCTCTGAGATGTGCCAGTGTAATCCAATGTCCTACTAACGTGTAATTGCTCTTTGTATATCACTTTTTATATCTATTCAATTGTTGCTAGATTTAAGTTGGTGATATTTATTTTGTAAGAACAGTCTTTTGTAATTTTTGTAACATTATTTTGTATTAAATTGGATTTCGCATTGGTGTCCCTTCCGGGGGACTAGTCTCTCTTGCTTCTCCCCCAGTTCGGTACACTATTCGCCGGTTTTTATTTAGATATATGTCCTTCTCTACAGGCATCGCTCCCCAATAATTGTAACGGCTTGAGGAGTTCATTTTCCTCCTGGTGGCGAGCATGCGCCTCTCCAGCAAGGGGCGAGCTTTCCATATTGGTTGGCACCTCCCCCTGCTTCCCTGTGGTGACGCTGAATAGTGTCCCTCAATGTAGGACTGGTGCGTGTGCGCATTGTCGTTCATGCGCATGCCCAACAGGGAGAGTCGGACCCGGGGACGGCTGCGCTTGACGTTGTGCGACGCTGTATGCACATCCGGGTTGGGGGTATGTAAGGCGGCCTCATCCATCGCTTCTACTCAGACGGCGGACACCCGTGATCTCACGCAATCAGGTGTGCAAAGTGAGCCTTGTTGTTTATTTTGGATTTGAAAAAGAAGTTAACCTCTGCCTCATCCTCTCCTCTCTCCAGCCTTGTTTTGTGCGGTTCATTAGCGGGGCTCCATTACCTAATGAGCTTCGCTCTGACCATACACTCCTGGCAGGTCAAGGGGAGTTTGTAGGCACTGTTTTTTACTGTGCTTATTTTTTTATCTTTAACTTTTTTCAGACCCCCCTATATTACATCAATCACTGCTGAACATTGTTGGCTACTCCCGGGTGTCACAATATTCTTTCCTTTTTTTTCATTGTTTGGTGGGTTTTATATTTTTGCCTGTGCACTTCCTCCCGGGTGTACTGTAGGATCTGGTGGTCTTTCTCCTTCTTGCTTTTCTTTCCTTTACTGTCTTCTTCCCCCCCATTCCCCAATCCCTTACCTCCCCTATCCCTGTCCCCTTCCCCCCTCCCCTCTCCCCCCTCTCCTCCTTTTCCCCTCTCTTTCCTCCCTTCATTCCCTTCTCCCTTCCCAATTTCCCCCCCTCCTTTTCACCCTTCTTCTCTCTTTTTTCGTTTCATGTTTTCTTTTTTCTCCTCCTGCTCTACTCCTATCCACAGTGTTTTTGTGTCCCAAACCAATATATATTTTTATATATCTTTTACCCGTAGTCCATCCCAATAGCTCCCTGTGTCCGCCCCCAGGGGGAACACCCGTTCTGGGTGCCTCAGAAGTGCCGTTCTTTGCCCATTGGGGCAGTTTTTGGTGAGTCTTGCTATACAGTGTTCAAATACTCCAATATTACCATGTATTACAATGCATCACTGTTTCATTGCACTTTATGATTGTAACCTTGATTATATGCTTTTCTAGATGTTATAATTGGATGCCTCCTGAGGAAGCGGCATTGGGCGCGAAACTGTTGAGGCCAAACGTCCTTTTTCACATCATTGAGCCTCCATCTACACATGGGGGTTTTATTCATTGTCATTTTAATATGTGCTTAATTGTCTACTTTGTAACAAACTTTAAGTTATTCTTGTTGTAAATTGTATAATATATTTTTTTGTAAATAAAATAAATTGTAATTTTTATCTATGTCTTACTCTTGACCTGGGTACCGTAATAGTTCTACAATTTCCTTTTGGAGAAGTAGTCCCGATAAAAATCGCAGATTTCCAGCATTATTAGTAAAAAAATAATAATAAAAATGACATAAATCTATCCCCTATTTTGTAGACGCTATAACTTTTGTGCATATCAATCAATATACGCTTATTGCAATTTTTTTACCAAAAATATGTAGAAGAATACATATCGGCCTAAACTGAGGAAGAAATCTGTTTTTTTATATTTTTTGGGGGATATTTATTATAGAAAAAAAGTTCAAAATATTGTGTTTTTTTCAAAATTGTCGCTCTTTTTTTGTTTATAGCGCAAAAAATTAAAACCATAGCGGTGATCAAATACCACCAAAAGAAAGCTCTGTTTGTTTAGGTACAACGTCGCACGACCACGCAATTGTCAGTAAAAGCAAACCGCTATAGAAAAAAATGCGCTGGTCAGGAAGGGGCAAATCCTTCCGGGGGCTGAAGTGGTTAAAATAAAGTGCTACATAAAGGGGCAGATTTACTAAAACTGGAAAGGGCAAAATCTGGTGCAGCTCTGCATAGAAACCAATCAGCTTCAGAGCCCATTCACACAGGGGCAACACGACTTGCAGGTCGCCTCAGCAAGGCGACCTGCAAACGACTTCCGCGGCGACTTGCAAAACGACTTCTGTATAGAAGTCTATGCAAGTCGCCCCAAGTCGCCCCCAAAGTCGTACAGGAACCTTTTTTCTAAGTCGGAGCGACTTGCGTCGCTCCGATTAGAACGGTTCCATTGTACAGAACGGGAGGCGACTTGTCAGGCGACTAGGTCGCCTGACAAGTCGTCCCTGTGTGAAAACTCAAGGTTTTTTGTCAAAGCTTAGTTGAACAAGCTGAAGTTAAAAGCTGATGAGGCTACCATGCACAGCTGCACCAGACTTTGATTTCTCCATTTTTCATAAATCTCCCCTTTGTAGTTTTTTTTTTTTAGAACAAGCAGGTCTTTTTTCGGTGATATTGCTTTCAAAAATTATTTTATTTGCTATGCAATCTGTAGACAAAAAGACATAACGATACAAAAAATTTTTTTCAACTAACCGGTGTTAATTTTAAAACAATTAGTATTATGCCAATTCCTGCTACATTTTCCAAAATTCAAGCCATGAGTGGCTCTGTCAGCACCACTCAGCTCGACAAATTACAGTCTGAAAACTGAAATTGCTTGCTGGAAAATTCTGGACTAAAAGGACTACATTTAATCTGATGCAGTGACTGTCTTGGTATTCTGATACAATACGAGGTAGATTCTTCCATTTACGTTGTTTAGTGTGAATGGGGGTATCTATAGACTTCTCTTGTTCAGCCCGAGGGGGAGAACAATAGAATCCTAATAAGTATGGCTAGCTTTACTGTACAAAAAAATGCTGCATGTTATGTTATAATTTGTAACGCTTATAATGACACTAAGGTAACTATTCTGGTTTACAAAGTTCACGTTGTTTTTGTTTTGTTTTTTTTATTTAATTTTGCAACACAAAAAAAAAATATTAACCTCTTTGCACCTGCGCTATAGCCAAAAGAAGGCTTCATAGTTGCCAACATTGTAAATAAATTATAGGGACATTTTTTGTCTGTAGGCGGAGTCTTATTATAATTAGGGGGTGGGGCAGTCACTTTTAGGCGTGGTGTGGAGGGCATAGGAAAATGTGGCTAAGTGCGTCATGGGGGGAAATGGATGTGGTTTAAACAAAATAGTGGGCGTGGCTTAAATGGGGCATGGATCAAAGGGGGTGTGGTCCGAGTCTGAGATGAACGCAGGATGGAGGAAGAAAGAAAGAAATAAAGAGGGAAGGTGAGAGAAGGAAAGAAAGAAAGAAAGAGGGATGGAGGGACAGCAGGCCCAGATCCTACACCATAATAGAAATATGTGTTTTCCATAATAGCATTATTTCTATTATTAAATTGTAATATAAAATTAAATAGTTCAACTCACCATAATGCAGAATCTGTGGGGGCCCTGAGCGTGTCACTTGCCACCAGATGCCATCAGGTGTCCCCAGCAGAGTCCCTCCTTACATCAGGCATTCCCAGCAGAGTCCCTCCTTACATCAGGCATCCCCAGAAGAGTCCCTCCTTACATCAGGTGTCCCCAGCGGAGTGCCTCCTTACATCAGGTGTCCCAAGCGGAGTGCCTTCCTTACATAAGGTGTCCCCAGTGGAGTGCCCCCTTACATCAGGTGTCCCCAGTGGAGTGCCTCCTTAGATCAGGTGTCCCCAGTGTAGTACCTCCTTAGATTAGGTGTCCCCAGTGTAGTGCCTCCTTAGATCAGATGTCCCCAGTGCAGTGGAGTCCCTTGGCTCTGCCTCTCACAGACCGGCAGCAGGCCAGAGGGTTGGTGGCAGCTCCATGTTTGCAGGTCTCGTTTCCATGTGTTCAACGGAGAGGGGAGGGGCCTCCGATCCGTGCAGCTAATCGGCTTCAGTGTACAAGAGAATTGTCTACTTGTACACTGAAGAGAGAAGCCGATTGGCTGCACGGATCAGAGGCCCCTCCCCTCTCCACTGAACACAAGTGGAAAGAACCTGCTAGCCAAAAAGAGCAAGGGTGAGTCGGTTTACATTCGGGTATAGTTGTGCCACATCCAATGTTTACAAGAAATGTAACAAAATCCCCATGTGGTGGACTTTTAAGGCCATTTTGTGCCTTAAAAGTCCGCCACCTGGGGATTTTGTTTCATTTCTTGCTAACCAAAAAGAGAACTCGCGGCGGCCATATTTGTGGAGCCAGAAGCTCAGCTGCAGTGCCAAAAACAGTCCCGATTTCCCAGGACTAAAGCAAAATCCCGAGATTTTAATCGGGACGGCCTCAGATCGGGACACGGGTCCAAAAGTCAGGATTGTCCCAGGAAAATCTGAATTATTGGCGAGTGTGTGGCTACAGCGCGGGCCTAAATTGCTGGGAGGGTGTTTATGTACTTTCTCCCAAGCATGCGCTGCCTGTGCACCCCCTGCAGGGTGCGGGCAGTGTGCTCTGTGATCAGCGAGTCAATGAGACTGGGCTGATCACAGATTGGAGTAAGGGACAGATCCCGGCCCCTTACCATGTGATCAGCTGTCAGCCAAGGAGAAAAAAAAAAGCTGACTACCGGCATGTGTAAACGAGACATCGGTCCTGCACACAGAGAGCCACTGCCACCTCATCAGTGTCCACCAGTGCCACCTACCAGTGCCACCTATCAGTGTCCATAAGTACTGCTACGAAATTTAAAGGAATATTTTACTTTTGTTGTTTCACTTTAAGCATTATTAAAATCACTGCTCCCAAAAAAACGGCCGTTTTTAAAACTTTTTTTTGCATTGATACATGTCCCCTGGGGCAGGACCCAGGTCCCAAAACACTTTTTATGACAATACCATGCATATAAGCCTTTAAAATTTGCACTTTTGATTTCTCCCATAGACAATTCATTATAGCCGTGAGTAGTTTTAACCACTTGCCAACCGACGCACGACGATGTATGTAGGCAGAATGGCACGGGCAGGCATAAGGACTTACCTGTACGTCCTTGCCTGCCCGCGGGCGGGGGGTCCGATTGGACCCCTCCCGGTGCCTGCGGCGGTCAGATTATCGTCAGGGGTGATCAAAGGTGAGGGGGAGGCCACTCATTCGTGGCCACCCCATCAAAATTGCTCCTGGCGAATGAAATGCTTCCTCGGCTTCTGTAATGTAAACAGAAGCTGAGGAAGTGATGTCATCTCTCCTCGAGCCGGTCTTTTCGTTCCGGCGCCGAGGAGAGGAGACATCCAAGTAAGTTTGCACAACACTACACTTCCAGTAGAACACGCAGGCACACTTTTCACCCCCCCATCACCCCCCCAGTCACCCCCTGATCACCCCCCTGTACCCCCTGTCACAGTGACACCAAAAGCATTTTTTTTTCTGATTATTGCATTGGTGTCAGTTTGTGACAGTTATAAGTGGTAGGGCAGTTAGTGTTAGCCCCCTTTAGGTCTAGGGTACCCCCCTATTCCCCCCTAATAAAGTTTTAACCCCGTGATCACCCCCCGTCGCCAGTGTCACTAAGCGATCGTTTTTCTGATTGCTGTATTAGTGACACAGGTGACGCTAGTTAGGGAGGTAAGTATATAGGTTCACCATCAGTGTTTTATAGCGACAGGGACCCCCATATACTACCTAATAAAGGTTTTAACCCCCTGATTGCCCCCTAGTTAACCCTTTCATCAGTGATCACCGTATAAGTGTTACGGGTGACGCTGGTTAGTTAGTTTGTTTATTATAGTTTTAGGGCACCCGCCGGTTATTACCTAATAAAGGTATAACCCCCTAATTGCCCGGTGGTGATGTAAGTTATGTTTTTAGAGTCAGATAAGGTCTGCGTCGCCCTGGGCAGCGTCAGGTTAGCGCCAGTACCGCTAACACCCACGCACGCAGCATACACCTCCCTTAGTGGTATAGTATCTGAACGGATCAATATCTGATCCGATCAGCTCTATACTAGCGTCCCCAGCAGTTTAGGGTCCCCAAAAACGCAGTGTTAGCGGGATCAGCCCAGATACCTGCTAGCACCTGCGTTTTGCCTTTCGGTCCAGCCCACCCAAGTGCAGTATCGATCGATCACTGACACTTACAAAACACTAAGTACACATAACTGCAGCGTTCGCAGAGTCAGGCCTGATCCCTGCGATCGCTAACAGTTTTTTGGTAGCGTTTTGATACAGTCGCTGACAGTCAGGAGCTTTTTTGCCTGTGAGTCTCACTAGTGTACCACTAAATTTAGAGCCCAAAATGGCAAATTGAAGGTACACTAGTGAAGAGGCCTACATGTTTCTGAGCATGACAGATAGTGAAGAGGAAGTCACTCATCTGTCAGATTCAGGCTCAGAATACGATCCTGTAGACGACAGCGGCTCCATGACAGATAGCTCTGACGACTGAGTTGTGGTCCCTGCCAAGGTCAGGCGTACCAGACCCCAAACTTCTTCTTCTGTCCTTGATGTGCAAGAACCACAGTGCTCTCGTATGGAGCAGAGCAGTACTAGCGCTACTATTCCTTCTGGTGAACTGGCAAGCACCAGCGGCCTAGTACACCCTGGTCGTACATCCAGCACTGCAGTATCACGTGGTGACGTGGCGAGTCCCATAAGTGTAGTTCAAGCTGGCGAGGTGGCAAGCACAAGTAGTGTTCCGCTGCCACCAAGAAGATGAACACAGGCCCGTCGTGCCCATAGTGCCCTTCCTGCTGCATTCGCCAATCCGAATTGGGAGCCCACCACTTCTGCAGCACCCGTACTTCCCCCATTCACTGGCCATCCCGGAATTCAGGTGGAAACAGTTGATTTTACGCCACTTGATTTTTATTCACTGTTTTTCACCGAAGATCTCTATAGATCTATTGTGGACGAAAGCAATTTATACGCTGGTCAACACATCGCCACTATTCCCCAGTCCTCCCTTGCCAGAGATTGGAGACCAATTACGGTCTCCGAATTTAAGCTCTTTCTGAGCCTTTCCCTCAACATGGGCATAACTAAAAAGAGTGAGTTGCGGTCATATTGGTTCACTGACCCAATTCACCATATGCACTTGTTCTCTGCCTCCATGACCAGGGCATGATACGAGCAGATCTTGCGGTTCATGCACTTCAACAACAATGAACTCTGTCGTCCTCGTGGAGACCCTGAATATGATCAGCTCTACAAAATTCGGCCCCTCGTAAACCACTTCAACCAACGTTTAGCAGACTTGTTTACTCCCCATCAAGTTGTCTGCGTTGATGAGTCCCTGATTAAATTTTCTGGCCGCTTGTCATTTAAACAGTACCTTCCCAGCAAGCGTGCCAGATACGGGGTCAAGATGTATAAGCTCTGTGACAGGGCCACAGGCTATACATGTAGTTTTATGGTTTACGAGGGCAAAGATAGTCACGTAGAGCCGACAAACTGCCCTGACTACATAGGAAGCGCTGGCAAGATTGGGTGGGACTTGGTGTCACCCTTATTCGGAAAGGGGTACCATTTATATGTGGACAATTATTACACGAGCGTGCCACTTTTTAGTCACCTTTTTGATCATCAAATTGGAGCATGTGGCACCATGCAATCTAATCCCTGGGGCTTTCCCCAGCGGCTTGTAGATTCCCGTCTTAGGCTGGGGGAGAGAACCTGCTTGCGGTGTAATAATTTGCTCGCTATGAAGTGGAGGGACAATAAGAATGTTTTCGTTCTTACCTCCCTTCATGCAGACACGACGACCCAAATTACTATGGCGACTGGTGTTGTGGAGAAACCCCTCTGTGTCCACGAATATAACCAAAATATGGGAGGGGTGGACCTCAACGACCAGTTGTTGGCACTGTACCTAGTTGCCCGTAAGGCCAGACGCTGGTACAAAAAAGTGTCTGTTTATTTATTTCAATTGGCTTTGCTGAATGCTCATGTGCTATGCAGAGCTTCAGGACAGACTGGATCCTTCCTTAAATTCCAGGAAGAGATTATCAGAGCCCTTCTGTATCCAGACAGTGCTCCACCTCACCTTCCCCAACCAAATGCAGTAAGCCGGCTGCATGAGAGGCATTTTCCTTATGTCCTCCCGAGTACCCCTACCCAACGAGCCCCCCAAAGAAAATGTTGTGTCTGCAGAAAGCGCGGATATAGGCGTGACACCCGGTATTATTGTCCCTCCTGTCCTGACAATCCTGGTCTATGCATTGGTGAAGGTTTTGAGCGCTACCATACACTAGTTGAGTTTTAGCGTAGGGTACAGCATTGCACAGACTAGGACACACTTTCACAGAGTCTCCCAAGATGCCATCGCATTTTGAGAGACCCAAACCTGGAACCAGTTACAGTTATAAAAGTTACAGTTATAAAAAAAAAAAAATGTAAAAAATAAAATACACAAAAAAATATATAAAATAAAAAAAACAAAAATAGTTCTCTTCTCTCTCTCTCTATTCTCTCTATTGTTCTCCTCTTTTTTACTGTATTCTATTCTGCAATGTTTTATTGTTGTTATGTTTTATCATGTTTGCTTTTCAGGTATGTAATTTTTTTATAGTTTACTGTGTTTTATTGTTAACCATTTTTTTGTTTTCAGGTACGCCATTCAGCTGCAGCGCGGATTTATTTACCTTGACAGCAACAGTGTTTGCTCCCACGATACATAAAGCCGTGACTCCAGCGCTGTCGGAGGTGATTTCACCACCACAGTTACATACTTCAGCATATATGCCGAAGCGTGGGGGCAGCAGTGGGCAGAGGAGCGATTTGTTCCTACCTTTTGCGGGAGGATGCCCCCATGCTTCGGCACATATATATTTTAGGCACACGTTGCGTTAAATGTTTTATTTTTTACTATGTTTTTGTTTGTATTTTCTTAGCAGGTATGGTAAGTCTTACTGTTATACTGTAATGTTATTTTGTTTTATTGTTAACCATCATTTGCTTAGCAGGTACGCCATTCCGTTGCAGCGCGGATTTATTTATCTTGACAGCAACAGCGTTTGCTCCCACGAAACTCCTACGATTTCACCACCACAGTTACAAACTTCAGCATATATGCTGAAGCGTGGGGGCAGCAGTGGGCGGAGGAGCGATTTGCTCCTACCTTTTGCAAAAGGATGCCCCCATGCTTCGGCCTATATAAACGGTGCCTATATGCCCATCATTAGAAGTGGGTGGATGAAGGGAGGTATTCTAATGGTGGGCATACCCACCGATCAATCTCTTTTTTTCGCTCAGCCCACAGGCTGAATAAAAAAAAAGTTTACAATATATGCCCAACAAGGACCAGCAAGGTACTGGTATGTTGCGGGACTTTAAGTGGTTATACCAGAATGATGCCTGCAGGTTTAGGTATCATCTTGGTATCATTCTTTTCAGCCAGCGGTCGGCTTTCATGTAAAAGCAATCCTAGCAGCTAATTAGCCTCTAGACTGCTTTTATAAGCATTGGGAGAGAATGCCCCCCCTCCCACCATCTTCCATGTTTTTCTCTGGTTCTCCTGTCCCAACAGGGAACCTGAGAATGCAGCCGTTGATTCAGCCAGCTGATCATAGAGCTGATCAGAGACCAGAATGGCTCCAATCATCTCTATGGCCTAAGAAACCTGAAGCTACGAGCATTTTATGACTTAGATTTCGCCGGATGTAAACAGCGCCATTGGGAAATTGGGAAAGAATTTTATCACACCGATCTTGGTGTGGTCAGATGCTTTGAGGGCAGAGGAGAGATCTAGGGTCTAATAGACCCCATTTTTTTCAAAAAAGAGTACCTGTCACTACCTATTGCTACCATAGGGGATATTTACATTCCCTGAGATAACAATAAAAATGCTAAAAAAAAAAAAAAATCAAAGGAACAGTTTAAAAATAAGATAAAAAAGCAAAAAAAAAAAGAAAGAAAGAAAAAAAAAAGCATCCCTGTTCCCCCCCCCCACTCTTGCGCAAAGGCAAACGCAAGCATCGGTCTGGCGACAAATGTAAACAGCAATTGCACCATGCATGTGAGGTATCACCGCGAAGGTCAGATCAAGGGCAATATATTTAGTAGTAGACCTCCTCTGTAAATCTAAAGTGGTAACCTGTAAAGGCTTTTAAAAATGTATTTTGTTTGTCGCCACTGCACGTTTGTGCGCAATTTTAAAGCATGTCGTGTTTGGTATCCATGTACTCGGCCTAAGATCATCTTTTTTATTTAATCAAAAATTCGGGGAAATATAGTGTGTTTTAGTGCATTAAAATTTAAAAAAGTGTGTTTTTTCCCAAAAAAATGCGTTTGAAAAATCGCTGCACAAATATTGTGTGAAAAAAAAAAATGAAACACCCACCATTTTAATCTGTAGGGCCTTTGCTTTAAAATATATATATATAATGTTTGGGGGTTCAAAGTGATTTTCTTGCAAAAAAAAATAATTTTTTCATGTAAACAAAAAGTGTCAGAAAGGGCTTTGTCTTCAAGTGGTTAGAAGAGTGGGTGATGTGTGACATAAGCTTCTAAATGTTGTGCATAAAATGCCAGGACAGTTCAAAACCCCCCCAAATGACCCCATTTTGGAAAGTAGACACCCCAAGCTATTTGCTGAGAGGCATGTCAAGTCCATGGAATATTTATATTGTAACACAAGTTGCGGAAAAAAGACAATTTTTTTTTTTTTTTTTTTGCACAAAGTTGTCACTAAATGATATATTGCTCAAACATGCCATTAGAATATGTGAAATTACACCCCAAAATACATTCTGTTGCTTCTCCTGAGTTCAGGGATACCACATGTGTGAGACTTTTTGGGAGCCTAGCTGTGTACGGGACCCCGAAAACCAAACACCGCCTTTAGGCTTTCTAAGGTTGTAAATTTTTGATTTCACTCCTCACTGTCTATCACAGTTTTGGAGGCCATGGAATGCCCAGATGGCACAAACCCCCCCCCCCCAAATGACCCTATTTTGGAAAGTAGACACCCCAAACTATTTGCTGAGAGGTATGGCGAGTATTTTGCAGACCTCACTTTTTGTCACAAAGTTTTGAAAAACGAAAAAAGAAAAAAAATACATTTTTCTTGTCTTTCTTCATTTTCGAAAACAAATGAGAGCTGCAAAATACTCACCATGCCTCTCAGCAAATAGCTTGGGGTGTTGACTTTCCAAAATGGGGTCATTTGGGGGGGGGTTTGTGCTATCTTGGCATTTTATGGCCTACGAAACTGTGATAGGTAGTGAGGAGTGAAATCAAAAATGTATGCCCTTAAAAATCCTGAAGGCAGTGATTGGTTTTCGGGGCCCCGTATGCAGCTAGGCCCCCAAAAAGTCCCACACATGTGGTATCCCCATCAGGAGAAGCAGCAGGATGTATTTTGGGGTGTAATTCCACATATGCCCATGGCATGTTTGAGAAATATATCATTTAGTGACAACTTTGTGCAAAAAAAAGTTTGTCACTTTCCCGCAACTTGTGGCAAAATATAAAATATCCCATGGACTCAACATGCCTCTTAACAAATTGCTTGGGGTGTCTACTTTCAAAAATGGGGTAATTTTGGGGGGGGGGGGTTGTGCCATCTGGGCATTTTATGGCCTTCAAAACTGTGATAGGTAGTGAGGAGTGAAATCAAAAATTTACGCCCTTAGAAATCCTGAAGGCGGTGCTTGGATTTCGGGTCCCCGTACGCGGCTAGGCTCCCAAAAAGTCCCACACGTGTGGTATCCCCGTACTCAGGAGAATCAGCAGAATGTATTTTGGGGTGCAATTCCACATATGCCCATGGCCTGTGTGAGCAATATATCATTTAGTGACAACTTATTGTAAAAATTTTTTTATTTTTTATCATTATTCATTTACTTGGGACAAAAAATATGTAATATTTAATGGGCTTAACATGCCTCTCAGCAATTTCCTTGGGGTGTCTCCTTTCCAAAATCGGGTCATTTGGGGGGGTTTGTACTGCCCTGCCATTTTAGCACCTCAAGAAATGAGAGAGGCAGTCATAAATTAAAAGCTGTGTAAATTCCAGAAAATGTACCCTAGTTTGTAGACACTATAACTTTTGCGCAAAATTAATAAATATACGCGTATTGACATTTTTTTTTACCAAGGACATGTGGCCGAATACATTTTGGCCTAAATGTATGACTAAAATTGAGTTTATTGGATTTTTTTTATAACAAAAAGTTGAAAATATCATTTTTTTTTAAGTGGTTAAATGATTTTTTTTTCTTTAGAAATGTAATTTTGTGCAGGGACTGTTTTAAACACGGGAAATACTACAGGCATACTATAGACACCACCCAGGTACAAAATTTAAAGGAATATTTCACTTTTATTGTTTCACTTCAAGCCTTATTTAAATCACTGCTCCCGAAAAAATGTCAGTTTTTAAAACTTTTTTTTTGCATTGATTCATGTCCCCTGGGGCAGGACCCAGGTCACCAAACACTTTTTATGAAAATAACTTGCATATTAACCCTTAAAATTAGCACTTTTGATTTTTCATGTTTGTGTCCCATAGACTTTAACGGTGTTCGCGCGTTTTTTGCCTGTTCACATGTTCTGCTGAAAACCGAACCGGGGGGGGGGGGGGGTTGTCCGGCTCATCCCTACTTATCAGTGCCTATTGGTGTCCATCTGTGCAGCCTCATCAGCACAGATCAATGAAGGAGAAAAATTACCTGTTTGCAAACTATTAAAACTTTTTTTTGTTTGTTTTTTCAAAATTTTGGGTCTTTTTTTGTTTGTGTAGCAAAAAATAAAAACCCCAGTAGTGATTAAATTCTACAAAAAGAAAGCTCTATTTGTGTGTAAAAAATGATAAAAATGTAATTTGGTTACAGTGTAGCATGACCGCGCAATTGTCATTCAAAAGAGTGACAGTGCTGAAAGCTGAAAATTGGCTTGGGCAGGAAGGGGATTTAAAGTGGTTGTAAAGGCAGAAGGGTTTTTATCTAAATTTATTCTATGCATTAAGATAAAAAGCCTTCTGAGTGCAGCAGCCCCCCTAACACTTACCTGAGGTCCCTCTCTGTCCAGCAATGTCCACGAGTGTCTCAGCTGTTTGAGATTCTCCCTCCTAATTGGCTGAGACACAGCGCCATTGTCTGCCGCTGCTGTCAATCAAAGTCAGCTAGCCAATCAGGGGCGAGAGGGGCCAGGTCAGGGCTCTGTGTCTGAATGGACACAGGGAGCTGTGACTCGGCTAAGGTGCCCCATAGCAAGCTGCTTGATGTGGGGGCACTGAACATGAGGGAGGGGCCAGGATCACAGAAGAGGGACCCGAGAGGAGGAGGATCTGGGCTGCTCTGTGCAAATCCACTGCAATAGAGCAGGTAAGTATAATGTAGCACTAACCCCGCAGGAGTCGCTTAAGTATCTTGCTGCATACTCTGCCTCTCAACCCCAATAACAGTCTCTGCTCCTCTTGGCACTCCTGGCAATAGTGTAAATGCAACAACCAATGAGAAACACATACGTTATGAGAAAACACAGAAATTGTCTTTACTGCAATATTTATGTTGAAAAATAACAGACACTAACAGTATATATATTCAAGTAATCAACTGGAGAGCAATAACTGAGATTAAGAGCAATATAGCTAATAACTGTATTGAAGCTGCTCCTAGGGGATTCCAAACTTGAGAATGTCCCCGTGAGCAGAGACACACTTAAATGGCAAATAAATCACAATATGACACTTTATATTGGATTGGTTACTTTTACTCAAATTGGCTCTATGAGTCCAGGCAGAAGGAGAGCAGAAGAATGACCTGCTCTTATGTCAATCCCCCCAGGCCCAACTACACACACGCTACTCAGTTCAACATTTAGTGGCTTAACTTCTCAGATAAACTATCCCACACACCCACTACATATACAGAGCCCTGAACATGTGTGTGCGTGCCCGTATGGCACCAGTACCTTCAGTCTCTTGGCAGAAAGATGAGGCCTTGGATCTTCAGCTAGCCACTCTTGTTGGTGCACTTAAACTAAGTAGCATGGCCAAACAACACAACTGGCCCGGATTATCAAGTAAAGAATGCAGGATCTTCCCCAGAAGCGTGGAAGGACAATAGTGTCTGTATACAGTGTCTCTGTATCTGAATGGCCTTGTGTCCTGTGGCACTACAGGTGTCAGCAAGATGACTAAGCAATTATGACTGAGCAATTATGTCTGTATCCATACAACTTTATCTGTGTGCAGTGTCCTTGTTTCCTGCAAAAAAGCGAATGCCCTCTCACCCAATCCTGCGATCAAGGCCCAAAGGAACGTCCTGGAACAGGCAGGTTCTTCCAGTGACCCGGATGGTCACCTCACACCGGAATGCTTCACACCACCGATGCAGGTGCGTCTGTATATGCACCTGGGATCCCCCCTCTCTTAGGCTGGATGTCCCCGACCGGCTGTGGATGTCTGAAACAATGCGTTTGACCGACTTGGGAGGCAGCACCGCTCCCCTAAGTCCAGTCTGTTCTCCTGCCTCGTGGTGACTGAATTCCCTCAGGAAATCAAGATGGAGTCTTTTGCTTCTCTCTCCCCAGAGCAGACTGGCTTTGCAGTTTTGTGTCCATAGAAAGCTATAGGGACATTTTAGATAGGGACTACATATCCCAGAATCCTTTGCAGCTGCTGCTGCTATTGCTATTGCTAAAGTCTTTCTCATTGGCCCTCTGTATTGTTCCTGTAATTGGCACTCCTCCTCCTGCCAATAGGAACACAGGGGGGATGCAGAGTGAGCAGCCCTGTGTGTCTGTGTGAGGAGAAAAAAAGGGAGGGGGAAAATATCCCCCTCAGACACTGACAGGCACTTTCTCCCTCACCTAAGAATCTCGGCCAACTTGGCCAGGCTGTGGCACACGCAGGGCACCTGCTACAATACCTTTTTTTTTTCATAGGGGAAAAAAACGAGACTTTACAATCACTTGTAGTGCCCAGTAAGCAAGTGGTTAACTAACAAAATAAAGAAAAAAAAAGTTGAAATATTAATATATAATAATAGAAATAATTAAAAAAACAAACATAAAAATATGTTTACTGACAATTATTTAATACCAGGGTCCACTTCGGATCTTACTTAAATTGATTATTTACATACTATAGGCTCTAGCACTACACAGATGTTAATACATCTGAAGGAGATTATACAGATAAAAGTTGTGTTTCTTTCAGGTGCCGATCAGAAAAGTTGGAGGCTGAGCTGTAGAGAAGTCTAAAGACATACAGTCTCTGTACGTTTCCCTTTAGATTTATTAGCAAATATGTAATGCCAAGGCCTATCCAAACAATGAGTTTAAAACATATTCCTATAACCCTAATGCCGCGTACACACGATCGGATTTTCCGACAAAAAAAACATGGATTCTTTTCTGAAGGATGTTGGCTCAAACTTGTCTTGCATACACATGGTCACACAAATGTTGTCGGAAATTCCGAACATCGTGAACACAGCAACGTACAAGATGTACGACGAGCCGAGAAAAGGGAAGTTTAATAGCCAGTGTGGCTCCTTCTGCTTGATTCCGAGCATGCGTTCTCTTTAACGGACTTGTGTACACAAGATCGGACTTTCCAGGAACAAGTGAAGTTGAATTTGCTCTCAAACACTTGTGGCCGTAAATTCCGACAACAAGCTCACATCGAACATTTCCCGTCGGAAAGTCCGACCGTGCATAAGAGTTCAATAAAGGGAAACCTGTAATGCCGCGTACACACGGTCGGATTTTTCGACTGGACTTGTCCGACGGACGCCGGACCAAATCCGGCGGACAATCCGATCGTGTGTGGGCTTCACCGGACTTTCAGCGGACTTTTCCAGTCGCAAATCTGACGGACTTTAGATTTGGAACATGCTTCAAGTCTTTACGTCGTAACTCCGCCGGACCCAGAAATCCGCTCGTCTGTATGCTAGTCCGACGGACAAAAACCCTTGCTAGGGCAGCTATTGGCTACTGGCTATCAACTTCCTAATTTCAGTCCGGTCGTACGTCATCACGTACGAATCCGTCTGACTTTTGTGTGATCGTATGTAGTTAAGTCCGTTTGGTAAAAAGTCCGCCGCAAGTTCGCCAAAAGTCTGTTGAAAGTCTGTCGGACGGGCTGTCGGACTTTTGTAGCCGAAAAGTCCGACCGTGTGTACGCGGCATTAGACATTCATTCCAAAGAAGGGGTTAGCTGCAAATATTCATGTCAAAGGTCAATTGATTACCAGTAGGAATTCAAGAGAGAAGAAGAGAGAAGAATGAAATTCTAATATGACTGATGACTAATGACCCATGAAGAGGTGCACACCAACCCCTGGAGACTGTCCATCAAAGCCTGTTCTGACTATTGGAAGTTTAGAACTAAATTCTAGATGATGAGATCCCCCTTATACGGATAACATGAGCACTGTATTCATTGAAGAATTGCTGTGAGGGTTTGTATTATTTACCTAATTATTAATTAGAATTATTCAAATTTAAATTTAATTAATAATTGATTCACACTTTTCACAACAAGCAGAGGCAGTCACTCATAAGGGCGCAGGGGCACCGCTCCCCTAATCCATGCGCCCGGCCCCTAATCCCAATACAGAGTGCCGGACGCATTGATTTCAATGGGGTTTTTTTTTTTAAGCATATGATTAGAGCTTGAGGCTTTAATTGGGCTCAAAAAGGGTGGGCTCAGGGCACAGAGCACTGCCCCCCGGGTCCACCCACTTGTGTGACATTAATATTCGCTAATGTCTTCCTGCTTCTCCTCCCAGCCAATCAGGAAGCGGGTACTGAGACCCGATTGGCCAGGATTCCTAAAACTCAATTGGCTGCGAGTCCTAAGACTCGATTGGCCGGGAGGAGAAGCGACCTCTGGGACTCGATAAGAGATGCAGGGGGGAAGCTGCCAAAGCCAGGACCTGGATGGGATAAGTGTGGGGCTGGCGGGCGATGGGCGAGCAAAGCGGCGATCGAGCGGGCGAGCGATCGAGTGATGGGGGAGGTTGCTTGGGGGGAATGAGGGGGCCAGGTTTGTTTGCCGCCCCCCGCCCAAAAAATTGAGCACGAGCCGCCACTGGACAGGTACCCCATCTGGTGGGGAGAGAACTAGCGGCAGGGAAAGGTTCCTGATGAGGAGGGAAAGTGTAGGGCTGGCAACTTCTCTGGACATCTTACTGCTTGGGCCACATTCTGCCCCTCCTAACAGGCGCTGTCAGTTCAGCTTAAACCTGATCTCTACATGCTCTTGGACCTGTCAGAGTTCCCAGTTTGGGTGTCCTCCCACCGGGTTATTGCAAACTGTCTTTGCATTATTTCATTATTTCAATAAGTTCTTTCATCTCACTTGGATTATGTGTGTTATTGGCGCTGCACCCCACCCCCCAATCTACAAGCTCACAGGACAACAATGTAAGTGCCAGCAGACTGAGAGTGATTGTCACTGGGGTCAGCTAACTCTGCTGTTAAAGTGATTTTAAGAGCAAGTAAAAAAAAAATATAACAAACGTGTCAACTTACCTGTTCTGTGCAGTGATTTTGCAAAGAACAGCCCGAACCTGCTCTTTTCAGGTCCCCTGCTGGTGACCCTTCTCTCCTGCTGAGTGCCCCAGGGCAACCAACTTACTATGGGGGCACCCAAGCAGGCTCACTCCCGAGCCACTACTCTGTGTGTTTATTCATACACAGAGATGCAGCTTGGCCCTGCCCCCTCTCTCTCCTCATTGGCCCACTGGCTGTGATTGACAGCAGTGGGAGCCAATGCCTACCACTGCTGTCTCAGCCAATAAGAAGGGAGAGTCCCTGGAGAGCCGAGGTCCTCATGCACATCGCTGGATCGCAAAGGCGTAAGTATTAGGGGGGCTGGGGGGCTACTAAATACATACATTTTTGGAAATGTCTAGATGCTTGTTATGACTGTAATTTTATCATGGCAGGATTTATGGAATATGAATAGACTTGAGCTGCTTCCGATCAAATAGAGTCAGACCCAACTGGGTATTCCTCTTGATAGCTGCATGAGGGACAATTATGACAGGCATTAAAGCCTGTTAAGCCATGCTTCATGGCATAGCAATTTTTCCAAAAGATTTTAAAGTGGAGCTTCCACTTTTAAGAATCCTTTCGCCCCCTTTAACAAATTTGGAAGGTTTTGGGGTTTTTTTTGGGGGGGGGGCAGTTACCTCGTTTTGGCAGGTACCCGCTCCCACTTCTTCTAGAATCACTTAGGCCAGTGGTGTGCACCCTATGTGAATGAGTATGGGGTATGTTAGGTGCTCGTCTTCCCCTTGTGGCCTAGGCTCTTGAGTTGGCTCAGTGGAGGTCCTCGCCGGCGGATAATCAATACACATACACACGGGGTACGTGATAAATGATTACAAAGTTTAATAGGCGGGAGGCTCTCTTTTATGTTATGTCTTTACAAGACCCTGCCCCACCTGGGGCCAATCAGATTAATACACATAAGCATACATTAGTAATTTCTTCATCATGTGATTTCAGTTAAACTTATACAATACAGGCTAAAGGTCAATGTTTTCTCAACTCCTGTTGACATCTGCTGACTGTCCGTTGTCCAGCCACAAGTTCCTCATTAGCTAATTCTGGCCCGTTTCATATCCGATAACAGGGCACAGAGATAAAAACCACAAGCAGATGTTTCTTCAGATGTAGACAACAGACAAGAACAGACAGCCTTGAGTAATAATGCAATGAGATCTTCAGTTATTAAGTCATACTTATCATGAGGTGCAGTTTGTCACATACACTAAAATATACCATGATATTATTTAAGCAAATAAGCAATCCTGAACATAAGATATGTTAGGGTATAATCAATAATCAATCAATAATGCAATGTTCAATGGAATCCCCTTACAGGGTACATGGTACCCCTACCCATTCACCTAGGGAAAAAGTGTCAATAAAAATAAACACACTGCACAGGCTTTTAAAGTAATTTATTAGACAGCTCTGGGGGTCTTCTTCCAGCTTCGGGGGTCTTCTTCCGGCTTCGGGGGTCTCTCCGGTTCTTCTCCGCGCTCTCCGGGTCTTCTGCTCTTTTGCTGCTCTTTTGCTTGCAGGGGCCCGGACTTCTGCCTTCTTCTCTCCTTCTCTTCTCTTCTTCTCTTCTTTCGATGTTGACACAACGCTCTCTCCGGCTGGTATGCTCCTGAGCTGGTTTTTCGCTGGGTCCCCAGTGCTGGCATGTCTAGTATGGAAAGGTGTGTGTTGTGGCTTCACATCCGGCTTCCCACTGCATATGCGTATGTCGCGCTGTGCTTTGTGAATGGTCCCGCAGCCTCTTGGGACCTGTGATGTGAGGGGGAGACAATTTCCAGTGGAATCGCCTATGCCAGGGGTCTCCATACTCCCTAAACAAAGGGCCAGTTTACTGTCCTTTAGCCTTTAGGACTCTGCCCTGCCTGAATACACGGTTCTGACTCCTGCTTGTTTAACGGACTTCCTGTTCCTCAGTTCCCCAGTCCTGAACGGCACCCGCCAGTGTACCTCCGGTCAGCAACTAAAGACTTCTTCCAGGCCTTCTTGGAATCCCTCAGTTACCGGAAGCCCGTGCCTCCGCGTGCCCCCGGCTCCCTGTATCATCTCCAGGGGCTTGGGTGCGCGTGGTCGTAAAGACGAGCCGCTCTCGGCATCTTGGCCTCGGTGAGTATTAGTCGTGACAAATTTGTTAGTCAGGTCCATCTATATCTGCTAGTACATCTAACACTACCCTTTCCCCAGATTGAAAATGCTGTTGTCCAAAGGTGGAGATGCTCTTAAGGTGTACTGTACAAAAATTCTTTGTACATTCAATTGAAAGTCGCAAACAATTGTGCAGGAACCTTTTTTTCAAATCGTTGTGGCACCGTAAAGTAGGAGCCGCACCAATTTGAACCATTGCCAACAATAGGCAGAGACTTTTCATGTGATTTGGAACTGCATGACAAGCAGCACCGGTGTGAACGGGGGCTTAATGATTTGTATTTCTTCCAGTCCTGAGAATTACACAGCTCTGCCACACAGCACAGCCAGGCTTGAAGTATAGTATATCTGATTTTTCTCTGCTGCCTGGATACTGAAAAGATATGCTGTAGTCTGATGAGCTTGTTTCTCTGTTACTTTGCTCTCTCCTCCCAAAACTGACTGGCTCCCTATACTGCTTCTCCCTCCCCAATCTGAGCTCTGCTGTACAGGGACTATGAGTAGTAATGAATATCCAGCAGATTCATTTATGTGTTTTAAAGTAGAGCTAAAGGCAAAACCTTTCATTTGGGACAGAGTAAGGGAGGGTTATAATCCCTGTTGTATTTTATTATTATTTTTTTTGCCATCTGTGCCCCATTGGGGAGGTTTTCCTTCACTTCATGCCCCACAGCCAAGACTGGAAGTGAAAGGAAATCCCTCCAAAATGAGGGAACCCCTGGTTGTTTCCCCTCTATTACTACTTTGTGTCAAGCCAAAAATGGGATTTTCTTTCACTATTATAGGGGCAAAAACAGCAAAATAAACCTGATGGAGGTCTAATACTTCTCTACTCTATCCAAAACAACACAAAAAAAAAAGTTTTGTCTTTATTCATACATTAAATCTGCCCGGAGTGCACCATTAAATATAATATTTAGGAAGGATTTAAAGTATAGCTAAAGGACCCAGTAAACTGTACCGCTATGACTGATACCCAGTAAACTGTACCGCTATGACTGATTTCATAATATATTTTTCATGAATAAGGTGACAGCGTGATTCCTGCAAGGATCACATAGACATCATATTAGACCAATGTATGTTTAACTGTTTAACTGTATCTGTTTTTGTTTCTCTTTTTCAAAAAACCAATAAAAAGATTTTGGAAAAAAAAAAAAGTATAGCTAAAGGAAAAACATTTTAGTTTTGGTAAGAGTGGAGAGGGATGAGCACACCTGTGAGGTATTTATTGCTGTCTGTGCCCCTGTCAGGGGCGGATCCAGAGCCTAGTCTCGGGAGGGGCACTGCCAGAAAATACTTTTTTTGGGATAAATTTAATGGGGAAATGGTTGGTGTTAGCGCTTCAATCATCACGGCACCATGATTGTTATGGTGTCAGGATGATTGAAGCGCATTATTACTATTATTACATTGTTATAAAAGAAGAAATAGTTCAACTCACCATAATGCAGAATCAGTGGGAGCCCCGAGCGTGTCACTTACCACTGTCACCTGCCACAAGTTGCGGATTGCCACTTGCCATGTCGCCTGTCACTAGATGCAGATTGTCACTTGCCACGTTCAATGCCACACGTTGCAGATTGTCACTTGCCACACGTTGCAGATTGTCACTTGCCACGTCCCATGCCACACGTTGCAGATTGTCACTTGCCACGTCCCATGCCACACGTTGTAGATTGTCACTTGCCACAGGTTGCACATTGTCACTTGCCACGTCACTTGCCACACGTTGCAGATTGTCACTTGCCACGTCCCATGCCACACGTTGCAGATTGTCACTTGCCACGTCCCATGCCACACGTTGCGGATTGTAACTTGCCACGTCCCATGCCACACGTTGTGGATTGTCACTTGCCACGTCCCATGCCACACGTTGCGGATTGTCACTTGCCACGTCCCATGCCACACGTTGCGGATTGTCACTTGCCACGTCCCATGCCATACGTTGCGGATTGTTACTTGCCACGTCCCATGCCACACGTTGTGGATTGTCACTTGCCACGTCCCATGCCACACGTTGCGGATTGTTACTTGCCACGTCCCATGCCACACGTTGTAGATTGTCACTTGCCACGTCCCATGCCACATGTTGCGGATTGTCACTTGCCACGTCCCATGCCACACGTTGCGGATTGTCACTTGCCACGTCCCATGCCACACGTTGCTGATTGTCACTTGCCACGTCCCATGCCACACGTTGCGGATTGTTACTTGCCACGTCCCATGCCACACGTTGCAGATTGTTACTTGCCTGCTATAATCATCTCTTGCTGTGTCCCAGTCAAGCAGCAGAGAGATGATGTAATCTCTCTGCTGCCGCGGCTGCCTGCACACTGCACACACAGTGAGGGCTGAACTGCAGGGATACAGGGCGGGCGCTGGGCGGTGAGAGATGGTGTTATCTCTCTGCTCCTCCGCCCGCCGGCTCCCTGATTGGCCAACAGCCACTCACGCTGTCACCGAGCCGCACAGCTGCTCACCAACAGTGCAGCCCACTGTCTCTCTCCAGTCCCCACCGGAGCCGCTCATTGTCTCTCCCCACCGGAGCCGCCTGCTGTCTCTCCCCAGTCCCCACCGGAGCCACCCGCTGTCTCTCCCCAGTCCCCACCGGAGCCACCCGCTGTCTCTCCCAAGTCCACACCGGAGCCGCCTGCTGTCTCTCCCCAGTCCCCACCGGAGCCGCCTGCTGTCTCTCCCCAGTCCCCACCGCAGCTGCCCGAGACCCGCTGTCTCTCCCCACCACTGTCTTTTAGCCGCGGAGCCGCCCGCCGGCTCTCACCCACAGCGATGCCTGCCAGCACATTTACTGACCCACATTCTCGGAGGGGGCAATTGCCCCGTTGCCCCCCCTGGATCCGCCCCTGGCCCCTGTTAGGCTCTATTTACACCTGTGCGTTCTGGAAATGAATGCAGAAGTGTGCATTTTTGTGCATCTTGTTGGGACATGTGCAAAACATGCGTTGTACTTGCAGTGACATTACCTTTCAATGGCACCCCAAACGCGGACAGCATACAAGCAATTTGTGCATAGCAAAACAGGCCACAAATGCGGCAAAACGCACTGTAAAAAATAAATAAAATGTTAAGTTTCTTTGGCATGTTTTCCACGCATAGGGCAGCCCATTTAGGTGAATGGACTGCCCTATGTGTGTTGAGTGAAAAGACGTGAGGTGTGAATGGGGCCTTAGGGAGATTCACCCTCTCTATTTGTCCCTTTTAGGTTAGCAAGCTTGATAGTTAATGAAAATCTCACATTTTGAGCTGTCACCAAGATAGAAATAGCGGGGAAATCTTTTCATGGGGACACTAGTTCTAGAATACCCCGATGTGGAGGGTTTTTCTCTTACTACCTGTTTTAGCTATTGAACAGGACGTGAAGGGAAATCTCCCCAATTGGTAATGGCAAAAAATCCTGACAGCCACTGTACCAATGCAAGTAACCTACGTTACTGTGCAATGTGGTAATATTCATTCGCTATTGTCACACAACTGGGTGGACTCTGCGCCCCGAGACCACACTTTTTTGAAGCCTATTAGAGCCTCTTTAACGACAATTTAAGTTTGTCTTTTTAAAAACAAAATACTTGCTCTATAGATCAGTGTTATTCTTTAAATTTACCTTATTTCAACAAGCAAGCAGCCTCTGTTATAAAAAATTAACATTATATAAACATGCTTCAGCCAGTCGGTGAGTCCATTTTTCATTGTCTTGCAGAGGTGTGAGCGCTGCGGTTTTCTGACACTTTAGGTGCTGGGCCTGGTTGACTGGCTGCCATGCTGATTCTTGATCCTCAAAAACCTGAATCCCTGACCTGGAACAAGCATGAAGATCAGCAGTTCCGACTTGGTTCCACCGTAATGGAAACCGTGCAGGCTAGACAACTATCAATTTTAGAAGGTCAGCAGTGACCGCTTCCATGTTTCTGTTGGTAAAGGTTTCTGTTAATGCCATAATTTTGGCAAATCTTGAAGGGGGTCAGCAAGTCTAACCATTCAGGAATTTGAATTCATGGAAATCGGTCCTTATCCGGCAAGGAAAATGACTAACCCTGTAACACAGAATTGAATCTATAGTCAGTTGTATTATTGTGTTTTTTTTTTTTTTTGTTTTTTTTTTACAGCTGTCCAATATAGTATTATAGGAATCAGGCTGAAAGCTCCACTTCAAGAATGTATGTTTTATAAGGTTTTCTACGACTTGACATTTTTTTTTTATCATATTCGAGCGTATATTTTTAAATACATTTAAAGCATGTTGTCTCTGTTATTTGTTAGTTATTAGCTGCTTGATTAGTTGCTAAATTAATGGTGAAGGGTAGTCATTGAGCCTGACCCTAGCCTTGTACCTTTCGAAGTGCTATTTAGACTATGATGGTGATCAGCTAGGCTACTAATGAATTGTAACCCTGACAGAACACAGGAACTAAGTGGTAAAAAAAGAACTTGAGGATGACAAAACTTATTTACAGGAATTTAGGAGCGGGAGCCCCCTTTTTGAATTCCAGTAAGAGTGACTTCATTTAAGGAATGCTTTGAAATGTGGCATAAATCACCCCATCCAAGAAGGTTCCACAGAGAATTTATCTAGTACATTTTTTTAAAACTCTTGCTCTTTTTAAAAGAGGTATTCTAGTCAATACAATAAAAACACAATTTCAAGTAGGTAATTATAATGCCCATAGCTTTCCATTCGTAGACAGTTCTTCACACAGATACAAGAGCCACATTGCTCCGAGGTGTGAAACCCCCTTCTAATGCCCCGTACACACGAGCGGAATTTCGCTCAAGCTTGGCTTGCATACACACGGTCACACAAAAGTTTTCTGAACTTTCGACCGTCAAGAACGCGGTGATGTACAACACTTCGACGAGCCGAGAAAATGAAGTTCAATACTTCTGAGCATGTGTCAAATTATTTCCGAGCATGCATTTTTTTTGCGCGTCTAAATTGCATACATACGAACGCATTTTTGGATAGGAACTTTTCCGGCTGAAAAATAGAGAACATGCTCTCAATCTTTTGCTGGCTGGAATTCCGCCAGCAAAAGTCCGATGGAGCATACACACGGTCGTATTTTCCGACCAAAAGCTCTCATCTGAGTTTTGCTGGCGGCATTTCCGATGGTGTGTACGGGGCATTAGTGTCTTAAAGTGAACCTCTACTACTTCCAAATCTATTAAGCTAAGAGTAGTTCAGAAAAATAGACACCATCTCATTCCTGTTTGTTTGTTTCGAGTACAAAGCTCCTTGTTTTTGTGCAGGGAGGCATCTTGGACGCAGATGTACATTTACTGAAATCCTCAGTGTGAGCATCTACTAGTCTCCTGGCATCCCACAGTGCAATGTGGGAGATGTAGAGATCAGCAATGAGGATCTTAAATTCCTTTCATGTTTAACCACTTGACCTCTGGAAGATTTACCCCCCTTCATAACCAGGCCATTTTTTACTATCTGGCACTGCGCTATTTTACTGACCATTGCGCACTCATGCAACGCTGTGCATAAATGATATGTATGTCATTTTCCCCTTCACCATTAGAGCTTTCTTTTGGTGGTGTTTGAACACCTCTGTGTTTTATATTTTTGGCGCCATAAACTAAAAAAAAAAAAATACAATTTTGAGGAAAAAAAATGCTTTTAACTTTCTGCTATAAAACCTATCCAATAATAAAAAATCTTATTTTTGCTAAAAATAATTCCCATTAAACATAAATTGATTGGTTTGCGCAAAAGTTATAGCATCTACAAACTATGGTGTATACAGTATCTCACAAAAGTGAGTACACCCCTCACATTTTTGTAAATATTTTATTCTATCTTTTTATGTGACAACACTGAAGAAATGACACTTTGCTACAATGTAAAGTAGTGAGTGTACAGCTTGTATAACAGTGTAAATTTGCTGTTCCCTCAAAATAACTCAACACATAGCCATTAATGTCTAAACCGCTGGCAACAAAATTGAGTACACCCCTAAGTGAAAATGTCCAAATTGAGCCCAAAGTGTCAATATTTTGCGTGGCACCATTATTTGACAAGCACTGCCTTAACCCTCCTGGGCATGGAGTTCACCTGAGCTTCACAGGTTGCCACTGGAGTCCTCTTCCACTCCTCCATGACGACATCACGGAGCTGGTGGATGTTAGAGACCTTGCGCTCCTCCACCTTCCATTTGAGGATGCTTCATGGATGCTCAATAGGGTTTAGGTCTGGAGACATGCTTGGCCAGTCCATCATCTTTACCCTCAGCTTCTTTAGCAAGGCAGTGGTCGTCTTGGAGGTGTGTTTGGGGTCGTGTTGGAATACTGCCCTGCGGCCCAGTCTCCGAAGGGAGGGGATCATGCTCTGCTTCAGTATGTCACAGTTCATGTTGGCATTTATGGTTCCCTTAATGAACTGTAGCTCCCTAGTGCTGACAGCACTCATGCAGCCCCAGACCATGACGCTCCCACCACCATGCTTGACTGTAGGCAAGACACACTTGTCTTTGTACTCCTGACCTGGTTGCTGCCACACACACTTAACACCATTTGAAACAAATAAGTTTATCTTGGTCTCATCAGACCACAGGACATGGTTCCAGTAATTCATGGCCTTAGTCTGCTTGTCTTCAGCAAACTGTTTGTGGGCTTTCTTGTGCATCATCTTTAGAAGCGTCTTCCTTCTGGGACGACAGCCATGCAGACCAATTTGATGCAGTGTGCGACGTATGGTCTGAGCACTGAAAGACTGACCCCCCACCTCTTAAACCTCTGCAGCAATGCTGGCAGCTTTCGTACCACAGTTCTTGCTTGGAGCGAGACTGCTTTTTAGGCCACATTTACATGGGCAGATTGATTCGTATGCCACTGGAAATGGGTCATCTTCACCCGTGGGGGATGCACATGTGTCCCATGCAGACCTGTTTGGGCAGCCTGTTCAGATCAATGATAGATGACCGCCTGCATAGATCTGCACAGATCTCCACATGCATCCCGGAGTGTACATTTGTGCGGGTCTGATGCACTGATTGGACACCCCGGGTTACACATGGAGATCCATGCAGGTCCATGCAGGTGGCCACCTGCGATTAACCTGAACAGGCCTCCTGCAAGAGTGCAAAAGAAACACCTGTGCATCCCACGCAGGGGAAGATGGCCCCTTAATGCAGGTATATGGATTAGACCACCCATGTGAATGTGGCCTTAATGATAAATGTAGAGTTTTTCTAAATAGTGAAACTTTTGTTGTATATTGTGACAATCAGGAATTTATTCTCGTGCTGAAAATGCCACTTTAAATCCAGGATAATAAATTGTGGTAAGTTTTCTACTCCAATGTTACATTTTAAGTTAGTTTTACATTACATTGTGGCATCACTATTTCCTCACACAGAGCTCTTGCAGAGGATTTCCACTGTAAAACAACAGAAAGATATATAAAAAATGTATTAGAGAAATGATGTGAGCTGGAGAATGGGTCTGATTCAGGTTTCATCACATTGCAATGATATGTGGCACACTGTGCTCTGCATTGATTTCTCAGTGTGAGAATGAATAGTACACTCAGTTCCCCACAATATCTGTTATAATCAGAGTTCTCAGGGCTAGAATTCAATTCAAATTTCATTTCAAATCCAATGACGCGGGCACCGTGGGGCGGGGCTGAGTCCGGCATTCTGTGTCTATGGACGCAAATGCTGGACTCGGGAATGTGCCCGCACCGTAACCCCCAGGGAGAGCACTTCTCTCAGGGGGTTTACCGATGCGAGGAGGAGCCACGAGCGCCGCCTGGGGACCCCAGAAGACGAGGTTCAGGGCCACTCTGTGCAAAACGAACTGCACAGCTGAGGTAACTATGATATGTTTGATATTTTAAACAAAAACAAAAAATGAGGGTTTAGTAACCCTTTAAGGAATATATTTAAGTAAATAGAGCTTTATGCCGTTAATTCCTCAAGAGTAATGCTGCGTACACACGGTCGGACTTTTCGTCTACAAAAGTCCGACGGACGCCGACGGACTAAAGCTGGCTGACAATCCGATCGTGTGTGGGCTTCCCCGGACTTTCAGCGGACTTTCAGCGGATTTTTCCAGACGCAAATCTGACGGACTTTAGATTTGAAACATGCTTCAAATCTTTACGTCGTAACTACGCCGAACCAAGAAATCCGCTCGTCTGTGTGCTAGTCCGACGGACAAAAACCCATGCTAGGGCAGCTATTGGCTACTGGCTATCAACTTCTTTATTTTAGTCCGGTGTACGTCATCACGTACGAATCCGACAGACTTTTGTGTGATCGTATGTAGGCAAGTCCGTTCGTTAGAAAGTCTGCCGCAAGTCCGCCAAAAGTCTGACAAAAGTCCGTGGAAAGTCTGTCGGACAGGCTGTCGGACTTTTGTAGACGAAAAGTCCGACCGTGTGTACGCGGCATTAGAGTATCACATGATAGTTTTCTCATAAAAATGTTCAATTCAGATATGTAAATATTGCATTTAGGGAATTCTTTTTTTTTTCACATCATCAATTATTTGCTGCTTTACTGCTGCTAGCTATATATGTCATAAATTGTTATTTTATCTTATAAGTCGTTATTCTGCCTCCACCTAAAATAGTTTTATCTTCTTCTTTTCGTAACATACAACTCACAGAGTTTTACATCACTGGTTAGGGGGTAAAAGTCAATAATTTTGCTTTGCTACCAAAATTCACCCCATTCCCTGACAGTTTATATTCCCAGCACCAGTCCCTAGTAATGTACTAACTATGCTATCTGTCCCCAATATTGACATGCTTCATGTTGTATCAATGACAGCATTGTCACAGCTGATATGACCAAGTGCCACTCTCTGATATTACCAAGTGTAAACTCTTGATATGGGGCCACATGATCTATAGTTATATTGCTGTTTATTTGTGAATAGACCCAGTTTGATAAATAATAATATTATACTGTACATATATTTGAAAAACTAACAAAGTCAAATAAAATAATTCAGTATCATTCAAGAAAAAGTTAGGATGATCAATAACTATTCAACCTAAAGAATTAACATAACTAACCAATGAATAGATCACATAATTTAGCAGATGGGGTGATCAATGCAAAAATCAAATAACAAGCTAATTATACTTCAAACATAACCCTTTCTTTTGTCATATGAACCTAATCAATTGAAAGACTAAACCACCATGTAATTACCTTACCTAATCTAATTTCTAATTTTCGTTTTCATTGACCAAAAATGACATTATCAATTTGGAGATTATGGTGAGAAAACATTGGAGTCAATGGAAAAGTGAAATTAAAGTGGTTGTAAAGTCAGAAGGTTTTTCTCTACTTTAATGCATTCTCTGTATTAAAAACCCTCTGTGTTCAGCACCCCCCCTCTTATACTTACCTGAGCCCAATCACAATCCAGCGCTGTGCCCGAGAACAGTGGCTCTCTCCTCTCTCTATCTCCACACTGGACATGGAGGCAGCACAGGGAGCCATTGGTTCAGTGACTGTCAATCACAGCCTGTGAGGAGGGAGCGGGGCCAAGCCACGCTGTGTGTCAATAAACACACACACAGCCCCGTTTGGGATCATGCCTGTAAGAGCAGCTTGCTGTGGGGGTGCTCGGAAGGGGGAGGAGCCAGGAGCACCGGCAGGGACCCCAGAAGAGGAGAATCGGGGTTGCTCTGTGAAAAACCTTTGCACAAAGCAGGTAAGTATGACATGTTTATTATTATTATTATTATAAGGGGAAAAAATTACCTTTACAATTACTTTAAAGTGGAGGGCCACCCTGGAAAAAAAAATGCCACCAAAATTCCTAAAAAAATTAAAAAAAAACATTTGGAAAAAAAATATTTTTTATACTTACCTAAACCCTTGTTGCTAGGCAGTCTTCCTAATCTGCCTCTTCCTATTCCGCAGCGTGTTCTTCTCCTCGGTGAGCGGCCCCGTTGTCGTCTGGGAACTGTGTGTGTTCCCAGGACACCACTGGGCCATTCACAGATCGCTGCGCCGCTCGCGCGTGTGCAGTAGGAAACTGGCAGTGAAGCCGTAAGGCTCCACTGCCTGTTTTCCTTAAATAGGATGGCGGTGCCGGCACCCCAGAGCTGAGGGACGGTTCGGCATCGGGCGGCTGACATCGGGGGCACCCAGGACAGGTAAGTCTACTTATTTAAAATCAGCAGCTACAGTGTTTGTAGCTGCTGACTTTAAATTTTTTTTTTAGCTGGCCGGAATCCCGGTTTAAGGTGGGTTTTACAGGTTTTTAGGGGTACATTGGTCTTTAACCACTTGCCGCCCGCCATATAACAATATGACCTCGCAAAGTGGTTTTGTTATCCTGATCGGACGTCATATGACATGATCAGGATAACAAGCTGTCACGCGCCCGGGGGGTAGGGGGGGGGCGCGCAGCGTGGCGATCGAAGATCCTGTGTGTCAGTTCGACACACTGCAACTCCGATCATGGTATGAAGCCTCTGACAGAGGCTTCTTACCACATGATCAGCTGTGACCGATCACAGCTGACATTGCGTGAACCAAAAGTGTCGGTAAGCGGCTTTCCTCGGTTCACGCTGACAGGGAGAGCTGATCGGCAGCTCTCCCTGTCAGAGGGGGGTCTGTGCTGACAATCAGCATATTGATTATCAGCGCAGCCCCCATCAGATGTGCCCATCAGCTGCCAATGAGTGCACATCATCTGTCAGCCTGTGCGCCATAATAAATACCTGCCAGTGCCCATAAAAGTGGCAATCAGTGCACATAACAGTGCCAATCAGTGCCCATAAAAGTGCCACTTAGTGCCCTATCAGTAATGCCTGTCAGTGCCCTTCAGATGCCACTCAGGCATGTCTGTCAGTAGCTCCTCATCAGTGCTGCCTATCCAGTGCCACCTATCTGTGCCCATCAGTGCCGCCTAGCAGTGCCGTCAGTGCCCATAAGGTTTATTTTTTCAAAATTGTCGGTCTTTTTTTGTTTATAGTGCAAAAAATAAAAACCGCAGAGGTGATCAAATACCATCAAAAGAAAGCTCTATTTGAGATAAAGAAAATGATAAAAATTTAGTTTGGGTACAGTGTTACATGACCGCAAAATTGTCATTCAAAGTGCACAAGCGCTGAAAGCTGAAAATTGTCCTGGGCAGGAAGGGGGGAAAGTGCCTGGTATTGAAGTGGTTAAATGCTCCTAAATGCTAGGGGAGCTACTTGTAACTAAAGGCCGACAAAGCTGCATTATTTTATGTTTCTCTACAGAAAGTAAAAAAATAAAAGAGAAAATGTAAAACAGCAATACACAAATAATGATCAAACACACAGAAAAAACACTGAGGCTTCATTTTCACGAGACGGATCCGCTTCCATGGAGCCCGCCTCGGTCCGCCTGCTCAGCGGGAGATCTCTCCGTTGATCTCCGTTGAGCCGGCGGATGACAGATCCCTCTCTGCTCACTGAGCGGGGAGGGGCTTGTCAAGCACCGCTGGTTGCTATGGAGAGATCGGACGAAAAAGGACAGCATGTCCGATTTTCATCAGATCTCACCCGATCCGATCCGCCAGGAACGTAGGGCCATCCATCTAATTTTAGCAGATCGGGTCGGATGTCAGCGGACATGTCACCGCTGATATCCGTCGCTCCATAGACTAGCATGGAGCGCCTGTTCAGGTCCGCCGACAAAACTGACAGGCAGACCTGAATGGTCCGACAGTGTGAAAGGGGCCTAAGAGCACTAAAGTAAAATTATATATATATATATATATATATATATATATATATATAAAAATACAATAATAAAATAAAAAAAATTTAAATACACCCAAAGAAAAAGATTGTCCAGCAATAAAAAAAACCCAGTAAACTATTTTTGTTTGGGCAGATTAAACTGAGCATATCATAAAAAATTGTGTAAGACCCCTTTCGCAGTGGGGGTGTCGGTGGTAAAACAGCGCTATTTTTAGCGCTGCTTTACCGTCGTTTTTGCGACGGTATTCGGCCGCTAGCGGTGCGGTTTTAACCCCCACTGGCGGCCGAAAAAGGGTTAAAACCGCTCGCGGTATTGCAGCGGTATAGCCGCGCTGCCCCATTGATTTCAATGGGAAGGAGCGGTGAAGGAGCAGTGAATACACCGCTCCTTCACCGCTCCAAAGATGCAGCTTGCAGGAGTTTTTTTCTTCTCCCTCGGGCTTTCACACTGAACAAACAGTAGCGGCAGTTTTAGGTCGGTTTGCAGGTGCTATTTTAAGCGCAATAACGCCTGCAAACCGCCCCAGTGTGAAAGGACTCTAAGAGGCTAATTTTTGCATTTAACAAATCAGGTATTATTAATATTAATATTGTTGTTATTCAAGAGTATTTTCCTATGTTAGTTATGGCAAGCTGCTAATCATGTTAAAGTGTATCGCTTTTATTTTTAGGTTTTTGGATAGCATAAGGAAGGCTGATGCTGGCCATACACTATACGAAAAATCGACCAAACCCATTTTCGAAAAACGAACGTTCGGCCGTGAGCGCAAACGATGGTGCCATCATGTAATGACCTATAAATCGTTCAGTGGACATTTTTTTGTTCGTTTTTTTACATATACCTAGTGCAGACAGTTCGGACGGGAAACACATTACCCTTTCAATTTATCATGCATTCGGCAGAAAATTTCCAAACTTGTCTTTCGTTTTTTCGGCTCAAAAATGTCCAAACGATTATTGATTTTGTGCCCATTAACTGGCCGAAAAACGAACGAACGGTCTAAATGACCGATGTTCGGACGATTTTTCGTATAGTGTATGGCCAGCATAAGACACAGGGGTTGATTTGCGAAACCTGGAGAGTACAAAAGTCTGGTGCAGCTGTGCATAGAAACCAATCAGCTTCCAGGTTTTTCTCTCAAAGCTTAATTGAACAAGATGAAGCTAGAAACTGATTGGCCAACGTGCACAGCTGCAGCAGAATTTGTACTCTGCAGTTTTAGTAAATCACCCCCAATCTATCAAAATGTTATTGCTATCTGTGTCCCCATTGGGGAGATTCACCCCTCTTTTCATACTAATGACCATTATAATCAATAAAGGAAGTAAGAGGAAATACAAATGTTTTAGAATTGTCCTCAGAGCCAGAGGTAAGTGGAAATCTTTCATTGGGGAGACCTGGGGTCAATTGTAAATTTCCTCTGATTTCCTGTTGCGCTTAGCTTGTGGACTTCGACTGTTGGACTTGTCTTACAGCATGGATAATGCAAATGTAGATGTGCGAAGACCCCTGTTTTAGCAGGAGGAGAAAGACAAGGTCAGATGGAACAGAGGAATTATTATCAGTTAGATCTCACCGCTAAAAGCCAGAAGGATAAATAACCCAGAAGTCTCCAATTAATACTAAAACATTCCAATTTGGTAGACTGAAATTCTAATTAGTTATAACCCCTGCTCCTATACTGAGAAAGTATGAGCTAATTATATTTACATTTCACTTTGTACATATTAAATGACACAGCGCATGCTGCCCTCTTGTGGACTGTGGTAAAAAATACATGTCTTTTTTCATTTGTAAGGCTATAAAAAAAACATCTGTATAAAAAAAAAGTCATACTGGACAGAATGTGAAAGAAGTACTGAAAAGTTCCTTTACTACCAACCTGCTGCAGAACAGTAGTGCTTCTTGTCTCCAGGCCTTCTCCTGTGCTGAACCTATTCTATAGAATTCATGCCATAAACAATATGATTATTCTCTAATAAACAGTATTGGTTATTAACATTAATAAATAGCTTTGAGGTCAGTTTTATCATAATTGTTTTTACATTTACCTATAAACATTTATTATTTACGCAAACATTTAATACAAGGTTTTCCAAAGAGAGGACACAGCAGAAGCTTTTTCTTTTAAGCACTTCCATACCCAGCCTATTCTGGCACTCCTCTGCTACATGTAAAAATCATATGTTTTTTGCTATAAAATTACTCAGAACCCCCAAACAATATATATATTTTTTAGCAGACATCCTAGGGAACAAAATGGGAGTTGTTGCAACTTTTTATGCCGCACGGTATTTACGCAACAATTTTTCAAAAGCGTATTTTTTTCATTTATTAAAAAGTAACAAAACAGTAAAGTTAGCCCAATTTTTTTTGTATAACGTGAAAGATGATGTTACGCCGAGTAAAGAGATACCCAACATGTCATGCTTTAAAATTGCGCACACTCATGGAATGGCGCCAAACTTTGTTACTTAAAAATCTCCATAGGCGACGCTTTCAATTTTTTTACAGGTTACTAGTTTAGAGTTACAAAGGAGGTCTAGTGCTAGAATTGTTGCTCTTCCTTTAACGCACATGGCAATTTCTCCCATGTATGGTTAGAACGGCATTTACATATGTGGGTGAGACTTACATATGTGTTCGCTTCTGTGTGCCAGCACACGGGGACGAGGGCGCTTAAATTTTTTTTTTCATTGTTTATTTTACACTTTCTCTTTACATTTATTTTTATCACTTTTATTCCTATTACAAGGAATGTAAACATCCCTTGTAATAGGAATAGTGCATGACAGGTCCTCTTTATGGAGAGATCTGGGGTCTATAAGAATAAGATCGTGGCTTTGTTTACAACCGTGGCCCGGACCTGACGGCATAATGTCGCGCCCGGGCCTACGAAGGTCAGAGAGAGGACTGGTGACCATCTGGTCACCGGAAATCTCTATGCTCATCATCCGGTGGTGGCGGATTCTCCTGTGCCACCGGGTCCCCGATGGCACAGGAGAGCCCAGAGAAGCACTGGAGGAAACGGTGGAACTGCCGCTATGATTATTCTTATGGTGCACAGAATTGCCGGCCCTAAAAGATGATACCTGAATGACGCCTGTATCTGCAAGCATCATTCAGATATCTAAACTGAAAGTTAAAGATGTCATATGACGTCCTTGGGCTGGAAGTGGTTTAGGGATATGCCTCTCTTCTCTTCCCTTCCCTTCCCGATCAGCAAATTCCCCTCTCACAGAACGGCGATCTGCCTTGTTTACAGCTGACAGTCATTCTGCCTTTCTCCTGAATAATTGGCGAGTCCCGGCGGACATTACATCTTTCGGACCTGCTGATTGGCTCCCGTTGTGTCCAATCACAGCAGGAGTGGGTCACCGGCAGAGCATGCGCACGTGCCCCAGACCCGGAAGTATCAGATCACGTACTAGGTATGTGATATGGCACAGAGCGGCCACCCTGCCGCAGTAAATGTACATGTGGCAGTCGCTAAGCGGTTAAAGTGATTGTAAAGGCTCGTTTTTTTTGTTTTTTTAAATAACAAACATGTCATACTTACCTCCACTGTGCAGTTCATTTTGCACAGAGTGGCCCCGATCATCCTCTTCTGGGGTCCCTCAGCGGCACTATCAGCTCCTCCCCGCATCGTATAACCCCCTAGGAGAAGCGCTCTCCAGGACGGTTACCTTGCGGGCGCGCTCCCATGTCCAGCATTTGCGTCCATAGACGCAGAATGCAGGACTCGGTCCCGCCCCGGCACCCGCGTCATTGGATTTGATTGACAGCAGCAGGAGCCAATGGCTGCGCTGCTATCAATCTATCCAATTAAGAGCTGAGAACCCCAGGCAGAGAGGTACATCGTGTCTCTGCCGAGGGATTGAAGGGCTCAGGTGAGTAAAACGGGGGGAGGGGAGGTCTGAGGGGCCGGTCACTGTTAGAAGTTTTTTCACCTTAATGCATAGGATGCATTAAGGTGAAAAAACACGAGGGTTTACAACCCCTTTAAAAGTGTCCTGCTGTTTGACAATTTTTAGCTGCTGTATCGTCTGTGGTCTTTTATTTGGTATAGTAAATACTTTATTGTACTCTGTGCCGTTAGTGCATTTCAGCCATGAAGGTTTTCATAGAGATACAGTAAGTGACCGCGATATTGTGTCAATCTCGCCGCGTTTCTCGGCGAGATTTTACACCTGCGAGCCCCGTCGCAGGAGCCAGCGCCGAGATGGCTCACTCATCGGGAAAGGAAGTTTGTTTTCCTTCCGCGATGAGTGACAGGCAGTGCTGACAGCTGTCTGGTATGAATCCTGAGGCGGGAACACCGCGCCAAATTTTAAATGAAAAAACCGGCGTGGGTTCCCCCCCAGGGGCATACCAGGCCCTTAGGTCTGGCATGGATTGCAAGGGGAACACCCTACGCCGAAAAATCGGCGTAGGGGTCCCCCCCAAATCCATACCAGACCCTTATCCGAGCATGCAGCCCGGCCGGCCAGGAAAGGGGGTGGGGACGAGCGTGCATCCCCACCCCCCCTCCTGAGCCGTACCAGGCGGCATGCCCTCAACATGGGGGGGTGGGTGCCTTGGGGGAGGGGGGTGCCCTGTGGGGCCCCCACCCCAAAGCACCTTGTCCCCATGTTGATAAGGACAAGGGCCTCTTCCCGACAACCCTGGCCGTTGGTTGTCGGGGTCTGCGGGGGGGGCTCATCGGAATCCGGGAGCCCCCTTTAATAAGGGGGCCCCCAGATCCCGGCCCCCCACCCTGTGTGAATGAGTATGGGGTACATGGTACCCCTACCCATTCACCTGGGGAAAAGTGTTAATATAAAAAAAAACACAGTACACAGGTTTTAAGAGTCATTTATTAGTCAGCTCCGGGATCTTCTTCCGACTTGGGGGGGGTCTCCTTCCAACTTCTCCCGGTGTTCGGCCTCTTCTCCCGGGCCCTGCCGCTATCTTCTTCCAGCTCTATTGCCAGCGAGGGGCCCGGTCTGCTGCCGCTGTCTTGCCGCCGCTGTCTCGCCGCCGCTGTCTTGTGGCCGCTGTCTCGCCGCTTCTTCTCTTCTCTTCTCTTCTTCTCGGCCAGGGTTGTCGGGAAGAGGCCCTTGTCCTTATCAACATGGGGACAAGGTGCTTTGGGGTGGGGGCCCCACAGAGCGCCCCCCTCCCCCAAGGCACCCACCCCCCCATGTTGAGGGCATGCCGCCTGGTACGGCTCAGGAGGGGGGGGCGCACGCTCATCCCCACCCCCTTTCCTGGCCGGCCGGGCTGCATGCTCGGATAAGGGTCTGGTATGGATTTGGGGGGGATTTTTCGGCGTAGGGGGTTCCCCTTGCAATCCATGCCAGACCTAAGGGCCTGGTATGCCCCTGGGGGGGAACCCACGCCGTTTTCTTCATTTAAAATTTGGCGCGGTGTTCCCGCCTCAGGATTCATACCAGACAGCTGTCAGCACTGCCTGTCACTCATCGCGGAAGGAAAACAAAGTTTTCCTTTCCCGATGAGTGAGCCAGCGCGACATGCACAGTACCCTGTCGCCGAGAACCAGCACGAAGCTATCGCGCTGGAAACACAATCTCGCGGTCAGGTACTGTATATTCGCTAGATCACAGTATATACAGGAAGGATCACACTTAAAGAACAGTAAATATGAAGTGTTGCACGAAGGATATGCACACGTTATAAGAACACAATGTGGATATAAAAATGTTGTTTTCATGAGAAGGATTACCCTACCCATGTTAAATAAAAGAATTAAAAAAACTTGTTTAAAGTGTGTAAGAACATAAAATCAAAAATGTTATATATTGTAGCATTTTTGTTCTTGAGTTTCCTGAAATCCCACACTGAATCCCACAAAGGAAGTAAGCCTCATTTCATTAAAGTGGCATTCACCCTAAAGGAGAAGTTCCACGTTATGCCATTTTTTATGGGAGCAGAGCAGGTACCTGGTTTTGACAGGTACCTGCTCCCACTTCCCTCGCCCGCAACCTTCTGGGGCATGTCACAGGTCTCAGAAGGTTGCGGGACCTAGTTAGAGCCCAGACTTAAAGTGGTTGTAAAGCCACTATGATAAGATCATACAATCCCCTCTTTTAAATAAGGACATGTGCCCAACTGCATGTGTTTTATAAAAAACATGCCGACTTCTACCTTATTTCAGAGCACCTCCTGGAACTCACACACGCGACTCCTCACTGCTCTCCTCTCCTGGGCTGACAAATACAGTGAGAGAGGACGAAAACTCCCGTTGATATCAGCCGGGAGGAGAGGAGGAGAGAGGCGAGCAGTCACGTGAGTGCCAGGAGGCGCTCTGAAATAAGGTAAAAGTCTGCATATTTTTTATAAAACACATGCAGTGGGGCACATGTCCTTGTTTAACAGAGGGGAATGTATAAACAGAACATCATTTTTTTTTTAGCAGCGGTAAGGGGCGGGGAGCAGAGCGGCACTGACACAGCTCACAGACAGGGAGGGGGGGGGAGACGAGGACAGAGGAGTGCTGCAGGTGACTGAGGCAAGTAAACTGACAGTGGTGCCAGGGTTCATCAGCCATGATAAACTGTGGTTAGTTTACAGGGGGGAAGGGCAGAACCAGGCAGGATCACCTAGGTATTTTATATGATACAAGGGGCCAAATTACACAGCACAAGCACTGTGCTGTTATTCATGCTTTAAAGGAGAAATCCAGCCTGAGCGCGTTTGGCTGGGCTTCTCCTCTGGGTCACAGGGGTTCAATTTGTTTTGTGACCAGTTTTCAGCAGAGAGCGGTCTGAGGTCCGCTTTCTACTGACGTCACCAGGATCAGTCCGGGCACCGCATCATCCTGACTTCCAAAGTCTGGATCCAAAAGGTGCCTGGACTGATGCCTGTCTCAGCCTCTCAGCGAGCCGCTGAGAGGCTGAGACAGGCCCTCCCCGCCCCTTCCACAGCTCAGCACCCCAATAAGCATGGAGGAGCAGAGCAGGAGAGCTGCTGGTTGACAGGCAGTAGCTCTCTGCTCGGGAGCTGAGAGAACAGAGCCATCGGTGATGTTCAGTGGCTCGGTTCTCAGTGAAGAGGCGGCGGGGGACAGATGCAGCATTGGACCGATGCTGCATCCACCTAGGTAAGTATGATTGGCCAATTAAAAAAAAAAAAACATACTTCTCTTTGAGGGGAACAGGATCAATTTTTTGTTTTGTTTAGGGTAACAAACACTGTAAACCCCATTGAAAATCTGTGGAATGATGTGAAGACTGCAGTCCACAAATGGTCACCATCAAATTTAACTGAACTTGAGCAGTTCTGTAAAGAAGAGTGGGCAAATATTACAAAGATGATCTAGATGTGCAAAGTTATTAGAGACATATCCCAACAGACTAAAGGCTGTAATTAAAGCAAAAGGTGGTTCAACAAAATACCGACGCAAGAGGGTGATCCTTTTTCCAATTCTGCTTTTGCTTTTTTTTTTCAGACATGTTGGTGTTATATCTTTCATTTAGATGTTATAAGTTGCACTCAGTAAACACATATGGATAAAACCAAAAACGGTGACTGTCTTCATTTCAGGCTGCAAAACAATAAAATGTGATTATTTTGAAGGGGGTAATTCTTTTCGACACCCACTGTACAGGTATCATACCACTTTGCATTTTCTCAATTATATCAATCAGAGACACTAAGGTAGCTTATGCTTTTTCAGCGACAACGTAAATTTTATTGGAACTTTTAGTAATAGAGGCCATTGTTGCATTTGATCCGTTAATTAGCTACTGTGAAATTTCAATAACTGAGACATTTTATTGCTAAGGAATTGGTCTTTGTTTTTTTATTTATTCAGTTCCTAAGGTGTTGTGTCATGCTGAAGTGATATTTGATCTCTGTCGTTATTAAAGTGTAACTACTGCTTTGTTATTGAGGAGCACAAGAAACATTCCCGTCCAGGTATAGTATATAGATTACAAGGCTAATAGGTAAATGTTTTGTTAAATTCTGTGTGGTTTCGCAACTTTGTGTGCATTTTACATGTTATTTTGCGTGTTAGCAACACACATTGTACACACATTTCAACATTGACCTGACTACAAAACCAGGGACATTTTCTGAGTGCAAGGGGCTTGTGTGCAAGATCATAGGTTGGGCCCCCTTTGAGCCCCCAACAAGGGAGAGCTCCAGCCACCTACACATGTACAATTGTTTTAACACTCCACCATTTTCATTAGTAAAGCAATGGTGAGTGTGGCCAGATTGTGCTAACAGTGGGAGGGTCTTAAAGGGTCATGGTTAAATAAAACCTGAGTCTAACAGACACATACTTTATAAATGAGTCACTGATTACCAGGGACGTGCGGTGAGGTCGGTGGCTGGTGAGGCACTGGCTAGTATCAGAGCCAGATACACACAGGTTACATACGCCGCGATCGTTAGAGCGAGAGCAATAATTCTAGTACTAGACCTCCTCTGTAACTCTAAGGCCCCTTTCACACTGGGGCGGTTTGCAGGCGTTATTGCGCTAAAAATAGTGTCTGCAAACCGCCCCTAAACAGCCTCCGCTGTTTGTTCAGTGTGAAAGCCCGAGGGCTTTCACACTGAAGCGGTGCGCTGGCAGGAGAAGAAAAAATCTCCTGCAAGCCGCATCTTTGGAGCGGTGAAGGAGCGGTGTATTCACCGCTCCTAAACCGCTCCTGCCCATTGAAATCAATGGGACAGCGCGGCTATACCGCGGCTATAGCCGCACTGTACGGGTGGTTTTAACCCTTATTCGGCCGCCAGCGGGGGGTTAAAACCGCACCACTAGCGGCCGAATACCGCGGTAAAACAGCGCTAAAAATAGCGCTGTTTTACCGCCGACGCCCCCTACCGCCCCATTGTGAAAGGGGCCTAAACATGTAATCTGTAAAAGAATTTAAAGTGTCGCCTATGGAGATTTTTAAGTACTGAAGTTTGGCGCCATTCCCAGAGTTTTTCGCAATTTTAAAGCATGACATGTTAGGTATCTATTTATTTGGCATAACATCATCTTTCACATTATACAAAAAAATTGGGTAATCTTTAGTGTTTTTTTTTTTTATTCATGAAAGTTTTTTTCCCCAAAAAAAAACGCGCTGTTACTGTTTGTATATATGGCCCAGGGACACACTGGGCACCTTCGCTGCCATTGTGCTCTTGCTGGGTGTACAGTGTGCTCCTGTTCCTTTAAGGGGGCCTGGGCTGCCTCCAGGCTCACCTGCCCCACACCTATCCATTCCATGCATGTGCTTCCACTGTGGAGACACTTATAAATTTGTAGTGTTAGGACTGCAAGCAACACAGGGTTCCGTGACGAGACCTTGCAGCTTTCACATGCGTTTGCAAATGTGTGCTAACTAAACCCCTGCTTTTAACAGATGGTTATACAGGTAATTTGGTTGGTCAGCAGACTGGTTGGTGAGTTGAGCTATGGAATTGTTTTTGTCTTACATGAATATGGCCCTCCATGTGCTCCTTGCTGTGAAGTACAGTTATAGGTGGGGGCGGTGGCCAGTTTTTTGTTAATGGTACTTTACCATTGGTCCAAGACTCCAAGCTGTCCATTGAGCTCAGTGCCTCTGAAAAGAAATGAGGAGAGGCACTGTGAGCTCATCCTCTCAGTCTGCTGCAAACAGAGTGTGCCAGCTTGTATTTAAACTGGCCGCTCTGTATTTAGCTTCTGACAGGCTGCGCACGGAGCCCCGTATCTCCGGAACCATAGGTCGTAGAAGCCCCAAATTTTTACCAGTGTTGGGGTAGGACTTAGGCTACATACTTCCTCAGGTCGCTGAGTTACGACCCTCTAAGCTTGTTTTTTTTTTTTTAATGTTCATGGCTCTGCCTCACCTGCCTCCCCTGACTGCATGTCCCTGTTGACTACTTACATAGCTCCCAACTGTCCCTGATTTCGAGGGACTGTCCCTGATTTGGAGCAATATCCCTCTGTCCCTCATTCCTCATTTGTCCCTCATTTTGGTCTGATCCATATAGTTGTATACAAAATGCACTTTTTATCTTTCAAAAAGTGTTTGCCAGTGCTAAACCTTTCATCCAAATTCTAAATTGCTGCATTTGTACATTTTAAAAGCCAATATAAAGGAATAGTAGTGGTTTAAAAGGCCTTGTGGATTTAATTAATTATTTTTTGGGGTTAATTCTCCTTTAAGGGGGTGTGACAGGAGGCGTGTCCTATGCCTACATACGTTTGCTAGTAGGTGTCCCTCATTCCCATCTCAAAATGTTGGGAGGTATGCTACTTAGCAGCCTTCACATCAGGATCCCTCGTTCATGTCAGAATTAAAGGTTCCTTCCCATCAGAAATGGGGCTGCCGACATATTGCTCAAGTCTGATATGCTGTCCTTTTGTCTTGGAGTCTTTTTAGATTTCTAAACAGATGTAATTTCCTTTAAAACCCATCCAGTGTTTGGTACTCATTTAACCACTTGCCGCACAATCACGTATATACGTGATTGTGTTCAAGTGGTTATACCAGGGCCATGGCTTTAGTTGTCAGCCATAACCCCAGTATTAACATTTTCAGCAGGCAATTCCCTACATCTTTCAAAGTGATCCAAGCAGCTGATCCGCCCAAATCCCCCCCCCCCCCCCCACCCCGACACCCGCCGGTGCCTCTCCAGGCTGTGTGACCGTGTGTATGCAAGACAAGCTTGAGCCAACATCCTTCGGAAAAAAAATCCATGGTTTTGTTGTTGGAAAATCCAATCGTGTGTACGGGGCATAAACTGGTAACCTGTAAACATTTTTAAAGTGTCACCTATGAAGATATTTAAGTACCGTAGTTTGTTGCCATTCTACAAGTGTATGCAATTTTAACCACTTCCCTACCCGCCCATTGTCATATGACATCTGCAGGTGGGATCTCCCATCCTGGGCGGGAGTCATATGACATCCTCGGCTTCCAAGCAGTTGAGTTAGTGTTAACTCCTTCCCTGCCAGTGACATTTATACAGTAATCAGTGCATTTTTATAGCACTGTAAGCTGTATAAGTGTCACTGGTCTCAAAATAGTGTCAAAAGTGTCCGATCTGTCTGCCGCAATGTCACAGTCACAATAAAAAATTGCTGTTCACCGCCATTACTAGTAAAAAAAAATAATAATAATAATAAAAATGCCATAAATCTATCCCCTATTTTATAGGCGCTATAACTTTTGCGCAAACCAATCGATATAGGCTTATTGTGGTTTTTTATACCAAAAATATGTAGAAGAATACATATCGGCGTAAACTGAGGAAAATATATATATATATATTTTTTTTTTTTTTAAGTGGGATATTTATTATTGCAAAAAAGTAAAAAATATTGCGTTTTTTCAAAATTGATGCTCTTTTTTTTGTTTAAAAAAAATAATTTTTTTATCAATTAGGTGATCAATTGCCACCAAAAGAAAGCTCTATTTGTGGGGAACAAAATGGGTACAGTGTTGCATGACCGTGCAATTGTCATTCAAAATGTTACAGTGCTGAAAGCTGAAAATTGGCCTGGGCGGGGAGGGGGTGAAAACACCCAGTATTGAAGTTAAAGCAGACATGTTAGGTATCTATTTACTTAGCATAAGATCATCTTTTATTCTTTACCAAATAATTGCGTTTTATATGGTGTTTTTTTGCTTTATGTTTCATTAAAGTGTATTTTTCCAAAACAATTGAAACCACTGTGCAAATACCGACATAAAAAACATAAAACATTACAACAACCATTTTCTTCTGTGGGGCCTCTGCTAAAAAAATATATACAGTATATAATGTTTGAGGGTTCAAAGTATTTTTCTTGCAACACAAAATACAGATTTTTACTTATAAACCAAATATGTTAATAAAGGCTTGGTCTTCAAGTAGTTAACTTCATTTTCTGTCCCAGCCCCTATTGATTCAATACCTCTATGTAGTTCTGAAGATTACATTGCTGACATGTTTATGTTACCCGCATAAGTAGTGGGTGGAGTCCAGTGGCGGCCGGTGTTTTTTTTCTTTTGGGGGGCAAACAGACACCACCCCCCCGGAAGACAGTCGGGACATCAAAGCCCCGCAGTTACCCCAACTAGGAAACGGGCGGGCAGCCTGTCCGGCAGCTTTCTTCCTCCTCCTGTGGTGTGGATCACGGCGCCGTGCATTCCCCTCCTCCTCCTCCTAGGCGTCCAATAGGATCGCCTGACCTTTCAGCCAATCAGGAAACGGGTATCAGACCCGCGCATCCTAAATGGCGGAGATACGATTCAGTGTTAGAAAAGCGAATATTCATTTGCTTTTGGAGCATTTGCCCACCTGGGTGGGCTCTGCTCTCCGAGTCCACCCTATTTTGAAGCCTATGGCTCTAATCAGGTGCTTCAAAAAAACACCCCCGCTGCTGTAATTCAGGCACACGGCATCCCGAAAGGGGGTGACCGTGGCGGGCGTGGATACATTCATGCTATGCATGAATCTATCTATTAATCATATAGGGGGTGGCGTGGATAGAGGGGGCGCCGCCCAAGCATCTCAAATGGATGGGCCGCCTCTGGTGGAGTCTTTGAAGAAGAAATCATGCAGGAGTGACACCTACCTTAATGCAGCGCCCACAGAGTTCCGACAATACATTTGGGTGTGGTAAAGAGGTGTTGACATGCCCAAAAACATGGTCTGTACACACCTCTCAATTCTAGGGGTGCAGTGCTTCATGAAACATGTAATTTGTAGCTTTCATCAATCATTACCATACAAAAAGCTCTTCCAAGCTGCTCCCCAGCTATCATATTCTAAGAAAAAAGAAGAAGGAAACTAAATGGTCAGGTGACCATGACTTTTAATGGATTTTGAGGTATTTATAATGAGTTTTATATTAGATGAATGGAGATGATTGATGAGGGGAACCTGGGTTGGTAACAATATTGCAAGATTGTTCTGCTCCAGTGTATACAAAACTCCATGAATTGGTGTTTTGTATGTGACCGGAGTTCATTTATAGGTATGATACTTTTCACATGGTAATGGTAACCCTTGAAGCTCATATCATTGCTGACCATGCTGTCCTCTTATGCCGCGTACACACGGTCCTACTTTTCGTCTACAAAAGTCCAACGGACGCTGATGGACTAAAGCTGGCTGGTAATCCGATCGTGTGTGGGCTTCTCCGGACTTTCAACTGACTTTTTTAGCCTCAAATCCGACGTACTTTAGATTTGAAACATGTTTTAAAACTTTACTTCGTAACTACGACGGACCCCGAAATCCGCTCGTCTGTGTGCTAGTCCGACGGACAAAAAGCCACGCTAGGGCACCTATTGGCTACTGGCTATGAACTTCCTTATTTTAGTCCGGTGTACGTCATCACGTACGAATCCGTTAGACTTTTGTGTGGTCGTGTGTAGGCAAGTCCGTTCGTTAGAAAGTAGGCCGCAAGTCCGCCGCAAGTCCACCGAAAGTCTGCCGGAAGTCTGTCGGACAGGCTGTCCGACTTTTGTAGACGAAAAGTACGACCGTGTGTACGCGGCATTACTGCAACTTGCACTGCACCCACATCCATATGACCAGACTATTGTGTCTGCCTGACGTCCCTGGGAGAATCGGCCACACAATGGAATGATCGGGAGACATTCTATCCATTGTACGGTCCATATGCAACGCTCTTTTATATTTCACAACATATTGAGATTCAGTTTCATCACATTCCTTCCGAAGTTCTATCAGGATTACCGTGAAAGCAATATAATAGAATGTACATAACAATGGCATTCACCCCCACCCATTTACTTTATGTGTTGTATACATTAAATTACCAAATACAGTAAAGATGGGAAACAGAGGAAATATAAGCTTGGCTGTTTGTGAACTCAGGTGACTTTTCATTAATATATATCTGTAATTTTATTAGCCAAAAGCAAACATTTGTTATATTGCAGCTTGCCAATTCTTAGATGTGGTGGCTGCATTGGCTTTCTTTTTTAGCATTTAATTCCTTTATTTTCACCTGGTCATCTGTCCAGTAAGTCTGTTGTTTTTCAACAGAACAAGCTATTCTGTAGCTGTATCGGTTACAGGGATGAGCAAAACCATTTACCATTGACAGGGATACTTAGAATGATCAGGTTATATTTATTTATGTAAAACCTTTATCCTGAGAAACTGTTTGCTGTAACTGCCTAGTGTGAGCTGGCATTTGGCTTCAATTTGTTAGTGTATCTAAATCTTCTAGTACATATAACACCCCCCCCCCCCACACACACACACACAACAATGCTGCTGTTCATATGCGCCTCCTGTGCTCCTTCCTCCAGAGTAGTGGGTGCATTCTAATATAGGAGGTGTGTTGCTGGTCAGATCACCAGGTGAAAACATAGGGGAAAAGCCTAAAAAAGAAACCAAATGCAGCCGCTACATCTAATAATTTGTAAGCGGCAATATATTACATTTTTGGTTTGGAGTTTAATACTGCTTTAAGGCGCCACCATCATCTACACAGAGTGGAGCATATACAGTAACTTAACCTCTTCACACCAGCGGTACGCATATATGCGGTGTCTCTCGGGGGGTAGGCATTAATGCCGAGCAGCCACATATTTGCATACCAGACTGTAAACAAAGCTGTGCCAAGAGCTCACGCCCTGCGCATTCATGGCACGGTGGGTAGCGGAAAGCTCCTCTACTTGCGATCGGGAGCTTTCCAATCATGTGACCGCTGTGACAGCAAATTATGGCAGTCGCATGATCAGAAAGCCCGCCCTGCGTCCTGGCATCAGAAACCTCTTTAAGGGCCGGGAGGTGCCTAGGTTAAGGGGTTAAATGTATAGGGGTTTATTTAGAGAGAACATTTGGTGTTTTCTCAGTGAATACACATTGCTGTTCCATATTTCTGTAGCCCCAGCAAGCAGTTGACTGAGAGAGGAATGGCTGCAGTTTCATTGTGTCTGTTGCTCTGCTACTGCCCTTGCTGTTCACAGAAGACTTTCACATAGACACATCTGCAGGAGCCGCTGCTACTACAAAACATAGAGCAGCCAGTGCTAAGCCCACCCTCCAACCACTAGGGGGCAGACTGAGGATCTAGACTGCTAGAGACTCTGGAGAGAAGTATGGAGGGTTGTGGAAGGTGTAGTTTGATACATACAAACTAAGCCACTATATGAGCTTAGCAAAAGGCACTACAAATCCCAGAATTAGAGTTCTGCGCAGAGAGGAGGAGTGTGGCTATTCCTGGGAGAGACTGAAGGTCAGTCCATATTGGGCGCAGGAGCGCCCCCCCCCCCCCTAGTTTGCATGCAGGGCGCTGGAGCAGTCTATGAGGTTTTTTTTTCAAGCACACGATTAGAGCCTGAGGCTCTAATTGGCTTAAAAAGGTTGGGCTCGAGGCACAGCACAGTGACACTAGCGAATCAATGATCGCTATCGGTTTCCTGCTTCCCTGGCAATCAGGACAGCCGAGGAAGCCGTGGTGCTGTGACCCTGGAGGGGTGAGTGAAGACCTTGGGTAGGTTTGTTTGCCACCCCCCCCCCCCCCCAAAAAAAAAAGTTTAGAGAAAATTTGATGTTATCGCTCTCACTCTCTCATACTGTTCACTGGAAGTGCAACATGGCACCTCATGGCAAAGAACTCTTTCAGGATCTGAAAAAAAGAATTGTTCTCTACATAAAGATGGTCTAGGCCAGTTATGGCTAACCTTGGCACCCCAGATGTTTTGGAACTACATTTCCCATGATGCTCCGCTACACTGCAGAGTGCCAGAGCATCATGGGAAATATAGTTCCAAAACATCTGGGGTGCCAAGGTTCGCCATCACTGGTCTAGGCTATAAGAAGATTGCCAAGACCCTGAAACTGAGCTGCAGCACGGTGGCCAAGACCATACAGCGGTTTAACAGGACAGGTTCCACTCAGAACAAGCCTCGCCATGGTCGACCAAAGAAGTTGAGTGCACGTGCTCAGCGTCATATCCAGAGGTTGTCTTTGGGAAATAGACGTATGAGTGCTGCCAGCATTGCTGCAGAGGTTGAAGGGGTGGGGGGGGGTTAGCCTGTCAGTGCTCAGACCATATGCCATACACTGTATCAAATTGGTCTGCGTGGCTGTCATCCCAAGGCACCTCAGGCTGCTAGAAGACGGCTCAAAACGCCCCTGAGAGGGAGAAAGGAGCACTGATGGCACTCTGGGACATCAGAGAGTGTCACAGATGTTGGTGGAGCCCGCTGTCTGGAGGAGAAGGACGCTATGCCTTAACCACTTAAGGACCGCCTCACGCCGATGTACATCGGCAAGGTGGCACGGGCAGGCAGAATCACGTACATACACGTGATCTGCCTCCCGCGACCATCCATTCGTGGCCCCCCCCTCGCGATCGCCGCCGGCCAATAGAATCATTCCTATGCTGCTGTATGCTAAACAGCAGCAAAGGAAATGATGTCATCTCTCCTCGGCTTGGTATTTTCCGTTCCGGCACCGAGGAGAGAAGACTGCAATGTGAGTGCACAACACACACACATACAGTAGAACATGCCAGGCACACAAAACACCCCCTTTATGCCCCAATCTCCCCCCGATCACCCCCTAATCACCCCTCTTTCCCCCCCCCCCCCGTCACACTGACACCAAGCAGTTTTTTTTTTTTCTGATTACTGCATGGTGTCAGTTTGTGACAGTTAGTGTGTTAGGGCAGTTAGGGTTAGCCACCTTTAGGTCTAGGGTACCCCCCTAACCCCCCTAATAAAGTTTTAACCCCTTGATCACCCCCCGTCGGCAGTGTCGCTAAGCGATCATTTTTCTGATCGCTGTATTAGTGTCACTGGTGACGTTAGTTAGGGAGGTAAATATTTAGGTTCGCCGTCAGCGTTTTATAGCGACAGGGACCCCCATATACTACCTAATAAATGTTTTAACCCCTTGATTGCCCCCTAGTTAACTCTTTCACCACTGATCACCATATAACTGTTACGGGTGACGCTGGTTAGTTTGTTTATTTTTTATAGTATCCAGGCAGCGTCAGATTAGCGCCAGTACCGCTAACACCCACGCACGCAGCATACGCCTCCCTTAGTGGTATAGTATCTGAACGGATCAATATCTGATCCGATCAGATCTATACTAGCGTCCCCAGCAGTTTAGGGTTCCCAAAAACGCAGTGTTAGCGGGATCAGCCCAGATACCTGCTAGCACCTGCGTTTTGCCCCTCCGCCCGGCCCAGCCCAGCCCACCCAAGTGCAGTATCGATCAATCACTGTCACTTACAAAACACTAAACGCATAACTGCAGCGTTCGCAGAGTCAGGCCTGATCCCTGCGATCGCTAACAGTTTTTTTGGTAGCATTTTGGTGAACTGGCAAGTACCAGCCCAGGCAGCGTCAGGTTAGCGCCAGTACCGCTAACACCCACGCACATACCGTACACCTGCCTTAGTGGTATAGTATCTGATCGGATCAATATCTGATCCGATCAGATCTATACTAGCGTCCCCAGCAGTTTAGGGTTCCCAAAAACGCAGTGTTAGTGGGATCAGCCCAGATACCTGCTAGCACCTGCGTTTTGCCCCTCCGCCCGGCCCAGCCCAGCCCACCCAAGTGCAGTATCGATCGATCACTGTCACTTACAAAACACTAAACACATAACTGCAGCGTTCGCAGAGTCAGGCCTGATCCCTGCAATCGCTAACAGTTTTTTTGGTAGCGTTTTGGTGAACTGGCAAGCACCAGCCCCAGGCAGCGTCAGGTTAGTGCCAGTACCGCTAACACCCACGCACGCAGCATACGCCTCCCTTAGTGGTATAGTATCTGAACGGATCAATATCTGATCCGATCAGATCTATACTAGCGTCCCCAGCAGTTTAGGGTTCCCAAAAACGCAGTGTTAGCGTGATCAGCCTAGATACCTGCTAGCACCTGCGTTTTGCCCCTCCGCCCGGCCCAGCCCAGCCCACCCAAGTGCAGTATCGATCGATCACTGTCACTTACAAAACACCAAACGCATAACTGCAGCGTTCGCAGAGTCAGGCCTGATACCTGCGATCGCTAACAGTTTTTTTGGTAGCGTTTTGGTGAACTGGCAAGCACCAGCGGCCTAGTACACCCCGGTCATAGACAAACCCGCACTGCAGTAACACTTGGTGACGTGGCGAGTCCCATAAGTGCAGTTCAAGCTGGTGAGGTGGCAAGCACAAGTAGTGTCCCGCTGCCACCAAGGAGAAGACAAAGGCCCCTTGTGCCCATAATGCCCTTCCTGCTGCATTCGCCAATCCTAATTGGGAACCCACCACTTCTGCAGCGCCCGTACTTCCCCCATTCACATCCCCAACCAAATGCAGTTGGCTGCATGAGAGGCATTTTCTTTATGTCCTCCCGAGTACCCCTACCCAGCGAACCCCCCCAAAAAAGATGTTGTGTCTGCAGCAAGCGCGGATATAGGCGTGACACCCGCTATTATTGTCCCTCCTGTCCTGACAATCCTGGTCTTTGCATTGGTGAATGTTTTGAACGCTACCATTCACTAGTTGAGTATTAGCGTAGGGTACAGCATTGCACAGACTATGCACACTTTCACGGGGTCTCTCAAGATGCCATCGCATTTTGAGAGACCCGAACCTAGAACCGGTTACAGTTATAAAAGTTAGTTACAAAAAAAAGTGTAGAAAAAAATATATATATATAAAATAAAATAAAATAGTTGTCGTTTTATTGTTCTCTCTCTCTATTCTCTCTCTATTGTTCTGCTCTTTTTTTTTTTTTTTTTTATCCGTAAAGATTTTATTTAGTGTTAAAAGAGCAAGTTACAGTTCACAATTCAAATCAAATGACACAGAAATGTAATTAACAAGCAGGGTATGGAAGCCTAAGAAATGCTGGGTACATCCAATATAGGTTATGATAATACAGTACTGAAGGGGTCAAAGATGAAGGGGGGAGTTTGAGAAGGCGCCCCAGAGCACTCCCCCTGGAAGGCCCACTCCCCCCCACATCCCCCCCCCCCACCGACGAGAGTCCACCGTTAGGGTTAAAGTTCACAAATCACTTTTTATAGTACATGTTGGCGATAGCGTTCAGTAGTCACATAGTGATTCCAGCACGCCCAGGTGAAAGAAAATTTATGTGTTCTTTCCTGTGAAATATGAATCAATTCTTCCATCTCTTTTATTTTAGAAATTTTCCTGTACCACTCTCCAATGGACGGGGTGTGCGTGGAACGCCAATGCACTGGGATACATAATCTGGCGGCATTCACCAAATGCATAGCCAGAGACTTATAGTATGTTTTTTTGGGTAAAGAGGTGTGATGTAGAAGAAATTGTGCGGGGGTGTAGTCCAGGGTATCTGTAGTTATGTGTGAAATGATTTCACTGACCTCCCTCCAGAAGGGTTGAATGCGTTCGCAGTCCCACCATATGTGGAGCATCGTCCCTTCCTGCTTGCCGCATCTCCAGCATGTGTTAGGGATAGAGGGGGAGAATTTGTGAAGCCGGGAAGGGGTCCTTTACCACCTAGTAGCAATTTTGTAGCCATTTTCTTGGACTGCAACATTTAGTGAGCATTTGTGTGCGTATTCATAGACAGTGTCCCACCCTTCTGTAGAGAGGGGTGTTTGAAAGTCTTTGTCCCAGGCCAGCTGTGAAGATGCCGGGTGAGAGATTAATGCAGATGAAAGGAGGGCGTATATTGAGGAGATTAAGTGCCTTTGTTGTGTTTTGTAGTAGCAAAGGGATTCAAAAGGAGTGATTTGTTTGGTCCAACAAGATTGGTGTGGTTGGGACGAGAGAAAGTGGCGGATTTGTCGATACGACCAAAAGGGAAAAGAAGCAATCTTGGACATGTTAACTAGTCTTTCATATGGGAGAGGGGATCCCTCTGAGAAAAAGTGGAGAGTTAAGACGTCATCATGTGGCCATTCGCGTAGCAAATAGGAGCAGGAGTCACCCGGGGGAAAGTCTGGATTTTCTCTCAAGGAAGTTAGGGGACCAGGTACATAATTTTTTATACTTTACCGTTTACTGTGTTTTATTGTTAACCATTTTTTTGTCTTCAGGTACGCCATTCACGACTTTGAGTGGTTATACCAGAATGATGCCTGCAGGTTTAGGTATCATATTGGTATCATTCTTTTCAGAAAGCGGTCGGCTTTCATGTAAAAGCAATCCTAGCGGCTAATTAGCCTCTAGACTGCTTTTACAAGCAGTGGGAGAGAATGCCCCCCCCCACCGTCTTCCGTGTTTTTCTCTGGCTCTCCTGTCTCAACACGGAACCTGAGAATGCAGCCGGTGATTCAGCCAGGTGACCATAGAGCTGATCAGAGACCAGAGTGGCTCCAAACATCTCTATGGCCTAAGAAACCAGAAGCTACGAGCATTTCATGACTTATGCCGCGTACACACGAGCGGACTTTACGGCAGACTTTGCCCGGCGGACTGGATTTCGTCAGACAATTCAATCGTGTGTGGGCTCCAGCGGACTTTGTTTTCTCAAAAGTTGGATGGACTTAGATTTGAAACATGTTTTAAATCAATCCTTTGAAATCGAGTCCGGTCGAAAAGTCCGCTCGTCTGTATGCTAGTTTGACGGACAAAAAGCCACGCTAGGGCAGCTATTGGCTACTGGCTATGAACTTCCTTGTTTTAGTCCGGTCGTACGTCATCACGTACGAATTCGACGGACTTTGGTGGATTGTGTGTAGGCAAGTCCGTTCATTCAGAAAGTCTGTCGTAAAGTCTGTCGAAAAGTCCGCCGAGCAAAGTCTGCCGTAAAGTCCGCTCGTGTGTACGCGGCATAAGATTTTGCCGGATGTAAACAGCGCCATTGGGAAATTGGGAAAGCATTTTATCACACCGATCTTGGTGTGGTCAGATGCTTTGAGGGCAGAGGAGAGATCTAGGGTCTAATAGACCCCAATTTTTTCAAAAAAGAGTACCTGTCACTACCTATTGCTATCATAGGGGATATTTACATTCCCTGAGATAACAATAAAAATGATTAAAAAAAAAAATATATGAAAGGAACAGTTTAAAAATAAGATAAAAAAGCAAAAAAATAATAAAGAAAAAAAAAAAAAAAAAAAGCACCCCTGTCCCCCCCTGCTCTCACGCAAAGGCGAATGCAAGCGTCGGTCTGGCGTCAATTGTAAACAGCAATTGCACCATGCATGTGAGGTGTCACCGCGAACGTCAGATCGAGGGCAGTAATTTTAGCAGTAGACCTCCTCTGTAAATCTAAAGTGGTAACCTGTAAAGGCTTTTAAAGGCTTTTAAAAATGTATCTAGTTTGTCGGCACTGCACGTTTGTGCGCAATTTTAAAGCATGTCATGTTTGGTATCCATGTACTTGGCCTAAGATCATCTTTTTTATTTCATCAAACATTTGGGCAATATAGTGTGTTTTAGTGCATTAAAATTTAAAAAAGTGTGTTTTTTCCCCAAAAAATGCGTTTGAAAAATCGCTGCGCAAATACTGTGTGAAAAAAAAATGAAACACCCACCATTTTAATCTGTAGGGCATTTGCTTTAAAAAAAATATATAATGTTTGGGGGTTCAAAGTAATTTTCTTGCAAAAAAAAAAAAATTTTCATGTAAACAAAAAGTGTCAGAAAGGGCTTTGTCTTCAAGTGGTTAGAAGAGTGCGTGATGTGTGACATAAGCTTCTAAATGTTGTGCATAAAATGCCAGGACAGTTCAAACCCCCCCCCAAATTACCCCATTTTGGAAAGTAGACACCCCAAGCTATTTGCTGAGAGTCATGTCGAGTCCATGGAATATTTTATATTGTGACACAAGTTGCGGGAAAGAGACAATTTTTTTTTTTTTTTTTTTGCACAAAGCTGTCACTAAATGATATATTGCTCAAACATGCCATGCGAATATGTGAAATTACACCCCAAAATACATTCTGTTGCTTCTCCTGAGTACGGGGATACCACATGTGTGAGAATTTTTGGGAGCCTAGCCGCGTACGGGACCCCGAAAACCAAGCACCGCCTTCAGGCTTTCTAAGGGCGTAAATTTTTGATTTCACTCTTCACTGCCTATCACAGTTTCAGAGGCCATGGAATGCCCAGGTGGCACAAAACCCCTCCAAATGACCCCACTTTGGAAAGTAGACACCCCAAGCTATTTGCTGAGAGGTATAGTGAGTATTTTGCAGACCTCACTTTTTGTCACAAAGTTTTGAAATTTGAAAAAAGAAAAAAAAATGTTTTTTCTTGTCTTTCTTCATTTTCAAAAACAAATGAGAGCTGCAAAATACTCACCATGCCTCTCAGCAAATAGCTTGGGGTGTCTACTTTCCAAAATGGGGTAATTTGGGGGGGTTTTGTGCCACCTGGGCATTCCATGGCCTCCGAAACTGTGATAGGCAGTGAAGAGTGAAATCAAAAATTTACACCCTTAGAAATCCTGAAGGCGGTGATTGGTTTTCGGGGCCCCGTACGCAGCTAGGCTCCCAAAAAGTCCCACACATGTGGTATCCCCATACTCAGAAGAAGCAGCTAAATGTATTTTGGGGTGCAATTCCACATATGCCCATGGCCTGTGTGAGCAATATATCATTTAGTGACAACTTTGTGCAAAAAAAAAAAAATTGTCACTTTCCCGCAACTTGTGTCAAAATATAAAATATTCCATGGACTCAACCTGCCTCTCAGCAAATAGCTTGGGGTGTCTACTTTCCAAAATGGGGTCATTTGGTGGGGTTTTGTGCCATCTTGGCATTTTATGGCCTTCAAAACTGTGATAGGTAGTGAGGAGTGAAATTATAAATTTACGCCCTTAGAAATCTTGAAGGCGGTGATTGGTTTTCGGGGTCCCGTACGTGGCTAGGCTCCCAAAAAGTCCCACACATGTGGTATCCCCATACTCAGGTGAAGCAGCTGAATGTATTTTGGGGTGCAATTCCACATAGGCCCATGGCCTGTGTGAGCAATATATCATTTAGTGACAACTTTTTGTAAATATTTTTTTTTTGTCATTATTCAATCACTTGGGACAAAAAAAATAAATATTCAATGGGTTCAACATGCCTCTCAGCAATTTCCTTGGGGTGTCTACTTTCCAAAATGGGGTCATTTAGGGGGGTTTGTACTGCCCTGCCATTTTAGCACCTCAAGAAATGACATAGGCAGTCATAAACTAAGAGCTGTGTAAATTCCAGAAAATGTACCCTAGTTTGTAGACGCTATAACTTTTGCGCAAACCAATAAATATACACTTATTGACATTTTTTTTACCAAAGACATGTGGCCGAATACATTTTGGCCTAAATGTATGACTAAAATTGAGTTTATTGGATTTTTGTTTATAACAAACAGTAGAAAATATCACTTTTTTTCAAAATTTTCGGTCTTTTTCCGTTTATAGCGCAAAAAATAAAAACGGCAGAGGTGATCAAATACCATCAAAAGAAAGCTCTATTTGTGGGAAGAAAAGGACGCAAATTTTGTTTGGGTACAGCATTGCATGACCACGCAATTAGCAGTTAAAGCGACGCAGTGCCAAATTGGAAAAAGTCCTCTGGTCCTTAGGCAGCCAAATGGTCCGGGGCTGAAGTGGTTAAAATATACACTCCAGTCTCCAAGTTATACTGGTTAAGCCCTGGAATGCCTAAAATAAAGCATGATTTTCCTCTTATGCTTTTGGGTTTAACTGCTGTTAGCATCTTCACTTGGGCATACCATGTAGGAATAAAAGAAAATTAGGTGAGTGCAGTTATCGTTAATAGAGATTAATTTGTAAAAAGCCTTAGAAAAAATGTATTGCTGGAGTTGAATCACTGTCACCACTCTAAATGTCAGGGCCTATATCTGAACCCAGGACCTCTGCTGCGTCTGCTAGTAACTCTTCTCGATGCGCCACCTGATATGCTGGACAGCATCCTGCCTGATTGCTTAGACAACCTTGCCTTTATGTCTTGTTTCTCTTGAACCTTGAACCCTTTGCTCCTCCCATGAACTTACTATTTAGGCCATGCCTTTGCACTTCCCGTTTACTAGATTATTGTGCTCTCTCCAGCCAATATCTGGTTCTTGTCACTCCTGCTGCTGTCCCTATCTTCACTACCACTTATTACCCAGCCTTTGCCTTGTTCCTCGACTACGCTTCTGCTTGATCCCAACCTGCAACCACTTGTTACTAACCTTTGGCTTGTTTACTGACTATGTGCTACCTGCAATATCTACTACTGGACCCCGGCTTGCTCACCTTCTGACGGGGCGATCCTGAGGACTGCGACCTGGTACTAACACACAGCAAAACCCATCTCCACCATCAGAAGCTCTGGTGAATACCGGTTAGTATTTAGACCCCGCACCTTCTGAGAGCCTTTGTCATCCACCAGGGTAACCTGCTTGTACCTATCCTGCTGGTCAATGGGAGTCTCTCTGCTGCTATAGCTGCTGGTCCTGACCCTTGACTGTGACACTAAATCAGCGAAACAAAAAATCAAATTAGTTTCTCAGTTACTGCATTTTGCACATCATCATTGCTATTTGCAGAACCTTAATACATCAAGTCCAGAAGTCTATACTACTGGATATGAAGACACGGATTAGACAATATTAAGACTTATTGAATTAAGGGTTTATTATTTTCATCATTGAGCTACTGACAACAAGTTACTATGACTGCTGTAGGCTGAAACACTCCAAGACATGACGGACATCACAATTTCATATACTATAACATTTAATTTGATTTGATGAGGTATGCAACATTAAAAATATTAAATATCGCAGGTTTATGTACAGAGAGGTCTGGTTCATTTATTCTTCATCTGTTTACCCTCTGGCAAATCATTTAATAAAGATGATTGAGTAACTGAGAATCAAAGTGGTGGGGAGTTAAGGAATGGTGAGTGTGTGCAGAGCAAGGGAGACATAAGGAGAACCTGTGGCTTTATCCTGCATGGGTCAAAGCAAAGAATTTCTCTAAGCTGGCCCTGCTGACATCACTTGTTTAGCAAGACTTCCAGTGACCATCACTGTTTCACAGAGGGGGGAGATTTACTAAAACTGGAGCACACAGAATCTGGTGCAGCTGTGCATAGTAACCAATCAGCTTGTAATTGAACAAGCTGAAGTTTGAAGGTGATTGGTTGTTATGCACAGCTGCACCAGATTCTGTGTGCTCCAGTTTTAGTAAATATCCCCTATAATGTATTAGTGGGTGTAGAACCCTTTTAAATAATCTTACAGTGCTTCCGGTTAAAGCACCCAGATGCACAGGATATTTTTATATCCTTCACCTTAAGGCCTCATGCACACTGGATGTTTTTGTATGTTTTTACAGCTGCTGTTTTTGGCTTCAGACGTTCTTTTCTACAGTCAATAAACTCTCCAGCATGCTATCCTTTGTGTACATGCACACATAGGCTGTTATCAACTGGTTTTGGCTGGGGCAGTTTTTGGCTGCAAAAAACTAGTGGGTTCTGAGAGGAGTTTTTCAGCTGTAAAAACGCTGTAAAAATGTCAAAAATCGCCTAAGAATGCAGATAAATTCTCAAAAATGTGTCTCACCAGCGGTTTTTAACAATTTTTATCCCATTGAAAAAAAAACGCTTATAAAAACGCTAATGCTAAAAACGCTGAAGAACGCAAAAAAAGAGATAAAAAAAAATATTGCAAAAACAGTGAAAACCATTAAAAAACTCAATGCAAAGCTACTTGTGTTTTTATAACGTTATTATAACGTCCAGTGTGCAGGAGGCTTAAGGCTATGTTTCCACTAGTGCGACTTTTAATACGACTTGGGACTGAAAAGTCGCATGACAAATAGTACCCCATGCTTTCCAATGAGTACCGTTCATATCTGCGACTTCAAGTCGCAGCGACTTCAAAGTAGTCCCTGCACTACTTTGGTCCCACTTTGATGCGACTTGAGGTCCATAGACACAGGCATTGCTTCAAATTGCGGTAAAAAGTCGCGGTAAAATCGCGCGACTTTGGGGACGCAATAGTGGAAACATAGCCTCAATGAAACACAGACTTGCCAGATAATTATGTAACACCTGCTGGCGGCCCTTTAAGCTGCCCAGCTGAGTGTTTCTTACTGCAGTCTGTTGATTCCTCCCTGGCATTGGACCCGGAGCAGCCCCCAAAAGCAAGAGGTATGCTGGCAAGTTAAATGGTTTTCACCCAGATTAGCCCTAGATTGTGGGTAAGTGTGATAGCAATATTTAATTGTAAGCTAAAGCACAGACTAATATTAATGGTTGAGTGTTTTTAATATAATTTGAAAAAAAAGCAAATAAACAGAATATAAAAAAGGAAAACATAAAATGTGCGATTACATATTTTATTAGAAATTATAGTTACCAATATGTTTGCATTTCGACTGTATTATAACATTGCAGACACAGAAGTATATTATATAATAAAACACTGCTTGTATACTATATTAAAGAGTATGTAAACCCAACAGTTTATATTCCTGATAGGTGCCTGCTGTACCATGTACTTGTATGAAAAAGTATCCTGTTCTCTTTGTAATGCTACCTTTATGTGAAATCCCTGGTGTTCCTGCCAGTCACTCTGTTTTCCTATTAAAAACTGACCACACTAAGCAGGAGAGCGCACGTGGTCAGTTCTTCAGCTACGCTGGGAACTCAGCCTGCTCTCCTCCAATGATCAGACTTGTGCTGACACGCCAACCCCCACAGCCATTCACTGGGAAGATCAGTGTGCTGCTGCTTCTCTTCCCCCAGCTGTTATGCAGCTGAGAACAGAGGGAATCTGATCCCTTATAAAAAGGAGGCAAAAGCATGTATAATGTTTTTTTTTTTTTTTTTGTTTTTTTTTTTATATCTATACACAAATGTTTTCCTTTCATTTCTATTTTAATCTGAATGGGTTGTTTTACAAGGTGAGGGTTTACAATCACTTTAATAAAAATTAACATTCAACATTTTACATATAATTATATATAGTTAGTGAATAAACTGTGTTATAGTGTGCTACTAATGAAATCTAGACTTGCCACTGGGTGGTGCTATTATCACCTAGAAGAGGGGTGTGAAACCCAATTTCATTGTGGGTCACATCAGCGTTATGATTGTCCTCAAAGGGCCAGTTGTATCTGTAAGACTAGATGTCCAGAGCACCCCACCATCACAAGTCAACCACGAGTTCTCCGCCGTCTCTTACATCACAGTGCACCTTCCTTACCTTGTGCTGCTCCCGGGATGAAGGTGAAGCTGGGAAGCAGAAAGAGCAGGGAAGGGAGGAGGACCAGAAGAGGGCTGGATTCAGCTGCCAGAGTCTGCTGAATGCTGAGACCAGGGGAGGTGGAGACAGGGGTGGCCTGTAGCTGCAGGATTTGTAGGAGAAGTTCTGTCCTTCTCTCTGCTGCCAACTGTTGAGACAAAGGAGGGGAGCAGAAACGAGCCCCTCCACAGCTGCTCAGAGAAGCTCAGGATCTGACAGAGGAGTCTGTCCTCCTCTCTGCTGCTGATTGCTGAGACAAGGTGGGGCAAAGAAGAGGGGGTGCCACAGCTGCAGGAGAGATGCAAGGGCCACATGAAATGGCCTGGAGGGCCGGATTCAGCCCACGGGCCTTCTATTTGACACATGTGACCCAGAAGTACAGGGAGAAAACACAATAATCTTAAGGTGCAGAATTAGTGCTTAGTGGTGTCTATGATGTCTATGATGCCTCTTTATACCAGTAATATCCCCTTTTTGTTTTGTGGTCAGCGGCTATTACGAATGAGTTAAATTGAGAGATTTAATTTCCCCAAGATTTTGATAAAATTAAGATATTTCAGTAAAATGTTGTCATTTTGAATAAATGCATTGAAGTCTATGGGGAAGATGAAATTAAAGTGGTTGTAGTGGTTGGGCATTAAATGTCTTAAGGAATATCCTTTTAATTATTCTGAACTTGTTCTTGTGCCAAAGCAATGGCCTCTTGTTAACCTTATTATTTTACTTTTTTTTTTTACAGAAAAAAAAATAGTGGAAAAAAGTAAATTATAAATTATATAATACAATAGTACACAAAGATCAAAAACACAAAGAAGAAAAGAAAAACACAAATTTAAAGAATAGTAAATGAAAGAAACTAAACTTCCCTAAACTTACTCACTAATTTTGTGGCAAAATACATGTTGTTGAAATTACTCTGCTCAGCCTAGTAACTGGTGTCCTATTTAACCACTTGCCTACTGGGCAATTTTACCCCCTTCCTGCCCAGGCCAATTGTCAGCTTTCAGGGCTGTCGCACTTTGAATGACAATTGCGCGGTCATGTTATACTGTACCCATATGAAATTTATAAAAAAAATTCACACAAATAGAGCTTTCTTTTGGTGGTATTTAATCACCGATGTTTTTTTTATTATTTACTAAAAAAACTAAATAAGACTGAAAAGTTTGGAAAAAAAAAAACCTTTTTCATAAATTATTATAAAATTTTGCAAACTGATAATTTTTCTCCTTCACTGATGTGCGCTAATGAGGCTGCCTTGATGGGCATTGATAGGCTGCATTGATGGGCACTGATAGGCGATTCCGGTGACGTCATTTCCGAAGATTGGAACGCAAATCGCGAGTTTTGGATTACATACTGATTTTATGCTTAACAACTTTGTATGATATGTAAGTGGAATACCTATTGTTTTTAACACATTTTAAATAAAATTAAACATATTTACACTATGGATACTTTCTAATTTCCTCCATGCCTAACCTGCTCGAGACATTTACTGGCTTGCTGGGAAGTTTAAGAAACTGATGAATCAGGAAACTTCTGTACACATTACAGGCGCTTAACCCACCTGGAGTTGGTGAGTAAGCCCTGGTTCACACAGGGGCGACTTGTCAGGCGACTTAGCCGCCTGACAAGTCGCATCCCGTTCTGTACTACGGAACCGTTCTAATAGGAGCGACGCAAGTCGCTCCGACTTAGAAAAAGGTTCCTGTAGTATTTTTGGGGCGACTTCAGGCGACTTGCATTGACTTCTATACAGAAGTCGTTTTGCAAGTCGCCGCTGAAGTCGTGTGCAGGTCGCCTCGGTGAGTCGACCTGCAAGTCGTGCATGTGAACCGGCAGTGAGGGTACAGTAGGAGAGGAGCACATTTTCACCACCTGCACCAGGAAATTACAAGCACAGATTGCACTTTATGAAGATTGTGGCACATTGCCAATATATGGACACTTTTGTTTTGTTATAATTTTTTTCTTTTTGCACTAGTATGTTTTGTACAATGATATTGTGGTTGCACTGTGAAATATAATATGGTCAGTGAGCACATTTAAAAAAGTTTGTCAAGGATAAAGACAGTGCTGTGATAACGCATATAATTTATCACTGAGGACACTACGTCTAATTTATCACAGCAGCAGTCTAATAAAGCGGTGGTTCTCAAACCTGCACTCAAGTACCCCCAACAGGCCATGTTTGCAGGTTTTCTTTTATCATGCACAGGTGCTTTAAATCAGAGTCAATGGCTTGGAAAGAGAAATTCCCAAAACATGGCCTGTTGGGAGTACTTGAGGACAGGGTTGAGAACCACTGTATTAAAACATCCTTGTTATCACCATAGCACAGGAAATAATAATATACTGAGAAGCAGAACTTAGCCATGCACACCGGTGTAAAATATGTTCTTTCCAGGATGTAGACTTTGAAGGCTTATATGCAAGTAATTGGGTATACAATGGTTATGGGGGTCCGGGTACTGCCCTGGGGGACATGTATCAATGAAAAAAAAAGTTTGTAAAATATGTTATTTTTTAAATGAGCAGTGATTTATTGATGCTTAAAGTGAAAGTATAGAAATGAAAAATTCCTTTCAGTATAGTGCCTGGGGGGTTCCCTTAGTCCACCTGTAAAGTGGCACATCTGTACTGTGTAAAGAAGCTGCTGCAGCAATAATTGCATTTATAAAGCCCAAAAAAGGACATTTTCCCTGCAAGCTTTCATTATTTTGTAAGCAACGGCTTGGGGAGCCAGTGTGTATGATGAGGCCACAATGTAGTGCACGGGAAACAAGATTAGAGATTTCTTGGATAAATTCTGGTGTCTCTACCACAGACTTTGGATTTCTTCTTCTGTAACAGGTGCGGAAAAATTGTTCTTTGGGTGTTGGTGGTGCCCTCACACCGTATCCCTATAGAGGCACTCTTGATGAAAGCAAGAATTGGCCTTGCTGTCAAAAATTGTAATGATATACACCTGTCAAACAGGTGAAGAAAAATTGTTCTTTGGATGTCGGTGGCACCTTCCCACCATAACCCTATAGAGGTACTCTTGATGAAAGCAAGAATTGGCCTTGCTATCAAAAATTGTAATGATATGCACCTGTCAAACAGGTGCCGAAAAATTGGTCTTTGGGTGTTAATTGTGCCCATGAAACCTATACCAAAAACATTCTTCCAGATGAAATCAACACCCACAACACTAGGCAGCCTAGAAGTCCTGCAGAGATTCCACATCCCAAAAAAACTTAATCAGCGACATCGGCATCAGGGGCTTCATAGCTGCTGGTAATCCAGGACTGATTAATTTTGATTGGGAGCCTGGAAGGCATCGCACCTGCGATCAGCAGACATCGTACATTGTACAGCCACGCAGTTACACACTAACGGGAAGCAATATTGAGAACTTCAAGCCAACAGCTACAAAGGCTGCCGGACCTTGTAGTTTTCTATTCACAAAATGTTCTTTGCAGAGAGTGACGGAGAGCAAGGGGAGAAGATCCCCCACCGCCTGTCACAACAGGGAGCCGGGGGGGGGGGGGGTGCGGGGGTCAGTGGATTTGTAACATAATACATGTTACATCCTGAATATGAATGTAAAATACATGTTACAAAAGGTAAACTTATCCTTTAAGGGCGGTGGACAGATTTTTATGTTAATTTTCCCCAAATATGGTTTGGGATCCTTTGGTTTACTGTGTAGCTAAGTGTTTTACCTCTGTCGTTGAAGCCTTGCTTTTAAAAATGGTGGGTGAACATTACATCTGCAAATAAGACATTGGGTGGCATTTAATGGTTTTGGGAATAAGCCTAACACCTCTTCTTCCTCTTTGTCACACAACACCACTTACACAGAGATGAGTGAGCACCGTTTTGTGCAGCAGTACTGTGATCCCAAGCTGGTGTAATGATGTGCTTCTGGGGGTGTGTCCTTGTGATCCTGGGCTCATAGGAAGTTGATTGAATAACTTTGGGTATCATTTAACACAGAAGAGACCCGACCAACAGGATTGGAGGAGGATATGGAGGACAATGCTAGAGCATGAAAAGGGCGAGTATGGCTTTGAACCTTTTTGTTTGTTATAAGCACTATACGTAAAATGCACCTATCAATAAATAGTAAATATAATGCTGAATGGGAACCTTCCTTTGAATTGTTAAAAAGAATGTAAGACACGCACTTGTCCAGTTTAAAGTGAATCTAGTTTTTTTTTAAAGGTAAAATCCAAATATATTTTTTAAACATTATGCTCTTGCCTGGTTTATAAAGTTTTAAAGGTTTATCTAGTCAAAAAAGAAAGAACAAATAAACTGATTTTAAATGCTTGCTATTTCAGCAACTAATCCTTTATTTCATTAGTGTTTTCTAATATGCTTACTTTACTCTAAAGTGTGCTATTCTCTTTTCAGGGCCTAATTCACATAAATTATTTTTAACAGTTCTCAACTCTGGCTCCATATACATATATGAATCTGGCCTGAATTCTTTGAACAAATGTCCCATTCAGCACCAGGGCATATAATAAAATACCCGAGCTCCAAAGAAGATATATTGCAGATAGGATTTCTGTCAATAACTCCCACAACTACAACTAGAAAGGTCTAGTAGTATGCATGGGATAATTGTAAAATAAAATCAGGACGACTAAAAGCAATTAAAATAAGTTTAAAAATAACTTTTGGCGATGGACTGGATGGACATTTTTACATACACATAGAATTCACCTAAAATGCTGAAAGAATCCTGAGAATCTTTCTGTAGGGTGTTCATATGTTACAATACACATCAAATAATGAATAGGCAGAATGCATTCTATAAAAAATGGAAAACGGAAGAGCAACATCAATGATAATAATCCAGGGAAGGATTCCAAACACGGTAGCTTCCAGTCCATTATCATACTGCGGGCGACAACCAAAGGCTGGCAGTATCCAGAGCTGGAAAAGAAAAGCGTTATATTACTGAGTCTTACCAATCCCCAATCTATACAACATCTATTTTAATGACCTCTGTGACAGAATATATTTAAGCTAGGTAGATGAGGAATGTCTGTGAAGACAAGGCCGCAGAGCCAGCCACTGGATTCCATTAGAGTTTGTATGCCCAAGCCAGAAGGTGACTTGGAACATTTTCAAAATCCTATTAGACTGACTTGACATTAGGCAGGACAGGCCTTGTCGCATTGAATTGGGAATGGAGCTCATCTTCTTTCAGCTGTCAGTTTGTAAAAATAAATTTGGTGCAACCTACATACACTATATTGTCAAAAGTATTGGGACACCTACCTTTACATGCACATGACCTTTAACCACTTCCCGCCCGGCCCACAGCAGATGACGGCCGGGCGGTGGTTCCGTTATCCTGACTGGGCGTCATATGACGTCCAGCAGGATAACATGCCACCGCGCGCCCGCGGGGGCGCGCATCGCGGCGATCGGTGGAGCGGTGTGTCAGTCTGACACACCGCTCCACCGATCTTGGTAAAGAGCCTCCGGCGGAGGCTCTTTACCACGTGATCAGCCGTGTCCAATCATGGCTGATCACGATGTCAATAGGAAGAGCCGTTGATCGGCTTTTCCTCACTCGCGTCTGTAGACGCGAGTAGAGGAGAGCCAATCGGCGGCTCTCCTGACAGGGGGAGTCTGCGCTGATTGTTTATCAGCGCAGCCCCCCCTCAGATCACCACACTGGATCACCAGGGATCGCCACTAGGACCACCAGGTAAGGGGCAACATGTGGATGGCCATGTATGTACCCCATGGCCATCCACATGTGCCCAATCTGTGCCAATCAGTGCCCACAAATGGGCACTGATTGGCACCATTAGGTTTGAGTTATGCCCAGCAATGCCACCAATAGGTTTTATTAGTGCCACCAATCAGTGTCATCAGTGCCACCTGTCATTGCCCATCGGTGCCACCTGTCAGTGCCCATCTGTGCCCACCTATCAGTGCCACCCATAAGTACCCATCAGTGCCACCCATATGTACCAATCAATGCCACCTACGAGTGCCCATCAGTGCCGCCTATTAGTGCCCATCGGTGCCACCTATGAGTGCCCATCAGTGCCGCATACCAGTGCCACCTATCAGTGCCACCTATCAGTGCCCATCAGTGCCGCCTATCAGTGCCCATCATCAGTGCCACCACTTCAGTGCCACCTCATCGGTGCCCATCAGTGCCGCCGTATCAGTGCCCGTCATTGAAGAAGAAAACGTACTTATTTACAAAAAATTTTAACAGAAACAAAGAAAAACTTGTTTTTTTTCAAAATTTTCGGTCTTTTTTTATTTGTTGCGCAAAAAATAAAAACCGCAGAGGTGATCAAATACCACCAAAAGAAAGCTCTATTTGTGGGAACAAAATGATAAAAAATTTGTTTGGGTACAGTGTTGTATGACCGCACAATTGTCATTCAAATTGCGACAGCACTGAAAGCTGAAAATTGGCCTGGGCGGGAAGGTGTCTAAGTGCCTGGCATTGAAGTGGTTAATAGCATCCCAGTCTTAGTCCTTAGGGTTCAATATTGAGTTGGCCCACCCTTTGCCACTATAATAGCTTTATTTCTTCTGAGAAGGCTGTCCACAAGGTTTAGCAGTGTGTCAATGGGAATGTTTGACTATTCTTCCAGAAGCCCATTTGTGAGGTCAGGCACTGATGTTGAACAAGAAGGCCTGGCTCACAGTTTTTGCTCTAATTCATCCCAAAGGTGTTCTATCGAGTTGAGGTCAGGACTGTGCAGGCCAGTCAAGTTCCTCCATCCCAAAGTCGCTCATCCATGTCTTTATAGACCGTGCTTTGTGCACTGGTGTGCAGTCATGGAAAAAAGTTGTGCTAAGTATATATTAATGAGTGCTCATAGTCCAACAAGTGATCTGAATGATCCAATAAGATCAACAGTGAATTTTGAATTGAAGTTCAAAAACAAGTGGTATCCAACGATATCCTCCACCAAGTGACATCACCAACATTTAGTCAAGATGTACTCTTACCCCACACGATGGACCCTCTGATAATGGAAGGTCAAACTCGCTTAGGATGTATCTGCTGATAGCTGCACATTGCAGGAGTATGTGAAAAACAGTGCACAGCTTTCCTGGGAGCATCAGCCAAGTCCGTGAGCAACGGCTGGAGAGTTGTGGACTGCCTGCACTACATCCTTTGGATGCCTTATCAGCAGATACATCCTAAGCGAGTTTGACCTTTCATAATCAGAAGGGCCATCGTGTGGGGCAAGAGTACATCTTGACTAAACGTTGGTGATGTCACTTGGTGGGGGCTATCGTTACCACTTGTTTTTGAACTTCAATTCAACATTCACTGTTGATCTTATTGGATCATTCAGATCACTTAGCACAACTTTTTCTTTTTTTCCATTTATTTGTTGTGTCATATCTCACATTACATTGTTGCTGCTTATTTTATTTTATTTATTTAATTGATTTTTTCACTTTCACACAAGCGCAGTATTGTTTTTTGTTCCCTTTGGTGCGCAATCATGTTGGAACAGGAAGGGACCATCCCCAAACTGTTCCCACAAAGTTGGGAGCAATTGTCCAAAATGTCTTAGTATGCTGATGCCTTAAGAGTAGGGATGAGCTTCGTGTTCGAGTCAAACCCATGTTCGACCGTCCGTCCAATTGCGAACGTTATGGGCCGTTCGCGCCAAATTCGTGTGGCGCGTCACGGCCCATAATTCACTGCGGCATCGCAGTGCATTGCTGGCTGATGATTGGCCAAGCATGCACTATGACCCGCATGCTTGGCCAATCACAGCGCCGTCAGTAGAGAGAGCTGTAATTGGCCAAAGCCAGGGTGGCTTTGGCCAATTATGGCTCAGGGGATTTAGTACACGCCCCACACTATATAAGGCCGCCTGCACGGCGGCCCTGTGTAGTGTGTTCCGGTGTGCTGATAGAGAGAGAGACAGACAGTGTCATTTGATTTGAGTTAGATAGATTAGGCTAGATCTGTTCCTGCTATTTACATTTAGTGCAGTGCGTCCTGCTCACAGTGTTCAGCTAGATCCGTTCCTGCTATTTACATTTAGTGCAGTGCGTCCTGCTCACAGTGTTCAGCTAGATCCGTTCCTGCTATTTACATTTAGTGCAGTCAGTGCGTCCTGCTCACAGTGTTCAGCTAGATCCGTTCCTGCTATTTACATTTAGTGCAGTCAGTGCGTCCTGCTCACAGTGTTCAGCTAGATCTGTTCCTGCTATTTACATTTAGTGCAGTCAGTGCGTCCTGCTCAGGGCCGTCTTTACCGCGGGGCAAAAGGGGCATCTGCCCAGGGCCCTGTCATTGTTGGGGGCCCTGCGCTGCCCGTCCCTTAAACCCTGCACTGCCCGCCGGAGTTCGGCCACCTCCGGTGCTGGTCGCATGCTGGCTGCTCGCTACTGTCACTTGGAAATACACAAGCACGGCTTGTGTTTTTCCAAGTGACAGCGTTCCTCTTCCGGCGGCTGTTCTCGTCCCTCGGGGCTCGGGTACACACACGATCTATGAGAGCAGAGGAGGAAGGGGGCGGGGACTCTGCACAGGGGAAGCTGCTTCTGGGACGGGCAGGCTCCACGGACATCGGAGGACAACATGCTGTGAGTACACAGAGTTTTCCTCTGTACTGGAATGGTGGGTGGGGGGCTTTGTGGGAGGACTGCCTTGTACTTAGGGGGAGTGTAGCTCTGTATTGAAATCTGGGTGGGAGGAGAGCTGTGCACCTCTGCACTCTGCACCCACCTCACACTGCACTCTGCACCCACCTCACACTGCACCCACCTCACACTGCACCCACCTCACACTGCACTCTGCACCCACCTCACTCTGCACCCACCTCACACTGCACCCGGCCACCTCACACTGCACTCTGCACCCACCTCACACTGCACCCACCTCACACTGCACCCTGCACCCACCTCACACTGCACTCTGCACCCACCTCACTCTGCACCCACCTCACACTGCACCCACCTCACACTGCACTATGCACCCACCTCACACTGCACTCTGCACCCACCTCACTCTGCACCCACCTCACTCTGCACCCACCTCACACTGCACCCACCTCACACTGCACACTGCACCCACCTCACACTGCACCCACCTCACACTGCACCCACCTCACACTGCACCCACCTCACCCTGCACCCACCTCACACTGCACCCTGCACCCACCTCACACTGCACCCTGCACCCACCTCACACTGCACTCTGCACCCACCTCACTCTGCACCCACCTCACACTGCACCCACCTCACACTGCACCCACCTCACACTGCACTCTGCACCCACCTCACTCTGCACCCACCTCACACTGCACCCGGCCACCTCACACTGCACTCTGCACCCACCTCACACTGCACCCACCTCACACTGCACCCTGCACCCACCTCACACTGCACTCTGCACCCACCTCACTCTGCACCCACCTCACACTGCACCCACCTCACACTGCACTATGCACCCACCTCACACTGCACTCTGCACCCACCTCACTCTGCACCCACCTCACACTGCACCCACCTCACACTGCACTCTGCACCCACCTCACTCTGCACCCACCTCACACTGCACCCACCTCACACTGCACCCACCTCACACTGCACCCACCTCACCCTGCACCCACCTCACACTGCACCCTGCACCCATCTCACACTGCACTCTGCACCCACCTCACTCTGCACCCACCTCACACTGCACCCTGCACCCACCTCACACTGCACTCTGCACCCACCTCACTCTGCACCCACCTCACTCTGCACCCACCTCACACTGCACCCACCTCACACTGCACTATGCACCCACCTCACACTGCACCCACCTCACACTGCACCCTGCACCCACCTCACACTGCACTCTGCACCCACCTCACACTGCACCCGGCCACCTCACACTGCACTCTGCACCCACCTCACACTGCACCCACCTCACACTGCACCCTGCACCCACCTCACACTGCACTCTGCACCCACCTCACTCTGCACCCACCTCACACTGCACCCACCTCACACTGCACTATGCACCCACCTCACACTGCACTCTGCACCCACCTCACTCTGCGCCCACCTCACTCTGCACCCACCTCACACTGCACCCACCTCACACTGCACTATGCACCCACCTCACACTGCACTCTGCACCCACCTCACTCTGCACCCACCTCACACTGCACCCACCTCACACTGCACCCACCTCACCCTGCACCCACCTCACACTGCACCCTGCACCCACCTCACACTGCACTCTGCACCCACCTCACTCTGCACCCACCTCACACTGCACCCTGCACCCACCTCACACTGCACTCTGCACCCACCTCACTCTGCACCCACCTCACTCTGCACCCACCTCACACTGCACCCACCTCACACTGCACTATGCACCCACCTCACACTGCACCCACCTCACACTGCACCCTGCACCCACCTCACACTGCACTCTGCACCCACCTCACACTGCACCCACCTCACACTGCACCCTGCACCCACCTCACACTGCACTCTGCACCCACCTCACTCTGCACCCACCTCACTCTGCACCCACCTCACACTGCACCCACCTCACACTGCACTATGCACCCACCTCACACTGCACTCTGCACCCACCTCACTCTGCACCCACCTCACACTGCACCCACCTCACACTGCACCCACCTCACACTGCACCCTGCACCCACCTCACACTGCACTCTGCACCCACCTCACTCTGCACCCACCTCACACTGCACCCACCTCACACTGCACCCACCTCACACTGCACCCTGCACCCACCTCACACTGCACTCTGCACCCACCTCACTCTGCACCCACCTCACTCTGCACCCACCTCACACTGCACCCACCTCACACTGCACTATGCACCCACCTCACACTGCACTCTGCACCCACCTCACTCTGCACCCACCTCACACTGCACCCACCTCACACTGCACCCACCTCACACTGCACCCACCTCACACTGCACCCTGCACCCACCTCACACTGCACTCTGCACCCACCTCACTCTGCACCCACCTCACACTGCACTCTGCACCCACCTCACTCTGCACCCACCTCACTCTGCACCCATCTCACTCTGCACCCACCTCACACTGCACTCTGCACCCACCTCACTCTGCACCCACCTATCTCTGCACTCTGCACCCACCTCACTCTGCACCCATCTCACTCTGCACCCACCTCACACTGCACTCTGCACCCACCTCACTCTGCACCAACCTCACACTGCACTCTGCACCCACCTCACACTGCACTCTGCACCCACCTCACACTGCACTCTACACCCACCTCACTCTGCACCCACCTCACTCTGAACCCACCTCACACTGCACTCTGCACCCACCTCACTCTGCACCCACCTCACTCTGCACTCTGCACCCCCCTCACTCTGCACCCACCTCACTCTGCACTCTACACCCACCTCACTCTGCACCCATCTCACTCTGCACCCACCTCACACTGCACTCTGCACCCACCTCACTCTGCACTAACCTCACACTGCACTCTGCACACACCTCACTCTGCACCCACCTCACACTGCACTCTGCACCCATCTCACTCTGCACCCACCTCACTCTGCACTCTGCACCCACCTCACACTGCACTCTGCACCCACCTCACTATGCACCCACCTCACTCTGCACCCACCTCACACTGCACCCACCTCACACTGCACTCTGCACCCACCTCACTCTGCACTCTACACCCACCTCACTCTGCACCCACCTCACCCTACACTCTGCACCAACCTCACTCTGCACCCACCTCACACTGCACTCTGCACCCACCTCACTCTGCACTCTGCACCCACCTTACTCTGCACTCTGCACCCACCTCACACTGCACTCTGCACCCACCTCACTCTGCACTCTGCACCCACCTCACTCTGCACTCTGCACCCACCTCACTCTGCACCCACCTCACTCTGCACCCACCTCACCTCAGCACCCACCTCACACTGCATTCTGCACCCACCTCACTCTGCACCCACCTCACTCTGCACCCACCTCACACTGCACCCACCTCACACTGCACCCACCTCACACTGCACCCTGCACCCACCTCACACTGCACTCTGCACCCACCTCACTCTGCACCCACCTCACTCTGCACCCACCTCACTCTGCACCCACCTCACCCCTGCACTCTGCACCCACCTCACCCCTGCACTCTGCACCCACCTCACCCCTGCACTCTGCACCCACCTCACCCCTGCACCCACCTCACTCTGCACCCACCTCATTCCTGCACCCACCTCACTCTGCACTCTGCACCCACCTTACCCCTGCATTCTGCACCTACCTTACCCCTGCACTCTGCATCCACCTCACCCCTGCACTCTGCACCCACCTCACTCTGCACTCATCTCACTCTGCACCCACCTCACTCTGCACCCACCTCACCCCTGCATTCTGCACCCACCTTACCCATGCACTCTACACCCACCTCAGTCCTGCACTTTGCACCCACCTCACCCCTGCACTCTGCACCCACCTCAGTCCTGCACTCTGCACCCACCTCACCCCTGCGCTCTGCACTCACGTCACCCCTGCGCTCTGCACTCACGTCACCCCTGCGCTCTGCACCCACCTCACCCTGCACCCACCTCACTCTGCACCCACCTCACTCTGCACCCACCTCACCCCTGCACCCACCTCACCCCTGCACCCACCTCACCCCTGCACCCACCTCACCCCTGCACCCACCTCACTCTACACTCTGCATCCACCTCACCCATGCACTCTGTACCCACCTCACTCTTCACTCTGCACCCACCTCACTCTGCACCCACCTCACTCTGCACTCTGCACCCAACTCACTCTGCATCCACCTCACCCCTGCACTCTGCATCCACCTCACCCCTGCACTCTGCATCCACCTCACCCCTGCACTCTGCATCCACCTCACCCCTGCACCCACCTCACCCCTGCACCCACCTCACTCCTGCACCCACCTCACTCTGCACTCATCTCACTCTGCACTCTGCACCCACCTTACCCATGCACTCTACACCCACCTCAGTCCTGCACTTTGCACCCACCTCACCCCTGCACTCTGCACCCACCTCAGTCCTGCACTCTGCACCCACCTCACCCCTGCGCTCTGCACTCACCTCACCCCTGCGCCCTGCACCCACCTCACTCTGCACCCACCTCACTCTGCACCCACCTCACCCCTGCACCCACCTCACCCCTGCACCCACCTCACCCCTGCACCCACCTCACTCTACACTCTACATCCACCTCACCCATGCACTCTGTACCCACCTCACTCTTCACTCTGCACCCACCTCACTCTGCACCCACCTCACTCTGCACTCTGCACCCAACTCACTCTGCACCCACCTCACCCCTGCACTCTGCATCCACCTCACCCCTGCACTCTGCATCCACCTCACTCCTGCACCCACCTCACTCCTGCACCCACCTCACTCTGCACTCATCTCACTCTGCACTCATCTCACTCTGCACTCATCTCACTCTGCACTCTGCACCCACCTCACTCTGCACCCACCTTACCCCTGCATTCTGCACCCACCTTACCCCTGCATTCTGCACCCACCTTACCCCTGCATTCTGCACCCACCTCACCCCTGCACTCTGCACCCACCTCACTCTGCACCCACCTCACTCTGCACCCACCTCACTCTGCACTCTGCACCCACCTCACTCTGCACCCAACTCACCCCTGCATTCTGCACCCACCTTACCCATGCACTCTGCATCCACCTAACCCCTACACTCTGCACCCACCTCAGTCCTGCACTTTGCACCCACCTCACCCCTGCACTCTGCACCCACCTCAGTCCTGCACTCTGCACCCACCTCAGTCTGAACCCACCTCACCCCTGCACTCTGCACCCACCTCACTCTGCACTCTGCACCCACCTCACCCCTGCACTCTGCACCTACATCACCCCTGCACCCACCTTACTCCTGCACTCTGCAGCCACCTCACCCCTGCACTCTGTAGACACCTCATTCTGCACACACCTCACCCCTGCACTCTGCACCCACCTCAGTCCTGCACTTTGCACCCACCTCACCCCTGCACTCTGCACCCACCTCAGTCCTGCACTCTGCACCCACCTCAGTCCTGCACTCTGCACCCACCTCAGTCCTGCACTCTGCACCCACCTCAGTCCTGCACTCTGCACCCACCTCAGTCCTGCACCCTGCACCCACCTCACTCCTGCACTCTGCACCCACCTCACTCCTGCACTCTGCACCCACCTCACCCCTGCACTCACCTCACCCCTAAACTATGCACCCACCACACCCCTGCACTCTGCACCCACCACACCGCCGCACTCTGCACCCACCACACCCCTACACTCTGCACCCACCTCACCCCTGTACTCTGCACCCACCTCACCCCTGCACTCACCTCACTCTGCACCCACCTCAACCTTGCACTCTGCACCCACCTCAGCCCTGCACTCTGCACCCATCTCAGTCCTGCACTCACCTCACTCCTGCACTCTGCACCCACCACACCCCTGCAATCTGCACCCACCTCACCCCTGCACTCTGCACTTACCTCACTCTGCACCCACCTCAGTCCTGCACTCTGCACCCACCTCAGCCCTGCACTGTGCACCCACCTCAGTCCTGCACCCACCTCACTCCTGCACTCTGCACCCACCTCACCCCTGCACTCTGCACCCACCTCACCCCTGCACTGTGGACAAAGTGCACCCCCAAGCCTGCACTCTGTACATAGTGCACCCCTCAATGCTAGTGCAGTTTGGCCACACCCGCAATTTGCACTGAGAGGTTATGATGTGTAGTAACCTCTAGCAACTAATCAGTGAGCAATAATGATTTTCAGTAACCTCTAGAATCCAATTAGTGAGCAGTAATGATGTTCTGTAACCTCTAGAAACGAATCTGTGAGCTGTAATGATGTGTTGTGATCTCTGGCAGCCAATCACAATCGTTGCCTGATCTGCTGCAGTAAACTCATTTTGAGTCTAGCTGGGGGGGCCCCAATAAAATCTTTGCCCAGGGCCCAATCAATATTAAAGACGGCCCTGGTCCTGCTCACAGTGTTCAGCTAGATCTGTTCCTGCTATTTACATTTAGTGCAGTCAGTGCGTCCTGCTCACAGTGTTCAGCTAGATCCGTTCCTGCTATTTACATTTAGTGCAGTGCGTCCTGCTCACAGTGTTCAGCTAGATCTGTTCCTGCTATTTACATTTAGTGCAGTGCGTCCTGCTCACAGTGTTCAGCTAGATCCGTTCCTGCTATTTACATTTTTTTTTTTACAACCAGGAGTGCTTTATTGTAGAATCAATATTTACAATAGTATGTAATCACATTTTGTTATACAAAAATTATATTTGGTACAGGTTTGTTAGGATTTCACACAAATCATATACCGAGAACCAATGTCAAGAAAAGATGTTATCTAAAACCACAACATTATCAAATGCATTATATTCATTATTTCCTGCTCAGGGGTTATATATTTGAGTATTGAGGGGAGGAGAGAACAGGAAAGGAGGCAGGAAAGGGGAGAAATCAGTAGGCAACATACCCGGGGGCGGGGGGGGGGGGGGGGAGAAGGGGGGAGGGAAGGCAACAGAAAGCAGAAACATCGGAGGAAAGCAAAGGTCATTCAGCACATCCTCCACTCTACTGATAATGTCCCTTTGTCTAAATCGATGTCCATGATGACCAAACTTTGTCAAATTTCCATGGGCATCCCCGACTAATGTACGTCAATTTATATAGTGGCAGAGCAGCGTTTACTTTATTTTCCCATGTAGCTACATCAGGGGGGACAGAGGAGGTCCATTTACACAGTATCTCCTTCTTAGCATAAAAGAGCAAATATGAAATTAATAATTTACTGTGATGCGATCTCTGATCATCATCATGTATACCCAGTAAGGCTAATTCAGGTGTCACGGGGACATTCAAATCCAGGCGGACGTTTAAATGATCAAATACTCCTTCCCAGAAGTTTGACAGCCTAGGACATTCCCAGAACATGTGTAAGTATGATCCCGGATGTATCAAACACCTGGGGCATTGTGGATCTCTGTCTGGATATATTCTAGACATACGAACCGGGGTAAAATAAACCCTATGGAGGAATTTGGTCTGTATAAGTTTATCTCCTGCAGCTATAACCAGTTTGGGACCTTGTTCAAGACTGTCCTCCCAATCCTCTCTATCTAACATTGGGATATCGGCCTTCCACTGTTCCCATAGTCCAGGGCTCGACAAACCCCGGGCGCCAGGTCGCATTTGCGACTAGAATTAGCGACCTGGCGCCTGGGGCAGCACAGCTGGAGTATCCTGTGTCCGTTCGACACCCCCCCCCCTCCCGGCGCGATCGCGTTGGGCCGCGCCGGTAATTGAGGCCCCGGCTTTGCGGCCTACTGCAGTCCTATGGTTCCTGCTGCAATCGGGCGCCCTCTGGTGGTGGCCGTTGGTATGACAAGACATCCATCAATGCTAATGGAGCTTCCCCTGCCTGTTTTCACTGCCTGCTCATCTCCTTCCCTTTACTTAGAACCCCCAAACATTATATATATTTTTTATTCTAACACCCTAGAGAATAAAATGGCGGTCATTAAAATGCTTTCTGTCACACCGTATTTGCGCAGCGGACTTACAAGCGCACTTTTGTTGGGAAAAAAATACTTTTTTTAATTTAAAAAATAAGAAAACAGTAAAGTTAGCCCAATTTTTTTTATATTGTGAAAGATAATGTTACGCCGAGTAAATTGATTCCCAACATGTCACGCTTCAAAATTTCGTCCGCTCGTGGAATGGCGACAAACTTTTACCCTTCAAAATCTCCATAGGCGACGTTTAAAAAATTCTACAGGTTGCTTGTTTTAAGTTACAGAGGAGGTCTAAGGCTAGAATTATTGCTCTCGCTCTACCGATCGTGGCGATACCTCACATGTGTGGTTTGAACACCGTTTTCATGTGCGGGTGCTACTCACATATGCGTTCGCTTCTGCAAGCGAGCTCGGCGGGATGGGGCGCATTTTAAAAAATTATTATTTTTTCTTATATATTTTACTTTTTATTTTTACACTGTTTTTTAAAAAAAATAAAAATGGTGTCACTTTTATTTCTATTACAAGGGATGGGGCATATTTAAAAAATTTTTTTTTTTTTTCTTATTTATTTTAACTTTTATTTTTTCACTGTTCTTTAAAAAAAAAAAAAAAGTCACTTTTATTCCTATTACAAGGAATGTAAACATCCCTTGTAATAGAAAAAAAGCATGACAGGACCTCTTAAATATGAGATCTGGGGTCAAAAAGACCTCAGATCTCATATTTACACTAAAATGCATTAAAAAAAAAAAAATTGTCATTTGAAAAAAAAATAAAATGTCCCTTCAAGAGCTTTGACGTCGCTTCCGCCCTGCAATGACTTGGAGACGGGTGGGGGGGGGGGGGGGCCATCTTCCCCTCACTCGTCTCCATGTCAGGCCAGGGACAGATCCGGATCGCCTCTGCCGTTACCGACGGCCACGGTAAGCGGTGAAGGGCACCGGAGAGCGGCGGTAGGGGGGGCCCTCTCCTGCCGCCGATAAAAGTGATCTTGCTGCGAATCTGCTGCAGAGACCACTTTTATCTGAAAGAGAACCGCCGGCTCTTGAAGAAGATACCGGGGTTATGGTAGCTAGCTGCTACCATAACAACGGTATTTCTCTTCAAAGACAGGACGTATATAGTCGTCCTGCGGGAAGGAAGTGGTTAATTAAAATGAATTTATTATTTGTCATCTCCCTGCTTGTCCCCTTTCACACGCGCTGTCTGATCAGGTTCGCCTGTCAGTTTTTCAGGCGGACCTGATTGGATCCTTAGCGGGAATATGGCGGTCTTGTGTCCCTGCATGGCAGGAAATAAAAGCAGTCACATTCGTTCTAGTCGTCTCTGTGTAAATTTAAGATTGGTTAATTCTTATATTGAAAATAAAGCGGTCGGTCGTTTTTAAAAAAAAAAAAAAAAAAACCTGGCTCCTAACTTTTTTAGCTGGCTCCTAGATTCCAAGCAAATTTGTCAAGCCCTGCCATAGTCTATCCATTTTTGCGTTGTTAATTGGAAGCAGGATGCCATATAAAGCCGAAAGTGGCTTTATTAGGTCTTCACAGGACAGTAGATTCTCTACAGGATCCAATTTCAGAGTAGGCTGCGTCTGGAATTGGGCCCTGGCCGCATGCCTCAGCTGAACATAGCGGAAGAACATCCACCCAGGTAGCTCATATTTCCTTGCTAGTTGCGAAAATGACATCAGTATACCTGTGGGCATGATATCCCTTAGTGTCTTAATGCCGAATTTTGCCCACACCTGGGGGTCTGGTATTGACCTAAAATGAGGTAAATTGGGATTTCCCCAGAGAGGTTGGATCGGTGACCACTGACCCGCCATGAGGAACCGACGTCTAGCCGCAATCCACACCTTTATCGTTGCCTTAGTTGGGGCAGGGAGGTTGTTATAAGCTCCCAGTCCTCTATACGCCAAATTTTGTAGTTCCTGTAGGGAGCCTAGCCAGGCTGCCTCTACACAGACCGCAGCGTTAGATTTGCTCGCCGCAAACCACCAATACACAGTGACCAGCATAGCTGCCCAGTAGTACACCCGGAAGTCCGGGAGGGCCAGTCCCCCCAGTTGTGTCGGTGCGCGGAGTGTGGTTTTTGCCAGTCTAGGTATGGAACCATTCCATATAAAAGCGGTAATGCATTTATCAATTTCGTGAAAGAAGCTCTGCGGTATCCAAATCGGACTATTCCGGAAAAAATAATTAAACTTAGGTAGGATAACCATTTTGAGAATACTTATGCGGCCTAATAAGTTCAATGGGAGTCCAGACCAAGACTGACATTTTTCCCTTAGAAGTTTAAGCAACGGGAGCATGTTCAGTGCATAATATTGGGCTACATCCCTAGATACCTTGACCCCAAGATACTTGAATTCGCTAACCCATTGTAGTGATGTGTGATTGTGAGGGCCTTGGGACTGCACATCCAGTGAAAAAAGGACCGATTTGTTCCAATTAATTCGGATGCCTGATAACGCACCAAATCCATCAAATAGCACCAGAGCAGCAGACAACGAGGGTCCAGGGTCATTTAGATAGAGTAGTGCGTCATCCGCATATAGGGATATTTTCTCTTCCAAATTGCCAATCCGAATTCCCTTAATTTCTTGTGATTCACGAATTAAAATTGCTAATGGTTCCAGGGCCAAGGCAAACAAACTAGGGGATAGGGGACATCCTTGGCGGGTACCCCTGTGTAGAGAGAAAGCGTCCGACACTCGGTCATTAGTGCGTACCCTAGCTTTGGGAGATCTGTAGAGTAATTGCAACCAGTGTATGAATCTGGGTCCAAATCCAAAGTGCTGCAATACTCCCCAAAGGTACAACCACTCTACAGAGTCAAACGCCTTTTCGGCGTCTAGGGAGGCAATCACCCGAGATCCCACAGTATCATGACCGAACGAAAGGTTTAGGAAAAGGCGTCTAAGATTTATGTCGGTACCTTTGCCCGGCATAAACCCTGTCTGGTCGACATGTACCAGGGTGGAGATAACCGACGATAATCTATTAGCTAAAATTTTCGCTAGAATTTTTGCATCAACGTTAAGTAAAGATATTGGTCTAAAGGATGCACATTCCTGCGGGTCCTTACCAGGTTTGGGGATTAGAACTATAATAGCTTCTTCCATAGACTCTGGGAGAGCACCTGTCTGATCCAGTCCAGAAAAGAGGGATTTCAGTCTAGGGGCAAGCACTTCTATGTGTTGTGCATAGAACTCTGTGGGAAGGCCGTCTGCACCCGGAGTTTTCCCGCATTGCAAACTACCAATCGCAGTCTGGACCTCCTCCAGGGAGAAATCCCCCTCTAATAAATTTTTATGTTCCTCTGAGAGGGACGGGAAAGGGATTGCATCTAAATATTCCTGTAGTTCCACTGACGTAAACTGGGCTCTAGATGTGTATACCTCCCTGAAAAACTTCAGGAATTCAGCATTTATTTCCTCAGGTGATGATAGTAATTGTCCATCGGTGCGCCTGATATTAGCTATGTGGGTGGAGGCTGCCTGGTTCCTTGCTAGCCAAGCTAACAAACGCCCATTCTTATTTCCATGCTCAAATATTTTTTGCTTGGTATATAGCATAGATTTTTTAGTCTGTTCTACATTATGCAGAGATAATTCACGTAGGGAGCTCTGTCATAAATAATAATTGTTATCATTGGGAGATTGGATATAGTCTGACTCACATCTAGCGGCCTTTTCCTCCAGTACCTCCCGAGTCCTGGAGGACTCTCTTTGCAAGAAGGAGATACGTGCAATATAGTCCCCTCTCATTTTTGACTTAAAAGCATCCCATAACACATTAGCATCCGCAGATTCGCCATTTTCATTCCAGAAGTTACAAATATTTTCTGTCATTGTCTCCTGGACTCTATCATCCTTAGCCCAGAATCCGGACAGACGCCACAATTTAAGCCCTGGAGATTTAAGCAGTGAGATTTTAAGGTGGACAGGGGCATGATCTGATATACCACGAGGCAAATGCTCCACTGCCCCTACCCAACGCAAGGCCCCGGGTGAAGCATATATGAGGTCTATACGTGAGAGTGCTCGGTAGGAAGCCGAGTGGCACGTATATTCTCTTTTATTTGGGTGAAATTGACGCCACACGTCCGTAAGAGCAAACGTGTCAGCCCATCCCCCCAAAGTCACTACATTACGGTTCACCATGTGTAGTCTGTCCAGATCCTTTGATGGGACCATATTAAAATCACCAAAAATAAGGACTTCAGGCACGTTAAATTCCATTACCAAATGCATAATATCGTTTAGCAATTGTGCATCAGCTGGAGGTGGGAGATATAAGCCTACCAGTACCAATCCTCTATCATACAGTGAGGCATTAACAATCACATATCTGCCCTCCGGGTCAGTCTTAACATCTAGGATCTGTAGGGGTAGGGACCTGCGGATCAAAATGCTCACACCCCTAGCATAATTTGAGTAGGTGGAATGATGATGAGCTCCCACCCATGGCCTCCGGAGTCCTAAGACACGTCTGCCTATCAAGTGGGTCTCCTGAAGTATACAAATATGTGGATTGTACCTTTGTAAGTATTTGAACACCAGTGACCTCTTTGTGGCTGAGTTCAGACCCCGGACATTCCAGGAAACAATAGATATCTCAGCCATCATCTCCCATTCTCAATTGTATAAGCAGGATCCGCACGTCCCCCCCCCCCACACACCAGCCCCCCAGATACAGACATTCTATCCACATCATTGTCCCCCCTAGGCCTAAGGAGGCGTCATATGAATTGGTTACATGCATAGGTATGTGTGAGCCAATAACATTCCAGCTACAATCAAGCCACTCCTTTATAAAACTTGCAATTACTGCAACTTCAAAAAACTGCAACGGCAGATAACTCCCCCCCCCTCCCCACATCCCCCTCCGGAACCGAGGATGCATCACACCCTGAACCCCCAACATCTATATTTAAAAGAGGGCGAGCACTTGTAGCGTGAAGTGTTACCTAGCAAGGCACCAGAGTTGCTGGTTCATTATGCATAACTTATCTCCTGGGAGCCCCCAGGGGTACTTATCTTAGTTACAAAACGTTTTTATAAAACAAGAATAAAAAGAGGGAAAAGAAAAGAAAAAGGTGGACTTGTGTATAACCATTAACACTGTACTGCAGTCATATTAAGGCAAGCTATTCCTAGATTCGCAGGGATAGCTGTTGTCCATAGCATCAACACAGTTAAGATCTCCCCAGTCATGTCTCCCAACACAATTAGCCTGTGGATTGACACGTGCGTTATAACTGGAATCGGAGAAGATCAGTTCCCTGGTTACAGTACCTCAGCATAACCTATGCATTGGTGGTTGAGGATAGTTCTCTCCTGATATCCGATATTCCCGCATCAGGGGGCCAAATACCCCAAGTCAAAACAGCAGCGGTGTAAGGCCAATTAGGTCTTCTGTATAGTTATAGACTTGAGAGGTGTTGTAGCTTGCATGTGTGCATGACCAGCGGGCTTAGGATTTGTGCTTTGCTGAGCACGGACAAAGAACATGGACATGTGACGGCATTACAGGGTACATCGGTCACTTTCCACCGCTCCAATTCTATAGAACAGGTTATAGCTTCCAGACAGCATTATTGAGCTGCAGCTGGCATCCGATAATCAGCTTGTAGGAGGGTGATCCCTCTGTTTCCCCCCATACAGCACATTGCACAGTAGATTCCAGCACCGCAACTATAATATATCAAAGTCTGAGCCTCATTCCATGTAAAGGACACAGTAATTAGTCTGCTTCAAAGACTCAAAAGAGAAAAAGTACCACAGGTATATCATAAGTTGCTTGAACATATAACAGTGTGTTTGAACTTACACTTAACGCTGTGGAGGTAAGGAATCCAGCCATGCGGCAGCATCACGAGGCGCGGTGAAGAATTTCACTGTTTCCCCATCCTGCACCCTCAGTTTGGCAGGGAAAAGGATACTATACTTGATATTTCTCGCCCGTAGCTCCGCTTTGATTTGGTCAAAGGACCTGCGTAGCTTCTGAGTTTCCAATGAGAAATCGGGGAAAAACATCAGGGTGGCATTCTGGTATTTCAACTCACCGGCTCTGCGGGCTGCACGGAGTATTTCGTCCCGATCCCTGAAGTTAAGAACCCGAAAGATCAGAGTACGGGGGTTAGATCCTGGTGGTCCCGGTACTGGAGGGATCCTGTGGGCGCGTTCCACCGTAAAGTATGGCGAGAACTGAGCCGTCGGCAGTATTTCTCTTAGTATCCCTTCTACAAAGATCGTGGGGTTCTTTCCCTCCGCGCCCTCCGGCATACCCACGAGGCGGAGGTTATTCCTCCTGTTCCTATTCTCGGCGTCGTCGACTTTAAATTCCAGCGCCCTGACCTTTGTTTGTAAGGTGCGGATCGAGGCTGTGTGCTCTGTTACCGTATCCTCCGTCAGCCCCACACGTTGCTCCGCTTCCGACACCCGAGCACGAAGCTTATCAAAGTCCTGCCGAATGAGGCTGACATCAAGCTGGACGGCCTCAATTTTGTTAGTCAGGGTCGTTTGACATGTTGCTATTGCAGCCATCACCTCTTGAAAGCCAAGTCTCTGCGCGTCTGACTGCTCCTCCATGTCCGTTTGGGACGCCATGTTCCTTGCACGGCCGGGAGAGGCCTGCACGTGGGGAGTCCCTTGTGGGGCTGTTTTCTCCACGTCTGATGGAAAACGTAGCTTCTTTCCCCTGTATCTTGTCTTGTATGGCATTCGGAGTTGTTCTATCCACTTTATAGCGAAGAAAACCCACCAGGAAAAAGGATTTATAACGGATCTCCAGCAGAGCTCTGAAACCTGCTTCCTCTCAGGTTGCCATCTTGGCCACGCCCCCCCTGCTATTTACATTTAGTGCAGTGCGTCCTGCTCACAGTGTTCAGCTAGATCCGTTCCTGCTATTTACATTTAGTTCAGTGCGTCCTGCTCACAGTGTTCAGCTAGATCCGTTCCTGCTATTTACATTTAGTGCAGTCAGTGCGTCCTGCTCACAGTGTTCAGCTAGATCCGTTCCTGCTATTTACATTTAGTGCAGTGCGTCTTGCTCACAGTGTTCAGCTAGATCCATTCCTGTTATCTTCCTACTGACAGGCAGGCTTGTCTGGTTACAGTATATAAAGCTACCTGAAGAAAATTACAGGTGTTCTATCCCAGCTTAGTGCAGCTACAGGCCATTAGTATGTCTGGAAGGCCAAGAAGGAGAGGCAGACAGTCACAAGCCAATAAGAGAGGGCAAGCAGGCTCTGTGTCTAGTGCTGGTCGTGGAGACGGTGCATCCTCATCAGCACGTGGCCATGGGACACGCTTGGCCTTTTTTTCGGCAGCTGGCCGTGTTGAGCCGCAACATGCGGAAGACTTGGTCGAGTGGATGACCAAGCCGTCCTCATCCTCCTCATCCTCTCTCACCCATGCCCAGGGTGCTTTGTCTGGCAAAGCAGCGGCCTCTTCCCTCAGCTCAATGTCATCAGTGACTCCTTCCCTAGCTCCACCATGTCCTCCTGAGGATTCCCTCGAACTGTTTGACCACAGTGTTGGGTACATGCTCCAGGAGGATGCCTAGCGTTTGGAAGGCTCTGATGATGATACTGAGCTCGATGAAGGCAGTAACATGAGCACGGACAGAGGGGGTGCCCAAGAAGGACAGCAATCTGGCAGTCATGCTCCCCCTGCTGCAGCATACTGCCAGGTTTGCTCCAGTGATGAGGAGGGAGGGGATGATGAGGTCACTGACTCAACGTGGGTGCCTGATAGGAGAGAGGAGGAGGAGGAGGAGGAGGAGGAGGCGGCACATCACCAACGAGGCAGGATGCCCTCCAGGGGCCAGCCTAAGGGCAGCACATTGACTGCATCACACCCCAAAGCTCCACATGTGCAGGGCGCTGCAGTCTCTGCACGTTATTCAAAAAGTTCTTTGGTGTGGGCCTTTTTTGAGACGAGTGCATCAGATCGCACCGCTGCTATTTGCAACATATGTCTCAAGCGTATCTCGCGTGGCCAAAACATCTCCCGCTTGGGTACCACATGCTTGACCAGACATATGTTGACCTGCCATGCAGTTCATTGGCAAGCATATCTAAAAGACCCACACCAAAGAACAAAGAGGATCTCTCCTTGCTCCTCATCAGCTGAGATTTCCAACCCAACTAGACCTTCAGTCCTCTCTGAGACCTGCAGTGAGAGGAATGAAGGTGTAGAATTAGGTGTGTCACAGCCAAGTACTTGTGGGCAATCTGCTTTTGGTACACCGACGTCAGATTGTACCAGGCAAATTTCCCTGCCCCAGCTGCTGCACCGCCGAAAGAAGTTTGCTCCCAGCCATCCACATGCCCAGCGGTTGAATGCTAGCTTGGCAAAATTGCTAGCACTTCAACTGCTGCCTTTTCAGTTGGTAGACTCTGCCCCCTTCCGTGAGTTTGTGGAATGTGCGGTTCCTCAGTAGCAGGTACCCAAACGCCACTTTTTCTCACGGAAGGCGATTCCGGCTCTCTACCGGCATGTGGAAGGCAATGTCCATGCCTCGCTGGGCAGGGCGGTCAGCGGTAAGGTGCATATTACCGCTGACTCATGGTCCAGCAGGCATGGACAGGGACGTTACCTAAGTTTCACGGCGCATTGGGTGACTCTGCTGGCAGCTGGGAAGGATGCAGGACAAGGTGCAGTAGTGTTGGAGGTTGTTCCGCCACCACGCCTCCAAAATGCTGATTGTGACACACCTCTCTCCTCCACCCCCTCCTTTTCTTCTTCCTCCATGGCCTCTTCCTCGGAACCAGCGGTGCTCCGTAGGCGTTCAAGGGGCTACGCAAGTACGCAGGCCAAAAGATGCCATGCGGTGCTTGAGCTGGTGTGCTTGGGGGACAGGAGCCACACTGGGGCAGAGGTTCTGTCAGCTCTGCAGGGGCAGGTTCAGAGGTGGTTGATGCCACGCCAACTTAAGGCAGGAATGGTGGTTTGCGACAATGGCACCAACCTCCTCTCTGCCCTCCGACAGGGACAACTGACCCATGTGCCCTGTTTGGCTCACGTCCTTAACTTGGTGGTGCAGCGGTTCTTGGGCAGGTACCCGGGCTTACAGGATGTCCTGAGGCAGGCCAGGAAAGTCTGTGTGCATTTCCGCCGGTCATATAATGCCAGTGCTCGGCTGACGGACCTCCAAAAGGAGTTTAACCTGCCCAAGAACCGCCTAATCTGTGACATGCCCACCAGGTGGAACTCAACGTTGGCCATGCTGCAGCGGCTGCACACGCAGCAGAGGGCCATCAATGAGTACCTGTGCGACTATGGCACCAGGACAGGGTCAGGGGAGCTTGGTTTTTTTTCCCCATGCCAGTGGGCCATGATCAGGGATGCATGCACTGTCCTGTCACCATTCGAGGAGGCCACGAGGATGGTGAGCACTGACAGTGCATGCATCAGTGACACTGTCCCCCTTGTCCACCTGTTGGAGCACACGCTGCGTGGAATAATGGACAGGGCACTTGAGGCAGAACAGAGGCAGGAAGAGGAGGACTTCCTTAGCTCTCAAGGCCCCCTTTATCCAGACAGTGTTCCTGCGTGCCCGCCGATCACACAGGAAGAGGACGAGGAGGAGGAGGAGGAGGAGGAAGATTGTGTCAGTATGGAGGTGGAGCCTGGCACTCAGCATCAGCAGTCTTTAAGGGATCAGTCCCAAGCAACACATGGACTTGTACGTGGCTGGGAGGAGGTGGCTGCGGACGTTGTTGTCCTTAGTGACCCAGAGGACTCCGGACCGAATGCCTCAGCAAACCTACGCTGCATGGCCTCCCTGATCCTGCAAAGCCTGCGTAAGGATCCTCGTATTCGTGGTATCAAGGAGAAGGACCAATACTGGCTGGCAACCCTCCTTGATCCACGTTACAAGGGTAAGGTTGCGGACCTTATCTTGCCATCGCAGAGGGAGCAGAGGATGAAACATCTTCGGGAGGCCTTGCAGAAAGGTCTGTGCAACGCGTTCCCAGAGACTGGGAGGTTACAAACTCCTGTTTCTGGACAACGTGTTGCTGAGGCTTCGGTCAGTCAAAGAAGGAGCGGTGGAGAAGGTGGCCGTCTGACCGATGCGTTCAGACAATTTTTTGGTCCGCAGCCCCAAGGTATGATCGGTTCCAGCAACCATCGCCAGCGTCTGTTTTACATGGTGCAGGAATACCTAGGGGCAAGATCAGACTTGGACACCTTTCCCACCGAAAATCCTCTGGGTTACTGGGTCTTGAGGATGGATCACTGGCCAGAGCTTGCACAGTATGCAATTGAGCTACTGGCCTGTCCTGCATCCAGCGTTCTTTCGGAACGCACATTCAGTGCTGCTGGAGGCGTGGTAACCGATCACAGGGTGCGTCTGTCCACCGACTCGGTCGATAGGCTGACCTTCATAAAAATGAATCAGTCTTGGATCACCACCAGCTACCAAGCACCTGATGCTGATGTAACCGAATAATTTTTTTTGAAATCTCAGATCCCTTCAAAGACTGCCTATGCTGATGCTGAGTGACTATCCCTGAGTAATTATCCTCTTCCTCCTCAATCATCACGCTGATAGCTTGTAAGAACATTTTTGGTTCTGGGCGCCACCACCAGTGCCTAAGGCCCAATTTTTCAGCCCCTGTTTAACAGGGGCGTGTAATTACAATTTTTGATGTAATACTTTGCAGCAGGGCTCGTTCCTGCATTCCAACTAGAGTGTCTGTGAGGGGTTGCAGTGTTGTGGCACCAGCACCAGTGCCTAAGGCCCAATTTTTCTGCCCCTGTCTAACAGGGGCGTGTAATTACAATTTTTGATGCAATACTTTGCAGCAGGGCTCGTTCCTGCATTCCAACTAGAGTGTCTGTGAGGGGTTGCAGTGTTGTGGCACCAGCACCAGTGCCTAAGGCCTAATTTTTCAGCTCCTGTTCAACAGGGGCATGTAATTACAATTCTTGATCTAATATTTCACAGCAGGGCCCTGTGAGGGCTTACAGTGTTGTGGCCACAGCAACACCTAAGGCCCAAATTTCTGCTGAGTATATAGGGCAGGACCCTACTTTCAAACATCTAACTTACAAACGACTCCTACTTGCAAACGGAAGGAGACAACAGGAAGTGAGATGAAATCTACCCCTAGGAAGGGAAATTCTCTCCTGTAAGAGTTAATATGGGAAAACAATTTCTCCTTTCCACTGATGCTTTCCAATCCTTGTTCCACAAAAAAACCCAAATTTTCAAAAAACATTTTTCATTGGGACAAAAAAGTGAGGTGAAATCTTCTGAAGAGGAGGAAAGACAGCAAAACAAATGTCACAGGGGTGATAACCCTTCCCTATGTTTTCCAAAAAGCTTAAAAAAGATTTTTTGGCTGGAGCTAAACACGTTAAAAATGTACCCGTTCAAAATTACAAAGAGATTCTACTTAACAACAAACCTACAGTCCCTGTCTTGTTTGCACCGCCTGTATACTGCTGTTCAGAGTATATAGGGCCTGGTGGCCCCACACCTTTCCTTATTTTAATTTGGGTGCGGGGTTCCCCTTAATATCCATACAAGACCCAAAGGGCCTGGTAATGGACTGGGGGGTACCCATGCCGTTTGTCTCACCGATTTTCATCCATATTGCCATGACCCGACATTACATTAAACCCGCAAGCAGTTTTAAATGAGATTTTTTCCTTTAAAAATGACATTTGGTGCAGGGACTGTTCTAAACATGGGAAACACGTGTCACTTTACAGGCATACTATAGACACCCCCCAGGTACGATATTTAAAGGAATATTTCACTTTTTTTTTTTTTACTTTAAGCATCATTAAAATCACTGCTCCCGAAAAAACGGCCGTTTTTAAAAGTTTTTTTTGCATTGATACATGTCCCCTGGGGTAGGACCCGGGTCCTCAAACCCTTTTTCGGACAATACCATGCAAATTAGCCTTTAAAATGAGCACTTTTGATTTCGAACGTTCGAGTCCCATAGACGTCAATGGGGTTCTAACGTTCGTGCGAACTTTCGGTCCGTTCGCGGGTTCTGGTGCGAACCGAACCGGGGGGTGTTCGGCTCATCCCTACTTAAGAGTTCCCTTCACTGGAACTAAGGGGTCAAGCCCAATCCCTGAATAACAACCGCACACCTTAATCCCCCTTCCACCAAATGATTCGGATAGTGCACAATGCAAAGCCCATAAAGATATGGATGAGCGAGTATGGGGTGGAGGAACTTGACTGGCCTGTACAGAGTCCTGACCTCAACCCAATAGAACACCTTTGGGATGAATTAGTGTGGAGCCACATCATCTCGCCCACATCAGTGCCTGACCTCACAAATGCGCTTCTCGAAGAATGGTCAAACATTTCCATTGATACACTCCTAAACCTTGAGTGCAGCCTTCCCAGAAGAATTGTAGCTGCAAAGGGTGGGCCAACTCAATATTGAACCCTACGGACTAATGCCCGGTACACACGATCCGATTATCGGACGAATGATCGTCCCTTTTTTTTTTGCATGTTGATCTCACGTCGAATCTGATGAGTTTACTAGAGTCACGAAAATTCCCGTACGACAGCATAAAAATTCGGAAGTGATGTCATGTGTTGTAATGAATTTGTATTGCATTTTCGAGCAATAGGTTTACTGATTAAACAAAAATCGTACGATCTGGCATCGTAAGAAAAAATTTCCGTGCGTATCCGATAGAATAATATCGGATGAACTGTCCTGATCGGCTCTCGAAAGCTCTGTACTAACGTTCTGATTATCGTACGATCGCTTCGAATGCGGCATTTTTCGTACAATTTTCGGATCGTGTGTACAGGGCTTAAGACTGGGAGGCATTTAAAGTTCACGTGCGTGTAAAGGCAGGTGTCCCAATACTTTTGGTAATATAGTGTATATGTAATGTAATGTCATCTCCATCAAGTGGCTGATGTGCACACTACTTAATTCAATGTTATCCCACTAGAGCGTGTGCACAAGAAACCTCCAGAAACCTGCGAGAGGGGCCCCAGGATTTTGACTGCCTAATAGCCTCCAGAGAGTTTAATCTGGCACTGCTAAACCCAACCCATGTTTAATAAGCTTTACCATGCTATGAAAGTAAACATTTTGTATCCCCGCAACATTTACTTAGTGGTCATAACAGCAGGTAGAACTTGAGAGACCACAAGGAAAGAAAGTATCCATGTTCAAAGAAACAATCTAAAAAATTTAAGGGGTTACAACTGTACATGCAATATGTCAATGCAATGACAGTAACTTGTGGAAAAAATGGTGCAGTCCAAAGTTAAACTGATAATGTGGGTCTTTTTTCTTTTTTGCTTGGGCTGTGAGCACACAGCAGTACACTTGAACAAATACACTGTAAAATGTCATTTAAGGTCTTTACAAGACTACCGCTGCAAAAATTGCACGGTGCAGTGGGGGACTGGCATAAGGCTGGCTTCACACTGAGGCGTTTTCAGGCGTTTAGCGCTAGAAATAGCCTCTAAATAACGCCTGAAAACCGCCTCCCATTCATTTCAGTGTGACTTTTCACACTGGGGTGGTGAATACAGTGCTCCCAAAACGCCCTGCCCGTTGAAATGAATGGGCAGCGCTTCCAAAGCACCTGAAAAGCAATTCAGAAGCGCGGCAACACAGGTGCTTTTAACCCCTTCTTCGGCCGCTAGCGGGGGGTAAAGCACCCCACTAGCGGCCAAAAAGAGCCGCTAAAGAGCTGCCCGGGCACTGCAGTGTGAAAGTAGTCTAATGCCCCGTACACACGATCGGAAATTCCCCCAGCAAAAGTCCGATGTGAGCTCTTGGTTGGAAATTCTGACTGTGTGTATGCTCCATCGGACTTTTGCTGGCGGAATTCCCGCCAGCAAAAGATTCAGAGAAGGTTATATATATAGAGGTATTTCGGTCGGAAAAAATTCCGATCGGAAATTCCGATCGTCTGTACCAATTCTGACGTGCAAAATTCCTACGCATGCTTGGAAACAATTTGACGCATGCTCAGAAGCATTGAACTTCATTTTCTCGGCTCGTCGTGGTGTTGTACATCACCGCGTTCTTGACGGTGGAAAGTTCAAGTTTAGCGCTAGAAATAGCCTCTAAATAACGCCTGAAAACCGCCTCCCATTCATTTCAGTGTGACTTTTCACACTGGGGTGGTGAATACAGTGCTCCCAAAACGCCCTGCCCGTTGAAATGAATGGGCAGCGCTTCCAAAGCACCTGAAAAGCAATTCAGAAGCGCGGCAACACAGGTGCTTTTAACCCCTTCTTCGGCCGCTAGCGGGGGGTAAAGCACCCCACTAGCGGCCAAAAAGAGCCGCTAAAGAGCTGCCCGGGCACTGCAGTGTGAAAGTAGTCTAATGCCCCGTACACACGATCGGAAATTCCCCCAGCAAAAGTCCGATGTGAGCTCTTGGTTGGAAATTCTGACTGTGTGTATGCTCCATCGGACTTTTGCTGGCGGAATTCCCGCCAGCAAAAGATTCAGAGAAGGTTATATATATAGAGGTATTTCGGTCGGAAAAAATTCCGATCGGAAATTCCGATCGTCTGTACCAATTCTGACGTGCAAAATTCCTACGCATGCTTGGAAACAATTTGACGCATGCTCAGAAGCATTGAACTTCATTTTCTCGGCTCGTCGTGGTGTTGTACATCACCGCGTTCTTGACGGTGGAAAGTTCAGAGAACTTTTGTGTGACCGTGTGTATGCAAGCCAAGCTTAAGCGGAATTCCGTCGGAAAAACCATTCAAGTTTTTTTCCGACTGAAAATCCGCTCGTGTGTACGGGGCATTTAAGTAAACCTGTTTCTTTGCCCTGATCAATGATCATCTAAGGTTTTTGCTCTTTCTTGGGAATGATCCAAATGATCAAAGTATTACTCTGGCAGATAGTATTGTATTGGCCTTGGTTTTCAAATATAGTACCAAAATATTTGAATGTGGTTGTGGTAGCACCCATATGTCAGCTCATATTTTACAACTGCAGTTCACAAAATAAGTGGCAGTGAGCCATGTGTGTTTGATTGGAAGCTCTTAAAACTACCAGCATCACCCTCAGACCCTAAACAAAACTCTAAATAGCCATAATCCTAAAGCCAGTTTTTCCTTTTCACCTAAATATTTTCTTCACCATGTCAAACCTAATCTATAAAATAAAAGCAAAAATGGGGGTGCCATCTCATTCATGATCTAATTAGTGTTTCCAAATTGAATTTTAAATTCAGAAGATGGTTAATTTACTATAATAAAGGCTATTATTATTATGGGGTATTTTATAAAAGTGGATCTAAACAAATCACTAAAATCTAATATCAACTTTAACATATAAATGGAATTTCAAAAGTCGATTTGAATCTTTTTTAAATCTGTAGCTTTCAATACCATAATAACTGGTGATCCTGCCATGGAGGTCCTTGTTAAGGCAGTTTCTATTATGAAATGACAACAGTTTGTCCCTTTCTCTGCATTGTGTTCCTGCAGCGTCCCCGCACACGTGCTCCTGTTGGAGATTAAAAGTGGCCATAATTTTTATGTACTTACCGATATGTTACAAAGAAACAAAAAAACGGTTATATTCTTTAGCACCGATTTCTTAAAGTCCTGAGTTTTTAGGTTTGCAGGAGGCTTGTGTGTCTTGTCATTTGATTGTTTATGTTGCAAAGAATGGTGCTGTTTGACCTCATGTCCTTTCCAAGTTGTGAATTCTGTGCTTTCGGCAGGCACAGAGATTTGACCCATTCCTATTGGTATCTCAATATGAGTAGCCTTTAAATCGCACTGTCCACGGTGATTTATGTATGTAATTATGAAAAGATTTTGTACGTATTTTTCGATTATTACCAGAATAGAGTAAGGCAAGTTGTACCATGTGTATGCTGGATGACTTTCTGCACTTATTATGGCCAAGATAGAACCCCATGAGACAATCCAAGAGCCAATGGCAGAACCTACAAGCATGTCACCATCAAGTTTTACAGAAGGACTCTTCTCTTTGACTACAGGTTTTCTTTCAATTTTATATATGACAAGTCCAAGCAGGGACCCTATGCACATGAGGCTCAGAACTGCTATTGAATAAAAATAGTACACGCTTAGAGCCATTTCACTGTTGGTTTTAGAGAGACCGATGTTCAGAAGGTAAGCAACAACTACGCCAACTGTTGCAACCAAAACTATAAGTCCTAAGCTGGAACCAGTAAGCACACCATTAAGTTTCAGTTTTGTTTTATGCTGTGAATGTTCCGTCTTGTTCCCAATATTTTTCCATAGGACGTACAGCATAGCAGATGCCAAAATCTGATATTCGATGTTGAATGGATAGATATAATAAATTCCTTTTTTAAAGTCCCCACACAGATTTGTCGTACAGTTACATTCTAAGTGTTCTATATCTGTAGAATAAAATCAGAATAGGATAAGAATGAAAGAAAAACACACACACAAACTCGCATCATAGTTGCCATTAAAAGTGATGATATATATAGCAAAAGCAAGCATTCAGGTAGATTTTGGGGGGCCTTTAACATATCCATCAGTTAGGGTCAAAGAGCCACATATTATCATTCTATTTTTTTTTGCTAAAAGGAAAGAAAATTTGTAATGTTTATTTATTGTATGAATTGTTTTATGCCAGCACTCGCAAAAAGAGCTAAAGTTGGAAAAAAATAATAGTACCCAAAGCTAATGTAGTATCAGCACTTGTACAGCCGTGCCCAAAAGTTTTGTGAATGACACAAATATTCATTTTCACAAAGTCTGCTGCCTCAGTTCTTAGGATGGCAATTTGCATATACTCCAGATTGTTACGAAGAGTGATGAGATGAATTGCAATTAATTGCAAAGTCCCTGTTTGCCATGAAAATGAACTTAATCCCATAAAATAACTTTTCCACTGCATTTGTGAAAAAGGCTTTAGGGCGCCCAAGAAAGTCCAGCAAACACCATCACCTACAGTTGCGGGATTGGGGCACCACCAGTGCAGAGCTTGCTCAGGAATGGCAGCAGGCAGGTGTGAGTGCATCTGTACACACAGTGAGGCGAAGACCTTTGGAGGATGGCCTGGTGTCAAGAAGGGCAGCAAAGAAGCAACTCTCCAGGAAAAACATCAGGGACAGACTGATATTGTGCAAAAGGTACAGGGATTAGAATGCTGAGGACTCGGGTAAAGTCATTTTCTCTGAAGAATCCCTTTCCGATTGTTTGGGGCGGGCCCGGACTGGCCATAGGGCAGACCGGGCATTTGCCCGGTGGGCCGGGCTGCCTACCCCTTGGCATGTTGATGATCAGGACACACAGCGGGAGGTGAGCGGCGACCACGGCTTGGACAGGGCTAACACAGGCCGCCACTCGCCTACCGCTATGCGGCCATGCCTGTGTCTTCTCCGGCGGAACTACCGGCTGCGTGGGCTGAGCTGTGTGTCTCTCTCACACACAGCTCAGCCTCAGAGCCGACGCTGACAGTTCCGCTCTCCGCTCCTATGGACTGCTCCTCCTCCTCCAGCCATGGGCGTCCGCACAGTTGGGCAAGGAGGGGAGAGCTGCGGGCCGCTGTCAGGATGTTTCCCCCGCTCACCCCCCCTTTCTCATGTCGGCAGCACGGGAGAAGAGAAAGCTTCCTGCCTGTTCTTCTTCCTTACCAATTGGCCACAGCGGAGGTCCAATCAGAAGAAACTAGAGGGGCATCATGGGAGCAGTCAATTTGATATTCCAGTCGCACACGTTTCCGGACAAATGGCAATAGAACATTAACGGGTGCTGTAACGATTACCAGTTGGGTTCTGGAAGCATCAAACAGAAGTACATCTTCGCCAGCACACCATGGATCAGCAATCAAGATTGTCCAAAAAAGGTTTTTTAATCGAAAATGGTCACATCACAGGGGAGGTGCAACATTTCGGGGCCGCGCAGGGGTCATTGGAGCAGGCTACAGTCCCCAGCATGCACTCTGCTGGGGGAAAAAGAGAAAACCCGGAACCACTTAAGGACCACCCCACAAGCTGAAGAGTGCTACACTGTAGCAGCTACTACAGGAGACATGGAAAAAGAAAGAGAGGACTGTGCTGGGGGAACTAATAGTCCCAGTACCACCAGATAAAGCCCCGCTGTACCCACACCACCAGAGAGAGAGCCAGGCTGTACCCACACCACCAGAGAGAGCCACGCTGTACCACACCACCAGATAGAGCCACGCTATACCTGCACCACCAGAGAGAGAGCCACGCTGTACCCGCACCACCAGAGAGAGAGCCACGTTGTACCCGCACCACCAGAGAGAGAGAGCCACACTTTACCCGCACCACCAGAGAGAGCCATGCTGTACCCGCACCTCCAGAGAGAGAGCCACGCTGTACCTGCACCACCAGAGAGAGAGCCACGCTGTACCCGCATCACCAGAGAGAGCCACGCTGTACCTGCACCACCAGAGAGAGAGCCACACTGTACCCGCCCCACCAGAGAGAGAGCCACGCTGTATCCGCACCACCAGAGAGAGCCACGCTGTACCTGCACCACCAGAGAGAGAGCCACGCTGTACCCGCACCACCAGAGAGAGCCACATTGTACCCACACCACCAGAGAGAGCCACGCTGTACCCACACCACCAGACAGAGAGCCACGCTGTACCCGCACCACCAGAGAGAGCCTTGAGAGCCACACTGAACCAACACCACCAAGAGAGCCATGAGAGCCACGCTGTACCGCACCACCAGATAGAGCCACACTGTACCCGCACCACCAGAGAGAGCCAGGCTGTATCCGCACCACCAGAGAGAGCCACGAGAGCCACACTGTACCCACATCACCAAGAGAGCCACCAGAGCCACGATGTACCACACCGCCAGAGAGAGCCACGCTGTACCCACACCACCAGAGAGAGAGCCAGGCTGTACCGCACCACCAGATAGAGCCACTTCTTTACCCACACCACCAGAGAGAGCCACGCTGTACCCGCACCACCAGAGAGAGCCATGCTGTACCTGCACCACCAGAGAGAGCCACGCTGTACCCACACCACCGGAGAGGGCCACACTGTACCTGCACCACCAGAGAGAGCCACGAGAGCCACGCTGTACCCGCACCACCAGAGAGAGCCACGCTGTACCCACACCACCAAGAGAGCCACGAGAGCAACGCTGTACCACACCACCAGATAGAGCCACGCTGTACCCACACCACCAGAGAGAGAACCGCGCTGTACCCGCACCACCAGAGAGAGCCAGGCTGTATCCTCACCACTAGGGAGAGTCACGAGAGACACACTGTACCCACACCACCAAGAGAGCCACCAAAGCCACGATGTACCACACCACCAGAGGGCCATGCTGTACCCACAGCACCATAGAGAGCCATGCTGTACCCTCTCCACCAGAGAGAGTCTCACTGTACCCACACCACCAGAGAGAGCCATGCTGTACTGCCACTAGAGCCACGCTGTACCCGCACCACCAAAGAGAGAGAGAGCCACGCTGTACCCACACCAACAGAGAGGGCCATGCTTTACCTGCACCACCAGAGAGAGAGACACACGCTGTACCGCACCACCAGAAAGAGAGCGCCACACTGTCCAGCACCACCAGAGAAAGAGCGCCATGCTGTCCAGCACCACCACAGAGAGCAGGTCAGTGTCACTAGGCAGTGTGGGCACAATAGAAGACAGTCAGTACTAGCATTGTATGGCCACAATAGGACTGGGACACTGTAATATAAAGGGAACTGCACTGTAAAGGGTCACTGTAATCATTGCAGTGCCCCTCTACAGTGCAGTCTCCTTTATATCACAGTGTCCCTGCACATTACACCAGCCACCCCTGCAAATGTCTACCGGCACCACGCACCAAACCCCCCCCCCCCCCCCATGACCATTCATGTGTGGGGTTGCTTCTCAGTCAAGGGAGTGGGCTCACTCACAATTTTGCCTAAAAACACAGCCACGAAAAAAGCAATGGTAAAAAACATCCTCTGAGAGCAACTTCTTTCAACCATCCAAGAACAGTTTGGTGACGAATAATGTCTTTTCCAGCATGATGGAGCACCTTGCTATAAGGCAAAAGTGATAACTAAGTGGCTTGGGGAACAAAACATTGAAATTTTGGGTCCATGGTCAGGAAACTCCCCAACATTAATCCCATTGAGACCTTGTGGTCAATCCTCAAGAGGTGGGGGGGAAAAAAAAACAAAAAAACACAAATTCTGACAAACTCCAAGCACTGATTATACAAGAATGGGCTGCCATCAGTGAGGATGTGGCCCAGAAGTTGATTGACAGCATGCCAGGGTGAATTACAGAGGTCTTGAAAAAGAAGCATCAACACTGCAAATATTGACTCTTTGCATAAACTGTAATTGTCAATAAAAGCCTTTGACACTTATAAAATTCTTGTAATTATAATTCAGTATACCATAGAAACATCTGACAAAAAGATCTAAAAACACTGAAACAGCAGACTTTGTGAAAATTTATATTTGTGTCATTCTCAAAACTTTTGGCGACTGCTGTACTTAACACTGAGAAAGATGATGCCCTAAATGTGCATAATGTTATGGTAGGCCATTCTTTTAAATGGGTTGCCTAATGCACCAAAAAACATAAAAAGCTGCATGCACAATTTTTAGCATACGATACGTGCGATAGCGTGTGTTACTGTAGTACTGCATTTCAGGAGTGCTTGAGAAGGTCCATTAAAGTGCCATTTAGAATAAATGCAGCATAACTATTTAAGTCATAGCTAATCGAATGCATACATTTCTCATTTTCCTTATTTATGGTCCAAGTCAGTGGTTTTTCTAGGGTCCTAAAAGACCTGGACCAGTCTCTGGACACCAAAACTTGTCCATCCATTTGTAGAAGTTCAGGAAGGATACATTTCTGCATGAAGGATCCAAATGTTTGCTTAAACCTGTTTGTTTAGAAATTGTTTGAACTGTATACAGTACATTACTTCTACATGAAGATATGTATTTGCACCTTGTTATAACTACTTATACAATGCATGCGTATTTTCTTGAAAAAAAAAAAATTGAACCATAAAAATGTTTGTAGTATACAATGATAAACGGTGACTAACTTTTTTTTCACCAATCAGTTCAATGGTATTAAAAAAATTCTCTTTTGAATAGATCTATAATTTTGTAAATATGATGGTGTGACTGAACATAAAATGCAAATATACGATATTGATAAAAAAAAAAAAAAAAAAGAAAGAAAAGGAAGCAGTAAATTAACCACTTAAGGACTGCTCCACATACATATACTGTGGCAGGGCAGCCCTTAAGTGCATGATTACGTGCATGAGTACGTGATTTCTTTAATCGGCTCTGGGGCGCGCGCCACCGGAGCTGTGCTCCAGCTGTGATTGGACACAGTGGGAGCCAATCAGCAGGTCCGCCGGCCACCCGCGCTCTTTCGATTGAGAGACAGAACGGCGGTCTGCCTATGTAAACAAGTCAGGCCGTCGTTCTGTCAGACAGGAAGATAAAGATCTGTGATCCCTGCTAATCAGGAACACAGATGTGTCTCTTCCTCGAGTCAGTCCATCCCCCACACAGTTATGCCGCGTACACACGAGCGGAATTTCCGACAGAAAGAGTCCGATGGGAGCTTTTCATCGATTATTCCGACCGCGTGTATGCCCCATCGGACTTTTTCTGTCGAAAATTCAGACGGACTTAGATAGAGAACATGTTCTATATTTTCCGACGGAACAAATTACTATCGGAAAATGTATGCTGTTCCGATGCACCAAAAACAACGTATGCTCTGAAGCAAGTACGAGACGGAAGCTATTGGCAACTGGCTATTAAACATCCTTTTTCTAGTCCCGTCATACGCGTTGTACGTCACCACGTTCTGGACGGTCAGAATTTGGTGTGACCGTGTGTATGCAAGACAGCTTGAGCGGAATTCCGTCGGAACTCCGTCAGAAAAACTTTCAGAGTTTATTCCGATGGCAAAACCACTCGTGTGTACAGGGCATAAGAAAGCACATCCAGGGAACACAGTTAACCCTTTGATTGCCCCTGGTGTTAACCCCTATCCTGGCAGTGTCATTTATGCAGTTATACAGTGTCAGTGCATTTAGTTTTAGCACTGATCACTGTATTGGTGTCACTGGTCCCCAAAAAGCGTCACTTAGGGGTGGATTTACTAAAGGCAAATAGACTGTGCACTTTATAAAGTGCAGTTGCACTCTGCAAGAGTAGTTGCTCCTTATCTCAGTAAATGAGCAGAAGCTCTGCTGACTTCCATCATCCAATCATGTGCAAGCAAAAATGCAGTTTCTTTGTTTTTCTTGAACGTGATTGGGTATTCTTTGCAAAGTGAAGCTTTACCTCATTTACTAAGCTCTGGTGCAACCGCACTTTGCAAAGTGCAAAGTCTACCTTTAGTAAATCAACCCCAAAGTGTAAGATTTGTCCTCTGCAATGTCGCAGTCCAGCTAAAAATCGCTGATCGCCACCATTACTAGAGAAAAGAATTAAATATAGTTTGTAGACGCTATAACTTTTGCACAAACCAATCCATATACACTTATTGGGATTTTTTTTACCAAAAATATGTAGCAGAATACATATTGGCCTAAACTGATGAAGAAATTCGATTTTTTTTTATTTATTAGATGTGTTTTATAGCAGAAAGTATATATATATATATATATATATATACGGTATATATATTTTTTTTTTTTTTTTTTTCAAAATTGTTGGCTTTTTTTTTGTTTACAGCGCAAAAAATAAAAAACGCCGAGGTGATCAAATACCACCAAAAGAAAGCTCTATTTGTGGGGGGGGGGGGGGGGAGGACATCAATTTTATTTGGGTACAGCGTTGCACGACTGCGCAATTGGTTAATAAAAGAGTTGAAAACAAAATTATATTCAAGAAGGGTAATGTGCATATACTACTGTATATAAAATATTAATGTTAATTAATTGTTTAGTAATCAGGACATAAGCATTGTGGTGGTGTACAGGTAAACATAGAATCAGACCAATCTGTTCAGACTCATATTTTGATAAAAGTACATTTAACACAAAACCTACTTAAAGTGATGTTCACAAAGCCAAGGGACTTCAGTCTTCCCATGTGCTCCTCCAGTTGATGTTCGGACTCTGTTGCTACTGCGCTAGCCCAGAGAAGTAAGTTTGTAAACACAGAATGGATTAAACCAAACCTAAAATAAGGTCATACAATATGTAATTAGTAAAATGCCACCAAGATACGAGAATACTAGAAGATGTTCCAGTGGAGGTTACCAGAAGGCACAGGGACCCCCTGTTCACACACAGTCCAGTAACTAAACAAAATCTTTGTTATCGAGCTTCCATCCCACAGGTGAACCACAGTGTATTAGGACAATTAGCTCTTGGTTAGATGATGATAAAGGGTAGGTAGTTCCACATTGCCGCGTGACCACCTGCAGTATGGAAGCTTACTAAATGGTACCATTTATGTTTTAATTCCAGAAGGAAATGTTTATTTTGTATGTAGATCTTTTGTTTCAGATCACATTTGTGTACCAATGTCTTTTGGGCGTTAGAGGGTGTAACCTAAAAACACTTGTCAGTTTTTATTGCTGTCTGTGCCTCTGATAGGGAGATTCCTCCCTCTCTATTTGTCCTGCGTACCATTGTCATTAAAAGTGAAAGTAAAAGAAAATCACAAATTTTGGGTTTACCCCAAAAAAGTAGGGGGAATCTTCCAGTGGGGACACTAGTTCTTGTGACCTGGAGGTCCCCAGGAATTTCCTTATTGCATGGATTTCCTGTCACTTTCTGTTTGGCTATGGGACCGGAAGTGAAGGGAAATATCCGCAATGGGTCACAGATGGTGAAAAACAAAATCTGACAGGGGTTATAACCCTCCCTTACTTTAACCAAAATGAAAAAAAAAAGTTTTGCTTATGGTTCTACTTTAAATGAGCTAAACACATTCTGGGTGCATCAACGCAAGAAGTGTCAGTTTTTTTCCTATACAAAGCAGTCACAGACAAAATAGAAAAGCCTGTCTTTTGCCAAAAAGCGGCAGAAAATAATCCTCGCTCTATCTGTGGAAGAGTGGCTACTCTGTACAGGTCTACTGAGTCAGAGCTAAGCTCTTTAACATAGGGAATCAGAGCTGTGAGGTAGGGGGCACTGAGATGGGCACAGATGGGAGGCACTGGTGGGCACTGATAGGAGGCACTGATAGGAGGCATTGATGGGCACTTATAGGTGGCACTGATGGGCATTGATGAGCACTAATAGGCAGAACTCATAGGCTGCACTGATGGGCACTGAAGAACACTGATAGGCAGAACTCAGGCAGTATTGATGGACAGCATTGAGGAGTACTGATAGGTGGCACGGATGGACGCTGTTAGGCAGCATTAATGAGCACTGATAGGTAGTGCTGATAGGCAGATTTGATGGGCACTAATAGGCGGCATTGATGGGCACTGATAGGCAGCATTGATGGGCACTGATAGGCGGCATTGATGGGCACTGATGATTGGGGCACTGATTATCAGTTTAAACAATTTTCTGACATTCTTGACAGTTAATGGCAGTCCTTTCCTAACACAGACACAGCATGGGAGGAAAGGGCTGCGGATAACCGGCAAGTCTGTTTACATGTGATCAGCTGACATCACATGGTAAAGGGCCACTGTGATTGCGCTGGATGCACGTCCCAGGGGGCCTGCGGGAAGCACGGTTTTGGGACAATGTACATGGACACCCTCCCAATATTGGAAGCCCGGGGCTCGGATGGAAGGGGGGCCCATCATGGTTTCTTGCACCGGGGCCCTGAAGGTTCTAGTTACGCCACTGTGCAGTAGCTCTGAGCTCAGCATTTGAGTGCTCACTCTAGTGATGTTGGAGGGGAGCAGTAACGACTAGGCCTCAGCAACGTCCTGGGAGTACTTAGCAACATCCTGGGAGTATTCCAGGCTTCATAAGGTATGTAAATGGCCTACACCTATAGCAAGGGCATTTTGCAACTTTAATCAGAGCTGCACAGTTTGTTTTTATCTATAAATGCCATCTGCATAGGCAGTTTTGTGGTAAAGGTGAACTATACCTTTAAAAAACATGTGTATAATGTGTAAAACTTTTCACATGTAATCAGCCAACCATACACATATAGGGGTTGATTTACTAAGGGCAAATCCACTTTGCACTACAAGTGCACTTGGAAGTGCAGTCGCTTTAGATTTCGAGGGGAAGATCTGAAATGAGGGGAAGCTCTGCTGATTTTATCATCCAATCATGTGCAAGCAAAAATGCTGTTTTTTATTTTCCTTGCATGTCCCCCGCAGATCTACAACGACTGCATTTCCAAGTGCACTTGCAGTGCAAAGTGGATTTGCCTTTAGTAAATCAACCCTGTAGATTTCTTTTGTCTAGCCTGCGAACTGAACAAAAATAAGCTAAAAGATTATACCATCAGCGCTAACAGTATGAATGGGCAAATCTCTTTCTGCAGTCTATAGTATTCTGACAGCTGGCTAGCTATCGGGATACCTCAACAGTGCCAGTATCTGATTGGATGCAGTCGCCGACAACTTTCCACTTGGCTCGTTCGACTTCCTGTCTTTTGTTGCCAACAGGGAAATCCCATGGAGCAAATTTCATCGCTTCAGTTTGTGTCAGTGCACATGTGCCAATGATGTCGGCACATGCAAATACAGGGGATATTTCCTAAACTGTGCAGGTTTAGGAGATATCCTGGGTAGCTACAGGTAATCCTTATTATAAGCTTACCTGTAGAAAAAAAGTGGTCTGTAAGTAAAACCACTACAACCACTTTAAGTATGTTAGTAAGTATGTTATTAAGTGATAAATGGAAATAGACGGCTTTCATATACTTATCCCCAATCATTTATCCCGATTATTAAAGCAGGGAGTTAAGCTATTCACATTCCGTAGAAAAATGCAAAAAAGAATGAATTTCTCTGCAGGTTCCTTTAAGCATTCACGTATTCCATGTATCAGTAAACACCATTTCCTTCTTTATACAGCCTTATATCAAGTTACAATAACATTGCGTGAGTCTTTGAAAAAGCAGTTTGGGATACAAAAGTTCACATTGTGAAAGTTAATGTTCCTTTCGTCATGTTCTATCCTCATCTCTAGCCTGTATACTTTATTGCCAAGCCTTGTTCCTAGTCCCCAAAGATTGCACAAAGCACAGATTTCATTTGAGGAACCTACAATTTCTGACTTATGAGGGCTAACTGTAGCCAATTAATGACACCAAACTGTGTTGACAGAGCAACAGCAAGGAATTGCATTTATTCCCAAAAGAAGAACAGGCTTACTTACTAGCGGCTTAATGAAACAGGAGATTTTATTGTGTGTGAGTATGAAATTTAACCCCTTAATGACAAATGCTGCATTTGCTATACACTGATTTTAACCACTTCCGGACCACCCTTACTGCTACATGGCGGCCCTCCTGTGCAGGATCACGTATATATAGGTGATTCTGCACTTCTGCCGACATGGGGTGTGTGCGCTCTGCCGGCGGGCTGCTTCTGCTGTGATTAATTACAGCAGAAGCCGATCTGTGGGTGCCAGGCACGGGACGTCCGCCAGCACCCGCCGATCGTCAGTAGAACACACAGAATTGATATCTGCCTATGTAAACAAGGTAAATCTCCGTTTTGACAGGAGAGAAGGGGTGGATTTTTTGTCCCGGCAAAGCAGAGAATAAAATCCATCTCTTTCCCTAGTAAAAGCAGCAATATGTGTAGGCACACAGTTAACCCTTTAATCGCCCTAGATGTTTAACCCTCTTCCCAGCCAGTGTCATTAGTACAGTGACAGTGCATGTTTTTAGCACTGATCACTGTATTTGTGTCACTGGTTCTCAGTTCAATTCCATAAATATATACCATAGTTTGTAGATGCTCAATATATGCTTATTGGGATTTTTTTTTACCAAAAACATGAACCAGAATAGGTGTTGGCCTAAATTTATGAAGAAATTCGATTTTTTTTTTAATTTTATTATTGGATATGTTTTATAGCAGAAAGTAAAAAATATTGTTTTTTTTTTCTCAAAATTGTGAGTCTTTTTTTGTTTATAGCGCAAAAATAAAAAATGCAGCGGTGACAAATACGTCCAAAAGAAATCTCTATTTGTGAGAAAAAAAGGACATAAATCTTATCTGGGTACAGCATTGCATGACCGCACAATTGTCAGTAAAAGTAATGCAGTGTCATATCGCAAAAAATGGCCTGGTCAGGAAGGGGGCCAAGTGGTTAATTACAGCAACTGTTGACAAGAGATTAAATCTCATACAGTATCTCACAAAAGTGAGTACACCCCTCACATATTGTAAATATTTTATTCTTTTCTTTTCATGTGACATCACTGAAGAAATTACACTTTGCTACAATGTAAAGTAATGAGTGTACAGCTTGTATAACAAAATTGTAAAATTGTAAAATGTAAATTTGCTGTCCCCTCAAAATAACTCAACATACAGCCTTAATGTCTAAACCGCTGGCAACAAAAGTGAGTACACCCCTAAGTGAAAATGTCCAAATTGGACCCAAAGTGTCAAGATTTTGTGTGGCCGCTATTATTTTCCAGCACTGCTTGGGCATGGAGTTCTCCAGAGCTTCACAGGTTGCCACTGGAGTCCTCCTCCACTCCTCTATGACAACATCATGGAGCTGGTGGATGTTAGAGACCTTGCGCTCCTCCACCTTCCGTTTGAGGATGCCCCACAGATGCTCATTGCTCAATAGGGTTTAGGCCTGGAGACATGCTTGGCCAGTCCATCACCTTTACCCTCAGCTTCTTTAGCAAGGCACTGGTTGTCCTGGAGGTGTGTTTGGGGTCCTTATAATGTTGCAATACTGCCCTGAAGCCCAGTCTCCGAAAAGAGGGGATCATGCTCTGCTTCAGTATGTCACAGTACATGTTGGCATTCATGGTTCCCTCAATGAACTGTAGCTCCCTAGTGCCAGCAGCACTCATGCAGCCACAGACCATGACGCTCCTACCACTATGCTTGACGGTAGGCAAGACACACTTGTCTTTGTACTCCTCACCTGGTTGCTGCCACACACGCCTGACACCATCTGCACTAAAAAAGTTTATCTTGGTCTCATCAGACCACAGGACATGGTTCCACTAATCCATGTCCTTAGTCTGCTTGTCTTCAGCAAACTGCGGCCTTTCTTGAGCTTCCGCAGCGCTGCCTATTAATTTCAATAGCAGAGGCGGTTTAAGAGCGGTGTATACACCGTTCCCGCACCGCCCCAAAGATGCTGCTTGCAGGACTTTTTTTTCGGTCCTGTAAGCGCACCGCCCCAGTATGAAAGCACTCGGGCTTTCACACTGGGGAGGCTTGAGAGGCGCTTTTCAGTCGCTTTTCAGGCGCTATTTTTTAGCGTTAAAATGCCTGAAAAGTGCCTTCAGTGTGAAAGGGGTCTAAAGCCCCGTACACACAATCAGAATATCGTACAAAAAACATCGCTTTCAAAATGATCGTACAATAATCTGATCGTTAGTACACAGCTGTCTGAAATTTTCCAAAGGGACAAACACAAAAATCTTTCTCATACAATACTAGCTCATATGATTTTCATTTAATCAGTACCATATTTGACCTAAAATAAAATACAAACACACTGCAACACATTACATTCCGCATTTTTATTCTGTCTTACGAGAATTTTTCGTATTTTAGTAACCTATTCGTTTTCGATATGGAGATTAGCATCCGAAAAAAAAACAGACAATTAATTAGGCCGATAATCTCATTGTGTGTACCAGGCTTAAAGCGGAAGTAAACCCATCCATAAAACAGTTACCTTTCTGGCACATACCAGAAATATCACACTTCCATTGGTTGTGCTCTCAACCAAACTGTTAAACCATCCAATGGTTGGTATCATAACTGATCACATGTGTGGCATCATGGCAGTTGTAGATTAAACAGAGGCCAAGATGGCAGCTTCCTTGGCTGAAAACGATAGGAGGGTTTACTTCCACTTTAAGGGAGTGCAGAAAAAGAATGGCATGTGGTAATTATTGGTTAGCTTTCATCTTTTAACAATTCAGAGTACTCATATGTTTGAATTGACCATAGCCTTGAAGTGTAGCTAGGGCCCAAACTTTTTTTTTTGTTCTTTTTTTAGGTTTGAATATACAGTAGTAGGGAACTGCGGTCAGTATTCTTTCTTGCTGCCTGAATTCCCTTTGCACAGCTCAGTGTACATATGCAGCAATTCTTGGTGCTGGGATGAATGACCTTCCATGTGCATGAGTTACGTCAATCAAGGTGGCTGAAGATCCTGAACTAAGAATAAAATTGGGTGAAGATATTGACATTGGCGAGGGAGCGAGGGAGTTCAGCTTTAAGTAGTTGTCTTCACTGAATGATCCTGTTCTAGTAAAAACTATAACATTTTGGAAGTCTTGTCACTTTCTGTCCCAGTGGCCACCAGGACTATAGAGAAGAAATATCTCTCCAGAAGAGAGTTTATCCAAAACTAGAAACAAAAGTTTTTGGACAAGATACCACATGACATTATGATTCTGCTGTACAGTATGTGTTCATCCAGCAACCAGTCAGATTACACCTATCATGTTTCTAGTGCAGGTTAAAAATGGACAGAAGCCTTCTGACTGCTATGGGCAAGTCCATTTTTTTTTTGGGGGGGGGGGGGGGTCCTCTGCAGAAAACTGAACAGCAGTGCATTGTTATTTTAGTACAAAGACATTAACTTGCTCACCTTTCAAGTTTTTTGAAAGATTTGATGACATCCTTTGAATGACACCAGAGAAAATATACCTGCAATATATAAAAATATTCTTAGTTTTAGGATCTGATAAATATAAAATGAAAATATCAGTTCAAATTTTTACTTATTAAATAATTCATCAAAAATACACATTGGGAAAATTATCTTTCTTGACTTGAGTTAAATGATATGTATGTTTCTTGTATGTACGTGAGAAAACAATGTGGTAAAATGTGATAAAACTGAGATCTAAAGATTTCTTGATTGTGCCCCACATATAAAAGTAAATTATGATCTTTAAATAATATCACCATTGAATTATTTAGCCTCCTCCATTACTATTTACCATGTCGATGTGATCTTTGCTTTTGTTTTCATATATTTAAAGCAGTTATGGTGAAATATAATCAGCGCAATCAAAAAAATACAGATATGTGTGCAAACAATCATCAAATAAACACTCTGCCTTCTAGCATAGGCTTGGACTGCTGCTAGCACCTGCATAGAGTATGTCCACATAAACTCTCCTCATCAATAAAAAGTGAATATACATGCATCGCAGTCATATAGTGAAAAACATAACTATAAATGAAAAATCCAAACGAAAATTCAAAATACAAAGTCTTGTGTATTAAAATTCAATCACAGTGTGAACATAAAGTGACAGTTCATGTAATTTCATACATTTTTCTTCTCATGTGTTGGGTGCCCACCACCTTCTTATAAAGTGCCTGCTCATCTTCAGTATCTGACCCCACTACAGTGTCATCATAGCCTTAGTGTATTCCTCACTAGATGGTACTGGGACACTCCTTCCACTATCACCCCGTGAATCACGCTATTTCACTGCTTGGCTCCTGATCATCAATAAAACATGTTGTAAAATACAAATAGAGAAACCATAGTGCTCTCTGCTTCCAGACATTTATTTAAAAGGGATTAATAACGCTCACATGGGTACATGTAAAACAAACATATGATCAGTTCACCAAAAGGCAAGAAAAAAGTAATGGGCTCCGTCCACCTATACGCGTTATGCCCGCCTCATGGCTTCTTCAGCAGGTGGCTTTTTTTTACCTGTCTATCTTCTCCAGGGGTAGAGGGTTGTGAGGGAATATTGTTATCTCCTACTTTTAATTGCCATTTAAAAACGTTGTTTTTCTTATAATTCTCTATGTCTCTTAAAAACTTTTTTTGTTTTTTCTCTTTAATATCCTTATCACATTTTTCTGTTTTATTCTTTAATTCAGGGAGTCTAACAAAATGAGGGTTACCTTTTAATGGCTCCACCTTTCTTTTTAACTCTGTAATATGGGTCTCAACTCTCAAGTAACCTAATTTTCCTCTGTTTCCTTTTTAAAAGGAAACTGAGTAGATCTAAACCTTTAGAGTTACAGAATCCATACCACTCCCTCAGAGCTTCCTCATCAATAAACCGTCATTTGCTGGCACATCCCATCTTTCTTTTCAAAAGGGTAATTCAACCTCTTCAAGAATGTACTGAAGAAGCCCATGAGGAGGGCGTAATGCGTATAGGTGGACAGAGCCCATGACGTTTTTCTTGCCTTTTGTGTCAGCGTGGTGAGCTGATCATATGCTTGTTTTACATTTCCCCTTGTGATTGTTTTTTTTTTTTTTAAATCATATCATTTTTATTGAAAACAAACACAAAAAGCAGAAACTTTTTTCATTCCATCATACAGAGCAAATCCTATATTTTGTGAGGACACACAAGTATCGCTGTTACATGACCAAACGGTCTAATATGTTATCTATGAAACAAACGAATCATTACATTCAAAAATATAGATATGTTTGTATGATACAGTTACTATGTTTGTGATTCCTTGATCTCATTACTTATCCTGTGCGTCCTCTATAGGTCATTTTTCTTTTATTTTCCCAACTTTCTGCTCCCGGTCCTATCAGGCCCAACAAGCAGAACAGGGTACCATCATCTCCTAACCAGTGGGGAGCGGTGTGCAGCATTTTCATGTATTAACCATTAGATAAAACAAACTATATACAATTCAACCTCTGCATTACCCGTTATTTGCATAGCAACTTTAATCTAAAGCAATTGTGTAAATGTGGTGGTGTTTTCCTCCTCCTCTCTCAAATCTAGCAAATCCCTCTTAGTGCTAAGTTCTAAAGTGGTATAATTGATGATGTAATTCTGCCTCCTAGGATTCTATTGTGGACCAGGCGCAGTGGAGCTAGTCCAGGGGTGTCCAACCAAGGACCCCATATATTCTCAAATTTTCTCAGGCTACCTCGGTGTTTGTATGTGAGTTGTTCTCTAATAAGAGAGTCATTTACAGACGCAATCCACTCCGTTTGTGTGGGTGCTGTTGTAGATAACCATTTTCTGGCAATAAGTTTCCTAGCCAGGAATAGTGCCCTTAGAAAGGCGATGTACGTGGGGGGCGTGCCATGCAATTGTTTTTAATCCCTTGTTCAATTTTAAATAAATGTTTGGAAGCAGAGAGCACTATGGTTTCTCTATTTATATTTTACGACATGTCTTATTGATGATTGGAAACCAAGAAGTGAAGTAGCATGATTCAGGGGCGATAGTGGAAGGAGTGTCCCAGTACCATCTAGTGAGGAATAGGGATGAGCCGAACACCCCCCGGTTCGGTTCGCACCAGAACCCGCGAACGGACCGAAAGTTCGCACGAACGTTAGAACCCCATTGACGTCTATGGGACTCGAACGTTCAAAATCAAAAGTGCTCATTTTAAAGGCTAATTTGCATGGTATTGTCCTAAAAAGGGTTTGGGGACCCGGGTCCTACCCCAGGGGACATGTATCAATGCAAAAAAAACTTTTAAAAACGGACGTTTTTTCGGGAGCAGTGATTTTAATGATGCTTAAAGTAAAAAAAAAAAAGTGAAATATTCCTTTAAATATCGTACCTGGGGGGTGTCTATAGTATGCCTGTAAAGTGACGCGTGTTTCCCATGTTTAGAACAGTCCCTGCACCAAATGTCATTTTTAAAGGAAAAAATCTCATTTAAAACTGCTTGCGGGTTTAATGTCATGTCGGGTCATGGCAATATGGATGAAAATCAGTGAGACAAACGGCATGGGTACCCCCCCAGTCCATTACCAGGCCCTTTGGGTCCTGTATGGATATTAAGGGGAACCCCGCACCCAAATTAAAATAAGGAAAGGCCCTATATACTCTGAACAGCAGTATACAGGCGGTGCAAACAAGACAGGGACTGTAGGTTTGTTGTTAAGTAGAATCTCTTTGTAATTTTGAACGGGTACATTTTTAACGTGTTTAGCTCCAGCCAAAAAATCTTTTTTAAGCTTTTTGGAAAACATAGGGAAGGGTTATCACCCCTGTGACATTTGTTTTGCTGTCTTTCCTCCTCTTCAGAAGATTTCACCTCACTTTTTTGTCCCAATGAAAAATGTTTTTTGAAAATTTGGGTTTTTTTGTGGAACAAGGATTGGAAAGCATCAGTGGAAAGGAGAAATTGTTTTCCCATATTAACTCTTACAGGAGAGAATTTCCCTTCCTAGGGGTAGATTTCATCTCACTTCCTGTTGTCTCCTTCCGTTTGCAAGTAGGAGTCGTTTGTAAGTTAGATGTTTGAAAGTAGGGTCCTGCCCTATATACTCAGCAGAAATTTGGGCCTTAGGTGTTGCTGTGGCCACAACACTGTAAGCCCTCACAGGGCCCTGCTGTGAAATATTAGATCAAGAATTGTAATTACATGCCCCTGTTGAACAGGAGCTGAAAAATTAGGCCTTAGGCACTGGTGCTGGTGCCACAACACTGCAACCCCTCATAGACACTCTAGTTGGAACGCAGGAACGAGCCCTGCTGCAAAGTATTGCTTCAAAAATTGTAATTACACGCCCCTGTTAGACAGGGGCAGAAAAATTGGGCCTTAGGCACTGGTGCTGGTGCCACAACACTGCAACCCCTCACAGACACTCTAGTTGGAATGCAGGAACGAGCCCTGCTGCAAAGTATTGCATCAAAAATTGTAATTACACGCCCCTGTTAGACTGGGGCAGAAAAATTGGGCCTTAGGCACTGGTGCTGGTGCCACAACACTGCAACCCCTCACAGACACTCTAGTTGGAACGCAGGAACGAGCCCTGCTGCAAAGTATTGCATCAAAAATTGTAATTACACGCCCCTGTTAGACAGGGGCAGAAAAATTGGGCCTTAGGCACTGGTGCTGGTGCCACAACACTGCAACCCCTCACTGACACTCTAGTTGGAACGCAGGAACGAGCCCTGCTGCAAAGTATTGCATCAAAAATTGTAATTACACGCCCCTGTTAGACAGGTGCAGAAAAATTGGGCCTTAGGCACTGGTGCTGGTGCCACAACACTGCAACCCCTCACAGACACTCTAGTTGGAATGCAGGAACGAGCCCTGCTGCAAAGTATTACATCAAAAATTGTAATTACACGCCCCTGTTAAACAGGGGCTGAAAAATTGTGCCTTAGGCACTGGTGGTGGCGCCCAGAACCAAAAATGTTCTTACAAGCTATCAGCGTGATGATTGAGGAGGAAGAGGATAATTACTCAGGGATAGTCACTCAGCATCAGCATAGGCAGTCTTTGAAGGGATCTGAGATTTCAAAAAAAATTATTCGGTTACATCAGCATCAGGTGCTTGGTAGCTGGTGGAGATCCAAGACTGATTCATTTTTATGAAGGTCAGCCGATCGACCGAGTCGGTGGACAGACGCACCCTGTGATCGGTTACCACGCCTCCAGCAGCACTGAATGTGCGTTCCGAAAGAACGCTGGATGCAGGACAGGCCAGTAGCTCAATTGCATACTGTGCAAGCTCTGGCCAGTGATCCATCCTCAAGACCCAGTAACCCAGAGGATTTTCGGTGGGAAAGGTGTCCAAGTCTGATCTTGCCCCTAGGTATTCCTGCACCATGTAAAACAGACGCTGGCGATGGTTGCTGGAACCGATCATACCTTGGGGCTGCGGACCAAAAAATTGTCTGAACGCATCGGTCAGACGGCCACCTTCTCCACCGCTCCTTCTTTGACTGACCGAAGCCTCAGCAACACGTTGTCCAGAAACAGGAGTTTGTAACCTCCCAGTCTCTGGGAACGCGTTGCACAGACCTTTCTGCAAGGCCTCCCGAAGATGTTTCATCCTCTGCTCCCTCTGCGATGGCAAGATAAGGTCCGCAACCTTACCCTTGTAACGTGGATCAAGGAGGGTTGCCAGCCAGTATTGGTCCTTCTCCTTGATACCACGAATACGAGGATCCTTACGCAGGCTTTGCAGGATCAGGGAGGCCATGCAGTGTAGGTTTGCTGAGGCATTCGGTCCGGAGTCCTCTGGGTCACTAAGGACAACAACGTCCGCAGCCACCTCCTCCCAGCCACGTACAAGTCCATGTGTTCCTTGGGACTGATCCCTTAAAGACTGCTGCTGATGCTGAGTGCCAGGCTCCACCTCCATACTGACACAATCTTCCTCCTCCTCCTCCTCCTCCTCTTCCTGTGTGATCGGCGGGCACGCAGGAACACTGTCTGGATAAAGGGGGCCTTGAGAGCTAAGGAAGTCCTCCTCTTCCTGCCTCTGTTCTGCCTCAAGTGCCCTGTCCATTATTCCACGCAGCGTGTGCTCCAACAGGTGGACAAGGGGGACAGTGTCACTGATGCATGCACTGTCAGTGCTCACCATCCTCGTGGCCTCCTCGAATGGTGACAGGACAGTGCATGCATCCCTGATCATGGCCCACTGGCATGGGGAAAAAAAACCAAGCTCCCCTGACCCTGTCCTGGTGCCATAGTCGCACAGGTACTCATTGATGGCCCTCTGCTGCGTGTGCAGCCGCTGCAGCATGGCCAACGTTGAGTTCCACCTGGTGGGCATGTCACAGATTAGGCGGTTCTTGGGCAGGTTAAACTCCTTTTGGAGGTCCGTCAGCCGAGCACTGGCATTATATGACCGGCGGAAATGCACACAGACTTTCCTGGCCTGCCTCAGGACATCCTGTAAGCCCGGGTACCTGCCCAAGAACCGCTGCACCACCAAGTTAAGGACGTGAGCCAAACAGGGCACATGGGTCAGTTGTCCCTGTCGGAGGGCAGAGAGGAGGTTGGTGCCATTGTCGCAAACCACCATTCCTGCCTTAAGTTGGCGTGGCGTCAACCACCTCTGAACCTGCCCCTGCAGAGCTGACAGAACCTCTGCCCCAGTGTGGCTCCTGTCCCCCAAGCACACCAGCTCAAGCACCACATGGCATCTTTTGGCCTGCGTACTTGCGTAGCCCCTTGAACGCCTACGGAGCACCGCTGGTTCCGAGGAAGAGGCCATGGAGGAAGAAGAAGAGGAGGGGGTGGAGGAGAGAGGTGTGTCACAATCAGCATTTTGGAGGCGTGGTGGCGGAACAACCTCCAACACTACTGCACCTTGTCCTGCATCCTTCCCAGCTGCCAGCAGAGTCACCCAATGCGCCGTGAAACTTAGGTAACGTCCCTGTCCATGCCTGCTGGACCATGAGTCAGCGGTAATATGCACCTTACCGCTGACCGCCCTGTCCAGCGAGGCATGGACATTGCCTTCCACACGCCGGTAGAGAGCCGGAATCGCCTTCCGTGAGAAAAAGTGGCGTTTGGGTACCTGCCACTGAGGAACCGCACATTCCACAAACTCACGGAAGGGGGCAGAGTCTACCAACTGAAAAGGCAGCAGTTGAAGTGCTAGCAATTTTGCCAAGCTAGCATTCAACCGCTGGGCATGTGGATGGCTGGGAGCAAACTTCTTTCGGCGGTGCAGCAGCTGGGGCAGGGAAATTTGCCTGGTACAATCTGACGTTGGTGTACCAAAAGCAGATTGCCCACAAGTACTTGGCTGTGACACACCTAATTCTACACCTTCATTCCTCTCACTGCAGGTCTCAGAGAGGACTGAAGGTCTAGTGGGGTTGGAAATCTCAGCTGATGAGGAGCAAGGAGAGATCCTCTTTGTTCTTTGGTGTGGGTCTTTTAGATACACTTGCCAACGAACTGCATGGCAGGTCAACATATGTCTGGTCAAGCATGTGGTACCCAAGCGGGAGATGTTTTGGCCACGCGAGATACGCTTGAGACATATGTTGCAAATAGCAGCAGTGCGATCTGATGCACTCGTCTCAAAAAAGGCCCACACCAAAGAACTTTTTGAATAACGCGCAGAGACTGCAGCGCCCTGCACATGTGGAGCTTTGGGGTGTGATGCAGTCAATGTGCTGCCCTTAGGCTGGCCCCTGGAGGGCATCCTGCCTCGTTGATGATGTGCCGCCTCCTCCTCCTCCTCCTCCTCCTCCTCCTCTCTCCTATCAGGCACCCACGTTGAGTCAGTGACCTCATCATCCCCTCCCTCCTCATCACTGGAGCAAACCTGGCAGTATGCTGCAGCAGGGGGAGCATGACTGCCAGATTGCTGTCCTTCTTGGGCACCCCCTCTGTCCGTGCTCATGTTACTGCCTTCATCGAGCTCAGTATCATCATCAGAGCCTTCCAAACGCTGGGCATCCTCCTGGAGCATGTACCCAACACTGTGGTCAAACAGTTCGAGGGAATCCTCAGGAGGACATGGTGGAGCTAGGGAAGGAGTCACTGATGACATTGAGCTGAGGGAAGAGGCCGCTGCTTTGCCAGACAAAGCACCCTGGGCATGGGTGAGAGAGGATGAGGAGGATGAGGACGGCTTGGTCATCCACTCGACCAAGTCTTCCGCATGTTGCGGCTCAACACGGCCAGCTGCCGAAAAAAAGGCCAAGCGTGTCCCATGGCCACGTGCTGATGAGGATGCACCGTCTCCACGGCCAGCACTAGACACAGAGCCTGCTTGCCCTCTCTTATTGGCTTGTGACTGTCTGCCTCTCCTTCTTGGCCTTCCAGACATACTAATGGCCTGTAGCTGCACTAAGCTGGGATAGAACACCTGTAATTTTCTTCAGGTAGCTTTATATACTGTAACCAGACAAGCCTGCCTGTCAGTAGGAAGATAACAGGAACGGATCTAGCTGAACACTGTGAGCAGGACGCACTGCACTAAATGTAAATAGCAGGAACGGATCTAGCTGAACACTGTGAGCAGGACGCACTGCACTAAATGTAAATAGCAGGAACGGATCTAGCTGAACACTGTGAGCAGGACGCACTGACTGCACTAAATGTAAATAGCAGGAACAGATCTAGCTGAACACTGTGAGCAGGACGCACTGACTGCACTAAATGTAAATAGCAGGAACAGATCTAGCTGAACACTGTGAGCAGGACGCACTGCACTAAATGTAAATAGCAGGAACGGATCTAGCTGAACACTGTGAGCAGGACGCACTGACTGCATTAAATGTAAATAGCAGGAACAGATCTAGCTGAACACTTTGAGCAGGACGCACTGCACTAAATGTAAATAGCAGGAACGGATCTAGCTGAACACTGTGAGCAGGACGCACTGCACTAAATGTAAATAGCAGGAACGGATCTAGCTGAACACTGTGAGCAGGACGCACTGCACTAAATGTAAATAGCAGGAACGGATCTAGCTGAACACTGTGAGCAGGACGCACTGACTGCACTAAATGTAAATAGCAGGAACAGATCTAGCTGAACACTGTGAGCAGGACGCACTGCACTAAATGTAAATAGCAGGAACGGATCTAGCTGAACACTGTGAGCTGGACGCACTGCACTAAATGTAAATAGCAGGAACGGATCTAGCTGAACACTGTGAGCAGGACGCACTGACTGCACTAAATGTAAATAGCAGGAACAGATCTAGCTGAACACTGTGAGCAGGACGCACTGACTGCACTAAATGTAAATAGCAGGAACAGATCTAGCTGAACACTGTGAGCAGGACGCACTGCACTAAATGTAAATAGCAGGAACGGATCTAGCTGAACACTGTGAGCAGGACGCACTGACTGCACTAAATGTAAATAGCAGGAACAGATCTAGCTGAACACTGTGAGCAGGACGCACTGCACTAAATGTAAATAGCAGGAACGGATCTAGCTGAACACTGTGAGCAGGACGCACTGCACTAAATGTAAATAGCAGGAACGGATCTAGCTGAACACTGTGAGCAGGACGCACTGACTGCACTAAATGTAAATAGCAGGAACAGATCTAGCTGAACACTGTGAGCAGGACGCACTGACTGCACTAAATGTAAATAGCAGGAACAGATCTAGCTGAACACTGTGAGCAGGACGCACTGCACTAAATGTAAATAGCAGGAACGGATCTAGCTGAACACTATGAGCAGAACGCACTGACTGCACTAAATGTAAATAGCAGGAACAGATCTAGCTGAACACTGTGAGCAGGACGCACTGCACTAAATGTAAATAGCAGGAACGGATCTAGCTGAACACTGTGAGCAGGACGCACTGCACTAAATGTAAATAGCAGGAACGGATCTAGCTGAACACTGTGAGCAGGACGCACTGCACTAAATGTAAATAGCAGTAACGGATCTAGCTGAACACTGTGAGCAGGACGCACTGACTGCACTAAATGTAAATAGCAGGAACAGATCTAGCTGAACACTGTGAGCAGGACGCACTGACTGCACTAAATGTAAATAGCAGGAACAGATCTAGCTGAACACTGTGAGCAGGACGCACTGCACTAAATGTAAATAGCAGGAACGGATCTAGCTGAACACTGTGAGCAGGACGCACTGACTGCACTAAATGTAAATAGCAGGAACAGATCTAGCTGAACACTGTGAGCAGGACGCACTGCACTAAATGTAAATAGCAGGAACGGATCTAGCTGAACACTGTGAGCAGGACGCACTGCACTAAATGTAAATAGCAGGAACGGATCTAGCTGAACACTGTGAGCAGGACGCACTGCACTAAATGTAAATAGCAGGAACGGATCTAGCTGAACACTGTGAGCAGGACGCACTGCACTAAATGTAAATAGCAGGAACGGATCTAGCTGAACACTGTGAGCAGGACGCACTGCACTAAATGTAAATAGCAGGAACGGATCTAGCTGAACACTGTGAGCAGGACGCACTGCACCAAATGTAAATAGTCTAGATAGAAGATAACAGGAACGGATCTAGCTAAACTGAATACAGTGTATATATATATATGCAACACCAGGGATGCATATATATACACAATACACTGTAAGTGCAGCTAACTGACTGACTGTTCTGCCTAATCTATCTAACTCAAATCAAATGACACTGTCTCTCTCTCTATCTCTCAGCACACCGGAACACACACTACACAGGGCCGCCGTGCAGGCGGCCTTATATAGTGTGGGGCGTGTACTAAATCCCCTGAGCCATAATTGGCCAAAGCCACCCTGGCTTTGGCCAATTACAGCTCTCTCTACTGACGGCGCTGTGATTGGCCAAGCATGAGGGTCATAGTGCATGCTTGGCCAATCATCAGCCAGCAATGCACTGCGATGCCGCAGTGAATTATGGGCCGTGGCGCGCCACACGAATTTGGCGCGAACGGCCCATATCGTTCGCAATTCGACGGACGGTCGAACAGCCGATGTTCGAGTCGAACATGGGTTCGACTCGAACACGAAGCTCATCCCTAGTGAGGAATACACTAATGCCGCGTACACACGGTCCTACTTTTCGTCTACAAAAGTCCAACGGACGCTGATGGACTAAAGCTGGCTGGTAATCCGATCGTGTGTGGGCTTCTCCGGACTTTCAACTGACTTTTTTAGCCTCAAATCCGACGTACTTTAGATTTGAAACATGTTTTAAAACTTTACTTCGTAACTACGACGGACCCCGAAATCCGCTCGTCTGTGTGCTAGTCCGACGGACAAAAAGCCACGCTAGGGCACCTATTGGCTACTGGCTATGAACTTCCTTATTTTAGTCCGGTGTACGTCATCACGTACGAATCCGTTAGACTTTTGTGTGGTCGTGTGTAGGCAAGTCCGTTCGTTAGAAAGTAGGCCGCAAGTCCGCCGCAAGTCCACCGAAAGTCTGCCGGAAGTCTGTCGGACAGGCTGTCCGACTTTTGTAGACGAAAAGTACGACCGTGTGTACGCGGCATTAGGCTATGATGACTCTGTAGTGGGGTCAGACACTAGAGGTGAGCAGGCACTTTATAAGAAGGTGATGGGCACTGAACACATGAGAAGAAAAATTTATAAAATTACATGAACTGTCACTTTATGTTCACACTGCTATATACCGGTATTTAAAGCAGAAATTGCATGAAAATGCAAAGTTTGCTTATTTCTTACCCCCACCCCCAATAAAAATCACTGATTAAGAAAAAGTAAACAAATTAAAGGAAATAATAAAATAATACAGAAAATACTTTGGACTCTCTCTGCTCCCTTCCCATATTGACATCACTTTGCCTCATGGCTACTTCCTATTCTATCTGAGAACTCCAGAACCCATATAAATGCGCCCTGCACTGTGCTGGATTGCACTCCCAATATTTTGACTATGAGAAAGAGGTGGAGACCCAAAAAGTGGGGGCATCTACTCTATACATTGAGAGTGCAGAAGAGGTAGAGCTCCACAGGAGTAGATTGACAGGATCTGAGTTGGTCTGCTCAATATTCCTACTCTAAAATCCCCTGTAGCAGCTGGCTAGGGATTCTTTTGTTTACACCTACGGATTTGGTGGAGGCCATCTTTCTAACTTTTTACATGCTTTCTTCCTACTGCTATATGTAAATGTCAGGGACATTTAAAAATCACATTCTCCAGCTAATGTGCTTTACTGGATTTGTTCCTTTCAATAATTTATATGAATTTTCAGATTTAACCGCTTGCCGACCAGCTCACGCCGATATACGTCGGCAGAAGGGCACGTACAGGCATATTAACGTACCTGTACGTTGCCCTTTAAGACGCAGCATTGTGGGCGCGCGTGCCCGCCGCAAGCTCCGTGAGTGTGATCGCGGGTCTCGCAGACTCGATGTCCACGGGGATACCCACGATCGTCTCACGGAGAGGAAAAAAGGGGAAATGTTGATGTAAACAAGCATTTCCCCGCTCTGCCTAATGACACTGACACTGATCACAGCTCCCTGTGATCGGGAGCAGTGATCAGTGTCGTTTCACACATAGCCCAGCCCCCCCCCCCCCACAGTTAGAATCACTCCCTAGGACACACTTAACCCCTACAGCGCCCCCTAGTGGTTAACCCATTCACTGCCAGTCACATTTACACAGTAAATAATGCATTTTTAATCGCACTGATCGCTGTATAAATGTAAATGGTCCCAAAATAGCGCCAAAAGTGTCCGATCTGTCCGCTATAATGCCGCAGTCACGATAAAAATCGCTGATTGCCGCCATTACTAGTAAAAAAAAAAATTATTAATAAAAATGCCATAAAACTATCCCCTATTTTGTAGACGCTATAACTTTTGCGCAAACCAATCAATAAACACTTATTGTGGTTTTTTTTACAAAAAATATGTAGAAGAATACGTATCGGTCTAAACTGAGGAAAAAAAATATTTTTTTATATATTTTCTGGGGATATATTTTTTATAGCAAAAAGTAAAAAAAAATGCTTTTTTAAAATTGTCACTATTTTTTTGTTTATAACGCAAAAAATAAAAACCGCAGAGGTGATCAAATACCATCAAAAGAAAGCTCTATTTGTGGGGAAAAGGGACGTCAATTTTGTTTGGGAGCCACTTCGCACGACCGCGCAATTGTTAGTTAAAGCGACGCAGTGCCAAATCGCAAAAAGTGCTCTGGTCTTTTTCCAGCCAAATGGTCCGGGGCTTAAGTGGTTAAATGATTTCCATTTCATATTTTGATTACTACCACTCATGTGCAGGAAATGCTGACTCTAAAGAGCCATGCTGTAGGGCAGGCATAGGGAGCACAGGATAGATGTAGGTAATGTTTCTTTTTAACCACTTGACCACTGGATTTATCCCCCTTCATGACCAGGCCATTTTTTTGTGATACAGCACTTTGTTACTTTAACTGGCAATTGCGCGGTCATGCAACGCTGTACCCAAATATAAATATTTTTTGCACTATAAACATTAAAAGACTAACAATTTTGAAAAAAAAATCAATATTTTTTACTTTCTGCTATAAAACATATCCAATTAAAAAAAAATCGAATTTCTTCATTAATTTAGGCCAATATGTATTCTGCTACAAGTATTTGGTAAATAAAAAAATCCTAATAAGCGTATATTGATTGGTTTACAAGAACCTTATATCGTCTACAAACTATGGTATATATTTATGGAATTTTTATTTATTATTTTTTATACTAGTAATGGCGTCAATCAGCGACTTATAGCAGGACTGTGATATTGCAGCAGACAAGCAGACAATGACTGACATTTTGCAGGAACCAGTGACACCGTGATCAATGTCACAAATATGTACTGTCACTGTACTAATTAAACTGGCTGGGAAGGGGTTAAACATCTAGGGCCATCAAAGGGTTAACTGTGTGCCTAGCCAGTGTTTTTGTGTACCATATGTGCTGCTTTTACTACGGGAAGAGGTGGATTTTTTTCCCTGCTTTGCAGGGACACAAAATACATCCCATCCCCACTGTCAAAACGTAGATCTGCCTTGTTTACATAGGTACATCTCCGTTCTGTGTGTTTTACTGATGATCGGCAGGGGTGGCGGAGGACATCCAGTTACCGGCACACACAGATCGGCTTCTGCTGTGATTTATCATAACAGAAGCGGCCCACTGGCCGCGCACGTGTTCCTCTTAGGCCCCTCAGGCGGAAATGCAGAATCACGTATATATATATATATATATATATATACGTGATTCTGCACCGGAAAGCCACACTGCAGCAGTAAATCTACAATAGGGCACTCCAGAAGTGGTTAAATTAGCTCCAATTCCATTTACCATAACCGTCTTTATTTTTTTTAACTCTGTTTATTGCAAAAGACTTATGCCCCGTACACACGGTCGGATTTTCCGATGGAAAATGTGTGATAGGACCTTGTTGTCGGAAATTCCGACCGTGTGTGGGCTCCATCACACATTTTCCATCGGATTTTCCGACACACAAAGTTTGAGAGCAGGCTATAAAATTTTCCGACAACAAAATCCGTTGTCGGAATTTCCGATAGTGTGTAGACAAATTCGACGCACAAAGTGCCACGCATGCTCAGAATAAATAAAGAGATGAAAGCTATTGGCTACTGCCCCGTTTATAGTCCCGACGTACGTGTTTTACGTCACCGCGTTCAGAATGATCGAATTTTCCGACAACTTTGTGTGACCGTGTGTATGCAAGACAAGTTTGAGCGAACATCCGTCGGAAAAAATCCTAGGATTTTGTTGTCGGAATGTCCGAACAAAGTCCGACCGTGTGTACGGGGCATTACAATGACAGAATACTTAGTACATAATGCACATAAAAAAAGTACAGAGGATGTGCATTTTGCAGCAACAAAGTCCATCTGATTTTTTCCGACGGATGTTGGCTCAAACTAGTCTTGCATACACACAGTCGCACAAAGTTGTCGGAAAATCCAATCGTTCTGAACGCGGTGACGTAAAACACGTACGTCGGGACTATAAACGGGGCAGTAGCCAATAGCTTTTCGTCTCTTAATTTATTCTGAGCATGGGTGGCACTTTGTGCGTCGGATTTGTGTAAACACGATTGGAATTTAAACGATCAGATTTTGTTGTCGGAAAATTTTATATCCTGCTCTCAAACTTTGTGTGTCAGAAATTTTGACGCAAAAAGTCAGATGGAGCCCACACACGATCGGAATTTCCGACAACACAATCTGATCGCACTTTTTCCGTCGGAAAATCCGATTGTGTGTACAGGACATTGCAGTCCAGTAACAAACCAATGAACCATTATATTGTGTTTACAACATCACATATTAATTAAATAACTGCAATCATATAACAAAAGGAAGCAAGTCTAGGGCACCACACAAGCAAGGCTAAATAATAATATATATATATGTAGCCAGGTGCTTGGCTAGAGTAAGAGAGCAAATCTTGGAAACTGTGCTGCAGTTGCTCTCTGTGTGCTCTCCTAATATTGTCTCCCAAGACTGAATGGACTAGCACCATATCACCTCCACCCACTAGGAGGCTCTGACAAGGTAATGGAGCTCAAGAGACTTGTATGATGGCCACTTTAGATTGTGGGAGTTGAAGTTCAGAAAGGAAGCCATTCTGTGGAAGTCTATGGACCATTGGACTACAGTTCCCATAAAGAGACAGTGATAAAGAGGAGAACGGAGCTGTATTTTGCCAGGCTGTGGACAGAGCGACTTCCTCTTGCAGCAAGGGGAGCGGAGTGTGCACATGTATTTTCCTGTGTGCACACCATCCAGGCACAAGCCAGTGGTCTGAGCCAGAGATTTGGGTCCTCTGTGCTGGGGACCAGAGAGAGAGCAGACCTGTGGGCGTAAAAGTTGAAAGCTAAGCTACTGCCATTTAAATTTGACCAACAGGAGGTGCTGTGCATAATTTAGGATGCAATAGATGAGAAAGTAATGTGGAGATCAAACTCTTATGGCCCTGAGACCATAACACTCCAGTAAGGGGATAAATAGATAACGTAGGACTTTGGGTCCCAAATTTGGCATGCAAACCATGCTGTAACCACAAGTCCTTGTAAAAAAATGTATAGCGTAAGTTACATTGTGGATGTAAGAAATCAAAGGAGTGTATGATCCCCTTACTTTAATACATCTAAAAGGGTGGCTAAGGCCCACTATTTTTTTTAAAAGGTGTTTAACTGACTACAATGAGGTTTTTCCAAAGAGATAATTCCAGATTGGTATCAGAATATAGAGTGATCTCCTTAGCCTCTCTCAAAACTGATTGTGCCAGTGTCAAAATAGGCAACTTCACTCATGGCCAACAAGAAGCTGGTCCACATGTATGATTGAGGCAAGATGGGCCTCTAACCCACATGGCAGATCTAGTGATACCCAGGCATAATACCTAAGTGTTTTAGCTGTCCTGTTAAATAATAAAGGTATGTGTATCAGGGAGTGCCAAGCTCTCCTCATCCTTGGGCCATAGCAGTGCAGCAAGTTTCAGCTTATTCATATAATTTTGAACACGCTAATGTACTTTCAAAGGATTGTTTTCAGTCTTTTTAAATTTGCAGTTTTCATTAAAGAATACCTGAATGGTGATGGGTTAGGATCCAGGCTGAACTGAAGGAAACTGCACATGCTGTGGCTAGAAAATTTCCCACCCTGCAACAACACGTAACAAAGGGCCAAGGATGCTGGTGATGTCATTGATCTAATATAGCCAAATGGCCATATTTGGACAATTTAATTGACAAAATATGCCCATGTGACCATGTTAGGTCAATTATGTCAACAGCATCATCGCCCCTTCATTACGTGTGGCTGTGGGGCGGAGAGTTCCCCAGATGTAGCTGTTTGGACGACAGTCTGATATCATGTGACAGTTTCTCTTGGGTGCAGGCTGAAATCAGGCCCTGTTTTGTAAATAGACAGGAAGTGGTTAAAAGATGGCTGGATAGGGGGCGTGGCCTGACCTAGCAGGAAGATGGAAGCCTAATCCCTGAGCTCCTGCCACCACAGGGAAAAGCTGACTGGAATCTGAGGTAAAATTGCCCCTAAATCCCTCCAAATCATGGGGACTGCATCACGGAACTCTTCTGCTTCCCGCTCCCGCCGCGAACAATTAGGGGACGAGGGTTATAATATTCCTGAAATGCTTCATACCAGCAGAGGGAACACGGGGCCTTCCCGCCACAGACACTCACACTCTCAGGCTTCTGAGGCAGCCCTGACAGAACCACCACACACGGGATCTCCAAACCCTCACAGGGATAGAAATGTCATTGAACTCTCACCACAGCCGCACTTAAACATGCAGGACCTGCGCACCATCGCAGAGGATATCAAAGACACCTTATCTGCCGCCATTTCAGAGCTCAGGCTCGATATCCGTGCGCTCAGTGACAGAGTTCTCACAGTTGAAAGAGTGACTGAACGCCATGATGTGACTATCCGCAAAGCTGCGAATCGCATTGACTCCCACACATTACAAATGAGAGATATGCAACGCCATCTGGAAAACCTCGACAACAGAGGTCGGCGCCATAATCTCAGAGTCAGAGGACTACCAGAGGCCATCGAGGGAGAACAAATAGCCCCCACTGTGACTGGAATCTTCAATGGTCTGCTTAATAGACCACCTCATACACCCATTGATATGGAAAGGATCCACCGGGCCTTACGTCCCAAGGGAAGGGAGACGGATCCCCTGAGGGACATCATTTGCTGTATAATAGACTTCAAACTGAAGGAAGAAATTATCAGACAAGCAAGAAGCAGACCTCAAATTCTCCATGATGGGAGAGCAATCCAAATCTATCAGGACCTCTCAGGAATCACCTTACAGCACCGCCGTGATCTGAGGCCTCTGTTGGACGCCCTTCGCACGAAAGGTATTCAATATAAATGGAAATTCCCGTTTTGCCTTTCTGCCTCCACCCAGGGCCGCACGGCTCTCCTGAGAGTACCAGAGGATCTGCCACACTTCTGCGGAACCCTGGGCATACCCCTGGTAGATGTCCCTAACTGGTTTGCAGAGTTTCGTCACTCAGTGACAAGCAAAGAATCACCTCAGGAAGAACCCATGGAGGCGCAGGATACCAGGTACCGTAGGAGAAGGTCCCCATCCGCCCCCAGACACCTTACCGGTACCCACATTCACTACCAGGGGGGCAGCCCCACAAACTCACCGAGGCTCAGGAGAGCTCGCCGAAACCGCTAGCCGGCCTCAGATACACGCTACCATGCAATCTCAGTTTGCCCTGTTCAGCTTTAATCAGTTCTTTCACACTGTTAACCTTTAATTCAATGTTTATGTGACTGACTTTCTTCAAGAGATATTCAGCACAATAGATGTTTTGCATCTTTACTGGGTTCAGATTGTGTCCCTGTCATGGACATTGCAAGTTTAGCTAGAAAGCAGCAGCACTTGACTATGGAATGAACACCGCCCATATGTCTAGTGGAGTGTTCTAAAACTACATGACCCACAACACCCTGCGGTTTGTACCCGCCCCTGACCTGGCAGCAGTCCTGTACAGTGTCACTTCCGCCCACAATCTCCCTGACAGCAAGGAAAAGCCTCAAGAATATCCGACGTACACTGCGACTGTTACCTGGACAACGCCTCAGATCATCACACTCAATGCTGACTTCCAAAGCCGCGTCTCACATGGACTCCTCTTCTACTCCATCGCTGGCGGCAACCACTCGTGTACTGACTGAGGAGCCTACAGGGGCTACCCCCTCCATCTACATGTCCTGTACAGACACTCAACTGATGTGACACCTACCTGAAAACTTATATACAGTAAACTACATCCATCTACATGTCCTGTACAGACACTCAACTGATGTGACACCTACCTGCAGACTTATGCAGAGTGCACTACCGCCATCTACTGGCCTGTAACTGTAACTTTACCCAATCACACTTGCTGGCATGTTAGGTTGCACGGCGAGGTATGAGGTATATTCCACACTCTCTCTATGGGAAATCTTCTAGTCTATAAGTTTAGTATTCCTTAGACTTTCTAGTTGGAGATCTGTCACTGATTGCATGGTCAGCTTGCTGACTGATTTACTTGTTTATTTACATGTTACTCCGGTTACAGTGTTCTATCCCTCTTTTGAGATTTTTGTGCTGTTTTTAGGCCCTATAAATGTCCTCTGTTTAATTACCTCACACGTTCTGAGGCCGACACTTGACCCATAAGAGGGCACCCACCTTTACAAATCCCACATTTAGCCGTGATAGTATTTAATGGCGTTTTGGGTGCCTTCTGGTATGGGGGCTGGGTGGTGGTATCATAACTTCCAATATTTCTATATGATGGTTCTTGTATGCTGTTTGTGTAATGATGCATTTACTCACCCAAATCCCACCACTCAGCACTCACGTTTCTTTGAGAGTATCCCCTCGCCCTATTATTATATATCCCCCAGAAAATACGTTCTCCAAAACCTCCTCCTTTTATCACCTGAAGACCCTGTGGTGGCGGACTATACCGTTCTTTCCTTTACCTATAGTCCTCCTTCACTGCTTAGTGATTGCCAACCCCCACACAGTTGTGAGTCACAGTGCTGTTACACCCCTCGGGGTACACACATCGTACCCACACTGTACCTTACCGATACTGTACAGTTTAGAGGTACGGGAGCAAGTCACCCCCAAACCTCATCGGTTTCACCCCAGTTACCCCAACATTACACTTAAGCCTGCCATACACTGAACAGACCCACATTCTGATCGCCTAGGTCATCCCTCTCCCTTCACTCATACTTATGGCGGATGACACAGACCCCCAGGCCTCACCGCCTGACCTACATAAGTACCTACAGACACTCAAACTCTGCTCAATCAATATACAAGGCCTTAACATCCCAGAGAAAAGGTCTAAACTGTTCTATTTCCTACAACGATCAAAAATACATGTAGCACTTATACAGGAAACGCACTTCAGGACAGATAGCATCTCTAAACTGTATAATCACCAATTCCCACTGGTGTACCACGCTTCCAACACCGAGGCTAAATCCAAAGGAGTCTCAATCTTAATTTCTAAACAATGCCCCCTGCAGGTGACAGAAGTCCAAAGAGACTCCCAAGGGAGATTCCTATTCATTAAAGGCACTCTGCACCACAGGCCTGTCACAATAGCTAACATTTACGCCCCTAACTCGCAACAAGTGGCCTTTTTTAGAGACACCTTCCAACAACTTCTCAGCTTCCAATCAGGTACTCTTATAGTAGGAGGTGACTTCAATGTCGCTCTGAATCCCTCCCTTGACACATCCAACGGTTCTTCTTCCCTAACCTACAGAGCCTTACGAGCTATTAAATTGCAGCTCAGCAACCTGTTACTTCACGATGCTTGGCGCACATTACACCCCAACACTAAGGACTTCACCTTCTTTTCTGCACCTCATAACAAATACTCCAGAATAGACCACTTTTTTTTATCCCAAAATGATCTCACACACCTCTCAAAAGCCACGATTGAACCCATGGTTCTTTCTGATCACAACCCCATATTTATAACTCTAACCCTCCCGACGACCCATGGTAGGTCCAACATATGGCGACTTGATAATTCTCTACTGACCGACCTGGACCATATTCAACAAATTACCACGAGCCTCACCCAATACTTTGCAGAAAATACAACAGAAGACACCTCTCCTATCTCCGTTTGGGCAGCACACAAATGCGTCATAAGGGGGAAATTTATCTCCCTTGCGGCCCAACGAAACAAAATCAGAAAAGCACGAATTAATGAGCTGACCGACCGCATACTAACACTTGAGCAAGTGCACAAAGCGTCGCTAGCAGCTTCCACATTAACAGAACTAACTCAGACCAGAGAAGAACTTCTAGAGGAACTTAACCATACACTAAAACGTAACTACGCCATGACCCAAAAATTATTCTATGAATTCGGCAACAAGTCGGGTAAACTTTTAGCCAGAGCGCTTCAAGTTAAGAAAGCGGCCCATACCATTCACAAAATTACAACACCGACTGGCGACGCCCTTGTTACTACAGATGATATCTCTGACCATTTTGTTCAGTACTTCTCCAAACTATACAACCTCCCCACCACGCTCCCCCCTGCAGCCACCTCGGACCGAATGGCAGCCATTACCGACTTCCTTGCACAATACTGTCCCTCCCCCCTCTCTTCAGATGAATCCTCGGACCTTGATCTCCCACTCTCAGGAGAAGAAATTTTAACTGCATTAAAACAAATGAAACAGGGCAAAAGCCCTGGCCCAGATGGCCTGTCAGTTAGCTATTATAAGTCCTTCCCAGACACTCTCATTCCCCACCTCACCAAAGCCTTCAATAATCTCTCACCAACCTCTAATACGATGAGGGACATCCTTGAAGCACACGTCACTCTCATTCCCAAACAAGGCAAAGACCCCTCATTGGTCTCTAACTACCGCCCGATTTCACTTCTGAACGTAGACCTAAAGCTCTACGCCAAAGTGTTGGCAAACCGCATTCTCCCTCTGCTACCCAAATTAATCTCCCTTGATCAAGTAGGTTTTGTCCCTGGCAGGGAGGCCAGGGACAATACTATCAAGGCTCTAAATATCCATCACTGGCTCTCCAAAACATCCACAAAAGGTTTTTTCCTGTCTTTGGACGCAGAGAAGGCGTTCGACAGGGTGGCCTGGGACTATATGGAAGCGACTTTAAGAGTAATGGGTTTCCCATCGCATCTACTCCAAATGATCCTGGCGCTATACTCTGCACCTACAGCTAAACTTAGGATCAATGGCCGCCTGTCGAACGCCTTCTCTGTCTCAAACGGAACCCGTCAGGGATGCCCCCTATCCCCGCTCATATTCATCCTTACTATGGAACCAATGCTTCGCAGATTAAGAGACAACCCGGACGTCAAAGGCATTAACATTGGTGATAACCACTATAAATTAGCAGCCTATGCGGATGACGTTTTACTCTTCCTCACGGACCCTATAGTCACTATCCCCAATCTTCTTAAAGATTTCTCATTATTCAAAACCTTGTCAAACCTTCAAATTAACTTTACAAAATCGAAAGCACTGAACATCTCCCTACCAGCCTCACTGGTCACCCAATGCAAACAGAACTTCCCCTTTACATGGGAATCACAGGACATTACATACCTGGGCATCAAAATACCTACTAAACTACAGGATCTCTACATGAGAAACTTCCAACCCGCACTCCAAAACATACAAGCTGATTTAAATAAATGGCATTTCGGGTCCTTCTCCTGGTTGGGTAGGACAGCCATATTAAAAATGAATGTACTGCCCAGACTTCTTTACCTTTTTCAGGCAATCCCCATAAAGCTACCCACCTCCTTTTTTACATCATACAAGCGTATGTGCAGGACTTTTATCTGGGCGTCCAAGACCCCCCGACTAAGCTGGGATAGGCTAGTACTCCCCAAGCTATTAGGGGGCCTTGGCCTCCCCGACATTCAAAAATACCACTGGGCATGTCATTTAACTAGGATTGTAGATTGGCATCTGCATCGTTCCAATAAAGCCTGGATTACACTTGAAGACTCTTTCACTAAAACCCCGCTGTCACATCTACCCTGGATCAATCACAACTCCATTCCTAGAGATTTGGTGACACATCCCTTTATTGGAGCCACATTGTCCCACCTTAAATTAGCCGGCAAAGCACTGGATTACACACCGCACCCAGGCCCTATGACCCCTTTGGTCCGTAATCCTGACTTCCTGCCAGGCCTTGCCTTAAGAGATCTGCACAGGGAATCATGCACAGCCCCCATCAGGGCACACCACTTCTTCCAAAATGGTGAACTCCTCCCCCACCAAGCCATGGCAGCCAAACTCACGGAATACAACATCCCCTTTTACAAGTACCTACAATTAAGACACTTTTTTACTGACGCCAAATCCATCTCACTGTGGTACCGAGATCGTACACCCTTTGAATTGCTATGTGATAGTTCAGAACCCCAACGTCATGTGATCTCTACTGTTTACACATTCTTATTTTCAAATTGCAAAATTAAAGATGATAAGCTTGTCCGTCGTTGGGAATCAGAACTGTCTATAGACTTAACCTCCACTGAATGGGAACGTATACACAACCATATTCATAAGGGCTCCATTAATGTATCCACCTAGGAAAACAGATACAAAATATTCACCAACTGGTACAGGACACCTGATAAGATCCACAAAATGCACCCCTCGGTCCCCCCGACATGCTGGCGTTGCAATGCGGCGCTTGGCACCCTCATTCATATCTGGTGGGAATGTCCTCTTATCATACCGTACTGGACGGAAATTCACCGCCTTATCACCCAAATTACCTCTTAAACCCCAGACTTCACTCCGGCCCAATACATGCTCCATCACACCTCCATGCCCCTCTCCTCCTACAAAAAATCCCTTACCCTACACCTTATCAATGCAGCCAACCTCTGTGTCCCGGTTCACTGGAGGAGTTCCACACCACCCACAGTGTCTGAATGGTTCAAAAGAGTCGATAGAACGGCCGAGATGGAAAAACTCATTTACCAAGCAAAAGACAATCCCACAAAATTGAATACAACATGGGCTTGCTGGTTACACTTTAGAGTTTCCTCGACGCAGATCATTCCGCCCGGTGACCCAACCTCTCCGCCATGATCGACACTGATCTGTCACAGAAACGTCATAGTGTCTGGCTGATCGTGCCCTCCCTCCGTCCATACCCTTCCTCTTACCCAATTAATCCTTACCGATCATACTTAGGCGATCTCCACACCCTCTCAACCTGATACAAACATAACTCCTTCACTGTTCCGGCAGGAGCACACACCCTAACGGTTTCTGGTCTCCTTACCCCCCCCCCACTCCTAAACAACATATTATTATTACGGAGCTGCCTCTCAATCATATGGGTACCGAATAGGTTTAAAACCACACACATTACTACACATGGCCCCCACCCATTCACAGTTAGAACCCTTTAGGGGTGAATGGGTTTAAGGGTGGCTTTGATCGGTACATAACATTACCCTGATTGGACCCCTACCCCCACACCAACCCCTTCTCCCTCACACGGAGATGCTTAATGATCCTTAGTTTATACACTTGTTAATTAGGGTATTCCCGCTTTACCATAGGAATACTTTACTGGGTCAGAACTTCACCTCCATCACTAATACAGAAGTGACCTAGTAAGAGGCTCAGTTGGCCGTATTTTGAACTCGTTCTTACATTTCTGCTTTATTTATCAATTGTATGACTTATTGATTGTATGACTTATTGATTGTATGACTTATTGATTGTATTAACAGCTTCTGTTTCAATGTATACCCGATAACTGTGACTTTATGTATATCTGAAAAATTTTAATAAACATTTATTGAAAAAAAAAAAAAAAAGATGGCTGGATCAAATCAGCAACACTGAGAGGGTTTAAGGAATTCAATAAAAGTGAAAACAGTAATTTATAAAATATGATGGCAATTGTTTTTAACATATGCTTACAGTGTATTAGGAGTAACATTTTAAAGCTAAAATCTGGGGTAAAAAATCAAAACTCCCCTTGTTCATTGTTGTAAGATCCTCACAGTTTATGGATTAAACTTCACAAGATCAACAAGGTGTCGTCTGGATCGAGTCACTGTCTGTTTATCCAAATAAGATTGGGGTTATCGACATCTCAACACAACTAACTGTAAGTTACGGAGATCACACTTTTAATGCTTAGATTGGAGAGGCAGAACAGTCAAAAGATCATTAGAAAGATCAGTCAATACATCCTTAGGAAGATCAATCAAAAGATCTGATCCTTGCTAGCTCTGGATACACTGTGAGATGTTATATGGACACTGGGAATAGCAGCTATCAGACAGTGCAGCCATTACTACACATGGATGTGTGTGTCTGCAAGCAAGTCTCAGCATAGCACTCATTAGCCACAGGTCAATATTATTGCTGTGAATCATAGGTGTGCACACTGGGTGTGCCGGGTGTGCCTGGGCACACCCTAATGCCCAGGCACATCCAACACACCTCAGGACTTTTTTACTGTCAGAATGTGTTAAAACTCTTTTTCGGCAGCTCACTGGTAGCTGAAGGTGGGACTATTTATCATTTGGATCTGTGTAACTTCTATAAGAACTGCAGTCACCAGCTGCGGAATAAGCAGGCAGTCTGCCGCATTTCTCGGAACTGACTCTGTAGTTCCGGCTACAACATCCCTGACATCCCTGATATTCTAACAGGGTAGAGTCCCCGCTGTCAATACAGTGTCCCAGCAGGGGGGATTCCTGCATCCGCATCTCTTATGTAGGTGCAAGAACCTGTCAGCTAGTGATCTGAACAAGGCCAACTTCTGTGGGACCGACTCCAGTACACACAGGCAGAATATCAGCCAGTTGCTATTGAACCGGCCAATGCTGCCCAACATTTGACCCGTGTGTGTACTAGGCTTAACTTACATAGATCCTGAAGGGGACAAGTCACAGCAGTGGAGGGAGCCTGCTGGAGCAAGGAATAAAGCTGGGTACACCCGAATTGAGATTAATCCAGTTCAGCAGGGATCGCCTGAATTTCACTTTGTGTGTAGCCCTTCCTGTTAGACAGAAGGCGATCATTAGATCAGCTTCTTTTGAACAGGACTGCTGGAAGCCTTGTTCAATTAGTGGCTTGCAGCCAATCGGCTACAGCACTAATAAGTGTATTCTAACAGGGTAGAGTCCCCGCTGTTAATACAGTGTCCCAGAAGGGGGGATTCCTCCATCCGCATCTCTTATGTAGGTGCAAGAACCTGCCAGCTAGTGATCTGAACAAAAACACCTGTGTACCAACTTAAAGGATGTATTCACCTTTTAGAACATGTTACATGTTACACCAGTTTGCAGAGTGTAACATGTTCTAGACTCTCCTTCTCCTTCTATGGGCCCTCACACGCACAGCCTCATCAATAATTCATAGGAGTCTGTGAATGTATAAATGACAAGTCCGGTCCGCCACTGCAGAAGACAGACTTGTAGTCTAAATGAACTGCAGTACACTGATCAGCACACCTGCAGTCAATCCACAATGCCTACAGCTCTGCAAATGCTGAATGCTAATCTAAGCCTAGGTTCACACTGGGCTGTGGAACTGAAGCCGTGCGAGTTCAGCTGAACTCGCACGATTTCACTCCCGCCTGTCAGTCCCGATTTCGGCCGCAATTACAGAGACATCTGTGCAAGTTTCTGCACAGATGTCAATATAAATCGTGGGCCAAAATGGAAAAAAGTAATACAGAAACTACTTTTTGAAATCGGTGCAGCGCCGCAGATGCGGCGTCACACCGATTAGAATGGTGCAATTGCCGCCGATTTGACATGCGATTTGACATGTCAAATCGCATGTCAAATCGCACCAGTGTGCAATATGGGGGGCCCTACTGCAAGGATGGATTTTTTTTATTATGAACAAGAATGTCAGAGAAGGCAGGAACATAAATGGGGTTTGTGTGTATACAATATATATATTATACACTGCCTCTGTATGCATCAGCACGTGGCTTTTTGTCTGTGTAATCTTATAAGAAAGTCAGAGTAAACCTTTCTCCAACTGCAGCCTAGGAAACCTAAGCTCAGACACAGCAAATTGATAAATTTCTCTGCTGCTGGAAAACTTTACTATAAACCAACCTTTCTCAACCTTTTTACCCCAGAGGAAATAATTTTCAGGTCTCTGGGAACTCTTGATAAAACTAACTCATTGGTGGTGAACAAAGTGGGAAGAATGCAACCATTACAGTGGTGGTCAGAATGCAACCCTTATGGATAGCTAAAAAAAGATCATTGGCTTCATGCAACTGGCTTTACCCAGTGGTATTGACCTTGGAACTATATAAGCACCATCAATTGGGAGGTCAATCAGCCACAGCTCAAGGAACCCCTAGCAACCTCTGGATGGTTATTTATGTAGGTGTGATATTATCAGTATCCACATGAGGGCGGTGTCCCAATCCTACATGCTTAATTTATATTTAGATTACTATTATGGTTTTTATTTTCTCACTGTGTAGAAATACACAGTGAATTTAGATTATTTAATACAAAAGCTTAGGTTGAACAAAGGTGTATAAGTTTTGAGTATAGATTGTTTTTTATTGGCAAAGAGCTGCATTTATTGCCGCTTTGCTTGGCATCGGCCGTTGCCATAACAGCAGCGCTTTTAGAATAGGTTGACGGATGACGTCGTAGCCCTGCCCCGCTGTGTCTGGCATTCACTGTTGTCATAACATTGGCCTTGTATAAATAGACTGACAGGTGATGCCGCAGCCCCACCCCGCTGAGGAAGTTCACAGGAACGCGTACGGGGGAGAGCTGCGCATGACGTCACCCGCTGCTGCCCTTCAGAATCAGACAGACACATGTCTACACTTTATGCTGTACCTAATCATTTTAAATGTGAGTAGTCCGTGTTTGGACACAAATAAATTTTAATATCGTACAGTGAGCACTTAGCTCTTCTCCTTCTTTTATCATCTATGGTCTGGCGCCCTTACTGACTTTTGAGGAGTCTGGAAACGAGTGTGTGATTCGTTTCAACCCATTGATATATTGGGAACTACTTGCATGACTACCTGTTAGTTCAGGAGTCTATGCTTTCAGGTGAGAGTAGAAAATAAGACCGGAGGTGGAGGGACTGTCACCTATTGTGGATTTTATCATCAATGATGAAGGTTTTCGGGGACCTGATGTCCATTAACTCTCTGGACTTACTCTCATTATTATTCTGGGACTTGTTGTTCATCAAAGTTTTGGACTGTTTAGTTTGCGCTGCACTTATACCCTGATATAACATTTGCCATTTTGGATTTTTGTGAAAATTCTATTCAGTGTTTAGCTTGCATACGTGGGGGGTTGTGTTATATATTATATTTTTATATTCTATATATTTTTGCACTGATTGCACCTTCTGTTTTTTATATTTCCATGGAACCTAGGTTGAGAATGGCTGATAAATCCTCTCCTTGTTAACAAGATGTTTCAGCAAGACAATATGCAATCTGGGGATGCACAGCCAGGTTTAGTACTCCTTCCAGATGAGGAGTTAAACCTTGAATCAAACCAAAGGGAAAAAACGCTTAACAAAACCAACCTAAAAAGTGTAAGAGAATCTTAAAGCTGACAAAGAAGAACTGCTGCTTAGTATCAACGACTTATGGTCTAATACTGTTAAATGCATGTCTGCTCTCTCCCAACAATCTCATGAGCCATTACAACTAGAGGGTGCTATCAAGCAATTGAATGTTGCTTATGAGAGTTATCAAAGACTGTGTGTTAAATATGCTGTTCTCTTTAAGGGGTACAACACTCAAGGGTCATTGGAAGAATTAAAGGGATTTGAGGAGCTTAATCTTTAAAGAGACAATTTAGTGGTGCAAACAAAGACAAAGGCAGAAGTGAGAATAACACAGCTTCATGAAACCAGATCTTATCACTCTGCATCTACTAGATGCTCTACAAAATGTTCCAAATCTCTACAATCAAGATCTTCGGCACTCAGTCAACAATTCATAAAGGCCTGTGCAGATGATGAAGCTTCTAAAATTCAGGCAGCTTTCGCCCAAAAGAAAGCAGAAATGGAAGCTGAAGCCGCACGCCATGAAGCAGGGAAAGAAGCTGAAGCTGCACGCCCAAAAGCAGAAATGGAAGCTGAAGCTGCACACCAGGAAACTGAAGCTGCACGCCAGAAAGCAGAAATGGATGTTTTGGAAAAACAATGTGAGCATGCCACAGCCATGGCAAGGTTAAGGGTCTTCGAACAAGCCGCTAGTGAAAGTGAAAGAGACAACAGTTGCAGACCCTCAATTGTATCTTATGCCTCAGATTCTTCACATACCTCTCCAGAATGTTAACTCCCTGTCACAGCAACCAAAGCACTCAATCAAAGTCTCTTCTCTGCACCTACTGTACCTCAAGACAGTAAGCCCTTATATCTTCCAGTACATCAGACTGCAGCATCTCAGCAAGCAGCAGACACTGATATGCATGTAACAGACTGTCCACCTTACTTTGAGACTAACCAACTACCTCTTAGCAAGCACACTAATCCACAGCTACAAACCAACATGTCAATGAACTTTAAGCCAGTTCCAGCGTTGAATGCCTTCGCACCAACGAATGTTCCCAAATCACTTAATGTCAATGCACCAGCCATCACAACTATCTCTGTTCCACCTGCAGTCATTATTATTATTATTATACAGTATTTATATAGCGCCAACAGTTTACGTAGCGCTTTACAACTTGAGGGTAGACAGTACAAATACAATACACTTTGATACAGTAGGCAGTCATACAGTCATGCATCTAAAGTCTGAGAACACGGACATGTCACAGTTTGCTAAATGCATGCTCCGCAGAGAGCTCAATAAGACAGGCCTCACCAAGTTTGATGACAAGCCTGAAAATGACAGAGGCTGGAAATCCACCTTTAAGGCCATAATGAGTGACCTAGACATCAATGCACAGAGGAATTTGATCTGCTCCTCAAATGGCTAGGTCCCCAGTCTACTGAACGCATCAAAAGGCTCAAAGCAGTTCATATTGACAACCCTGCTGCAGGCCTTAACACTGCGTGTGACAGTCTTGAACGTACCTTTGGCAGCCCAAAGGCCATTGGAGATGCCTTATTCAAAAAGTTGCAATGGGTAACTGAAACCAGGGGCTTATCCTTCTGGATAACTGGGGATGAAACACCGCCACCTAAGGTCTGCCTGTGACAGGACCTCAAGGTTCGGGCGTTCCCTGGACAGGTAGGATAAGACTTCAAAAAGTGACCTGCCTGGCCACAATAAAGGCACAATTTCTCCCTCCTCCTAAGGGTTATCTCATCTGCAGAGAGATGCGTGAAGCCTGAGTGCATGGGTTCATCTTCACAGACCGACTCGGTACCAGGAGGCATGGAAAGTGAGGGAGGTAAGGGTGGGACTACAAAGTTTGGACACAAATGTACAGGAGTCTTCCGCATGCGCTCCTTAAAAGGAAGTCTTTCTCTGAGTCTGGAGTCAATGAGGATGGCAAACGTGATCAACTTCTCCAGCTCAGTGGGTATATCTCGGGCTGCTATCTCATCCTTGATGGTATCTGAGAGACCATGAGAAAAAGCAGCCACAAGGGCCTCATTGTTCCAAGCAACCTCTGCTGCCAGCGTACAGAATTCAATGACGTAATTGGCAACAGTTCTCATACTCTGTTTGATTGACATGAGGCACTTGGCGGCAGTAGAGGAGCATGCAGAAACGTCAAATACCCTTTTAAAAGAAGCCACAAACTCTGGGTAACTCAAGACAACAGGTTTTTGTATCTCCCATAGAGGGTTTGCCCAAGCCAAGGCTCTCTCAGAAAGCAAAGATATCACGAAACCTACTTTGCTTCTGTCCATGTGAAACGCCTGGGGCAGCATCTCAAAGTATATCTCAACCTGGTTGAGAAACCCTCTGCATTTGACTGGATCTCCCCCAAATGGCTGGGGAATCGGAGTGGAACCAGACATACGTCTTATAGAGGTAATACTCGAGGCGGGTGCCTGCACAGAGACTGGAGCAGCAGCAGGGACGGCCTGCAACACAGGTTGTACTGGAGCAGCCAAAGTGGGAGATTCCAGGTGAGCCGTGTGACTCAGGAGCATTTGTAATGCCATGGCAAACTGATCCATGCTGTGATCCTGCTCATCCAACCTGGAAAAAAGATTACCAACAAGTGGATTAACTGCATCTTCTGAATTCATGGCCTTTGCCTACTGTCAGAAACAATGAATCCGACTGAGACAGAAGTACAGTTAAATCACACTTGTTTATTAATAATAATAAAAAGTTAAACAGAGTAAAGGTAGTCAAAACATAGCCAGAGTTTCAGGAACCAGAACGGATAGTCAGACAAGCCAAAATGTCAGGGAGCCATAGATAAGCATAGTAGAACAGCAAGCAGGATCTGGAGCCAGAAGGAATGTCAGCCAAGCAAGTCTTTAACAGAAACACAGGAGAGCATCTCCAGAGATGGGACCAAGGCGAAGGCAGAGATCATCTGGGCTGGACGGCTTAAGTAGGCAAGACTGACAAGCAGGATATCATCAACAGGTGAGTCACTGTGAAGAGAAAGGAGCTGGCAATTAGCCGACATTTGAGTGGCCAGCTTTGAGAAGGAAGGGCTGAGCCAAGCCCTGACACCGAGGAACCCGCAGTCCAGCCTGAAAGTCCCCAAAGACAACCTGCCCCTATATATACATATATATATATATCATTATTGGTAAGCATTGTAGGTTGGATGTCTGTTTCTCTGGTCTAGTTCACAATGGGTGATTTATCCCAGGTACTGATATGTATATTTATTTGTTATCAGAATAAGGATCCTTTGATTGACAGAGCCATTGGATGATATGCACTTGTTGCAGGGATTACCTAACCTCTGACTGAATTTTGAGTGGCTCATAATATCTAGGTGGGTCATGTGTGTTTTTTACAACACAGCAGTGAGTTTGATGTGATCTTTTTTTGAACACATATGCATAGTGCTTTATCTCAGTATAGATACGGGATTCTTTAAATATAATGTGCTCTTCTCCTTTATTCTTCCAAGGTTTGAGGGTAAATATCATGTATCCTCTGATGTAGCTGGGTTTCCTTTCCTGCATGTTGGTAGCTAACTTGACATTTTTTTTCTTTGGTCCCCTTAGCTTGGATGCACCAGACAATTTTGAGGTACACTTATAGACTTTGTTGAGTGCTGTGGTGTTTTTTTTTTGGGGGGGGGGCCTTGTTCTTTCCTAACCCTTTTTTTTTTCCATTCCATATTCCCTTCCCCTCTTTTGTGCGGGATAGATAGCTATATAGGTTTATGTATAACAATGTATGTTGATAATGTTTATATTTGTCTATACACAGCATAGGTGTGGAGTTGTACCCTATGGAATGAAGGTCTGAGGAAGCAGCCATTGCACTGGGAAACATGTTGGCAAGCTCCATACAACACCCATTTGACATTATGCTGTGACAAGTTTTTTTATTTTATACCATTTGATGTTTTGTTACATATGTGGTAATTTTATAGATATAGGAGATTCTTTGTTAGCTCCCTTTATGTATTTGGATATGTATCTTTATGTATATTTCAATAAACGTTTGTTTTTACGAATTTATGTGTATGCTATATCATCAGGGAATCACCACTTAAATGCCCACTTTCTTACATTCTCTACTGTTTCCTTGTCAACTTTTAGGGCTGGGATTCCCTGATAGAAAACAAGCCTGATTTGAGCTTGGGGCTCTGACTATATACAGTATTCCTACAGCACTTTACATAAACTATTAAGGTGTTATTAAACCCAGGACCCTGCATTTACTATAACTGGTCTCCCACAGTACACAGAACATGGAAATTAAATTATTCTAGTAAATGTAAACTGCTAAATACCTTTTCTCATCGGCAGTTAGACCCCTTTCACACTGGGGCGGTTTGCAGGCAGTATTGCGCTAAAAATACCGCCTGAAAACCGCCCCTAAACAGCCTCCGCTGTTTGTTCAGTGTGAAAGCCCGAGGGCTTTCACACTGAAGCGGTGCGCTGACAGGACGGTGAAAAAAGTCCTGCAAACCGCTTCTTTGGAGCGGGGAAGGAGCGGTGTATTCACCGCTCCTTCCCCGCTCCTGCCCATTGAAATCAATGGGACAGCGCGGCTATACCGCGGCAATACTGCGGCTATAGCCGCGCTGTACGAGGGATTTTAACCCTTTTTCGGCCGCCAGCGGGGGGTAAAACTGCACCGCTAGCGGCTGAATACAGCTGCAAGAACGACGGTACAGCAGCGCTAAAAATAGCACTGTTGTACCGCCGACGCCCCCACCGCCCCAGTGTGAAAGGGGCCTAAAAGCAGTCTTGTGACTTCTATCAGTGTCCAGCCAAGCACTGGTTAAAGCTTGTAGGAGGAGTTTTCTTACTGACCTATGATACTGCAATACCCCTGACCCTCTGTCTGGACAGTGCTGATTGGCTCTGTGTGGATTACATGCACTCTCCCAAGAAAGAAAAAACCTCCCTAGCAATACACACCAAACTGAGCATGTGCAGCCTGACTCCATAGACTGAGTTATCAGGAAATTATCAGGGGGCAGTGAAAGGACGGGAGGAGAAGACTGGATTAAACAGCCTTTTTACACAATGCACAGGATTAACTCCTTAGCTTCCACAGTGAGTATAACAAGCATGCTTTACTGCATATACAGACTCATTTTACTGTTGTGGGTTTAGTGACACTTTAACACTTTTATTTCTGAAAGCATTCTTAATTTACAGCTTTTTTTACACCTGCATAAAACCTTTTACACAGTATTGTATATAAATATAAAAATCTATACTTTAAACACAATACATTCTCCTTGACAAGGTTCATTTGTGTGAAACTGTAAGGAGGTACCCTTTAAACATCTCTTCGCTAAAGCTAAGCTTTGCCCAGAGTACTCTAATTCCTATTCAGAGATCTAGAATTACAGCAGTTTTCAGTTTTTTCTATTCCTTCTGAAAATCTTGCCTTGAAAAGAATAAAAAAGGCTTAACAATCATCCTTGTATTGACTCTAATATTAGAACTGGTATTCAATATAACAAAGGTGTATGCCATCATTGTCTGCATTTTATATGAAACACGATCACTTAGGAAAGATCTGCATTGTCAGGTAAGATAACCCATCCTACACTCCCAGCACAATCTTAAGTGTCTGTATATGTAGGAGAATCACTTCTACTCTTCTACATTGTCATTAAGCTTGCTAATATTGAGCTTTGTCACAAAAGATGGTTAGCCATTTTACTTTGTAACATAAACCTACGATTTTTTTTTTTTCGTTTGATACCGTTTCCAAAAAATGTCCATTCATTTCAGGTCATCGTCTGGTGGGTCTACAGCAGCAAATTACTCATCTTCAAAAAGACTTCCAGTACTCATCATAGAGGACATCAGAACCTCACCTACCTTATGAATCATCAGTGAATATAAAATATAAAACAAGAGCTGAACTAGATCTGTTATGTACATTATGTATGTGTCATTTTGTCAAAATAATTCATAAGTTAAAAAGAGAAATGGAAAAAAAAAAGAAAGAATTGTTATGAAAAGTCTTTTAGGTTTTGCTTCTTATAGACAGAAGACAGCCAAGGAACACAATCGGAGAAGCACTGGTACTAAGGCACTGTACAGATGTCTACATCTAATAATGCTATGATTGCATTTAGTTCCTTTCTTACGTATACCTTTGTAAAATGCTAAAAATTCTCAGAATGTATCTACATTTATTTATCTCCCTTTTACACGGGTGATCTGATTAAGTTCGCCTGTCAGTTTTTCAGGCGGACCTGATCAGAATGCATTCCTATGGACCGGGGGGTGTAAAAGGACTGTTGATTGCTGGTGTAATGCTTTACCAGGCTCCTAGTAAAAAAAAAAACACCATTTAAAATTGAGTTATTATGCTATTACAAGGTTTAACCACCTCAATACTGGGCACTTTCACCCCCTTCCTGCCCAGGCCATTTTTCAGCCTTTAGCGCTGTCACACTTTGAATGACAATTGCGAGGTCATACACTGTACCCAAATTTATTTTTAATCATTTTCTTCACACAAATAGAGCTTTCTTTTGGTTGTATTTAATCACTGCTGGTTTTCTCATTTTTTACCAAAAAAAAGAAAAAAGCCCGAAAAATTTTCTCCTTCACTGATATGCGCTGATGAGGCTGCACTGATAGGCATTGATAGGCTGCACTGATGGGCACTGATGAGGTTGCACTTATGGTCACTGATGAAGCCGCACTTTTGGGCACTGATTAGGTGGCACTGATAAGGAGGCACTAATTTGCCGCACTGACAGGCATTGATAGGTGGAACTGATATGCAACACTGATAAGCACTCTTGGGTGGCACTGGCGGGCACTGATAGGTGGTGCGGATAGGCGGCACTGATGGGCACGGACAGGCGGCACTGATGGGCGGCACTGATGGGCAGCACTGATGGGAGGCACTGATGGGTAGCACTGATGAGCAGGCACTGATGGGCACTAAAAGGCAGCACTGACTGGCATTACTAATGGGCATTGATTGATGTCACTGATGGGCACTGAATGGTGTTACTGATTGGTGTCACTTATGAGTACTGATTGGTGGCACTGAGAGGCACTGATTGGTGGCACTGGGGGGGCTTTACTGTAATCATTACCTGTCCGGGTGTCCCCTGCGAGGAGATGCCGCTGATCATCTCGCCTCGCCACACACTCTGTCAGTGTGAGGTGATGAGAGCCGATTACTGGCACTTCTGCATCTACATGTGGCTGGCTGTGATTGGACATAGCCGATCACATGGTTAAAGAGCTGCGTTATCGGCTCTTCACAGATATTGGGGTTGCGCCATGTCCTAGCAACACGCAGTGGCTGCGATTGCCACGCTGCACGCCCCCACGGGCACACGAGCGGCTGTTCTGGGGCACTGTCATAAGACGTCCTCCCAGAACGAGAGCCGCTGTCGTTTGACAGTGGGTGGACGGCAAGTGGTTAATATACTAATATACTTTTTAAAAATGTGTCCAAATATAGTAATAAGTGTCCAAAGTGTGGCCTTCCTGGCACATGTTTGACACACAGTATGTGATTGTGTGAGGAAACTAATAGTTTTTGATCTAAGATTAGTAGATAAATCAGTATAATGTTTAGAATGAATATTCCTAAAGACCCTATGGGGTTTTTTTTTCTTGTTGTCTAAAAATGGTCCTGTTGGTTCCTGTTTATTATCTATTGCTAGGCAAATTTTAATTATGGTATTTACATCTTAATTACAGGCAAAACATTCACACTAACACATTGCATGAAAACCTTTCCTCTATATTGGAAGGGAAATCTCATTTAATAGAACTTTTCAATACTGAACTAATATATTTGCATAATGAATCAGTTTCCTCTTGTGGGAAACCTTTCCTAAATTCATTACCTGTTCTAGACTCTATTAAAGTGATTCTAAAGTCAGAAGGTTTCTTATCTTAATGCATTCTATGCATTAAAACAAAAAGCCTTCTGTGTACAGCAGCCCCCCTCAGCCCCCCTAATACTTATCTGAGCCCCTACTGATCCAGCGATGTTGGACGAGAGTCTTGGCTGCCCGTGACTTTCTCTCTCCATTGGTTGAGACAGCAGCTGGGTGCCATCGGCTCCCATTGCTGTCAATCAAAGTCAGTGAGCCAATGAGGAGAGAGAAGGGGCGGGGCCTAACCGCGGCTCCATGTCTGAATGGACACACCGAGCAGCGGCTTGGCTTGGGTGCCCCCATAGCAAGCTGCCTGCTATGGAGCCACTCACCAGGAGGGAGGGGCCAGAAGCTTCAGCGAGGAACCCGAGAAGAGGAGGATCTGGGCTGCTCTATCACTTTAAGCTACTGGACATTGCCAGAAAGCATGAAAAGTGAGTTTTAAGTTTTAAACTCCCATGCATGATTTTTACCTATAGGTAAGCCTATATTAAGGCTTACCTATAGGTACTGTAAATATCTTCTAAACTGTTTAGGAGATATTTACTGTATGTGCAGCCGGGGACGTCACTGGCGCATGCGCTCTGAAGGAACAGAGTTCTGTGCCGTAAATGGCAGCTCCCACACGCATTCGCGGGAGTGATGTCATCACAGCTCTGACCATTCTCACAGCGGGAGACCGCGAACCTGGAAGGAAGACCAGGTGAAGATGAGAGTGCCTTCAGTGGTGACAGCACTCCGCTGGAGGGCTTTGTTCTAAGGTAGCATATTCTGGCATTGCCTTGCAGGTTAAAAAAATACTTATATTAGCATTCCTTTTATATTCTTACTGCATATTTTGTTGGCTTTCATAATTTATTTTCTGAAGCTTGTTCTTTTATTTTTATTATTTATTACATAAATGTTTATACTGTATGTATGTTTAGAGTCATATATGTAACCAAGTACTGTAGTCTTTACATGTATTATGTACTGTACTGTCAGATCCTGCTTATTGTGTTCTTTTAATTTTATTTCTATAATTATGAATACAACCTAATAAAATTAAAAAGTAAATCTGGTGAAAGTGTCAGCCCACTATGCTATATGTTTTGTTCATAATTTTCTCACCAAAATGTTCAATTCATAAATATACTTTAGATATCATATAGGTGTTAAATTATTCATTGTCCCAATAATTAGTTGTAATATATGTAAGAAACACTGTTACCACCTAAATGTAATTTAAAAATACTGTATGTATAAGTAGGCTTTTAATACCCACTTGTCTCACTGTCTACGCCAATGATCTTTGTTATAGTCAAGGGATACCACTCATTAAAGAATCTTTTGCTTCAAACCTTTTGGGGAGTGATGGATGCCTGGTCCCTTTCTGTTCTCCGTGGTCCCTACTGCCAATCTTTATACCACTACAAGACAGGGCAGATCAGATGTTTGACTGACAGCTCTGCATAGCCCCAACACTGACCCAGGTCATGCTGATGTGGGCAGCTAGGATGATTACTCCCCACAGTAAGCCATGAGTAGACACAGCTTTTGCATTGCATTGCAGGGGCTCTACAAGCCCACTGATTATTCACACAGGGAAGGAGAAGGCCCTAGTGGTTGGCAGGATCATCGGGTCATTTTCAAAATAGGAAAACTTTAATAAACAAACATTTTTCAGGGCAATGGCTGGGGTTGGCGCCTCAATCATCACGGCACCATGGTTGATATGGTGTCAGTGAAATATTTCTATTATTGCATTGTAATATTAAAATAAATAGTTCAACTCACCATAATGCAGAATCAGTGGGAGCCCCGAGCTTGTCACTTGCCACCATTGCCTGGCACTAGATGCAGCTTATCACTTGCCACGTCACCTGCCACCAGATGCAGCTTGTCACTTGTAACGTTACCTGCCATTAGATGCAGCTTGTCACTTGCCACCTCACCTGCCACCAGATGCAGCTTGTTACTTGTCATTTTACCTGCCTTCAGATGCAGCTTGTCACTTGCCACATCGCCTCCCACCAGATGCGGATTGTCACTTGCCACATCGCCTGCCACCTTATGCAGATTGACACTTGCCACATCGCCTCCCACCTGATGCGGATTGTCTCCTGCCATGTCACCTGCCACCAGATGCAGCTTGTCACTTGCCACATCGCCTCCCACCAGATGCAGATTGTCACTTGCCATGTCGCCTCCCACCAAATGCGGATTGTCACTATCCTGTCACCAGCTGAAGCTTCCCACTGTTGCCTGCCACCAAAAAATACCAAATGCAGCTTGTCACTTTTTAAATGTAAAGGCAATTTGCTAGCAGGCAACAGTGACAGCAGATTTGGCAGTCTCTCCCCAGCTTTTCAGCAAATGGCTTCCAGAGTGAGGGCGGGCAGTGAGAGATGATGTAATCTCTCTGCTGCCCGCGGCTGCACAGTTAGGGTGGAACTGTGGTGATGCAGGGTGGGATGATGATGTCCACCCACTGGCTCGCTCACCCGCCCGTCGGCTTGCATGCTCGCCCGCCTGGTGCATTTGCAGCCCGGGTGCAGAGAGGTCTCGGCCCTGTGGTTTGGGACCCCGACTTACTAGATATGCAGCTCCTTTTATCTTAATCCTTGTCTATGTTCCTGTTATAGCTGGTGCCATGACTGCTGACCCAAGCTTCCTGTTTCAGGGAGACTCCTTTATCTTGCAGCATCTTATGGAGCCACCCTTCCATGCAGGGACTAGAGTTGTATCTCCCTACACTGTGTACAATAGAAGCAGCATTGAAAGAAGTAAAATGCAAGTGCTGGAGTGAGAATTTTAAAAAATAGTTCACTGGAGAATGTGTATTTTAATGTGCCCAATGTGTTAGAAAACTAGTTTAGTTAAACGCTGAGGGTTCGATACTATTTTAAGTAATCAATATAAGGTTGCTAAAAAAAAAAGGGTAATTTATATCTTCGCAATTACTAACCAAATTTATAAAATTGTTAACTATGTTAGGTAAAAAGATGGTTTGTGTATTTAAATAAAATGACTGTACATATGTTCAAATTTCTCTTTGCTCTAAATTTAAAGTGTTACTAAGCCCACAACAGTAAAATCGTCTGTATATGCAGTAAAGCATGCTTGTTATACTCACAATGGAATATAAGCATTGTGTAAAACGGCTGTTTGTTCCTGTCTTCTCTGATTCTCCCCCTCTTCCACAGTCCCAAATCCATCTCCTGATAGTAAAGTGCCTTGGAATCACTCTGCACATGCTCAGTTTGGTGTGGATTGGTAGAGAGTTTTTTTTTTTCTTGGGAGGGTGCATGTGATTAACACAGGGCTAATCAGCACTGTCCAGACAGAGGGTCAGGGGTCATGCAGCCTCATAGGACAGTCAGAGGAGAATGAAAACTTCTCCTACAAGCTTTAACCAGACACTGATAGAAGTCATAAGACTGCGATATACTGCTGATGAGAAAAGGTATTTAGCAGTTTATATTTACTAAAAGTATTGCATCTCCGTGTTCTGTGCACTGTGGGAGACCAGATATAGTGAATGCAGGGTCCTGGGTTTAGTAACACTTTAATTTAATTAAGAACAGTTGAATAGAAAACAATATCTGAAAGCAGCCAACAAACATTTCCTGCTTAGGGAGTCCACAAAGCCTGCAGTACAAGCAGTATGCCAGATTAACACATTCCTTGTGATAAATGGACCACATTGTCCCAAGGGAAGATTTATAGGCACATGTAGCCATCAGAGGTTTTTGACATTGTAATCGGAGATTTTCCAGCTCTTTATAAGATCTCCATGTGAATGTGGAGGATCCTTCACTCTGCTAAGAACAATAGGGAACAAAGTACTGTGTGCAGACATCATCATTGGCAACTATCATGACAAAGACATATGCTCCCCAAATTCAGTTTAAGGGGAACTTAATTGTTTTTGAATGAATTGTATTTAATATATATAATATAATATGTATATATATCTATATCTATATACCGTATATACTCGAGTATAAGTCGAATTTTTCAGCACTTTTTTTGTGCTGAAAGTGCCCCCCTCGACTTATACTCGAGTCAAGCACTTTTCTGCAGCAAAAAATTTCATTTTCCAAACCGACTTTGGGGCCCCGTATCTCAGGGCCACTTGGTGCTAGGAACCCCAAATTTGGTGTGCAAACTCAGTGGAACTGGTTCTACAACATATCCAAAGCTGGGGTTTCTAGCACTAAGTGGCCCCGAGATACGGGGCCCCAAAATCGGTTCGGAAAATGTCATTCTCTGCTGCAGAAAAGTGCTTGACATTTTCTGAACCGATTTTGGAGCCCCATATCTCAGGGCCACTTGATGCTAGGAACCCCAAATTTGGTGTGCAAACCCAGTGGAACTGGTACCATAACATATCCAAAGCTGGGGTTCCTAGCACCAAGTGGCCCTGAGATACGGGGCCCCAAATTCGGTTCGGAAAATGTCATTCTCTGCTGCAGAAAAGTGCTTGACATTTTCTGAACTGATTTTTGGGGCCCTGTATCTAGGGGCCACTTAGTGCTAGAAACCCCAGCTTTGGAAATTTTGTGGTGCTAGTTCCACTGGGTTTGCACACCAAATTTGGGGTTCCTAGCACTAAGTGGCCCCGAGATATGGGGCCCCAAATTCGGTCAACTATGTCCATCTGCAGCAATGTCATTTCGGGACCCTTTGGGTTCAGAGACCCCAAATTTTGGCTGCAGCTAGGGGGCATCTAGGAACCCTTAACTACAGAGTTTGAAGTTCAGGGGACCTATGGCTGCAAATGGGCACAGTGAGGCATGCAAATGGGCACAGTGATGCTGCAAATGGGCATTGTTGACCCTCTTTTCCACTTACAGTAGCTGTGCATTTCTCACCCTCGTCTTATACTCGGGTCAATACGTTTTCCCATTTTTTTGTGGTAAATTAGGGCCTCGACTTATACTCGGAACGACTTATACTCGAGTATATACGGTATATCTATATATATAGATATAGATATATATATATATCGATATAGATATATATATCTATATCAATATATATATCTATATCTATATATATAGATATATCTATATATATATCTATATTTATACTGCAGCTTGCCAATTTTTAGATTTTGGGACTGTTATCTTTTTTAGGCTTTCTTTCTTTCTTTTTTTTAATTTTCACCTGGTGATCCTGTTAAGTCTGTTGTTCTCTCAACAACACAAGCTGTAGTGGCAGTTAGTGGGTTGAGGCAAACCATTTACCACTGACAGGGGTGCTTAAAAAGATCAGCTTTATTTAATTGATGTAAATCCTTCATCTAAAGTGTAGGCACCCTAGGGCAGGAAAGCTGGTACTGACTGGATTACCAGGTGAAAACAGAGAGAAAAAAAGCCTAAAAAAGAAAACGAATGCAGCCACCACCAATTCTTCGATTTTGGTTTTAATACCACTATAAGCTGAAACTGCCGGCTTTTGTTTTTAATTGGAAATATGGACTGAGCCCTAAGGAATGGAATCACCGCTCTGACTCATTCCCCTGTGTATGTCATTTTCAGCTTAGGCTAGCTTAAACGTGTAAACTCTGTTAAAATTTCCCATCAAGATATTCTCAAACAAGTGGATCGTGCATTTGATTGGTCAGGTTCATATCTCAGTGCGATGTCCTGGTCTATATCATTCAGTAGAGATTCTATGACCCCCTTCTTTTTCCTGTAAGAGATGGTAAAATGATCACCCACCTTCCCCTAATTTTCCAAAGGCCTAGGCTTGGATTCTTTTGGTTTGTTTGGAGTAAATTGATTTAGCTGGGTCCAAGGCATATGGTCAGCTTTCAGCCTCTTTTCCTCTTTCTCTAAAATGTATACTCATGGGGGTGGGACCCTTTACGTTGTGAAGGGGTGTGTAGCAATTATGACCACTGGGGTATAGGACGTATGACCATGGGTGTGTAGGAAGTATGACTGGAAATATGAATGGGAGGGTAAGGAAATATGCATGGGAGTGTGTAGGAGGTACCACCAGGAGTGTATTGATAGCAAAACCAGGGTGTATAAGAAGTATCAATCCATGGATTAGAAAGTATAACAAGGGGTTTGTAGGAAGTATGTTAAGGGGAGTAGGAAGTTTGACCAGGGGAAGTATGATGATTGTTGGTATGTAGGTAAGTACAACTGGTGGGGGGGGCATGTAGAAAGTATGTCTGGAGGGTATAAGAAGCAAGAATGGGGGTGTATGACCAGAGATGTAAAGGAAGTATAATTTGGGGTGTATAGGAAGTATTAATGGTGGTGTGAGGAAGCATGACAGGGATGTGTAAGACAAATGGCTATAGGTATACAGAAAGTATAAATGTCTAGGGTGTAGGAAGCATGACTGGGTGTGTATAAGAATTAAGCCCATGGACACATAGGAAGAATGAACAGGAGCTCTAGAAAGTATGAATGAAGGTGTGTAGGAGGTAAGTCCTGGTATTTTGAATGTGAGATTGCTAATGTTTTCTGTCCTTTGTCCAATTTCAATTTCGGAAAATTATTAGATATAATGTAACCCTTTGTTCACAGTAAATAAACTTCACCACAGTAGGACTAGCAAAAAAAAGAATTTTGATTGGTTGATTGAGGTTGCTACCTTGCCCACTGCTCTGTACCTTATTAAATAAACCTAACAGTGTTTTTCTAATTCCGTCATTTTTGTATAGGGAAACCAGCAAGAACTGGGTGGCCTACAGATAAAAGATTAGGCTAACAAAACACTTCTCATTGTCAAGGTCTCTGGGGGAAGAGCCATACAATTTGCTGAAAGGTATTCAACCTTTGTTGTTTTCCTATTTTGGGAACATGGTAACACTATTATTTCTCAAGGTTGCCTTTGACCACTTCAGGGAACTTTTTCAAAGAGTGTATCATGTAGCAAGGATCACACTGAAGACTTCTGTCCAAGGGTCATGTGTTTACATGTATCAGAGTTCCTCTTGGGATGCTTATGTTGATAGTATTGTGATGATAGGACATACTTAGGCTACCATGATAAATATATACAGCTACGATAAGTACAGTGCCTTGCAAAAGTATTCACTCCCCTTGGCATTTTTCGTGTTTTGTTGCCACACAATCTGGAATTAACATGGATTGTTTGAAGATTTGCATAATTTAATTTACAGAACATGCCCACAACTTTGAAGATGTTTTTTTATTGTGAAGCAAACAACAAATAGGACAAAATAACAGAAAAAGTCAATGTGCATAACTATTCACCCCCTAAAGTCAATACTTTGTAGAGCCACTTTTTGCGGCTATCACAGCTCCAAGTCGCTTTGGATAAGTCTCTATGAGCTTGCCACATCTTACCACTTTTGCCCATTCCTCCTTGCAAAACTGCTCCAGTTCCTTCAAGTTGGATGGTTGTGCTCGTGAACAGCAATTTTTAAGCCTGACCACAGATTTTCTATTGGATTGAGGTCTGGGCTTTGACTAGGCCATTCCAACACATTTACATGTTTCCCCTTAGACCACTGAAATGTTGCGTTAGCAGTGTGTTTGGGGTCATTGTCCTGCTGGAAGGTGAACCTCCGTCCTAGCCTCAAATCACACACAGAGTGGTACAGGTTTTGCTCAAGAATATCCCTGTATTTAGCAGCATCCATCTTTCCCTCAACTCTGACCAGTTTCCCAGTCCCGACTGCTGAAAAACATCCCCACAGCATGATGCTTCCATCATATTGTTTCACTGTGGGGATGGTGTTCTTTGGGTGATGTGATGTGTTGGGTTTGCGCCAAACATGGCGTTTTCTTTGAAGGCCAAAAAGTTCAATTTTAGTGTCATCAGACCAGAGCACCTTCCTCCATACATGTTGGGAGTCTCCCACATGCCTTTTTGCAAACTCAAAACGTGCCATTTTGTTTTTTGCTGAAAGTAATGGCTTTCTTCTGGCCGCTCTGCCATAAAGCCCAACTCTATGGAGCGTACAGCTTATTGTCATCCTATGTACAGATACTCCAGTCTCTGCTGTGGAACTCTGCAGCTCCTCCAGGGTTACCTTAGGTCTCTGTACTGCCTCTATCATTAATCCCCTCCTTGCCCGGTCCGTGAGTTTTAGTGTGCGGCCGTCTCTTGGCAGGTTGCTGTTGTGCCATGTTCTTTCCATTTGGTTATGATAGATTTGATGGTGCTCGTAGAGATCATCAAAGATTTGGATATTTTTTTATAACCTAACCCTGACTTGTACTTCTCAACAACATTGTCCCTTACTTGTTTGGAGAGTTCCTTGGTCTTTGTGGCAGTGTTTGGTTAGTGGTGCCTCTTGCTTAGGAGTTGCAGCCTCTGGGGCCTTTCAAAAAGGTGTGTATATGTAATGACCGATCATGGGACACTTAGAATGCACACAGGTGGACATCATTTCACTAATTATGTGACTTCTGAAGGTAATTGGTTGCACCAGAGCTTTTTATGGGCTTGATAACAAAGGGGGTGAATACATACGCACATGCCAATTATCATTTTTTTATTTCTGAAAAATACTTTTATGTATATATTTTTCTAATTTTACTTCACCAACTTAGACTATTGTGTTCTGACCCAACACATATAATTCAGATTAAAAAAACATTGAACTAAAGGCTGTAATGTAACAAAATAGGTAAAGAGCCAGGGGGGGGGGGGGGGTGAATACTTTTGCAAGGCACTGTACAAAGTTTGAGTTGTTTCAGTGGGGTTGTCCTAGATTTTTAACCCCTTCCCAGCCAGTGTCATTAGTACAGTCACAGTGCATAGTTTTAGCATCGATCACTGTATTAGTGTCACTGGTTCCCACAAAGTGTCAAACGTCTCAGTTTGTGTCCGATTGACCACCGCAATATTGCAGTCCCGCTATAATATCGCTGGTTGCCGCCATTACTAGTATAAAAAAAAATAATATTCCAGTATATATCCCATAGCTTGTGGACACGCTATAACTTTTGCACAAACTAATCAATATACGCTTATTGAGATTTTTTTTAACCAAAAATATGTAACTGAATACATATTGGCCAAAATGTATTAAATAATTTAATTTTTTTTGTTTTATAGCAGAAAGTAAAAAATATTGGGTTTTTTTTGAAAATTGTTTATTGTGAAAAAAAAATGCAATGGTGATCAAAGACCACCAAAAGAAAGCTCTATTCATGGGGGAAAAAAAGGACATAAATTGTATTTGTGTCCAGCGTTGCATGACACATCTGTCAGTGAAAGTAACGCAGTGCAGTATCGCAAAAAATGTCCTGGTCATGAAGGGGGGGTACATTTTCCGGATGTCAAGTGGTTAATGTGCTTTCTATTACAAAATATGACAAATTAAAATGATTGTAAGGCTTCATATTTATTTATTTTTTTAAATAACAAACATGTCATACTTAACTGCTCTGTGCAATGTTTTTGCACAGAACAGCCCAGATCCTCCTCATCTCGAGTCCCTCGTCGAAGCTCCTGGCTCATCCCCCATGCTAAGTGTCCTCATAGCAAGCTGCTGGCTAGGGAGACACTTGTGTATGCTCACTCCTGAGCCCTGCTCTGTGTGTCCATAAGACACACAGAGTGCGACTCAGCCCTTCCATTGACCACTGACAGGGGTAAGCAATGATCAGCGTTTATTTATGTAAAACCTTTAACTTGTTAGTGTATCTAAATCTGCTAGTGCATCTAACACTCCCCTCCCCCCTGACTGACAATGATGCTGTCCAAAGGTGCCTGTGTGTTCCTTTATCCAGAGTGGAGGCACTCTAATACACTAATACAGGAGGTGTGTTACTGGTCATATCACCAGGTGAAAACAGAGGGAAAGAAATTGAATGCAGCCACCCCATATAAGGATTGGTAAGCTACAATAAAATACATTTTTGGTTTTGGGTTTTATACCGCTTTAAGGCCCCTTTCAAACTGGCGGTAGTATTTAGTGCTCCCTTGGAAATTAATTTGCGGCTATTACTGCCAAGCAGCAAATCTGCATTGCGGTAATGCACCACAACTTTGAGTTAGGCCCCATTCACACCTCAGCGTTTTGTAGATTGAAGCTCCTAAATGCTGGAGGAGAAAAAATCAATTATTCTCTATGGAGATGGTTCACATTTCCACTCCAAGTCATCTGAAGCCAAACGCCTGAAGCTCAAAAAAGTTCTGGAGCTTTTTTTGTAGCTCGAATCGGGCAGATTTTAGCATTTTTGGCATGTTTATTCCCATAGAAATTTATTGAAACACGCCATTTGCACCTTTTTGTGCGCACTTGCGCGTTTTGTCGTGCGTTTGTGCGCGATTATCTCAGATTAAGAATTGTAAAACATAAAATAGCAATAATATATGAATAAATAAATGCAAACTAAATTCACAAATAACTAAAAATCATCATAAATAAATAAAATTAATTAATAATATTTAATAATACATAAACAAATGATAATAATAATAATAACAATAGTAATTTACTTTCTTTGTGTTAGGGTGTTTAGTTATTTAATATTATTATTTGAACAGATTTTTTTTAAGGGTTAGGGGTTAAGATTAGGGGTTATTTATTTATTTACTGTTACTTAGTATTCATTTATTGAATTTAATTATTATTTTAACATCTTGTTTGATAATGTAATGTTCAGGGGTTGTAAATACTTTAAATGAAAAAGCTCTTCAGAATCCTAAGAGCATCGTGAGAGAATCATGAGAGAATCGTGATTTTTATTCTAAGTAAAAAAATTGTGATTCTTATCTTTTCCAGAATTGTGCAGCTCTACTATAAAGCTACTAGCACCCGTGCTTCTTTGAGCCTTGAACCACTGTCACCACATTGAGGGGTTCTCGGACCAGAGCCGCAGGGGAAGCCCTCTCATCAACTCAGCCTCCCACCAATGTATGTGACACACTAACCCCTAATCCTAACCCTAACCCCAACTCCTAACCCTAACCTAACCTTAACTCAAAAAACGAAACAAAAATAATAAATAAATGAATAATAATAATTACAATTACTCGGTCTTTGTTCTGTCATCGCTTTTCTATATGTTTTAGCACATCACACAGTCACACAGTTCCCTTTTTTTTTATTCAACTTTATGTCAAGTTTGGCTGTAAGACTAATACACCTTACTAACCGATCCGTGACTGCCAATCTCTTCACTGGCTTCCCCTACCCCACCGTATAAAATTCAAAATACTAACCACAACATACAAGGCCATCCACAACATCATCCCCAGCTACATCACCAACCTCATCTGCAAATATCGCCCAAATTGTCCTCTCCACTCCTCCCAGGACCTCCTGCTCTCCATCTCCCTTGTTACCTTCTCCCTTGCTTGCCTCCAGAACTTCTCCAGAGCCTCTCCCATCCTCTAGAACTCCCTGCCCCAGTACCGTATACACTCGAGTATAAGTTGAGTTTTTCATCTCATTTTTTTGTCTATAAAAAGCCGCCTCGACTTATACTCGAGTCAGTGAACAAAAATGGAGGAGAAAAAGGGGCGGGCCGTGCTGCTGGGTGACGCTCGTGAATGGCCCGGCGCCCCTGTGAGTTTCCCCTCCCTCTAATGCTGTGTCAGATCACCGTGCAAATGTGTGTGTCATCACCACCGCATAACGATGTCCCACCTCCTCTTGTGTCGTCAGGCCTGTGTTACCGTACGTTTCCCCTCCCACCCGTGCTGTATCAGATCGCCGCGCAGCCAGCCACATAGCGATGTCCCGCCTCCTCTTGTGACAGACGGCACAGTGATCCAATGCTAGGAATCACTGTGCTGTGTGCCATAGGAGGCGGGACATCGTTACCGCGGCTGCACGGTGATCTGACACAGCGGGACATCGATCTCACATGCAGTGAGTGAACTACCGGTACTTGTACTGTTCTGCTCCACTCCAATAACTGCCACATATATGTATGACATTTGCAGAAACAATATATTGACATGTTATACCAGATAATGTGTGTATTGGGACCAGAGCTATGGTTGGTACAGGTTCCTACCTGTAGCTCTGGTCCCAATACACACATTATCAACAGGAGTATTATGGCCACTCAACAGCATTTTTTTCCAGGTCCAAGTGATCCTGTTATTTTAACTTTCTTTCAAAGTGGTATTTAGTTGGTTGAGACAAACTGTTTGACATTTACCGTGGCTACGGTATATATAATGGGCACTGGCAGGCTATATACCGGTATAATGGACACTGGAAGGCTGTATATAATGGACACTGGAAGGCCGTATATAATGGCAGGCTGCATTTCATGGGCACTGGTAGAATGTATATTATGAGCCCTAACACAGGTTGCTCTATGCAAACAGTTATGTCATCACATTCTGTAATATCATCAGCCTGCATAAGGCCTCAAACTATACAAGTCTTTTTTTTATCCTGTTATGCCGCGTACACACGGTCGGACTTTCTGGCATACTTGGTCCGGCGGACCAGAGTGTGCCGGACAATCCGCCCGTGTGTGGGCGCCGGCGGACTTTTCCGGCGGACTTTTCCCCAAAAGCCCGCCGGACCTAGATTTGAAAAAAGTTTTAAATCTTTCCGCCGGACTCAGTTTCGGGCGGAAAGTCCGCTCGTGTGTGTGCTGGTCCGACGGAAAGCCCGCTCGTGTGTATGCTGGTCCGACGGACCAGATACGACACGAGGGCAGGGTATTGCATCTCGCACTCGCTGCAATAGGAAAAACAAATTTTCCTATTGCGGCGAGCGCGGGGCATACTAGGCCCTTAGGTCTGGTATGGATTATAAAGGGAAGCCCCTACGCCGAAAAACCGGCGTGGGGTCCCCCCTAAAATCCATACCAGACCCCGATCCGAGCACGCAGCCTGGCCAGTCAGGAAAGGGGGTGGGGACGAGCGAGCGCCCCCCCCCTCCTGAACCGTACCAGGCCGCATGCCCTCAACATGGGGGGTGGGTGCTTTGGGGGAGGGGGGCGCCCTGCGGGCCCCCCCCACCCCAAAGCACCTTGTCCCCATGTTGATGAGGACAAGGGCCTCTTCCCGACAACCCTGGCCGTTGGTTGTCGGGTCTGCGGGCGGGGGCTTATTGGAATCTGGGACCAGATACGACACGAGGGCAGGGTATTGCATCTCGCGCTCGCTGCAATAGGAAAAACTAATTTTCCTATTGCGGCGAGCGCGGGGCATACCAGGCCCTTAGGTCTGGTATGGATTATAAAGGGAAGCCCCTACGCCGAAAAACCGGCGTGGGGTCCCCCCTAAAATCCATACCAGACCCCGATCCGAGCATGCAGCCTGGCCAGTCAGGAAAGGGGGTGGGGACGAGCGAGCGCCCCCCCCCCCCTGAACCGTACCAGGCCGCATGCCCTCAACATGGGGGGGTGGGTGCTTTGGGGGAGGGGGGTGCCCTGCGGGCCCCCCCCACCCCAAAGCACCTTGTCCCCATGTTGATGAGGACAAGGGCCTCTTCCCGACAACCCTGGCCGTTGGTTGTCGGGGTCTGCGGGCGGGGGCTTATTGGAATCTGGGAGCCCCCTTTAATAAGGGGGCCCCCAGATCCCGGCCCCCCACCCTATGTGAATGAGTATGGGGTACATGGTACCCCTACCCATTCAACTAGGGAAAAAGTGTAAGTAATAAAACACACACTACACAGGTTTTTAAAATATTTTATTAAACAGCTCCGGGGGGGGGAATCTTCCTCCGGCTTCGGGGGTCTTCTTCAGGCTTCGGGGGTCCCTCCGCTTAATCTTCTCCCGGCGTCCGGTTGGTTCTTCTCCGCTCTCTTCTCTCCAGTTCTTCGGCCGGCTCCTCTGCTGTCTTCAGGTAGCTCTCTTGCCAGCAGAGGTCCGGACTTCTGGGCTTCTTGTCTTCTTGTCTTCTCTTCCCCAGATGTTGACACGACGCTCTCTCCGGCTGGACTGCTCTCCGAGGGCTGCGTTGTGACTTATATAGGCGGAGACCCTGCCCCCTTTTGATGTCACAGTCCCTGGGCATGCTGGGACTGTGACGTTTTAGGGGGCGTGGTCAACATCACAGTGAGCTACCTGAAGACAGCAGAGGAGCCGGCCGAAGAACTGGAGAGAAGAGAGCGGAGAAGAACCAACCGGACGCCGGGAGAAGATGAAGCGGAGGGACCCCCGAAGCCTGAAGAAGACCCCCGAAGCCGGAGGAAGATTCCCCCCCCCCCGGAGCTGTTTAATAAAATATTTTAAAAACCTGTGTAGTGTGTGTTTTATTACTTACACTTTTTCCCTAGGTGAATGGGTAGGGGTACCATGTACCCCATACTCATTCACATAGGGTGGGGGGCTGGGATCTGGGGGCCCCCTTATTAAAGGGGGCTCCCAGATTCCGATAAGCCCCCGCCCGCAGACCCCGACAACCAACGGCCAGGGTTGTCGGGAAGAGGCCCTTGTCATCATCAACATGGGGACAAGGTGCTTTGGGGTGGGGGGGGGCCGCAGGGCGCCCCCCTCCCCCAAAGCACCCACCCCCCCATGTTGAGGGCATGCGGCCTGGTACGGTTCAGGAGGGGGGGGGCGCTCGCTCGTCCCCACCCCCTTTCCTGACCGGCCAGGCTGCGTGCTTGGATCGGGGTCTGGTATGGATTTTAGGGGGGACCCCACACCGGTTTTTTGGCGTAGGGGCTTCCCTTTATAATCCATACCAGACCTAAGGGCCTGGTATGCCCCGCGACGGGGCTCGCAAGGTGTCAATCTCGCCGATAAAAGCGGCAAGATTGACATCCTTTTCTAGTCCCGTCGCACCTGAGTCACGTTCAAAATGAACGGACTTGTCCGTGTGTGGGCAAGTCCGTTCATTCTGAAAGTCCGCCGGAACTCCGGCGAAAGTCCGTCGGAAAGACGGGCGGACTTAGCCCGCCGGAAAGTCCGGTCGTGTGTGGGCAAGTCCGTCCGTTTTAAAGTGTGGCGCACCTGGCGGACAAAGTCCGTCTGAAAGTGTGCCGGACCAAGTAGGATAGAAAGTCCGACCGTGTGTACGCGGCATTAGAAATGGATCCCAATACTTCTACCGGTAATCCTGGACCAAAAGAAAAACGCAGGTCATACGAAGCTGGTTTCAAACTTAAGCAATAACAGTATTGCAAGTAGGGAATTTTGTGTTGATGAAAAACAAGCGAGGGACTGGCAGAAAATGAAAGCTGACTTGGAAAAGATTCCAAAGGAAAAAAAAGCTCAACGTGGTTTAACAACTTCATATGGGGCTCTAGAGACTGAATTGCATAAATGGGTTATGGAGTGTCGTCAAAATGGTTACTGCGTAACATGCATGGGAATTCGCTTACGTGCCCTTCAAATGGCTAAAGATGACAAATTAAAAGCACCAGGCATTGAAAATTTTGTTGCATCAGCAGGATGGTGTACCAGCTTCATGAACAGGTTTGGCCTATGTTTGCGGCAAAGAACAAAGATTTCACAGAAGTTGCCAAAAGACCTTAATGAAAAAGTGATGTCATTCCATTCATTCATCATAACACAAAGAAGGATCCATAACTATGACCTGGGAGATATTGGAAATATGGATGAAACACCTATGACCTTTGATCTTCCAAGCAACAGAACTGTGGCAAGTTTAGGAGCCAAAACTATTTTTCTTAGATCCACAGGAAATGAAAAAAAAACATTTCACAGTCGTTCTGTCATGTTTGGCTAATAGAACTAAGCTGCGGCCTGACATTATTTTTAAAAGAAAGACCTTGCCTAAAAAGGTCAAATTCCCAGCCTGAATTACAGTTCGCGCACATACAGGGGGTCCCCGGGTTACGAACAAGATAGGGACTGTAGGTTTGTTCTTAAGTCGAATTTCTTTGTAAGTCGGAACAGTACCTTTTTTTCAGTGCAAATCCAGTCTTTTATTTATTTTTGTATAATTTTCTTATTTTTAATATTATTTTTCTTATTCTTTACTTTTTTAATTACTTCTTTTTTATTTTATTAATTTAATTATTACTGTATTTCTTATTTTTTTTTATTTTTATCATTTTTTTTTTCATTTAAACTTTATTGCTATCACACAGGAGAAAACAATTCCCTGTGTGATAGCAATTGGAGGTGACAGGTTCTCTTTATTGACCCTGTCACCTCCAAAACAGGAGTCCCAGCACTGTGCTAGATTTCCACAGCACAGCTCTCCCCCTCACTGTTTACATGGCAGCAGGGACAGGAGACACCAGAGAGAGGGGAGCTGATGTGTGATGGCACAGCAGGGAGATGGATGGATGGTGACAGCAGCAGTGTCTGTGATCCGAGTCCGGGCAGGCCGGCCGGCTGGCCGCAGTGCACCTCCGTGGGGCAGCGGCGCAGGAAAGACCGGGGATCCTGGAGGCTTCACTAGGCCCCACTAGGCCGCTGCCACGATGGGCAGTTTTAGCGGCCTGGCAGGCCACCGGACCGTACCAGGCCTGTGGATGGGCAGGCAACATGATGAGGGGGCCCGCAGCCAGGCCAGGAACGGAGGAACGGCTCAGTCAAGCAAGGAGAGGAAGATTCGGCCGGCAGTGACATCATTCGGGCCCCGTTCGTAAGTAGGAGTTGTTCGCAACTCGGATGTTCGTAAGTCGGGGACCCCCTGTATTAAAGGCTGGATGGATGAAGTCGGAACAAAAAATGGCTGGAAGAAATTTGGAAAGGATGACTAGGAGCAGCCTTAAAGAAAAAAACATAATTGCTAGTTTGGGATATGTTCAGAGTCCACACATCTGATGACATAAAAAAATGGGCAAAATCTTCTCAAGTTACTTTGCTCGTTATTCCAGGTGGGCTTACATCTGTATTGCAGCCGCTAGATGTGTGTTTAAATAATCCTTTCAAAGACCTTGTGCGAAAGATGTGGCATGAATGAATGTCATCTGGTCAAGCCCGACTGACAAAAGGTGTAAATCTGATGAAGCCCGACATAGAATTGATAGCATGGGAAGAGATTCATGGTGCAACGCGCCTTCAAGAAATGTGGCATTAGTAATGCTATGGATGGCAGTGAAGACAGCGCTTTGAGAACGACAGTAGTGACGGGGATGACTGCGAACTCCGTAATGATGACAATGTCTATGCTGATAACCTCACACCAGTTAAAGCTGAAGCTCTGTTTCGACATACAGATGATGAGGAGGAATCCAGTTTTGAAGGATTTTAACTCTTGAGTTTTAGCTTGGTTGCTGATTGAGCTAAGGTTTTTGTACTTTTAAAGTTATTGTTGATACCATATAGTTTTTATTGAGCCTCTTTTCCACTTACAGAGCTAGTTTACTGTATTTCTTTCAAATAAATATTCAAAAACATTATTGGTATCTATTTTTATTTTTGAAATGTACCGGTAGCTGCTGCATTTCCCCCCCTAGGCTTATACTCGAGTCAATAAGTTTTTCCAGTTTTTTGTGGTAAACTTAGGTGCCTCGGCTTATATTCGGGTCGACCTATACTTGAGTATATACGGTATGTTCAGCCAACCCCTACCCTGTCCACTTTTAGGAAATCCCTGAACTCACTTATTAAGGGAAGCCTACTCCACCTCCACTTAAGAACTGTACCAGAGCCACCTCCATCAGATCATACCCGACAGCTATTACCTTTTGTACCACCTCCCCCTCCCTTTAGATTGTAAGCTCCATGAGCAGGGCCCTCCTATTCCTTCTGTATTATAAGTGTACTGTCCCCCCCCCCCATTGTAAAGCACTGTGTAAACTGTTGACGCTATACAAATCCTATATAATAATTGTAGCAGGTGTCTCACTCTATAACCCACGACCCCGCCGAACTGGCCAGAACAATGTACACAGGCTTTCCAGCTTGAGTTAGGGAGAGCCATCTGCCAGCAGCTGTAAGGGCGATTTTTCACACCCTCTTCTTCCTGTTTCACTGACTAAGTCTGTTGTAATATGAGCTGACACACACAGAGCTGTGCATTCAGTAGCCTCTCTTGTGCCCCTATTGGCAGGAAGTAGAAAGCCAATTAAAGGCACAGTTACAGCAGCCAATCAGAAAGACTGTACTGAACTGCAGAAAGAGCTGTAATGGATTCTGGGACATGCAGTTCCCTTACAAAGTGGCTCTATAGCCTGGTATTCAGAAAGGAACTACAAAAAGCCCAGGATGCTCTGCTGACAGCATTGTAAAAGATTCAATTTTGTGTCCTGAGGAAAAGTCAGTCAGCTCTGCGGGAGAGAAAAGACCAGACCTGAAGGAGAGATGCTGTCTCTCAGATGATCTCCCTGCGCGATTAAGGCCTCCACTGCCAGTTGGAATGTCAAGCCTGAAAGAGAGGGGGATCCCAGGTGCATATCGAGGCGCACCTGCACCGACAGTGAATCATTCCAGTGTGAGGTGACCAGTTGGGTTGCCAAGAGAGCCTGTCTCTTCCAGGACATTCGTTTGGGCCTTGATCACAGAATTTGGTGAGAAGGCATTTCTGTCCATCTGCAGGGAACAGAGACACTGCACTACAGAAGGAGTTATTTGAACACTGTATACAGAAATCGTTGCTGGTAGTCATCTTGCTGACACTTGTAGTACCACAGGAATAAAGGATAAGGCTACCCATTTCTGGGACATTGTATACATACACCATTGTCCTCTCACCTTGTTAAACAAAACCCTGCCTGTTTCACCTGATAATCTGGGCCATTTGTGTTGTTTGGCCCGCTACCCAGGAGTTAAAGCTCACCAAGGAAAGTGGCTAGCTGAAGACACCAAAGCTTATCTTTCCTTCAAAAGGACTGAAGCTGTTGGGGCCATATGGATCCACACACACATATTCAGGGCTCTGCATATGCATTGGGTGTGTGGGACAGTGTATCTATAAAGTTAAGCCATTACTTGCTAACTTGAATAGGTGTGTAAAGTTGGGCTTGTGGTGTCAGGGGACAGTAGAGAGAGGCCTGACACAAAGAGAGTCATTCCTCTGCTCTCATCCTGCCTGGACTCATATAGCCAATCTGAGTGGAGTCAATCAATCTAAATGTACCTCTGCTCTTGGGGACATGCTCAGGTTTGGAATTCCTTGAAAGCAGCTTGAATATAGGATTGAGGGCTATATTCTCTTAAATCTTAGTTATTGATCTCTAGCTGATTACTTGATTATATATTGTTACTGTCTGTTATCCTTCCACAGAAATATTGCAGTAAAGACAATTTCTGTGTTTTATTATAACGTGTATGTTTCTCATTGGTCATTGCACTTACACTTGTACCAGGTGTGCCAGAGGGGGCTGAGGCTGTCATTAGGGTTGAGAGGCAGAGTAACGGACTGAATATACTTGAGCAAACCCTGCGGGGGGTATCGTTTAGGGTTGCCATCTGTCCGGGATTCACCCGGACAGTTCGGTTTTTACATCCTCTGTCGGGTTTCTCACTGCCTAACCCCCGGACACCAGGGCACCCCTAAAAACTCTCCCAACACCCCCATAGCAACCCCATAAAAGCTTAATCAGAATTTTGCTTCCATAACATGTTATTAGATGTTCACCTATCTTTACATATTTGTAATTGTCTGGATGGAAACAGCCCTAGTTACAAGGGACTTGTTTCTCTCTGTGGAGGGATACAGAACCTCCTCACTGCATTTTCCGATGCTTTGCTTCTAGTCTCGACTACTGGAGCCCTGTAAGGACTGCTCACTCTGGCAGACTGATCTAGTGGAGAGGAGCTGTGAGTGTGTGTGGGTAGGCAGAGAAAGGAGCTGCATGGACTGTGAGTGAGTAAAGAGGGGGACAGAGAGGGGAGGAGAGAAGCTGGCTGCCCATTACCAGGCTACATATGTATGTATTCATCTCATAGTATGTTGTGGTTGTTTCTAGTGTATGTATTTATGCATGTTTGTGTGTATCTGAGTGCATCTATATATCTCAGTGTGCAAATATATGTGTGTGTATGCATGTTTATAATTGAGCATATGTACAGTATATACCTGAGTGCGTGTATGCATGTATCTGAGTGTGTATATATCTGAGTATGTATATACAGTATGAGTATATATATATGTAACTGAGTCTATACATTTGAGTGTAAATATGTGTGTATGCATCTAGCTGATTTTATATATATATATATATATATATATATATATATATATATATATATAAAATATGCAAAGGTAAAACCTCAGCATTATTAACAGCGCTATTGTTTAAAATGAATAAGTGCAATAATGAAACATAAAGTGAGCTATAAACATAGCAAACTCCTGAGGTGAGTTTGATAAACAGTCCATGTAAAAGTCCTTAAAGCCGTGTAAGGTGCCGCAATATCATCAGAAATATGAGACAGCAAAGATCCTAATCCTGAATACCGTCACCAATCCACCTCGTGAGCATCCCTTTGGTGATGCACTCACCACAATGATGAAAACAATGAGCCTGATATCCCCAAGGAGCTATGCATAAAATAGAAATAAATCAAAACAGACGTTATTAATGGACCAACATCTATCCAACAAGACACGACAAGAATATACATAATAACTGGTGACATGTAATGTCATATAATGCTATGATCCTCATAACAACACTATTAGCATATCATTATTAAAGCAATCCTAGAAAATAATCTAAAATTGTGTAAATAGAATAAAAGATCCTAATAAATAAATATACCTATAAAAATTACAAAATGCAGACCTAGACAGTCTACAAACATAGTGATATTAGGATCTAAGGAAATATAAACTATCAAGATTGCAAACTAAGTAGGTGCATTCAACTGTAATTAAAACACTGTAATGCTTACTAGCCCAAACATACAATCAAATCTAGCCTAATATAGGACAGCCTAAATAAATAAGCTAAAATGTGGTTAAAAAAACAAACAAAATAATAATAATAACCCAGAACTATGCAATTTTTTTGGATCAGTGTTCCACACATATCCATGCGTTAGAACACTGTTCCTGCATAGACATGCAACAGCACATGACCAACCTCGCCAACAGGGTATCTAACACTGAATGGTAAGGAGAAGTTACGGTTATGAAGCATGAGAATGGTTTGCACACTAAGGCATTTTTTAAAGCCACTGACCGGAACAGTTATATCCCTATACAGAGTGGTCATCATCCTTTGTGACTGTGCAATATTCCAAGGGGTCAGTTCATGAGGATTCGTCGGAACTGCTCTTTGGATGCGGATTATGCCATTCAAGCACAGCAGCTCAAGAGTCGGTTTGAGGAAAAGGGATATAATGCCCAAATATTAGATGAAGTGATCAATGAGGTAGGCCGAACCTCGCAGGATTCGTGTTTGGTGCCCAGAGAGAGGTCTCGGGATGATAAACACGAATGGGGTTTTATAAGTAATTTTCTTGGGCAATACAGGGATATTGAGTCCATTATTAAGAGACACTGGGACATCCTTAGATTGAATAAGATTTTAGGTAAGGTCCTGCCAGAAGTCCCTCCTTTTATTTATAGGAGGACAGCCTCCTTCGGTGATAGGGTGGTCAAAAAAGGTGCTTTGGGATAGGGCCAACTTCTTTGCCTGTAGGAAGTGCAAGGCGTGCCAACAAGTCCATACCCAAATCAGGGGGGTGAGTAGATTCAGATCCACGTCTAATGGTGTGGAATTTGAAATCAAGGAATTTATTTCCTATGCATCCACCCATGTTGTATATGTCTTGGAGCGCCCTTGCGGCCTAATGTACATTGGTAGGACCAAACGTACATTGGGCAAGCGGGTCTCGGAGCACATATACAACATATTAATTGGGTATAAAGATCATAGTGTTTCTCTCCATTTTAGACAAAAACATAGTGGCAACCTGGCTGGACTTCTGGGGGATAGATAAGCTACATCCCATGTGGAGAGGTGCCAATTTGGTCCGTGAGTTGTCTAAACGGGAAACCCAATGGATTTTTCTGACCAATAGATTGAGTCCGAAGGGTATGAATATTGATTTAGATCTGAATTGTTTTATCAGTAATTATTAATCCTGTATGGTTGGGATATGAGGGTAGAGGCACAGGTCTGTTGCCTTCTGATCCTCTCCTTAACATTCAGTGTTAGATACCCTGTCGGCGACGTTGGTCATGTGCTGTTGCATGTCTATGCAGGATCAGTGTTCTAACACATGGATATGTGTGGAACACTGATCCAAAAAATCGCATAGTTCTGGGTTATTATTATTTTGTTTTTTTTAACCACATTTTTGCTTATTTATTTAGGCTGGCCTACATTATGCTAGATTTGATTGTTTGTTTGGGCTAGTAAGCATTACAGTGTTTTAATTACCGTTGAATGCATCTACTAAGTTTGCAATCTTGATAGTTTATATTCCTTAGATCCTAATATCACTATCTTTGTAGACTGTCTAGGTCTGCATTTTGTGATTTTTATAGGTATATTTATTTATTAGGATCTTTTATTCTATTTACACAATTTTAGATTATTTTCTAGGATTGCTTTAATAATGATATTCTATGCTGCAGTGGTGTAGTGGATAGCACTTTCACCTAGCAGTAAGAAGGGTTGCTGGTTCGAATCCTAACCACAACACTACCTGGAGTTTTCTAAATTCTCTCTAGTATGTATGAATGTGAGTTAGGGACCTTAAAGTGTAAGCTCCTTGAGGGTAGGGACTGATGTGAATGTACAATGTATATGTAAAGCGCTGCATAAATTGATGGCGCTATATAAGTACCTGAAATAAATAAATAAATAGTGTTGTTATGAGGATTATAGCATTATATGGTATTACATATCACCAGTTATTATGTATATTCTTGCCGTGTCTTGCTGGATAGATGTTGGTCTATTAATAACATCTGTTTTATTTTATTTCTATTTTATGCATAGCTTGATTCGGTCCAAGGTACTGGGGTTATATTATATATATTATATACGTTAGTTATAAGGGCCAGTATTTACTGCGGATCACTCTGCGTGTGTATTTACATGCGCTTTTTGATCCCTTTGGTCTTTGCAGCGGTGACACCTGTGACGCTCCTCTTTCACCTGTAAGGTTGATTACCCGCCCCGTTAGGGTACTTAATGGATGAGCTGTTCCGTGTGGCCACGTCCTCCGACGAAGACGTGATGACGAAACGCGTTAGGGCGTGACCACGCGGCTCTCTTGTCAATCACAAACGTATGCCATCCCGGGTCTCACCGCGGCCAGCGAGTTCAGGAATTCCTAGGAAGTGGTGAGCTGACGTTACGAAGTGTTGTACAGGCTTCATTCAGATACGCTGTATTTATTTATTGATCTTGTAAATACATTATGTATGCGGGGGTTGAGTAGTAAAATAAAATACAGTATTACGCTATGCAGAGCGTTCCCTTGTGTTTTTTATGGTGAATCGTTTTGAACTGGGCCGGTACAGGACTCATCTCTGGCAATCCTTGGAAGAGTGTCCAATTTCCTCCTTGGAGATATCAGGCTCATTGTTTTCATCATTGTGGTGAGTGCATCACCAAAGGGTTGCTCAAGAGGTGGAATGGTGACGGAATTCAGGATTAGGACCTTTGCTGTCTCATATTTCTGATGATATTGGGGCACCTTACACGGCTTTAAGGACTTTTGCACGGACTGTTTATCAAACTCACCTCAGGAGTTTGGTTATAGCTCACTTTATTTCTCATTATTGCACTTATTCATTTTAAATATTAGTGCTGTTAATGCTGAGGTTTTACCTTTGCATATTTTTTTATATATTGTGATTTTTAAAATAGCTGCTTAGTTTACGACTTCTACTCTTTGAGCGCTGGGTTTGTTCACACTTGTTGAACTGATGAAGGCCATTATGAGGCCGACACGCGTTTAGAGGGGAGGAGTCGAATCTGTGAAGCATCGTGAGTGTAGATTTGCGGTGAATGAAGTGATGATTTGAGACATGCTGTTTTAAAGTTTTTATCTTGTAAGTGGATTTGCTTTGGGTGTTTTTAATAAACATGCAAACAGAGTACACTATGGCACTTGTGTTTGTTGTTTCATGTCCATAAACCTATGGAAGTAATAGCGTGATTGAGCACTTATGAGAAAGTGAAGGAAGGTTTGTCTGGCAGCAACACAAATGCTGATTACACACACAGAGGAGCAGTCTGGAGACTGTAGGATTACCATTGGAGAGTGAAAGTTGATCCATTGTGGTGGACACGAGGAGTGAGTTGTCTATGCTTTGACATTCATCTGTGAGGTGAGTAGGCACTTTAGTTGGTGGAGGTGTGCACTGGATATTGGTCCTTTTGAGGACGAACACACACAGTGGTGATTGCTTTGGAAGCATTGACACAGATGAACTGTTTTTTCAAATTTTTTGACATTTTCATTTTTTAATTTAAATTATTTTTTTGATCATGAAATGTTTAATATAAACTTTGTATGCACATTGTTTAATGAGACACAGCGTTGCACTATTTGACTGCGTGTGTATGCGTGTGATTAACCACTTCAGCGCTGGACGATTTGGCTGCTCAATGAACAGGCCATTTTTTGCGATACGGCATTGCGTCGCTTTAACTGACAATTGTGCGGTCGTGCAAAATTGCACCCAAACAAAAATTGATGTCCTTTTTTTAGGGATGCACTGAATGGGTTTTTTGGTGCCGAAACTGATACCAAAAATAAATCTTCCTTAATCCCGAAAACCGAAATCGATACTGAAACAGCACCGATACAGAAAGTGACTGTTTTTAAAAATATTTTTATACAGGAGATGGTCAGCAACTGGGGACATGGTACAGGAGATGGTCAGAGACTGCAGACATGGTACAGGAGATGGTCAGAGACTGCAGACATGGTACAGGAGATGGTCAGAGACTGAGGAAATGGTATAGGAGATGGTCAGAGACTGAGGACATGGTACAGGAGATGGTCAGAGACTTAGGACATGGTACAGGAGATGGTCAGAGACTGTAGACATGGTACAGGAGATGGTCAGAGACTGAAGACATACTACAGGAGATGGTCAGAGACTGAGGACATGGTACAGGAGATGGTCAGAGACTGCAGACATGGTACAGGAGATGGTCAGAGACTGAGGACTTGGTACAGGAGATGGTCAGAGACTGCAGACATGGTACAGGAGATGGTCAGAGACTGGGGACGTGGTACAGGAGATGGTCAGAGACTGCAGACATGGTACAGGAGATGGTCAGAGACTGAGGACATGGTACAGGAGATGGTCAGAGACTGAGGACATGGTACAGGAGATAGTCAGAGACTGAGCACATGGTACAGGAGATGGTCAGAGACTGCAGACATGGTACAGGAGATGGTCAGAGACTGGGGACATGATAAAGGAGATGGTCAGAGACTGGGGACGTGGTACAGGAGATGGTCAGAGACTGCAGACATGGTACAGGAGATGGTCAGAGACTGAGGACATGGTACAGGAGATGGTCAGAGACTGAGGACATGGTACAGGAGATGGTCAGAGACTGAGCACATGGTACAGGAGATGGTCAGAGACTGCAGACATGGTACAGGAGATGGTCAGAGACTGGGGACATGGTAAAGGAGATGGTCAGAGACTGCAGACATGGTACAGGAGATGGTCAGAGACTGGGGACATGGTACAGGAGATGGTCAGAGATTGCAGACATGGTACAGGAGATGGTCAGAGACTGGGGACATGGTACAGGAGATGGTCAGAGACTGGGGACATGGTAAAGGAGATGGTCAGAGACTGCAGACATGGTACAGGAGATGGTCAGAGACTGAGGACATGGTACAGGAGATGGTCAGAAACTGCAGACATGGTACAGGAGATGGTCAGAGACTGAGGACATGGTACAGGAGATGGTCAGAGACTGCAGACATGGTACAGGAGATGGTCAGAGACTGGGGACATGGTACAGGAGATGGTCAGAGACTGGGGACATGGTACAGGAGATGGTCAGAGACTGCAGACATGGTACAAGAGATGTTCAGAGACTGCAGACATGGTACAGGAGATGGTCAGAGACTGGGGACATGGTACAGGAGATGGTCAGAGACTGCGGACATGGTACAGGAGATGGTCAGAGACTGCAGACATGGTACAGGAGATGTTCAGAGACTGCAGACATGGTACAGGAGATGGTCAGAGACTGGGGACATGGTACAGGAGATGGTCAGAGACTGGGACATGGTCAGAGACTGCGGACATGATACAAGAGATCAATGCAGCCGCACCAGTGCCCGTCAGATGCAGCCAGCCAGTATCCCCAGTAGTGCAGCCAGTGTCCCCACTCCCCAGTAGTGCAGCCAGTGTCCCCGGTAGTGCAGCCAGTGTCCCCATTGCAGCCAGTGTCCCCAGTAGTGCAGCCAGTGTCCCCAGTAGTGCAGCCAGTGTCCCCAGTAGTGCAGCCAGTGTCCCCATTGCAGCATAGCCAGTGTCCCCAGTAGTGTAGCCAGTGTCCCTAGTAGTGTAGCCAGTGTCCCCAGTAGGGCAGCCAGTGTCTCCAGTAGTGCAGCCAGTGTCCCCATTGCAGCGTAGCCAGTGTCCCCATTGCAGCGTAGCCAGTTTCCCCAGTAGTGTAGCCAGTGTCCCCAGTAGTGTAGCCAGTGTCCCCAGTAGTGCAGCCTGTGTCATAGTTGCCAACAGTCCAGATTTTCCCGGGACAATCCCGATTTTGGGACCCTCGTCCCGACTGGAGGCTGTCCCCGAATCGGGATTTCCATCAGGAAAATCGGGGATGTTGTTTTTTTTAATTTTTGGAGCAGCTAGCTCCAGCAAAATGGCCGCCGGTGCCGCCGCTCGATCTTCCCCCTAGTGTTCAGTGGAGAGAGGAAGGGGGCTCGATCCGTGCAGCCAATGAATCGGCTTCTTTAGCTGCACGGATCGGCCCCTCCCCTCTCCACTGAACACATGGCGCTGGTGTCTTGCCGAAAAGTTCCCCAGCTTGGCTATTTCCGCCGGCTTGTACTGTGCAAGCGCTGCGCCTGCGCAGTACAGGGGGTCCTTACTTGCTGAGGGGAACTTTCTCGGCAGAACACCGGCCGCTCCTGGACAAGGGGAGGGTCTGCACTGAGGGGGGGTCTGCTCTAATAGAGGGGGGGCTGCACTGAGGGGGGGTCTGCACTAATAGAAGGGGGGCTGCACTAATTAAGGGGGGGCTGCACTAATAGAGGGGGGTCTGCACTGATGGAGGGGGATCTGCACTGATGGAGGGGGTCTACACTGAGGGTGTCTGCACTGATGGAGGGGGTCTGCACTGATGGAGGGGGTCTGCACTGAGGGGGTCTGCAGTGATGGAGGTGGTCTGCAGTGATGGAGGGGGTCTGCACTGATGGAGGGGGTCTGCACTGAGGGGGTCTGCACTGATGGAGGGGGTCTGCACTGAGGGGGTCTGCACTGATGGAGGGGGTCTGCACTGAGGGGGTCTGCACTGATGGAGGGGGTCTGCACTGATGGAGGGGGGTCTGCACTGAGGGGGTCTGCACTGAAGGAGGGGGTCTGCACTGAAGGAGGGGGTCTGCACTGATGGAGGGGGTCTGCACTGAGGGGGTCTGCACTGATGGAGGGGGTCTGCACTGATGGAGGGGTCTGCACTGATGGAGGGGGTCTGCACTGATGGAGGGGGTCTGCACTTATGGAGGGGGTCTGCACTGATGGAGGGGGTCTGCACTGAGGGAGTCTGCACTGATGGAGGGGGTCTGCACTGAGGGGGTCTGCACTGATGGAGGGGGTCTGCACTGAGGGGGTCTGCACTGATGGAGGGAGTCTGCACTGAGGGGGTCTGCACTGATGGAGGGAGTCTGCACTGAGGGGGTCTGCACTGATGGAGGGGGTCTGCACTGATGGAGGGGGTCTGCACTGAGGAGGTCTGCACTGATAGAGGGGGTCTGCACTGAGGGGGTCTGCACTGATGGAGGGGGTCTGCATTGAGGGGGTCTGCACTGAGGGGGTCTATACTGACTCTGCTGGGGGCACCTGATGCAAGGAGGGATTCTGCCGGGGGCACCTGATACGAGGACAGACTCTGCTGGGGACACCTGATGCAAGGACAGACTCTGCTGGGGACCCCTGATGCAAGGACGGACTCTGCTGGTGGCAGGCGACGTGGCTAGTGACACGCTCAGGGATCCCACTGATTCGACATTATGGTGAGTTGAATGATTTAATTTTATATTACAATGTAATAATAGAAATAATGTGCTTCAATCATCCTGACACAATAACAACCATGGCGCCGGGATGATTGAAGCGTTAACACCAGGTGTTTGGAGTATCTTTATCTACTGATGGAGGGGGTCTGCACTGATGGAGGGGGTCTGCAGTGATGGAGGGGGTCTGCAGTGATGCAGGGGGTCTGCACTGAGGGGGTCTGCAGTGATGGAGGCGGTCTGCAGTGATGAAGGGGGTCTGCACTGATGGAGGGGGTCTGCACTGAGGGGGTCTGCACTGATGGAGGGGGTCTGCACTGATGGAGGGGGTCTGCACTCAGGGGGTCTGCACTGATGGAGAGGGTCTGCACTGAGGGGGTCTGCACTGATGGAGGGGGTCTGCACTGAGGGGGTCTGCACTGATGGAGGGGGTCTGCACTGAGGGGGTCTGCACTGATGGAGGGGGTCTGCACTCATGGAGGGGGGTCTGCACTGAGGGGGTCTGCACTGAAGGAGGGGGTCTGCACTGATGGAGGGGGTCTGCACTGAGGGGGTCTGCACTGATGGAGGGGGTCTGCACTGATGGAGGGGTCTGCACTGATGTAGTGGGTCTGCACTGATGGAGGGGGGTCTGCACTGATGGAGGGGGTCTGCACTGAGGGGGTCTGCACTGATGGAGGGGGTCTGCACTGAGGGGGTCTGCACTGATGGAGGGAGTCTGCACTGAGGGGGTCTGCACTGATGGAGGGAGTCTGCACTGAGGAGGTCTGCACTGATAGAGGGGGTCTGCACTGAGGGGGTCTGCACTAATGGAGGGGGTCTGCACTGAGGGGGTCTGCACTGAGGGGGTCTGCACTGAGGGGGTCTATACTGACTCTGCTGGGGGCACCTGATGTGAGGACAGACTCTGCTGGGGGCACCTGATGCAAGGACAGACTCTGCTGGGGACCCCTGATGCAAGGACGGACTCTGCTGGTGGCAGGCGACGTGGCTAGTGACACGCTCAGGGATCACACTGATTCGGCATTATGGTGAGTTGAATGATTTCATTTTATATTACAATGTAATAATAGAAATAATGCGCTTCAATCATCCTGACACCATAACAACCATGGCGCCGGGATGATTGAAGCGTTAACACCAGGTGTTTGGAGTATCTTTATCTGCTGATTGTTAAACTTTCTAGAATACACATATTTTTATTGTGTAGGATCTGGGGCTGCTGTCCCGTCATTCCCCTCTCCCCCTTTCCCTCTCCCCCTTTCCCTCTCCCCCTTTCCCTCTCCCCCTTTCCCTCTCCCCCTTTCCCTCTCCATCCCTCATTCATCTCAGACTCTAACCACACCCTCTTGAGCCACGCCCATTTAAGCCACACCCGCTATTTCATGTAAACCGCGCGCCGCACTTGTATTTTTTCTAAGCCTACACATGAATGCCCCGCCCCCTAATTATTGTACGGCTCCGCCTACAGCCAAAAAAGTGTCCCACATATTTTTTTTGCAATGTTGGCAACTATGCCTGTGTCCCCAGTAGTACAACCAGTGTCCCCAGTAGGGCAGCCAGTGTCCCCAGTAGGGCATCCAGTGTCCCCAGTAGTGCAGCCAGTGTCCCCATTGCAGTGTAGCCAGTGTCCTCAGTAGTGTAGCCAGTGTCCCCAGTAGTGCAGCCAGTGTCCCCAGTAATGTAGCCAGTGTCCCCATTGTAGTGTAGCCAGTGTCCCCAGTAGTGTAGCCAGTGTCCCCATTGCAAAACAAAAAAAGAGCGGCAATTTTGAAAAAAACACAATATTTTGTACTTTTTGCTATAATAAATATCCCCAATTTTATTTGAAAAAGCTAATTTTTTCCTCAGTTTAGGCTGATATGTATTTTACATATTTTTGGTAATAAAAATCGCAATATTGATTGGCTTGCGCAAAAGTTATAGCATCTACAAAATAGGGCAAAGATTTATGGTATTTTTATTTATTTATTTATTTTTACTAGTAATGGCAGCAATCAGCGATTTTTATTGGGACTGCAACATTATGGCGGACAGTACGAACACTTTTGACACATTTTTGGGACCATTGGCATTTATACAGCGATCAATGCTATAAAAATGCACTAATTACTGTGTAAATGTCACTGGCAGGGAAGGGGTTAACACTAGGGGGCGATCGAGGGGTTAACTGTGTTTCCTAGAGAGTTATTCTAACTGTGGGGGGAGGGGATTGACTGGGTGAGGAGAGCGATCATTGTTCATACTTAGTATGAACAACAGATCGCTCTCCTCACCCGTGACAGCACGGAGATCTGTCTGTTTACATTAACAGATCTCCATTCTGTCTCTGTGTGGAGCGATTGCGGGTGCCCGGTGGTCATCGCGACCACCAGGCACGTGCACCGGCTCCAGCGTCGTGCCACCTAGTGATCAAAAGGTGAACTGATGTACAGTTACGTCGGTTCGCCCAGGGGAGCCAACCTGCCGGTCGGGAAGGGGTTGACTGAACATATTTATATATCTGAGTAAGTAATTGATATCCTCCATTGATGTGAACATCTGACAATTCATACAATTACTAATCATTCCCCTACTGTATATACATATACCTAAAAAAAATTAACATAATACTATATACTGTATATATACCCTACAATAGGTTAATAAAAAGCAATATTTCATAAGTGTACATTTGATTAATTTACGTAAACACTTCATTCATTTCAGTAATACAGTAGCAAAGTGCACTACGCAGGTGTACAGTGACGCGTGATCTCTCTCGGAACACTGTGATGCAGTGAAAAAAAAAATGCAGTCAGTCTGCACATTGCAGTGGGAATCGGACAGAGCCCATTGTTTTATGTGTATCCTACTGGTAACTGGCGTTTTTTCAGTGCAGAAAAATGCTAATCACCGCAGTACGTGTGAAATGGCCCTTACATTTAACAGGTGCTGCTGCCTGTCAAGTTCTGCAAGTAGAGTTAAAATTGCCACAATGACAGAAGTACAGTAAATACCAATGCTAATAGTGCTGCTGTCTCTTATGTCTAAAACAGGATTATTTCTAATAACAGGCAGTCTCTTATGTCTAAAACAGGATTATTTCTAATAACAGGCAGATTACGTTTTTGCCTAGAGTAGTGTGTGGTGTGAAGGACTGGAAAATAAAATTAGTTAAGATAAGCAACAAGAAATAAATAACAAAGTCCAGATTTTTAAATATATTGGGTTACAAATAGTTAAATCTCTTGATGTATATGCCACCTCATGTATTCCTATTATTTACAATTAACACTTTTGTACCACCCCCCTGACTTCCTCCAGATATATACTCTCTCCCAGCTGCACAGTGGCCTGAAACGCCTACTGATTAGCTAAAAGAGATATGCATATTCATAACTCAGTCTCACTGCAGCTCATCACACTAATGCCAAAGGCAACAGTGCCACCTATTGACAGAAGGGAGGAACCACAGTTCAACCAGGTTTAGGAGAAAACACAAATGATCACAAAGTCTATAAATCAGCCAGGTTAGTTACCACCTAGCGCAGCTAAATTTACCAAAAGCCCCTGTTTAAGACACGGGTGCTACACTTTAATTGAGTGCTGATAGTACAGCTTTAAGGTGCTCTGACAGCAGACTTTTGCAACTCTTAAAAAATCTGAAAAAAGAAAACGAATACTGCCACCACACATAAGGACTATGCAATATATTACATTTTTGTTTTTTGGGTATTTTATACACTTTGAGCATGATGGTAAATCCTCACAGCTGTAACACTATAATCTGTATACCATAATTAGGAGAATCCATCTAAGAATGTTCTCTTATTGCATACCTGGAAAAAGGTGTGAACATTATGGGTGACCGGGTATATCCCCTCAATTATGGGCAAACATTCTGAATATCCAACAAAGTAGCCTAACTTCAGAGCGTGCATGACTATTGTGGTCGCTGCAAACAGGACTATGCCACCTAGGAAGACAATAAGAAAACATATGTGACAATTTTTAGTATGATAATTAATGGTGTGAATTGAATTTACCTACCGTAATTTTTGCCATTATTTAATCCCTGCAAACTGGGTTACTACATTACTTTGTACCCATAAACTAGTTCAGGTAGGATTACAAGCACCTGGAACCCAAACCTAGAGGCATTGAAGTGCTTGTAAATGAAGAGGATAAGTAATGAGTTGAACTTACTATAATAAGCAGTTTCTCAAATGTATTTAAAGTGTAATTTGCTATTGTAATTGGTGATTAGAACTGTACTTCCCAGCAAAAGAAATTACACAGGAACATAATCCTTTGCCTCTTGAGATGCTGTAATTTCAATCTCATTCTGCCTAAGAGAATTTGTACGTGAGTTACTGGAATTGATATTGCCTAGGGTATGTCTCATGAGATCAATGACAATAAGTCAATGTCAAGTATGGTGAAAGTTTTAATAGAAAATTACTTCCTGACTAATTATGTTAATTGTTTTATTTTTATAAATCTATATTGTATATCCTTTTTTTATATATAAAATCTTTGTTTTAAAAAGAAATGCTTAATATAACTTACATCCATCACACAAGGTTTATCAGAACTTTATGAGATTTCTAAAGTGAATGCACAGAAGAAACTGTTTGCCTTCAGATTCACACTATGATTCAAACTCCTTACAACCCTGTCCTAATATAGCAGACAGAAATAGGGAAGGATGCATTTAACTCGTTTGATGTGCTACTGTGCTCTGTAAACAATAGGTTCTTTAAAAAAACAAAAAAACATATCTATAGATCGATAGGTATATCTTTAAATATACTTAAAGGAGTTGTAAAGGCAGAAGGTTTTTTTATCTTAATGCATTCTATGCATTAAGATAAAAAAAAACCTTTGGTGTGTAGCAGCCTCCCCAGCACCCCTAGTTACTTACCTGAGCCCCATCTCTCTCTAGCAACGTCCACAAATGTCTAAGCCATCCGGGACACTCCTTCTGTTTGTTTCTTTTATCTACTTTTTGTAAATTTCTATACATTTCTATGATAAAAATTTCAATAAAGATCTCATAAAAAGAGAGATAAACCCTTAAAAAATAGGCAAGAGTTCCACGAGCACAATAATCACATGTAGCACTTCATGCTACAATTATGCTGCAGCACTGTACTGCATCTACAGTCCCTCTGCACAGTCCCACTTGTTAATCCTCTCTGTCAGGTCTACCTAATGCAGCTTTCTGTGATAGTGTCACAATGATTCTACACTGTTCCTGAGTTTAGAGCAGAGTTGCCACTCTCATGTTAGCTGTGCCTGCTTGAACTAAGGCTTGCTTCACACTAGTGCGAATTGGATACAGGTTTCCCTTCATCCAATTCGCACAGCAGGAGATTGTGACCGTCTCTTTATGGAGCCGGTTCACATATCCCTGCAGCAGCTCCGGTGTGATCTGCACAGGAGCCCTGTGTGTCTTATTGTCTGTTTCTGTCCGTTTTTGTGCGTCTTTTTGTCCGAGCTGAAATCGGACCTGAAATAGTAAACGAGGATGCACCGGACTCTTGCTGTGAGCTGCTGCATGCTTATTTGTGAACCCAGCCTAAAGTAGGATGAAAAAATGTTGCAGGCAGACATGGTTATCAACCTTTTCACTGCAGATTCACATGCTTGTAGCTTGCCAATCAGCACCTGACTACACCCAGTCCTGCCCACTACTTTTTTTAGTCTGGCCGACTGCTGCTGTTGCTGAAGGAATGTAAAGGAAGTTTTCTGTTTACTTTATAGGGCTCGTGCATCACACAGTAACTGGATTTGCCAATTATTTAGGCTGTCATACAAAAGCCTTTAGTTGTACTATATCCACCCTCATACAACAATACAGTAAAAAAAAACAGCAAAGAGGATGACTCATTGGCAGCCAGTGTGCCCATGCATGGCCATGATCAAGCTGTCAAAGTTCACAGTCACAATACACAGAGCCAATCAGAATGACTCTGTATCTTGTGATCATTGCGAACCAATCACAATCATAACAAGTGTAAACACTGGCTGTGTTTACAAACATGCAGCCCATTCACAACAGGGAAAGGAGAGTTGAAGACAGAAATAAAAAAACAAAAAGGGGGAATGTAGCAAATTTAAGGTTAAATTGGGGAATTTTAAAGTGTCGCTGACCACCAATTATTTTGGGGAAGGAATGAAAGGTATATGTAAGCAATTATACATTTTTGATGTTTTTTTCTATACAGTGAATTTTTTTTTTAAAAAGGGAGGTTATTAAATACTATCAACAGAAATCTCAAAAAAATTATATAAACTTAATTTGGGTACAGCGTTGTATGTCTGAGTGAGTAACTGTCAGTCAAGCTATTACAGCACTGAATTGATAATGAAGGGGTATTACTGGCTGGCACTCCAAGTGGCTAAAAAATATTACATTATGAGAAGAAGCCCTGATTTATGGACTACCAAGTTCCAATATTTCACTATTACTCCAAATTACCAATCAACATATATAATAACAACCAATATAAACCTCTGGAGCTTTTCTCTTTTAGAAAACCTGTTTATTGATACAAAAATTAAAACCAATTATTCTGGAACATTAAAAGAATACCTGCAGATTTGTTTTACTTAGCCTTAGGGTTTTATTGCTATTGTACAGTGCCTTGAAAAAGTATTCATACCCATTGAAATGTTCCACATTTTGTCATGTTGCAAGCAAAAACATAAATGTATTTTTTGAGGATTTTATGTGATAGACCAGGGGTATTCAAACTTTTTTCAAAGAGGGCCAGATTTGATGAAGTGAACATGCGTGAGGGCCGACCATTTTGCCTGACATTATTTGAACCATTAAAATTCGTTTGAGCACTAATACACTGCCCAACAAGAATTATCCTGCCTTTGTGGCTGTGTGTGAGTAAAGAGATGAGCTCGGGTGTGTTATATGGATATACCGTATTTATTGGCGTATAAAATGCACCTTCACTTTAAGAGGGAAGTTTCAGGAAATAAACCTAAATTTTAAATGAAGAACTGTGAAGCAAAATAAGGGTCAGTGCCCATCTGCAGCCTCACAAGTGCCATGAATGCAGCACCACCATTGCCATAAATGCAGCCCCACCATTGCCATGAATGCAGCACCCCCATTGCCATCAGTGCAGCACCCCCATTGCCATGAATGCAGCACCCCCATCGCCATGAATTCAGCACCCCCATTGCCATGAATGCAGCACCCCCATTGCCATCAGTGCAGCACCCACCATTGCCAGGAATGCAGCACACACCATTGCCAGGAATGCAGCACCCACCATTGCCACGAATGCAGCACCCCCATTGCCATAAATGCAGCACCCCTATTGCCATGAATGCAGCACCCCCATTGCCAGGAATGCAGCACCCACCATTGCCAGGAATGCAGCACCCACCATTGCCAGGAATGCAGCACCAACCATTGCTATGAGTGCAGCACCTACCATTGCCATGAATGCGGCACCCACCATTGCCAGGAATGCAGCACCCACCATTGCCATGAATGCAGCACCCAAAAGATTACATTTCTCAACGGCCTCTTTAATACAAAGTCCCCCCTCCTATGATGGACAGAACACTCATCCAATGGCAGCACAGGAGACGGGACTTCCTATTACAGAGGCAGCCGTGTAAACAGGAAACAGGAAATTCTCCTGTGTGTATGGCACTCATCCCGCTTCCTCCCTGTCCCCTCCAAGGCAGCCAGCATATATATCTTTTGTGGCCCCCAGCGCTGGGAGATCTTTGGGGGCCACAAAAGATATATATGTCCAAATAACCAGGCGGGCCGTTCAAAACCGGAACACGGGCCGCGATTGGCCCGCGGGCCGGACTTTAGACATGCCTGTGATAGACCAACACAAAGTGCCACATAATTGTAAAGTGGAGGGAAAATGATAAATAATTTTCAAAATGTTTTAGAAATAAATATGTGAAAAGTGTGGCGTGCATTTGTATTCAGCCCCCTTTACTCTGATGCCCCTAACTAAAATCTAGTGGAACCAGTTGTCTTCAGAAGTCACCAAATTAGTAAATAGAGTCCACCTGTGTGTAATTTATTCTCACTATAAATACAGCTGTTCAGTGAAGCCCTCAGAGGTTTGTTAGAGAACCTTAGTGAACACACAGCATCATGAAGGCCAAGGAAAACACCAGGCAGGTCAGGGATAAAGTTGTGGAGAAGTTCAAAGCAGGGTTAGGTTATAAAAAAATATCCTAAGCTTTGAACATCTGACAGAGTACTGTTCAATCCATCACCCAAAAATCGAAAAAGCATGGCACAACTGCAAACCTACCAAGACATGTCTGTCCATCTAAACTGACAGCCTGGGCAAAGAGAGCATTAATCAGAGAAGCAGCCAAGAGGCCCATGGTAACTCTGGAGGAGCTGCAGAGAACCACAGCTCAGGTGGGAGAATCTGTCCACAGGACAACTATTAGTTGTGCACTCCACAAATCTGGCCTTTATGGAAGAGTGGCAAGAAGAAAGCCATTGTTGAAAGAAAGCAATAAGAAGTCCAGTTTGCAGTTTCTGAGAAGCCATTTGGGGGACACAGTAAACATGTGGAAGAAGGTCTGGGACTGTATGTGTGTATATAACCCAGTTTTTGATATTAAGTCACATTAATTATACAAATCAAAATTGCTCAGCTATATATGCAAAGATGAGACCAAAATTAAACTTTTTTGGCCTAAAAGCAAAACGCTACATGTGGCGGAAAACTAACACTGCACATAACCCTGAACACACCATCCCCACCGTGAAACATGGTGATGGCAGCATCATGTTGTGGGGATGCTTCTCCTCAGGAACAGGGAAGCTGGTCAGAGTTAATGGGAAGATGGATGGAGCCAAATACAGGGCAATCTTAGCAGAAAACATGTTAGTCTGCAAAAACCTTGAGACTGGGGCAGAGGTTCACCTTCTAGGAGGACAAGAACCCTAAACATACAGCCAGAGCTACAATGGAATGGTTTAGATCAAAGCATATTCATGTGTTATGCCCCGTACACACGGTCGGACCCGACGGAAAATGTGTGATAGGACCTTGTTGTCGGAAATTCCGACCGTGTGTAGGCTCCATCACACATTTTCCATCGGATTTTCCGACACACAAAGTTTGAGAGCAGGATATAAAATTTTCCGACAACAAAATCCGTTGTCGGAAATTCCGATCGTGTGTACACAAATCCGACGGACAAAGTGCCACGCATGCTCAGAATAAATAAAGAGATGAAAGCTATTGGCCACTGCCCCGTTTATAGTCCCGATGTACGTGTTTAACGTCACCGCGTTTAGAACGATCGGATTTTTCGACAACTTTGTGTGACCGTGTCTATGCAAGACAAGTTTGAGCCAACATCCGTCGGAAAAAATCCTAGGATTTTGTTGTCGGAATGTCCGAACAAAGTCCGACCGTGTGTACAGGGCATTAGAATGGCCCAGTCAAAGTCTAGACCCAAATCCACCTGAGAATCCGTGGCAAGACTTGAAGATTGCTGTTCACAGATGCTCTCCATCCAATCTGACAGAGCTTGAGATATTTTGCAAAGAAGAAAGGGAAAAAATGTTACTCTGTAGATGTGCAAAGCTGTGCATACCCAAAAGGAATTGCAGCTGTAATTGCAGCGAAAGGTGGTTCTACAAAGTATTGACGCAGGGGGACTGAATACAAATGCACGCCACACTATTCAGATATTTATTTGAAAAAAAAAATTAAAAAAAATGTATCATTTTCCTTGCACTTCACAATTATTTGTCCCTTTGTGTTGGTCTATCACATAATATTCCAATAAAATACATTTACGTTTTTGGTTGTAACGTGACAAAATGTGGAAAATGTCAAGGGGTATGAATACTTTTTCAAGGCACTGTAACTGCTGTTCTCTCAATAAAAACCTTTGAACATGGAAAAGAATACCTGTGATATGCTTGTCTGCTGCAAATAGAACAGCATACTATAAACTAAGCTAAATACTGTATATACATGCCTGCCAGGACTCAAAACTCATGTCAATCCTAATTTTTTTCTATATATGTATGTTAGTTATAAGTCTCTGAGAAGAATGGGTGTAGATCACGCTGGACTGACTTTATCAGTTGGGGTTGTAGATTGGTAGGGTGTGCACAGAGGGAAATAATTCGTTTCCAGAAGTCCGTGCCCAGTTTGGAAAAAGGTGGTGATGAGCCCTGTTATGGGCTTTGGCTGCTACCTCGGTGTGCGTCCTTAAAAAGAGACCAACGTGTTTCGGGGGACTAGAGACTCCCCCTTCATCAGGGCTGGACAGTTAGAAGTCCTCAGCACTGGCTGTGTGTTCAGAGGCAGCAATCAGCGGCTGCTACCTTCACACAGTGTCAGGATGCACCTTCCAGCAGAAGAATCCTGAGGCGCAAAAGAGTGCACATCCCTATTGTGCATAGGAATCGGGCTACGGCGCATAGAAGTGTGCATGCGCGAACTGAAGCGCAAACTGGAGCCGTCACGCACCATCAGGCACGCCGGCGCTTGTGCGCACCCATGACTGACGCCGGCGCTTGTGCGCACCCGTGACTGACGCTGGCGCCAGGTGAGCCTATTTGAATCAGCCAGTTCCTTGGCCCGGTGCTGCCTTGTCTTCAGCTTTAGTGTATCCTGTGTTCCTGAGTTCCTGTATCTGATTCCTGTTATCCACCCGGCTTGTCCTGACTTTTCCTTGAACTCCACCTGCATCGACCTCGGCTTGTTCTGTGACCAATCTCCTGTCTCCTCCTTGGCACCTGCACTTCTGATCCGGTTTGACCTGGCTTGCCTCCTGACCACGATCCTGTCTGAACCCAGTACCTGATTCTGCCAGCCGTGTTTGACCCTGCCTGCCTGACCATGCTACTTGTTGCTGTCATCTGCACCAGCTGCCTACCTATCGGTGATCTTGCTGTGGCCCTCCTGTGACTTCACCAGTTCCTCCAGGACCAGCCGCCCTGTCACCACCAAAGACTTCTTGGCGCTCGTGCGATTCTGTACTCTGGCGCCTTCTGTCTACACTATCAGGGGCCCTGAGTCAGAGTGGTAAGGGAGGCCTTGCTCGCCCATTCAGGCTCTTCTACCAGGTACGTGATACACAGCCAGTGCTGATGACCTCTGACTGTCCTGCCCTCATGAAGGGGGAGTCTCTAGTCCCCCAAATGAGTTGGCCTCTTTTTATTGCTGAAACTTCAAATAAAATACAAATTAATTACCACTTTGATCACTGGGCGCTCCTTTATCCTTGTTTCTTCCAAGTTATAAGTCTCTGGCAGGCATATTACAGTTCTTTTAAAGTACCATGCTAATTGGTTTTAATTTATATACAGGGGGTCCCCGGGTTACAAACAAGTTAGGGACTGTAGGTTTGTTCTTAAGTTGAATCTTTTTGTAAGTCGGAACAGGTACATTTTTTAAGTGTAGCTCCAGCCAAAAAAACTATTTTTAAGCTTTTTGGATAGCATAGGGAAGGGTTAACAGCCCTGTAACATTTGTTTTGCTGTGTGTGCCCCTGTTCAGAAGATTTCACCTCACTTTCTGTCCCAATGACAATTGTATTTTGAAAATTTTGGGTTGTTGTGGAAACAAGCCTTGGTGATAAAGCATCAGTGGAGGTACCTTTTCCCCATAATAACTCTTACAGGAGTGAATTTCCCTTCCTATGGGGTAGATATCCTCTCACTTCCTGTCTCCCTCCGTTTGTAAGTAGGAGTCGTTTAGTAAGTCAGATGTTTGTAACTAGGGGACCCCCTGTATCAATAAACAGGTTTTCTAAAAGATAAAAGCTACAAAGGTTTATAGTGGTTGTTATTTATTTAGAATTTTCGGTTCTTGGCCGTCCACAAATTTGGATTTCTTTTGATGGTCTGGTATTTGCCAGTACCAGGGACTCCAGAATGAATTCTTCTGAGAAAGTTGAGTGACCATTTTATATATATTGACTAAGGGTTAATAAATATGTCAATATGCAGTAAGTATGTACATTAATGAGAAAATTATAGCAACCAAATGCAGTATTGGACAAATACAGAATTACCTTTACATAATTTATAAAGTATAACACATTCCATTACATACAAATACATTATATAATAAATAATTAAAATACATTCTTGTATATTTTTTTTCCTTGTAGGCAATCTACCATCTAACCTCTATCTTTACATGAAATGTCCCTGAACTATCCATTCAGGTCCTTTGTTAAATCTCAATGCTGCAGGCTATGGATTGTAGATGGGTTCCCCAAGGACAAGAGTGTTTACAGCTACTCTAAGATTTGCGATCAAGGATACAGAATGTACAATAGGTTAATAAATACATACTGTATATTTGACCTTGCTGAACACATTTGTCTGGTTCATAAGAAATGATGCCAGTGATGTATTGCATCTGAAAAAATCTAAAAGTTTTATTGTTTAGAAATCTCTGTAAATGATTGTTTTTTCACGTGTAATTAGCTACTGGAAATCACTGTAATCCTTCAATGTACACTGCCTAGGGAATCCAATAAACCTGTATCGACCTATTTCTGATTGTAGCTAGGTCCCTTTAAAACTACCTGGACCTCATTCCAGCAAGCCTTTGCAGTGGTTTTTGGTACTAGTACCGACATGTGCACCAGAATAAGGTAGTTATCTACTACAACCACTTTAAGATTCTGTCATGGTAAATAATTACCATCAGTTCACAGACTGGAAAACTGGCAATAATTAAGACCAACAAGCTTCATACCAACTGTTGACTCATTTCCAACCTATTATGCTGCAAGTTGTGAGATTTCCCAGACAGCTGCTGAATGTAAACAAGGGGGGAAGATACTTGATGATATTGTTACCTATGACAATGCCCATATTTGAAGTCGCCAGTTTCATACCAACCGAGGATTCATCCTCAGCCCCATTCAGCTGCCGGCCAGGAGATTTTCCAGACAACAGCTTAATGTAAATAAAGGGTGCAGAGATACTGAATGATATCATTACCTATGGCAATGCCCATATTTGAAGTCACCAGCTTCACACCAAGCAATGATACATCCCTTGCCCCATTCATTAGCCTGCCAGGAGATTGCACAGACAGCAGCTGAATGTAAATAAAGGGCCAGCGATACTGGATGACATTATTGCCTATAGCAAGGCCCATGTTTGAAATCACCAGTATCATACCAACCAATGACTTGTCCCCGACCCATTCAGCTACCCTCCCGGAGATACCCTGGCTGAAGGCTAAATGTAAACGGAAGGGTAGGATGTCATCATTACCTAAAGATGGCAATGCCCATATCTGGGCAAACGAGCCACATGGGAGGCAGAGCTGATGGGGAACTAGTCTCAGAGTTGCCCATCATACTCCATCCACCCAACTTCATACCCACTTACTGCCATATACTGTCGATCATAGGTAACATGAACCTGGTGGGGCACCAGTCTCAGGGTTCCTCATCAGGTTCTCCCCTCCCCACTACAAAATTCCTTTGCCATGAACCTAAAAATGTAATGGGTGCAGTGTCCGGGAGGAAAAGGAAAGGAAAACTGGCACAAATTATTAAAAAATATAATTTCTTAAAATGTTGCTGTATATTTCTTGCTATTGCCATAATCTACCACCATAGAACAACCCAAAGTGAATTCTCCTTCTCCTGATAATTGCAGCAATATTTGTAAGTTAACTGTTGTGTACCCTTAGTAGGACCCAGAAACAATAGAGAGCATTTTGTTTTGTTCTGTTTTTTTTTTTTTTTACACCAAAAACACACTCACACTGATACTGAATTAAAAAATGTTTGTTTTAATCCAACCTAAAATACACCCTGACCCTTGACTTTGGCCTTAGACACTGTCCATGACTTTTGACCCTTGACCCAAACTCTAACCTCTAACCCTATCACTGACCTTGACAAACCCTAATCTAGCTATTTTATCTTCTTTTTTTACACACACTTCTTTGTTTACACTTTTTTTCCTTTAGCAAGGAGAAAAACATACAATGTATCTCTTTCTCCCTTCAAGAGGGAGCCAAGAGTGCTACAATAATGAGTGTCTGCAGGGAATAGTATAGCATGGTGGAGGTTCCTTGCAAGTTTGGGGCTGCATTTCTGCAAATGGAATTTGAGATTTGATCAGGATCAATGGTGTCCTCAATGCTGAGAAATACAGGCAGATACTCATCCATCATGCCATACCATCAGGGAGGTGTGATTGGCCCCAAATGTATTCTGCTGCAGGACAACGACTCTAAACATACAGCCAATGTCATTAAAAACTTTTTACGGTGTAAAGAAGAAAAAGGAGTCCTGGAAGTGATGGTTTGGCCCCCACAGAGCCTTGATCTCAAAATCATGGAGTCTGTCCCAGCACTAATGAGGAATAAGAAAAGAACAGTGCCTATTTAGAAAACATGAAAACCTGAAACTTTCTGGAATTGCATCCTACAGCCTAGATTCACACTGACAGCGGGCTAGAAATCACGCGAGTTCAGCTGAACTCGCACGGATTCATACCCGCATGTCAGTCCGGCTTCGGGAGTGATTTCAGAGACATCTGTGCCGGTTCCTGCACAGATGTCTATACAAATCGTACCCGAAGTCGCCAAAAGTAGTACAGGAACTACTTTTGGGAATAGATTCGGATGTTGCCATTGCTGGCAATAGCTGCCGATTTGGCATGACATGTCAAATCGCATGCCAAATCGCACCAATGTGAACCTAGGCTTAGCCCGGATTCAAATTGCTGGCGACTTTAAAGTCGGACACCAGCGTGACTTCAGCACGACTTGTATGTGACTTCTTTAGCAGAAGTCAATGCAAGTCATACGAAAGTCTGACCAAAAGTAGTGCAAGAAACTTTTTCTAAGTTGGAGCGACTGAATAGGCCTTGTTGTTTTTGTTAGTATTGCACCGGTGAAGAGTACAATATCACAGAGGTAGTCAGACATTGTAATAATTATTTGCTTTGACTTACATCTAAGCCATCTGGCCCCAGCATCTCCATCCTTCTCTGTGGAGGCCCATTTCTTCCTGTCGTTGACACAGATATAAAATGTCATCCATACCACCTGGATCAGCATCAGGACGACCAGGAAGGTGAGCCGATTGCTCTCAGTCAGTCTGATGATTTTTAAATAGACCGCAAGCATCAAGAAGAGTCCAACAATAAAAATATTAACTCCATACTGACTGCTGGCAACCTCGCTATTTTTATGCAGCTGGCCTTGGGCATCCTTATTCGCATCAATAATGAGGTCATCGATTAGAGGAGGAGGTGGTATGTCTTCTAGTGCATAGGTAGAAGCATGGCATGTCACATCCATTATGTCACGCAGGTTGCTATCCATTGCCCCATTCACTGGCTCATGATGAGGGTTATAAATCATATCCACAGGCATGATGAAGATATCTCTGTAGGGTTACCACAATTCCTGCAAGGTCATATATAATATATTGGTCAAACAAATGTTTTCCACTATTAACAGTGAGTTATTAAGTCCAACTGAACCTTTAGTTTAGACCAGCTTAAAAGTGCAAAGTTGTACACTTTGTTTGCTATAAGAAGCAGTCACAGCTTGAGTAGCCTGCCTCCTGCCAGAATGCTGCAAGAAGGAGCCTTACTCTCTGTGTGGAAGCAATGGTCTCTCTGCAGAGGTCTGGCATGGAGTCCCTCTATGTAAAAAGGTTGAGAAAACCTTAGATATATTAATCATTTCACCATATCTACAATAACTATGATTTCTATAGGTTTTTCTTTCTATGATGAATGATGGTAATGTTGGTCATACATAGGTACAGCTTTTATTATGACTACACAGTATCCAATGATTGCCCATTTCCTTTTTTTTTTGATACTTAGGTTAGCCAGAGTTGGTTATTTCTCAGTCACTTTTTTTAAAATATATGCACAGGAAAAGTGGAGTAACACAATTTGAAGTGGGTTGAAGGTATCCTGCCACTCTTACAGATGGATCACTCAGTTGCAATTGGCCCACTTGAACATGTATTGCAATATACTGTATGCAAACTAATGCAGCATACAGACGAGCGGACTTTTCGACCGGACTCGAGTCCGTCGGAAAGATTTGAAACATGTTTTAAATCTAAAGTCCATCAGATTTTTGACCGAAAAAGTCCGCTGCAGGTCCGATAGAGCCCACACACGGTCGGATTGTCCGCCAGATTCGGTCCATTGGACCAGTCCGGTCGAAAAGTCTGCCCGTGTGTACACGGCATAAGACTTTTTAGATGTGCGTAAGGGTGCAGGGGTTAATTGAGAATATTAGGCATTACACCACTCAAGCTCTTCATATATTTTTATTATATAGTTACATGGTTACATAGTTTGTAAGGTTGAATAAAGACAACAGTCCATCCAGTTCAACCTGTGTAGGTGTGTGTGTAGAAAAATTATTTCCCATATCCCCGTATATTGTTTTCGCTAAGAAGCCCGTCCAAGAGTCTTTTAAAACTATCCATACTGCTTGCCCACACCACCGATTGTGGAATAGAGTTTCTTCTCTTCCAGTCTCATCGTGTGGCCCCCGTGTCCTCTTACACTCCCTGGGACTTAAAAGTTTCATACTTACGCTTGGATCACCGTTGAGATATTTGTATATGGCTATCATATCTCCTCTCAAGCGTCTCTTCTCCAAGGAGAATACATTTAGCGCTTGTAGTCTTTCCTCATAATTGAGGTCCTCCAGTCTCCATAGTAATTTAGTCACCCTTCTTTGGACTCTTTCCAGCTCCAGCACATCCCATTTTATCTCTGGAGTAAATTCCCTTTTTAATGCATGCTACTATTCTGCTGGCTTTGGTAGCCACAGCTTGACACTGCATGCTATTGCTCAGTCTGTCTTCTACTAGGACCCCTAGATCCTTCTTCATCTTGGAAGCCCCTAGGGGTTCTCCCCCTAATGAGTAACTTATATCCCCCCCCCCCAAGTATTACCTTACATTTTTCAATGTTAAACTTCATTCTCCATACAGTAGCCCCCTCCATTACTTTATTCAGGTCCTCTTGTAAAGTTACTTTATCCTGCTGTGTTGTTATTGCCCTACATATCTTTGTGTCATCAGCAAACACTGAGATTGAGCTACTTATCCCACCCTCTATAACATTTATAAATGAATTAAACAGAATTGGTCCCAGGACAGAGCCTTGGGGTACCCCACTAACCACTGTAGACCATTCTGAGTATACATTATTTATCACAACCCTTATTATACAGGATTCCTATAGCACCAACAGTACATAATAAAGGAAGACAGTACAGTTACAATACAATTCAATACAAGAGGGATCACAATCTAAAAAGGAGGGTCAAGTGATACTAGAAGTAATAACTGTGGGGGATGAACTGATAGAGAATTAAAGAGTAGCGTTTGTTAGGTAGAGGCAGGATAGGCTTCCCTGAAGAGATGGGTTCAGGGGTCAACCTAAATGGGTACAGACTAGGAGACAGTCAAATAGTTTGGGGTAAGGAATTCTAGAGAATGAGAAAGACACTGGAGAAGTCCTGGAGGCCAGCATGGGAATAGGTAACAAGGAAGCTTGAGAATATATATATTTAACACCTTACTTGCCCGTCTCCTTAGTCTGTGATTGAAACTTTGACAATGCTATGGAAATACAGACTTTATGAAGTTGAGCATTTGCATAAGGCTAGGCAGTGGGCACCCCCCTTCACATCAGTGCTGGGACTTGGCCATAGACAATCTGCCACTGAGCACTACATTGCAGGAGAATGGGCAAATGTGCTTCTTCACCCCATGCCTATACATTCACATTTTTTATGCTGTTCAGACAGAACTTAGTACATCTACTGTCAGTTGTACTTTGCTTTTTCTAATGATATTACAGGTTTATTTTCAAACTGCAAACATTTTTGCTATGAATAAATATATGAAAAAATTAATGGAGCAATGGAGTTCTACATTGGCGGTAAAGATTTTTCTAGCTAATGTCTAATATCACTTTCTCCATACACTTTCGCAAATGGCACTCAAACCGTAGAAAAGAAAATAGCTAATATATGGATATTTCAAAGGAAACCCATAATACTGAATGATGAAATACTTGTAACGCCATTCCCAATGTCCTTCTACTTCCCTGGCTATGTTTCTGCTTGTCTTTACTACCTAGCAGGTTTAGTGACCTGGAGCTTCTAAGCAGGCTTAGTACCAACTTCACAGGGTACATGCTTCATATCATTAACAGAAGTGTAGTGATGTACTGAAGTTTAAGGATCAGCATGATAGCCAGGCAGTTAGCATTTAAAATAGCAATGGAAACACAGGTATTTGTCTCCCGATAGGCTTGATTTAAAGCAAAACTAAACCCATTAATTTAGCGGTTTAAAAAAAAACAGTTACATACTCAGCATTCCAGGAATGCTAACTGTCACATCTGCTTGTGCATTCAACCAAACTATCAAATCCTCAAATGGCTGGTGTCATAACTGATCACATGTGCAGCTTCATGGCAGTTGCTGATCAAGCAGAGGCTAAGATGGCAGCCTCCTTGGCTGAAAAGAATAGAAGGGTTTAGTTTCGCTATAAAAATGATGTACCACTAAAACAAAAGCAGATGTGAGAAGTACAATCTACCAATATGATGTTAAATGTGTCATTCTGTTGTGAATGTAAGATTATAACATGCCATTAAGGGGCCAGTCACATGTGGTCACAATGTGCTGCAGTACATGTACTTTTTCATGTGTTGAGTTGCATTGTGGAGCGCAGCATTAGGCAGCCCATTCAGAATGAATGGGTTGTAAAGCATCTTGATGAGTATTGATGGCCATTTTTTGCAGTGCATTATACTGCAATATGAATCATATGTTGTGGTGTACTGCAGTGCTTTGAAGCATAGGTGCGATTTGGTGGTGTGAGTTCAGGTACCATTAAAAATGATCAGCAGCACCACAGTGCGCCAATGCATTCATCCCTCCCAGTTACTAACTTTTCTTTCACCAGCCCTTCCCTATTAGATTGTAAGCGCGCAGGAGCAGGGCCCTGCTATCCCTCTTGTATTGAATTGTATTGTTGCTGTATTGTCTCCCTTTATATTGTAAAGCACTGCACAAACTGTTGGCGCTATATAAATCCTGTATAATAATACAGCATTGTCACGTTTTACGGTTACATGCACATTTCACTGCACATTACCACAATGTGCCTGTGTAAAATGTTAGATAGCAACTAACACTGTAATTGCCTACAAAATCTGTATGTTTAAAAAATACATCTGTGAAAAAGAGATATCAGATATTGATGTGCATTCAGTAGCTCTATGTTAGTGACCATTTCAAGCTTATGGAGGTTTAAAAAAAAACCTGTCAGAAATACGGGATGTTCCTTTGCTAATTCAACTTTAAAGCGTAACTTTACTTTTGTGGGGAAAAGAACTAGCAAATAAAGAAAAAATAATATAGCGTATACAATTGCGACACAAGTCATATTGTAATTGAGTGTTATTAAACACTTACCTTTCCTTTTCAATCTGCAGCACTATAATTTTCTGAAAATGCAATGCAATATGGCTACCTGGAGGTGTTCTGTACACTGAATGCCCCCCCCCCCCCCCCCGGAAACATGATTTCCTGCTTGTGTGATTGGCTCACCAATTTTCCCAGAAGTCTACACTAAGATACAAGTCAGATTTCAAACATCCCCTGCAACAAAAATGTAATTTTTGGTAAGATAGTTTCAATATTAAATAATGTCCAAAGGGATGCAGACCCAGCAGCTTTCCTTATTAGAGCACTGCAGGTGCACAGCTGATTGGTAATTATGAAACCAATCCCATTAAACTCACTTTCCCACATGGACACAGACAAACACACAGGGATTTCTTCAGAATAACAAAAGGTAGGAATCTGCAACAAAGTTTGTTTAAAACCTTGTAATGTACATAGATCACCCAGAGGGGAATGTTTTTTTTTTTTAACAAAAGTGGAGTTACGCTTTAAAGGTTCAGTCTGCAGGACTATCATCCAGATCCTGGCTTCACGATGAGTCATGAACTCGGAACAAACATAGATCCAGTAAAGTCTTAAGTGCCTGAACTTCCATCCTGCATGCTGGTTCTAGTTCAGCAATGAAATCAGGAGGTGAAGTAAGGATCAGGATGACAGCACCAAAACTTGCACCTATAAAACCAAAATAGTAATGGCAGCTTCCATCTTTTTATCTGTACAGGTTCCCTTTATGGGTTACAGTTAGATTTATTCTTTCATGGGAATGCTGGACAGAAATGCTGCTGTGCGGCTTCAGTTCTGACAAGTTCTATAAACTTTTATATATTTATCCAAGAGTGTTAACAAAAACGTTTAAGTCGACCAGTTTGTGATTGTGTTGATTGTTATCCTATAAATATTCAGTTGATAAAAGAATACAAAAAAGTTTTTAAAGAATAGTCACAAAAAGACTGCACAGAAGAAATTCAGAATGAACCATCTTACTTACCTATTAGGTATCATGCACCATTCCCAGTGATTCACCTGGAGGAGTAGAGCTGCTTTATGTGTTCTGAGTAATTACTGGTTTTGATCCCTTTTAAATAGGCTTCCTGGGGACGTCAGCGTTGTGACTTCGCCTACAGTAGGATAGAATTGCACAAATGTAAAATCACACATCTCTCTTGAAAGTCTAGAAGTACAACAAATGGCTCCACCTTTTCCATAAAAAAATAAGACAATCCTATATATATATATATATACACACATATAATATATATATATATATATATATATATATATATATATATATATATATATATATATATATATATATATATATATATATATTTATGGTCGGAGCCCTATGTCCGATATGGACATAGATAACACTTATAATAAAGATAAGACTTACCATCGGAAATAGACCTGGAAGTGTGGACTTACCATATGAAATGGACCTGAAAGTGTGCCTTGGTCTAATGGCCGGTATGCCAAAATAAGGGGGCATACCCTGGTTTTAAGAAATGATTATTCTGTAGAGAGAAATGAGATGAAATGAATGAAATGAAATGAATGCCTTGAAATGGGGATGGGAGGGTGGGTATCGCGCACAGGAAACCGACAAGCACCACAGGTGAGCGGGCTGCTTAAATACCCACCGGGCTCCTCCCATAAATTCAGGCCACCATACTGGCCTTCCTACTTATGGTCGGAGCCCTATGTCCGATATGGACATAGATAACACTTATAATAAAGATAAGACTTACCATCGGAAATAGACCTGGAAGTGTGGACTTACCATATGAAATGGACCTGAAAGTGTGCCTTGGTCTAATGGCCGGTATGCCAAAATAAGGGGGCAAAAACATTCAGGTAGGGGTATAATATATAATTGGTTTTCAGGTATTCATTGAGCCAATTTGGAGAATGCCTGTGCCATCTCTACTTGAGGATTGGGTATATACCGGGCGACGCAGGCTGATTTCCATCTGCCTAGTCTTTTGATGATGTGGTCTGGAACCCCCTGGCGGGTTGCTGCGGAGGCTGCTCCGATGCGGAAGGAGTGTCCGGAGTACTGACTGGGTTTAAGGTGAAGATTGCGGAGAAGTATCCTTATGTGTTTTACAAAGTGACATGCGTTTAAGGGTTTAACTGGGAATGGTAGAAGAGGACTGGTGTCCGATTGTTCAGGCAGGAGTGAGAGGAGACGGTTAAGTACGGTGACTGGACACCAGCTGTTATTGGTTCTGTAGAGGTGAATGTCCACTCCAGAGCCTGTTTCCTGGGTTTAAGAAACCTCGAGGTGAAGGATGAAACGGTCTGGGTGGCGAAGCAAGTGCCGTCTGCGTAATACTTGGTCTGTGGGGTGGTTATAGGTGAACCCGTAGTAAGCCAACTATATGGCTGCTTGTAGGACCGTGCTGGGCAGCAGACCGAATGGCGAAGTAGCCAGAATAGTCGACATATCCCTGAAGATGGGCCCCGTAATGGGTAAGCGCTTAGTACTGATCACTGGTTGTTGTTTCTGGATGCCCCTTAGGATGGCTCGTATAGCGTGTGATGAGAACAGTGAAGATTTTGTGGGGTCTTCCAGGGTCACGAAATGTTGTATGCCGGCTAGGTGTAGCCGAATGGTATTGTAAGATAAAGCCAGCTGAGTGTGGCAGTATGAAATGAAGGCCAGTACCTGTTTGACATCTATTGGTCCTTTACGGCAGGATGTGAGAAATTTATTGAACGCCTTTCAAGCTGTCTGGTAGGCTTTGAGTGTGTTATGAGAGAGTGAGTGATTGATGAGCTGCGTTGCTCCTTGTAAATGTTAAACTAGTCCAGGGTCAGTTGTGACCAGGCAGGGATAGGGGCCGACACTGGATCGGCTCCGGGAACCTGTTTGAAAAGGAGGTGTAGTTAGAACGTGGCAGTGCATCAGCAGCTAAATTGTGTCTGCCTGGAATAAATGCACAGTGTATGTTAAACTGATGCTGTAAGAACAGTTGTACCAATCTGCGCAGGAAGGACATGACTGCTGGGGAATTGGACCTGCCTTTGTTGATGTCTGCCGTGGCCTGATTGTCGGTGGTGAAGACTACGGTTTGCCCTGTCCAATGGTGACCCCAGAGTTGTGCAGCTGCCACCATGGGATAGAGTTCGAGGAGGGAAGATGTTTTGAATAAAGCCGGGTATCAACAGTATCTGTTGAGGCCAGGGTCCTGAAAACCAATGATGGCCAAAAATTGCAGCGAAACCTGTGGTGGCTGCAGCGTCTGTCACCACCTGGGGTGACAGGGCTGAAACCATGGGTATAATTAGGGATATGCCATTCCGGGAGGACGGAATTCGTCCCACATAGATAGGTCCGCTATTGCTGCGGAGTCTAGATTTAAGATCTGATCGGGGTCTTGTGTTTCTGGCAGGAATCTCAGCAGGCGTGACACGAAGGTGCGGCCTTGTGGAATAATTCGTATGGCGAAATTCAGCATTGCCAGGAGAGATTGCAACTGCTTCTTGGTACACCCCTTGGTGTGGGTGAATTTGTGAAGGACCGCCTTAATGCGGGTTAGTTTGTCGAGGGGGAGACTGGCTTGCATAGCGCAGGTGTCTAAGTTGGCCCCGAGAAAGGTGATGTTATGTGCTGGGCCTTCTACTTTGTGCTCGGTGATGGGAAGATTGGGTTTTCCGAATATCGCTCTGAGTTTGTCGAGGTCTCCTGGGGGCTTGCTGGGAGGTTCTATTAGTAGGAAGTCGTCCAGGTAATGGATGACTTTTGTCACTGAGCCTTGTGTAACAGTATCCAAGCAAGAGACTGAGCGAATGTGTCGAAGAGCCAAGGGCTGCTCTTCGAACCGAACGTCAGTTTTGTGGCCAAATAATATGCCTCCTTCCACTTGATGCCATGCCAGCACCAAAGGGATGGATGGATAGGCAGGAGCTTAAAGGCATCCGAGATGTCGGTTTTGGAAAGCCAGGCACCTGTACCTGCTTTGATGACTGCTTGTATCGGCATGTCTACGGAGGAATATTTTAGGGAGAATTCTTCGGAGGGAATCAGGGAATTGAGACTGGGGATGTGGGAAGAATGAGGCGCTGACAGGTGGTACTCCAAACGTAATTTATTTGTGAATTTGCCCTTGACAAGCCCCAAATAGGGCTGACTCTCCAAGTGCTGAAAGGGGGCTGAGTGAAAGGCCTATAACGTACTCTCGGTCTAGTTCTGTTTGTAAGAGCCGATCTATGGTTTGTTCGTCGATGGCTGCTGAACGAATATTCCCACATTCGTACGTACTGTGAGGTAGTGAAATGAGGCCTGTGTGAAAGCCGACAGAGGGGCCGTGAAGTCTTCGCTGCCGGCCTGTGACATGATTTGATCTGATGAGAATATCCTGTTTTTGAGCTCGTATATTTTTTTTTTTTTTTTTTTTGTGAGAACGAAATGATTCGAAATGTTTGCCTTGATGTTTGAAATGACTGAACTGCATGACAAAGGTCCGGCCTGGTCGTGTCGTGACTGATGCGACCGTGAACCGGGCTCTGGAGCATGTACTGAAATGAGGCAACAGAAGAAACATTGGTGCACACCGGGACGAATCGGTGCTTGTTTGATGCATCTGGATTCGAATCGGAGCGCAGCATGAAATGAAATGAGAGAAATGTCTACCTTGACCGAGGCTTGAATTGGTTGTGCCGTGTTTTGCGACTGGCAACCGACCGAGCTCTGGTATAGGTATGGAATTTTTTTTTTTTTTTTTTGAGGAAAATGAAAAGGTGACAATTCGTGAAGGGATTGCTAAGTAACTTGAAGCAATGATTTGTATGATGCTTGCAATCTTGTGACAATGAAATGATTCGAAATGTTTGCTTTGATTGTGAAATGAATGAACTGCATGACAGAGGTGCGGCCTGGTCGTGTCACGATTTGTTCGACCGTGAACCGGGCTCTGGAGCATGTATTGAAATGGGGCAACTGAAAATATTGGTGCTCCTGGGACGAATCGGTGCTTGTTTGATGCATCTGGATTCGAATAGGAGTGCAGTATTAAATGAAATGAGAGAAATGATTGTTTTGACCGCGGCTCGAATTGGTTGTGCCGTGTTAGCGACTGGCAACTAACCGAGCTCTGGTATAGGTATGAAATGCGATCGGAACCAGTGATGCATGCCGTGACGAATCGGTGCACCTCAGATGCGACTGGTTTCGAAACGGTGATGCGTTGTGGGAGTGAAATGGTAGAAATTGCATGACAGAGATGTGGATCAATCCCCCGATGTCTGCTATTAGCTATGATCTGGACTCTGGAGCATGTGTCAGAAATGTGGCCAATCCTGGGCACGCCGAGACGAATCGGTGCATTTTCATGCGACTGATTTCATGTCGGAATGTGATACGTGGAAATGAAATGATAACCATGACAGAGGTACAAATGACTGATAACGTAACTCTGGAGCATGTATAGAAATGAGGCCAATCCTGGGGCACGCCGAGATGAATCGGTGCATTTCATGCGACTGAATTCATGTCGGAACGTGATACATGGAAATGAAATGATAACCATGACAGAGGTACGAATGACTGATAAAACGTAACTCTGGAGCATGTATAGAAATGAGGCCAATCCTGGGGCACGCCGAGACGAATCGGTGCATTTTTCATGCGACTGAATTCATGTCGGGACGTGATACATGGAAATGAAATGATAACCATGACAGAGGTACGAATGACTGATAAAACGTAACTCTGGAGCATGTATAGAAATGAGGCCAATCCTGGGGCACGCCGAGACGAATCGGTGCATTTTTCATGCGACTGAATTCATGTCGGGACGTGATACATGGAAATGAAATGATAACCATGGCAGAGGTACGAATGACTGATAAAACGTAACTCTGGAGCATGTATAGAAATGAGGCCAATCCTGGGGCACGCCGAGACGAATCGGTGCATTTTTCATGCGACTGAATTCATGTCGGGACGTGATACATGGAAATGAAATGATAACCATGACAGAGGTACAATTGACTGACAATAACGTAACTCTGGAGCATGTATAGAAATGAGGCCGTAATAACTGGGGCACACCGGAACGAATCGGCGCATCTTTGGTGCGTCTGGATTCGAATCGGAGCGCGGTAGGTGACTGAAATGAGAAATGATTTGAAAATGTCAGAAGTGAGTTTAGAAATGTTTTCAGAAATGAGAAATGATTTGAAATGTCCGAAATGAGTTCAGAAATGTTTTCAGAAATGAGAAATGATTTGAAATGTCCGAAATGAGTTTAGAAATGTCTCAGAAATGAGAAATGATTGGTATCGAACTAACTTGATTTGATAATTTACAAAATTGCGACTGGCTATGGCTGTCTACTGATACCGACATGCTAGAAATGAAGCGACGTCAGCGTCGCTGTGCTATCGAATTTGTAACATATCGAAAGTACGAGCGATATACATTGCAGTTTGTGAGATGCGGGTGAAACGAAATTTGAACTCACGGTTTAGTGACATGATATGAAAAACGAAAAGTCCGACGGGACCTTACCTGCGACAGCCAAGCCAGACGCGTGGTACAAACTATAAACGAAAACGCGGATTTCGAAAGTTTTGAGTACGGAGTATCGAATACGGGAACTTGTGAGGCAAGAACTTGCGGACGCTGGTATATCGAATAGTCGGCTTAGTGACGTATATCGCGCACAGGAAACCGACAAGCACCACAGGTGAGCGGGCTGCTTAAATACCCACCGGGCTCCTCCCATAAATTCAGGCCACCATACTGGCCTTCCTACATATATATATATATATATATATATATATATATAAATATAAATATAAATATATATATATATATATATATATATATATATATATATATATATATATATATATATATATATAAACAGTATATCACAAAAGTGAGTACACCCCTCACATTTCTGTAAATATTTTATTATATCTTTTCATGTGACAACACTGAAGAAATGACACTTTGCTACAATGTAAAGTAGTGAGTGTACAGCTTGTATAACAGTGTAAATTTGCTATCCCCTCAAAATAACTCAACATACAGCCACTAATGTATAAACCGCTGGCAACAAAAGTGAGTACACCCCTAAGTGAAAATGTCCAAATTGGGCCCAATTAGCCATTTTCCCTCCCTGGTGTCATGTGACTCGATAGTGTTACAAGGTCTCAGGTGTGAATGGGGAGCAGGTGTGTTAAATTTGGTGTTATCGCTCTCACTCTCTCATACTGGTTACTGGAAGTTCAACATGGCACCTCATGGCAAAGAACTCTCTGAAGATCCGAAAAAAGAATTGTTGCTCTACATAAAGATGGCCTAGGCTATAAGAAGATTGCCAAGACCCTGAAACTGAGCTGCAGCACGATGGCCAAGACCATACAGCGGTTTAACAGGACAGGTTCCACTCAGAACAAGCCTCGCCATGGTCGACCAAAGAAATTGAGGGCACATGCTCAGCGCCATATGTAGAGGTTGTCTTTGGGAAATAGACATGTGAGCATACCTTCCAACATTTTGAGATGGGAATGAGGGACACCTACTAACAAATGTATGTAGGCATAGGACACGCCTCCTGCCACACCCCCTTAAAAGAGAATTAACCCAAAAAAAATGTTAATTAAATCCACAAGGACTTTTTTTTACCACTACTATTCCTTTATATTGGCTTTTAAAATGTACAAATGCAGCAATTTAGAAATCAGATGAAAGGTTTAGCACTAGGAAACCCTTTTTGAAAGATAAAAAGTGTATTTTTTATACAACTATATAGATCAGACCAAAATGAGGGACAAATGAGGAGGAATGAGGGACAGAGGGACATTGCTCCAAATCAGGGACAGTCCCTCGAAATCAGGGACAGTTGGGAGCTATGTAAGAGTGCTGCTAGCATTGCTGCAGAGGTTGAAGGGGTGAGGGGGTCAGCCTGTCAGTGCTCAGACCATACGCCGCACACTGCATCAAATTGGTCTGCATGGCTGTCGTCCAAGAAGGAAGCCTCTTCTAAAGATGATGCACAAGAAAACCTGCAAACAGTTTACTGAAGACAAGCAGACAAAGAACATCAATTACTGGAACCATGTCCTGTGGTCGGATGAGGCCAAGATAAACTTATTTGGTTCAGATGGTATTTATAAGATAGAATGAGTCCAGAGACGGGTAACAAAAATGGTGAAAGGTCTGGGGGATAAAACATATAAGTAGAGACTTCAGGAACTTAATATGTACAGTCAGGAGGAAAGAAAGAAAAGGGGAGACATGATTGAAACCTTTAACTACATCCAGGGTTTGAATACGGTTCAAGAGGGCAGTATATTCAATATGACACTAAAACCAAGAACACAGGAGGAAGATTCAAAACTAAATAAAAGAAGTATTATATAAGAGTAGTTGATGCTTAAAATAGACTTCCATCAGAGGTAGAAACAGTAAGTGAATTTAAACATGCTTGGGACAAACATAGGTCTCATACGAGTGGCGGCCTGTTCATAAGGGGCACCCCTGCCGCCCCCTAATCCATGCGCTCGGCCCCTACTCTTCATGCAGGGCGCAAGACGCATGGATTTCAATGGGGATTTTTTTTGAAGCACATGATTAGAGCCTGAGGCTCTAATTGGCTTCAAAAAAGGGTGGGCTCGGGGCGCAGAGCACCACCCAGTTTTGTGACAATAGCAAATTAATATTCACTATTGTCTTCCTAATTCTCCTCCCGGCCAATCAGGAAGTGGGTTCAGGGAGTTGGCAGGCTCAATGGACCACTTAGCTTTTTGCTGCCTCTTCAATGTTCCCTTGTTTTATGACATCACAGAGGCTGGAAGTGGAGAAAAATCTCTCCAACTGAGATATATACAGAAATAAAAACCTTACAAAAATTGTAATTCTTTCCAGTTCCATTCAAAATTTAAAAAAGTGTTTGTTTTGAGTGAGGCTTTATGCCCTACAGGGCATATCTACTATGTCCAAGGTCTTCAAGCAGGTAAACTCCAGACCAACATATAAAAACACTACTTAATTCATTCATGTATTTCTTCAACACTCTTTTATGGAACCATTTAACAATTTCTTTAGTGTATTTACCTCAAATCTGCCTGAGTTGTCCTGTGCCAGGTAATGGTTGAAAAAGAAGCTTGCAGTGAGAGCATCTGCTCTTTATGATGGTGTTCTCTAATATTCCAAAGAGCTGACAAGATAGGACAATGATATAGAGGAAGTGTCTCTCAACCTTTATTCAGTCAATGAACCTTTTAAAATTCTGCACAGTCTCAAGGCACCCCATTCAAAAATGTAGAAATCTGAACTATTAGTTTTACATCACAGGAGCATCCCCACACTTAAGACACCCAACATTAGAGGTGATATATTCTTTCAATGCAAATACACTTTTGAACACTGCTAATAACTAATATTTTAGCATTTCATCTTCCTCAATTTCTCTCCCCCATGCAGATAACATGACCCTATTGCTAACAGAGAGGGTCAGGGAGGTCAAACAAAAATGCTGTGCAGATGCCCAAATGTCCTCCTTATCAACCAATGACATAAGCCATGGTTGGGATGCTGGCGGCTGGCCAGCACAGTGCTCAAGATTGGAATGAAAACCTGTGGCTTTGTGTAACAAAGAAGCGTGTTTGATTCACCCGCTGGTTTGTACACAATTTTTGGGCAATTTGGGGCAATTTTTAAGCATTTTTCCAAGGCACCCCTGAAGAACCCAGAAGGCACCCTGGTTGATATAGAGTGTGCAGAATTGCACAAAAGTTACCTATTTTGGCTATTTAGTTACAAAGTACAGCAAAGTGCTCAGTATGTGGGTTATCCATCTAATTTCCATTACGTGCACTGAAAGCAAGTACCTGCTTGGACACTATTACTTTCCTCTAGTTTTTGTACATTAGGTCCACAGTCTTGGATGATGAATCATGTACAAATTCAATGGAAACTAAATCTGCTGTAGATCATGTCAGCCTGTATTGTATTAAGGAAACGAGCAGTGAAAAACATGGCTGAAGGCCTTGAAACGCGACCTGTCCATTAATAGCAAGTGTGTTAGGAAAAAGCTTGACAATAAGAAGGATGTGTCGCCATATTATTTGATGATACTTTACAATGTATAGGCTACTTGTTTTTTTTTTATAAAGTGCAATAAACAACCCTTTAAATAAAAAGTCAATACAAACCCGATATTTCAAGATTCATATCAAAGGGTTCATATACTATATTAAAAACATGTCTGCAGGTCGTGAAATATGACCCACTTAACAATAGGAAGCACATTCACAAGTATTTAGAGTCATTATAATTAAGAAATCTTTTACAGATACCCCATACTGTTTTTTATGTGTGGGCTACCTTGGGTACATGTGAGTTTAATGCAACTGATAGTGTCAGAGGAAGTGGCTCTTAAAAATTATAGTGACACTAAACAATAGCTTTATTCTTCAAATACACTATTTTGCCAAAAGTATTGGGACACCTGCCTTTACACGCACCTGAACTTTAATGGCATCCCAGTCTTATGCCCCTTACACACGGTCGGATTTTCCGATGGTAAATGTCCGATCGGAGGGTGTTGTCGGACATTCCGACCGTGTGTTTCGGCTCCATCGGACATTTTCCATCGGATTTTCCGACACACAAAGTTTGAGAGCAGGCTATAAAATTTTCCGACAACAAAATCCGATCGCGTCAATTCCGACCGTGTGTGGCCAGTTCCGACGCACAAAGTGCCACGCATGCTCAGAAAAAATTCCGAGACGGAACAGCTCGGTATGGTAAAATTAGCGTTCGGAATAGATACAGCACTTTCGTCACGCTGCAATGTAAAAAATGGTTTAATACAGCGCACTCTCTTCTTCTTTATAATGTTAGAAGAATGAAGTCGTTTTGCTGCTCATATTCACACAGACTTCTCACAAACTTCTTTCTTTATTATTTATCGGGATTCCCTCAATATACTTTGATTTGTCACATCTGACCAATTTTTTTTTTGTTTGTTTTTAATTGTAAAAAATTTTTTTTCAAGGCTGTTTTTGTTTACAAATTTTTTATGCTTTTTAATAAAGAATATTTTTGTGTGTGTTTTGTGTGTCAAGTTACCACAACACCATTGATATCTTGTATTATTCAATCTCAATGAGATTGTTTGGTGTTGGTGTCCCTTGTTAATTTCACATTGTATTTTTGAAATGTACCTGCCTCCCATAGGCGTGCGCACGGGGTGTGCCGGGTGTGCCTGGGCACACCCTAATCACCCCGTCCGGTGTCCAGAGATTTGCCCCAAAATGATGCATCCAAGAGAGTGTGTGGCCCCCCGCTGCCTATGAAACAGTTTCACAGGCAGCAGAGCGTGAGAATTGCCAGAGCTGTTCAGTGTATGAAACTGTCAGCTAATGACACTGCATGCAGGGAGAGACACCAGCTGTCAAAATGTCGGGGTGATGTCGGGGGTGGGCGGGACAGAACGGCCATCAAACACCAGCCAATGGGATGGGGTCTGGGCGGGCCGCTACATTTATGTGGCCCCGCCCCCTCTCTGAAGCAGCTCAAACATTGGCTTGTGTTTATAGCGCTTGGTCCCGCCCACTCCCGACATCGTGGCTGAGTTGTAAGTCATCACAACTCAGCTGCGATGTCAGGGGTGGGCGGGATCAAGCGCCAACACCAGCCAATGATTGGGCTGCTTCAGAGAGGGGGCGGAGCCAGAGAAATGTAGCGGCCCGCCCAGACCCATCCTATTGGCTGGTGTTTGGTAACTGTTCAGTCCCGCCCACCACCAGCATCACCGCTGACTTTTAACAGCTGGTGTCTGTCCCTGCATGCAGTGTCATTATCTGACAGTTTCATACACTGAACAGCTCTGGCAATTCTCACCATCTCCTGAATGTGAAACTCCCCCTCTCTCCTATCTGTGCCACCCACTGCTGCCTATCAGTGCCAACCAATGATGCCAATCAGTGCCAACCAATGCTGCCTATCAGTGCCAACCAATGCTGCCAATCAGTGCAAACCAATGCTGCCAATCAGTGCCAACCAATGCTGTCTATCAGTGCCAACCAATGCTGCCAATCAGTGCAAACCAATGCTGCCAATCAGTGCCAACCAATGCTGCCAATCAGTGCCAACCAATGCTGCCAATCAGTGCCAACCAATGCTGCCTATCAGAGCCAACCAGTACTGCCTATCTGTGCCAGTGCTGCTTATCAGTGCCAACCAATTCTGCCTATCAGTGCCAACCATTGTAAACCAGTGCTGCCTATCAGTGCAAACCAGTGCCGCCTATCAGTGCCAACCAATGTTGCCTATCAGTGCCAATGTTGCCTATCAATGCCAACCAGTACTGCCTATCTGTGCCAGTGCTGCTTATCAGTGCCAACCAATTCTGCCTATCAGTGCCAACCAGTGCTGCCTATCAGTGCAAACCAGTGCTGCCTATCGGTGCCAACCAATGCTGTAAATCAGTGCCAACCAATGCTGTCAATCAGTGCCAACCAATGCTGCCTATCAGTGCTGCCTATCAGTGCCCATAAGTGCTGCCCATCAGTGCTGCCAATCAGTGCCCATCAGTGCTGCATATCAGTGCCCATCAGTGCTGCCTATCAGTGCCAATCAGTGCTGACAATTAGTGCCCATCAGTGCTGCCAGTCAGTGCCCATCAGTGCTGCCAATCAGTGCCAACCAATGCTGCCTATCAGTGCCAACGAATGCTGCCAATCAGTGCCAACCAATGCTGCCTATCAGTGCCAACCAGTACTGCCTATCCGTGCCAGTGCTGCTTATCAGTGCCAACCAATTCTGCCTATCAGTACCAACCATTGCAAACCAGTGCTGCCTATCAGTGCAAACCAGTGCTGCTTATCAGTGCCAACCAATGCTGCCTATCAGTGCCATTGCTGCTTATCAGTGCCAACCAATGCTGCCTATCAGTGCCAACCAGTACTGCCTATCTGTGCCTGTGCTGCTTATCAGTGCCAACCAATTCTGCCTATCAGTGCCAACCAGTGCTGCCTATCAGTGCAAACCAGTGCTGCCTATCAGTGCCAACCAATGCTGCCTATCAGTGCCAACCAATGCTGTAAATTAGTGCCAACCAATGCTGCCTATCAGTGCTGCATATCAGTGCCCATCGGTGCTGCCTATCAGTGCCAATCAGTGCCCATAAGTGCTGCCCATCAGTGCTGCCAATCAATGCCCATCAGTGCTGCATATCAGTGCCCATCAGTGCTGCATATCAGTGCCCATCAGTGCTGCATATCAGTGCCAATCAGTGCTGACAATTAGTGCCCATCAGTGCTGCCTATCAGTGGCACCTACCAGTGCCCATCAGTGCTGCCAGTCAGTGCCCATCAGTGCAGCCTATCAGTGCCCATCAGTGCTTCCAATCAGTGCTGTCTATCAGTGCCAATCAGTGTCCATCAGTGCTGCCAATCAGTGCTGCGAATCAGAGCCTATCAGTGCCCATAAGTGCTACCAATAAGAGCCCATCATTGATGCATAAAAGTGCCCATCAGTGCCACCTATCAGTGCCAATCAGTGCCCATTAGTGCCAATCAGTGCTGCCTATCAGTGCCACCTATCAGTGCATAACAGTGCTACCAATTAGTGCCCATCAACGCTGCCAATCAGTGCAGCCTATTAGTGCCCATCAGTGCTGCCTATCAGTGCCCATTAGTGCTGCCTTAGCAGGGATGGTGGAAACCCCTCTACAGATAATTGCAATACAAATTACCTTCGAGTGCAACAACTTTTTAGTTGGGAGGTTCACACCATTATAGCACTTTGGATTTTTGATTTTTTAGAGTGTTACACTTAATTGTATATGTTTTAGTTACAGTTATAATGTGAATTATTGCACTTGAAGTTAATTTCCCACCACCCCTGCTAAGTCCATGTCTTTATGGACCTTGCTTTGTGCACTGGTGCGCAGTCATGTTGGAAGGGGCCATCCCCAAACTGTTCCCTCAAAGTTGAGAGCATAAAATTGTCCAAAATGTCTTGGTATGCTGACGCCTTAAGAGTTCCCTTTACTGGAACTAAGGGGCCAAGCCCAACCCCTGAAAAACAACTCCACACCATAATCCCCCGTCCATCAAATGATTTGGACCAGTGCACAAAGCAAGGTCCATAAAGACATGGATGAGCGAGTTTGGGGTGGAGGAACTTGACTGACCTGCAAAGAGTCCTGACCTCAATCAAATAGAACACCTTTGGGATGAATTTGAGTGGAGACTGCGAGCCAGGCCTTCTTGTCCAACATCAGCGCCTGACCTCACAAATGCCCTTCTGGAAGAATGGTCAAACATTCCCATAGATACACTCCTAAACCTTGTGGACAGCCTTCCTAGAAGAGTTGAAGTTTTTATAGCTGCAAAGGGTGGGCCAACTCAATATTGAACCCTATGGACTAAGACGGCATTAAAGTTCATGTGCGTGTAAAGGCAGGCGTCCCAATACTTTTGACAATATATATATATATATATATATATATATATATATATATATATGTATGTGTGCTTGAGCTTTCGGGTGCACACCCTAATGCAATAGGCTGTGCACGCCTATGCTGCCTCCTCACAAACAAACTGTCCTTTTTGAAGGAAAACACACATAGGCGAGTATAATTGAAACAAAAATTCCTTTATTAAGGGCTCACAACCAAACAAAGAGGGAGGCAACACTGGAGAAACAGCTGAAATTGGTGAAGCCTTTGTACCCCAGGGCACACATCAATTATTTTACTGCAAAATTGGTGGCCTGAGGAGTCCATATATAAGGGAGGGCAGTCTGGTCCAGAAGTCCCAGAGATCCGGAAAGCAGCAGATGACATGTATGTCCCCAGGCTGTGGTCATACAAGAGACTGCAGCTTTTGTCAGACCAGACTGAACCCAGGGTCATCACTCTCTGGTCTTCCTTCCACGCTTCCTTCTACGCTGTGGCTCTGGTGGTGGAGTTGCGGCAGCAGGAGGAGGAGGAGGAGGATGGTCCAACTCAGTCACGTCGGTCTTGGGTGTGATTTCGCCACTCACCCCCTTAGTTAGGACTTTATAAATAAGTTGCTCACACATGAGGCGTTGACCCTCCTGCATGCACTTCAGTTTGGTGGCAGCCATGCAGGCAAAGGCCTCTTCAGGAGTGGTTAAGGATCTGAGGGATGCAGAAGCCTCCTGAATGAGCCTGAGCGCTGAATCCTGCATGTGAGTCGCCTTCCTCGCTCTTTTGTATGGAAGGCGGAGGGGAGGAACCTGCGATTCTGTCAGGCTGCGACTGGTCCCAGGCTTCTCCTGGCTGCAACTTAGCCCCGCCTCCTCCTGGCTGCCACATTCCACAGCCTCCTTCTGGCTGAGGCTTTCCTGTGTTTGAAAAATGGACATAGTTTTAGTTTTTGGCTCATCAATCACAAACAATTTTCAGCTCATGACTGTTGCAAATTGAATGTTAACAAATATAACAGACTATCATTCTGAGACCAGCATTTTTCATTCTTGTCTCAAATATTTTTGCCCACTACTGCCTATTGATATGTAAAACACTTTAATAAATCAGAAATTAGTGATCAATAATGACATCTAGTAAAGATCATTTATTTATTGACCAGAAATCTGTAGAAGAATGCTATACCTGACTCCATCTGGGCTCCTCCACTTCTTCCTGGCTGGAAGTCCCAGGTTGGACATCGGAAGCCTCAGCTGGGGTGGAAGGAAGAGTGGACGGAAGAGTGAAGAGGGATTCCCTGACTTCAGTGTGGTCTGACAGAAATCGCAGTCTCTCATAGTACCACAGCCTGGGGACATAAACGTCATCTGCTCCAGCTCCGGATCTCTGAGAATCCGTGACCTTCTTGCGCTCCCTAAGATAAGTGCTCCTCAGGCCACCAATTTTGGTTTTTAAATAGGGGATGGTTGCTGTGGGGACCACCGGCTTCACCAACTCCAGCAGTTTCTCCAGCGCTGCCTGTCTCTTTTGTTTATGATTATAATGCGGATGTTTCACCTGCCACAGACAGGGCAGCTCCCTGTACTTGTCTATGAACAGGGGGAGGAAGTTGTGGTCATTGAAGCCATCCATTTTATCTGCAAGACACAACACAAGATAAACCCTAATGTCATGCGAAACTCTCCTAATCTTGTTACAATATAGGCCTCAATCCAGAAGCAGTATAGTCCCAAGTTTAGATCTTACCTTCGTTATCATGATCGTCGCCTCCTATACTACTTCCTCAGCTCACAGATCGTACGTACTACGCACGCATGTTACACTTTATACACACTGCGCATGCGTGTAACTCCGCCCGCCCCTGACGTTCTTTCTGGTCTATTCCCCGCCCCTTTTTGTTCGGCGCAGTGGGGGAAGAGCACATGCCGGAGACACAGCAGGTGCGTGCTAATTACACCAATGAGGAGGAGGAAAGCCCGGAGCCGGAAACGTCTGGATTCAGAAGGAGACGTTTTAAGGCATCAAATATGTCCTCTGGGGAGATGTTGGAGATGGTGGACATCCTGAAGAAGGCCGACTATGACGGGAAGTATGGACCTTACCTCAACCCCAATGTCAGAAAGGCCAAGATCATGGCGAAAGTGGTCAAAAGTCTGCACCGGAATTTCGGGGTACGACGATCGAAAGATCAGCTCAGGAATCGGTGGTCGGACCTGAAATTAAGATACACGAGCAGTACAGAAAGATCCGGAGAGTGCTGCAAAAAAGTAAGTAGTTGTCCTGTGTTCCTATTCTTTTTGTGTTTATTACGTTCGTGCTGCTCCATGTGCTTTTCTGAACTGTTGTACAGTTTAAAATGGCAACTTTCATGTTCATGGGCACATTATTCATTCGTATCAAACATTTTTCTTTCGGCCTATAAAACACCATTGTTTTGGCCATATGCATTTGACCACATTTTTTAGGGCCTACTTGTGTGAAAATAATTTGGTTGTGTAGCTGTGTTTGTTACTAGAATGAAATGCAAACTAGATTCTGTGTAAGGAGAGGACACTCAGCAGCTGTTTACACATCTGGACGCTGGAGCACTAGTGTGGGACACAAGAACACCCTTTTTATTAGGGGGTCCACACAGGTGCTCCAGTGTATACTATAGGGGGGTCTCCATCTGTGAAGCTTGTACAAAACAGGTACAGTATTGAAGTTTGACAAAGGACCCAAAATATGTCTTCATCTTGGAACTCTGCCAAAATAGACAATTGTACCCCACTTCCAAGCAATGTTTCATATTTATAGTTCTGCCATCAAATATCTGTGTGCTAAGTATACAATTTTTTTGTCACAGACTCGGAGGACACCCCTCATCCGAGGAGACCAGAGACCCCCCACCTCTGGAAGAAGGGGAAATCAACCCAGAACAAGCAGAGCAGGAGGAGGAAGACGTGGTGGAAATTGTCACCACAACAGGTGAGTGTCTGCGACCACAGGCTCAGGTAAGAGATGGATGCCGGCATATTTATAATACATGTTGTTTTTTGGTTTCTATGTTTTTAGGTGATCGTGATGTTGTGGATCCAGATCCTTTCACCTCGGAAAGTGCACAGATCCTGATTGGGGAGATCATGGGGTGTAATGTTGCATTGGAAAACATCACTAAAAACATCAATGATGTTATTCAAAAAAAATAAGAACATCATTGATGTTTTGGGGAGAGTTTAAAACCCCTCCAAATCTCTTTCTTTTATGGTGTGCTACAATTTTAAAATTTTTAGTCGAATTTTCGAAAAGCCAAATTTAGAAGAGGCACACAGTGTGTCAACATGTGCTATCTGCTATCACGGGAGATCAATGGACACGTTTTGAGGGTGCAACCCCTTCCTCAATAATAAAGTAGCTGAGAGGAAGGGGTTGCTCCCCCAAAGCACGTCCCTTGATCCCCCGTGATGGCAGCTAGCACATGTTGACATTCGTAAATTGGTGTGCATCTTCAAAATTTGGCTTTTCCGGGGGTGACTTCACCCCATCTGAACGCAATATCAAACACAGTTCCTAAATACTCATGTCTGATATTGCCTTCAAATTCTACCAAATGTGAACTTTGTAAGTTCAAGATTTGTGTCTTTCTTGTTGTTTTGAAACATGCCTGTTTTATCTTAAATGGACATTTCTACTTTTTCTGATGCCACCCCAAAAATTGTTATACAACAAACATGTTGTTTTTTTTAAAAAAACCTTGTCAAAATGCACATGTGATTCTGCAGGTAATAAAAAGATTGTTAAGCAAAAATGTGTGGATAATTGTCTCAACGCTACAACACTTTTGTGGTGCTCTAATTGCTGCTTTCTGTGACAATGGGTGTTATTTCATAAGGGCAAATCCACTTTGCACTACAAGTGCAGTTTCAGTGCAGTTTCAAGTGCACTTGTAGTGCAAAGTGTCTTTGCCTTTAGTAAATAACACCCAACAGTGCTTTGTATAAGGTTACACAATCATGCCATTTTCAGGACTCACCACATTTCTGTCAGGTTCAGCTAAAACAAACACAAACAGTAAATGTCACCAAAGATTTGAATTTTTTTGTTTTTTTAATTTGATAAAGGTTTCACACATTGTCTGGCATATTGATAGCCCCCCTACCTGCAAAGAATTCAAGGTATCTTAGCCGGGACATCATGGGCACTCAGGGAGGGCAAGCCAGGACGGCCACTTTCAAGCGCCGTCAGGGTTGGTTCATTTTGCATTCCGGCTTCAGGCCCAACTGAGCCAGCATAGTTGGCAGAATGTTGCCGTAAAAAGTTGTGTAGAACACAGTGCGCCAGGATAATGTGATTCAGTTTGTACTCCGCCATATGTATGGGTGTAAGAAATAGGCGGAACCGGCTGGCCATGATTCCAAACGTGTTTTCCACCACTCTTCTGGCTCTGGCCAGCCGGTAATTAAAAACCTTCTGGTCCGGGTTGAGGGTCCTTATCAGGAATGGCCACATAAGATGGTCCTCCAGTGCAAATGCTTCATCCGCAACGAAGACGAATGGGAGTCCTTCCACATTGCCTTCTGGAGATGGCAAGTCCAAGCTGCCATTCTGGAGACGCCTGTAGAACTCCGTCTGGGCGATGGCTCCACCATCAGACATCCGGCCATTCTTCCCCACGTCCACATACAGGAACTCATAAGTAGCCGACACCACCGACAACATCACAATACTATTGAACCCCTTATAATTATAATAGTACGACCCCGAGTTGGGTGGTGGGTGGGATGATGTGGACTTGTTTCCCATCAATTGCCCCTCCGCAGTTAGGAAAGTCCCACCGCTGGGCAAAGTGGGAGGCCACAGTCTGCCATTCCTGTGGCGTGGAAGGAAACTGTGGAGGAAAACAAAAAAAAATAGTCTTTTTGCACATTAAAACATGGAAAGCAGATTAGACACAAACATTCTTGGCCAACATCAAGATAACATTTATTAACCACCTCAATACAGGGCACTTTCACCACCTTCCTGCCCAAGCCATTTTTCAGTTTTCACCGCTGTCACAATTTGAATGACAATTGCGCGGTCATGTTACATAGTTACATAGTTAGTCAGGTTGAAAAAAGACACAAGTCCATCCAGTCCAACCATAAAAAAAAAAAAAAAAAAAAAATAAAAAAAAATAAAAAAAAAACGTACAATCCAATATACCCAATACTATACCCACAGTTGATCCAGAGGAAGGCAAAAAACCCCAGCAGAGCATGCTCCAATTTGCTACAGCAGGGGAAAAAATTCCTTCCTGATCCCAGAGAGGCAATCGGATTTTCCCTGGATCAACTTTACCTATAAATGTCAGTACCCAGTTATATTATGTACATTTAGGAAAGTATCCAGGCCTTTCTTAAAGCAATCTACTGAGCTGGCCAGAACCACCTCTGGAGGGAGTCTATTCCACATTTTCACAGCTCTTACTGTGAAGAAACCTTTCCGTATTTGGAGATGAAATCTCTTTTCCTCCAGTCGTAAAGAGTGCCCCCTTGTCCTCTGTGTTGACCGTAAAGTGAATAACTCAACACCAAGTTCACTATATGGACCCCTTATATATTTAAACATGTTGATCATATCCCCCCTTATTCTCCTCTTCTCAAGAGTGAACAAATTCAGTTCCTCTAATCTTTCCTCATAGCTGAGCTCCCCCATGCCTCCTTTCAGTTTGGTTGCCCTTCTCTGCACTTTCTCCAGTTCCCCGATATCCTTTTTCAGAACTGGTGTCCAAAACTGAACTGCATATTCCAGATGAGGTCTTACTAATGATTTGAACAGGGGCAAAATGATATCTCTCTCTCTGGAGTCCATACCTCTCTTAATACAAGAAAGAACTTTGCTCGCTTTGGAAACCGCAGCTTGGCATTGCATGCTATTATTGAGCTTATGATCTACCAAAACCCCCAGATCCTTCTCCACTACAGATTCCCCCAGTTGTACTCCCCCTAGCATGTATGATGCATGCATATTCTTAGCCCCCAAGTGCATAACTCTACATTTCTCAACATTAAACCTCATCTGCCACACAGTCGCCCAATTAGACAGAGCATTGAGGTCAGCTTGTAAATTGGAGACATCCTGTAAGGACGTTATTCCACTGCATAGCTTGGTGTCATCTGCAAAGACAGAAATGTTACTTTTGATCCCAGACCCAATATCATTTATAAAGATATTAAAGAGTAAGGGTCCCAGCACTGAACCTTGGGGTACACCACTGATAACCTTAGACCATTCAGAGTAAGAATCATTAACCACTACTCTCTGAATTCTGTCTTTTAGCCAGTTTTCTATCCATTTACAAACTGATATTTCCAAGCCTGTAGACTTTAACTTACACATGAGCCGTGTGTGCGGAACTGTATCAAACGCTTTTGCAAAATCCAAATAAACCACGTCCACAGCCACCCCTCTGTCCAAGGTTTTACTTACCTCTTCATAAAAAGAAATCAGGTTTGTCTGACAACTTCTGTCTTTCATGAACCCATGCTGTCTGTTGCTTAAAATGTTTTTTTCCAGCAAGAACTCGTCTATGTGGTCTTTTATTAAACGCTCCAGTATCTTCCCGACTATAGAAGTTAAACTAACAGGTCTATAGTTACTTGGTAAAGACTTTGATCCCTTTTTAAATATAGGCACCACGTTCGCCCTGCGCCAATCCAGCGGTACTATTCCCGTCATTAATGAGTCCCTAAAAATTAGATACAATGGCTTTGAAATTACAGAGCTCAATTCTTTTAGGATCCGTGGGTGGATGCCATCAGGTCCAGGTGCTTTATCCACCTTTATTCTGTCTAAATATTTCTGGACCATATCCCTTTTGAGCCATTGTGGATCATTGGGGGCTGTGTCAATACCACCCCCATTATGGACATGAACTTCCCCATGCTCTTTTGTATACACAGAGCTGAAGAAAGTATTTAATAAATTAGCCTTCTCCTTGTCCCCAGTCACCCACTCTAGATTATTTTGTAAAGGGCCTACATGCTCAGACCTGACCTTTTTACTATTAATATATTTGAAGAATTTTTTGGGGTTTGTCCTACTATTTTTTGCGATCTCTCGTTCATTTTGAATTTTTGCACCCTTGATTTCCTTTTTACATATTCTGTTAAATTCTTTGTAGCATTTAAATGACACTAGTGTTCCTTCATTTTTATATTTTTTAAAAGCTCTTTTCTTATTGTTTATAGCTTTTCTAACTTTGACCGTGAGCCACATAGGTTTTCTTTTTAGCCTTTTAAACTTATTGCCCATGGGAATATACTTTGCAGTGAGGTCCCAAACAGTCTTTTTTAAGAATTCCCATTTCTGTTCTGTGTTTATCGCTGCCAATATTCCCTCCCAGTCTAAATCCTGGAGAGCAGCCCTCATCCTTGGAAAATTTGCTCTCTTGAAGTTAAGTGTTTTTATCTTTCCCTTATGTATTTCTTGTTTACAGCTAACATCAAATGAAATCATGTTATGGTCACTGCTACCCAGGTGTTCCTTTATCTGCACATTAGTAATAAGCTCTGCATGGTTTGAGATTACCAGGTCCAACGGAGCTTCATTCCTAGTTGATGTTGATGTTATACTGCACCCTAATGAAATTGTTATCATTTTTTCCCCACAAATAGAGCTTTCTTTTGATGGTATTTGATCACCTCTGCGGTTTTTATTTATTGCGCTATAAACAAAAGAAGAGGGACAATTTTGAAAAAACACAATATTTTTTACTTTTTGCTATAATAAATATCCAATTTTTTTTTTTTTTAAGAATTTTTTTCCTCAGTTTAGGCCGATATGTATTCTTCTACATATTTTTGGTAAAAAAAAAATCGCGATAAGCGTATATTGATTGGTTTGCGCAAAAGTTATAGCATCTACAAAATAGGGCATAGATTTATAGCATTTTTATTTATTTATTTATTTTTTACTAGTAATGGCGGCGATCTGTGATTTTTATTGTGACTGCGATATTGCAGCGGACATATCGGACACTTTTGACACATTTTTGGGACCATTCACATTTATACAGCGATCCGTGCTATAAAAATGCATTGATTACTGTGTAAATGTGACTGGCAGGGAAGGGGTTAACACTAGGGGGCGATCGAGGGGTTAATGTATGACCTAGGGAGGTGATTCTAACTGTGGTAGGAGGGGACTCACTAGGGGAGGAGACCGATCGGTGTCCCTATGTACAAGGGACACACCATCGGTCTCCTCTCCTCTCTGACAGGACGTGGATCTGTGTTTACATACACAGATACACGGTTCTGCTCTGTACACTTCATTGAGAGATGCATGCCTAAATAATGGGTCTTACTTTGAACAGCCCCTCCTTAGTTACACTATTGGCAGCCCAGTGGACAGGTAAGAAGTGTCATAATACAAAGATATAAATACACACTTTACACATTTGAGCACATTTGGACATTCTGCTATTACCTATCAAGATAATAATAGGATACAAAAACTTTAAACATTATCATTTGAAAGTATACAGGCAGGCCCTTGCACTACATGCTTTGGGGAATTCATCCATACATCTGACCACAAAAGAGATGGGTATAGTGTGTATGGGTTTGGCAAAGTCAGCAGATAGATGATTGAGGATAGATAGAGAATTGTTATCAGCTGACTTAGCAGTTGGGGGGAGGGAGGGTTCAAAATGATTTGGGGACCCCTAAAAAAAGCCTCTGGCACTCTGCCTGAATTTAAAGCACAAATCACATTTAAAAACATTTTAGGGGTGTTTGGGGTAAAGCACTACTATGGAGCTGATAAAATACATTGTTAAGTGACTACATGAGGTGAATATAGGGCCAGGAGAGCATGCTGGGGAGGTAAGTGAAGGCAAATATGTATGAAGGACAAAAAAAATAATTACATAAAAATCCAGCATGCATGAGAACAAAGGGGACATTCACAGCATATTCCAATCATGGTAACTAGGGAATGAGGAAAGAAATACAATATATTAGCAAACATTCAATACAATAAAATGTGATATAAAAGGATAAAAATCTTACCTTCATATACTCCTTCTGCAGGACCTGGATGATGGCAGAACAGGTCTCTGGGATAATGATCCCCAGAGCCTGGGGGGAGATGCCTGTCGAGAACTTCAAGTCCTGCAGGCTTCTCCCTGTGGCCAAATACCGCAAGGTAGCGACCAAACTCTGCTCCGGAGTGATGGCTTGCCTCATGCAGGTATCCTGCCTGCTGATATAGGGGGTCAGCGAAGCCAACAAACGGTGAAATACGGTGAAAGTTCCTGAAATCATCAGGATTATTCTCACGGATCTCACGGAGCAAAGGCATATGAGAGAACTGGTCACGCTGAAGCAACCAATTCTTGGTCCATGAACTCCTCCCCACCCCGTTCATGGACTGGACTTGTGTCAAGGTCAGGACCCCAACACCAAGCCCCCGCACAGCACGAACTCTACGAGGAGTACGCATACGAAACATGGCTAGAAAACGGTCGGCTGCTCAGAACGAAGTAACAGAACGCACTGAAGAACAGCAAGGCCTGTGAAGAGCGACCTGGAAAACAGTAACGAACGAGCAAGAACACAATGACAGAGTCAAGGGGAACTCGCTGCACACACTGAAGACCAGATACAAACCCACAAGCACAAACTGAACAGCAGAAAACGATCTGAAAGCCACGAGTCTGAAAAAGCGCGAATCGTCTCTCACCAAACTTTTACTAACACGACATTAGCAAAAGGAGCCCAAAGGGTGCCGCGCTTGGTTCTGAACCGGCCTTTTCTAGTCTCGTCGTACGTGGTTTACGTCACCGCGTCCTTGGCGATCGGAAATTCTGACAACTTTGTGCGACCGTGTGTACGCAAAACAAGTTTGAGCCAAGCCGTCGGAAAAAATCCTAGGATTTTGTTGTCGGAATGTCCGATCAATGTCCGATCGTGTGTACGGGGCATTAGTCCGTAGGGTTCAATATTGAGTTGGCCCACCCTTTGCAGCTATAACAGCTTCAACTCTTCTTGGAAGGCTGTCCACAAGGTTTAAGAGAGTGTCTATGGGAATGTTTGACCATTCTTCTAGAAGCACATTTGTGAGGTCAGGCACTGATGTTGGACGAGAAGGCCTGGCTCACAGTCTCTGCTCTAATTCATCCCAAAGGTGGTCTATCGGGTTGAGGTCAGGACTCTGTACAGGCCAGTCAAGTTCCTCCACCCCAAACTCGCTCATCCGTGTTTTTATGGACCTTATTTGTGCACTGGTCCAGATCATTTGGTGAGGGGGGGATTATGGTACGTTGTTTTTTCCAGGGGTTAAGCTTGGTCCCTTAGGCTCAGTGAAGGGAACTCTAGACCGCCTCAGTCCCGGAAGATTTTACCCCCTTCCTGACCAGTGCACTTTTTGCGATTCAGCACTGCGTCGCTTTAACTGACAATTGCGCGGCTGTACGACAATACACCAAAACAAAATTGACGTCCTTTTTTTCCCACAAATAGAGCTTTCTTTTGGTGGTATTTGATCACCTCTGCGGTTTTTATTTTTTGCGCTATAAACAAAAAAAGAGCGTCAATTTTGAAAAAAAAGCAATATTTTTTACTTTTTGCTATAATAAATATCTCCATAAAAAAAACAATTTTTTTCCTCAGTTTAGGCCGATATATGTTCTTCTACATATTTTTGGTAAAAAAATCGCAATAAGCGTATATTGATTGGTTTGTGCAAAAGTTATAGCGTCTACAAAATAGGGGATGGCATTTTTATTATTATTTTTTTTTTATTAGTAATGGCAGCGATCTGCGATTTTTATCGTGACTGCGACATTATGGCGGACACATCGGACACTTTTGACACTATTTTGGGACGATCAGTGCTATAAAAATGCACTGATTACTGTGTAAGTGACACTGGCAGGGAAGGGGTTAAACACTGGGGGGGAGCGATCAAGGGGTTAAGTGTGTCCTAGGGAGTGATTCTAACTGTGGGGGGAAGACAGGAAGCAGTAGACTGCTTCCCGACGAAAGGAGCAGTAGATCTCTGTTATGTCACTAGGCAGAATGGGGAAATGCCTTGTTTACATAGGTATCTCCCCGTTCTGCGGCTCTGTGACACGATCGCGGGACACCGGCAGACATCGAGTCTGCAGGTCCCATGGACACAGTCACGCTTGCGCCCGCTAGCCCCGCCAATTACAGGGGACGTACATTTGCCCACCGCTGCCATTGTGCCAACGTACATCGGCGTGCAGCGGTCGACAAGTGGTTAGGCATCAGCATAGCAAGACATTTTTCACAAGTTCATGGTGCCAACTTTGTGAGAACAGTTTGTGTTCCTGTTCCAACATGACTGCGCATCAGTGCACAAAGCAAAGCCTATAAAGACATGGATAAGTGTGTTTGGGGTGGAGGAACTTGACTGGCCTGCACAGAGTCCTGACCTCAACCCGATAGAACACCTTTGGGATGAATTAGAGCAGAGAAATGCGCTGGAAGAATGGTCAAACATTCCCATAGACACAATCCTAAACCTTGTGGACAGCCTTCCCAGAAAAGTTGTTACAGTTGTAAAGGGTGGGCCAACTCCATATTGAACCCTACGGACTAAGACTGGGATGCCATTAATGTTCATATGCATGTAAAAGCAGGCGTCCCAATACTTTTGATAATATAGTGTATAATCCATACACATCCACTACGTAATGGCCCTGTAAACTATTTTTCATGAAATTGTTTCATACTGTGTATGTTTGCCTCCATTGTACATCCATTCATGTACACTTTGCATGTGAATGGGAAACGTTGATGCACAATGCATTCATTGTAGATTACTTTTTGTAAATTTACATTAAAGAGGTTATGTTTTCTTATTTATTTATTATTTGTATCGACCCTAAAGCTGACCTTCACCCTTATTTTGCTACCTCCCTCCATTCCACCCCTACTTCCATCCTCTGTGGGTATCGGGCTGTTTTAAGTCAAACCTTTTTTAAGTAAAAATGTCTGAAAAAGAGGATGGGGAGGTCCTATCGGTGAGGAGGTCCACCTGCTGAACCAGGAAGAGCCCACAGGACTCTTGATGATGTCAGAAAGAACATGGCGGTGCGGGACAGAGCTCTGGTTAGTCATGAGAGGACCTCAGCATGACATCGCTGGATTTACTGGATGGGTGAGTATCTGATACCAACCTAAGGTAAGTGAGGTGAAAGTGGTCACAGATTAAAGCGCTGCTCCTTTTAGAGCAGGTGTATAGTGTTACTGTTTTCCAATTTTGGATCATTTATATGTGCCCAGCAGCTGTTTTGTGATTAAGTAGACCCTTTCACCAAAAGCACAGAGTTCTCTCTATTTTTTACAAGGCTTCCTTTAACTGGCTGAGGTGGAGATGTTGGCAGATGATGTCATCCACTTCAGTTTGGTCACATGATCATGCAGCTCCAGCTCCCCTGTGTCAGTGGAGGAACAATGGCTGAGCCATGGGAGCCTATGGGTGGTGTCACTTCTTCTGGAATTCACAACCCTTGTTGAGAGCTGCTTTACACATGGTAGCCAAAGCTGCAGGACCAGGCCTAATTGGATTAAAAATAGTAAATACACAGATTTATTTTATACAGGGTATGCAGGATAGGTAGGAGGAGGGGGTAAGGAATGTTTTGAATAACAGTTGGTGTTAATATGGTCAAAATCATCATAGTATCATCATACAATATACAATAAGGAAAAGCAGTAACTCCTTTCCTTATAGTGTTTGTTAACCCCAAAAAATATATATATTGATCCTGTTTCTGTAAAGCATTTTGTACAGCACAGTACTTGTGCTGTGTAATTTGGCCCCCTGTAACACCTGTAATACCTGGTTGATCCTGCCAGTTTCTGCCCTCCCCTATGTAAACTGACCACGGTGTATCATGGCTGCTGATCCCTGACACCGCAGTCAGTTGACGTGTCTCCGTCATCCACAGCCTGCTATCTGCAGCTCTCCTCTCTGCACCTGTGTCCTCCTCCCCCCTCCCCTCTCTGCCTGTCAGCTCTGTGTGTGAGCCGAACCTCCCCTTCTATCACCATTCCATGCTGCTTGCACATTACTGCTTCCAATCACTGCCAGCCCCTCTGCTAGGATTATGTGATGTATATACTATATGCCATTCGTTAATATTCTTCTTATAAGTACCATTCTTTTTATCCCCAATCAGTCGCCATGTGACCACCCGGCGCTGTCTTCCTCCGATGTTTGAGAGGGAGGTCACATAACCGCCCGACAGGTTGTTGTGTTCGAAGGTTGTTGACTCCAACTTGTCTTGCATACACACGGTCACACAAATGTTGGCCAACAATTACGAACGTAGTGACGTACTAGACGTACTGCGTGTTTTTTCAGCTCTTTGGCGCCACCCTTTGCCCTTCTGCTAATTTCATGTTAGTAGAAGTTTGGTGAGTGTTGATTCGTGCTTTTCTTTTTGCGTTTTTCATTTAGCATTATTATTATTATTATTATTGATATCACTTTTTTTCCCCACAAATAGAGCTTTCTTTTGGTGGTATTTGATCACCTCTGCGGTTTTTATTTTTTGCGCTATAAACAAAAAAAGAGCATAAATTTTGAAAAAAAACGCAATATTTTTTACTTTTTGCTATAATAAATATCCCCCCAAAATATTAAAAAACTATTTTTTTCTTCAGTTTAAGTTGATATGTATTCTTCTACATATTTTTGGTAAAAAAAAAATTGCAATAAGCGTATATTGATTGGTTTGCGCAAAAGTTATAGCGTCTACAAAATAGGGGATATTTTTATGGTATTTTTATTATTAATTTTTTTTTTACTAGTAATGGCGGCGATCTGCGATCTTTATCAGGACTGCGACATTATGGCGGACACATCGGACAATTTTGACACATTACTGTAAAAATGTCACTGGCAGTGAAGGGGTTAACCACTAGGGGGCGATCAAGGGGTTAATGTGTGTCCTAGTTTGTGTTCTAACTAAAGGGGAAGGGGACTGTGCAGGGGAGATGACAGATCGCTGTTCATACTCTGTATGAACAGATGATCTGTCTGTTCTCCCCTCAGAGAACCGGAAACTGTGTGTTTACACACACAGATCCCGGTTCTCAGTGTGCCCCGCGATCGCGGGAGCCCAGCGGTGATTGCGACCGCCGGGCACTCGTATCGGCTCCGTGAGCGAGCAGGGGGCACGCGCCCCTAGTGGCCGAATATGTTAACGACGTAAGCGCAGCCGAGCCATATTGCGGCAGTACAACTGCGGCGGCTGGTCGGCAAGCGGTTAAAGAAGAAGAGAATTTTGCGCTGCATTTGGAGATTTCATAATTTGCCACGTCATGAATGTTAATTCTCCATTACGAACGCTAGTTTACAAGACCGACCGCTTCTGCTTCTGAGCATGCGTGGACTTTTGTCCAACGGACTTGTGTACACAAGATCGGACAATCCGACAACAAACATTTGTTGGTGGAAAATTTGAGAACCTGCTAGCCAAGATTTGTTGGCGGAAAGTCCGCCAACAAATGTCCGATGGAGCATAGACACGGTCGGACTTTCCGCCAACAAGTTCACATCCAACATTTGTTGTCGGAAAATTCGATCATGTGTGCGGGCATTAGGCTTTACTACCACTTTAAATTGTGCTTTGTTTTTTGAATTCTAGTGTGTATCATTACTAGAGAGACCACCAGCAGGAGGAAGGAGGTCCTAATTCTCCTATATACTGTAGATCTTATTTAGATATCATTTAGAATACAGGGTTCAGTTCTAAAGACCTTACCTACATAAAGATATTGATAAGATAGAATGAATCCAGAGACGGGTAACAAAAATGGTGAAAGGTCTGGGGGATAAAACATATCTGTAGAGACTTCCGGAACTTAATCTGTACAGTCAGGAGGAAAGAAAGGAAAGGGGAGACATGATTGAAACCTTTAAATACATCCAGGGAGTGAATAAGGTTCAAGAGGGCAGTATATTCAATATGACACTAAAATAAAGAACACAGGAGGAAAATTCAAAACTAAACAAAAGAAGTATTATTTACAGTAAGAGTAGTTGATGCTTAAAATAGACAGTAAACAGTAAGTGAATTTAAACATGCTTGAGACAAACATAGGTCTGAAATTAGATTTAAAAAAAAAAACACTTGGCGTTTTGCTGCCTCTTCAATGTTCCTTTGTTTATGACATCACAGGGAAGTGGCGAAAAATCTCTCCAACTAAGATATATACAGAAATAAAAAACCTTACAAAAATTGCAATTCTTCCCAGTCCCATCCAAAATGAAAAAAGTGTTTGTTTTAAGTGAGGCTTACCTCAAATCTGCCTGAGTTGTCCTGTGCCAGGTAATAGTTGAAAAGAAGCTTGCAGTGAGAGTATCTGCCCTTTATGATGGTGTTCTCTAATATTGACATAGCCATTGTGGCAAGCCTCCATCCCTAATTACATGTAATGCAGAGAGAAATTGGTCATGGGACTTTGAATGAGGTGTGTCACAAATGAAAAAGTAACAATGTAAATCGCATAAAAGGGAACATAAATAAAAATATTTATTTTACAAGTTGAAACATTTCATTATCTCAAGGTACAAAATACAATTGGTATAAGAACCAATCCCAAAAAGGCCATTCTATGCTGACACATGACAAATAACAAATAAAGCTTAAAGGGGTTGTAAACCTTCCATTTTTTTTTCACCTTAATGCATCCTTTGCATTAAGGTGAAAAAACATCTGATAGTTACAGGCCCCCTAGCCCCCCGGTTTACTTACCTGAGCCCTCGAAAGTCCCGCGTCGAGAACACTCTGGCTTCTCGGCTCTTCTCCGCCCAGTCTTCTCGGCTCTTCATTAGATAGATTGATAGCAACGCAGCCATTGGCTTGCGCTGCTGTCAATCAAATCCAAATGACGCGGCCGCCAGGGGGGCGGGACCAAGACATACACTCTGTGTCTATGGACGCAGAGTGTATGAGACGGGAGCGCGCCCGCAAGGTAACCCCTCAGGACAGAGCTTCCCGAGGGGGTTAGCTATTGCGGGGAGGAGCCGAGAGAGCCACCGTGGGACCCCAGAACAGGCAGATCGGGGCCACTCTGTGCAAAACGAGCTGCATAGTGGAGGTAAGAACAGTGGAGGTATATGAACCTTTACAACCCCTTTAATTCATAGAGATAAATACATAATGATGTTTGCAACCATAGGTACATGATGAGTGTTCCTTATGGAAATGGAGAGATTGAGGGCATGATGTGAACTCTACGCACGTTTCGTGGATTTGGCCACTCATTAGGAGTACAATGCCACAAATAGATATATCTAAATGAAAAATAGTGTATTGGTAAAAAGTTACCGAGGTTTAGACAAAAAAAAAAAAGGCATATTTATGTTGATGAATAAATGAATTATCAAAAAAAGGGCAAGGAATCTCATACTCACATGCCAGCTCAGAGAGCCAGCTCAGCCACTGTTAGGGGAAACGGAGGACAACGGATACAATGCTAGGTCCGGGGCTGAAGGGAGGGCCCCCCACCCAAAGCAAGGGTGCAGTGATGCAACGAACCAGATAATCATTAAGTAATAATGTGAGGGGAGGTGGGAGGACACACCTGATCCACATTGAATCTGAAAGTATAAATGTACACATGTAAAAAGTGTAATGATTAAATGTGACAAAGTGCTTGTATCTGAAAATGTGTCCTACCCCAAGTGAATAAGTCCCAAATGAAAAAATGCCCTACTCCATAGATATGCTGGGGGTGATACCACCTAAAATGGGTGTATATTAGTAAAATAGGCAATGTAAAAATCAGGGGTGAACAAGTGCCCGATAAAAAAATGCAAAGAAGGAAAAAAAAAAAATATATATATATATATAATAATACGTGAACAGAAAATTCAACAACAAAAACTTACTGGTGTAGAGTGATTGCCTGAGTGAACAAAAATCAAAGTGTCTCTGCAGTGGAGACATGAGAATTGAAATGCTGGACATTTAACACTATAAATACCCAAGATGGTGGGCGGGTCCTCGCCAACGTCATGCAAGCACCAATAGGGAGAAAGGAAGGCAGAATGGTAAATCACAAAACCCATGCGAACACCGGAAGTGAATCCACCGCCGCCCTAGCCCCAGTGCTTTTTACATGTGTACATTTATACTTTCAGATTCAGTGGGGATCAGGTGTGTCCTCCCACCTTCCTCTCACATTTTCACTTAATGGTTATCTGGTTCATTGCATAGCTGCACCCTTGCTTTGTGTGGGGGGCCCTCGCCTCAGCCCCGGACCTAGCATTGTATCCGGCGTCCTCCATTTCCTCTATCAGTGGCTGGGCTGGCTCTCTGAGCTGGCATGTGAGTATGAGATTCCTTGCCTTTTTTTTAGAGAATTCATTTATTCATCAATATAAATATGCCTTTTTTTGTCTAACCCTAGGTAACTTTTTACCAATACACTATTTTTCATTTAGATATATCTATTTGTGGCATTGTACTCCTGATGAGTGAACAAATCCACGAAACGTGCGTAGAGTTCACATCATGCCCTCAATCTCTCCATTTCCATGCGGAACACTCATCATGTACCTATTAAGCTTTATTTATTTGTCAGCATAGAATGGCTTTTTGGGATCAGTTCTTATACCAATTGTATTTTGTACCTTGAGATAATGAAATGTTTAAACTTGTAAAATAAATATTTTTACTTATGTACCCTTTTATGTGATTTACATTGTTACTTTTTCATTTGTGACACACCTCATTCAAAGTCCCATGACCAATTTCTCTCTCTTACAGGACAATGATATAGAGGAAGTGTCTCTCAACCTTTATTCAGTCAAGGCACCCTTTAGAATTCTGCATGGTCTCAAGGCACCCCACTCAAAAATGTAGAAATCTGAACTATTAGTTTTACATCGCAGGAGCATCCCCACACTTAAGACACCCAACATTAGAGGTGAAATATTCTTTCAATGCAAATACACTTTTGAACACTGCTAATAACTAGTACTTCAGCATTTCATCTTCCTCAATTTCTCTCCCCCATGCAGCTAACATGACCCTATTGCTAACAGAGAGGGTCAGGGAGGTCAAACAAATATGCTGTGCAGATGCCCAAATGTCCTCCTTATCAACCAATGACATCAGCGGTTGTTGAGATGCTGGCGGCTGGCCAGCACAGTGCTCAAGATTGTAATGTTGCACAATGAAAACCTGTGGCTTTATGTAACAAAGAAGTATGTTTGATCCACACACTGGTTTGTACACAATTTTTTGACAATTTGGGGCAATTTTTAGGCATTTTTCCATAGCACCCCTGAAGAACCTAGAAGGCACCCCAGGGTGCCTAGGTGCCTAGGCACCCTGGTTGAAAAAAGGTTGACATAGGGTCTGCAGAATTGCACAAAAGTTACCTATTTCGGCTATTTAGTTACATAATACGGCAAAGTACTCAGTATGTGCACTAAAAGCAGGTACCTGCTCCTACACTATTACTTTCCTCTAGTTTTTGTACAACAGTCTTGGATATTAAAAATATGACTGCAGGTCATGAAATATGACCCACTTAACAATAGGAAGCACATTCACAAGTATTTAGAGTCATTATAATTAAGAAATCTTTTACAGATATCCCATACTGTTTTTCATGTGTGGGCTACCTTGCGCAAAGAAATGCGCTTACATCAAAAGAAAGGCATACAGACAAAAATCCATATAATTGTTTCAATATAACCGACTATAACAAAGAAGCACGTCTACTTGAAGAGAGACTCTGTGAACAAGGTTATTACAAATCATTGGTCAAGAAAGTTTGTCATCAAATTAGGTGCCTTAAAAGAACTAACCTCCTAACTAATGACTCCCTTCCAGATATAAGACCATCAAATCAACCAGTGTTTTCAACCAATTATAGTTCACAATTCTCAGAAATAAAAAATATCATCACAAGACATCTTCCCATTTTATATAGTGATGACAGCTACAAAATCATTTTAAACAATGGAATTAGATATGTTGAGAGAAAATCACGAACAATAGGCAACACGATCTCTCCTAGTATGTATACCTCTAATACTACCACCCAGACCTGCTTGAATACCATTAAATTGTTAAGATGCAACACCATTAGGTGTTCCACCTGTAATCTCTTAGGAGATTCTCACACTATGATCTCATGTTCTAACAAATTTTCCTGGACCATCAAACAGTTGGTTAATTGTCTTACCAAGTTTGTTATTTACATTATTACCTGCACAGCATATAAGTATCAATAAATAGGCAGAACTACCAGACGCTCAATGACAGAATGAAAGGTAACCTGTCTGGGGGTACTTGAGGACAGGGTTGAGAACCACTGATTTAGAGTACCTATTTCGGCTATTTAGTTACATAATACGGCAAAGTACTCAGTATGTGCACTAAAAGCAGGTACCTGCTCCTACACTATTACTTTCCTCTAGTTTTTGTACAACAGTCTTGGATGATGAATCATACACAAATTCAATGGAAACTAAATCTGCTGTAGATCATAATGTCAGCCTGTATTGTATTAAGGAAACGAGCAGTGAAAAACATGGCTGAAGGCCTTGAAACGTGACCTGTCTATTAATAGCAAGTGTATTAGGAAAAAGCTTGACAATAAGAAGGATGTGTCGCCATATTATTTAATGATACTTTCTAATGTATAGGCTACTTGTTTGTGCTACATAGTGCAATAAAGGGGGACGGATGTAAAAAAGGGGGTTTTACCCTTTATATTAAATAACCCTTTAAATAAAAAGTCAACACAAACCTGATGTTTCAAGATTCATATCAAAGGGTTTATATACAGTATTAAAAATATGTCTGCAGGTCGTGAAATATGACCCACTTAACAATAGGAAGCACATTCACAAGTATTTAGAGTCATTATAATTAAGAAATCTTTTACAGATATCCCATACTGTTTTTCATGTGTGGGCTACCTTGTGTACCTGTGAGTTTAATACACCTGACAGTGTCATAGAAAGTGACTCTTGAAATTAAAGTGACACTAAACAATAGCTTTATTCTTCAAATACACTATAATGCCAAAAGAATTGGGACGCCTGCCTTTACACGCACCTGAACTTTATGGCATCCCAGTTGAGAGGCAAATGGAGAAGTTTGGCAACACACAGTGGATGTACAGAGGAGGCAAAAGTACACAGTATGAAACAATTTCATGAAAAATTGTTTACATGGTCATTACGTAGTGGATGTGTATGGATTATACACTTTATTATCATAAGTGTTGGGACGCCTGCTTTTACACGCACATAAACATTAATGGTTTCCCAGTCTTATGCCCCGTACACACGGTCGGATTTTCCGATGGAAAATGTCCGATCGGAGCGTGTTGTCAGAAATTCCGACCGTGTGTGGGCTCCATCGGACATTTTCCATCGGATTTTCCGACACACAAAGTTGGAGAGCAGGAGATAAAATTTTCCGACAACAAAATCCGTTGTCGGAAATTCCGATCGTGTGTACACAAATCCGACGGACAAAGTGCCACGCATGCTCAGAATAAATAAAGAGATGAAAGCTATTGGCCACTGTCCCGTTTATAGTCCCGATGTACGTGTTTTACGTCACCGCGTTTAGAACGATCGGATTTTCCGACAACTTTGTGCGACCGTGTGTAGACAAAACAAGTTTGAGCCAACATCCGTCGGAAAAAATCCTAGGATTTTGTTGTCGGAATGTCCGAACAAAGTCCGACCGTGTGTACGCCCTATTAGTCTGTAGGGTTCAATATTGCGTTGGCCAACCCTTTGCAGCTGTAACAGCTTCAACTCTTCTGGGAAGGCTGTCCACAAGGTTTAGGAGTGTGTCTATGGGAATATTGGAAAAAAATTATTATATAGATACCTGCGCTATGGTGTACAAATAATACAATAAATAATCAATGAATTACCCTACATAAATGTGACAAGGCTGCTGCTGACGTGTAAGGTAAAGAACCCCAAAATGATGATACAAATTGTTATACTCAGCAGTGCTTCAATATTCTTAATAATCAATAAATCTTAAAATATAGTGTAATAAATACATAAAGTGCAAATGTGCAAAACTGTAGCAAGTCCTTTCATACAAAATACACGTGTAGACACGAGTGTGCCACTCTGTGCTCCCCTCCTAGGTCCCCACTCACCAGCAATAAGTTATAAACACGCAAGGTCTTTTCCAACAAGGATCAGGATGTCTTCTTACACCATCGGTTGTAAAAGATTCCACAATGAACCAAGATGTCTCCTCCTTATTATTCCATTAATGGATCTTCATTGCAGTAATATGAACAATACATGTGCCAAATGAAGAGAGAGATGCACAAAGCTTAATATTTCTAAACTTTATTTGTTTAAAATCACAAAGAAATGCGCTTACATCAAAAGAAAGGCATACAGACAAAAATCCATATAATTGTTTCAATATAACCGACTATAACAAAGAAGCACGTCTACTTGAAGAGAGACTCTGTGAACAAGGTTATTACAAATCATTGGTCAAGAAAGTTTGTCATCAAATTAGGTGCCTTAAAAGAACTAACCTCCTAACTAATGACTCCCTTCCAGATATAAGACCATCAAATCAACCAGTGTTTTCAACCAATTATAGTTCACAATTCTCAGAAATAAAAAATATCATCACAAGACATCTTCCCATTTTATATAGTGATGACAGCTACAAAATCATTTTAAACAATGGAATTAGATATGTTGAGAGAAAATCACGAACAATAGGCAACACGATCTCTCCTAGTATGTATACCTCTAATACTACCACCCAGACCTGCTTGAATACCATTAAATTGTTCAGATGCAACACCATTAGGTGTTCCACCTGTAATCTCTTAGGAGATTCTCACACTATGATCTCATGTTCTAACAAATTTTCCTGGACCATCAAACAGTTGGTTAATTGTCTTACCAAGTTTGTTATTTACATTATTACCTGCACAGCATATAAGTATCAATAAATAGGCAGAACTACCAGACGCTCAATGACAGAATGAAAGGTAACCTGTCTGGGGGTACTTGAGGACAGGGTTGAGAACCACTGATTTAGAGCACTGAGCTAAAATTGAGCTCCAGACAATCCTATTCTAATTGTGGGCATTTGAGGGAAACCAAGTGAGTGTTAGAACCCCTGCTTGTCTTTTTTAGGTTGGGCTTTGTGTCCCTTTTCTGAAAATTGGCTTCACTTCCTGTCACATAGCCAAACAGGAAGTGAGGGTAAAACCCTACCAATGTCTTACTTTGGGGACACACAGGTCAATCTAACTAGTGTCGCCATTAGGCAAATTGGACTCTAGCACTTTGTTGTGTACACCCCACATTATTAGGTATTTTGGGGTTTATTAAAGGCAAATCCACTCTGCAATACAAGTGTACTGGCTGTAAATCTGAGGGGAAGCACTGGTGATTTTATCATCCAATTATGTAGAAGCAAAGATTCTGTTTTTTTATTTTCCTTGCATGTCCCCCTCGGATCTCCAGCAACTGCACTTTCAAGTGTACTTGTAGTGCAAAGTGGATTGGCCGTTAATAACTAAACCCCAAAGTCCAAGATACCTAATAATTTGGGGTGTACAGAGCAAAATGCTAGAATGCAATTTACCTAATGGGGAAACTATTTAGATTGATCTGTGTGTCCCCAAGGAAAGACATTGGTAGTGTTTTACCCTCACTTCCTGTTTGGCTATAGGACAGTAGGTAAATAAATTTGAAGGAGAAAGTGGCAAAATTTGAGAGGTGTCTTCATCCTATCAGGGGTGCAGACATCCCCAAAAACTGACAAGACTTCTAATCCCTCTGCACTCTATCCCCAAGCAAAAATAAGAAAGGATTTCATTTAGTTTAACTTTGCAAAGACACATTCCTAAGTTCAACTGTGATGCATGCCAATGGCCCATTTAGACCTTGTTTTACCACTTGATATCCGCGCTATAGCCGAATGACGGCTACAGCGCGGACCTGAATTCCCGGGAGGCCGTCATATGACGGCCTCCCCTGTGCACATGGCCCGCGCGTGCCCGCGCGCTGTGATCACCGAGTCACTGAGACTCGGGCGATCACCGATCCAAGTAAGGGGCCGGTCCCGGCCCCTTACCATGTGATCAGCTGTCAGCCAATGACAGCTGATCACATGATTAAAACAAAAGCTCTGTGATCGGTTTTTTTTTCTCCTCGTGCTGTTAGTGCGAGGAGAAAAAAAAAAGATCACCGGCTCATCAGCAAGGGACATCGGTCCCGAAGAGGAGGAGGCAATAATGCCTCATACTTGCCACCAGTACCCCCTGCCAGTGCCACCTGACATTGCCACCTGACGGTGCCCACAGTGCCCACCAGTGCCACCTATTAATGCCCATGAGTGCCACCTATCAATGCCTACAAGTGCCACCTATCAATGCCCACAAGTGCCAACTATCAATGCCCACAAGTGCCACCTATCAATGCCCACCAGTGGTGCCAATCAGTGCCACCTAGCAGTGTTGCCTATCAATGTACCAGATCAGTGCCCATTATTGCCACCAATCAGTGCCCATCACTGCCACCCATCAGTGCCCATCACTGCCACCTATCAGTGCCCATTAGTGCCATCTCATCCGCGTACATCAATGAAGGAGAAAAATTGCCCTTTTTAAAATGTTATAACAAAATATAAAAAAAAAAAAAAAAATTTAAATTCAGTCTTTTTACATTTTTTTTAACAAAAAATAAAAACTGCAGAGGTGATCAAATACCACCAAAAGAAAGCTTTATTTGTGGGGAAAAAATTATAAAAATTTAATTTGGGCACAGTGTTGTATGATCACGCAACTGTCATTCAAAATGCGTCAGCGCTGAAAGCTGAAAATTGGTCTGAATAGGAGGGGGGTTTAAGTGCCCTGTAAGCAAGTGGTTAATATAAAACACCAGTTGCCTTTCACTAGAAACATTTGTTAGTCCAGTCCTGGAAACCTGCATCTGCCTTACGATTAATTTACATCAAAACATGGATTCATGCAGCTAAATGCACCAAATGCATCTAGATGCGCGACCGCTGTCTATGCGAAATGCACGAGTGCTGTGTGCACATGCGCGAGTGCTATGTGCGCATAGGTATGTGCCCGTGGCGCATATCTGGTTCCCAGAAGCTGCACACAGGAATGACATCACGCCCCTACAGGAAGTTGCTTGTACTGCTGCTAATTTCTTCCCATCACCATGCCCCGCTCACTGTTCTCTGAGGAAGAGATGATCCTTATTTGCAAATTAAGAAAAACATTTTTTAACATGGGGTGGTGTCTGTGTGGGTCCCTAACACATTCAGACATATTAGGGCCAGTTTAGACAGGATCTGATTTACCTACCAGCATGTTTTTAGAGTGTGGGAGGAAACCAGAGTACCTGATGGTGTCACTGGCAGGATTCTAACCAGCGAACCTTTTTGCTGCTAGGTGAAAGTGCTAACCACTACACCACTGTGCTGCCCAATTTTATATCTATAGATGTAGGTTCTTGTTTCCACCAGCAGAGAGAAGTTGGGTAGATGCCAAATTCCCAATTCTGGAGGCATAATAATGGTCTAGCACAGGGGTCTTCAAACTACGGCTCTCCAGTTGTTCAGGAACTACAATTCCCATAATCCCTAGTCATGTCTGTGAATGTCAGAGCTTTACAATGCCTCATGGGATGTGTAGTTCCGCAACAGCTGGAGAGCCGTAGTTTGAAGATTCCTGATCACTTTAGCATGTCTTGAAAAAAGGTGGTTTCTCATGTGCCTTGTATAATGCCCAAGAAATATTGTTTGGAAAATACAAGTGGGTCATGGCACATCTATATTCCAAATATGATACTTAAGATGGTCATGCAGTATGCAATCTGATTGGCCAATCTCTGTACAACTCGATATTTAGGCAAAATAGGTAATAGGAAGACGCACTTGAACAATTTATTCAAAGTATAGGAAATCAAATAGGCTCTTGCACTAAATCTAATTTTTTAAGATCTAACTGATTGCAGTGTATGTTCACCTTTAAAGATCAAGATCGGAAAATATAAATTTATTGGGTTTAGAAACACTTCTCTGTTCTTTGTAATGTATTGAAATATTTGGGTAAAAATAGAAAAAAACACAAAGATATATTAGAAGTAATAGGAATGAGATTAGCATCAAAAGGGTTAATTCACTGAGTACACCTACTAATTGCCTAACAAGACACATCCAATGAGATTAAATTAACCAATTGTATTGGGCATGCGCTATTATCAATGAGAAAACCGCAGTTACCCTAGCACCAGTTGCAGTTTACATATTTATTATCGTGTTGCGCGTCTGCATGCGCCGGTTCGCACGATCAATCGATGATTTTTCCGGCGCAACAATTAAAGTGTGAACCGGCGCAGCGCATTCGTCTTAGTAAATCACCCCCTATGTATTACACAGAGAGTAGCACTATAGACTTAATTGCATTGATAAAATTCACTTCCAAACACAACACCCATTATAATTACTCACATACACCCACTATCTTTCCACATCCAATGAGTGACTACCAATGATGCTTAAATACTCCCCATATGCATGACTAAGCTCCGGGGGCGGAGTAAAACACGTTGGGGCATGGCCTGGTTGGAGTCCAGGCTGAGGTTGCCACTCTACTCAGCTTTCCAGGACACCTAGATGTGCGACTCTTAGGGGCTACCCCATTGTTTTCTGAACCCTTAGTTCTAGTGAAGGGAGCTCTTAGGGCATCAGCATACCAAGACATTTTGGACAATTTCAAGCTCCCAATTTTGTGGGAACAGTTTGGGGATGGCCCCTTCCTGTTCCAACATGACTGCGCACCAGTGCACAAACAAGGTCCGAAAAGGACATGGATGAGCAAGTGCATTAAGTTTTTCACCTTAATGCACTAGGGTCTCTTCTGTTATAAAAACACTGCCTGTCAGCGCATTTTAAATATCATGACTGTATTACCACTGTAGCACTGACAACCTTTGTTTCTAGCTCTATGTGTATAATACAGTACATAGGTTGTGTTAGTGCCATCTTGTGGACAATTGAGAAAGTACAATACGTTTACGTTTCATGATTAAGTGAAATGACATGGAAGTGATTCATTGTTTACTTCTGAACTTTAGCTCTGACCCACCCACAATGCTCCTGGACAAGGTGAGAACTGAACTGCATTGTGGGAGGATATAAAAGGGTAAGGAGCGGCCATCTTAGCTCTCTTGCGCATGGGACGTGTGGCCTGCCAGCAGAACCCTGTGGGTGTGTGTGTGTTGTACAGGGTTGTGGCCTACTTTGCGAAGAAACGGAGCAGCTGCAAGGATCCTGCCATCCAGGGCCGATCCCAGGCGGGTGCACGGGGTGCAGTGCACCCGGGCGCCAGAGAGGTGGGGGCCCTGAAGCGCCAGAGTGCTCCCCTCCCTCCTCCTCCTCCTCTCCGTGTCCAGAGCAGGCTCTCTCCGCAGGTCACGGGCGCGGAGCGGCCGCTGTGTTTTTCGCTGCTACTAGAGCCCATCCCCCCTCCCTCCCTCTCCTGTCAGAGAAGGAGAGCAGCCGCCGGACGGAGATCGGAGCGGCTGGTCTCTATGTGGAGAGAGACCAGCCGCTCAGTGACTTCGCTGAGTGGGAGAGCGGTCCGTGCCTGCAGCCTGACAGGCTGACACAGGTTCTCCTCCTCTGTCTCTTACTCCCGCGGCCCACCCAAGCCTGTCTAGACAACTGCTCTTCACCCGGGCGGCGTGGCTGCACACTGTCCTCTCTAGCTGCTGCCCGGGTTTTAATGGGTCTCTAGAGTACTACTAATAGAGGGAGGTTTGTCTCTGGGGCGGTCTGTACTAATCGAGGGGGGTTTGCCCTGGGGGGTCTGTACTAATGGGGGGGTTGTCCTGGTGGGGTCTGTACTAATGGGGGGGTTGTCCTGGTGGGGTCTGTACTAATGGGGGGGTTGTCCTGGCGGGGTCTGTACTAATGGGGGGGTTGTCCTGGGGGAGTCTGTACTAATGGGGGGGTTGTTCTGGCGGGGTCTGTACTAATGGGGGGGTTGTCCTGGCGGGGTCTGTACTAATGGGGGGTTGTCCTCGGGGAGTCTGTACTGACGGGGGGGTTGTCCTGGTGGGGGGTCTGTACCAATAGAGGGGGGGTTTGTCCTGGGGGAGTCTGTATTAATGGGGGGGTTGTCCTGGGGGGGTCTGTACTAATGGGGGGGCTTGTCCTGGGGGGGTCTGTACTAATGGAGGGAGGGTTGTCCTGGGGCGGTTCTGTACTAATGAAGGGGGGATTTGTCCTGGGGGTGGCTGTACTAATGGAGGGATCTTGTCCTGGGGGGGTCTGCACTAATGGGGGGTTGTCCTGGGGGGGTCTGTACTAATGGAGGGGGGTTTGTCCTGGTGGGGGGTCTGTACTAATGGAGGGGGGGTTCTCCTGGGGCGGTCTGTACTAATGGAGGGGGCTTTGTCCTGGTGGGGGTCTGTACTAATGGAGGGGGGGTTGTCCTGGGGGGTCTGTACTAATGAAGGGGGGATTTGTCCTGGGGGGTCTGTACTAATGGCAGGGATTTGTCCTAGGGGGGTCTGTACTAATGGAGGGGGGGTTTGTCCTGGGGGGTCTGTACTAATGGAGGGGGGTTTGTCCTGTTGGGGTCTGTACTAATGGAGGGGTGGTTGTCCTGGGGGGGTCTGTACTAATAGAGGGGGTTGTCCTGGGGGGTCTGTACTAATGAAGGGGGTTGTCCTGGGGGGTCTTTACTAATGATTGGGGGATTTGTCCTGGGGGGGTCTGTACTAATGCAGGGGGGTTTCTCCTGGAGGGTGGTCTGTACTAATGGAGGGGGGATTTGTCCTGGGGGGGTCTGTACTAATGGAGGGGGGATTTGTCCTGGGGGGGTCTGTACTAATGGAGGGGGTTTTGTCCTGGGGGGTCTGTACTAATGGAGGGGGGTGTTTGTCTGGGGGGTCTGTACTAATGGAGGGGGGTTTGTCCTGGGGGGTCTGGTCTAATGGAGGGGGGGTTTGTCCTGTGGGGGTCTGTACTAGTGGAGGGGGTTTAGTGACGTCACTGCAGCTGCGGGCTCTTCTTTTGCCCCTTCCCCTCCCTCTCCTCCGCACGTGCACCGCTATACTAGTGAGCGGTGCTGGCCGGCACAGCCTCCCACTGTTTCTTCCCCTGCCTTCATATCAGCCAGGGAAAAAATAGAATAGAAAAAGGAGCATAGAAGAGGATTGTGGGACATGTAGTCCCGGGGACTGACAGCCCCACTGTAACACGGAAACTGCAGCCCACACAGCATGCTCAGCTGAATGGGAGAGAGAGAGACAGGAGCCTGGGAAAGCTTTCAGGGAAGTACACCCTGGACTCCAGATGGAGAGGGCAGTGCTGAGGGAACACCATCAGAGAGGGAACCCCACTGCCCTGCACCACCAGAGGTAAAGACACACAGCCTAGCGCCATCCCTGGTGGAGAAAGGAATGAAGTCATTGCCGGAATACAGATCTGGGTGCTACCCAGCGGAGTCGCCACGGGCAATTCAGAGTGAGCTGACTCCTGATCAGAGGAACCGTTGCTGTATCGCTGGGTCAGATGAGAGGGCCGATCGGCCATTATCTACTAACGTCCATAGGAACTGCAGTCTCTGACCATCTTCTTGTTCTCACCATCTCTTGTATAATGTCTGCAGACTCTGACCATCTCCTGTATTATGTTCGCAGTCTTTGACCATCTCCTGCACTATGTCTGCAGTCTCTGACCATCTCCTGTATCATGTCTGCAGTCTCTGACCATCTCCTGTATTATATCTGCAGTCTCTGACCATCTCTTGTATAATGTCTGCAGTCCCTGACCATCTCTTGTATAATGTCTGCAGTCTCTGACCATCTCATGTATCATGTCTGCAGTCTCTGACCATCTCTTGTATCATGTCTTCAGTCTCTGACCATCTCTTGTATCATGTCTGCAGGCTCTGACCATCTCCTGTATCATGTCTGCAGTCTCTGACCATCTCTTGTAGTATATCTGCAGTCTCTGACCATCTCTTGTATCATGTCTGCAGTCTCTGACCATCTCTTGTATCATGTCTGCAATCTCTGACCAGCTTCTGTACCATGTCTGCAGTGTCTGACTGTCTCTTGTATCATGTCTGCAGTGTCTGACTGTCTCTTGTATCATTTCTGCAGTCTCTGACCATCTCTTCTATCTTGTCTGCAGTCTCTGACCATCTCCTGTATTATGTCTGCAGTCTCTGACCATCTCCTGTATTATGTCTGCAGTCTCTGACCATCTCCTGCACTATGTCTGCAGTCTCTGACCATCTCCTGTATTATGTCTGCAGTCTCTGACCATCACCTGTATTATGTCTGCAGGCTCTGACCATCTCCTGTATCATGTCTGCAGTCTCTGACCATCTCTTGTAGTATATCTGCAGTCTCTGACCATCTCTTGTATCATGTCTGCAGTCTCTGACCATCTCTTGTATCATGTCTGCAATCTCTGACCAGCTTCTGTACCATGTCTGCAGTGTCTGACTGTCTCTTGTATCATGTCTGCAGTGTCTGACTGTCTCTTGTATCATTTCTGCAGTCTCTGACCATCTCTTCTATCTTGTCTGCAGTCTCTGACCATCTCCTGTATTATGTCTGCAGTCTCTGACCATTTCCTGTATTATGTCTGCAGTCTCTGACCATCTCCTGCACTATGTCTGCAGTCTCTGACCATCTCCTGTATTATGTCTGCAGTCTCTGACCATCACCTGTATTATGTCTGCAGTCTCTGACCATCTCCTGCACTATGTCTGCAGTCTCTGACCATCTCCTGTATTATTTCTGCAGGCTCTGACCATCTCCTGCACTATGTCTGCAGTCTCTGACCATCTCTTGTATCATGTCTGCAATCTCTGACCAGCTTCTGTACCATGTCTGCAGTGTCTGACTGTCTCTTGTATCATGTCTGCAGTGTCTGACTGTCTCTTGTATCATGTCTGCAGTCTCTGACCATCTATTCTATCTTGTCTGCAGTCTCTGACCATCTCCTATATTATGTCTGCAGTCTCTGACCATCTCCTGTATTATGTCTGCAGTCTCTGACCATCTCCTGCACTATGTCTGCAGTCTCTGACCATCTCCTGTATTATGTCTGCAGTCTCTGACCATCACCTGTATTATGTCTGCAGTCTCTGACCATCTCCTGCACTATGTCTGCAGTCTCTGACCATCTCCTGTATCATGTCTGCAGTCTCTGACCATCTCCTGTATTATATCTGCAGTCTCTGACCATCTCTTGTATAATGTCTGCAGTCTCTGACCATCTCTTGTATCATGTCTGCAGTCTCTGACCATCTCTTGTATCATGTCTGCAGTCTCTGACCATCTCCTGTATCATGTCTGCAGTCTCTTACCATCTCCTGTATCATGTCTGCAGTCTCTGACCATTTCCTGTATCATGTCTGCAGTCTCTGACCATCTCCTTTACCAGGTCTGAAGTCTCTGATCACCTCTTGTACCATGTCTGCAGTCTCTGATCATCTCCTGTACCATGTCTGGAGTCTCTGACCATCTCTTGTATCATGTCTGCAGTCTCTGACCATCTCCTGTATTATGTCTGCAGTCTCTGACCATCTCCTGTATTATGTCTGCAGTCTCTGACCATCTCCTGCACTATGTCTGCAGTCTCTGACCATCTCCTGTATCATGTCTGTAGTCTCTGACCATCTCCTGTATTATGTCTGCAGTCTCTGACCATCTCCTGTACTATGATTGAAGTCTCTGACTGTCTCTTGTATCATGTCTGCAGTCTTTGACCGCATCCTGTATTATGTCTGGGGACTCTTTCTAACAGACAGCCCTCTCTGTGTGCATCAGAGAGACTCCCCTCCAGGTCTCATTAGTGTACTCTCTTCCTGTATTTTCTTTATTGTTAAGAGATCGTGGGAGGATCCTAGGGTAACAAAGACTTCTTAGGGGAGCACCTTTGTGTTTGAGTCGTTGCCATAGAATCATTTGTAAAGGGGAGGAGTTGGTAAGATGACCACGCCCATGTGGGGGCGCCAGAAATATTTCTGCACCCAGGCGTCTGTGACCCTAGGATCGGCCCTGCTGCCATCGCATCACAGCGTGCTGGAGCAGCAGAAGTGATCGTTCCGAAGACCCGTGGGGAGATAACCGAGGACTCCTGGTTGTTTGGGAATGAAACAGTGTGACGGCGTGGTGGTGCCTCCATACGGACTGAGAACTGCTGAAACGGAGACATTCACCTGCCCGGATCCTGTGTGGTGAGAGGGTTAACGCCCAGAAGTTTGTTTAACTATTACATACACAGTTAGAACTGTTACAGAGTGTTGCTGGGACTGATAGTCCCACGGAACAAGTGAAGATGGAGAACTTTACACCTGAATAGACTTCAGTATTCAAGAACGGATGCTAGATGCTTGTTTCTTCATATAAGAACACTTAGCCAATCTGTTGGATTACAATTGTTTTAGTGTGATACATTACGCTGCGCAACACCCAGGAGGAACCCCTTGTGGATTACAATTATAAAAGCTAGCGAAGACTGAAGAAGTCCGGACTACCTTTTCATTGCAGGGCCCTGCATTTAGTTACAAAGGATAGTGACTTTAAGGTCTAGAGCAGGGGGAGCTCCCGGGTACAATTATATATAATTAGATAAATTTGTGTCTGTTACTGATTGTCACAACCATTTCTTATACTGTTACACTACGTTGGTGTGATAGTATAGTCATTGTAATAATTCTTTATATAAATATATTATTTACCCAAAGAAAGAAGTTATTTTTGGTTATTACTGAAGTTTGTGTGCAGTGTTATCCCTGTATTTGCATGTGCCGACGTCATGCCGCACATGCGCACTAAAAGCCAACTGAAGCAATGGTACGTACGTTCAGTTGTACCGCGCATGCGTGGGAGTGATGTCATCGCGGCTCCGGCCAATCACAGCGGCGGAGCCGCGATACCCTGTCACAGGCTGGAACAGGTCCAGGATGACCTGGGCTCAATAGAAGTGGGTCAAATGATCTTATCCACATAGGCGTGTGCACAGGGTGTGCCAGGTGTGCCCAGGCACACCCTAATCACTCTGTGCAGCACAGATTCCCCCTATTGCCCCCCCCCCTTTATCCAACAACACTGCCGGCTTTCCTCCTCTCCTCTCCCACTGGCTGCTGCTGCAGCGACACACAGGGGGATGTTTTAGGATGAGTGGGGAAAGGGCCGGTAAATATGTAATTTACCGACCCCTTACTTTTTGTAAATGATCACAGTGAGTGATCAGTAGCGTGTATTTGAGCTTTGGGGTGCACACCCTTATGCAATAGGCTGTGCACACCTATGTTTGTCCATCAGACTGAGAACCTCAAGTGGCAAAAAAAAAAAGCAGTAGATATCTCAGGATTGAAGGTGACTATTGCAACAGAAGCTAGTTTAGTTATTTTTTTGTTTTAATAGACTAATCATTTTTATCTTTTTATATGTAGCTGAAATTCTGCTTTACATAATTTTATTCACACCCACCTGCATCTATAGTTATCACTTGCTTCTATGGGGCGGTGTTGCAGTTCCATTTTGTTCTATTTTGATATCCCTATTTTGTTTGGCTGCTTAAATCACCAGCCAGTCTTGTACTGTAAATCTTTGAGGTACAGCATTAACAAAATGGCTCCTAAGTAGGGATGAGCTTCGTGTTCGAGTCGAACCCATGTTCGACCGTCCGTCGAATTGCGAACGATATGGGCCGTTCGCGCCAAATTCGTGTGGCGCGTCACGGCCCATAATTCACTGCGGCATCGCAGTGCATTGCTGGCTGATGATTGGCCAAGCATGCGGGTCATAGTGCATGCAATCACAGCGCCGTCAGTAGAGAGAGCTGTAATTGGCCAAAGCCAGGGTGGCTTTGGCCAATTATGGCTCAGGGGATTTAGTACACGCCCCACACTATATAAGGCCGCCTGCACGGCGGCCCTGTGTAGTGTGTGTTCCGGTGTGCTGAGAGATAGAGAGAGAGAGAGAGACAGTGTCATTTGATTTGAGTTAGATAGATTAGGCAGAACAGTCAGTCAGTTAGCTGCACTTACAGTGTATTGTGTATATATATGCATCCCAGGTGTTGCATATATATATATATATATATACACTGTATTCAGTTTAGCTAGATCCGTTCCTGTTATCTTCTATCTAGACTATTTACATTTAGTGCAGTGCGTCCTTCTCACAGTGTTCAGCTAGATCCGTTCCTGTTATCTTCTAGACTATTTACATTTAGTGCAGTGCGTCCTGCTCACAGTGTTCAGCTAGATCCGTTCCTGCTATTTACATTTAGTGCAGTGCGTCCTGCTCACAGTGTTCAGCTAGATCCGTTCCTGCTATTTACATTTAGTGCAGTGCGTCCTGCTCACAGTGTTCAGCTAGATCCGTTCCTGCTATTTACATTTAGTGCAGTGCGTCCTGCTCACAGTGTTCAGCTAGATCCGTTCCTGTTATTTACATTTAGTGCAGTGCGTCCTGCTCACAGTGTTCAGCTAGATCCGTTCCTGCTATTTACATTTAGTGCAGTGCGTCCTGCTCACAGTGTTCAGCTAGATCCGTTCCTGCTATTTACATTTAGTGCAGTGCGTCCTGCTCACAGTGTTCAGCTAGATCCGTTCCTGCTATTTACATTTAGTGCAGTGCGTCCTGCTCACAGTGTTCAGCTAGATCCGTTCCTGTTATCTTCTAGACTATTTACATTTAGTGCAGTGCGTCCTGCTCACAGTGTTCAGCTAGATCCGTTCCTGTTATTTACATTTAGTGCAGTGCGTCCTGCTCACAGTGTTCAGCTAGATCCGTTCCTGCTATTTACATTTAGTGCAGTGCGTCCTGCTCACAGTGTTCAGCTAGATCCGTTCCTGCTATTTACATTTAGTGCAGTGCGTCCTGCTCACAGTGTTCAGCTAGATCCGTTCCTGCTATTTACATTTAGTGCAGTGCGTCCTGCTCACAGTGTTCAGCTAGATCCGTTCCTGTTATCTTCCTACTGACAGGCAGGCTTGTCTGGTTACAGTATATAAAGCTACCTGAAGAAAATTACAGGTGTTCTATTTGATCCTATTAGTACCACGGTCAGGCAGCTAGACTATTTACATTTAGTGCAGTGCGTCCTGCTCACAGTGTTCAGCTAGATCCGTTCCTGTTATCTTCCTACTGACAGGCAGGCTTGTCTGGTTACAGTATATAAAGCTACCTGAAGAAAATTACAGATGTTCTATTTGATCCTATTAGTACCACGGTCAGGCAGCTAGACTATTTACATTTAGTACAGTGCGTCCTGCTCACAGTGTTCAGCTAGATCCGTTCCTGTTATCTTCCTACTGACAGGCAGGCTTGTCTGGTTACAGTATATAAAGCTACCTGAAGAAAATTACAGGTGTTCTATTTGATCCTATTAGTACCACGGTCAGGCAGCTAGACTATTTACATTTAGTACAGTGCGTCCTGCTCACAGTGTTCAGCTAGATCCGTTCCTGTTATCTTCCTACTGACAGGCAGGCTTGTCTGGTTACAGTATATAAAGCTACCTGAAGAAAATTACAGGTGTTCTATTTGATCCTATTAGTACCACGGTCAGGCAGCTAGACTATTTACATTTAGTACAGTGCGTCCTGCTCACAGTGTTCAGCTAGATCCGTTACTGTTATCTTCCTACTGACAGGCAGGCTTGTCTGGTTACAGTATATAAAGCTACCTGAAGAAAATTACAGGTGTTCTATTTGATCCTATTAGTACCACGGTCAGGCAGCTAGACTATTTACATTTAGTACAGTGCGTCCTGCTCACAGTGTTCAGCTAGATCCGTTCCTGTTATCTTCCTACTGACAGGCAGGCTTGTCTGGTTACAGTATATAAAGCTACCTGAAGAAAATTACAGGTGTTCTATTTGATCCTATTAGTACCACGGTCAGGCAGCTAGACTATTTACATTTAGTACAGTGCGTCCTGCTCACAGTGTTCAGCTAGATCCGTTCCTGTTATCTTCCTACTGACAGGCAGGCTTGTCTGGTTACAGTATATAAAGCTACCTGAAGAAAATTACAGGTGTTCTATCCCAGCTTAGTGCAGCTACAGGCCATTAGTATGTCTGGAAGGCCAAGAAGGAGAGGCAGACAGTCACAAGCCAATAAGAGAGGGCAAGCAGGCTCTGTATCTAGTGCTGGTCGTGGAGACGGTGCATCCTCATCAGCACGTGGCCATGGGACACGCTTGGCCTTTTTTTCGGCAGCTGGCCGTGTTGAGCCGCAACATGCGGAAGACTTGGTCGAGTGGATGACCAAGCCGTCCTCATCCTCCTCATCCTCTCGCACCCATGCCCAGGGTGCTTTGTCTGGCAAAGCAGCGGCCTCTTCCCTCAGCTCAATGTCATCAGTGACTCCTTCCCTAGCTCCACCATGTCCTCCTGAGGATTCCCTCGAACTGTTTGACCACAGTGTTGGGTACATGCTCCAGGAGGATGCCCAGCGTTTGGAAGGCTCTGATGATGATACTGAGCTCGATGAAGGCAGTAACATGAGCACGGACAGAGGGGGTGCCCAAGAAGGACAGCAATCTGGCAGTCATGCTCCCCCTGCTGCAGCATACTGCCAGGTTTGCTCCAGTGATGAGGAGGGAGGGGATGATGAGGTCACTGACTCAACGTGGGTGCCTGATAGGAGAGAGAGGAGGAGGAGGAGGAGGAGGAGGAGGAGGAGGCGGCACATCACCAACGAGGCAGGATGCCCTCCAGGGGCCAGCCTAAGGGCAGCACATTGACTGCATCACACCCCAAAGCTCCACATGTGCAGGGCGCTGCAGTCTCTGCGCGTTATTCAAAAAGTTCTTTGGTGTGGGCCTTTTTTGAGACGAGTGCATCAGATCGCACCGCTGCTATTTGCAACATATGTCTCAAGCGTATCTCGCGTGGCCAAAACATCTCCCGCTTGGGTACCACATGCTTGACCAGACATATGTTGACCTGCCATGCAGTTCGTTGGCAAGCATATCTAAAAGACCCACACCAAAGAACAAAGAGGATCTCTCCTTGCTCCTCATCAGCTGAGATTTGCAACCCCACTAGACCTTCAGTCCTCTCTGAGACCTGCAGTGAGAGGAATGAAGGTGTAGAATTAGGTGTGTCACAGCCAAGTACTTGTGGGCAATCTGCTTTTGGTACACCGACGTCAGATTGTACCAGGCAAATTTCCCTGCCCCAGCTGCTGCACCGCCGAAAGAAGTTTGCTCCCAGCCATCCACATGCCCAGCGGTTGAATGCTAGCTTGGCAAAATTGCTAGCACTTCAACTGCTGCCTTTTCAGTTGGTAGACTCTGCCCCCTTCCGTGAGTTTGTGGAATGTGCGGTTCCTCAGTGGCAGGTACCCAAACGCCACTTTTTCTCACGGAAGGCGATTCCGGCTCTCTACCGGCATGTGGAAGGCAATGTCCATGCCTTGCTGGACAGGGCGGTCAGCGGTAAGGTGCATATTACCGCTGACTCATGGTCCAGCAGGCATGGGCAGGGACGTTACCTAAGTTTCACGGCGCATTGGGTGACTCTGCTGGCAGCTGGGAAGGATGCAGGACAAGGTGCAGTAGTGTTGGAGGTTGTTCCGCCACCACGCCTCCAAAATGCTGATTGTGACACACCTCTCTCCTCCACCCCCTCCTCTTCTTCTTCCTCCATGGCCTCTTCCTCGGAACCAGCGGTGCTCCGTAGGCGTTCAAGGGGCTACGCAAGTACGCAGGCCAAAAGATGCCATGCGGTGCTTGAGCTGGTGTGCTTGGGGGACAGGAGCCACACTGGGGCAGAGGTTCTGTCAGCTCTGCAGGGGCAGGTTCAGAGGTGGTTGACGCCACGCCAACTTAAGGCAGGAATGGTGGTTTGCGACAATGGCACCAACCTCCTCTCTGCCCTCCGACAGGGACAAATGACCCATGTGCCCTGTTTGGCTCACGTCCTTAACTTGGTGGTGCAGCGGTTCTTGGGCAGGTACCCGGGCTTACAGGATGTCCTGAGGCAGGCCAGGAAAGTCTGTGTGCATTTCCGCCGGTCATATAATGCCAGTGCTCGGCTGACGGACCTCCAAAAGGAGTTTAACCTGCCCAAGAACCGCCTAATCTGTGACATGCCCACCAGGTGGAACTCAACGTTGGCCATGCTGCAGCGGCTGCACACGCAGCAGAGGGCCATCAATGAGTACCTGTGCAACTATGGCACCAGGACAGGGTCAGGGGAGCTTGGTTTTTTTTCCCCACGCCAGTGGGCCATGATCAGGGATGCATGCACTGTCCTGTCACCATTCGAGGAGGCCACGAGGATGGTGAGCACTGACAGTGCATGCATCAGTGACACTGTCCCCCCTGTCCACCTGTTGGAGCACGCGCTGCGTGGAATAATGGACAGGGCACTTGAGGCAGAACAGAGGCAGGAAGAGGAGGACTTCCTTAGCTCTCAAGGCCCCCTTTATCCAGACAGTGTTCCTGCGTGCCCGCCGATCACACAGGAAGAGGACGAGGAGGAGGAGGAGGAGAAGGAAGATTGTGTCAGTATGGAGGTGGAGCCTGGCACTCAGCATCAGCAGCAGTCTTTAAGGGATCAGTCCCAAGGAACACATGGACTTGTACGTGGCTGGGAGGAGGTGGCTGCGGACGTTGTTGTCCTTAGTGACCCAGAGGACTCCGGACCGAATGCCTCAGCAAACCTACGCTGCATGGCCTCCCTGATCCTGCAAAGCCTGCGTAAGGATCCTCGTATTCGTGGTATCAAGGAGAAGGACCAATACTGGCTGGCAACCCTCCTTGATCCACGTTACAAGGGTAAGGTTGCGGACCTTATCTTGCCATCGCAGAGGGAGCAGAGGATGAAACATCTTCGGGAGGCCTTGCAGAAAGGTCTGTGCAACGCGTTCCCAGAGACTGGGAGGTTATAAACTCCTGTTTCTGGACAACGTGTTGCTGAGGCTTCGGTCAGTCAAAGAAGGAGCGGTGGAGAAGGTGGCCGTCTGACCGATGCGTTCAGACAATTTTTTGGTCCGCAGCCCCAAGGTATGATCGGTTCCAGCAACCATCGCCAGCGTCTGTTTTACATGGTGCAGGAATACCTAGGGGCAAGATCAGACTTGGACACCTTTCCCACCGAAAATCCTCTGGGTTACTGGGTCTTGAGGATGGATCACTGGCCAGAGCTTGCACAGTATGCAATTGAGCTACTGGCCTGTCCTGCATCCAGCGTTCTTTCGGAACGCACATTCAGTGCTGCTGGAGGCGTGGTAACCGATCACAGGGTGCGTCTGTCCACCGACTCGGTCGATCGGCTGACCTTCATAAAAATGAATCAGTCTTGGATCACCACCAGCTACCAAGCACCTGATGCTGATGTAACCGAATAATTGATGCTGAGTGACTATCCCTGAGTAATTATCCTCTTCCTCCTCAATCATCACGCTGATAGCTTGTAAGAACATTTTTGGTTCTGGGCGCCACCACCAGTGCCTAAGGCACAATTTTTCAGCCCCTGTTTAACAGGGGCGTGTAATTACAATTTTTGATGTAATACTTTGCAGCAGGGCTCGTTCCTGCATTCCAACTAGAGTGTCTGTGAGGGGTTGCAGTGTTGTGGCACCAGCACCAGTGCCTAGGGCCCAATTTTTCTGCCCCTGTCTAACAGGGGCGTGTAATTACAATTTTTGATGCAATACTTTGCAGCAGGGCTCGTTCCTGCGTTCCAACTAGAGTGTCTGTGAGGGGTTGCAGTGTTGTGGCACCAGCACCAGTGCCTAAGGCCCAATTTTTCTGCCCCTGTCTAACAGGGGCGTGTAATTACAATTTTTGATGCAATACTTTGCAGCAGGGCTCGTTCCTGCGTTCCAACTAGAGTGTCTGTGAGGGGTTGCAGTGTTGTGGCACCAGAACCAGTGCCTAAGGCCCAATTTTTCTGCCCCTGTCTAACAGGGGCGTGTAATTACAATTTTTGAAGCAATACTTTGCAGCAGGGCTCGTTCCTGCGTTCCAACTAGAGTGTCTGTGAGGGGTTGCAGTGTTGTGGCACCAGCACCAGTGCCTAAGGCCTAATTTTTCAGCTCCTGTTCAACAGGGGCATGTAATTACAATTCTTGATCTAATATTTCACAGCAGGGCCCTGTGAGGGCTTACAGTGTTGTGGCCACAGCAACACCTAAGGCCCAAATTTCTGCTGAGTATATAGGGCAGGACCCTACTTTCAAACATCTAACTTACAAACGACTCCTACTTGCAAACGGAAGGAGACAACAGGAAGTGAGATGAAATCTACCCCTAGGAAGGGAAATTCTCTCCTGTAAGAGTTAATATGGGAAAACAATTTCTCCTTTCCACTGATGCTTTCCAATCCTTGTTCCACAAAAAAACCCACATTTTCAAAAAACATTTTTCATTGGGACAAAAAAGTGAGGTGAAATCTTCTGAAGAGGAGGAAAGACAGCAAAACAAATGTCACAGGGGTGATAACCCTTCCCTATGTTTTCCAAAAAGCTTAGAAAAGATTTTTTGGCTGGAGCTAAGCACGTTAAAAATGTTCAAAATTACAAACAGATTCTACTTAACAACAAACCTACAGTCCCTGTCTTGTTTGCGCCGCCTGTATACTGCTGTTCAGAGTATATAGGGCCTGGTGGCCCCACACCTTTCCTTATTTTAATTTGGGTGCGGGGTTCCCCTTAATATCCATACAAGACCCAAAGGGCCTGGTAATGGACTGGGGGGTACCCATGCCGTTTGTCTCACTGATTTTCATCCATATTGCCATGACCCGACATGACATTAAACCCGCAAGCAGTTTTAAATGAGATTTTTTCCTTTAAAAATGACATTTGGTGCAGGGACTGTTCTAAACATGGGAAACACGCGTCACTTTACAGGCATACTATAGACACCCCCCAGGTACGATATTTAAAGGAATATTTCACTTTTTTTTTTTTACTTTAAGCATCATTAAAATCACTGCTCCCGAAAAAACGGCCGTTTTTAAACGTTTTTTTTGCATTGATACATGTCCCCTGGGGTAGGACCCGGGTCCCCATACCCTTTTTAGGACAATACCATGCAAATTAGCCTTTAAAATGAGCACTTTTGATTTCGAACGTTCGAGTCCCATAGACGTCAATGGGGTTCTAACGTTCGTGCGAACTTTCGGTCCGTTCGCGGGTTCTGGTGCGAACCGAACCGGGGGGTGTTTGGCTCATCCCTATTCCTAAGGAAGCAGTGTCCCTAGCAACCGCCAATGTCCCCAGCACATTAACTTATATGGCTGGGAATCTCAGCAGGGATAGCGATGACATCACGGCCCAAATATGGCTAATTGTCATATTTGGTTAATGATGTCAACACTATCTCCACCATTTCCCTTATATACAGTAGCTGATGACAGCTGGGAGCTGTTATTCATCAAGGATTACCATTGGGATTGGACGGAGGGCAGTGGGCATCATGAATGACAATGGTTTACAGGGGACTTTATGTGAATTTGTAATTTTTTAATAGATCATTTGTGTGTCTTTATTTCTAGGTTACTTTTTTTTTTTTGAAATGGGTAGGGGTACTAGGTACACATTGGTGGGAGGTATTTGGGGCCCTCATTGTTTTTAAAGGGGTCTTACAGATTCCAATAATTCCCCAGCAGTCTTTAAGGGTTTTTTCCGACGGATGTTGGCTCAAACTTGTCTTGCATACACACGGTCGCACAAAGTTGTCGGAAAATCCGATCGTTCTGAACGCGGTGGCGTAAAACACGCACGTCAGGACTATGAACGGGGCAGTAGCCAATAGCTTTCGTCTCTTAATTTATTCTGAGCATGCGTGGCACTTTGTACAGTTGGTGTAGTTTACGCGGTTAAATGCCCATGTAATTTAGTTTATGTTGGTAGAACGGTTAGGGCATTAAAAGAGCGTATTGAAGAACACGTGAGGAATATAAAAAAGGGGTTTGATAAGCATTTTTTATCTGTACATTTTAGAGATGTACGCAACAAGAGTACAGTAGGGATGCAATTTTGGGGCATTGAGGCACCCAAACGTCACTGGAGGGGGTCCAATTATGTTAGGGAAATCAGCAGAAGAGAATCCTGGTGGATACACCAGTTGGGCTCTCTGGCCCCTGGAGGGTTAAATAAAGATTTTGATCTTAGATGTTTTTTAAGTAACCATTGAGCACATATATATTTTTAATATATGCCAACATCATGTCACACCAGTATGACTACACACACATATAGGTAACTATATAACTATGTTGGCATTCATGGTTCTCTCAATGAACTGTAGCTCCCCAGTGCCGGCAGCACTCATACAGCCTCAGACCATAACACTCCCACCACCATGCTTGATTGTAGGCAAGACACACTTGTCTTTGTACTCCTCACCTGGTTGCCGCCACACACACTTGTCACCATCTGAACCAAATAAGTTTATCTTGGTCTCATCAGACCACAGGACATGGTTCCAGTAATCCATGTCCTTAGTCTGCTTGTCTTCAGCAAACTATTTGCGGGCTTTCTTGTGCATCATCTTTAGAAGAGGCTTCCTTCTGGGGTGACAGCCATGCAGACCAATTTGATGCAGTGTGCGGCGTATGGTCTAAACACTGACAGGCTGACCCCCCCGCCCCTTCAACCTCTGCAGCAATGCTGGCAGCACTCATAAGTCTATTTACCAAAGGCAACCTCTGGATATGACGCTGTGCACATGCACTCAACTTCTTTGGTCTACCATGGCGAGGCCTGTTCTGAGTGGAACCTGTCCTGTTAAACTGCTGTATGGTCTTGGCTACTGTGCTGCAGCTCAGTTTCAGGGTCTTGGCAATCTTCTTATAGCCTAGGCCATCTTTATGTGGAGCAACAATTCTTCTTTTTCAGATCCTCAGAGATTTCTTTGCCATGAGGTGCCATGTTGAACTTCCAGTGACCAGTATGAGAGAGTGAGAGCAATAACACAAAATTAAACACACCTGAGACCTTGTAACACTAATGAGTCACATGACACCGGGGAGGAAAAATGGCTAATTGGGCCCAATTTGGACATTTTTACTTAGGGGTGTACTCACTTGTGTTGCCAGCGGTTTAGACATTAGTGGCTGTGTGTTGAGCTATTTTGAGGGGACGGCAAATTTACACTGTTATACAAGCTGTACACTCACTACTTTACATTGTAGCAAAGTGTCATTTCTTCAGCCTTGTCACATGAAAAGATATAATAAAATATTTACAAAAATGTCAGGTGTTTACTTACTTTTGTGAGATACTGTATGTGCTTTTAGCGGCTCTGTGTGGGCGGGAGCGGTGTGCTTTTAACTCCAGAGTAGTACACTCACTACTTTACAAAGTGTAATTTCTTCAGTGTTGTCACATAAAAAGATATAATAAAATATTTAGAAAAATGTGAGGGGTGTACTCACTTTTGTGAGATACTGTATATAGGGAGTATATCCTTAATAATAGAAAGGTACTATTAACCTGTTGTAAGTCAGGTTGTAGTATCCTTTCAAGTATAAAAAAAAAAAACGTTTCTGGTCTAAATCCAGACATAAACAGAATGGATGTAAATGGGTGGCATCTATTTACATCCGTTTACTTCCGTTCAGATTCATCTAAATGGAAAAGGACGCAGCCTTGTCTGGTTTAAAAAATGGACCTGAATGGACACGGATGTAGGAGGATGTAAACGTTTACATCCTCCTGCCCAATATGCATACACTGTGTTTCAATCTGGCTCCATTTAAAAACACTGACAAACAGATCTAGACTGAATGCCCAAGTAAAAGGGCCCTGTAGGCCAACGGATGTAAATGGATGATTATCCGTTTACATCTGCTTAATACGTGTCCATTAAGGTCCAAGTGGAACAAGGTTCTTTTTCGTTTAGATGGATCTAAATGGAAGTAAACAGATGCTATCTGTTTACATTTATTATGTTTATGTTTGTTTTTTATTTTGTCACCTGTCATTGGTTTCTGTAACAACTAAAAAAAGCTTTCAAAAACGGATGTAAACTGAACTGAATTGAACTGAAGATGGTTGTACAAACTGATGTAAACTGAATTCATGTTTTCTTAGCAAAAACGTCCAGTTAGAGCACAGTCAGGGTCTAATTGATCCCCAGCGTGAAGGCAGGGCCGGGACAAGGGGTGGGCGGAAGGGGCGGATGCCCTGGGCGGATCAATTTATTGCAGGAAGGGGGGCGCAGCAGTGGAGTACTAACTAGGGGGGGTGTCAGGCAGCTCCCTCATCCTCCCCTGTATGAAACAGTGAGAGCGGGACAGGCTTGCTTGTGCAGCGGCGATGTGACATGCTGACAGCGCTGGGAGAGCTCAGGCGGACTGTCCCATTGTCACAATGCTGTGTGTCTCACTCTCTGTTAAATTCTAATAGCCCAGTGAGTTCAACTCCCCCCTCCCTCCACAGAGGTGGAAGAGGCTCTGCCCCTCCCTCCCCTCTGTTTCTGTGTCCCGTCCATGCTCCGTGCAGCCCGTGTGCTGCCTCTGAAAGGAATGTGGGGGCGGGAACATTTAAACAAGTAGCCGCCGATGGAACTAGTTTTAGCAACCTGGGAACATCCAAGTGAGTTATCAGAGCTGTCACTGTGTCCAGACTCTGCTCTCTCTTTCCCAAATCTTTCACTCCCAATCTTTCCTCTGTTGTCCTCCAGCAGAGTCTTTCATTAACTCTATGCTAATAGTTGGCCCCATCATGTTCCCATCATGTTCCTTTAGCCAGGGTTTTCACTAGTATGATCATAGACATTGCATGTGATTCGCACAGCATTGCTGTACAAATCACATGCAATGTCTGTGCAATGCGAATTCAGCCATACAAACTGTATGGCTGAAATCGCATTTGCACCAAAACTGTGCAGGACCCTTTTTTTGGTCTGCACTGGAATCGGATTGGATGGGTGTTTACACCTATGCAATCCGATTCCTGCACCATTTTACAGTTCTCACTGCAATCTGCAAACTGATCTGGGGGTGTCATTAATTTTACATTGACACTCATAGAAGTTTGCAAAGGGCAACATGGACGGCCGACAAGCAACATGCAATGCAGGAATCCGCACTGGAATCGGTCGGATTCCTGCATCGCATATATGTGAACCAGGACTAAGGATGATCTCTGGCGTGTTCGCATGCTGCACATGCCGAGCCCGCCAGGAAGTCGGCAATGCTCTAATCACAGGCAGTGAGACATTTCCTGATCTCTGCAGCCGCACATCGGGAAATGTCTCACTGCTTGTGATTAGCGCCGTGCAATGCTGACTTCCTAGCGGGCTCGGCGCGTGCAGCATGCGAACACGCCGGAGATCATCCTTAACCAGGACTCAAGTGGGTTCAAACTAAGGCTGGATTCACACCTATGCATTTTTAGTGCTTTTTGCATTTTGCAGATTTGCACTACAGCCCATTAAACATGGTTTCCTATGGAACACTTTCTGTAGAGCAAATCTGCAAAATGCAAAAAGCACTAAAAATGCATAGGTGTGAATCAAGCCTGATACCCTGTGGTTCAGTTGCAGTGCTGGTGTATACACAGTTTTCCTGCATTTACCTTAATTTTCACTACAGTCCCACAGACTTCTATTAGGTTACATATTTTTACAACATTTTCTGAAAGTGCACCAAATGTCCTCTATACTGAATCTTTGGTGTGCTTTCAGAAAACACAGTAAAATTACACAAGCTAATAGAATTCTGTGGAACAGCAGCTAAAAATAGGGATACAATGCAAAAAAAAACTGCGTATATGCCAGCACTGCGACAAACTCCAGGACACCAGTGTGAACCCAAAGGCTTCAGGGTGCTGTGTAATGTAAAGGAGTCCAGAGGTGCAGGGTGCTGTGTAATGTAAAGGGGTCCAGAGGTGCAGGGTGCTGTGTAATGTAAAGGGGTCCAGGAGGTGCAGGGAGTTGTGTAATGTAAAGGAGTCCAGAGGTGCATGGTGCTGTGTAATGTAAAGGGGTCCAGAGGTGCAGGGTGCTGTGTAATGTGAAGAGGCCCAGAGGTGCAGGGTGCTGTGTAATGTGAAGAGGCCCAGAGGTGCAGGGTGCTGTGTAATGTGAAGAGGCCCAGAGGTGCAGGGTGCTGTGTAATGTAAAGGGGTCCAGAGGTGCAGGGTGCTGTGTAATGTGAAGAGGCGCAGAGGTGCAGGGTGCTGTGTAATGTGAAGAGGCCCAGAGGTGCAGGGTGCTGTGTAATGTAAATGGGCCCAGAGGTGCAGGGTGCTGTGTAATGTAAAGGGGTCCAGAGGTACAGGGTGCTGTGTAATGTAAAGGGGTCCAGAATTGCAGGGTGCTGTGTAATGTGAAGAGGCCCAGAGGTGCAGGGTGCTGTGTAATGTAAATGGGCCCAGAGGTGCAGGGTGCTGTGTAATGTAAAGGGGTCCAGAGGTACAGGGTGCTGTGTAATGTAAAGGGGTCCAGAATTGCAGGGTGCTGTGTAATGTAAAGGGGTCCAAAAATGCAGGGTGCTGTGTAATGTAAAGGGGTCCAGAGGTGCAGGGTGCTGTGTAATGTAAATGGGTCCAGCGGTGCAGGGTGCTGTGTAATGTAAAGGGGTCCAGAGGTGCAGGGTGCTGTGTACTGCAAAGGGGTCCAGAGGTGCAGGGTGCTGTGTAATGTAAAGGGGTCCAGAGGTACAGGGTGCTGTGTAATGTAAAGGGGTCCAGAGGTGCAGGGTGCTGTGTACTGCAAAGGGGTCCAGAGGTGCAGGGTGCTGTGTAATGTAAAGGGGTCCAGAGGTGCAGGGTGCTGTGTAATGTAAAGGGGTCCAGAGGTACAGGGTGCTGTGTAATGTAAAGGGGTCCAGAATTGCAGGGTGCTGTGTAATGTAAAGGGGTCCAGTGGTGCAGGGAGTTGTGTAATGTAAAGTAGTCCAGAGGTGAAGGGTGCTGTGTAATGTAAAGGGGTCCAGAGGTGCGGTGAACTTACAATTTAACCATTTGCCGACCCGTCGCAGTACATATACTGCGACAGGGCTGCAGCTACAGTATTGTATTGTTGTATTGTAATGTTGTATTGTTTTAAGTGTTTTCTGGTTTTGAAAGTCACTGACTCTTTCTTTATACCCGGGGGGGGGGGGGGGCGCAGTTTGCCATCTTCGCCCTGGGCACCAGATGGCCTTGTCCCAGCACTGCGTGAAGGTATATGAATTAAAGAAAACTCACTAAAGTTTGTGCTTCTTGCTTCTTTCCTTTAGGTTACAAAGTGCATGTCCCATCATTCTAGGTGATCTTGTTTCTGATATACTGTAGTGTGGTCAGCAGTGCATCCGTCTCCCAACCCAATCTCCCCACCACCACCAGATAAGCATAAACTATGGTCAATATTTAATTAGTCAAGGATGACGGCACTTGACTGAGACTCTCAGAAGTGCTTGCCTTTGGCAATTGTCATCATGATGTATAGGTGTGTGCAGGGAGAAGAAACATATCGGCTACAATGGAGTGAGAGTGAAAAAAAAAAGTGCGCACATAGATGCTCTCACAGCAGAGTTCATCGAAGTCAGTACTGATACAAAGAGAGGGAGGGGTTGTAGAATGAGGCTCCTGCTGCAACTGAAAAATGAGGTTCCCTCTTCTGCAGTCTGTGTATTTCAATCACAACAGAAGCCTTTTTCTGACATAAAGCAAGATTAAACCTCTGCAAAAAAAATGTTTAAATTGAGCACCGCTAGTTATAAAATCTTTAGATATTACATATATAAGAAGTGCAGCAATAGTAGTAAGACTTTTCAACAAAATAAAGTCTTTAGATCTAATATATATGAGAAATGCAGCGATTAAACTTTTGCACAACATAAAAACATCCTCCAAAATGGATCCCTCCACATTCATGTCCAAGGCTTACCAGAATTTTGGACCTCAAAGCCTAGAGGTCAATCTTAGAGTATGGTACAATCCTCATACAATCCCCTGATTAACAATTGGACCACAACCACCTCATCTGCTTCCAGTGCCACATTTGGTAATCAGTAACCATAAAAACAGAAATAATCCAATAGTGTACATTACCCAAAGCTTTTTTTTTTTTTTAATGCATATAATGCGCCCACGTCAGGAAGTTCTATCCTACGCATTTCGCCCCAATAGGGCATCCTCAGGGCTTCTAGATGCTTAGCTCATATTGCTCCTTCTAAGTGCCAGTGGGCAGGCGAACACATTTGCCCTTTCAGAGGTACCAGACTCTACTTCATAGCTTGCCCAAAACACTGTGTTCTAGCGGCAAAAGATATAGAAAAACAAAACGTAAATAAAAAAACTATCCCTAATGGCTGAAAGGGATATGATGGAACAACATAATCATAACAATGCTGCTTTCACTTTACACTTACACTATCCCAGTGGTCCCAGACTAGATCCCCAGACGAAAATCCCTCAGTCAGCATCATCAACTTTCAGTATAATAGGCCTCAGCTAGCCTAGCTGTATCTCCCATAAATGGCAGACACGTGAAAAGCTTGCATGGGGGATCAAACAGCCCCCCAAGCTGTAATCTCCTCCTCAGGGAAAAGACTCTTTTGCACTATCTCAGAATATTTATACACACTCCCAGCCACCATCTGGGCACATCTCCCAAGGGATTGGCCAGGGCTGCATAAATATCCCCCTGCTGATTAGACTCTCCCTGCCCACTATCTTCCAAAATGTTTCCAGACATACAGGGGGAAACAGTCAACCCTGCAGTCAGAGAAACACAGAATAGACCAGAACAATCAAATGCAGCTCAATTAAATACAGTGAGCCAGAACTACATTTATTTAAAGAATAACTAAAGACAAAACTTTTTTTTTACATTTTGAATAGAGGGGAGAGGGATAGGAACGCTTGTCAGTTTTTATTGCTGTCTGTACCCCGGTTAATGAAATTCACCCTCTCTATTTGTCCTGTTTACCATTATCATTGAAAGTGAAAGTAAAAGAAAATACCACATTTTGGATTGTCCCCAGGAAAGTAATAGAGGGGAAATCTTCCAATAGGGACACTAGTACTAGTGACCTGGGGGGCCCCAAGGAATTCCTTTAATTTGCAAGGATTTCCTCTCACTTCCTGTTTGATTATAGGACAGAAAGTGAAGGGAAATCCCCGCAATGGGACACAGATTGTGAAAAAAAAAATCTGACAGGGGTTATAACCCTCTGCTGCTCTATCCAAAATGGGGGAAAAAATACCTATAGTTCTACTTTAACAATGAAAAACAGCTACTCTGAATACAGTGAGCATGAACTAAATTTACCTAATCTAGCATCTATCTGGGAGGGTGTTAAATGCTGTAAAGTAAGAATGTTTTTTAAAAATATATATTTTAATTGTTTATTTTTATCAATTTACAAAATTGAAAGTGACTGAATAGAAGAAAAATCCAAATCAAATCAATATTCGATGTGACCAACCTTTGGCTTCAAGCCAGCATCCATTCTTCCAGGTACACTCGTGCACAGTTTTTGAAGGAACTCAGCAGGTTTTTTGTAATCCCAGACAGACTCTGTGATGTTGAGATCAGAGCTCTGTGGTGGCCACACCATGACTTCCAGGGCTACTTTTTCTTTATACTGAAGATAGTTCTTAATGACATTGGCTGTATATTTGGGGTCAATGCCCTGCTGCAGAATAAATTTGTAGCCAATAATGCCTCCCTGATGGTATGGCATAATGAATAAGTATTTGCCTGTATTTCTCAGCATTGAGCTGTGCGTGCAAAGGTTCACTGTACACAAACCCTTACAGGCAGGGGCATGGACGTGTGGTGAGGTCAGTGGCTGGTGAGGCACTGGCTAGTATCAGAGCCAGATACACACAGGTTACATATGCCGCAAACGTTAGAGCGAGAGCAATAATTTTAGCACTAGACCTCCTCTGTAACTTTAAACATGTAACCTGTAAAAAAATTTAAAGCAACGCCTATGGAGATTTTTAAGTACCGAAGTTTGGCACCATCCACGAGTGTGTGCAATTTTAAAGCGTGACGTGTTAGGTATCTATTTTCTTGGCGTAACATCATCTTTCAATTGGGCTATATTTTGTGTTTTTTTATATTCATGAAACAGTTTTTTCAGAAAGAAAATGCGTTTGAAAAATTGCTGCGCAAATAAGTCCCCATTTTATTCCCTAGGGTGTCTCCTAAAAAAAATATATATATAATGTTTTGGGGGTAATTTTATAGCAAAAAAATGATGATTTTTACATGTAGGAGAGAAGTGTCAGAATTGGCCTGAGTGGCAAGGGGTTTATTACCATAAGTAATATACAAATATTTATTATATATTGATTTTAAGGTAATTTACCATATTTTCAAAAACTGTGCTCAAGCAGGTGGCTTAACGGACAAACTACTGTAATTTGAAGTTATAACTTCGAACCACTTATTTCACAGTAAGTAAATACTGTAAATAATTATTATGTTATAACATATAGCATAATAATATATGATTTAGCTTGATTAAAACAGTACATTTTCAGCAGGCAGCAGATTCTCATTCTCCCTCTTAACTGTATGAGAAAAACATGAGATCATGGGTAAATCTTATACACATAAACCCATGTTTTTCCCTTGTAGTTAAGAGGGCTGGGCTGGAAAGGAGCATTTATCTTTTAGACACATGCCCCCTTCTATGACACTGTAGTGAGAGGAGAGCTTCCACTGCAGCATTTTTATTGGACAGCTTGGACCAATGGTGCTTTACCATTGGTCCAAGGTTCCAAGCTGTCCATTAGCTCATTCAGTGCTTCTGACAAGAAGTGAGAGGCACTGTGAGATCATCCTCTCAGTCTGCTGCAAACAGAGTGTGCCAGCTTGTATTTAAACTGGCTGCGCTGTGTGTAGCTTCTGACAGGCTGCACAAGAAGCCCTCTATCTCCGGAACCATAGATGGCAGGAGCCCCAAATTTTGACCAATGGTGGGGTAGGTTTTTTTTTTTTTTGCTTTAAATCAATAAATCAATCATTCTATTTCAATGATTGTGAAAGTAAATAAAGAATATCCTTCTCCCTCATCGGTACTGACAGGGCAGGGTCTTGCAGTGAGTGCACTGTAGTGAAAGTAACTGAGCTTTCTTTGCGAAGAAAGTTCAATTATCATGAGCTTTATTTATGAATGATTATGCACTCTCTCACTACACTACAGGCCAGTGTTTCTCAACAAGACAAATTGACAAATTGCTTCAAAGTGAACAATTGATTTCAATGGGCAGGAGCGGTGTATACACCGCTCCTTCACCGCTCCAAAGATGCTGCTAGCAGGACATTTTTTACCGTCCTGCCAGCGCACCACTCCAGTGTGAAAGCCCTCGGGGCTTTCACATTGGAGACACAGCAGCGGCTCTTTTAGGGCACTTTGCAGGCGCTGTTTTTAGAGCTGTAGCACCTGCAAAGCGTCCCAGTGTGAAAGGGGCCTAAATGTCAGTTTTGCTGTAGTATGTTGTATAAATTGTACAAACACGCTACTTCACAGGCAGGGTAAGGGCACTTTCCCCAGGCATGTTATTTAAAAGGATTTTTCACTGTTAGACCCCTTTCACACTGGGGCGGTTTGCAGGCGGTATTGCGCTAAAAATACCGCCTGCAAACCGCCCCTAAACAGCCTCCGCTGTTTGTTCAGTGTGAAAGCCCGGTGCGCTGACAGGACGGTGAAAAAAGTCCTGCAAACCGCTTCTTTGGAGCGGGGAAGGAGCGGTGTATTCACCGCTCCTTCCCCGCTCCTGCCCATTGAAATCAATGGGACAGCGCGGCTATACCGCGGCTATAGCCGCGCTGTACGAGGGATTTTAACCCTTTTTTGGCCGCCAGCGGGTGGTAAAACCGCACCGCTAGCGGCCGAATACAGCTGCAAGAACGACGGTACAGCAGCGCTAAAAATAGCACTGTTGTACCGCCGACGCCCCCACCGCCCCAGTGTGAAAGGGGCCTTAATGATGCCCTTAAAGCATTATTAAAATTGATGTTTCCTACCCAATATTATTTTTAAAAAGTATTTTTCTTTGGTACATGTTCCCTTGGGGAGTTATCAGCCCCCCATGCTATTTGTTTGACAACCCCTTGCCTATTAGCCAAGAAAATGGCCATTACTGTTTTTTAACAATAGGCTCCCATTGAGATTAAGGGAGTTTGAATTCAAAACCCAAACTTTATGCATTATCTAGGAACCTGCCTTGAACCAAGGTATGTTCCCCTCATGGCTAATAGTGAATGAAGGGGCACTTTGCTACAGCTGTCCCTTGAGTTCCCTGGATGATTGACAGCTATGACTCTATGGTCAGACAGTCAATCTTTGTGCATCTGGGGATGCTCTGCAAAATGTGTGTGTATTTAATCACCGCTGGGTTTTTAATTTCTTGCTAAATAACTAAAAAAACACTGAAAATTTTAGGAAGAAAAAACAAGTTTTTCTTCATTTCTGCTATATCATTTTGCAAATAAATAATCTTTCTTCATAAATTTAGCCCAAAATGTATACTGTGTGGCAGTGCAGTACCCTGCCAAGGCTTCATGTGCATTGGACGTTTTTACAACCTCTCCTGAATGATTTAACTGCTTCAGCCTCTGAAGATTTTACCCCCTTCCTGAACAGAGCACTTTTTGTGATTCGGCACTGTGTCGCTTTAAATGACAATTGCGCGGTCGTGCGACGTTGCACCCAAACAAAATTGACGTCCTTTTTTTCCCACAAAGCAAGTATTGGTACTTATAATTATACGGTATCGGTGCAGCCCTAGCTTCAACTAATCCCTGGGGAGGTGTGCCCAGTAGGTGGCTGGAGACGCATGTAAATATTCTGAGCTTTAGAACAGCAGGGTATTCCTGTTGGAGGTATTGCACCTGGTTAGGAGGGGGTGGCTAGACAAGCAATTGTGAAGTCATTTGTACTTTAAATGACGGTTGCATGAATTTGCGTGATAATTTTTGTTATTGTTGAATATAACTGAAATATACAAAAATAATGCATTGGAAGAGAATACCATGTATTGCTGTCGCTTGGCAACTGTTGTTCATGGATATTATTAACCAGGAGGATGCCATTACCAGCTATTATGGGGTCTTGGACCAAGTTCTAAATAAAGCATTTAGCACATGCTGAGAATAACATGGAACACTATAATGCAGGGGGCTTTAATATTAATAAGCTTTACTTTTATATGTGCCTGGAGTTGGCCTTTAAAGACATTTGTAAAAGGGAACTTTGAACTCCAAAGCTCTTGTTATTGCTCATCGAGGAGAATGTTTCTGAAGGTCATTGCATTTAAAAGGCTTCAGTAAGAGAAAAAACTTCACTCCTTCAGTTAAATGATGAAACCTTTAGTTTCAAAGCATACAGTGCCACCAAGTGGCGTATGCGGCGCATTTCACTGCATGGTTTTAAATGCATTGAATATTATCATAGTTTCAAAAACCCTTTGTTTATTGTAAACTAACATGTCAAAAAGAAACAATGCATGATAAATATCCTCTGCCAGAATTAAGGGCACACCATGTAATATACAGCTGTTGGACCAATGTAAGTATGTACAATATATATCATACCTGTAGGATGTAGGGTTGCCACCTTTACTTCAAGCCAAACCTGAACGCTTTAGCGACACATAGTCTTTTTTTTTTTGTTTAATGGGGAACACTGTGGACTCTGGTGTAAAGGGGAATTCTAATGTAAGGGGGTTTCTGTTCACCAAAGCCTCCACTTACATCAGATTTCCCAGCATTCCCCCTTAAGTCAGGGTTCCCAGAGCCCTCCTTATATCAGAGTCCACAAAGCACCCCTTACATCTGAGTCCCCCTTACCTTAATGTACTCACTCGCTCAGAGGGAGAAGGGAGGGGGGAGATTCCAGTCACAGACAGTTGATGGAGAGCTCACTCGCACGAGGATGGAGGCTCAGGCATCGGCACCTTTCATACAAGATGTGTCTGCTAGCTGTTATTTTAAACTCCCACCCATAATATCCTTTTTTGAGGAACAGCAAGCCGGGGATTGAAATGTGGGTGGGTAGACATAGAGGGGTAGGGGCGGGAGGAGGAGCAGATCAATCCCTCTCTCCTCTCCCATCTATACGGAGGTAAACGACGATGGTGATTAGTGTGTGACCGTGCGTATAACACGCACCCCAAGTTTAGGAGAGAATTTTAAGGAAAAAAACTTTTAGGAGGGAAGTTTAAGGAAAAGAAACTTACATTAAAATGCCCATCAATGCAGCCTCATCAGTGTTCATCTGCAGCCTTGTTACTGTTACACTACGGAGGTAAACGACGATGGTGATTAGTGTGTGACCGTGCGTACGTCTATGCACTCAGCGGTTGTGGTACTCAAATACACATGCGTGTGTGTGTGTGTGTGTATATATACAGTATCTCACAAAAGTGAGTACACCCCTCACATTTTTGTAAATATTTTATTATATCTTTTCATGTGACAACACTGAAGAAATGACACTTTGCTACAATGTAAAGTATTGAGTGTACAGCTTGTATAACAGTGTAAATTTGCTGTCCCCTCAAAATAACTCAACACACAGCCATTAATGTCTAAACCGCTGGGAACAAAAGTGAGTACACCCCTAAGTGAACATGTCCAAATTGGGCCAAAAGTGTCAATATTTTGTGTGGCCACCATTATTTTCCAGCACTGCCTTAACCCTCTTGGGCATGGAGTTCACCAGAGCTTCACAGGTTGTCACTGGAGTCCTCTTCCACTCCTCCATGATGACATCACAGAGCTTGTGGATGTTAGAGACCTTGCGCTCCTCCACCTTCTGTTTGAGGATGTCCCACAGATGCTTAATAGGGTTTAGGTCTGGAGACATGCTTGGCCAGTCCATTGCCTTTTCCCTCAGCTTCTTTAGCAAGGCAGTGGTCATCTTAGAGGTGTGTTTGGGGTTGTTATCATGTTGGAATACTTCCCTGCGGCCCAGTCTCCGAAGAGAGGGGATCATGCTCTGCTTCAGTATGTCACAGTACATGTTGCCATTCATGGTTCCCTCAATGAACTGTAGCTCCCTCAGTCCCCCCACCAGTCCCAGTCCCACCACCATGCTTGACGGTTGCTGCCACACACGCTTGACACCATCTGAACCAGATGGTCATCAGACCACAGGACATGGTTCCAGTAATCCATGTCCTTAGTCTGCTTGTCTTCAGCAAACTGTTTGCGATCTTGCTTGTGTATCATCTTTAGAAGAGGCTTCCTTCTGGGACAGCAGACATGCAGACCAATTTAATGCAGTGTGCGGTGTATGGTCTGAGCACTGACAGGCTGACCTCCCACCCCTTCAACCTCTGCAGCAATGCTGGCAGCACTCATATGTCTATTTCCCACAGACAACCTCTAGATATGACCCTGAGCACATGCACTCAACTTCTTTGGTCGACCATGGAGAGACCTGTTCTGAGTGGAACCAGTCCTGTTAAACCACTGTGTGGTCTTTTTTTTTATTTTTTTTTATTTTACTTTTTTTTTTATTTGTTCAAGAGAAGCTCCTTATGTTTATATATATATATATATATATATATATATATATATATATATATATATATATATACAGTATTTATCGGCGTATAACACGCACCGGCGTATAACACGCGCCCCAAGTTTAGGAGAGAATTTTAAGGAAAAAAACTTTTAGTAGGGAAGTTTAAGGAAAAGAAACTTACATTAAAATGCCCATCAATGCAGCCTCATCAGTGTTCATCTGCAGCCTTGTTACTGACATTGCAGCCTTTTCAGTGTCAGTGCAGCCTTGTCAGTGTCAGTGCAGCCTTGTCAGTGCAGCTTTGCCCCAGTGCAGTCTTGTCAGTGCAGTCTTGTCAGTGCAGCCTTGTCCCCAGTGCAGCCTTGTCAGTGCAGCCTTGTCCCCAGTGCAGCCTTGTCCCCAGTGCAGCCTTGTCAGTGCAGCCTTGTCAGTGCAGACTTGTCCCCAGTGCAGTCTTGACAGTGCAGCCTTGTCCCCAGTGCAGCCTTGTCCCCAGTGCAGTCTTGTCAGTGCAGCCTTGTCCCCAGTGCAGCCTTGTCAGTGCAGCCTTGTCCCCAGTGCAGCCTTGTCAGTGCAGCCTTGTCCCCAGTGCAGTCTTGTCAGTGCAGCCTTGTCCCCAGTGCAGCCTTGTCCCCAGTGTCCATGCCTGCCGCCGCCGCCGACATACACATGCTAGTAGTTTTAAATATGGCGCCGCAGAGTTCGGAGGGACTCGGCGGCAGGGGAACTGAACGAACGCCGCCAAGATACACATAGTCGAGTGTATTCGGCTCTTTCCGGCGCTGCTCCCAGTCCCGCCCAGTCCCGCCCTATGATAGACATAACACAGGTCCAATGGCGGGACTGGGCGTGACTGTGAGCGGCGCCGGAAAGAGCCGAATACACTCGACTATGTGTATCTCGGCTCTGTGATTTCGGTGGCGCTCGCTCAGCAGCGCCGAGTCCCTCCGAACTCCGCGGCGCCATATTCAAAACTACTCGCTATGTAAATGTCGGCGGCGATCGCCGACATTCACATAGCGATAGCGGGGATCGGCGTATAACACGCACCCACGACTTTCCCCTGATTTTAAGGGGAAAAAAGTGCGTGTTATACGCCGATAAATACCGTATATATATATATATATATATATATATATATATATATATATATATATATATATATATATATATATATATATATATACACACACGCACACTCTTATAAATAAATGTAAAAAAAACATTATAAAATGTATTAAAACATGGACACTGGACGGTGTTAGTAGAGTGGTGCATGGTGTCAGTAGAGAAGTGGGTGTGTCAATAGAGCAGAGGTTGGTTACAATAGGACTGTGGATGGTGTCAATCAGTAGAGCAATAGAGCAATAGACGGTGTTGGCAGAGCAGAGGACAGTGCCAGTATAGCAGTGGAGGGTGTCAGTAATTTTTATTATTGAATTTTTTATTTATTTTACCTAATTCTTTTTTTATTCTTCTTCTTTATGCTTTGGTGAAATATCAGGGATCTAAACAGATTAAATTAAATATTTACTGGCCCCTTCCCCCGCTCTCCATCCTGAAACATCCCCATGTGCTCACAGAAGCAGATGGCGAGGGAGGAGAGGGGGAAAGCCAGAAGCCAGAAGCAATGTGGGGATTGGGGAGGGGGGCTCAGCCAGCAGGAGGAATCTGCACCACACAGGGTGATTAGGGTGTGCCCAGGCACACCCCGTGCGCATGCCTATGTGTACTCAGTTACTTGGGGAGCCACAGTCCGGGCTCAATAATGTGTCCGGGTTTCAGGCAGTCTAAAACCTGAACACATGATACAAACCCCAGACTGTCTGGGGGAATCTTGGACAGGTAGTGTCCCACCCTAGTGGGATCCCTTTAGAAACTGGAAATCACTAAAGTAGACACCCCTACTACAGTGAACTCTACTAGCTTCTTTAAGATTGCTGTAAAAGGTCTGTTTCATATGATCTTTTCATGCCATATACATACCAGAAAATAGAGAACACCTCCCTGAGTTCCTCCAGAGGTTGCTTTGGTTCCTCCAGAGGTTGCTAGTGGTTTTTCGACCTGTGGCTGATTGACCTCCCATTTGAGGGTACCTGCATTGCTCTAGTACCAATGCCACTTGGCAAAGCCAGCAGCGTGACATTAATTATCTCTTTAGCTGTCCATATGGGTGGAAATCGTACCACTATAAAGGCTGCATTCTTGCTCCTGACCACTAGGGATGAGCCCGATGTTCGGGTGTTCGCCTGTTTGCTGAAAAGCGAACAATTTGGGGTGTTCGCGGCAAATTCGAAAGTCGCGGAACACCCTTTAAAAGTCTATGGGAGAAATCAAAAGTGCTAATTTTAAAGACTTATATAAATGGTATTGTCATAAAAAGTGTTTGGGGACCTGGGTCCTGCCCCAGGGGACATGTATCAATGCAAAAAAAAATTTTTTAAAAACTGACTTTTTTTGGGAGCAGTGATATTAATAATGCTTAAAGTGAAACAATAAAAGGGAAATATTCCTTTACTTTTCGTACCTGGGGGGTGTCTATAGTATGCCTGTAAAGTGGCGCATTTTTCCCGTGTTTAGAATAGTCCCTGCACAAAATGACATTTCTAAAGGAAAAAAAGTCATTTAAAAGTACTAGCGGCTATAATGAATTGTCGGTCCCGGCAATACAGATAAAAGAAGTCATTGAAAAAAACGGCATGGGATCCCCCCCAGTCCATTACCCTTCAGGTCTGGTATGGACATTAAGTGGAACACCGCGCCAAAATTTTTTAAAAAATGGCGTGGGGATCCCCCTCAAAATCTATACCAGACCCTTCAGGTCTGGTATGGATTTTAAGGGGAACCCTGTGGCAAAATTTTTAAAAAAAAGGGCGTTGGGGTCCCCCCAAAAATCCATACCAGACCCTTATCCGAGCACGCAACCTGGCAGGCTGCAAGAAAAGAGGGGGGACGAGAGAGCGCCCCTCTCCTGAACCATACCAGGCCACATGCCCTCAACATGGGGAGGGTGCTTTGGGGTAGCCCCCCAAAGCACCTTGTCCTCATGTTGATGGGGACAAGAGCCTCATCCCCACAACCCTTGCCCGGTGGTTGTGGCGGTCTGCGGGCGGGGGGGTTTATCGGAATCTGGAAGCCCCCTTTAACAAGGGGACCCCCAGATCCTGGCCTCCCCCCTGTATGAAATGGTAACTGGATACAAATGTACCCCTACCATTTCACAAAAAAAGTGTCAAAATGGTACAAATGACAAGACACGGCTTGGGACAAGTCCTTTATTAAAAAATAAAAAAATAAAAATGTCCCACGAAGTCCATTCATCTTCTCTCGCTCTGCCCGATGGACCGAAAAAGAAAATAAAAAACAAAACCGCGACCGACCCGCCTCCATGGGAGGCACCCGCCATATGACTCATCTTTGCTTTGACAGTTCTTTTATAACTGAGGGAGGGGCCACACGGTGACGTCCCTGGGTGACCCCGCCCCCCTCTGACGCACAGGGACTTCCCTATGGCTTTCCCGGGGCATCAGAGGGGGCGGGGCCCCCCTGTTACGTAAACGGGGGACCCCCACGCCATTTTTTTTATTTTGGAGCGGGGTTCCCCTTAATATTCATACCAGACCCAAAGGGCCTGGTAATGGACTTAGGGGGATCCCATGCCGTTTTTTTCAATGACTTCTTTTATCTGTATTGCCGGGACCGACAATTCATTATAGCCGTGAGTACTTTTAAATTACTTTTTTCCTTTAGAAATGTCATTTTGTGCAGGGACTATTCTAAACACGGAAAACATGCACCACTTTACAGGCATACTATAGACACCCCCCAGGTACCAAATTTATAGGAATATTTCACTTTTATTGTTTCACTTTAAGCATTATTAAAATCACTGCTCCTGAAAAACCGTCTGTTTTTGAAACACTTTTTAAAACACTTTTTATGACAATAACTTGCATATAAGCCTTTAAAATGAGTACGTTTGATTATGCATGTTCGTGTCCCATAGACTTTAACGGTGTTCGCGTGTTTGAACAAATTTTTTGCCTGTTTGCCGGCAAAAAACCACCAGTATATTCAGAAATTTCGCTAATGATCCCCGATAAATAATGCTTCCCAGAGACCTGAAAATTATTTTAGGGGTTCCTGTGGGGTAAAAGGATAATAAATGTTGAGTGTGAGCATAAATAGATAAACATAATCACACCCCCAATTGGGGGTCCAATGAAACACTTATCTATCTAGGGCTGCATTTGGAGTGACAATTTTGTCTGATGGGGACAATCTTCTAAAAAAAAGTGGCTGACTCCCATGTTACAGTATACACAAAAAGCAAATCCTTTCCTACTCTACTTTGATATGCTGGCTATCTTATAATGTGCATTAGGTAGGTTTCACCACATACTTTATTTGTTGAAAGCCGGCCATAGACAGTTCCTACTGAACGGGCCACAATTCGAACCATGTATTAGCAGACTGAACGTACCCAAGTTGATTGATTGATCAACAAGTTGATCATTTTGTACTTATCTGTAGGTGTATACAGTATCATGTTTTCTATTGTATATTTACCATTCAGTCATGATACAAAGAAATGCTGTGGTGCTTTAGAGCTAAAGTTTAATCTGCCAGTGTTTTGCCTTCCATGGTTTCCCTGTACCCCCTCCCCATGCTAACAAAATTGCTAAATAAAACCTTTACATTGTATTACAAACCTTATTTTAGACACCCAGTGACATCATTATTTGTTCTCTGTGCTCCTCTATGCAATGCAGGCAGATCACAGGTGGTGGGACAGTGTTTTACATAGCATCAAGAAAACATCACAACATTTTGCCTCAGTATTTCTCTTATGAACAAAAATGGCAGGCACACCTGTTTATAATTAGTTTTTAGAGTAAAGTAGACATGGAAAGAAAAATGACAATGTCCAACAACATTTGCTCACAGACTGCCCTAGCCAACATGTGATGCTGAGCCTCCATCCCTGAAACGCCTGAAATCAGACTAATTAAAGCAGGACAGGGACAGTCAAGCTGGGGAGGAAAGACTTGATGATGTTTGAAGATGCTGGACATCCTCAGAGCCGGAATTAATGCAGCCTCAATATAGGACCTACTTCAGCTTCTAATGCACACTGTGAGAAGTGAGAAGCATTTCAGTTTAACAGAGAAGCCTGTATAGCTGAGCAAGACTGGATTTCAGCTTCAAAAGTAAACAATTCAAATATACTGTAGGTTTCTTATCTAAAACTTTTCTGGTATGGGATGGATCAGTTGATAACCAAAGAAACACCCAAAAACATAATTTTTTATCCAAGAGTGACATCTAGTGGTGTCTAAAAATATCTGCATCCTTTTAAAAGTGGTAAAAATATACAGTACATAAAGTTAATATTAGAATAGTATAAGTGGTAGCCTCCAAGAAGTCTTAAAGCATCCTTACAAGAATTCAGCCATATAGCTTTTTTTAAAAAGATCTATTATGCCCCGTACACACGGTCGGACTTTCTGGCGGAAAATGTGTGATAGGACCTTGTTGTCGGAAATTCCGACCGTGTAGGCTCCATCACACATTTTCCATTGGATTTTCCGACACACAAAGTTTGAGAGCTTGCTATAAAATTTTCCGACAACAAAATCCGTTGTCGGAATTTCCGATCGTGTGTACACAAATCTGACGCACAAAGTGCCACGCATGCTCAGAATAAATAAAGGGATGAAAGCTATTGGCTACTGCCCCGTTTATAGTCCCGACGTACGTGTTTTACGTCACCGCGTTCAGAATGATCGGATTTTCCGACAACTTTGTGTGACCGTGTGTATGCAAGACAAGTTTGAGCCAACATCTGTCGGAAAAAATCCTAGGATTTTGTTGTCAGAATGTCCGATCAATGTCCGACCGTGTATACAGAGCATTAGATGGTTCTAAAGAATGTTGTTTTTGAGCACACAGAAACACAAGACTCTAGCTTCAAAACAACAAAATGAAGCAACGGAAAGAAATTAATTTATTGATTCTAGTGTAGCGTTTAACCCCCGCAGGAGCTGCTTGGTTTGTTGGGTCCACTGTTCTTTGCCTCGACTCTTGAAACTGCTTGGTCCCTACTGACACACCTGGTTATAGATTCCTCACACCTGTGTAATTTAAGCGTTAGTATTCGACTGCTTTATGATAGTACACAGAAAATAGACCACAAGCAACTGAAGGATTAATAAGGTGAATATACCCATACTGGGGCCAATTTACCTACCAACATACTGTATCTTTGGAGTGTGGGAGGAAACCCACACAGGCACATGGAGAACATGCAAATCACAGGCAGGTAGTGCTGTGGTTCCCACCCCTCTCACAACCACTGCGGCCACTGATCCCACCACCACCACAGCCACTGATCCCACCCCCCTCACTACCACCACTGCCATTGATCCCATCCCCTCACCACCACTACTGCCACTGATTCCAACCCCCTCACCACCACCACTGCTACTGATTCCAACCCCCTCACCACCACAGCTATGTCTGCTGTTAGAAATCATGGGTCCCAGTACAGCCTACCTGACCTGAAAAGGAGGAGAAGCCGTCAGCGCTGCTGGAGGGGCACAAAGGGCAGAAGGGGAAAGGAGGTTATCAACAGTGGTATAGGGGGGGGGCATTTACTAGAACAAATCCCCTGTTGTTCCCTCACGCAGCAACTGAAAACTGGTGGGAGGGAGAGGAGATGAAGCCGGTAGCGCTGCAAGGAATGGGGGGTGCATAGAAGAGGGCCCAGGCAGCACGGCAAAGGGGGAATCTGATGGACAGGAGCAGGTGATCAGTGCACAGGGGGGCAATTGCAGGAACCAATGCCCTGTATGCCTCTCCCTGCAACACCTGATAGCCAGCAGGAGGGGGAGGAGGAGAAGCCAGCTTTCAGCTGCTGCAGGGAGAGCTATACAGGGCATCAGTTCCTGTAATTTTCCCCCTGCCGCACCAGTCACCCCCCTTTTCAATGGTCAGATTTCTTCTTCTGCCCGGGCCCCTCTGCTAAACTGATGGGGCTTGGGCCCCGTACAGGAGGTCTGTACCCAGCTCGCTCCACTTGGGCCTGCTTCCTAGCCGGGGGGGGGCAAAATTAGGTTTTGCCTAGGGTGTCAAAAACCCTTGCACAAGCCCTGCGTGGTTGGGATTTGAACCAATGACCCTAGTGCTGCTAGGCAGAAGTGCCAACCACTTAGCCACTGTGCTGCTCGGTACTGCAGGTGTCAGGGAAAAGGTGAATATATTTTTTATTTTTTTCTCTTACATAATTACATAGTTACATAGTAGGTGAGGTTGAAAAAAGACACAAGTCCATCAAGTCCAACCTATGTGTGTGATTATAGGTCGGTATTACATTGTATATCCCTGTATATTGCGGTCATTCAGGTGCTTATCTAATAGTTTTTTGAAACTATTGATCCCCCCCGCTGAAACCACCGCCTGTGGAAAGGAATTCCACATCCTTGCTGCTCTTAGGCTGCTTTCACACTGGGGCGTCGGCGGTGTCGGCGATAAAGTGACGCTATTTTTAGCGGCACTTTACTGTTGTATTTGCTGAGGTTTTCGGCCGCTAGCGAGGCGCTTTGTCAGTGCTGCAGTGGCGCTTTGCCGGCGGTCCAGCGGCGCTGTCCATTCATTTCAATGGCAGGAGCAGAGGAGAAGTGTATACACCGCACCTTCACCGCTCCAAAGATGCTGCTTGCAGGAGTTTTTATAACGTCCTGCCAGCGCATCGCCTCAGTGTGAAAGCACTTGGGCTTTCACACTGAGACTGCAAGGGGGCTGTTTTTCAGGCGCTTTACAGGTGCTATTTTTAGCCCAAAAGTGCCTGAAAAACGTCTCAGAGTGAAAGGGGTCTAACAGTAAAGAACCCCCTACGCAGTTTAAGGTTAAACCTCTTTTCCTCTAATTTTAGTGAGTGGCCACGTGTCTTATTAAACTCCCTTCCGCAAAAAAGTTTTATCCCTATTGTGGGATCACCAGTATGGTATTTCTAAATTGAAATCATATCCCCTCTCAAGAGTTTTCTCCAGAGAGAATAAGTTCAGTGCTCACAATCTTCATAAATAATATCCTCCAGATCCTTTATTAGCTTTGTTTCCCTTCTTTGTACTAGCTCCATTTTCAGTACATCCTTCCTGAGGACTGGTGCCCAGAACTGGACAGCATACTCCAGGTGAGGCCGGACCAGAGTCTTGTAGAGTGGGAGAATTATCGCTTTATCCCAGAAGTTAATCCCCTTTTTAATGCATGCCAATATTCTGTTTGCTTTGTTAGCAGCAGCTTGGCATTGCATGCTATTGCTGAGCCTATCATCTACTAGGACCCCCCGGTCCTTTTCCATCCTAGATTCCCCCAGAGGTTCACCCCCAGTAATTAGAATGCATTTATATTTTTGCCACCCGAATGCATTATTTAAAATTTTTCTACATTAAACCTCATTTTCCATGTAGTTGCCCACCCCATTAATTTGTTCAGATCTTCTTGCAAGGTTTCCACATCCTGTGGAGAAGTTATTGTCCTGCTTAGCTTAGTGTCGTCTGCAAATACAGAGATTGAGCTGTTTAACCCATCCTCCAGGTCGTTTATGAACAAATTAAACAGGATTGGTCCCAGCACAGAACCCTACTTTAGAACCCTGTACAGTAAACGTTTATGGGGAACTGTGTCAAATGCTTTTGCAAAATCCAGATACACCACGTCTACGGGCCTTCCTTTATCTAAATGGCAGCTCACCTCCTCATAGAAGGCTAATAGATTGGTTTGGCAAGAATGATTCTTCATGAATCCATGCTGATTACTGCTAATGATACTATTTTCATTACTAAAATCTTGTATATAGTCCCTTATCATCCCCTCCAAGAGCTTGCATACTATTGATGTTAGGCTAACTGGTCTGTACTTCCCAGGGATGTATTTTTGCACTTTTTTAAATATTGGTGCTACATTGGCTTTTCTCCAATCAGCTGGTACCATTCCAGTCAGTAGACTGTCAGTAAAAATTAGGAACAATGGTCTGGCAATTACTTGACTGAGTTCCCTAAGTACCCTCAGGTGCAAGCCATCTGGTCCCGGTGATTTATTAATGTTAAGTTTCCCAAGTCTGTTTCTAATTCTGTCCTCTGTTAGCCATGAGGGTGCTTCCTGTGATGTGTCATGAGAACAAACACTGCAGTTTTGGTTACTGAAGCCCCCCGATTCCCTCGTGAAGACTGAGGAGAAGAATAAATTCAATACCTTCGCCATCTCCCCATCCTTTGTAACCAGATGTCCTTCCTCATTCTTTATGGAGCCAATATGGTCTGTCTTCCCTTTTTTACTGTTTATATACTTAAAGAATTTTTGGGGATTTTTTTTGCTCTCCTCCGCTATGTGTCTTCTGTGTTCTATCTTAGCTGCCCTAATTGCACCCTTACATATCTTTTTGCATTCTTTGTAAAGTCTTAATGCTGATGATGATCCCTCAGCCTTGTATTTTTTGAAGGCCTTCTTTGCTTTTATATGCATTTTTATATTAGAGTTAAGCCATCCAGGACTTTTGTTCACTCTTTTAAATTTATTTTCCAATGGGATGCACTGGCTAATGCCCTTATTTAATATGCTCTTAAAGCAAACACATCTCTCCTCTGTGTTCTTTGTTTCTAAGATTTTATCCCAAGTAGATGTAGTAACGCCTTGTTTCTAGTTGGTGCATCTACCATCTGACCCATGAAATGGTCCTGCAAGACATTTAGGAACTGGCAGGCCTTAGACGAATGCATGGTTCCCTCCGCCCAGTCTATGTCTGGATAATTAAAATCCCCCATTATGATAACACTTCCCATCCTTGCTGCTAATCCAAATTGTGATAGGAGGTCCGCCTCCTCCTCCTCCCTCAGGTTAGGGGGCCTATAGCATACTCCCAGTATTATTTTCCCCTTAGCTTCATCCCTTTGAATCTCACACATTCACTTGTACATTATTCTTGGTATATAGGCATACCCTCCCCATTTTTTACCCTCTCTATCCCTGCAATAAAGGGAATACCCTTTCAGAGACCTGGTTCAACAGCTCTCATGATTGGCTGGCAACCAAGCCAATCATGAGAGCTGTTGAACCAGGTCTCTGAAATTCCCACAAAATCTATATCCTCCTCGTTCAACAGTATCTCTAGTTCACCTCGGCCAGGCTCCTGGCATTGGTGAACATGCCACCTAGTTTAGACTGGTCACAGACTGTCCTTTTATTGGGTGTTCTGAGATTGCAAATAGGACTTGTTACTATACTTATCTCGGGTTTATGTGCTTTAGTCAACCTACCACTAATTCCCCCAATACTACCTCTTACCGTGGTTATACAAGGAGAGGGCAAATGTACACTGCTGACTTTGCTTTTTAGGCGTAAGGTTTGCTCTAAAGTACTGAATTTGTAATATGTGAGATACACGGCACAACAGATTGACAGAATATCACTAGATATTAATAAATTTGTAAGCTGCAAGCTCTGAAACATTGGGTTCTGTTACAAAATGGCAACTTTCCCTAGAACTGTGTGCCAAATACACTTTAATGTCTGTACACTCCATTTTGAATGCCCTTGTTGTTTCTCCATAAAAGCAAGTAGACAGTAACAATAAGTAAATCTTAGAAGCACCACTATCTTCTACACATTATACAGTATATAACACAATGCTGGTTTAAAAATATTGTGCAAAACAATTGATTTTCATGTGGCTTTATGTTTCCAGGAAAAATCAAAGTCATTTTCAGTCCCATTCAAAAGTCTCAAAAAGTGCACCACCCACAAGGAGTGGGCAACTGTCTGGCAACAATGTGAAGTGTTAGATTGTCTTTTCCATGTGTTGCATATCCTATGCTTTACAATAGACTTCAAATAACGAAGAGGCTGAATGCATCCGGTAAAAAATTGAGAAGGGCATGGCGAGGTTTACTACTGTTATCCAAGGTTCAAAACCAAACACGACTTCCTCCAAGCCATTGTCATATTGAGGACGGCAACCAAAGGCATGTGGGATCCAGAGCTATAACAAGAAAACATAGGTAATTTAAATAATGTTAATTTACAGATTTCTAAAGTGAATTCATGAGCCTATGCAAACAGATATAATCAATGCTAACACAATTAGAATGTAGACTCTTGTATAATTAAATGGACTCAGTATACCAGAAGGAATCTCTTTCCTGTATTTAAATACCTGTGGAATAAACCTTTCATAGAAGTTGGTCTACTCCATCTCCTTAACTGCACACCAATTCCTCTTTCCTCTTCAGTTGTCCCTCTATTTTGTCTGACATACAGATGTCCATGAAAATGTACTATTCAACTATTAAAAGTGTTATTCTGCACTAAGCCTTCATCCTATCTCTTAATTATCTTGTTTGCCATTTTGAAAAGCCAGAATTAAGGAAATGTAATGGTGGAAAAAACTATTCTACAAATTTTTGACATATACATTCTTAATGTTCTCCTTAGCATGGCAGGGATGTGTTCATTGCCTAGCCACTTAACGACCGGCCACTGTATATATACGTAATTTTTTTGAAGATGGATATCTCGGTAACGGCAGCAGCTGCTGCCACAACCGAGGTATCCATCTTTGTGGCCGGCGTTTCTGTACACGATAATGGTGGTCTCTGCGGCGGGTTCACCGCGAGATCACCGTTATCGACAGCGGGAGAGGTGCCACCCCCCCCTCCCGCCGCTCTCCCGCGCCCTCCGCCGCTTACCGGAGCCGTCGGTAGCAGCGGAGGCGATCGGGTACTTTCTGTGCCTGGGTATAGATACGAGTGAGGCCAAGATGGCGCCCACCCGTTTCTATACCATAGGACGGCCGGAGCGACGTCATTACGTTGGCTCCGCCCACTTCTCTTAAAGGCACAATTTTTTTGTGTCATTTTTTTAAACGACTTTTTTTTTTTTTTTTGCATTCTAGTCTAAATATGAGATCTGAGGACTTTTTGACCCCAGATCTCATATTTAAGAGGACCTGTCATGCTTTTTTCTATTACAAGGGATGTTTACATTCCTTGTAATAGGAATAAAAGTGATCCAATTTTTTTTTTTTTTAAAGCAGTGAAAAAATAAATAAAATAAAGTAAAATAAATAATAAAAAAAAAAAAAATTTAAAGCGCCCTGTCCCGACGAGCTCGCGTGCAGAAGCGAACGCATACGTGAGTAGCGCCCGCATATGAAAACAGTGGTCAAACCACACATGTGAGGTATCGCCGCGACCGGTAGAGCGAGAGCAATAATTTTAGCCCTAGACCTCCTCTGTAACGCAAAACATGCAACCTGTAGAATTTTTTAAACGTCGCCTATGGAGATTTTTAAGGGTAAAAGTTTGACGCTATTCCACGAGCGGGCGCAATTTTGAAGCGTGACATGTTGGGTATTAATTTACTTGGCGTAACATTATATTTCACAATATAAAAAAAAATTGGGCTAACTTTACTGTTGTCTTATTTTTTTATTCAAAAAAGTGATTTTTTTCCAAAAAAAGTGCGCTTATAAGACTGCTGCGCAAATACGGTGCAAAAAAAAGTATTGCAATGACTGCCATTTTATTCTCTAGGGTGTTAGAAAAAAAACAATATATAATGTTTGGGGGTTCTAAGTAATTTTCTAGCAAAAAAAACTGTTTTAAACATGTAAACACCTAAAATCCAAAACGAGGCTGGTCCTTAAGTGGCTAGATACATTGGGGGTGTGCCCATTTCTTAAATATATTGTGCTAGAAATCAGAGGTGGGGGACTCGAGTCACATGACTTGACTCGAGTCGGACTCGAGTCACCTGTTTGAGGACTTGCGACTTGCTTGACAAAATTAAATGAATGACTCGACTTGACTTTGACTTGCCACTAATGACTTGCGACTTGACTTTGACTTGGGCTATTTGACTTGCAATGACTTGCCACCACCAGTGCTGTGTCTTGGCCTAGGCAAAAGCCGCCCTCCCACAAAAGAAAGCTCCCCCGTGTCCCGGCTTCTGCCCGCACAAATACAGCTTGCTAACATTGTGGGCGGGGATCGCATAGGTGTCCGCGAGCGGCGCTTGCAGTATTCGCGGCCGCCGCAGACTTTTTTTTATTTGATGATGACTGCGCTGCAGTCTCTCCTCCTAGGCTGTACAGGTCTCTGTATTCCGTCCGGCCAGGCCGCGGCGCCGCCCCCTTCCTGCTGCGGAGTGATCTCTGAGGGAGGGGCTGGGCTTCTGTGCAAGTGTGCAGAGCCAGCAGCGTGAGTCGCGGGCCTCACGGTGGGGGAGGAAGAAGGAACTGGAAGTTGCCCAAGGAGCCAGCCAAGCCTAGCCGACTGACTGAATCTGAGTGGAGTCCAGTCCAGCAGCCATAGAGTAAGTCATGGCAGACTATTATTCTTCTATTGAGGGGGCTCTGGAGCAGGGACAGTCACACGACTCAGGGAGGAACTGGTCTGAGAATGGGGGTCAGTGCAGTGGTCGTCGCAGCACAGAAGAAAAAGCACAGAGCCCGGAGCCAAGGAGGAGGAAACAGATTTGCAGAAGCTGCAGGTTTGTTTGATGCAGTGCCAAGCAAATGCTTCCCTGAAAACTTCCCTGCAAACTTTGCAGGGAAGCATTAGCTTGCTTGGCACTGCATCAAACAGACCTGCAGCTTCTGCAAATCTGCACTAGTGATGTAGCAGCTAGCAGGGCCCTGGCCAGTGGCCTGTACTGATGATTGCAGGATGCAGATATGATTGCAGATGCAACCAATCATCAATATCATTGCACATGCTAAAACTATGAAACCTAGGTAGGTACAAACCTTCTTTCCTTGTTTTCTCCTCTTCCTCGGCTCTTTGCTTTTTTTCTCCTGCGCTGCGACGGCCACTGCACTGACCCTCAGTCCCAGACCAGTTCCTCCCTGAGTCCTTCACTAATTAACTATTACTTGTGCGAAGTACAAAGTGCTCAACGTAAATATTACATAAAAATCATATTGCTGAATTAAGTTCTCCATGCGTACTACAAACTCATTAAACAGTCCACATCCAGTGAAAGTTCATGTACTGCAGTGCTCCATGCATGCTGAAATCAATGCAAACTTTAGCACTGGTCACTGTATTGGTGTCACTGGTGCCCAAAAAGTGTCACTATGAGTCACTAATGTAATATTCTAATCTGGAATGATAAACGTGTCACTGTTTTAAACAAGGTTAGGTTAGGACCGTATATATATATATATATATATATATATATATATATATATATATATATATATATATATATATATATATATATATATATATATATATATATATTACATTAAAAATAGTTCTGTAAGTACTAGTGTACTAAGCAGCAACACCTTATTTTCTGGCAGTGCCCGGGCCGTCCCGACAGCAAACTCTGGATCCACCCCTGACAGATCAACGCACAAGGCAGCTATAATGGAGGGAGCGATTCCAAAAATAATTAAATTTGGATTTAAGGATTATGTTTTAGATGTTGGTGAAAAGAAGAGAACGGCGATATGCAAGGTCTGCAACTCAAAAATAAGAGACACGTCCACCACAACATCCAACTTCATCCGTCACTACAAAACCCACAAAGAAAAGTAGGTACAGTAACGTCACGTATATGTATGTATATATATATATATATATATATATATATATATATATATATATATATGCAAATTAGGCCTACATCCCACTTTAGGTGGGAGCAGAGTGTATTGTTGTTCAAATCAATAAATCACATAGCTAACTTTTTTTTCTATCTCTCTTCTGTTTACTCTATAGATATGAAGAGTACATCCATACCAAAGGGACTTTTGATGATACCCAGCCTCAAATCTCACAATTCATCGCACAGGGGACTGTGCAGCTATACCACTGCAACCACCAGCAGCAAAAGGCAATTACAAACTCAATCCTGTCAGACCTCATTATAAACTGCAACATGCCACTGTCCATCATTGAACATCAAAGCTTTCGTCGCTTTTTGTCAACAGTAGACAACAAGTACTCTCCAGTAAGTAGAAGAACAATTACTGGCAAGCTTGACAATCTGGTGGCAGATAGGAAAATGAAGCTGAAAAATGAACTCGAAGTGGTAGATCATCTGTCAGTGACTGTAGATATATGGTCAGACCGCAGGATGAGAGGCTTTCTTGGAGTCACAGTGCACTGGATCAACATTGAGGATGACCGTCTTCAGTTAAAATCACAGTTGCTTGCGTGCAACCGCTTCAAAGGTCCCCATACAGGGGAAAGAATTTGTGAGGAATTTGAGCATATATGTGAAGAGTACAAGATTAAAAAAAAGGTAGACCACATCATCTGTGACAACGCCGCAAACATGAAAAAAGCATTCACTACGTTTTCCAGGACAGCTAGATGAAGACGATGACCTTGATGATTCAGACATTTGGAATGACCTGTCAGTGGAAGAACAGGAGATGTTTGACAATTATTTGAGTGCAAAAACCCAGACTAGACTTCAATGTTTTGCACACACGCTTCAATTGGTAATAGGTGATGGACTTAAAGAGACTAAATTAGTCAATGCAGCTCTCGCCAAAGCTTCCAGGTTGAGCTCCTTGTTACACACAAGCACCTCTTTCAAGGAAAAATTTGAGGAGGAGTTTGGACAGCGTGGAATCCCTGCCTCTGTTACCACACGCTGGAATTCCACACTGAGGCAATTGAAATCAGTGGTCAGCTGTGACCAGCTGAAACTGACTAGAATGCTTGAAGATGGGGGACACAAAGAGACTGTATTCACAGCTAGAGAGTGGAATCAGATTAAGGAACTCGTGGATGTCCTTCAACCTTTTGGAGAAGCCACAGACCTCTTATAGGGAGAAAAACTTGTGACAATAAGTGCTGTTGTACCCTGTATCCTTTCTCTGAATCACCACTTGGAAAATCATAAAGAGAGCGTGCGCTACCTTGGTGGCTTGATCCGTAGCCTGCAAGAATCACTCCAAAGACGATTCAAAGGGATCTTTGTCAATGTGAGGATGGCAGATGAACAGAATGATGTAGCAACCTTACCCTTCTCTGACCCTCTATACCTAAAAGCTGCTCTGCTGGATCCTTCATTTGGCACCATGTGGTTGACCCATGATGTTTTGGCTACCGAAAATGTCAAGGAGGCTGTGTCTGCGATGATAAAAAGTATGTTATGTTTTTGGTAATAACCCGTTTGCAGTAATAACACCTGAGTGCATTGAGTCACTGTTTTATGCTTGTGTTTTTCAGACTTGATTCTCAAAGAGGACTGCAAGCCCACCCCAACAACCACCGATGAAGACGAGCAAATGCCAGTGGCAGAGTCAGAGAGTCAATCTGGGCTGTTCACAGCATACCGCAAAAAACAGAAGAGAGATTCATGTTCCAGTCCCCAAATTCAGCTGAACCAGTATTTAGACATTTGTGATGGACAGAGCTGCCTTCAGTTTTGGGCCATGAACAGGCACATGCCCCCCTCTTTGTTCAGGGTAGCGGTAAGAGTAATGTCAGTCCCTGCATCAAGCGCACCTGTTGAACGTGTGTTTAGCCATGGTGGGGTGATAATGCGACCCCATCGCTCACAACTGAGCGAGAAAGTACTTTCAAATTTAATTTTTTGCAAATGCAATGCATTTTAGGTGGCTATTCTGAGAATAGCCACTTAACAAGCATTGCATTTGCAAAAAATAGTATTCTGAGAAGTGAGAATACTATTTTTTGCAAATGCAATGCATTTTAAGTGGCTATTCTAATAACTAAGAAAAAAGGAATAGAAGTAGATAGGCGCTGTTTCCAAGCCTGGTGAATTCAAATGTGTTATTCCCTTAGTGGGAGGGCAGTATGGAGTGGGAAAGATTGTAAAGATGTTGCCTATAGTATTCAGTGAATGTTTATCCAGTGAAATTACTATAAAGGTCCTGGATGTGCATAAGTCAAGTTGGTTGTCTGACTTACCGATTACTTCCACTAGGTGGAGTAAGATATAAGAAAAAAGGAATAGAAGTAGATAGCGCTGTTTCCAAGCCTGGTGAATTCAAATGTGTTATAAAGGTCCTGGATGTGCATAAGTCAAGTTGGTTGTCTGACTTAATAAAGTGCAGTGTGTGCTCTAAAAAAGATATAACTTAATCCGTATAAATATAATATATCCATATATAAATGAACCCTATTTTTAAATTAAAAATATTTGTGCAAAATTATGTGATCCATAACGTAATCGATAATGTACATATGTAGTGAACAAACAAATATATATAATCAAGTGCTTTCAGTGCTGCTACAAAAAAAAAACCCTGGATTCTGATGGATATTCCAATGAGTAAACCTTTCAGTGCGTGCCTTAATCCGTGTTCTAATAGAGATTGATTGCACTCACCAGATCCTAGCAGCACTGAAAGCACTTGATTATATATATTTGTTTGTTCACTTCATATGTACATTATCGATTTACGTTATGGATCACATAATTTTGCACAAATATTTTTAATTTAAAAATAGGGTTCATTTATATATGGATATATTATATTTATACGGATTAAGTTATATCTTTTTTAGAGCACACACTGCACTTTATTAAGTCAGACAACCAACTTGACTTATGCACATCCAGGACCTTTATAACACATTTGAATTCACCAGGCTTGGAAACAGCGCTATTTACTTCTATTCCTTTTTTCTTATATCTTACTCCACCTAGTGGAAGTAATCGGTAGTGGCAGCAGTTCCAACAACATTCTTTAATTTTTAAATTTTTATTCCATTGCATGCATCCCATTGCGCGGGTGTTTCTCCCTCTTTTTTCTATTCTAATAACTAAGCTCAAAGTTTGAACTTGACACAATGCCAAATTGCCAATATCTGGACACTTGAAGAATGGTGATGGGAATACTATTATTCTTCTCATCACCATTAAGTGTCCAGATATTGGCATTGTGTCAAGTTCAAACTTTGAGCTTAGTTATTTTCCCTCTCAGCAAGGACTACATTTTTTTCAGGCTTGTTGGCCATTTAATTGCTGAGTGTTCTGCTCCTTGTCTGCTATTTGGGCATTCAAAGTGTTTCTTTAATATGCCAAGAAAAAAGCACTAAGCAGTTTTGTTAATGTTGAAAATAAAACAAAACCTTTCCTGAAAACTGACTTTTAACTCATTTAAAGGATGGAAATGGGGTAGATCAGTATTTTGACTTAATTTGTGACTTGACCAAAATAAATGACTTGACTTGACTTGCTTGACTTCTAGCAGGGACTCGACTTGACTTGCTTGCTTTTCGCCACAGTGACTTGGGACTTGCTTATGACTTGAAGGTTAAGACTTGAGACGTGCTTGTGACTTGCACATGTGTGACTTACCCCCATGTCTGCTAGAAATTATCCCTCTTTCTCATCTCTGAAATGTGGCAGGTATAGAAATGTTCTGTCCATACGTGAGCCACTGGAAAAGTCGTAGAAAACAAAAGGCAGCCACAGTTCAAACTATGCAGCTATGGGAAATGAACCCTTATAGCGTTGACAAGCCATACTGCAGTATATACTGTTACCTGTGCTTTGTTACCTGTGCTAAATCATGGGATTTAAAGGGTTTAAAAGTCTAGTTCATCTTTATAATAACATTTACAGCACAGTTAAGGGAGCCTGATTCCAAAACTACAGTGCGTCATAGAGAAAATGAGCTTTGTTTAAAAAGGATGGTGTGTTGAGTGCACCCCCATCATCACAGGAACACTGCAGGTGCAGATTTGTGGAAGAAGGAGCATTCTCGTTCCTGTGATGTTAAATGCACCATCCAACCCAGCTAATATGCAAGAGCGTGGATCACTCATAATGCTGGGCTTTTTTTTTTCGCCCAGGCTTTGCAAAAGCCGTGCTTGCCAAAGTTCATGTAATTTAAACAAACGACCTTAGTACAACCAGCCTGGCGAGTTTTTATTGTATAATCACTGTCGCTGGCTATAGCCGGCAGCAATGATCATATTCTGATGGCAGGGAAGCCTCCCCCTGTCAGAAAACAATAGCACAACGGGAGGGATTCCTCCATTAAGGCTTCATGTACACTAGCCTAAACTGGCAGCTCCTAAACTAGAGTTTAAGAGCCTTTGGCCTTTTTTGTTTGCCAAAGCTCCTAAACTCAACTCCATAAAATAAAAAAATTATATTTTTTTGGTTAGTTGTTATATATTGCATTTTGTTTACATTTAACTTTTTAATTAGTAATACTTTTAAAAGCATTATTTTGGTATGACACTAAATACATTGCTCAAAAAAATTAAAGGAATACTTTTTAATCAGAGTATAGCATCAAGTCAATTAAACACCTGGGATATTGATCTGGTCAGTTTAGTTGCAGAGGGGGTTGTTAATCAGTTTCAGCTGCTTTGGTGTTAATGAAATTAACAACAGGTGCACTAGATGGGCAACAATGAGACAACCTCCAAAACAGGAATTGTTTTACAGGTGGAGGCCACTGACATTTTTTTTCCCCTGCTAATCTATTTTTCACTGTTTTTCATTTGGCTAGGGTCAGTGTCACTACTGGTAGCATGAGGCGATACCTGGACCCTATAGAGGCTGCACAGGCAGTCCAACTCCTCCAGGATGGCACATCAATAAGTGCCATTGCCAGAAGGTTTTCTGTGTCTCCCAGCACAGTCTCAAGAGCATTGAGGAGATTCCAGGAGACAGGCAGCTACTCTAAAAGAGCTGGACAGGGCCATAGAGGGTCCTTAACCCATCAGCAGGACCGGTATCTGCTCCTTTGTGCAAGGAGGAACAGGATGAGCACTCCCAGAGCCCTACACAATGACCTCCAGCAGGCCACTGGTGTGAATGTCTCTGACCAAACAATCAGACTTCATGAGGGTGGCCTTAGGGCCAGACGTCCTCTAGTGGGCCCTGTGCTCACTGCTCGGCACCATGGAGTTTGATTGGCATTTGCCGTTGAACACTAGAATTAGCAGGTCTGCCACTGGCACCCTGTGTTTTTCACAGTTGAGAGCAGGTTCACCCTGAGCACATGTGACGGACATGAAAGGGTCTTCAGCATAACCGGTTTGGTGGTGGATCAGTGATGGTCTGGGAAGGCATATCTATGGAGGGACACACAGACCTCTACAGGCTAGACAATGGCACCCTGACTGTGCCATTAGGTATCGGGATGAAACCATTGGACCCATTGTCAGACCCTACGCTAGTGCAGTGGGTTCTGGGTTCCTCCTGGTGCACGACAATGCCTGGCCTCATGTGGCGAGAGTATGCAGCCATGTCCTGGAGGATGAAGGATTTGATACCATTGAATGGCCCCATGCTTGCCTGACCTAAATCCAATAGAACACCTCTGGGACATTTTGTATCGGTCCGACGCCACCAGGTTGCACCTCAGTCTGTTCAGAAGCTCAGTGATGTCCTGGTCCAGATCAGGGAGGAAATACCCCAGAACACCATCCTTTGTCTCATTACGAGCATGCCCTCGACGTTGTCAGGTATGCACACAGCACGTAGGGGGCCATACAAACTACCGAGTACCAGTTTGGACTAGCCTGCTGCATCATTTTTTCACTTTTGTTTTCGAGGTGTCTTTGAATTTAGCCCTCTGTAGGTTGATAATTTTCATTCCCATCAAATGATGTGGCATCCTTTCATTCCTAACACATTACCCAGTCCATATTAGTATAGATATCCAGCATATTTTTCCCCATTGAGATCTGATGTGTTTTCAAAATGTTCCTTTAATTTTTTTGAGCAGTGTACATGAAATAGTTACAGCTTTTAGTGTGAGCCAATTACTTGGCTACTTACAGTTTTACATATCTTTGATTTTTACTATTTTCCAACCAAGTTCCCAAGATGCTTTTTTTCTTTACGCTAAGAGCCCATTCACACAGGGACGACTTGTCAGGCGACCTAGTCGCCTGACAAGTCGCCTCCCGTTCTGTACAATGGAACCATTCTAATCGGAGCGACGCAAGTCGCTCTGACTTAGAAAAAGGTTCCTGTACGACTTTGGGGGCGACTTGGGGCGACTTGCATAGACTTCTATACAGAAGTCGTTTTGCAAGTCGCCGCGGAAGTCGTTTGCAGGTCGCCTCGCTGAGGGGACCTGCAAGTCGTGTTGCCCCTGTGTGAATGGGCTCTAACAGTTAAAGCAGTACACAAAGGGTTAGCAAAATGTTTGCAAGTTTGCTAATGGATAATAGTAACACCAATTTGAGCATCTGAGGTACAAAATGCACAGACCATGGCAGCAAAAGGGTTTATACAGTGCCTTGAAAAAGTATTCAAACCCCTTGAAATGTTCCACATTTTGTCATGATACAAGCAAAAACGTATATATATTTTATTGGGATTTTATGTGATAGACCAACACAAAGTCACAGATAATTGTGAAGTGGAAGGAAAATGATAAATGTTTTTCAAATTTTTTTACAAATAAATATGTGAAAAGTGTGGCATGCATTTCTATTCAGCCCCTTTTATACTCTTATGCCACATACACATGATCGGAAATTTGGCCAGCAAAAGACCGATGAGAGCTTTTGGTCGGAAAATGCGACCGTGTGTATGCTGCATCGGACTTTTGCTGGTCGAATTCCAGCCAGCAAAAGATTGAGAGCATGTTCTCAATTTTTCGGTCGGAAAAAGTTCCTATCCGAAAATGCGATCCTCTGTAGCAATTCCTACGCGCAAAATTGCTGCGCATACTCGGAAACAATTTGACGCATGCTCGGAAGCATTGAACTTCATTTTCCCAGCTCGTCGTAGTGTTGTACATCACCGTGTGCTTGAAGGTCGAAAGTTCAGCAAACTTTTGTGTGACCGTGTGTATGCAAGGCAAGCTTGAGTGGAATCCCATCGGAAAAACCATCATATCTTTTTCCGACCAAAATCCTGATCGTGTGTACGTGACATTATACCTCTAATTAAAATCTAGTGGAACCAATTGCCTTCAGAAGTCACCTAATTAATAGAGTCCACCTGTGTGTAATTTAATCTCAGTATAAATACAGCTGTCCTGTGAAGCCCTCAGAGGTTTGTTAGAGAACCTTAGTGAACAAACAGCATCATGAATGCCAAGGAACATACCAGACAGGTACAGGGATAAAGTTGTGGAGAAGTTTAAAGCAGGGTTAGGTTATACATAAATATCCCAAGCTTTGAACATCTTATAGAGCACTGTTCAATCCATCATCGGAAAATGATAAGAGTATGGCACAACTGCAAGACATGGCCGTCCGCCTAAACTGACAGGCCGGGCAAGGAGAGCCTTATTCAGAGAAGCAGCCAAGAGGCCCATGGTAACTCTGGAGGAGCTGCAGAGATCCACAGCTCAGGTGGGAGAATCTGTCCACAGGGCAACTATTAGTTGTGCACTCCACAAATCTGGCCTTTATGGAAGAGTGGCAAGAAGAAAGCCATTGTTGAAGAAAGCCATAAGAAGTCCCATTTGCAGTTTGCGAGAAGCCATGTGGGGGACACAGCAAACATGTGGAAGAAGGTGCTCTGGTCAGATGAGACCAAAATGTAACTTTTTTGGCCTAAAAGCAAAATGTTGGTCAGAGTTAATGGAAAGATGGGTGGAGCCAAATACAGGGCAATCTTAGATGAAAACCTGTTATGCCGCGTACACACGAGCGGACTTTACGGCAGACTTTGCATGACGGACGGACTTTCCGAATGAACGGACTTGCCTACACACAATCCACCAAAGTCCGTCGAATTCGTACGTGATGACGTACGACCGGACTAAAACAAGGAAGTTCATAGCCAGTAGCCAATAGCTGCCCTAGCGTGGCTTTTTGTCCATCGAACTAGCATACAGACAAGCTGACTTTTCGACCGGACTCGAGTTCGACGGATAGATTTAAAACATGTTTCAAATCTAAGTCCATCCAACTTTTGAGCAAACAAAGTCCGCTGGAGCCCACACACGATCGAATTGTCCGACGAAATCCCGTCCGCCGGGCAAAGTCTGCCGTAAAGTCCGCTCGTGTGTACACGGCATTAGAGTCTGCAAAAGAGTTGAGACTGGGTTAGAGGTTCACCTTCCAGCAGGACAATGACCCTAAACATACAGCCAGAGCTACAATGGAATGGTTTAGATCTAAGCATATTCATGTGTTAGAATGGCCCAGTCAAAGTCCAGATCTAAATCCAATTGAGAATCTGTGGCAAGACTTGAAAATTGCTGTTCACAGACGCTCTCCATCCAATCTGACAGAGCTTGAGCTATTTTGCAAAGAATAATGGCCAAAAATGTCACTCTCTAGATGTGCAAAGCTGGTAGAGACATCCCCAAAAAGACTTGCAGCTGTAATTGCAGCGGAAGGTGGTTCTACAAAGTATTGACTCAGAGGGGCTGAATACAAATGCACGCTACACTTTTCACATATTTATTTGTAAAAAATGTTGAAAACCATTTATCATTTTCCTTCCACTTCACGATTATGTGCTATTTTGTGTTGGACTATCACATAAAATCCCAAAAAAATACATTTATGTTTTTGGTTGTAACATGACAAAATGTGGAAAATTTCAAGGGGTATAAATAGTTTTTTAAGGCACTGTAGCAGAATTATAGTGCAATCAGTGATCTAACCAAAATCCACATCTTCAGACATCCTGAAAAAACCCTCATGGATGTGCTTCAAAAAACTTGACATGGTCTCAGAAGACATAGGCAGCATAGCATCATTTACCAATCCTGCTTTGAAATCAATGCTACAAACTGAACTGCTTAACCACTTGCCTACTGGGCACTTAAACCCCCCTCCTGCCCAGACCAATTTTCAGCTTTCAGCGCTGTCGCACTTTGAATGACAATTGCGCGGTCATACAACACTGTACTCAAATGAAATTTTTATCATTTTTTTCCCACAAATAGAGCTTTCTTTGGTGGTATTTGATCACAGCTGGGATTTTTATTTTTTGCTAAACAAACAAAAAAAGATGGAAAATTTTGAAAAAAAAAATCATGTTTCATAGTTTGTTATAAAATTTTGCAAACAGGTAATTTTTCTCCTTCATTGATATGCGCTGATGAGGCGGCACTGGTGGGCACTGATAGGCTGCACTGATGGGCACGGATAGACACAGTTAAGGCGGCACTGATAGGCACAGATAAGGCGGCACTGATGGCCACTGATGGGCGCTGATGGGTGGCACTGATGGGTGGCATGGATGGATGGCACGGATAGGTGGCACTGATGGGCACTGATAAGTACCAGTGATAGGGGGCACTAATGGGCGGCACTGATGGGGGGGCACTGATGGGTGGCGATGATGGGCAGTGATGGGCGGCACTGATGGGCACTTATGAGCACTGGTAGGTGACACTGATGGGCACTGATAGGTGGCACTGATGTGCAGCACTGTTGTGGCACTGATGTGGGCGCTGATGGGTGGCACTGTGGGCGCTGATGGGTGGCACTGTGGGCACTGATGGGTGGCACTGTGGGCACTGATGGATGGCACTGTGGGCATTGATGAATGGCACTGTCGGCACTGATGGGTGACGCTGGTGGGCACTGGTAGGCGGCACTGCTCCCTTTTCCTAGGTGTCACTGGCAGGGGGCAGATGATCGCCGTGATCGGGACTGATGTCCCTCTCACGGCCGCCGGTGATCAGCTTTTTTTCCTCCTCACACTGTTCAGCGCGAGGAGAAAAAATAGCCGATTCCCGGCTCTGTTTACATCACATGATCAGCTGTCATTGGCTGACAGCTGATCATGTGGTAAGGGGTCGGGGTAAGGGGTTAAGTAGGTATAATGCGTGGTCCTGGGCCACCTAAACAAAGTTCTTTTGGCCATAGTTCTCCTGTGGGTCACAGGAGTGCACTTAGTTCTGCACTCCTGTGACCCAGATTCAGCCGACAGTGGGCTAAAACTCACTGTCGTCTGACGCCACAGAGCCAGTCCAGGTTCTGTAGGGATCGCCAATAATGTCGGGATCTGCAAAGATGCCTGACCGGCAGCTGGCTCAGCCACTTGGCGCACTGCTGAAAGCCTGAGCAAACCACTCTCGCCTCTCCCAAGCCTGGTGCTCCAGTGACAGTCACTGGCTCTCTGCTCACCAAAGTTCTCAGTGTAGAGGCAGTGGAAAACCAATGGAGCTTCGAATTGATGCTGCATCCACCTAGCTGAGTATATATGGAGTTTTTTTCCAATCCACACTTCTCTTTTAAAAAGCACACAGCATGAGACATGAGGCATGAGTTTTAAATCAATGACTGTATGGTGTGTTGGCTGAACACAACCAATATTGTCCTTGCTGGGGGGCGTGGCCAGCACCTGGGATGTGAGGACGTGCTCAGCCTGAGCTCCGTCCATACCGCACAGATCCTGCCAAAATCCTGCGATCCAGGCCGACATCCGAGGGTCCCATATACCCCCACAGTACCCGGAGTGCACTGAGACCATCGGGGGATGGTCAAATACGGCCCACCGATGGAGGAAGCCCCGGGAATCGGGCCGTCAGTACCGCCATGCAGGCCGCACCAAAATGGCGCCGATCAGCATGAGGGAGACACACAGCAGCAGGCGGCCTCCACATCCACTCCCTGGAAGCAGCTCAAGGGGAAGGGTGAGTCACAAAGATCCCCCCCTACCTTAAGCCCAGAAGACCCTCTCTCATTCTCCCCTGCAGAGAGACATGATCCTCAATCACCCAGAGCAGACAGGGATGATGCAGGCCCTGCAGAGCCATCACTAGCCCAGATTATGGCAGCCATCCAGCACAGCCATGCATCTCTTACTACACAAATGGACACCATCAAAACAGAATTATCCTTTCTGAAACAGGATGTCCACAATATTCGCCATAGAGTGACTAATGCTGAACAACGTATTAGTGATATGGAGGATGAGACACGTCCCTTACAGGGCTCTGTGAGGGAATTGCGGCAGGCCCATGAATATACTGCAGATAAGCTCACGGATATGGAAGACCGCCTAAGAAGGAACAATTTATGTTTTTTGGGATTCCCAGAGGGTGCTGAGGGCAAAAAACCACAAACATTCATGGAAAGATGGCTACTGACTGAGTTCGGGGCAAACACCTTTTCACCAATGTTCGCCATAGAAAGGGCACACAGAATCCCCATGCGCCCTCTACCACCTGGGTCCCCACCACGTGCCATGATCATAAAGCTGCTACACTTCCGTGACAGAGAGGCTATTCTCAGAGTAGCTAGAGAGAGGGGCAAAGTTTCCTTTAACGGCAACAACATCACCATTTTCCCAGATTTTTCCGTAGCTACACAGAAGCAGAGAGCCACCTTTCTGGCAATTAAACGCAGGTTACGTGAGCTTCACCTTCCATATGGCATGTTATACCCTGCACGTTTGCGCATCATCTACCAGGGCAAGGCCTATTTCTTTACGGATCCCAGAGAGGCATTACAATGGGTGGACACTTTAGCACATCCGAATCGCAGGAACCAGGATAGGAGGTCTCCCCCCCGATAGAGCCGCAATCTACATGAAGCCCATCTGGCGGCCTTTACTATATCCCATTGCAGCTGTTAAGGGACTTTCTTTACTGCATCCTCAACAGCAGAAAATACATCGCCAACTATACACAGTCAAGACGGGACTATAACTCCTATATCTCACTGAAAAAGAAGACACCTCCTGCGTCACCCTCGGATGCCACTCAGCATCCTATCACCCTCCTTGACTTTTATTTTTCCTTTTTCTATTATTCTTATTATTATTATTATTATTTTTTTTTTTTATCACCATAATTTTACAGGCCAGGAGACACCACACATTCTTTATTTTGTGCGGACAAATGCGGATGGAGGCCCAGAGCTGTGGACCTTTCCACGTCTCCTGAAATTAGTTGGCTAGGGGTCTGAGCCATGGCCCTCCTGCCAAATTGGTTTGGTTATGGGAACAAAGCTCTCATATGTTGGGGGATGAGAGCCGGGAGGGTTAGGGAGGGGGGAAAATTTGTTGGGGTACACCTTGAGGGGTTTTGTTACAACGTCATGGTTATCTACAAAAGACGCTGGTATTCAATGGTATATGCATACTTTAAAAATGATTCTTTGGTTCTACAGTTTTTGCAATCTAGGAGTGAGATTCATAGATTGATGAGTAACACATCAAAGATACTTGTGTTTGGGTCTATTTCCCAGGGCTCGCTGGGCCTTGTCCGGGACTGGGCTGTGGCGGGCAGTGGGAAATGGACACGAATAATTATAAATTGTTTATACGCATGTCTAAGCTCCGTATAGTTTCATGGAATGTTAGGGGGCTTAACTCCAAAGTCAAAAGGTCACTGATGTTTGATTATTTGGCAAGACATGGTCCACACGTGATCCTCCTCCAGGAAACCCACCTACAGGGATCGAGAGTAATGGCTTTAAAGAGAGCTAAAATTGCCTATGCAATACATTCTACTTACTCCACATATGCAAGAGGCACGTCTATTCTTATAGCAAAATCGGCCCCTATCACCATAAAACATATTAAAACTGACCCTAATGGATGTTTTGTTATTGTGGTAATTGAATTATGGGGTAAGCCCTATACGGTCACAAGCCTCTATGTCCCACCACCTTTCACTAAATTGTTCTTTGAACGGGTAATGAGCTCCATCCTAGCAATAGCAGAAGGCCCTCTGTTGATAGCAGGGGACTTCAACACGCTACTCGACAATTCCATAGACAGGTTCAAGTGCTCTACATTGCCCCCCACTCCCCTGTGCTCTTTTCTGGCCCAATTTGATCTTGTGGAGACCTGGAGGTGGAAGCACGCAGACGGGAGGGAGTACTCATGTCAGTCTGAAACGCATGGTACTCTCTCCCGAATAGACCTATGTTTGGCTTCATCCGAGTTATTGAATAGAGTGACTGAGGCCAGATATCTCCCAAGGGCCGTGTCTGATCATTCCCCTTTAATGGTGGACCTTGCCCTGGGTCCCCCCACCTCTTACCGCATGTGGCGACTAAGCCCACTGTGGTTAGCAGATCAGATGGTGGTGGACCAGGGCACAGTAGAAATGAAAGCATATTGGCTACGTAACCGTCAGAATGTCTCTGTCCCATTGACCTGGGATGCCTTTAAGGCCACCACGCGTGGCATTTTTGCTGCGGCGATTGGGCAGGCTCGTAAGGCATCCCAGTCCAAATTAAAGGACGCGGAGAAGGATCTTAGGGTGGCCGAGGCTGCTTACTCGGCCAATCCTTCCCCAGCAACACACAATATCTGGAAACATAGATCCAGAGACCTGGATCTAGTCCTTTTAGAGCACACTCAGAAGAAATTGCTGTATCAAAACCAGCGAATCTTTGAGTTTGGAGACAAAAATAGCCGATTATTAGCGTATTTATCTAGGCCTGATTATCAACCGTGCAGTATTCCAAGAATTAAGAATACAATAGGTACAGTGGTGGAACAGAGTGGGGAAATAGTCGATGCCTTTGTGAAATTTTACTCCTCATTATATGCTACCAAAGCTCACTATACTATTGTAGAACTAGATGACTACTTGGCCGGCATCACCCTACCAAGGCTCCAAGAAGAACAAGCCGCACTTCTTGATGATCCTCTAACGGAGGAAGAGATTGGAGAAGCCATACAGTCCTTTGCCAGAAACAAAACACCGGGACTGGATGGCTTCCCCATAGAATGGTATATACAGTTTAAGGAACTTTTGATACCCCATTTACTGAGAGTTTATAATTTTGCTATGAAAACGGGACAGTTACCACCCTCTATGTCAGAAGCATTGATTGTCCTCATTCCCAAGCCTCATAAAAACCACCTATTATGCGAATCATATAGACCAATATCATTAATTAACTCAGATGTCAAAATTCTAGCCAAAGTGCTCGCCCGGAGATTAAACTCAGTTATCACCACTATTATTGGGGCGGATCAGACTGGATTCATTCCAGGACGATCAACATCCATAAATTTACGGAGACTGTTCACAAACCTGCAGGCCACCCATGATGTCGTGGGGAATAGAGCGGTGCTGGCCTTAGACGCGCATAAGGCATTCGATTCGGTCGAATGGCCTTATCTCCTGGAAGTCCTGGCGAAATTTGGGTTCGGAAATACCTTTATCAAGTGGGTTCAACTTTTATATTCGCAGCCTACTGCTAGGCTGCGGATAAATACATCAGTAACCGATCCATTCCTGATTAAAAGGGGTACTAGGCAGGGCTGCCCCCTGTCGCCGTTGCTATTTGCAATTGCGATAGAACCTCTGGCGGCACTGATAAGATCCAGTGGGGAAATAAAGGGACTGATGATTGGGGGCCTAGAAGAGAAAGTATCTCTATACGCGGACGACATGTTAATATACTTGGCAGACCCCCAATCATCTCTCCCAACCCTGCTGGAAATTATTCGACAGTTCGGCCTCTTCTCAGGGTTTCAAGTCAATTGGGACAAATCCCTTATGTTTAAAATAGATCAGGAGGCGGTGTTTACACCTCCTTCCTCTTGCCCGCTACAAATAGTTGATTCCTTCAGATACCTGGGGGTCATGATCCAACATCCTCTGTCCTCCTATAGCAAATATAATCTAGGCCCACTTATTAATAGAATGAAGACCACACTGAAGACATGGACCAATCTTCCCTTAACGATACTAGGTAGGATAAATATCTTTAAAATGATATTCCTCCCACGTTTCCTATACCTACTATGCAATTCACCAGTATATATCACCAAAACTAAATTTAAAGAGATTGACTCTATTCTTATCGCCTTCATTTGGAAGGGGGGAGCAGTGAGAATTGCAAAAAATACTCTTCAACTGCCGGTGTTGGAGGGAGGATTGGCACTACCATGTCTTCAGACATACTACATTGCCGCACAACTGGTTCATGCCCATTGGTGGTTCTTCCCTGAAGCCAACAATGCGGCTACCTCCCTAGAAGCAGCCATACTCACTTCGTACGAATCCCTGCAGTATCTGGTCCACCGCCTATCTCTTAGAGGGAGGGAAAGCACTAAAATCCTTGAAATGACTCTACGGATTCTCAAGCTAACTAAAATGCTGCCGGATACTGAGCACCGTACCTACTCTCCAAATACTCCACTATGGGGGAATCCAAATTTACAGGAATTCGCCCGTAGGACAGATGGGGAATATTGGTCGAAAAAAGGGGTAAAAACCATAATGCATCTATTCTCAAATAATACGTTTAGGTCATTTGAGGAATTTCGCCAGGACTACCAGCTGCCACGCACAGCCTATTTTCATTACTTGCAAATACGCCACACAGCAACCACTCAGTTTGGGTTGCGAAATATAACTGTCCGGTTATCTCCGCTAGAGCAATTACTAATAGATCCTTCCCACGACAAACTGATCTCCACATACTATAAGAATCTACTGCACACCACAACGCACAGACTCAGCAACACGCTCACTAAGTGGAAAGCTGATATCCCTGAGCTGACAGAGGATATCTGGCAGGACATACTTCCCCTCCAGGTCCCCTCTGTCATCTCTTCCAGGGACAGGGTCATACAAACCAAACTATTATACAGAGCATACTTTACGCCATCCTTATTATTCAAACTCAGAAAACTACCATCGGCAATGTGCTCCAAATGCAGCATTATAGAGGCCACCTTCTTCCACTTGATGTGGGAATGCACCGAGATCAGGCGGTTCTGGTCAGAGGTTACTGCCTTTGTCAGTTCCCTGACCCAATTGCCTAATATCTGCAACCCCCTGAGATGCCTACTAGGATATGTGCAAACTTTCCTGAGAATTGTGTTATTTTATGCCAAAAAATCTATTACGATTCATTGGAAATCACAATCCCCACCTACGATAGCATTCTGGCTGAACATGGTTAATCAGGCTATACCATTATACAAATTAACATACGAAGCCAGAGGATGCCCAAAAAAATTTCACAAAATATGGGGTCTGTGGACTAGCTCCGAAAACACTATTACACCTGCCATACAAAGTTAATAAAGAAGCTCCAGTCAATGATACCAAGTTTGATGAAAACTGAATACCAAAATGCAGCTGTACAATATGAAAACATGTATGCCAAATATATACCAGTGTCTTATACTTTGTATTATGGAGAGCAATGTTTGCTCGAAATGTGTGTTTTTTGTGTTTGTATGTCTGTTTGTACCATAAAACCAAATAAAAATTTACCTTTAAAAAAAAATATTGTCCTTGCTTCTTACAAGATTGAAAAAGTAATAGGGTTTCTGAAGCTTTAGTCTGTAGCCCACATGGCCAGTTTGTAACTTGCCATTTTCTATACCCTGCTAGTGCATTTGCAAGCTTAGCTTCTGTTGAAACCTAGGCTGAGCGTTATATTTGATTGCACTGACAAACACAATGGTCATTCAGGGGTCTATTTATCAATGGTTTAACCCATGATTCACCCAACTTTTATCCAAGATTCACAGGTTTTTAAATAGGATTCAATTAGAATATGTGCAAATCTAGTGTGAAAACATTAATAAATACACCCCTAGGTATCCTAGGGGTCCACACCATAGAATTCCAGAAGTTTAAATCCCAAGGTTTTTGTTGGGATTTAAAAAATTACATCTGGGAAAAAGAAGGAGGAGAGGTTTGAAGAGATAGCAGTTATTGGGCAATTATTTTATGTAGTGTGTTAAAAAACAACAACAGTTAGAACAATCATTACATATAAAATGGGAAAAAAAAGTATTGACTTGAAGGGTGAGAGACAATACAGAGCAAAGTATTAAATGTCTAATAGGATAATACAAGATTGTAGACCTGCACAAGGCTGGAATGGGCTACAAGACAATCAGCAAGCAGCTTGGTGAGAAGGAGGCAGCTGTTGGAGCAAATTAAAGAAATACAAAGTAACCATCAATCGCCCTCGGCCTGGAACTCCATGCTGGAACTGGAACTCTGTAATCAGATGAGACCAAAATTGAGCTCTTTGGCATTACCTTGACTTGCTGTGTTTGGAGGAAGAAAAATCCTAACTATGACCCTAAGAACAACCAGGGCTTTTTTTGTGCTGGAACCTCCGCCAGAGAACTCCCGCGTCCAAATCTGTGAAGCCCGCTGCGCTGCTGCCTGTAATTAGGCACTGATGGCCGTGGAGGGATCAAACGCGGAGGCACCTCCGCCAGAGCACTCCCCACCGCTGGGGCACCTCTGCTAGAGCACTCCCCGCCTCTGGAGCACCTGCGCCAGAGCACTCCCCGCCGCTAAGCTACCTCCTCTGGGGCACCTTCACCAGAGCACCAACGGCCGCTGGATGATCAAACAGCTGCAGCCTATGAGAGTGGAAGGCAGAATAATCTGCACTCCCTCCGCCTCTCGATACAGACCAGCCGAAAGCTTGTTTTGTGTGTGAGCGATGTTCGGGGCGGCCAGGGACTGCTATCTGCCCTCCTCTCCACTTCCAGCACTAACAGGGGGCTGGAGGACAGGCAGATCAGGCCCCCCCCGAGGACCAGCGGGAGGCGCATGCAGTCCAGGACTCCGCTGGAAGGAGCAGAGCACGTCACCCAGAAGGAGAATGGGCCCTGCCCGCTGCTGGCCAGAATGAATCTCCTATGGAAGGTACTGGGTATCTCTCTCATCCCTCTCCCACCCTCTCTGTGACCTCTCTCTGTCACACATGCAGGCAAGGGGAACTGAGTGGACAAGTGAGTGTCACTGATCTGCACCCAGCACTGCTACCCATCCACCCCCCAAGCACTGCTACTGATCCCCCCCTCCCAAGCACTGCTACTGTTCCCCCCCCCCAAGCACTGCTACTGATCCCCCCTCTCCCAAGCACTGCTACTGATCCCCCCCCCAAGCACTGCTACTGATTCCCCCCTCCCAAGCACTGCTACTAACCCCCCTCCCAAGCACTGCTACTAATCACCCCCCTCCCAAGCACTGCTACTGATCCCCCCCTCTCCCAAGCACTGCTACTGATTCCCCCCCCTCCCAAGCACTGCTCCTGATCCCCCCCTCCCAAGCACTGCTACCGAATACCCCCCTCCCAAGCACTGCTACTGATTCCCCCCCCCGTCAAGCACTGCTAGTAATTCCCCACCCAAACACTGCTACCAATTCCCCCCCCCCAGCACTGCTACTGATTCCCCCCTCCCCCCAAGCACTGCTACTGATCTCCCCCTCCCCCCAAGCACTGCTGCTGATCTCCCCCTCCCCCCAAGCACTGCTACCGATCTCCCCCTCCCCCCAAGCACTGCCACTGTTCCCATCTATCCACTAGCCCTTCAACTCATTCCATCCGCACCTACACTGTCTTCACTCATCCCACCCCCAGCACTGCCACTGATCCCATCCCCCGAGCACTGCCACTGATTCCATCAATTCCAACCCCCCCCCCTCCCCTACTGCCACTAATCATCACCGCACGCCCATTGGTTTCTGGGGCTAGGGGTAGTGTGATGTGCAGTAACCTCTAGGAACCAATCAGAAAGCAGAAATGATATGCTGTAATCTCTAGCAACTAATCAGTGAGTGGTAATGTTATGCTGTAACCTCTAGCAACCAATCACAATTGCTGCCTGATCTGCTACACTAAACTGAGTTTAGCTGCTATTTATTGTAAGTTTACAGCAGGTGGAGAGCAAAATTGCATGCAGGTGGGCCCAAAGAAAATTTTCACCCAGGGTCCAATCAATATTAAAGATGGCCCTGGATGGCTGGTGTGGGCAGGTAGCCTATTCTCCTCCTTGCTAGTCTCCTGTTAACTGTTGCTGGACTGGGTTGTCTCTTGCTGGACTGGGTGGTTTTAGGGGGGGCGGTTCTAGGGGCGTGACATAGGAGGGGGTGGTTCTATGTGGCGAGTAGGGGCGTGACCTAGGAGGGGGGGTGAGTTCCTGCACCTTTTTTTCTGAGAAAAAAAGCCCTGAGAACACCACAGTCAAGCATGATGGTGGAAACAGTATGCTTTGGTGCTGTTTCTCTGTTAAAGGTACAGGCTGACTTTGCTGCATTGAGGGGCCAATGGACGGGGCCATGTAATGTAAAATCTTAGTTGAGAACCTTCTTCCCTCGGCCAGAACACTTAAGATGGGTCATGGATGGGTCTACCAGCATGACAATGACCCAAAACATACCGCCAAGGCAACAAAGGTGTGGCTCAAGAAGAAGCACATTAACCACTTGCCGAACAGCCGACATCCTTATCCTGCGGCAGGTCGGCTCGTTCCCACAAATCATCGTATGTGTAAGTTGGCTCTTTTAAGAGCTATAGCATGCTGCACGGTGGGGGAACCAATGCACGTGGCCGCGATGTACGCTGGCCACCCGCGATCGCTCCACAGAGATCCAGAACAGGGATCTGTCAATGTAAACAAACAGATCCCCGTTAGGACAGGGGAGTAGAGATTGATCGTCTGTTCCTAGTGATCAGGAACAACAATCTCTCTCCTCCTCCAGTCAGTACACTCCCCCCACAGTTAGAAACACCTCCCAAGGAACACATTTAACCCCTTGATCACCACTAGTGTTAACCCCTTCCCTGCCAGTGTCATTTATACAGTAGTGTATTTTTATACCATTGATCGCTGTATAAATGTCAATGGTCCCAAAAAAGTGTCAAAAGTGTTTGATCTGTCTGCCTCAATGTGGCAGTCCTGTTAAAAATCGCTGATCACCGACATTACTAGTAAAAAAAAAAAAAAAATGAACAAAAAAAATGCCATAAATCTATCCCCTATTTTGTAAACTTTTGCACAAACCAATCAATATACGCTTATTGCGATTTTCTTTTTACCAAAAATATGTAGAAGAATACATATTGTCCTAAACTGATGAAGAAATTTGTATTTGTTTTTTTTTTTGGATATTAATAGCAAAAAGTAAAAAATATTGTTTTTTTTTTTCAAAAGTGTAGTTTGTTTTTTTTTTTGTTTATAGCGCAAAAAATAAAAAACATCAATTTTGTTTAGGTGCAGCGCCGCACAACTGCGCAATTGTCAGTTAAAGCGACGCAGTGCTGTATCGCATAAAATGGCCTGGTCATTAAGGGGGAAAATCTTCCGGTTCTTAAGTGGTTAAGTTCATGGAGTGGCCTAGCCAGTCTCCAGACCTTAATCCTATATAAAATTAATGGAGGGAGCTGAAACTTTGAGTTGCCAATCGACAGCCAAGAAACCTTAAGGATTTAAAGAAGATCTGTAAGGAAGAGTGGACCAAAATCTCTCCTGAGATGTGTAAAAACCTGGTAACCAACTACAAGAAACGTTTTACCTTTGTGCTTGCCAAAAAGGGTTTCTCCACCAAGTACTACCCTGTTTCCCCGAAAATAAGACCTAGCGTGATTGTCGGTGATGGCTGCAATATAAGCCCTACCCCCCAAATAAGCCCTACCCTGTTTCCCCAAAAATAAGCCCTACCCTGAAAATAAGACCTACAAGGACTTTAACTAGGGCTTATTTGGGGGGTAGGGCTTATATTGCAGCCATCACCGACAATCACGCTAGGTCTTATTTTCGGGGAAACAGGGTAAGTCATGTTTTGCTTGGAGATCAAATACTTATTTTACTCACTGAACTGCAACTCAATTTATAACATTTGTATTGTGTGTTTTTTCTGGATTTTTGGTTGATATTCTTTCTCTATCATTTAAAATACACCTATGATAAAAATGATAGCCCTTCATTTCTTTGTAAGTGGGCAAACTTACCAAATCTGAAGTGGATCATAAAATTATTTTCCCCACTGTATGTGTGAACCTTCACTTTGTAAAACAACCCATTCTGCTTAAAATAGAAATAAAAGGCAAAACATTTTTGTATAAATATAAAAGCATTAAAAAAAAACTTTTTTTCTCTATTTTTTATGAATGATCACATAACCCCAGTTCTCAGCTGCATAAGTAAGTTATGGAGCTAGGGGTGGAGAAACAGTAGCACACTGGTCTTCCCAGTGAATGTCAGCACAAGTATGATCATTGAATGAGAGCAGGCTGAGTTCCCAGCGCAGTCAGAAAACTGACCATGTTGTGTTCTCATGCCTAGTGTGATCAATTTTTAATAGAAAAGCAGAGGGACTGGCAGGAACACCAGGGATTTCACACACAGGAAGCAATAGAAAGATAACAGGATTCTTTTCGTACAAGTACATGGTACAGCAGACACATACTGTATCAGAAACATAAAATGTTGGGGTAACATATTCTTTAACTACTTTATACAGTTGAAAATTACTGGTGTGTCGTAGACATTGGCAGTTGTACTGGATAACATGTGTAGCTACTGAAACTAGTGATTGTGTAGCTAGCTTCAAATTACACAGAAAGTCAAATGCTCAGTGAATGAGCTACAAAACAAGGACATTTTTTTCTAGCAACAAAAATGCTAAGGATAGTGATATTGTAACAAGAAGTCTAAGAAATGGTCTAGGGCAAAGTTTATCTACCACATTTTTATACTACCGCAAACCTCACTACACACTCTTTGCAGACTTTCCATTGGAGTAAATCTACTGATGATAGCATGCTGTTGCCCTTAGTATGCTACAGGTTTTGTGCAGTGCTCATACACCCTTTTGTTCACAGACAAGTGAGCATTTTATGGACCAATGTCATAAAGGTAATTTCCTAACTCTCAGATTGTTTTCTAATGTTCAACCTCTTTTTTCTGCCTATATATACTCTATAGTGACTGTAAGTAGGCATACTGTACTAGGTAGCAAACATGTACTGCAAACAAGTTAAATAAAAATGTATAAAACTATCTTACCGAAATATTACAAAGGAAGAGAAAGGCTGCAATGTTCTTGAGGATTCTTCTTTTTTTGTTAAGTTTCTCCGATCTTGCTGCCTGCATAGCAATAGCTGATGGAGAAAGTCTAATGGAATTATTGTTTTCAGGACATTTTTTGTCCTCTGCTGAAGCTTCTCCTAAAGACAGCTCTGAATTAGACATGTAAGGAAATTCCTTGTTGCAGATAGTGACAGACTCATTGAAAACTTCATATGAAGGTGTCAGGGACAAAGTACTTCTGCCAGACATGGAAAAGATTCTTTCAAGAGTTCGACCATCTATCGGCTCTTCTTCTTTTCGGTGTATGCACTCAATGATGAAAAGGTTCTGTATGTATTTTTCAATAATTACCAAGATGGAATAAGGCAAGTTGTACCATGAGTATTCAGGACGAGTCTCTGCACAAATAATAGCCAAGATAGATCCCCATGAGATTAACCACGACCCACATGCTGATCCAACCAGAAGATCTGAGTCCAACTTCTTGGCTGGGCTTTCAGTGTCATCTAATGACTTATTCTCCATTCTGTATATGATAAGTCCAATAACCCCAGATGTACACATGAGTGTCAACACTGTGATCGCAAATAAATAAAACATGGTTAGGGCCAGTTCACTTTTGCTCTTGGAACGTCCAATCTGGATGAGATAAACAACCAGGACAGCAATGGTGGTTGTAAGAACTATCAGCCCCAGTATGGTGCCGGCTGTTATACCATGGAACTTGAAGTGAATCTTCTGCTGTTGTTGGTGTTTTACATGGCGCCCAATATTTTTCCACAGGACATAGAGCATTGTAGAGGCTAATATATGATACTCAATAGTAAATGGATATAAGTAGTATATTCCTTGTGAAAATATGGAACACACATTTGATGTGCAGTTGCATTCTGGTGTATGGTGATCTGTAAAGAAAATAAAAAATTAAATGTAAGCTTCAAAAGTGATCTTCTGTTTGGATTTATCAACATTTACCTATCCAGAATAGGCTGTACTGTGGCTACTAATCAGATTCAAGACTTTCACTCATCATCTGTAATTTTCTAGCAAAGTTCAGAATCGCCACGTTAGCCATGCTGAGAAGTGTTGATAAATAAGGCCAGTGGATATAAAAGGACCTTAAGTTCTGTTGTTCAGTGAGACTGAGCTATGGCATTCCTAGCATGCAGCAAAATTCTGTGTAGAGCTACCTCTCTGAGGTGCAAGGCCTCAAGGTGGAAGTGCTGGGGGATGAGGAAGCCATGGTGCTGGATCTTAGGTGAGGTGAGTGTTACTACCTCAACCCACTTATCCCCAGTCCAGAAGAAGCGTAACTGAAGGTAGAGAGGCAGCAGGTTGCCTTGGTGGGGCATACCAAGTCAGGCAATTTTGGAGCATAACGGAGGCTGCTTGGGCACACAAGAGGCATAGGGGTGCACAAGAGCATGCTGGAAGCACAGGGGTGCACATATATGTACAGGAGAAACCAGGGTGCAGAAGGGTGCATATGGCGTCACGGAATTACTGAGGCACACAGAAGCACACTGGAAGCACAGGGGTGTACAGAGATGCACTGGAGGGGCAGGGGTGCCCAAGGGAGCACTTAGAGCAGTGGTTCTCAACCTTTCTAGTGCCGAGACCCCTTGATAAAATTTCCCAAGTTGTGGGGACCCCTAACAGTATAAGAATTTTCGTAGCGTAGGTTGTCAGCACCCAAGGTAAGACAAGTCATTTGCGCCCTTAACCCATGAACATTTAGAGCTCCTTGAGTCCCTTCCACTCGTACAGTATTACAACCCCTTATGGTACATTTTAGGATGTACCACTCGATTTGTTCTCCTTTCTTTCCCTTTTATCTCTCTCTATCCTAATTTCTTGGTTTTTTTCCCCCCATCCCTCTCTCTAGCCTTCTTTCTTGTTCTCTCTCTTATTCATTCTCTCCTTTTTTTGTTCCTACCCCTCTTTTCCTCTCCCTTCCATGTATTCTCTATTTTTATTCCTTCTGTTACTCCTTGGTGGGGGGGGGGGGGATGAGTGGCAGTGCTGGCGGGGAGTTGGGATGAGTACCAGTGCTGGCGGGGAGTTGGGATGAGTACCAGTGCTGGTGGGGAGTGGGATCAGTGGCAGTGCTGGCGGGGAGTTCTGATCAGCCAACTTAGGTGCTCTTACTCAAGGTCATCTGCTGATCTGAGAACTGTAGTGGGGACTTTTAATGGCAACTATAATCACAGGTAGTGTTAATCACTATGTCTCTGACTTTGTGGTGTCTCGCAGCAGTAACACCTATGCCGAAATAAGGAGATAGGGTCTCCTTTAGCCCCTCCCAGTTCACATTCCTCACCATGAGGAACCTTTAGTCTCTGCCCCACAGCCATGCCGTGAACTGAATGGGCGGCTGCGAAAAGGCTGAGTGGGCGGCCGTGGGCTCCGGGAACAGCCCAGCTGGGCGGCTACAGGCTCCAGGGTCAGCCCTGCTGGGCGGCCCGAAAAGGCGGGGAGAGCGGTGCGGGCTTCAGGAACAGCCCAGGATTTCGTGACCCCTGGCAAATCGTCATTCGACCCCCGAGGGGGTCCCGACCCCCAGGTTGAGAACCACTGACTTAGAGTCATGGCTGTGTACTGGAGACATCAGGATGCATTTGACACAGAGGCACACAGGGGTGCACTACAGATACAGGGGCACAAAGGACACAGTTGAAGGCACAGATGCACACAGGTGAATTAGCGGCATAGACAGCTCAAAAGGCATGGGAAACATTTGGACTTAGCAGGCATGTAGAATATTGAAACGCAGAGGTCATTGAAGACACCGGGGCTCAAAAGGTATGGAAGGGACAGGAACACAGGTGGCTGTAATAATGTCCATAGACAGGTGGTGCCATGGTTGTCTGGGAAGGGGTAGCAGTGTGGGGGATAAACTTCATCAACAGCATATGAGTGGTCAGAATAATTAATTCTGCCTCAGCAGGAGCATTTTATTTTTGGAAGGTGGTCAGCTCTGGAGTTGGTGGTCCCCAGCAGAGATGAGCAGAATGAATATTTAGGGCATTCAACCTAAACGAACATAACAACTTCCTGCTGTCAATGGTTGTTAAGGAAAAGTAAGTGTCTCCTTCCGCCGCATCCGTACCAACCATTGGCATCAGCCAGCCCATTCATTTATATGGCCTGGAATCTGAGGCCCCATAAACAAAGGGGGGTGAAATCATTGCCTAAATGTGACCACATGGCAATTATTGGGCAATGATGTCACCACTATTCTTGTCCCTTCCCTTATATTTCCGATGACAGCTTAGGGAACTTGCTGCACTTTGTTGTCAGTTTTTTTCTTTTAGCGGACATTGAGAATTGTGATTGATGTGGATCTACATTATGGGACTTTTTCATTTTTTTTAATAAAAGGACTTGTCAAAAATGGTATGTGTTTTCTTTAAACTTAACTTTTTTTTTTTAAAGAGTAGGGCTACTACCAGTTGCATCATTTACCATATATGGTCATCTCCACATATGATCAATGACATCATCCGGGAGACCCTGCCCCTTTGTACAGTATAGTATATTGGCTTGTGGGGAGGATGCCCTTATCCTCGTCACCACAGGTACTTTGAATGTTAAGGGCGGGTTGTTGCAGTTGTTTTTTTTTCTTGCATGGGATCCTCCATAAAATATGTACCAGATCTGGGATACCCCATGCCTTTAAGATGAAGAATGGATCTAAGTTATCCTGAAAACTCACATCTTTAACAAGTTAGATCAGCCAACAAATAATTACCTAAACTCCAAAAAATAATCAATGGTTAGAGCAGTATGGCCATGCACTCCTGTGACCTATTTGCAGCCAAGACTTCACTAAGCCAGTCCAGGCTGGGGAAAGATGCCGAAAGTTGGGATCCACCCACATGCCAGGATCGACAGCTGGCTCAGTCTCTCAGCTGCGCAGCTGAGAGCCTGAGCCAGCCAATCCCTCCCCAACCCAGCGCTCCGTGATTGACAGTCACGTCTTTCTGTTCAGAGTGGAAGGGGAGAACTGAGTGATCAGCATTGTTTGATCGATCAGTTCTCACTGTAGAGGCGGCGGGGGAACAGATGCAGCATCAGATCAATGCTCTATTCATCTAGGGGAGTATAAGGCTTGTTTTTTTAAGAACCCCGAACTTCTCTATAAACATGGTACAACACTCTACAACTAAAAAAAACATTGAATGAATTAGCTGAGTTTTCTAGTGTAGGATTACATTTCTGATCATTCAAGTGTGTTGGCATACAGAGGCTTCTGGCAAACTTAGACTTTACTTTACTTGACAATGGGCTCAAGCTCTTTTTGGTGAATTATAAGTCACCTTCAGGATATTTGGCTAATAAAATCCATTCAATGTCTTCTGAGCCTGCCCCAAGGCTTAATCCTAGATTGTCATGTCTTCAGTAGAACCCTACCAAAGAGCATCCAAGCAGAATACCAAAATTACTTTTTAACTAGAGGAAGCAGCAACTACATATAACAATAATAATAGGTAGGTTTGGTAGGTTATAAATAGTTTTAATAAGCACTATTCTTACCCATTGTAATGTTGGAAAAGCCAAGGGTAATGAGCCTTTCCTTGTGCTCATTCAGTTGGTGCTTTGATTCCGTTAGTACGCCATTAGCCCAGAGAAGAAGGTTAGTAAACACAGCATGGATCAAACCAAACCTAAAAGAAAAAATAACCAGCAAAGACAACTTAGAAACCCAGGCCCAAATAATCAGTAATGTCTGCACTTTGTCTGCACTTTTTTTTCCTGACCATAAAAAAGAATTTGTATTTCTAAATGTTTATTAGAACTGTATTTATACTTTGATCTATTTAAAGCTGACTTGTTAAGCAGCACCTTAAATAATATATGTAGAGATCTTTAAATTCCCTATGATATGGAAGTCCCCCCGAAGTCCCTGTGCATCAGAGGAGGGCGAGGTCACCGGGTGGCCCCGCCCTCCGTTATATAAGAAGTGTCAGAAGAACCGAAGCGTCACACGGCGGAAGACTCCCACTGAGGCAGATCGTGCAGACAGAGCAGAGAAGAAGCAGGAGGAAGATACGGGACGAGAAGAGCAGAGGAAGAAGAAGATGGAGAAGAAGAAGATAGATGGAGGAAGAAGAAGAACACCAAAGGAAGATCAGAAGAAAGAAGATGAAAGAAGAAGAAATTAATAAAGGACTTGTCAAAAACCGTCTCTTGTGTTTTTTAACCTTTTTTGACACTTTTTTTGTGAAATGGTAGGGGTACATTTGTACCCCATTACCAATTCACACAGGGGGAGCCGGGATCTGGGGGTCCCCTTGTTAAAGGGGGCTTCCAGATTCCGATAAGCCCCCCGCCCGCAGACCCCCACAACCACCGGGCAAGGGTTGTGGGTATGAGGCCCTTCTCCCCATCAACATGGGGACAAGGTGCTTTGGGGGCTACCCCAAAGCACCCTCCCAATGTTGGGGGCATGTGGCCTGGTACGCTTCAGGAGGGGGGCGCTCTCTCGTCCCCCCTCTTTTCCTGCGGCCTGCCAGGTTGCGTGCTCAGATAAGGGTCTGGTATGGATTTTTGGGGGGGCCCCACACCATTTTTTTTTTAATTTGGTGCGGGGTTCCCCTTAAAACCCATACCAGACCTGAAGGTTCTGGTATGGATTTTGAGGGGGACCCCCACGCCATTTTTAAAAAAAATTTCCCATGCCGTTTTTATCAATGAACTTTTATGTGTATTGTCAGACCAACAATTCATTATAGCCGCGAGTAGTTTTAAATTACCTTTTTTCCTTTACAAATGTCATTTTGCTGTCAGACTGTTCTAAATACAGGAAACATGCGCCACTTTATACGCAAACTATAGACACCCCCCAGGTATGAAATTTAAAGGAATATTACACTTTTATTGTTTCACTTTAAGCATTATTAAAATAACTGCTCCCGAAAAAAACGTCCATTTTTAAAACTTTTTTTTTCATTGATACATGTCCCCTGGTGCAGGACCCGGGTCCCCAAACACTTTTTATGACAATAACTCGCACATTAACCCTTAAAATTAGCACTTTTGAGTTCTCCAATAGACAATTCACTATAGCTGACACAGCTATTACTTCATAACTTTTTTCCCTTAATAAATGGCATTTTGCTCCCGAAAAAACTGGCGTTTTTAAAACTTTTTTTGCATTGATACATGTCCCCTGAGGCAGGACCCAGGTCCCCAAACACTTTTTATGACAATAACTTGCATATTAACCCTTAAAATTAGCACTTTTGATTTCTCCCATAGACAATTCACTATAGCCGACACCGCTATTACTTCATGACTTTTTTTTTCCCTTTAGAAATGTAATTTTGCTGTCAGACTATTCTAAACACGGGGAAAAAGCGCCACTTTACAGGCATACTATAGACACCCCCCAGGTACGAAATTTAAAGAAATATTTCACTTTTATTGTTTCACTTTAAGCTTTATTAAAAATCACTGCTCCCGAAAAAACTGCAGTTTTTAAAACTTTTTTTTGCATTGATACATCTCCCCTGGGGCAGGACCCAGGTCCCCAAACACTTTTTATGACAATACCATGCATATAAGACTTTAAAATGAGCACTTTTGATTTCTCCCATAGACTTTTAAAGGGTGTTCCGCGGCTTTCTAATTTGCCGCGAACACCCCAAATTGTTCACTGTTCGGCGAACTGGCGAACAGCCAATGTTCGAGTCAAACTCATATTCGACCCGAACATAAAGTCCATCCCTAGTGGTCACACCACCCCTACTGCAAACAAGATTACTGAAGAAGAAACCTCCCAGACCACAATTCGACGTGAAGTGAGAGGTCATTGAGCAAGGTACCCTGTTTCCCCGAAAATAAGACCTAGCGTGATTGTCGGTGATAGCTGCAATATAAGCCCTGCCCCCCAAATAAGCCCTAGTTAAAGTCCTTGTAGGTTTTATTTTCAGGGTAGGGCTTATTTTCGGGGAAACAGGGTAGGGCTTATTTGGGGGGTAGGGCTTATATTGCAGCCATCACCGACAATCACGCTAGGTCTTATTTTCGGGGAAACAGGGTAGAAACAGTATTCCTGAGAGAATTGGAAAGCATTCCAATAAAACCATGTTTCATTATTAATCAGAGCATTTTGTAGTATTGTTTACATATACACATCCATACATTGTTAAAAACACAGAATAATAAAAGGACAACATTTTTTTACTGTAGTCATTGGTGTACCTGCACATGAAGGATAGTTTTACTTTGAAAGTAGTGAAGCTACCATCATATTTTTTAGATAAAACTGGATTAGCTGGAGGAATTTCACAGAACACAAGCAAAACATAGAAACTCTATGCAAATAGAGTTATTGATGAGAAGTCAAGAGCGTAGTGCTAAATAATCCATCATGTTTAGTTTGTTGTTATCAATAAAAGCTCTATAACCAGCCTTTAAGCTTGTACACAGTTTCAATTTCAACAGCACTTCAATATTACAAGGTTTCATGGTCAGTGGTCAGGCTCTGAGACCAGTAGCTATAGCATTAGAGAGACTCCCACCAACCAGCAGGACAGGTATACAAACAGGTAACCCTGGTGGATGACGTGGGCTCACCCTACTAACCGGTATTCCCCAGAGCTTCTTATGGTGGAGATGGGTTTTGCTGTGTGTTAGTACCAGGTCACGGTCATCATAATCGTCCACCAGGAGGTAAGCAAGCTGGGGTTCCAGTAGCAGATGTAGCAGGTAGGGATCAAGCAGAAGCAAAGTTGGTAAACAAGCCAAAGGTTGGTAACAAGTGATTGCAGGTTGGGATCAAGCAGAAGCATAGTCGAGGAACAAGCCAAAGGTTGATAACGAATGGTTGCAGATTGGGATCAAGCAGAAGTGTAGTTGAAGAACAAGCCAAATGTTCGTAACAAGTGGTAGTGGAGATAAGGACAACTGCAGGTACACAAAGGAGCAAGATATCATCTGGAGAGAGCACAATAATCTGGCAAACAGGAAATGCAATGTCATGCCTTAAATAGGAAGTTCATGGGTGGAGCAAGGAGTTCAAGGTTCACCAGAAACAAGGGACAACACAAGATTGTTCAAAGGCAGGATGCTATTCAGCATCTCAGGTAGCTCAGCAAGAAGAGCTCTGCACCATGCAGCTGAGGTTGTGGGTTCAGATCCTGGTACTGATACAAGGATAACAGTGGTGTTTATTGAAGTTCTGTGACATTGTCTTTGCAAAATAGTTTTATAAGATTAAGGTTTAACATAGACTAACAACAGAACAGAAAATCAAACACAATTTATAATGGAAACCCAAAATCTAAGCTCATGGGTACCTAAGGGACAAATTGTGACCAAGTACAGACATGTTGCTGTGCAACATATGGGCCAGAGGCACAAGGAGTCTATAGAGGGTAGCCTCATAGAAGGCTTGGTTATCAAGAAATAAGAGAACCACTCATTAGTGGAAATTAATGAACTGCTCTGTGTTTGGTTTGTGGATGACTTATCGAACCCATCGTAAAGTGCAAAACTTGCAAACACCATTAAAGTCAATGGGGAATAAATCGTAAAAATCAATTATGCCCATTTGTAGGGCTAATAGTCAAGAGAATTTCAAAGAAAGGGCAGAGGGAGCTGGGCAGTGGCATGGAGGACATATACCAATGCAAATAAATTAAAACTACCATACAGTGGGGAGGAGTGCATCTTTTTATACAACTTTGAGGGTGCTATGGGGCAAACTCGAAAACTTATGAACACCTTCAGTGAAACCGTACCCTGGAATCACATATTTTGCATGTGTAATAGACATTATTTTTTACATCCTTGCTTGGCTTAAATATAGCAGCAAGACCCCAATCAGATTTATTACAACTTACCGAAAAGCCTCTGGATGTGATTTTTTTTATATATGTATAAACTTCATACACATGGCCAGTTTGTATAGTTTGTGATTCTTTATTTGCAGTACCTGACTGCATTATCATAAACGTTTAATAAAATAGTTAAAGTGGTTGTAAACCTCAGACATGAATTATGAACAAAGCATATCCCTCTATAGTGTGTACTTGTCTCAATCCAGAGCACTAAGTGAAATTTCTATCTTTTGCTTCATTACTTTGCTGTCTCCATTAGTCTCTTCTGACAAGTTTTCCTGACACCAAGAGCATAAGAATGACAGCCTCAGCTCTGTGCCTGTGTGCTCTCAGAGCTCCCCTCACTGAGCTATGCAAAGTGTATTTTCTGTTCTCTGGCCCCCTTTTTTTCTTACAGCTCAGATCAGCTTTAAATGTTCTGGACTTTGAACGGATGCAGAGAAGAGAATACTGCAGTTAAACAAGTGCAATGTATGTAGGAGGATTTTTCTCATCTCTGTGTATCACCTGAGATCAGTCACTTCACTGGGTATATGTAAGGGTTTACAACCACTTTAAACAGAGTGCACAAAAACACTTCAAAAACCACAACCCCACATTTCCCAAACCCCCCTACCATCCTGGTATCCACAATTATTCCCAAAAATTCACAATAAAGACTTCAGGTATGTAATTGGTAGATATTAGCTAGTGTTAGGACAGTATGCAAACACTTGAATGGAATAGAAAGAGCTCTGCAGTTTAGGCCTTTTTTTATCTTTATCTGCTGCCGACAGCACCATTGTGGTCCACATTCTCTGTCTGCAGCATATCAACTGTGGTAAAAGTACCGTCCATTTGAATACCACATGCATGAGCAAACACTATGCATCAGCTTAGTTGGAGCTTAGTTGGAGCACCTCAAAGACACATGTCAGCAGCAAATGGCACTCAGGGGCATATCTATGGTAATGAGCGCATATGGCAAAACTGAAATGGGTCCCTGTTCAAATATCTGACAACCCAGTTCTGGCACACCCAGACACATCCATACACACTAGAGCCGCTGGGGCTGTAGGGTTGGTACAAAATAGGCAATACACCGCACAGCAGTGTGGAATATAACAGCACAACAAGGTTTATAGAATAAGGCAGTGTGGAAAAGGGAACATACAGCATGGTATATGTTTGGGCGATGCCTACTCGTCCTGCACACGGGGGTATCTTTCTTTGTGGAGCGCACTCACCAGTGCCCAGGACCAAGCAGAGACTGCAGTCATGTAAACATTCTAACATTAAGGCAGTTCCCCAACTTAGAGATGAGTGTTCACACTGTGTGCAGTATTAACCACTTGCCGACCTCCGCACGCCAATATACGTCGGCACAATGGCAGCGGTGGGCAAATGGGCTTACATGTACATCCCCACCGGTCTCCCGGCGATTGTGTCACTGAGCCTCAGAACGGAGAAGTGCAAATAAAAGAAAGAAAAACCTCCGCGCCACTAAATTAAATATATAAATATAAAAAATAAATAAATACGTTACAGAAAAAAGCTGCTTTCCTAGAAAAGTGAAGAATACACTCTGCAATTTGTGAATAAGAAATAGGAAGCACTAATAGAATAATACACCATATAAATAAGAAAAAAACATTATGAATAGTTGAAGCATACTATATCTCAAAAAAAACTTCACTCAATAGTAAGTCCTTATTAGTGAAAAAAATGTTAGCAAGATGCGTGCTTTAAAAAAAGAGTTATTCGGACTCAATTAATATTGCAAAAGTTCATATCCACGATATGTTGAATTGGAGATCATTAGTTGAAAAACTTTCCGTGAGTTAGTGCCCAATCCTTCACCATACTAATAACACCCAACGTGAGCAGATTAATGGGCTGCTTACCAGATATATTTGACTTCTTTAATGAAAAAGAAAGTCAAATATCGCTTTGGCAGGATAATGCCTGCTCGCATGTGGAGAAGCTGAGAGATGCACAGGAACCTCCTCCTCAGGGTATAAGGCAGGATATGTAAAGACAATCAGAGAATATCCATAGCATAATAACGTTTATTAAAAGGCATGTTGAAAATAGCCAAATGGCTCCTTACTTAAAAAGTGCCAGACCCGGCACTGGGACTGCGAGCTAGACGCGTGGAGATGGCTGAATTCGTGCCGCATTCACTTCCGTGGCGGGCGTACGTTCCACCCGCTGCTGCAGACAACCAGAGACCCGGATCTGACGTAGGATACAGCGTGACCAGGTACCGCCTCGACGTACGTTTCGTGATTACATCTTCACACCCCATGCCTATATAAGTCGTTGCGCACCGTGAACACAGCATTACAGCGGGAGAGAGTGTCGTGTCAACATCGGAAGAAGAGAAGAGGGAAGAAGACGTTGGAGAAGAATGGGCCACCGCTAGCAAGAGAGCGGCAAAAGAGCAGAAGATAGCAGAGGAGCCCGGCAGAAGAACCGGAGAGCGGGAGAAGGACCGGAGAGCGGAGAAGAGGCTGGAGAGCAGGATAAGAACCAGACACCGAGAGAAGTCAGAAGAGAGACCCGAAGTCGGAAGAAGACCCCCCGGAGCTGCCTAATAAATTACTTTAAAAACCTGTCTAGTGTGTTTTTTTATTGACACTTTTTCCCCAGGTGAATGGATAGGTATACGATGTACCCCATACTCATTCACATAGGGCAGGGGGGCGGGATCTGGGGGCCCCCTTATTAAAGGGGGCTCTCGGATTCCGATAAGCCCCCCGCCCACAGACCCTGACAACCAATGGCCAGGGTTGTCGGGAAGAGGCCCTTGTCCTCATAAACATGGGGACAAGGTGCTTTGGGGTGGGGGGCCGCAGGGTGCCCCCCTTCCCCAAAGCACCCACCCCCCATGTTGAGGGCATGCGGCATGGTACGGTTCAGGAGGGGGGGTGCTCGCTCGTCCCCACCCCCTAGGATCACGCTGGAAACATTCTCGCGGGCAGGTGCTGTAGCTGCCCTTGCGTCATTTTTGGTCCATCGGACCAGCATACAGACGAGCGGGCTTCCCGATAGGAACTGGGTCCGGCGGAGTTCCGGCAGGAAGATTTGAAACATGTTTCAAATCTAAAGTCAGTCGGAATTTTTGACTGAAAAGGTCCGTCGGAAGTCCGATGAAGCCCACACGCGGTCGAATTGTCCGACGGATTCGGTCGAAAAGTCTGCTTGTGTGTACAGGGCATAAGGCACTACTTAGAAACTTAACCTGTGAGTCGCTAGATTGGAATCACCCTCTCCCGACCAACAGGAAGAACTTATGGCTAGAGTGGAAGGACTCACTAACAGCTCTATCCAACCTTAAAATTCCACGCCTATATGCTCCTCTGCCACCTGCAGGTGTTCAGATGCAAAGACTTTGTGTGTTTTCGGATGCTTCTGTTAAAGCAATTGCTGCTGTAGCGTACCTGAAAACCATAGACACTAAAGGACAATGCCACATAGGGTTTGTAATGGGGAAAGCAAAACTTACACCACTTCCCGAACACACCATACCATGGAACTTTGTGCTGCAATATTGGCTACAGAGCTAGCTAAACTAATTACAACAGAGACAAACCTAGAGTGTTGAGGATAAGGATATACACCCGCCCAGAGCAATGGCATTTTGTGCCTACAGACTATAATCCTGCAGACTTAGCGACCAGATCTGTGCCGGCCAGCCGCCTCAAAAGTACTTCATGGTTCACAGGTCCCACCTTTCTACGCAGTACCGACTGTAACACTAAAGACCTCACCACATTTGATCTCATAGATGCAGACAAGGATCAGGAAATTCGCCCTCAGGTTTCTACCACAGTCACAACTTCTCTTAACCAGTTTAAAACCCATTGTTTCAGCAGGTTCTCCACCTGGAGGTCACTAGTTAGAGCTATCACTTGCTTAATCCACATAACTCAGTCCTACAAAAAAAAACCCACCAACTCATGACAATTGCAGAGGTTGGCATCACTGTAGGAAAGTCTACTCAGCAACTGACCAAGAACTAAAAATTGGTTAATATCTGTTGTACAGAGAGAAGTCTTTGCCAAAGAGATCGATTCTATTCTCAACCAGAAACCTGTTCCTAAAGACAGTGTTTTAAAGAAACTTGATCCAATCCTTGATGAAAATGGCATTTTGAGAGTAGGAGGTCGTTTAAAAAGAAGGCAAGTTAGAGTTCTCAGAGAAACATCCTTTAGTGATCCCTGGTCACCACCATATTGCCTACTTACTCATTCAACACTACCATGACCGAACTAAACACCAGGGTCGACTGTTTACTGAAGGAGCTTTACGAACTGCTGGACTGTGGATAGTCGGAGCTAAGAGATGTGTGAGTAGGTTCCTCTTCAAGTGCGTTATCTGTCGGAAACTTTGTGGAATGTTACAGACACAAAAGATGGTCAATTTACCATCTGACACACTTAGCATGGATCTGCCTTTCACTAATGTTGGACTTGATGTTTTTGGTCCCTGGTCTGTCGCCACCCGGTACACCAAAAGGGGGCACTCAAACAGTAAACGCTGGGCAGTCATATTCATCTGCATGTCCATCCGAGCTGTCCACATTGAAGTGATTGAGTCAATGGACACTTCAAGTTTCATTAATGCTCTTAGACGTTTCATTGCAATCAGAGGCCCAGTGAAACTCATTCGCTCTGAGAGAGGGTCTAACTTTGTAGGAGCAGTAAAAGAACTTCAAATTCCTTGTAACTTGGACGTTCTCAGAGTAGAAAGATACTTGAGTGAACAAGACTGCACGTGGATCTTCAACCCACCTCACTCTTCTCACATGGGAGGTGTTTGGGAGAGGATGAGAGGCATAGCCCGCAGAATTCTTGACTCTATCTTCCTACAAGTAGGAACTGCAAGGCTTACTCACAAATGTTTAGTGACATTTATGGCAGAAGTTCCAGTTATCATTAACGCCACAAAATTGGCACACTGAAAAGCCTAATCCTAAACGTGGTGATGTGCTCATGAAAGATTGCCAGACATTAAGGAATATGTGGCCTTTAGGTCTGGTCACCAAAATACTCCCAAGTAAGAATAATCGTGTCCGTAAGGTCGAGGTCAAGATCTTTCAACAGAATGAGGCTAAAGTATTCTTTTTTTTTTCACAAGAAAGAGGCTAAAGTATTCTTAAGACCAGTAACCGAACTTGTTCTGTTGCTTTCTACGGAGGAATCTGTTAGTGACGTCACTTGACGTCAGGCGGGGAGTGTTCTGTCCACCAGATGTCTATGCTGATTATCTGTATCAGTGTTGTTAAAATTACATGTAAGGTTTGTAATTTACATAAGACAAACATATGTGGAGTGCAGGCTCCATCTAGTGTTCTTTTTTGGTATTGCTGCAGTTGTTCTGTTTATTTTATTTACTGTATGTGTAGTTAAGGAAGTTGTTAGTAAGCAGGGAATTCTGGGTAGAAGTGAAGCAGCCACCATTTTTTGAGAAGATACTGCAGGAAGCAAGACATGTATTTCTCAATCTATCGCCATCACCCCTTAGAGAACTTAAAAAGTAAGTTTTTACTATCTCATCCTATATTGTAGATCGTTGTTTCTGTAATGTATGCTGTAATGTATGCAATATTGTACTTATTGAGGTCTATTTCTGTTATTTTGTAGTTTCACCTGGCTTATTCTAATAAAACTGAGATCAAAGAAATATGGTATCTGAAGTTTATGGGACAAGAAGGTTTAGCTATATGTCCTTGAGACAGAACAGTCACCCTCCCAAAGGAAGTAGCCATCCTGACAGTCAAGGCATATACTGCCAGAAAGACCGTTGTAACACCAATAGAAGGAATCATGATCTTAGCTACTGATTTTGCAAAGGAAGAAGAAGAAGCCTGTAAAAGATTGAAGGAAAAAAGGAGAACAAATACTGAAAGTAAAAGAACTGATTAATAAATTGCTAGAATCTGCACCTGATGATTGGAAAGAAATCACGGTTAGGGACAGAGCAAAGAAGCACCAAGATGGACTCTTGTGCAAGGGAAATGGAATATGTGTCCCACCTCAAACAGAGAAGATTCTCATGCAACTAGCCCATGGCCCAGGTCATAAGGCAATGGAGAGAAACATAAACAAGGCAGGTTGTTTTATTCAATACTCCAGAAATGCATGTCAAGACTTTGTTGAGGGATGCATAATCTGTGCTAAAAATAACCCAGAAAAACAGACCAGAGTAACACAACGACATTTGGCCAAGCCACTTTTCCTTTTCCAAAGACTTCAGATTGATAACATCCAATTGCCCAAATCAGGCCAATATCAATATGTTTTGGTGTGCATAGACATGTTTTCAAGCTGAATAGAAGCCTGCCCAATGGCTAAAGCAAATGCCAAGACAACAGCATAGAAGTTCCTTTCAGAAATAATATGCCGCTTTGAAGTCCCTGAAACCATAGAGAGTGACAGAGGAACACATTTCACTGGACAGATCATACAAATTATATGCAAGGACTTGGCAAATGAGCAGGCATTCCATGCAGAGCCGGTACAAGGCAGGGGCGGAAGGGGCGGATGCCCTGGGCGATAGAATTTGCTGAAGGGAGGGGGGCGCAGATGAAGTGCTGGCAGTGTGCTTCATCATAGTAGTACATACACACCAGCCGGCGCTGCTAATAGCTGTACTGTAACTATGTGCCGAGTGCACTCCTGCACCCGGCACAAGCCTAAACAGACTGCACAAGCCCCTTCCCTGTCAGCGCTTCTCTCCCCCTATGAAGGCGATTCGTAGTCCCGTCCCGGCGGCGTGACATCACTGATGGCCAGAGGCGGGATGGGAGGAGATAGAGAGCTGCTGCAGAAGCTGCAACCTAGAGGAGCCACCGAGGAGGAACCAACAAAGCAGTGGCGGAATTTTCAGGGTCGCAACAGTCGCACTTGCGACTGGGCCCTGGAATTCTGCCAGTGTGGGGGGGCCCCAAGACGCCGCACCTCCCCTGGCTGGCATCTAACTATACAGGAGAGGGGGGCGTAAGGGGGCGATCGGCAGCTATGTGATGTCTGCGCTCTGCGGGATGTCCCTCCAGGCAGCACACAGTTCACTTCCCGAATATCAGTGAGTACAATGGAGAGGGGAGGGGCCTCTGACCAGCAGATTGAGTGCACAAGTTTCTCCCTCTGCTTGTACACTCTGAGTCTTGCTAATACACGCTCAGGTCAGAGGCCCCTCCCCTCTCCATTGGATACAATGATATTCGGGAAGTGAACTGTGTGCTGCCTGGAGGGACATCCTGCAGAGTGCAGACATGACAAGGAAGCATGCTGCTTCTCATGTAAGTAAAGCACAACACTGGCCACCCACCTCTCCCCCCACACACTGTCCCCTCTCACACTGTCCCCCCACACACTGTCCCCTCTCACACTGTCCCCTCTCACACTGTCCCCCCACACACTGTCCCCCCACACACTGTCCCCTCTCACACTGTCCCCTCTCACACTGTCCCCCCACACACTGTCCCCTCTCACACTGTCCCCTCTCACACTGTCCCCTCACACACTGTCCCCTCACACACTGTCCCCTCTCACACTGTCCCCCCACACACTGTCCCCCCACACACTGTCCCCCCTCACACTGTCCCCCCACACACTGTCCCCTCTCACACTGTCCCCTCTCACACTGTCCCCTCTCACACTGTCCCCTCTCACACTGTCCCCCCACACACTGTCCCCCCACACACTGTCCCCTCTCACACTGTCCCCCCACACACTGTCCCCTCTCACACTGTCCCCCCACACACTGTCCCCTCTCACACTGTCCCCCCACACACTGTCCCCTCTCACACTGTCCCCCCACACACTGTCCCCTCTCACACTGTCCCCTCTCACACTGTCCCCCCACACACTGTCCCCTCTCACACTGTCCCCCCACACACTGCCCCCTCTCACACTGTCCCCTCTCACACTGTCCCCCCACACACTGTCCCCCCACACACTGTCCCCCCACACACTGTCCCCTCTCACACTGTCCCCCCACACACTGCCCCCTCTCACACTGTCCCCCCACACACTGTCCCCTCTCACACTGTCCCCCCACACACTGTCCCCCCACACACTGTCCCCTCTCACACTGTCCCCCCACACACTGTCCCCCCACACACTGTCCCCTCTCACACTGTCCCCTCTCACACTGTCCCCCCACACACTGTCCCCTCTCACACTGTCCCCCCACACACTGTCCCCCCACACACTGTCCCCTCTCACACTGTCCCCTCTCACACTGTCCCCCCACACACTGTCCCCCCACACACTGTCCCCTCTCACACTGTCCCCTCTCACACTGTCCCCTCTCACACTGTCCCCCCACACACTGTCCCCCCACACACTGTCCCCTCTCACACTGTCCCCCCACACACTGTCCCCCCACACACTGTCCCCCCACACACTGTCCCCTCTCACACTGTCCCCCCACACACTGTCCCCCCACACACTGTCCCCTCTCACACTGTCCCCTCTCACACTGTCCCCTCTCACACTGTCCCCCCACACACTGTCCCCCCACACACTGTCCCCTCTCACACTGTCCCCTCTCACACTGTCCCCTCTCACACTGTCCCCCCACACACTGTCCCCTCTCACACAGTCCCCCCACACACTGTCCCCTCTCACACACAGTGTGTGGGGGGCACACACTGTCCCCTCTCACACTGTCCCCCCACACACTGTCCCCTCTCACACTGCCCCCTCTCACACTGTCCCCCCACACACTGCCCCCCCCCCACACACTGTCCGCTCTCACACTGTCCGCTCTCACACTGTCCCCTCTCACACTGTCCTCTCTCACACTGTCCCCCCACACACTGTCCCCCCACACACTGTCCCCCCACACACTGTCCCCCCACACACTGTCCCCTCTCTCACACTGTCCCCTCTCACACTGTCCCCTCTCACACTGTCCCCTCTCACACTGTCCCCCCACACACTGTCCCCTCTCACACTGTGCCCCCCACACACTGTCCCCCTTCTGTCATATCTACCCCCCTCTTGTTAAACAGTCCCCCTCCTTTCACAGTGCTCCCTCATTACACTGCCCCCCTCTTGTAATACTTCCCAGGTATCCTTTTCCTGTCACACTGCCCCCCTCTTGTCACAATATCCCCCTGTCATACTGCCCCCTCCTGTCACACTGCCCCTTCTTGTCACACTGCCCCCCTTCTTTCACAGTGCCCCCTCTTATCACACTCCCCCCTCTGGTCACACTTTCCAGATACCCTTCTTTGGTCACACTGCCCCCTCCTGTCAAAATACCCCGTCATACTGCCCCTCATTCTTTCACAATACCCCCCCCCCCTCCCCCATCATAGTGCGGGTCAGGGGCCCTTCATGGTTTCTTGCACTGGGGCCCTGAAGGTTATAGTTACGCCTCTGCAACAAAGTGTGTATATCACACAACGGACACAAGACAAGACACAAAAGTAAGCACTAAACAGATAATAACAAATGCAATGCCATCTGCAGATATTAAAATAAAGTGTCTGAATCCGATGAGGGGAGGGGAGGAGGCTGAGGAGAGGTTAATTACCAATGCTACCTATTTTTTAATTTCTGTAATATGCAGCATGGGAGGGGGGGGGGGTTAATGTACTGCCACTGGTCACTGATGCATCAGTGACCAATGGCAATACATTACCCCCCCCCCCCCCCCATGCTGCATATTACAGAAATTAAAAAATAGGTAGCATTGGTAATTAACATCCCCTCAGCCTCCCCCCTCCCCCAATCGTATTCAGACAGTTCATTTATTAATCTGCAGCAGAATAATACATGAATGGGGGAAGGGGGGAGGCTGAGGGGAGGTTAATTAGCAATGCTAGTTTTAATGTAATATGCAGCATGGGGGGGGGGGGGGTTAATGTATTGCCATTGTTCACTGATGCATTTGTGACCAGTCACAGTTAATTAAGCCCTTTGTGCATTAGTTGCACCAGGCTCTACATTAAAAACCTTAAGCCCCCTTTCACACTGGGGCAGGGGCGGCATCGGTGGTAAAACTGAGCTATTTTTAGCGCTGCTTTACCATCATTACACACCACTCCTTCACTCCAAAGATGCTGCTAGCAGGACTTTTTTTACCGTCCTGCCAGCGCACCGCTCCAGTGTGAAAGTTCTCGGGGCTTTCACATTGGAGACACAGTAGCGGCTCTTTCAGGGCGTTTTGCAGGTGCTGTTTTTAGCGCAGTAGCGCCTGCAAAGTGCCCCAATGTGAAAGGGGTATAAGTGTAAACATCTAAGATAAAAGTTTTTGTCCTCCTATTTAATTCCTCCCCGCGCGCCGCCGCAGGTGCACATCGGGGAAAATCTGTGAAAAACAGGGGTCGGGGGGGGGGGGGGGGCGCAGTTTGCCATCTCCGCCCTGGGCACCAAATGACCTTGTCCCAGCACTGATTCCATGCCCCTATCATCCCCAGAGTTTAGGGAAGGTAGAAAAATATAGTGGAATAATTAAAGACAGGCTAGCTAAATTAATGCAGGAAAAGGGAAGAGGGGTCAGTAAAGAAACAATGGCCAGAACTGTTGCCTCTGGTTCTTTACAGCATCAGGACTACCCCTACTTATAGGTCAGAAAACTTGAGCCCTTATGAGATTTTGTTTTCTGGGCCCACCTAAGACAGGGTTGTATTTTCCACATTAGACTGCTGTAATGTATAATGATTTTGTTTTTTATGTATTTGTCTAATACAAGCAACTAAGTGTGATGCACAAGTTTGTTTTTGATTCAATTACAGATCCAGATCAAGTAACTGGAACACATGATTTACAGCCAGGTGATTGGGTCCTAGTAAAAGAACACACGAAAGTATCTTTGGGACCAAAGTTTGAAGGACCCTTCCAAGTGCTCCTGACAACTGCTACAGCTGTAAAGTGACGTGTATACATGCCAGTCATTGAAGAAAGTACTAATTTCAAAAGATGAGTAAACTACTGTTATGCCTTTGCTTGATCTTAGCAGTCAAGGCTTTAGGGGAAAATCACCTGTACAAATTACACATGCTAACATAAGGAGCAATTTGAGTAATTGCTAGATATGTTTGCATAGGCCAGACAGTTAAAAAAATAAATAAAAAGGCACACACCTAGTACGGATTTACTTTCATTTTGAGTTTAAGAAATACAAGGCTGCCCAAAACTAGTATGTCCAAAATACCACAAATGTTCTATTATTGTGAAAATTCATTTTATCCTAAATATAACAAAAGGCCCTTGGGAATATCCCCTTGTTTAGTAAAGTAAAAAGGTATACAATGTGGCATTATGATAGCTAGGAAATATGACAAACCCAGATTACACTTTGTTTAGAAATGGTAAATTTTCATGGATTCAACAGATTTTTTTTGTTGTCCTCATAGGAATCATCATTATAGGATTGCTTGTTTACTGTATTTGTTTTTTTCAGGTGTGCTAAATGTCAGATACAAAGATTGCTATAATGGCAGTTAGAACTGAGGAAGATGACCCCAAGGAAGAGATAGAGTGTTATCAGATAGTCAGATTAGTAGATTCTTATGATGCCGACTTGGGGGATGCGAATGAGTAAAGATATGTATCCACATACACCCTAAGAAGAACTTTACTCCACATAGATGTGAAGTAGTACTGTGGACCCCCTGGTATCATACTAGGTAGGGAAGATATGGTAGTGACCCCTACATAGGGGTCAAGAGGAGGGAAATGAGTAGAATTATAGGGGTCTGATAATCTTGAGTTTTATATATATATATATATATATATATATATATATATATATATATATATATATATATTATATATATATATATATATATATATATATATATATATATATATATATATATATATATATATATATATATATATATATATATATATATATATATATATATATATATATATATATATATATATATATATATATATATATATATATATATATATATATATATATATATATATATATATATATATTTATATATACTATATATATATATATATATATATATATACTGTATATATATATATATATATATATATATATATATATATATATATATACTGTGTATATATACTGTGTATATATATATATATATATATATATATATATATATATATACTGTGTATATATATATATATATATATATATATATATATATATATATATAAATAGAGACTATCACTTTAAGAATTTGTAATGCACTTTCTTGCTTCTTTTTAGACACAGAGTTTTCAGTCCATGATGACCTTCACCGCCAGATAAGAAGCAATAGTTTACTCCCTTTTTGCTCCAAGAAATGGACTGTCTTATCTAGCTGGTCTGATCCAGTACCGTTATGGCAGCGCCCATGTTTTCTTTCACTTTCTAACAATTCACATTATGTTACCACCTACGTAACTGTTCCCTTGCTGTTAAGAGGATATGATTGCTGATTGGACTAAACTACACGGTCACATCTATAACACGCCTAGACCTTATGCATATTCATACGTATATATTGTTAAACATAAACATACAGCCAGAGCTACAATGGAATGGTTTAGATCAAAGCATATTCATGTGTGAGAATGGCCCAGTCAAAGTCCAGACCTAAATGCAATTGAGAAACTGTGGTATACTTGAAAATTGCTGTTCACAGACGCTCTCCATCCAATCTAACAGAGCTTGAGCTATTTTGCAAAGAAGGATGGTCAAAAATGTCACTCTCTAGATGTGCAAAGGAGGTTCTACAAAGTATTGATGGGGGGGGGGGTGCTGAATACAAATGCACGCCACACTTTTTCACATATTTATTTGTAAAAAAAAAATTGTAAACCATTTATCATTTTCCTTCCACTTCACAATTATGTGCCACTAGGGATTGGCCGACGTTCGAGTCGAACGTAAGTTCGATTTGAACATTGGGTGTTCGCTGAATCCCGAACATTATGGGGCATTTGTGGCAAATTCTAACCCCCATAATGCACTGCAAGATCGCAGTGCATTGATGTCTGATGATTGGCCACAGCATGCACCTGACCTGCATTCTTTGGCCAATCACAGCACTCTCTGCTTGGCCAAAGGCAGGATGCTTTTAGCCAATCATGGCTCCGGGGGCTAAGTCCATGCCCCACACTATATAAGGCTGCTTACACAGTGGCTGTATTTACAGTGGCCCCACCAAAGGGGTGACACCTGTGGGCAGTGGGGCACCACTACACTGCTCTGCGTCTCGCTGGCTGTGTCCCTCAGTAGAGCGGACCGAAGCCGACTCCCCCTCCTCCTCAGAGGGAGTCCGAGGAGGGATACACCACTGTGCATGTGCCGCGCTGTTCTGAGGTCTGTAGACTGTATTTTAATGTAGATGGACATGTGCAGGGGGGCGCTATGGGAGGGGAGAGGGGGGTCTATACTGAATGAGGGGGGATGTCTGCACTGAGGGGGTCTGCATTGAGGGAGGGGGGGTGTCTGCACTAATGGGGGTCTATACAGAAGGAGGGGGGTGTCGGCACTGAGGGGAGTCTATACTGAAGGAGGGGGGGTGTCTGCACTGAGGGGGGTCTGCACTGACGGAGGGGGGTGTTTGTACTGAGGGGGGTCTCCATGGAGGGAGGGGGGATGTCTGCACTGAGGGGGGTCTGCACTGAGGTAGGGGGTCTGCACTGAGGGAGAGGGGGGTCTGCACTGAGGGAAGGGGGGTCTGCACTGAGGGGGCTCAATACTGATGGAGAGGGTCTATACTTATGAAGGGGGGGTCTGCACTGAAGGGGTGTCTATATTGATGGAGGGGGATCTGTACTGAGGGGGGGGTGTATACTGATAGAGGAGTGTCTGTACTGAGGGAGGGGAGTCTGTACTGAGGGAGGAGGGTCTGTACTGAGGGGGGAGATCTATACTTATGGAGGGGGGGTCTGTACTGAGGGGGGAGGTCTGCACTGTGGGGGGTCTATACTGTGGGGGGGTCTATACAGAAGAAGGGGGGTCTGTACTGAGAGAGGGGAGGTCTGTAGTTAGTGCAGGGAGTCTGTACTGTGGGAGGGGGGTCTGTACTAAGGAGGGACTATAGTTGGTGGAGGGGGGGTGACACCAATTTTTTCCGCACCAGGTGACACCAACCCTGGTGATGCCACTGCGTATATAGTGTTATGAATGAGAGAACGTTAGCTAGAGGCAGGTTAGTTAGTGGCGTGCAGGCAGTTTAATACATATTATATTATTACAGTATTGTTATTATACATACATATTATTACAGTATTGATTATATATATATTATATATATACCCTGTTTCCCCGAAAATAAGACCTAACGTGATTGTCAGTGATGGCTGCAATATAAGCCCTACCCCCCCCCAAATAAGCCCTACCCTGTTTCCCCGAAAATAAGCCCTACCCTGAAAATAAGACCTACAAGGACTTTAACTAGGGCTTATTTGGGGGGGTAGGGCTTATATTGCAGCCATCACTGACATCGACAATAGGTCTTATTTTGGGGGAAACAGGGTATATATATATATATATATATATATATACTGTGTAGTATATATATGTATATACATACTCTGCATTCAGAGTAGAATATATATATACAGTGCAGGCAGTGTAGTATATATATATACATACATATACATATATATATATATATATATATAGTGCAGTCAGTGTACAGTATATAATATAGTTTATTGAAGTGGTTAAGGGGAACCCTATGACAGAATAAAGAAAAAAAACGGCAACGGCAAAGATTTTAAGGGGAACCCCAACTGAAGCATAGGAAATAGTTTACTGTGCTTCAGTTATGAATGAATACAGTGAGTGAGTGTGTTCACTTTGTTCATTTGGAAAAGGAAGGGGGTCGGTAAATAAAATAGTAACTAGCCCACTACTTCGCTCTCCATCCTGAAACATCCCCCCCGGCAGCAGCAGCTGGGAGGAGAGGAGGGAAGCCAGCGGCGCAATACAGGGGAAACACAGGCAGTAGGGGGAATTGGCACTGCACAGCGTGATCAGGGTGTGCCCAGGCACACCTGGCACACTCCCTGAGCACGCCTATGTTGAAAGCTGAGTTATAGACTATAAGCTACTGAGGTTTCAATATAAGGTTTTCCTTTCCCTGTTATACTCACAGCTCTTCTGTTATTTCTGCCTATGGGCTTCCTCTGGTGATTGATGAAGGAAATTACAGCTTCCAGGTCTGTCAAACCAGTTTTGCATGTGTTATAGGTAATTATTACATAAGAAAGGGATTATATAGGCAATTGATATATAGCTATTGATAAATATGTCACAATTTATATTTTGATAATTTGTAGATCTCTAGATGGGCACTTTGGTTCTCCTATGACACACCGATATCCTTAATATTTGACGGTCTGGAGGCCCTGCTGTGTTCGCATACTGACCTGAAATTAATTTTACGATAAGAGCAGTTCCAGTTGATCCTAAGCAATTTTTGTTCTTGTTTTAAGATGATTGAATTAGGATTATTTTTGTCCTTATTATTTTCCATTATTGTAATCTGTTTTATGCATTTCTTTATGTATTGCAGTGAATACGCTGTACACAGACAATTACGAAATCTCCTGAAGAAGCTATATACCTTAGCGAAACATGTCAAGAAATATGTTTTTGTACAGTAGATATTTTGATCTGATCATATATATATATTTTTTTTTATCTAGAATATTGTTATATCTTTTTTAACAAATGTATTTAATAAAATTTGTTATTTTTTATTATATATGAAATAGTTGTTTATTTCTTTAGGCACCTTTAAAGTTCCATTTCCAATTTTTTTCTTTCCTCACGCTGACAGCGTGAGGAGAGAGAGAGAGAGCCAATCACCAGCTTGTGTTAAAGGGACATCGACACTGATATTTAGGGCACTAATTATTAGTGCAGTCCCAACAGTGCCCCCAGTGCTGCCAATGAGTGCCCATCAGTGAAGCCTACCAGTGCCCCTCAGTGCTGCCTATCAGTTCCACCTATCAGTACCCACCAGTACAGCCTATCAGTGCCCATCAGTGCAGCCTCATCAAAAAAAAAAAAAAAAATGTTTTCATTTGTTTAGCAAAAAAATACAAAATAAACCAGTGGTGAATAATTACCACCAATAGAAAGCTCTATTTGTGTGACAGAAATGATAAAAATGTCATATGGGTACAGTGTTGCATGACTGCGCAATTGTTATGCAAAGTGTGACAGCGCTGAAAGCTGAATATTAGCCTGGGCAGGAAGGGGGTAAAAGTGCCCAGTAGGCAAATGGTAGAAGAGAGAGAATGGTGCTCATTGACAATGATTGTATTGGAGAAGCCTGGAACTACAGAGGTGAGCTGGAGCGATCTTCTGGATGGGGAGGTCAGGTGCAGGGTGCGTTTGATTAAGCTGGTGAAGTACTTCCTCATTCCGCTAACAGTTTTCAGGTCCTATAGGATGGACACCAGGAAGTCACGGAGGAGTTTTCTATAGAAGAAACTGGCGGCTGAGGTAAAGCCTGCCCTAAAATACAGGGGCAGCTTTTTCTTTTCTGCAGCATAGGTACATTAATGGTATATTGGTAGATAGGGAAGTTGGCATTTAGAAAAAAAAAAAAGGTGAACTTAGCCTTTAACATTGAATGCACACTAGGGAATGTCTGTTGTCCTAATAAACAGCTAATTTCCTTCCTAAAAATGGTGCTGAAGAAGATTCTGGAGTTCAATGAATGCAAATTGATTGTAGCAAGATTTTTTAACTTTTATTTGGATCCTGAATTTGACTTCAAAATCTCCCTAAACACCTAACTCCCATGTAACCTCAAAAATTGTTACACCAGGCCCAACTAGTAGATATATGGCCTGTACAGCATCTGAATATAAAAGATTACTCCTATTTTTTTCAAATGTTATACTGTTAGACCATCAGCTACTAAAATCCCTCACTTCTGCATCTACCTACATAAGATCAAGCTTTTGGATCATGCCCCAAACACTATCACTGTCCACCTTTCAAAAATCTCACCCGAAAGCAACCTATAGGAGGCTAAATGATTCACTTATTTAAAATCTCATGGTAATGAACAAATTGAAATTCAGAATTACTTCCTTCTTTGACCAAAATGACACCCCCACACTTTCCTGACACTGTCTAGGAGTCTATTTTAGAGGCATATTATTATCCATTGGATTTAAGAAAAAGAAGGAATGCAAAGCATGAACGCAAAGCAAGAATCAAACTCACATTGGACTCCCAAACACCCGAAGCTTTAGTTTTCAAACGGGATGAATGGAAACACTTTTAGAGAAAGAGACAATACTTTCCTTCAACATGGTGGCCAGAAATTACTACCAATGGAGCAATAACTAGGAAAATTCTTGGCGAGAGCACTGCAGGCCAAAAGTTAGCTACTTACATTGCTAAAATTAAAGACAGAACAGGTATGATGGTGCATTCCACCAATTAAATTGCTAGGGCTTTTCAAGACTACTACAGCTCTTTGTATCAAGTAAGATCACAAAATGCAAATGTAGCGCATCCCCCATAGGAGCCTCTAGTGAATAGGGATCCCGCAGGAAACAGTTCAGCAACTTTGTTTTTGTATTTTATTAGGGAGGTTAATAAACTTGGATAGGAATGGGATGATTTTGGGATGCCCACTTGACTGGAACAAACATTTTCTGTATACACTCCTCTTCCTCCAGCACATCACTTACTTGCAGAAACAACACAGACCCAGTTGGAACACTGTTTGAGGGATCTGGCAAGGCACTCAGCCAGATCAAGAAAAAGCCCTTTGCAGGCAGGGACCACGGGCCCCTTTGGTGTGTAGAGGAAAAGTTCAGTGTCCAACTACATTCCTGTGGCTACTAACCCCAACACCACCTCTTCAAGCACTGTCAGCCCACCTGGCTGCAGCTGCCTCTTTCACTAGCCCTCCTGGCTACTTCCCACAGTCCTCCCAGACTGTCACACTCACCAGCCCACCCGGTTGACTTCTCCCTGAAGTCCGTCTGGATGTGCTCGCTGGCTCCTGCTGCCCTCACTCCTGCTGCCGTGCCTCTGGACAGGACTCCTCCTTGTGTGTCTTGAGAGGATCACTCCAGCACTCATGGCCCGAGGTCACTCCCCCTAGACAGCCTCCTCAGCAGTCCATCTCCAGCTTCCTTCTGAACTCTCCTGTCCCCGCTGGCCTGACCCTGAGTATTTTGGAGGGGACTACCCCCTGCCAGTCCAGTCTTACTGACGCCATCAACGCTGGAATTTCATTGCATTGATATCAACAATGGGGCACTACTCCTCCCTTTACAACTAATGATCGGGCACTGATGCCGGGGCATTTTTTACTTCCACTGGCCATAGTCCGCCCTAAAGCCTGAAGGACAGTAAACTGACCCTTTGCTTAGAAAGTTTGGAGACCGCTGGTCTACTTGAACCTGCAGTTTATCCCTATTCATCAGTCCACCTAAAGGTGAAATTGCAGCTAAATGTGATGGCTCTCTGTCTTCCTGGTGTCCATCCTGCTGAATTCCCCCCACAAAAAAGAAAAAATTGTAGCTAAAGAAAGCTGTTTCCCATAATTCCTTATTTTATTTAATGTCTCTTTTATTTGATCTCATATGTTTCTATGGGCAACTTTCTTACAGTGTGTATTATAAATCTTGGCTTGTTTGTAGAATTGCTTTTTAACAAAACCAGTTTTTAGGATTATTATCTAATCTGTCATGTGCCATAGAGTAAGAAAAATTAAATCATTTCATTGTTTATAATAATTGCTCCAAGTCTTTGCAATCAATGAGTCATAGAGGATTATAGAAAATATATAATTTGTATTGATACAGATGTGGATTCTAACAGTACAAGAGTACTGGTGTTAGGTATGACAGTATTTCTTTGTATTTTCCTACATGTGTTATTGTAATATATTTTTGGTGGAGCATCCTCTAGTGCTAGAATAGGTGTAGGAAAATTTACTTGACTCATGGTAGTTGCATAAGTCTATTAATTGGGTCAGGGTTCAGATTCAGATCAGGCTGGAAGGCTCTGCAGACCAGGCCTCTATCACCTCCCCCTGGTTCTGGAAGTTTCATGGAAACTCCTAGAAGCTAGTGGGCGGGGGTAAAGAGGCAGGATCTGAAAATTGATGGGAGTTTTGACCAATCCGCAGGCAGAGGGCCTGGAAGGGTGGCAAAACCAGCACATAAATATTGAAGAGCCAGCAGGGGAGTCGGGCAGAAGATGGAGTGTTGACGTTCTGCTGTGTGTGGCCTGGGAGGGGGCCTCAGAGGAAGGGAGGGGTCTGCCTCCAGGCTGGAGGCTGGAAAAAGGAAGGAAGCTAAAAGAGTGATCTTCACTGTCCTGCAGAACACTGGGGAAGGACAGCCTGTTAGCTAGGAAAGAAAATACAGTAGCCCAGGGGAAGGCCTGAAAGTAGTTTCACCTACAGCTGCAGGACAAGGACAGTGTGAGTACCTCTACACCCCCAGGGCCTACAAGAGAGAGGGCTTTTAGGTGCCATACCCAACCAGTTCTCCCTGGGACAGTGCTTCAAGTCTGTTCTGGAATCCCTTGCTCTGGGATACTCTTTAAGGTGACCAAGTGGGCTGGGAGTTTCTATATGGTATCTGAAGAGGTTCATTTAAAGGGGACCAAGTGCTCCTTATAGAGACTGTGTTACTAATCTATTAAGAGGTAAAAGCCACTCCAAAGAGAGTAGAAAGTCTAGGATCCATCCTTGTGTATTTTTGTACAGATATAGGAAGTTTTGTCCTAAAAGTTTGTTTCAAGTCAGGTTGGGCATCACACATACCCCTAGATGCTATCCAAGTTATTTTCCCTAATAAAATAACAAAAACAAGCCCATGGACTGGTTACTGACTTTGGATGCAAGTTGGAAAATGTGTGTTATCTGGCTGTGCAGACTATAGGAGACCCGAAAACTCAGTGGCTCCTAAGGGGGTAGTGCTTAATGGGTAACAGTAAAGAAAAAGTGTGAACAGGGCCTCCTAAGCCTAGCCACAGATGGGCAGGTATCTACATCACCAACATCTGCCAAAGTTAAAGTTTATGTATGTATAGCCCACACTTTTTATTTTAGTTTTGATTAGAGTATGACCTCAGCCATGTGTTTTTAACTGTTTGAGTCCCCACTGAGAAGATTCACCCTCTCCATATGTCCTGGTGACCCATTACTATCAGGACAGAAAGATACAGTATAGGGAGATATAATTTTACAGCTGACATCAGAACAGAAAGCAGGGTAAATCTTCATATGGGACATACAGTTGTGTGAAAAAGTATTTGCCCCCTTCCTGATTTTTTTTGCATATTTCTCACACTTAAATGATTCAGATCATCAAACAAATTTTAATATTACACAAAGATAACCCAAGTAAATCCAAGATGCAGTTTTTAAATTATTATTTCCTTTATTAAGGGAAAAAAGCTGTTCAAACCTGCCTGGCCCTATGTGAAAAAGTAATTGCCCCCTCCCCGCCAAATCATGAATGAACTGTGATTAAAGCGGAGTTCCACACAAAAATGGAAATTCCGCTTTTCTAAACTCTCCCCCCCTCCGGTGTCACATTTGGCACCTTTCAGGGGGGAGGGGGGTGCAGATACCTGTCTAAGACAGGTATTTGCACCCACTTCCGGCATAGACTCCCATGGGAGTCTATGCCTCTTCCTGTCCCCACCGCGCTGTCTCCTGGGAAACACACAGCTCCCAGGAGATAGCGGGGACCACTTACGATGCGCAGCGCGACTCGCGCATGCGCAGTAGGGAACCGGGAAGTGAAGCCGCAACGCTTCACTTCCTGACTCCCTCACCTAGGATGGCGGCGGCAGCTGGCGAGAACCGAGCGGGTTCTCTGCGTCGCCTGCCGACATCGCTGGACCCTGGGACAGGTAAGTGGCCATGTATTAAAAGTCAGCAGCTACAGTATTTGTAGCTGCTGACTTTTAATTTTATTTTTTTTTGCGGTTTGGGTGGACTCCCTCTTTAAGCACAATTTTTTGGAAAGCTGAGTTAAATTTCACTTGCCACACCCAGGCCTGATTACTGCCAGACCTGTTGAATCAAGAAATCACATAAATAGAAACTGTCTGACAAGTGAAGTGAAGCACGCTAACAGATCACAAAAAGCCACACATCATGCCACAATCTAAAAAAATTCAAGAACAGATTAGAAACAAAGTAATGTACATGTATTGGTCTAGGAAGGGTTTCAAAGTCATTTCTAAGGCTTTGGAACTCCAGTGAACCACGAGGAGAGCCATTATCCACAAATGGAAATAACTTGGAACAGTGGTGAACCTTCCCAGGAGTGGCCAGCCTACAAAAATTACTCCAAGAGCATGATGACTAGGGATGAGCTTGATGTTGGGGTTGAACATGAGTTCGACTTGAACATCGGGTGTTTCTCTGAGTCTGGAGTCAATGAGGATGGCAAACGAGATCAAGCTCTTCAGCTCAGTGGGTATATCTCGGGCTGCTATCTCATCCTTGATGGAATCCGAGAGACCACGAGAAAAAGCAGCCATGAGGGCCTCATTGTTCCAAGCATCCTCTGCTGCCAGAGTACGGAACTCAATGGCGTAGTCGGCAACAGTTCTCATACCCTGTTTGATGGACATGAGGCACTTGGCAGCAGAAGCGGAGAGTGCAGGAACTTCAAATACCCTTTTAAAGGAGGCCACAAACTCAGGGTAACTCAAGACAACAGGGTTTGGGGCTCCCATAGAGGGTTAACCTAGGCCAAGGCTCTCTCAGAAAGCAAAGATATCACAAACCCTACTTTGCTTCTGTCCGTGGGAAACGCCTGGGGCAGCATCTCAAAGTATATATCAACTTGGTTGAGAAACCCTCTGCATTTAACTGGATCACCCCCAAATCGCTGGAGAAGTGGGGCTGAACCAGACATACCTCTCATAGAGGTAATACTCAAGGCGGGTGCCTGCAGCAGGGACGGCCTGCAACTCAGGTTGTACCGGAGCAGCCACAGTGGGGGATTCCAGGTGAGCCGTGCGACTCAGGAGCGCTTGTAACGCCATAGCAAACTGATCCATGCGGTGATCTTGCTCATCCAATCTGGAAAAAATATTACCAACAAGTGGAATGACTGTATCTTCTGAATTCATGGCCTTCACCTACTGTCAGAAACCATGAACCAGACCGGGACAGAAGTACAATAAAATCAGTCATAAACAGGAACGCAGGAGATGGTTTCTTGGGATGTGACCAAGGCGAAGGCAGAGATGAAGTGAGCTGGACAGCTTTAAGTAGGCAGGTCAGACGAGCAGGATCAGGAACAGCTGGGTAACTGTGGAGAGAGATGAGAGCTGGCAATTAGCCGACAGCTGAGCAGCCAGCTCAGAGAAGGAAGGGCTGAGCCAGCCCTGACAACAATACAGTGCAACCGTAGTGCAGTTGCTACTACTTTTCTGGTGGTGTACACAGCACACAATACAGTGCAATCATAGTGCAGTTGCTACTACTTTTCTGGTGGTGTACACGTTACTTAAAACACTGCAGCCGTAGTGCAGTTGCTGCTACTTTTCTGGTGGTGTACACATCACACAATACAGTGCAGTCATAGTGCAGTTGCGCCTACTTTTCTGGTGGTGTACACATCACAATGAGTGCAGCCGTAGTGCAGTTGCTACTACTTTTCTGGTGGTGTACACAGCACACAAAAAACAGTGCAACCGTAGTGCAGTTGCTACTACTTTTCTGGTGGTGTACACATTACACAATACAGTGCAGTCGTAGTGCAGTTGCTCCTACTTTTTTAGTGTTGTACACATCACACAATACACTGCAACCGTAGTGCAGTTGCTACTACTTTTCTGGTGGTGTACACAGTACACAAAACAGTGCAACCGTAGTGCAGTTGCTACTACTTTTCCGGTGGTGTACACAGCACACAATACAGTGCAACCGTAGTGCAATTGCTACTACTTTTCTGGTGGTGAACACAGCACACAATACAGGGCAACTGTAGTGCAGTTGCTACTACTTTTCTGGTTGTGTACACAGCACATAATACAGTACAGTTTGGTGTTGCCAAACAATATATACATCATGTCTGGAAGGCCACCAAGGCAAGGCAGATGCTCACAGGCCACTAAAAGAGGGCAAGCAGGCCCTGTGTCTACAGTCAACATTGCTGGTCGCGGACATGGTGCATCCTCTGCAGGTGGCCGTGGCCTTGTACTTTTTTTCTGCTGCTGGCCGTGTTATTGAGCCAGAACATGCAGAAGAGTTGGCGGAGTGGATAACAAAGCCGTCCTCATCCTCTGTCACCCAGGCTCAGAGTAGTTTGCCTTCCAATGCAGCTGCCAAAGTGGCCTATTCCACCGGCTCCTTGTCCACAGTCACTCCTTCCGTAGCCCCACCATCATGCACGGAGGAGTCCCCCAAACTATTTGACTACAGTGTCGGGTACATGCTGATGGAGGATGCGCAGCGATTAGAAGGCTCCAATGTTGGTTCCCAGGTTGAGGAAGGCAGTAATGTGAGCCTAGACAGAGGGGGTGCCCAAGAAGGCCTAGAAACTGGCAGTCATGTTCCCCCAGCCGCAGCATACTGCCAAGTTTACTCCAGTGTTGAGGAGGGAGGGGATGATGAGGTCACTGACTCTACTTGGGTGCCTGATAGAAGAGAGGAGGAGGAGGCACAACTCCAATAAGGCAGGATGTCCTCTAGGGGGCAGCTTAAGGGCAGCCACCCTACTGCATCACACCACAGAGCTCTGCAGGTGCAGGGCGCTGCTGACTACCACCTTATTTTGAAAAGTTCCTTGGTGTGGGATTTTTTTGACACGTGTGCAGCAGATCGCACTGTTGCTGTTTGCAACCTATGTCTGAAGCGGATCAAGCGTGGCCAGAACAGCAGCCGCTTGGGCACCACATGCTTGACCAGACATATGACGACCTCCCATGCAGTCCGTTGGCAACAGCACTTGGAAGACCCACATCAAAGAAAAAGGCAGACTTCTCCCTGCTCCTCATCTGGGATCTCCAACCCCACTATACCTCCAGTCCTCTCAAAAACCTGCACTGAGTGGAATGAAGGTATAACAATAGGTGTCCCAAGTACTTGCAGCCAATCTGCTATCAGTACACCTCTATCTGATTTTAGCAGGCAAATTTCCCAACCCCAGTTGCTAAGCCAGAAAAAGAAATTTGATCCCAGCCATCCACATGCTCAGAGTCTGAATGCTAGCTTGGCCAAATTGCTAGCACTGCAACTGCTGCCTTTTCAGCTGGTAGACTCTGCCCCCTTCCGTGAATTTGTGGAATGTGCTGTACCTCAGTGGCAGGTTCCAAAATGCCATTTCTTTTCACGGAAGGCCATTCCAGCTCTCTACCAACATGTGGAAGGCAATGTTTTGGCCTCGTTGGACAGGGCGGTCAGCAGTAAGGTGCATATTACCGCTGACTCATGGTCCAGCAGGCATAGGCAGGGACGTTACCTTTCCTTCATGGCACACTGGGTAACTCTGCTGGCAGCTGGGAAGGATGCAGGACAGGGTTCAGTATTGTTGGAGCTTGTTCCACCACCATGCCTCCAAAATGCTAGTGGTCATTCTGCCACAGCTCTCTCCTCCACCCCTCCTCTTCTACCTCTATGGCCTCTTCTTCTGATTTCTCCTCTGATCCAGCGGTGCTCCATAAGCGGTCAAGGGCCTACGCAAGCACTCAGGCAAAAAGATGCCATGCGGTGCTTGAGTTGGTCTGCTTAGGGGACAGGAGTCACACTGGGGCAGAGATTCTGTCAGCTCTGCAGGGGCAGGCTCAGTGGTGGTTGATGCCATGCCAGCTTCAGCCAGGAATGGTTGTATGCGACAATGGCACCAACCTTCTCTCCTCTCCGCCCTCCGACAGGGACACTTGACCCATGTTCCATGTTTGGCACATGTCCTGAATTTGGTGGTGCAGCCACCAAACCAAGTCTGTGGTAATTTCCGCCGGTCATACAATGCCAGTGCTCGGCTGGCTGACATTCAAAGGGAATGCAACCTGCCCACCAACTGCCTCATTTGTGACATGCCCACCAGGTGGAACTGAACGTTGGTAATGCTGCAGCAGCTGCACTCGTAGCAGAGGGCCATCAATGAGTACCTGTGTGAGTATGGCACCAGGACAGGGTCAGGGGAGCTTGGCTTTTTTTCATCATGCCAGTGGCTACTGATCAAGGATGCATACACTGTCCTGTCACCATTTGAGGAGGCCATGAGGATGGTGAGCAGCGACAATGCATACATCAGTGATACTGTCCCTCTTGTCTTCCTGTTGGAGCACATGCTTCGTGGAATAATGGACAGGGCACTTGAGGCAGAACAGCGGGAGGAAGAGGAGGACTTCCTTACCTCTCAAGGCCCCCTTTATCCAGATAGCATTCCTGTGTCCAAACACACAGGAAGAAGAGGAGGAGGATTGTGTCAGCATGGATGTAGAGGATAACACTCAGCAGCAGTCTTCAGGGGATGGTTTTCAGTCCCCAGAAACCCAAGGAGTTGTACGGGGTTGGGAGGAGGTAGTTGCTGACAACATCATACTCAGTGACCCAGAGGACTCACAATTGAATGCATCTGCAAACTTACGCTGCATGGCCTCCCTGATTCTGCAAAGCCTGCGAAAGGACCCTAGGATTCGTGGTATCAAGGAGAGAGATCATTACTGGCTGGCATCCCTTCTTGATCCACGTTACAAGGGTAAGGTTGCAGAATTCATCCTGCCTTTGCAAAGGGAGCAGAGGATGAAACATCTTCAGGAGGCCATGAAGAAAGGTTTTCGCAGTGCGTTTCCAAACCCTGGGAGGTTACAATTTCCTGGTGCTGGATAACGTGTTGCTGGGGCTTCGGTCAGTCAGGGGAAGAGCGGTGGAGAAGGTGGCCGGCTGACCGATGCCTTTGAACAATTTTTTAGTCCTCAGCGCCAAGGTCTGATCGGTTCAAGAAACCATTGCCAGCGTCTGCATTACATGGTGCAGGAATATCTTGGGGCAAGAGCAGACTTGGAGACCTTTCCAACAAACCATCCACTGGGTTACTGGGTCTTGAAGGACCACTGGCCAGAAGTTGCTCAATATGCAATTGAGTTACTGGCCTGTCCTGCATCCAGCGTTCTTTCTGAATGCATATTCAGTGCTGCTGGAGGGTCATAGAGTGCGCCTGTCCACAGACTCTGTTGATAGGCTCACATTCACAAAAATGAATCAGTCTTGGATCAGCAGCAGCTATCAAACACCTGATGCTGATGTAACTGATTGATTTTTCTATGGATGTGGGATCCCTTGAAGACTGCCTATGCTGAGTGACTATCCTATTCCTCCTAAATCTTGATGATGCTAGCTTCCAACAATATTTTTGGTTTAGGGCACCATCACCACTGCCTAAGGCCCAATTTTTCTAACCCTGTTTAACAGGGGCATGTAATTACAATTCTTGATATAATATTTCATAACAGGGTCTGTTCCTGCGCCCAACAAGCGTAACTTTGAGGGGTTACAGTGTTCTGGCACCACCACTGCCTAAGGCCCAATTTTTCTGCCCCTGTTTAACAGGGGCATGTAATTACATTTTTTGATCAAATATTTTACAGCAGGGACCATTCCTGCTCCCAACAAGATTATCTGTGAGGGGTTACAGTGTTGTGGCACCATCACCACCACTGCCTAAGGCCCAATTTTTCTGCCCCTGTTTAACAGGGGGATGTAATTACAATTCTTGATATAATATTTCATAGCAGGGCCCATTCCTGTGCCCAATAAGCGTAACTGTGAGGGGTTACAGTGTTGTGGCACCACCACCACTGCCTAAGGCTCAATTTTTCTGCCCCTGTTTTACAGGGGCATGTAATTACAATTCTTGATATAATATTTCATATCAGGGTCCGTTCCTGCGCCCAACAAGCGTAACTGTGAGGGGTTACAGTGTTCTGGCACCACCACCACCACTGCCTAAGGCTCAATTTTTCTGCCCCTGTTTAACAGGGGCATGTAATTACACTTCTTGATATAATATTTCATAGCAGGGCCTGTTCCTTCACCCAACAAGCGAGTATTTAGGGCAGGCTGTATAGTATATATACTTCTGTTCAGGGTATATAGTGCCTGGGGGGCCCCCCCACGCCATTTTTTTTTAATTTGGGTGCGGGGTTCCCCTTAATATCCATCCATACCAGACCCAAAGATCCTTGTAATGGGCTGGGGGATGCCATTTTTCTCAATGATTTTCATGTATATTGCTGGGACTTGACAATACATTACAGCTGCAAGCAGTTTTAAATGACTTCTTTTCCTTTAGAAATGTCATTTTGCTGTGGTATTGTTCTAAACATGGGAAAACTGCACCACTTTACAGGCATACTATACACACACCCCCAGGCAGGGGCATGTAATTACAATTTTTGATACAATATTTCATAGCAGGGCCCAATCCTGTGCCCAACAAGCGTAACTGTGAGGGTTTACAGTGTTGTGGCACCACCACCACCACTGCCTAAGGCCCAATTTTTCTGCCCCTGTTTAACAGGGGCATGTAATTACAATTTTTAAACAAATAATTCGTAGTAGGGCCCATTCCTGCGTCCAACAAGCGTAACTGTGAGAGGTTACAGTGATCTGGCACCACCACCACTGCCTAAGGCCCAATTCTTCTGCCCCTTTTTAACAGTGGCATGTAATTACAGTTTTTGATCAAATATTTCACATTACAGCCGCAAGCAGTTTTAAATGACTTTTTTTCCTTTAGAAATGTAATTTTACTGTGGTATTGTTCTAAACATGGGAAAACTGCATCACTTTACAAGCACACTATAGACACCCCCCAGGCACGATATTTAAAGGAATATTTCATTTTTATTGTTTCACTTTAAGCAGTCTTAAAATCACTGATCCCGAAAAACGGCCGTTTTTAAAACTTTTTTTTGCATTGATACATGTCCCTTGGGGCAGGACCCGGGTCCTCAAACACTTTTTAGGGCAAAAACTTGCATATAAGCCTTTAAAATTAGCACTTTTTATTTTTCACGTTCGTGTCCCATAGACTTTAACGGTGTTCGCACAAACTTTTTTGCATGTTCGGATGTTCTGGTGCGAACTGAACCGGGGGGTTGTTCGGCTCATTCCTAATGATGACGACTCATCCAGGAGGTCATAAAAGAACCCAGAACAACATCTAAAGAACTGCAGGCCTCACTTGCCCAAGGTAAGATCAGTGTTCATGATTCAACAATAAGAAAGAGACTGGGCCAAAATGGCATCCATGGGAGAGTTCTAAGGCCAAAGCCGCTACTGACCAAAAAGAACACAAAGGCTCATATCACATTTACCAAAAAATATCTTGATTATCCCCAAGACTTTTTGGTAAATATTCTGTGGACAAAAATTTTACTTTTTTTAAGGTGTGCATCCCATTACATCTGGCATAAAACGAATACAGCACCATAATTGAATACTATAATTGATGGAACCATGAATTCTGAGCTCTACCAGAAAATCCTAAAGGAGAATGTCCAGCCATCAGTTTGTGACCTCAAACTCAAGTGCACTTGGGTTATGCAGCAGGACAATAATCCAAAACACAACAGCAAGTCCACCTCCAAATGATTCAAACAAAGCAAAATTTAGGTTTTGGAGTGGCCTAGCCAAAGCCTTTTCATTAATAAATTAAACCATCATTTAAAAACTGCATTTTGTATTTACTCGGGTTATCTTTGTGTAATAATAAATTTTGTTTGATGATCTGAGTCATTTAAGTGTGACAAATATGCTAAAAAATAAAACTGCCTTTTCACACAACTGTAATATATCCAAAATTTAAAACACAGACATTTTTGGATATACATGGACTACAATCATGCAACCTTGCCCAACATACTGAAGTGGTAAAGGGGTGAGATTCATACCATCTTTTCTTCTTTTACTGATAAGTAAGTTTTCTTTTCTTTGCTGTAAAAAAGTATCATGAAATCAAAACATAAATACTGAGAAAGGTTCCGGAATCAGGACATCATAAAAGCACATGCGATATCTCCACCCAACTCATCAATTTCATCAAGAGGTCAGCCTGTGTATGACCGGATAATCCTTTATACTTTCATTGGCCATATGCATATATGCGGCCTCTCGGTGGATGTGCCTTGACACTGAGCAACCGCATATATGCAACCTTGTTTTTACAACTTATCGTGCTGAGAGCACGCTCCCATCGCAGTAGCCACAGGGTATCATAAGCTCCCAATGCATACTTGCAATCGGGAGCATTCGGATCATGTGATCACTGTGACAGCCAATCACAGCGGTCACATGAACCGAGTGCCTGCCATCCGAATGCTGGGAGGTGGTCTGCAGGAAGGGGTTAAGCACATGTGGGCAGGGCTTACTGTATCCAAGTGAGGACCCAGAGAAAGTGCTCACTAGTGCCCCCAAAGGCGGGCTGAGGCTGCCATTTACAACTGATTTGCCAGTTTCACTTGAATACTAGGAAGCTAAGCTCTTATATATGTCTTGTGCTTATATTTCTCCTGAGGCCTTGCTTCATCTTCTGGAACTCCCAGGCTGGGTCCCTAGGATGCCCCGTGCCGTGAGACGGACCCAGTATTGGGGTTCCGATCACTAGGGAAGGAGCCTAAGCTCCTAACCTCCTTCACTACCAGGGCCTTCTGTCACCTATGCCAAGTCACCCACTTCCTGACCGGCTGGCTACATATGCACTTGACACTAGTACTGTAGTCATAATCAACGGCAATACAGCCTCCCCTGAATAGCTTTATTGCACTTTAGACATTTATACTGCATCTTCTCTTTTTCATATTGTCCCCTCATTAAGCCCTGTTCATGTTTAATGCCATACATGCATTGCATCCATTTAAGATTGTCAAGTAACTTCTGATCAGGCCAAGTTAAATAACAATAAATGTTTACTGAAGTTGTTTAAATGTAACAAATGAATAGTTCAACAAGTGGACTCCAATAAACATTCCTGTACACAATCTTCTAAATGCCCCTTAATCTACTGGTGCCCGGTAGCCCCATGAGGCAGTCATACCCTAAATAGGTGAGAAAGTCCTTTCAAAAACATGAGTCCATACCCCTGGGACCCCGACTGGGCTCCCACAAGGGGAGGTTAAGTGCAAGAAGTAGTTCAAATCCTTAGCAGCATCCTGTTCCTTGAATAGGGAGAGCTGAAACTGAACCTCCAGCCGTCTTACTAACCACGGCATCCCCGAGAGGTGGTTCCCTCCCTTTATATACTTTATGTTTGCCTCAGTAGAGGGTGGTACTTTGCCAAAAAGCACAGGAAAATCTGGGCAGCAAAATTAACCCTTACTTTCCAAGGAGCACCGCCTCAGTATTACAAGCACAACTAAACAGTGCAATATTCTAACACAGAAATCTAACCATAAACCTTAACTGACAAACAGTAGAACATTTTACTATAACACAAACATATAACATCCAACTGTTTGCACACAGACCTACAGACACCACATGCATCACATGTACTTTGTAGTAGGTTTACTAAAGGCAAATTGACTATGCACTTTGTAAGAGCAGTTGTACAAATTTTCCTTGGTAAAATGCGGTAAAGCCTTACTTTGTAAAGAATACCCAAACAGAGGCAAGAAAAAAAAAACATTTTTGTTTGCACATGATTGGATGATGGAAATCACCAGAGCTTTACTATAGTTACAGTACTAAGCTCTGGGGAAATGAGTACAACTGCACTTTCAAAGTGCACAATCTATTTGCCTTTAGTAAATCCACCCCTTTGTGTATAGGTGTTTTGACCTTCTATGTTTTTACCTTGAATTTCTAAAGTCTGATCACTTGTCCTTTGTATGCCAGGGGCAAACAGATTAACACTAATTTAAAGCGCAATTGAATTCAGCCATACCAATCAGTTTATGCCAACAGGGATGTTCAAGTATTCAGGCTGCAAGCAATTAGCACTGCTGATGAAATAAGTCTTTTGCAGTTCTCACATAGGTCATCTATGTGAGAGCTGCAAAAGACTTATTTCATCAGCACATGAAAGATGTGATGTGATATGATAGGTGTGAAGGATCACGGTGGCAGTAAAAAGTTTAACCACTTGACCACTGGGCACTTAAACCCCCTTCCTAACCAGACTCATTTTCAGCTTTCGGTGCTCTCACATTTTGAATGACAATTACCGTACTTAGTTATGCAACTCTGTATCCATATGAAATGTTTGTCCTTTTTTTCCACACAAATAGAGCTTTCTTTTGGTGGTATTTTATCACCACTGGGTTTTTTATTTTTTATGCTATAAATGAAAAAAGACTGAAAATTTTGTAAAAAATGCATTTTTCTTCCCTTCTCTTATAAAATTTTGCAAATTAGTAATTTTTCTTCATAAATTTTGGGCAAAATGTATACTGCTACATATCTTTGGTAAAAATAACCCAAATCAGTGTAAATTATTTAGTCTTGGTGAAAGTTATAGAGTTTACAAGCTATGATGCCAATCTGTCAGGGCAGGAGGAGGGCTCTAGGACCCAGCGTATGTCAGGGCACGAGACGGGCTCTAGGACCCAGCGTCTCTGCCAGCACATCACATGGGCCTTTATAAGGAAGCCAGTCCTTGGCTGAAGTGCTGTTTGATCATCAGCTTGTTACCTGTGTTCCCTTGCTCCTGTGATCCTTAGTTACCTACCCGGCTTGTTCCTGACCTGTCTCCTGCTTACTCCAGTCTTCGACCCCGACTTGTCTTACGGATTCCCTCTGCCCGCTTCTGTGTTTGATCTTGGCTATCCACCTGACTTTGTCTGCTCCGATATTCACCTGGCTCCTAAACCTGGCTTGTAGTGACTATTCTTCTGACACTGTGATTCTGCAGACCTGCCACACCTCACAGGCATCATCTGCCTGCAGCCTCTGCTCATTACATCTGCAGTATCCCTGAATCCTCCTGCAAGCAACTCCACAGGCGACCTGTGCTACTTTGTGTCTGACTCCTCCTGTCTCACCTCCAGGGGAGTCCTCTTTCCATTGGCCTCCAGCACCCAGTACGTGATACAATCATTGAAAATTGATCACACCCGATCAGACTTGATGTACTGACGACCTATCTCATTTCTTTAGGTCCTGAAATTTCACGACAGTACAAATACCCCCAAATGACCCCTTTTTGGAAAGTAGACATTCCAAGGTAATTAGTAAAAGGCATGGTGAGTTTTTTGCAGTTGTATTTTTTTCCCACAATTCTTTGCAAAATTAAGATTTTTTTTTCTTTTCACAAAATTGTCATATTAACAGGTTATTTCTCTCACACGGCATATGCATACCACAAATTACACCTCAAAATACATTCTGCTACTTCTCCTGAGTTTGGCGATACCACATGTGTGAGACTTTTACACAGCCTGGCCACATACAGAGGCCCAACATGCAGGGAGCACCATCAGGCATTCTAGGGACATAAATTATACATATATTTTCTAGACTACCTCTTACACTTTTGAAGGCCCTGGAGCACCAGGACAATGGAGACGCCCAAAAAATGACCCCATTTTGGAAAGTAAACATCCCAACGTATATTTTGAACATGTCATTTTTTTTCACAAGTTTTTGGAAAATGTGGAAAGAAAATGAAAATGCATTTTTTTTTACACAAAGTTGTCCATTTATAAGATATTTCTAAAACATAGCACGCACATAGCAAAAATTACACCCTGAAATATATTATGCTACTCCTCCTGAGTATGGCAATACCATATGTGTGAGACTTTTACACAGCCTAGCCACATACAGAGGCCCAACATGCAGGGAGCACCATCAGGTGTTCTAGGCACATACATTTCAAATCTAATTTGACTACCTATTACACTTTTGTGAGGCACTGATGGGCACCGTAGTGGCATGGATGTGGCATGGATGTGGCAGGGATGAGCGCTGATGTGGCATGAATGTGGCACGGATGAGCACTGATGTGGCATGGATGAGCACTGATGAGGCATGAATGTGGCATGGATTTGGCACGGATGAGCACTTATATGGCATGGATGTGGCACGTATGAGAACTGATGTGGCATGGATGTGGCACGGATGAGAACTGATGTGGCATTGATGAGCACTGATGTGGCATGGATGAGAATTGATGTGGCATGGATGGGTACTGATTTGGCATTGATGAGGCACTGATGTGGCATGGATGGGGCATGGATGAGCACTGATGTGGCATGGATGTGGCATGAATGAGCACTGATGTGGCATGGATGTGGCACGGATGATCACTGATGTGGCATGGATTTGGCATGGATAATCACTGATGTGGCATGGATTTGGCATGGATAATCACTGATGTGGCATGGATGTGGCACAGATGAGCACTGATGTGGCATGGATGTGGCAAGGATGAGCACTGATGAGGCATGGATGATCACTGATGTGGCATGGATGTGGAACGGATGATCACTGATGTGTCATGGATGTGACACGGATGATCACTGATGTGGCAGAGATGATCACTGATGTGGCACAGGTGAGCCATGGATGGGGATGGGTGAGCGAGCATGGATGAGACATGGATGGGGATGGGTGACATTCCCGGGTGCGCGCCCCAGGGGGCACGCAGGAGCGCAATTTTGGGAGGGTGTCATAGTACACCCTCCTGTATAATCCGACCGCGCTGTAGCCGTCATTTCGCTATGGCCCAGTCGGCAACTGGTTAAACATGAAAAAGCATATTATTTTAAACAGGGGTCATTCAGATTAAAGTAGTTCTAAAGGTTTTTTTTACCTTCATGCATTCTATGTGTAGCACCCTGATGGTTAGGCAGGGTTGCTAGTAAATTTACCTGCCAGGTATACAGTGGCTTGCGAAAGTATTCGGCCCCCTTGAACTTTTCAAACTTTTGCCACATTTCAGGCTTCAAACATAAAGATATAAAATTTTAATTTTTTGTGAAGAATCACCAACAAGTGGGACACAATTGTGAAGTGGAACGAAATCTATTGGATATTTTAAACTTTTTTAGCAATTAAAAAACTGAAAAGTGGTGCGTGCAAAATTATTCGGCCCCTTTACTTTCAGTGCAGAAAACTCACTCCAGAAGTTCAGCGAGGATCTCTGAATGATCCAATGTTGTCCTAAATGACTGATGGTGATAAATAGAATCCACCTGTGTGTAATCAAGTCTCTGTATAAATGCACCTGCTCTGTGATAGTCTCAGGGTTCTGTTGAAAGCGCAGAGAGCATCATGAAGACCAAGGAACACACCAGGCAGGTCCGTAATACTGTTGTGGAGAAGTTTAAAGCCGGATTTGGATACAAAAAGATTTCCCAAGCTTTAAACATCCCAAGGAGCACTGTGCAAGCGATCATTTTGAAATGGAAGGAGTATCAGACCACTGCAAATCTACCAAGACCTGGCTGTCCCTCTAAACTTTCAGCTCAGACAAGGAGAAGACTGATCAGAGATGCAGTCAAGAGGCCCATGATCACTCTGGATGAACTGCAGAGAACTACAGCTGAGGTGGGAGAGTCTGTCCATAGGACAACAATCAGTCGTACACTGCACAAATCTGGCCTTTATGGAAGAGTGGCAAGAAGAAAGCCATTTCTCAAAGATATCCATAAAAAGTCTTGTCTAAAGTTTGCCACAAGCCACCTGGGAGACACACCAAACATGTGGAAGAAGGTGCTCTGGTCCGATGAAACCAAAATCGAACTTTTTGACCACAATGCAAAACGATATGTTTGGCGTAAAAGCAACACAGCTCATCACACTCAACACACCATCCCCACTGTCAAACATGGTGGTGGCAGCATCATGGTTTGGGCCTGCTTTTCTTCAGCAGGGACAGGGAAGATGGTTAAAATTGAGGGGAAGATGGATGCAGGCAAATACAGGGCCATTCTGGATGAAAACCTGTTGGAGTCTGCAAAAGACCTGAAACTGGGACGGAGATTTATCTTCCAACAAGACAATGATCCCAAACATACAGCAAAATCTACAAAGGAATGGTTCACAAATAAACGTATCCAGGTGTTAGAATGGCCAAGTCAAAGTCCAGACCTGAATCCAATCGAGAATCTGTGGAAAGAGCTGAAAACTGCTGTTCACAAACGCTCTCCATCCAACCTCACTGAGCTCGAGCTGTTTTGCAAGGAAGAATGGGCAAGAATTTCAGTCTCTCGATGTGCAAAACTGATAGAGACATACCCCAAGCGACTTGCAGCTGTAATCGCAGCAAAAGGTGGCTCTACAAAGTATTAACGCAAGGGGGCCGAATAATTTTGCACGCCCCACTTTTCATTTTTTTATTAGTTAAAAAAGTTTCAAAAATCCAAAAGATTTTGTTCCACTTCACAATTGTGTCCCACTTGTTGGTGATTCTTCACAAAAAATAAAAATTTTATATCTTTATGTTTGAAGCCTGAAATGTGGCAAAAGGTTAAAAAGTTCAAAGGGGCCGAATACTTTCGCAAGCCACTGTAGTTGCCTTGACCAAATTATAGGAGATCACTTGATTCCAGCCTAATTCTGGAATTGCTGCACTTCTCTCTTCTGTCACTAGATGGCTGGGTATCTGGTGACAAGGGATTTGCAAGGACAGATTACGAAAAGATAGGGTATCTCAGCCAATGGGCAGGGATCTTCTTAGGTCCCTTGGTCTACTATTTGTTTGGGTGAGGTTAGGTGATCGAGTTCTGTGCCACCTGGATGGCTGTCTGGGTGGACGTGTGTTGTGCTGCCCCGGGCTGCTAGGCCAGAGTCTGAGGCCTATCCTGGGGACATATGGCTGCTAGGCTATCTGAGAGCCTATCCAGAAGTAGTGCAGGGTTGGCCTGGTTGCACTTTACTCTTCTACCACTAGGTGGCCGGGTACTTGGTGGTACTGGATATGGGAAGGGCAACGCAAAGTCAGATTATGGGTATATGGGGCATCTCAGCCAATGGGAAGGGGTTTTCTTAAAACCCTTGGCCTGCTAGGAGAACCTATATATTTGGGTGGAGTCAGGTGATCAGTGTTCTGCGCCACCTGGTCGGCTGTCTGGGTAGACATGTGTTGTATTGCCCAGGCTGCTAGGCCGGAGATTGGGCCTATCCTGGGCACATCTGGCTGCTGGGCTGTCTGAGGGCCTATCCAGAAGCAAGAGAGCAGCGTAGGGTTGGGACTGCGGCTTGCAGTCCAACCATAAGTGATGGTTCTGCCGGCCGCAGAGCCTGTCGTGGTCAGAGGTAGAGGGGAAGCTGTCGCCACTAAGGGTCCAACCACCTTATTACCAGAGACTACAGTGAGTAGCTGAAGCAAGTACCGGAGCAATATTCTCACCAACCGGGGACGGTGAAGAATTAGGAAACTTCAGCAGGTGTTAAGCCAGGGACCCAGCCAGCGGGGGTGATGCTTGCAGAGCAGCCTTGTGTGCCAAGCCAGGGACTGAGCAGGCCAGTTGGGTGATGCTTAGGGAGTATCTGTGAGTGCCAGGCTAGGGACCCAGCGGGGAAGCGAGGATGACGCTTGAGGAAGATACTCGGTAAGAAGGTTGGAAGAGCTTGGGGGATCCAGTGGCAGTGGATCAGCAAGTCTAGTGAGAGAGACTGGGAGCTCAGTGGAGTAAAGATCTATAAGAAGCGATTGTAGAGGAAGTACAGAAGTTTGTTACAACTTGTGTTAGAAACTGTTATAAGACTGTGCCATAGGAGACAGCGATCCTACTCATGCAGATGTGGTGTCTTGCTGGATGCCTTTCCCTGCATGGCTGTCTACCTATAGAAGTCTCGGAGTCTACTAATTCACATTGCAACTACTAAAGGGTGTCCTGGCCCTAAACCCTCTCTCCCACAGTTTTGTTCAAGAGAAAATAAATCTCTTTGCATTAAAGAAGTGTCTGGCGTCCATCTACCTTGCACTACACCCAACATGCCTTGTAACCCACTCTACATAGAAGGATGTCAGCTGTCTGGAGGTAACTATTAGGCCTAAAGAGGCCCAGGACCTTGCTACATTTGGCAATCAATGTGGGGCAAAGGCATTATCCTCGCAGCAGTCGCCCATAGCAATTGGGTACAGCTTCATCTGGATTTCTTCTGGCTCCATGGGAAAGTGGTAAGTAACATCTATACTTCTCATAAACTGTGTTATCATGCATTCTAACAGCATAGGGAAGAACCAACAAGTCTCATTGCTCATGGGAGAGGATCAGCCTGGTCTTTTGACACTTCCTGCCAGCACTATGAGGGTTAAAACAGACTCCATTACAGATTTGGTATGCTGCAGAAGCTAACAGGCGGGCGCTAAAGTTTCCAGAAGGTATCTGCACCAATCTGTAGGCAGGGGAAGGAGCTCCCGCTCTGCAGAGGAGGACTCAGTGCTACTTGTGCCACTATCTTGGGTCCGCATGCTTAAAGCTTGTGGCCTTGAGAGAAAGATGGCGTATCCAGGAACTCCTGGGTTTGGGGCTCTCTACCCCATATCAGCTGAATATGACCCATGGGAAATTACCAGTTTCTTCACTTCTGGAGAGACGATTACTGATACGGGTATTCGGATGGTGCCTAGGGGATAGATAGCGTTGTATATCTCCCACAATTCTGCAGCCATGGGGATTGTCTGCCGACGTTATTCTGGTTTTGCCGTGCGGAGAATTGCTATTGGTGGCTGCCAGACCACCACTGCCGTCGCAGGTAATGAAGGCGGATTGGGCCCGCCGGTATGCTACTGTGGAGGAACCTACATCCAGCACCACCGCCGCTGACTCTGGTAGACCTATTCCTGCCTGGGCTGATTCTTCTCCATCGGAGCCGGTTCCGCCTGGGGATCATACAGAGACCGCAGTAGAAGTGTCAGTTCCCGCTGCCACCATTCACTCTGGGCTCCCCACAGCCACAGCTAGCCCAGAATACCTGGTACTGGCACCTTGCCTCCCTCCTCAGGAAATTCCAGTATCAGATTCAACTACCGCACCGGGTGTCACCACCACGGAGAATTGTTGCCCTCACTTGTCTGGCTCAATATGTCCGTTCATCTCGCGCAAAGAAGGGTGGCCAGTCTCGTGTTCAGCCTCGGCAGTGCCTGAAGCTGGTGAGTGAAACAGGAGTGGAAGATGCACGGAATGAGTAGAGTGACTGTTGCATAAAGTTGTTGAGATGCACAGGATAGCAAAATGTCCAGATTGTACTGTTCACCTTCCTAACACTACAGGAAAAGTATTGTTGCTGTTGGCAGGAATCGCTAAGATAGCGCTGTCTAAAGTGTCCTACGAAAGAGTTGTTATTGTTGAAAATGGCTTAGTAGCCGGGGTCTAAGAACCTCACTGTTACCAGTTCATACATATGACTGTCGGACTGATTTAAATAATGTTAACCTAACAGGAAGGACATTAAACACCATGTCGTCACAGTAAATACAAAAGGAGAAGATTTGAAGTTGCCAGATCCCTGGTACTACTGGTAAATTCCATGAAAGTATGTCTTTCACTAAACTTTGTGGATTACAAATATGTACTGTGTGAAGTTAAGGACGCTTTGCAGGAAGCCACTTCATTTCTTCACAAAAGTTGTTGCTAGTGGAGAACATTCCTGCTGGCTGTACTGCTGAGCTTTCGCTGGACTGAATGCTGCTGGCAGATACAGGGAGTGCCCACTTTAGTCATACTGGCCAGTGTTCTGAAAGTTGCCAGTGTGCCTCCCTCTGAAAAGTCTGCTAATGTGACAGTCAGCAAGTTTGTTCCTAAGCTAAAGAGTCTTCCTCAGTCCCTTGCTGTCATGCGGACAGACTAAGGCTACTATTGCAAGGGAACCTGTGTTCAAGAGTGCGGTCCCTTGCATGATGACCTGGCTGCTTGTTGCCGGAAGGCAGCCGTGCCTTTGTCCCCGGAGTTGCTCTTATGCCGCGTACACACGAGCAGACTTTACGGCGGACTTTGCCCGGCGGACTTTTCGACGTACTTTCCGACGGACTTTCTGAATGAACGGACTTGCCTACACACAATCCACCAAAGTCCGTCGAATTCGTACGTGATGACGTACGACCGGACTAAAACAAGGAAGTTCATAGCCAGTAGCCAATAGCTGCCCTAGCGTGGCTTTTTGTCCGTCGAACTAGCATACAGACGGCGGACTTTTCGACCGGACTCGATTTCAACGGATAAATTTTAAACAAGTTTCAAATCTAAGTCCGTCCAACTTTTGAGAAAACAAAGTCCGCTGGAGCCCACACACATCGAATTGTCCGACGAAATCCAGTCCGCCGGGCAAAGTCCGCCGTAAAGTCCGCTCGTGTGTACGCGGCATAAAAGAAGAAAGGGAACTGCTGGGAAATACTGTTCACACCCAAGTGAAAATTTTGATGGACTGTGATACGTCAAGGACACTGGGATATTTAACTAGTCAGGTAGAATGAGCTGTGGCAAAGGGGAAAATTCTTACCTTCCATGTGAATAATGGACTAACCCACGCATCAGAACTTTTTCTAGTGTTGGTCACCAGGTGGCGTGAGCGGTGCTGACCTGAGTGAACCTCTATTCATATTATGAGTATTTATTAGAACATGCTAAGTAAAGTTCTTTAGATCAATGGAAAGGGGGTGGCATTCTCTGCTGAGAACGGGGCCCACTTTCATATGTATATGGTTCAGACCTATTAAAGGGGGTAAACTTACACTGCTATGCTGACCTTGGCTAAGGACAAGAAACAATTACTTAACCACTCATGTATATATTGCATATATTGTTATTATAGAGATAGGATGCATTTGCATTGCTGTTTATTTCTCTTTCAGGTGTTCCTGCACCGTTGCGTCTTCCTTGGGCAAAGAGAGACAGTGATCCAACATGGATGATAATGCTAACCATTCATGCTCCCTTTATTACATTACGTATTAGATAGATAGGATATAAGGCTAATGTTGATATTCTCCCTTAACTAGTTGTGTGGTAAACCACACATTAAACTATAAATTATATATATAATTCCTGTTATTTATCTACCCTGTGTGAACTACCATTCGCTCATGCATGTTTATTTTCTGTGAAATGCTATGTGCATTACTTGCTGTTATTATTCTTTTCTTGTTTCCCCACCCATCCCAGTTTTTGCCAGGACATTCGCTCTTAGGCTTGAGAGCTCAAATTATTTATTTTTTTTTTGCAAACTTTGAGACGTAGTTTTGTAGGCAGGGGGAGGATGTAGCACCCTGATGGTTAGGCAGGGTTGATAGTAAATTTACCTGCCAGGTATAGTTGCCTTGGCCAATTGATAGGAGATCAATTGATTCCACCCTAATTCTGGAATTGCTGCACTTCTCTCTTCTGTCACTAGATGTCCGGGTATCTGGTGACATTAGAAAAGATATGGGCATTGCAAGAACAGATTAGGCATAGATAGGGTATCTCAGCCAATGGGCAGGGATCTTCTTAGGTCCCTTGGCCTGCTGGGAGAGCCTATTTATTTGGGTGAGGTCAGGTGATTGGGGTTCTGTGCCACCTGGACAGCTGTCTGGGTGGACGTGTGTTGTGCTGCCCCGGGCTGCTAGGCCAGAGTCTGATGCCTATCCCAGGGACATCTGGCTGCTAGGCTGTCTGAAGGCCTATCCAGAAGCAAGAGAGCAGCGTAGTCCAACCATAAGTGATGGTTCTGATGGCCAGAGAACCTGACGTGGTCAGAGGTAGAGGGGAAGCTGTTGCCACTAAGGGACCAACCACCTTATTACCAGGGACTACAGTGAGTAGCTGAAGCAAGTACCGGAGCAGTATTCTCACCAACCTGGGAATGGTGAAGAACTGGGAAACTTCAGCAGGTATCAAGCCAGGGACCCAGCCAGCGGAGGTGAAGCTTGCAGAGCAGCCTTGTGTGCCAAGCCAGGGATCGAGCAGGCCAGTGGGGTGATGATTGAGGAGTATCTGCGAGTGCCAAGCTAGGGACCCAGCAGGGAAGCGAGGATGACGCTTGAGGAGTATCTGTGAGTGCCAAGCTAGGGACCCAGCGGGGAAGCGAGGATGACGCTTGAGGAAGTGAGAAGGTTGGAAGAGTTCAGGGGATCCAGTGGCAGTGGATCAGCAAGTCTAGTGAGAGAGACTGGGAGCTCAGTGGAGTGAAGATCTACAAGAAGCGATTGTAGAGGAAGTACAGAAGTTTGTTACAACTTGTGTTAGAAACTGCTATAAGACTGTGCCATAGGAGACAGCGATCTTACTCATGCAGATGTGGTGTCTTGCTGGATGCCTCTCTCCCACAGTTCTGTTCAAGAGAAAATAAATCTCTTTGCATTCAAGAAGTGTCTGGGGCACATGAATCTACATTGCTCTACACCCACCATGTCTTGTAACTCACTCTACATAGAAGGATGTCAGCTGTTCCTAACTCTGGAGGTAACTATTGGGCCTAAAGAGGCCCGGGACCTTGCTACATATGCATGAAGGTAAAAAACCTTATCTGTGCAGAAGTCCCCCCAGCCCTCCCTAATACTTAGCTAAGACCCAACTTGATCCAGCGATGTACTTGAGAGCCTCCTCATTGGCTGAGACAGCGGCAAGAGCCATTGGCTCCCTCTGCTGTCAATTACAGCCAGTGAGCCACTGGGAAGAAAGAGGGGGTGGGGGCGAGCCGTGGCGGTGTGTGTGAATGGACATGCACAGGAATGAACCTGCTTGGGTGCCCCCCATTGCAAGCTGCTTGCTCTGGAAGCACTCTGCAGTAGGGAGGGGCCAGAAGGGCTGATGGGAGAAGAGGAGGATCAGGGGCTGCTCTGTGCAAAACCGCTACACAGAGCAGGTAAGTATAACATGTTTGTTATTTTTTTCATTGTTTTTAAAGAGAGCCTTTAATATCACTTTAAGTCATTGTGCTGAGTGTTCCCATTCATCTACATGCTTGTTACATGTGCTTATGGGTAATAATTTGCTTGAAAATGCAAAACAGTTTCAAAGAAGATGCTGACAAAAATAAATACATATGCATAAGAATGTGTGTCATTTTGGTGTGTGCATGAAAGCACACCTGCCAGCTATTATTGGGCATTGCTAATATAAATAAGCCACCTGAGAACCAGGATCATACAGTGCCTAGAAAAAGTATTCATACCCCTTGAAATTTTCCACATTTTGTCATGTTACAACCAAAAATGTAAATGTATTTTATTGGGATTTTATGTGATAGACCAACACAAAGTGGCACATAATTATGAAGTGGAAGGAATATGATAAATGGTTTTCAAAATTTTTTACAAATAAATATCTTAAAAGTGTGGCGTGCATTTGTATTCAGCCCCCTGTACTCTGATACCCCTAACTAAAATCTAGTGGAGCCAATTGCCTTCAGAAGTCACCAAATTGTGTGTAATTTAAAGCGGAGTTCCACACATTTTAAAGTCAGCAGCTAAAAAAAGTGTAGCTGCTGACTTTTTATAATTAGACACTTACCTGTCCCACGGTCCAGCGATGCGGGCGTACGAAGCCCCCCCTCCTCTCCACGGCGCCGGCATTTTAACTGTGGGCACCCGGCTGTGGCCACACAGCCGGGCGCGCACTGCGCATGCGATGTGTCCCAGAAGATTGCAGGGAGTGAGGGGGGAGAGGTAATCTTCCTTCCAGTGCCATGGAGCCAGAGGAGGAAGTGGGAGCTTGGTGCCCTTAAAAACTGGGTACCTGCTCCCCCCCCCTAAAAAAAAATGACATGCCAAATATGGCATGTCAGGGGGACACCATCACTTAAAGCGGAAGTTCCATTTTTGGGTGGAACTCAGCTTTAATCCCAGTATAAATACAGCTGTTCTGTGAAGCCCTCAGAGGTTTGTTAGAGAACATTAGTGAACAAACAGCATCATGAAGGCCACCAGACAGGTCAGGGATAAAGTTGTGGAGAAGTTTAAAGCAGGGTTAGGTTGTAAAAAAATATCCCAAGCTTTGAACATCTCACAGAGCACTATTCAATACATCATTAAAAAATGGAAAGAGTATGGCACAACTGCAAACCTACCAAGACATGGCCATCCACCTAAACTGACAGGCCGAGCAAGGAGAGCATTCATCAGAGAAGCAGCCAAAAGGCCCATGGTAACTCTGGAGGAGCTGCAGAGATCCACAGCTCAGGTGGGAGAATCTGTCCACAGGACAACTATTAGTCGTGCACTCCACAAATCTGGCCTTTATGGAAGAGTGGCAAGAAGAAAGCCAATGTTGAAAGAAAGCCATACAAAGTCCTGTTTGCAGTTTGCGAGAAGCCATGTGGGGGACACAGCAAACATGTGGAAGAAGGTGCTCTGGTCAGATAAGTCCAAAATTGAACTTTTTGGCCTAAAAGCAAAACATGGGTGGCTGAAAACTAACACTGCACATCACCCTGAACACACCATCCCCACCGTGTAAAATGGTGATGGCATCATGTTGTGGGGATACTTTTCTTCAGTAGGGATAGGGAAGCTGGTCAGAGTTGATGGTAAAATGGATGGAGCCAAATACAGGGCAATCTTAGAAGAAAACCTGTTATGCTGCGTACACATGGCCGGACTTGCCAACGGGCTAAACTCCATCGGCATTTCCGACGGAAAGATTTAGAACATGTTCTATATCTGAGTCCGTCGGAAATGCCGACAGAAAAAGCCCGATGGAGCATACACACGGTCGGAATGTCCGACCGAAATCTCCTATCGGACTTTTTCTGTCGGGAAGTCCAGCCGTGCGTATGCGGCATTAGAGTCTGCAAAAGACTTGAGACTGGGGCGAAGGTTCACCTTCCAGCAGGACTGGGACCCTAAACATACAGCCAGATTCCATACAATGGAATGGTTTAGATCAAAGCATATGCATGTGTTACAGTTTTTCTCCATTGTTTTGGCTCATTTCTTGAAACAGAAATGACATTCTCAAAACAACATGGACAAATCTCCAAACCACTTGGCAATTGTTCACAACTGAATTGAATTTCTCACTCATTTCATCAAAATTGCAAATGTCTCAGTACATGTCTCAATGTCTCAGTACATTTTTCAAATGATTAAGTACAAGTAGCCTACATTTAGCACAATTTCCAAGTGAATAGATCTTGTTGATCTAAACTGATTGTCAATTCTAATGCCGCGTACACACGAGCGGACATTACGGCGGACTTTGCCCGGCGGACTGGATTTCGTCGGACAATTCGATGTGTGTGGGCTCCAGCGGACTTTGTTTTCTCAAAAGTTCGACGGAATTAGATTTGAAACTTGTTTTAAATTTATCCGTTGAAATCGAGTCCGGTCGAAAAGTCCGCCGTCTGTATGCTAGTTCGACGGACAAAAAGCCACGCTAGGGCAGCTATTGGCTACTGGCTATGAACTTCCTTGTTTTAGTCCGGTCGTACGTCATCACGTACGAATTCGACGGACTTTGGTGGATTGTGTGTAGGCAAGTCCGTTCATTCACAAAGTCCGTCGGAAAGTACGTCGAAAAGTCCGCCGGGCAAAGTCCGCCGTAATGTCCGCTCGTGTGTACGCGGCATCAGTCTAATGGTTGTTCTCTCCAAAACGTGTCAGCGTCATTTCATTGTTTAAGTCATCACATGCACAATAGTCTGTTCAATTGTCAAAATTATTCAGGAACATAATACCATGATCCATGAATACCATATATGAATCTCTTGGAACATTTGATAAAATGATTACAGCAATTGACAGTCAGGTGCAACTAGAACTTGACTAAGGGTCCTTTCACACTGGGGCGGTTTGCAGGCGCTATTGCGCTAATAATAGCGCCTGCAAACTGACCCGAAAGTGACGCTGCTTTCATTCCAGTGTGAAAGCCCCGAGGGCTTTCACACTGGAGCGATGCGCTGGCAGGACGGTAAAAAAAGTCCTGCCAGCAGCATCTTCGGTGCGGTGAAGGAGCGGTGTGTATACCGCTCCTTTACTGCTCCTGCCCATTGAAATCAATGGGACGGCGCGGCTATACCGCCGGCAAAGCGCCTCTGCAGAGGCGCTTTGCGGTGGTTTTAACCCTTTCTCGGCCGCTAGCAGGGGGGTAAAACCGCCCCCGCTAGCGGCCGCATACCGACGGTAAATCGCCGCTTACAATAGCGGCGCTTTACCGCCGACAACGCCCCCCCCCCCCCCAGTGTGAAAGGAGCCTAACAAAGGAGGAGTCAGAGTTGGTCTCAGATGACCAATCAAATAGTATGTTTAGTTACCTGACAGGTGCTGTCCATGATTGTAAATGCTGCCAAACACGTATATATAGAGCTTGACCATGCAGGACCAGTACAATTTCTGAACATGGAGGCACCTGGCCAAGTAAATGAACAAGGGAAACTGCCTGCTCGAGGAAGAGGAAGAAGAAGAGGAAGAGGAGTAAGGGTGAGTGGTGGTGGAATAGGGGGAAGAGGCAGAGGAGCACAAAGACACCATGCTGTCCCTGATGAAATTCGGGCCACAATTATAGATCATGTCATCAACCATGGCCTCACAATGGCGGAGGAAGGTCGCCGAGTGCAACCTAATGTGCCTCGCTCTACAGTCTTCTCTATCATCCAAACCTTTCGCAGGGAAAACAGGTATGTAGTCAATCAATGATGGAATTATATAATGTATAGGACAGGACACTGTGCATAGAGCAACAAATATGTTTATTTACTCATTTACGTATTCATTTAGTGTGTATGTGTGTGTGATAGGCCTACAGTATTACAGTATCTTACCTCAGTGGGATGTTACATATGATACTAACAATGACAAGAAAAATATTGTAGAAAATAAACTATGGAATAGTATGGAATAGTTTATTTTCTACAATATTGATGATACAGTTTACAGTAGTATTCCAGTCACTGTGCAGTGATGCATTGGAATTGTGGTAAAGTTACTGTAAGTAAAACAACAATACGATTACATTGGTAACTCATTCTGTACGGAATACATAAGGTATAAATTACGAATGGAGTGTTGTCCTTTGAATTCTATGTCTAGGATTGGACGACAACCTGGCACGGGTGGCCGAGGAAAACTTCTCAATGAACAACAAGAACAAGAGATCTGTAACATGGTGTTGGCAAATAATGCCATCACATTGAGACAGAGCTGCACTGCAATCCTACAAGACAAAGCCATATTCCAAAATGTCACTCTATAAGCATCTCCACAATAGCCCGCATATTGAAGAAGCATCAGATGACAATGAAGCAAATTTACAGGGTACCATTTGAGAGGAAATCTGACAGAGTGAAAGAGCTGCGGTACCAGTATGTACATGGAAGTCAGTCACTGGTTGTCCATCAAGATAACCTTTTTACAATTACCATAAGCAGTGGTTCCCGAAATGTATTGGTTTCAGTACCCACTTTACCTGATTTCTGAATCTAGGTAATCCAGGTTTGAAAGTATTTGATTTACGTATCTGATTTATAAACATTTTGTCTAAAAACTGCAGCTTACTGTATGATGCAATTATCATTATAATCCTTATTTTGAAGAATATAACATACAATACAGTAAGAAAAAGAGTCAAAGAGCTGCAATTACAGTAGTGCCTCCCATGTAAATCTATCTAATACTGTGGGTTTTACTGTAACATTTCAGTAAGTCTACTCATTGATAATTTTTCCCCTCCCCTTTCTGTCAAATACCCCCTGTAGTACCTCTGCATAGGGTACATGTACCCCAGGTTTGGAACCACTGGAATACTGGCCAGTAATATATTGAACTTGTTTAGAACATTCCTATGTAACTGTCTGTAACTGTAGTGTATGACTCTTCTGTATGACTGATTTGATGTTTTCTTTTTTTACTCTATTGTAGAGAATAATGGCATTGGAAGGAAATGAGACCTCTCACATACTCGTGTATGTGGATGAGGCTGGCTTCAACCTGGCCAAGGGCCGAAGACGTGGCCGAAATTTTATTGGCCACCGGGCCATGGTGGATGTCCCAGGCCAGCGAGGGGGCAATATAACTATGTGTGCTGCCATTTCTGAGAATGGTGTGGCCACTCACATCCCCAGTCTTGGCCCATAGAATACACAGAAGCTCCTTATCTTCTTGGACCGCCTTCATTTGGATTTGATCCCTGAAAATAAGAGAGGTCTCATAGGGCCTTACCTACCACAATATATAATTGTATGGGACTATGTGAATTTCCACTGTGGTCTGCTTATGAGGGCCTGGTTCACTGCTCATCCAAGGATGGATATGGTGTTCCTACCACCTTACTCTCCTTTCCTCAACCCTATTGAGGAGTTTTTCTCCGCTTGGAGGTGGAGAGTCTATGAGCATCGAGCTCAAGATCAAAGGTCCCTGCTCCATGCAATGGATGCTGCCTGTGAGGATATTACAGGAGATCAGTGTAGGGGATGCTCTGATGAAATCCGATTGGCAGATGAAACGCGTCAGCATGATGCCATCACGCTACCCATAGCGTTCCCACAGACCTCCAGATCCACCCACCAGCCCAGGCATCACTGGCCTGTAATTACAGTAGCATGGCCATTTGAAACTTCCCGGGAAACGGAACGAGCGGAGGACTGAACGCTTTAGAAAACCCTGCTTTATTCACCGCATCTCCCTGGGCGTACACCTTCTACTTACCCTCAGTACGCCATCAAAGGATATGCACAGCTGAGGACCCCGCGGAGGACGGGAGACAACTCAACTAGCCAGCTGGAGACGGCATGAGCCTGAACTCGGTCCCGTGATGTATCCTGATGCACCACAGAGTCAACACTGGGTGAGATCTAATCTGTTTGTGTCCTGGACAGGGGACAGTTGTCTCAATCAGTGCATCCACCCAGTATGTATGATTCACTAAATGAGTTACACTGCTCAGCCTGATTCAATCCGCTACGGCTCACCATATCCTGCAAACAGGAACTCCCATTCCCTGTCATCAGCGCTGCGAAATATTGATGGCCCAGGGTGATCTTACAGTAACTGACCAGGACTGCAGTATCCAGTGACCACTCAGTACAGGGTCTTCCCATTTCCGTTCCCCCCATCTTCCCCTCCTATCCCCCCGGTTCTTCTTGTTCCTACATCTATGAGGACCTGATATCTAGGGCTACTGCATTACCATCCACAACCCCACATATCCCTCCTTTCACTTACCATTTGCTGTTATCATTTGATTTACCAGGACTTTCAGTTATCCAGCAGCTAAAAATTTAGTATCTAATCTGAATTCATTCTTGTATATCTATCTTGAATGAATTCACATGAGGTGTGTGTGCAGGGGCGGACTGACCATTGAGCCACTCGGGCACTGCCCAAAGGCCCTGGGCCACTAGGGGGCCCCATCAGGGTTGCCAGCCTCAGTAAAACCAGGGACAGTATGTATAAATCTGTGTTTTTTTTACATCTGTCTGTGTATACTGTGTGTACATGTATGTGTATACTGTGTGATTGTATACTGTGTGTGTGTATACTGTGTGGCCCCATAATCTCTGATTGCCTGGGGGCCCCATAATCTCCTATTGCCCGGGGGCCCCATGAGTTATCAGTCCGCCCCTGTGTGTGTGGTATATGTGAGTGGTGGCCATCTGTGTCTGTCAATGACAACGTTGTCATTTTTATATTGGTGATGGTACCTGTTTTTACAGTATATTATTGGATTGGTGTTTATAGTGTACTTTCAATAAAAAGCATTTCATATACGTTTTGACCATTGCATGTTCCTCCTTGATGAATTACCTTTCCCTTTGTTTTTTGTAGGGGATGGTTGCGACATGCACGCAGCTTCTTCCCTCGTTGCATCGCAAGGGAGGATATACGCTGCAATGTTGATGAGAATCTGTGGCCAGACAGACAGCAGCGTGTGGATGGGCAGGAGGGTGAGGACGGTGGCCAGTGAAGAGATGTTACAGTAGTTGTGAAACTCCAGCTTTATTTACAGCATTGTAGGCTAAATGTAATTTTCCTTGTTTTTTGTTTGTGTATTTATATTTCCGTATATTATGCTGTATATATTTTCTTTTTACTCTGATGTATGGAAGTTACTTTGTGTGTGAATGATAATGGTTACAATACTGTAAAGTAATTTTTCCTTGGCAGTATGAGTGCAATGTGTGATGTAAAACCTTGGAGGCTACTCTTACCCTAAAATCTTTTCTTTTTTTCAGTTTTATACACAATTGTATTCAGTTAGCTAGACAAAAACTGTACAGTAACCATTGTCAATGAAGGACTGGGCTAAGACTGAAAGGTGGACATGAGGGATATTTCAATGGTCCTCTGCCTTAGAGACAAAACATCTAAACATTTTGACTTGCAGTGCTTACACAATGCCAAAGGGATGAAGCATTTTGGGGGCACTGACTATTTGAATGAGAAAGAAATTCATTTTTTACACATGAGTGAACTGTTTTGGGAAAGATATGAGCTTTTGAAGGTGAACCATGGTGTTGTGCTGAACCATCCAGGTTATTTTGGCAAAAGCACCAAGAGAGTTGAGAACGTCTGGTCTGTTTCAAGAAATGAGCCAAAGCAATTGAGAAGAATCTTTGCCATTTTGGTAGCACTGACTCTTTATATGGGAAAGGAATATGGTTTTGAAGCATGAGTGAACAGTTTTGGGAGAGATATGAGCTTTTGCACGTGAGTTATAGAGTTGTGCTGAACTGTAAGACTGTTTTGCCAAATGAACTTAGAGTTTTGAGAATGTCATTTCTGTTTCAAGAAATGAGCCAAAACAATGGAGAAAAACTGTAATATGGCCCAGTCAAAGTCCAGACATAAATCCAATTGAGAATCTGTGGCAAGACTTGAAAATTGCTGTTCACAGATGCTCTTCATCCAATCTGACAGAGTTTGAGCTATTTTGCAAAGAAGAATGGGAAAAAAATGTCACTCTCTAGATATGCAAAACTGGTAGAGACATCCCCCAAAAGACTTGCAGCTGTAATTCCAGCAAAAGGTGGTTCTACAAAGTATTGACTCAGGGGGCTGAATACAAATGCACGCCACACTTTTCTGATATTTTTTTGTAAAAAATATTGAAAACCATTGATCATTTTTCTTCCACTTCACAATTATGTGCCACTTTGTGTTGGTCTATCACATAAAATCCCAATCAAATACATTTACGTTTTTGATTGTAACATGACAAAAATGTGGAAAATGTCAAGGGGTATGAATACTTTTTCAAGGCACTGTATGAGACCCTTGCACCTGTGAAAGAATTTTAACAATTAAAGGGAAGGTACTGTATAGTAGTCATAAATATATTTCCTTATTTTGTTTATTACGGTCAGGACAAAAAAAGTTGTTGCACCCTGGAGTTTAGGCAGGGTTGCTCCTAAATTTACCTGCCAGGAGTAACTACCTTGGCTAATTGTTAGGGATCAATTGATTTCTCCCAAAGTCTGGCAATGCTGCACTTTTCTCCTCTGCTGCTAGGTGGCTGGGTACCTGGTGGCATTAGATATGAGAAGGGCAATGCAAAGTCAGATTATGGGTATATGGGGTATCTCAGCCAATGGGCAGGGGTTTTTCTTGAATCCCTTGGCCTGCTGGTAGAGCCTATATATCTGGGTGGAGTCAGGTGATCAGTGTTCTGTGCCACCTGGATGGCTGTCTGGGCGGACGTGTGTTGTACTGTCTGGGCCCTTAGGCCGGAGATTGGGCCTATCCCGGGCACATCCAGCTGCTAGGCTGTCTGAGGGCCTATCCAGAAGCAAAAGAGCAGCATAGGTATGGGATTGCGGCGTGCAGTTCAACCAAAAGTGACGGTTCTGCCTGCTGGAGAACCTGTGGTGGGCGGAGGTAGAGGGGAAGCTGTTGCCACTAAGGGACCATCCACCTTATTACCAGGGACTACAGTGAGTAGCTGAAGCAAGTACCGGAGAAGTATTATCACCAACCGGGGACAGTGGAGAATCGGGAAATTTCAGTGGGTATCAAGCCAGGGACCCAGCCAGCGGAGGTGACACTTGCAGAGCAGCCTTGTGTGTCAAGCACATGTATACGTGAGGTCTTTACAGGACATAACTTGCGTTTTTAACTCAAGAACGTTCTGCCAGCAAGATCCTGCGTATTAACATCAGTAAATTATTACATTCATGTGAAAAAGATCATATAGTTTACCTTTACAATTTCAACCAAGTGATCATTACCTTTCAAGAGTTTTAAAGGACTGGATGACATCTTTTGCATGGAACCATAAAAAGTATACCTAGGATAAAGCAGAGCACAGTCTTTTATAATTAAAATGAATGTATAATATTATGATATAAATATATACATATATACACTATATTAGTGAAAGTATTGGGACCCCTGCCTTTACAGGCACATGAACTTTAATGGCATCCCAGTCTTAGTCGGTAGGGTTCAATATTGAGTTGGCCCACTCTTTGCAGCTATACCAGCTTCAACTGTTCTGGGAAGGCTGTCTACAAGGTTTAGGAGTGTGTCTATGGGAATGTTTGACAATACCTCCAGAAGTGCATTTGTGAGGTCAGGCACTGATGCTGGACGAGAAGGCCTGGCTCGCAGTCTCCGCTCGAATTCATCCCAAAGGTGTTCTATCAGCTTGAGGTCAGGACTCAGTGCATAAGTGGTGAATAATGAGCACAATATATTGAGGAACGTCATTGCACAGAAGTGATCACTCACCGAGGACATCTAGTGTGCTGTAGTGTTTATGCATTAGTTTGAGGACATTTTTTTGCACTATGTAGTACGTATGCATGTTGATATGTGATATTTAATATTGGCACATTGCACATTTTTTAATATGTTTTCATATTTTTTAGCACTAGCACTTTAAAAAGTTTACATACCCCAGGTCTTAATACTGTGTATTGCCCCCTTTTAACATCAATGACAACTTGAAGTCTTTTGTGGTATTTGTGGATGAGGCTCTTTATCTTCTCAGATGTTAAAGCTGCCCATTCCTCTTGGCAAAAAGTCTCCAGTTCCTGTAAATTCTTGGGCTGTCTTGCATGAACTGCACGTTTGAGATCTCCCCAGAGTGGCTCAATGATATTGAGGTCAGGAGACGGAGATGGCCACTCCAGAACCTTCACTTTTTTTTGCTGTAGCCAATGACAGGTCGACTTGGCCTTGTGTTTTGGATCATTGTCATGTTGGAATGTCCAAGTACGTCTCATGTGCAGCTTCCTGGCTGATGAATGCAAATGTTCCTCCAGTATTTTTTGATAACATACTGCAATCATCTTTCCAACAATTTTTACCAAATTTCCTGTGCCTTTGTAGCTCACACATCCCCAAAACATCAGCGATCCACCTCCATGTTTCACAGTAGGAATGGTGTACCTTTCATCATAGGCCTTGTTGACGCCTCTCCAAATGTAGCATTTATGGTTGTGGCCAAAAAGCTAAATTTTGGTCTCATCACTCCAAATGACTTTGTGCCAGAAGGTTTGAGGCTTGTCTCTGTTCTGTTTGGCATATTGTAAGCGGGATACTTTGTGGCATTTGCGTAGTACTGGCTTTACTCTGGCGACTCGACCATGCAGCCCATCTTTCTCCAAGTGCCTCCTTATTGTGCATCTTGAAACAGCCACACCACATGTTTTCAGAAAGTCCTGTATTTCACCTGAAGTTATTTGTGGGTTTTTCTTTGCATCCCGAACAATTTTTCCTGGCAGTTGTGGCTGAAATTTTAGTTGATCTACCTGACCGTGGTTTGGTTTCAACAGAACCCCTCATTTTCCACTTCTTGATTAGAGTTTGAACACCGCTGATTGGCATTCTCAATTCCTTGGATATCTTTTTATATCCCTTTCTTGCTTTATACAGTTCAGCTACCTTTTCCCGCAGATCCTTTGACAATTCTTTTGCTTTCCTCCATGTCTCAGAATCCAGAAACGTCAGTGCAGTACGGGATGAAAGATGCAAGGGTCTGTCAGGAGTCCAGAAACGCATTGACCTTTTACACACACACACACTAATTACAAGCAAACAGATCACAGGTGAGGATGGTTACCTTGAAAAGCCATTCAAATCCCTTTGTGTCAACTTGTGTGCATGTTATCAGGCCAAAATCACCAGGGTATGTAAACATTTGAACTCACAAATGCGCTTCTGTGATAATTGTCTAACATTCCCAAAGACACACTCCTAAACTTTGTGGACAGCCTTCCCAGAAGAGTTGAAGCTGTTATAGCTGCGAAGGGTGGGCCAACTCAATATTGAACCCTACAGACTAATTCCCCGTACACACGGTCGGACATTGATCAGACATTCCGACAACAAAATCCTAGGATTTTTTCCGAGGGATGTTGGCTCAAACTTGTCTTGCATACACACAGTCACACAAAATTGTCGGAAAATCCGATTGTTCTGAACGCGGTGACGTAAAACACGTACATTGGGACTATAAACGGGGCAGTAGCCAATAGCTTTCATCTCTTTATTTATTCTGAGCATGCGTGGCACTTTGTGTGTCGGATTTGTGTACACATGATCGGAATTTCCGACAACGGATTTTGTTGTTGGAAAATTTTATAGCCTGCTCTCAAACTTTGTGTGTCGGAAAATCCGATGGAAAATGTGTAATGGAGCCTACACACGGTCGGAATTTCCGACAACAAGGTCCTATCACACATTTTCCGTCAGAAAATCCGACCGTGTGTACGGGGCATAAGACTGGGATGCCAGTAAAGTTCATGTGTATGTAAAGGCAGGCGTCCCAATACTTTTGGCAATATAGTGTATCCTGGAGTGATAATTATATATTTATTATTATATTGTTATTATTATTATACAGGATTTATATAGCGCCAACAGTTTGCGCTTAACAAAATAAAGGCAGACATTACAGTTACATTACAATTTGGTACGAGAGGAATCAGAGGGCCCTGCTCATTAGAGCTTACAATCTAAAAAGATAGGGTCAATTGATACAAAAGGTAATAGTTGTGGGGGATGAGCTAATGGAGGAAGTAAAACGGTGTTAGTTAGAAGCAGGATAGGCTTCTGATAAGAGAAGGGTTTTCAGGGATCGTCTAAAGATGGATAGATCAGAGGACAGTTAGACAGATTGGGGTAGGGAGTTCCAAAGGATGGGAGAAGCTCTGGAGAAATCCTGTAAGCGAGCATGGGAGGAGGTGACAAGGGAGCTAGAGAGCAAGAGTTCTTGGGAGGACCGAAGATATCGGCTTGGTTGGTATTTTGGCACTAGGTTAGTGATGTAGCTGGGGGCAGAGTTATGGATGACTTTGTAAATTATTGTTAGTACTTTGAATTTTATTTGTTGGGTGAGTGGAAGCCAGTGGAGGGATCAGCAGAGAGGGGTGGAGGACACTGAACGGTTGGTAAGGTGGGTGAGTCTTGCAGCGGCATTCATTATGGACTGAAGGGGGATAGTCTATGTAAAGGTAATCCAATGAGGAGGGAGTTGCAGTAGTCGAGGCGAGAGATAACCAGGGAGTGAATTAGAAGCTTGGTGGTGTCATTAGATAAAAAGGGGCGTATTCTGGAAATGTTGCGGAGGCTAAGGCGGCATGATTTGGACAGGGATTGTATGTGGGCCTGAAAGGACAGTTCAGAGTCTAAGGTTACCCCAGCACCCTTGCATGTGGGGACGGACTGATAGATGTGCCATTGATCTTGACAGAGAAATCAGGGGGGGGGGGCAGAGAGATAGATTTGGGTGTCATCAGCATATAAATGGTAGTGGAAGCCATGGGAGGCTATCAGCTTACCCAGGGAGGCCGTGTAGATCGAGAATAGTAGAGGTCCAAGGACAAAACCTTGGGGGACCCCAACGGTAAGAGGAGTTGGAGAGGAGGAAGTGGAGTTGTAAGTGACACTGAAGGTGCGATGAGATAGGTACGATTCGAACCAACGGAGAGTGCAGCCATGGAGACCAAGCAAATTGAATTAAATATTTATTATATAGAATGTAACTTCGCTTTATACAAATATTAAATTAAACGATGGGCTAAATGCAGTTAAGTGAACACTGGAAGATAATTCTGAATTGTTAGAAAAACAGAAACGGCATTTCGAAATGGATTGATTTTGCTTAGAATCAAAACTTTTTTTGGTTTGGAGATTGTTTTTATCTACTAAACCAAGGGAGTAGCTATGGGAGCAAAATTTGCATCCAGTGTAGCAAATATATTTATGTCCACGTGGGAGAAGGCATTTATTGAAGAGAATGTCTGTCCAGTGTAAATTTCAGGGGTATAGCACCACGGGACTATGTGCAAAGCCGTTTGTCAAACAAACAGTATGTCAGGGAAATAGGCTAGCAAACCAGCACAGGCAAGGCCGCGCTAACGCGCATCAACGCACACGGGTGTGCAATGTTTCTACTAGGCGGACGTCTGGCACCACATTCGGACGAATGCACGTGCGTAGCAACGTCGCGATGTTACGAACGCACGAACGGAACGGTGTGCGTACGACGTGATACTACACCTTGTCTATTTAAACGTCCCACTGATGGTGCCACATTGCTGGATTATCGTCAGCTCTTCCTGTGTTCCTGTGATTGTGTTTCCTGTTTTCCTGACTTCCTGTTGTCCTGACTTCCTGTGTACCGACCCGGCTTGTTATCGACTCCTCTGGACCTCCTGGCTTATTCAACCGGCTTGCTTCTGACTCTCCCTGCCTGCTTCCTGCATCTGACCCCGGCTTGGCTAAACGGACTCCGCATTCCTCTGTCTCCTGTACCTGGACTTGTCGCTTTGATTCTCGGACTGCTTACTGTGTTTGACCCCCTGGCCTGGCTTCTGATTTTCCTATTGGACTTCCATTGGTCCCCTCCTTGGATCCTAAGCACGTTGCCTCTACGGACTTTCTCTATCAAGCCACCAACACCGGCTCCTACTTCCAGGCAACCCGTGCTTCTGTGAGCACCACATCCCTGTACCATATTCAGGGTTGTGCTGCACTCGGCCGCAAGGGGAGCCCTCTCAGCAACTCGGTCTCCTACCAAGGTCCTGACAGTATAATCCAGCCATGTCAGAGACCGACGGAGGTGACTCCCCGATGAAGGCCATTCTCCAGCAAATCACGGCCTTTACCCCAGTCATTCAGAAGCTTCAGGAGGAATACTTCCGGTTGGAGGAACGTCTGCAGCACCTACCTGAGTCATCCTCCTCCTCGGTTCAAGGTCCACCTCCAGCGGCAGCTGCTGGGATCATGGTCCATCCAGAACCACGTGTCCCAACGCCAGAATGTTTCTGTGGCGATCGAAGAAAATTTAGGTCTTTTAAAAACTCCTGCTACTTATACTTCGACTTGCAACCACAGACTTTTTTCAGTGAAACAGTCAAGGTGGGGTTCACTATCTCCCTATTACGTGGTGAGCCACAGACCTGGGCCCATGGCCTGTTGGAACAAAGCAGCCCCTCCATCAACACTATGGATCAGTTCTTTGAAGTCATGGCTCGGTTATATGATGATCCCCTACGGGTAGCCACTGCCGAAGCAAATCTACATTCCCTCCGTCAGGGTCAGCGCCCTGCGGAGGACTATACAGTGGAGTTCTGCACATGGTCCATGGATTCTGGTTGGAATGAGGCAGCATTAAAATACCAATATCGAATGGGGTTATCAGAGGCCCTCAAGGATGAGTTAGCCAGGTTACAGGGTCCGGTCACACTTGAAGATCTCATCCAGTTAACTATTCAGCTTGACAGACGTTTACGGGAACGTCAGGGTGAACGTGACCAGGCCTCTTGCTCCACTCGGAACCTGCCCCAAGTTCAGTCTGCATCAGCTCCCTTACAAGTCGGCATGTTCCATCCAGCATTAACTCCTGGGGTGAGACTTTATCGCCGGCAAGCGAGACTTTGCTTCTACTGCGGGGAATCAGGACATTTCATAGATTACTGCCCCATAAGACCAAGAAAATCGACCCTCCGTACTCACCTTCAAGTATCCAGGTCTTCCTCTGCCCATATCTCACTTCCTGTTACATTGCTAGTGGCAGGTAAGGAGATCCACCTCCAAGCAATACTGGATTCCGGGGCGTGTAGTTGCTTCTTGGACTTGGCCTTGGCTAAAGATCTAGCTATTCCGTTAAACTATAAGGAACAGAGGCTAACAGTTCATCTGGCTGACGGCTCCTTGCCAAGCTCGGGTCATGTCACCCAGGAAACCATACCTATTCTTACCACTACCAATTCTGGTCATCAGGAGTTTCTCAGATTTGATGTCTTAAGTTCCCCTATGTTCCCGGTCATCCTGGGAATCCCATGGCTACAAGCACACAATCCTCAGATTGACTGGTCCAAGAAGGAGGTACTCCTTACATCTCCCTATTGCCAACAACATTGTTTGACCCCCAAATTCCAGGACTTTTCCAGTTGCCTGACTGTACAATCCACACCGAGTCCGGATCCTAATGTACCAGCAGCTTACCTGGAATTTCTTGATGTCTTCGATAAAAAGAAAGCAGACACCTTACCGCCACACCGTCCTTACGACTGCCCCATCGAGTTACTACCAGGAGCTACTATTCCTTTTGGTCGTATATTCCCCCTCTCCGAGACTGAGCTTGAGACCTTGAGACAATATATTGATGAGAATCTTGAAAAAGGTTTTATCCGTCCTTCTTCTTCCCCTGCTGGTGCCGGAATCTTCTTTGTTGAGAAGAAGGACAAGACACTGAGACCATGTGTGGACTACAGGGAGTTAAACAAAATTACCCTTAAGAACCGCTACCCACTCCCGCTAATCCCTGAGCTTTTTCAAAGGTTCCGCACAGCACACATCTTTACCAAACTCGACCTCCGTGGTGCCTATAATCTCGTCCGCATCCGAGAGGGGGACGAGTGGAAAACGGCTTTCAGAACAAGATTTGGACATTTTGAGTACCTAGTCATGCCGTTTGGGTTGTGCAATGCCCCGGCGACCTTTCAGCATTTCATAAATGACATCTTCCGGGAACATTTAGATCATTTTGTTGTTGTCTACCTTGACGACATTCTTATTTTTTCTGCCACTCTGGAACTCCATAGAATACACGTGAAGAAGGTACTGAGCATCCTCAGAACCCATGGGTTATTCGTCAAATCTGAAAAGTGCGATTTCGAAAAAACTTCAATTCAATTCCTGGGTCTTATCATCACCACAGGTGGAATCGCCATGGATCCTCAAAAAGTAAAGTCCATCCTTGATTGGCCGGCCCCTTCTGACAAGAAGGGTGTACAGAGATTCATTGGCTTCGCCAACTTCTACAGAAGGTTTATAAAGAATTTCTCCACCATTGTAGCACCTATTACTCAGACAACCCGCCAACATACCAAGTTTAAGTGGTCAGCAGCAGCACAGTCCGCCTTCGATCAGCTTAAGACCTTCTTCACTTCTGCCCCAATCCTGCAACACCCTGACCCTGCTCTACCCTATGTCCTGGAAGTCGACGCCTCAGAAGTCGCCACAGGGGCGATTCTATCTCAGCGTCAGGGTCCCAAAGCACTGCTGCATCCCGTGGCCTTTTCCTCACGGAAAATGAGCCCTCCTGAGAGGAATTACGATGTGGGGGATCGGGAACTTTTGGCAATCAAGACAGCTCTCGAGGAATGGAGGTATCTCCTGGAAGGTGCCACTCATCCCATCCTGATTTTTACGGACCACAAGAACTTAGAATATCTCCGTACGGCCAAACGCCTAAGACCCCGACAGGCTCGATGGGCACTATTTTTCTCTCGGTTTAATTTTCACTTAACCTATCGCCCAGGGTCGAAGAATGGAAAGGCAGACGCCTTATCCCGGATGTTTCCGGACACTCCTGAAGAAATTGCACCTAGTACAATTTTGTCTCCCCAAAACTTCCTACTGATCCAACCCGACCTAAGATCCTCTATTGAGCAGGCCTCTAGTCAGTGTACTGAAGCGGAAGTCTCCTCCCTGAGAAGCCAAGAGGGACTCCTATGGCACCAAGATAAGATTTTCGTTCCCCAGCAAGCCAGATTACAAGTATTGAAGACCTTTCATGACCATCAGCTAGCTGGTCATTTTGGGGTTCGAAAAACAACTGAGCTAGTTCAGCGGTCCCTATGGTGGCCCACTTTGAAACTTGATTGTAAAACCTATGTCGGCTCCTGCATCATCTGCCAACGGAACAAAGGATCCAACGCCAGGTCTTGGGGCTTGTTAAGACCATTGCCAGTCCCAGAACAACCATGGAGGAAGATTTCCATGGACTTTATCGTGGATTTACCCCCCTCAGAAGGATTTACTACCATCTTGGTGGTAGTAGACCGCCTGTCCAAAATGGCGCATTTTTTACCTATGAAAGGTACCCCCTCTGCCTTAGATACAGCAAAAATCTTTATTAAGGAAATTGTTCGACTACACGGATTACCAAATAACATTGTATCAGATAGAGGGGTACAATTTACTTCTAGGTTTTGGAGAAACCTCTGCAAATTACTTTCTATTGAAATGTGTTTGTCCACAGCTTACCACCCACAGAGTAACGGTCAGACCGAAAGGACCAACCAAACGCTGGAACAGTATCTGCGGTGCTTCTGTTCCTTTTCTCAAGACGACTGGATTCAACTATTACCTTGTGCAGAATTTGCTTATAATAACTCAATACACACTTCTACCAACCAATCACCCTTCTGGGCGAATTACGGCTTCCACCCCTCATTCCTACCCAACGTCATTCCGGAATCTTCAGTACCGGCGGTTCAGGACAGAGTGGATTTCATCCATAATAATTATCAGACACTCCAGGATACCATGAAGAAGGCCCAAGAAGAATATAAGAAGCAGTACGATAGGAAGAGAAGAGCGAGCCCTACCTTTAAGATAGGGGACAAGGTCTGGCTCTCATCTATAAATCTCAAGCTACCATGCCCATCTCGGAAATTGGGACCCAAGTTCCTGGGTCCTTTCGAGATCAAACGCGAAATCAACCCTGTAGCCTTTGAACTCACTTTACCCGAATCTTTCAAGATCCATCCTGTTTTTCATGTGTCACTTCTTAAACATGTTGTTTCTAGTCCTTTTCCAGGGAGAGAAGAAGTGCCCCCACCTCCGGTCCAGGTTGGAGATGAAGCAGAATTTGAAGTTGAATCTATCCTTGACTGTCGTCGGAGAGGTAGGACAATTCAATTTCTAGTCAAGTGGAAGGGGTATTCTGCAGAAGAAAACTCTTGGGAGCCCGCAAGTTATGTACACGCTCCTAGGCTAATTCAGAGATTTCGCAGTAGGTACCCCGAAAAATGGGCACGTTTAGGCATCCGGAGGCTGCCCCTTGGGGGGGGGAACTGTCAGGGAAATAGGCTAGCAAACCAGCACAGGCAAGGCCGCGCTAACGCGCATCAACGCACACGGGTGTGCAATGTTTCTACTAGGCGGACGTCTGGCACCACATTCGGACGAATGCACGTGCGTAGCAACGTCGCGATGTTACGAACGCACGAACGGAACGGTGTGCGTACGACGTGATACTACACCTTGTCTATTTAAACGTCCCACTGATGGTGCCACATTGCTGGATTATCGTCAGCTCTTCCTGTGTTCCTGTGATTGTGTTTCCTGTTTTCCTGACTTCCTGTTGTCCTGACTTCCTGTGTACCGACCCGGCTTGTTATCGACTCCTCTGGACCTCCTGGCTTATTCAACCGGCTTGCTTCTGACTCTCCCTGCCTGCTTCCTGCATCTGACCCCGGCTTGGCTAAACGGACTCCGCATTCCTCTGTCTCCTGTACCTGGACTTGTCGCTTTGATTCTCGGACTGCTTACTGTGTTTGACCCCCTGGCCTGGCTTCTGATTTTCCTATTGGACTTCCATTGGTCCCCTCCTTGGATCCTAAGCACGTTGCCTCTACGGACTTTCTCTATCAAGCCACCAACACCGGCTCCTACTTCCAGGCAACCCGTGCTTCTGTGAGCACCACATCCCTGTACCATATTCAGGGTTGTGCTGCACTCGGCCGCAAGGGGAGCCCTCTCAGCAACTCGGTCTCCTACCAAGGTCCTGACACAGTACTTTCAGCAGCAACACGGAGCTGACTTTTTTTTCCAGAAGATATAACATAAAAGACCACTTATCTTCAGCACTAATATAAGAAACATAAAAATCATATACGGGATTTATTCCAGGGTTATCAGCATCCAGCTTCAGATATTTGTCAGTTGTCAGCACATGTGCAACACACAGCCAGGACTCTCAATTTCTACTCCGCCCACTAGCACTTGGAGCTTCCTGTCTTATGTGCTGCTTCCTGGAGGCTGCTTAACCCCGCAGAGTCCCCTAACTCAGGAGTGGAAGTCCTTTATAAGCCACTACTAAACCTGAGAAGACTGCAAGTCAGTCCTCCTCTATGTACAACTGTCCTGGAATGCATCACCCTGTGCGGTGAGACTCCTGATTACACCAACCTATCCCCCTTAAAGGGACCACAACCCAAATATTGGTGCCACATAGCACCCGTCCAGGACCCATCCTTGGCGTCCTGTACACCAGATTTGGTTTTATAGAAGATATTTATAGATGATAGATGATTGTTTGTATGGAATGGTACAAGAGAATTGGCAGAGCAATTTATTCAAATGATTAATAGGATTATTAATGGGATTTCTTTCTTGTTATTTTTAAGAGTACCATTAGGATATGCAAAAATACCCATTTTAAGGAAACTGACAGGAATAGGTTTATTCCAGTTTCAAGATGCCATCATCCGAGATGGATAGCGAATATCCCTAAACATCAAAAGTTAAGCATCGATAGAAAGTTAGTAGTTAGAAGTTAGTGAAAGATTGTAATGCTCAAAAAAGTATATTAGTACAGTAAGTAGGTTTGAACAGAAGGGATACAGGCAAAATATTATAGAGAATATATGCTAAAAAGTAGCTGAGAGAAATAGAGGGGATCTTTTAAAATGAAATGTGTATACCCTTAAGTCAAAGTAAAATTTTTCCATTATTACAGACTTTAAAACACAATATAAATGTGTGGAGCAAAGTATTCAAAAACATTAGCCAATCTTGTTAAAGGATAACATTTTGGGGCCTTTGTTACCAAAAACCTTAGATGTTATATAGATAAAAGCCCCATCTTGAGCTAGATTAGCTAGAGACTATCCACATGTTTAGATGGAATATGTTTCTACTTTTGTAGGTGATGTGTTTCCTGTAGGAAGTATAGGTAATAACCCAAGAAAGAGGATCTAATTTAAATCAAACACCACTTGCATTACTTAGAGTATGTGTTAGAATGCCCCTGTGGTCTTCAGTAGGTTTATTAGTTGTGCCATTAGAAAATTATTGGTGAGAAATGGAGAGCACACAAAATAATATTATGAAGTGTATTGGCAAACACTGTGTCTCCTCTTACATCGTAATAAAAGCCCAAGAGATCTAGAATTTTGTGGTATTGATCAGGTTATACCGAAAATGATGGGGCTGAGGTATGAGAAATCTCTAAAAATTAAGCAACGTGGATCTATACACTAGATACTTTAAATCCTACTGGTCTGAATACAGATGTTGATTTAAATTCTTTTATTACAAAATATTGATGCCTGCTGTCCTTGTGTTAACATCTATATTTTTAGCCACTGTTCATTTTGTTCTTATGCATTTGTAATACTTGTTTAATATTGGAATTTGTTGATATCTTAATGTTGTTTTTAATGAGTTGTTAAAGTTTTTAGGACTGAACTGTTTTACAGCTTCTCTTTCTGCTGCCCTCAACACAGGCCCAAGAGCGCCTAATGGTTCATACAGTATGGCTTTATATATAGCACATACTTTGCTTTTTACTCTAGGTATTTTACTTCTCAGCCTATGGCCAGAGCTCTGTTAGCACACTATCAATGAAAGCTATATACTTAGTGTTTTATCCTATAATTCTCTTGCACTAATGATACTGACAGCTTCTTGGCATAGAGACAGTGACTTGACAGTAATTAATTCTGAGACAAGTGAGTTATACTGTCTCCAAAGAAGATTAGACACTAGCAAACAAACATATCCTTACTATACCTTTCATCATGATCCATCATGAATCTTAAAGATAAAGAGGGGTGGGATCTGCACCCCTTAAAAAAAATTCAAGAAAAAGATTTTATAGTTTTCTTGTTAAAATAAGGACATGGGTTCAGTAGGATGTCCAAAATGCAGTTCTACTGAGGGGTGGACAACAGAGCAACAAAATGCTAACAAGTCCTTCAACAACAGGAAAAAATCTGGGGTAGCTTCCAGCTCAGGAGCTGGCCAAAGGGACTCTACGTCTGCAGCTGACATAAGAAAAGGCAAAAAACATCTACCTGGTAAAACTTCACCAATGAGTAACCTGAGAAAAAGATGTTGGATCCCGAAGCCCAAAAGGCATTCATTGATCTAGTGGAGTGCACTTCACAGAAAAAGATCTAATCTTGTCCTAAACAGTGGTGGCTGGTGCTCCAAATTTTTGGGGGTGCAAACAAAATGAAAAATTAAACTGTTAGTAATGTAGGACTGTAAATAGCCATTATGTATCATTACTGCTAGATAAAACTGTGCCCATCAATTGCAGCCTCACTGTGCCCATCATAGGCAACCTCACTTTGCCCATCAAAGTAGGCCAATCACATCAACATTTCAAGTAAAAGAAAATAAAACCACTTAACATAAGGTGTCCTCATCAGAGCCCCCTTTTACATCAGATGTCCCAATCAGAGTCCCCTTTTACAGCAGGTGCCTCCCTTTACATTAGGTGTCCCAATCAGAGTCCTCCTTTACAACAGGTGTCCCCATCAGCATCCCCCTAAACTTCAGGTGCCCCAATCAGAGTCCCCCTTTACAGCAGGCGCCCCCCCCCCCCCCCTTTACATCAGGTGTCCCAATCAGAGTCACCCTTTACAACAGGTGTCCCCATCAGTATCCCCCCATAAATCAGGTGTCCCCATCAGAATCCTCCTTTACATCATATGTCCCCATCAGAGTCTTCCATTACATTAGATGTCCCTATCGGATTCCTCCTTCACATCATATGTCCCCATCAGAGTCTTCCTTTACATTAGATGTCCCTATCAGATTCCTCCTTTACATCATATGTCCCCATCAGAGTCCTCCTTTACATTAGATGTCCCCATAAAAGTCCTCCTTTACATTAGATGTCACCATCAGAGTCCTCCTTTACATTAGATGTCACCATCAGAGTCCTCCTTTATATTAGATGTCCCCATCAGAGTCATCCTTTACATTAGATGTCCCCATAAGAGTCCTCCTTTACATAAGATGTCCGTATCAGAGTCCTCCTTTACGTTAGATGTCCCCATCAGAGTCCCCTTTACATTAGATGTCCCCATAAGAGTCCTCCTTTACATAAGATGTCCGTATCAGAGTCCTCCTTTACATTAGATGTCCCCATCAGAGTCATCCTTTACATTAGATGTCATCATCAAGGATTCCTAGTAGCTCACTGATTATATTTACCTTCCAGGACTCATCCCGCACTCCCCAGTGGAGCTGCACAGGGATCCCCACCTGTGCACCGAGCGGCACTGTCATCTGAAAGCCGCGGGCCAGCCCGCCAGCTCCATAGGCCCTCCGCGCAAGACACGCCGGACACGCCGCAGCTTCGGCCTCCCCCCTCAGGACACTCCGCGGCTTCGGCCTAGCTCCGGCCAGCGCCAACCTGCTGCTTCTCTCCCCACAGCCCGATCGGCAGTTCGACCGGCAGGCCCGCGTACCGCCCTACCGGATCCATCCTCCCGCATCACTACCCTCGGACGGACCGGTAGCCACACCGGGATCTTAGCAGCTGGGCACCCCGCGGCTCGGGCCTAGCTGGTGGCCATCTTGGTCCTCCCTCCCAAGGCCTCAGCACTCCGCCGGCCGCCCGGAGACCATCCCCACACTTCCCAGTAGGACCCACCGGGACCTCGGTCCCAGCTGACCCCCCCCAGCCCAGCACCAGTACCCACGCCACAGTACAGCCACCGTGACTCGGGCCTTGACCATCGGCCATCTTGGTCCACCCACTCGGCAGCTACCACCTCCACCCAGAGCTCATCCCAACCCCCTAGCAGGACCTAGCCACCTCTGAGGTCATGCATCAGGACAGACCTCGACACAGGCTCAGCCCGTCGGCCATATTGGTCCGCCCAGTGCGGCCGCAACTACCTCCACCCGGAGCTCATCCCGGACACCCACCCCAGCAGGTTAGTACCGGGATCCGGTCCCCCCACACCAGGCCTGTCCGGCCTACTCCAGACATCAGCACCGCAGCCGCCATCCAATCACCCGCTCTCTAGTTATTAGACTCGGGGGACAGACCACGGCTGCGGCCTAGCTCCTGCCACCCAGCACGCACTCTTGTCCAGAGGGCCCCCGTGCCCCTACACCTAGAACAACCCCTCCTCTACACCGGACCTCACTACGTGGGCACAGGCTACCACCAGAGACTTTGGACCTGATCAGCGCCCATCTTAAATCCTCTGAGACCCAGCCGCAGCACTATTCCAACCAGTAAGTAGCGGCCAGACCCCCCATACCCCTCCCCCCTCCCCCCACCGTCATCTTCCGTACCATCCTGTACAGGTAAGCCACCAGGGTACCTAGTGTTGATCCAGGGTCCTTGGATCCGATCGCCCCTCGGGGGGTCAGGAAGGAATTTTTCCTCTGCTGGAGCAATTGGCCAGCTCAGCTAGGGGTTTTTTCGCCTTCTTCTGGATCAACGGGAGGGTGGTTAGGTAGTCCTCCATCTCCTCCATCTTCTTCCTTCAGCAACTTTTGCCCTCACCATGTGCATTTTCAAGTACACAGCGGAGGCCCTCCACAGGCTAAGAAACACCGGTTCAACTCTACCAACCGCCACTCAAAAAAGACTAAAAAAAGAAAAATTAATAAGGACCAACCTACAAGCGACCATCAATTACAGGGAGACACCAATCCAACTACAACAGCTAGCATGCGCCCTGATCAACACCAGATCGGCAGTCAAGCACAGACCGGAAATCCACGACTTCATCATCGAAAACAACATTGATTGCCTCTTCATTACGGAAAGCTGGCTAACATCCGACTGCAATACCATCCTAACTGAATTGGTACCTGAGAACTACAGCATCCTAACCAAGCATAGAATAGGAAAAAAAGGAGGCCTAGCAGTGATCTTCAAATCGCACCTTGCCTTCACCAAACCAACTTCACAGAACTCAGTGCCTTTCATGGAGACGCTCCCCCTGCATCTTCAAACAACAACCCAAGACACCATTCACATATTACTATGCTACAGACCACCGGGACCAAAGACCAATCTCCCTACACCACTGACTGAATTTATTTCAATGCACACCCTGAAAACCAAAAACCTTCTGGTACTTGGAGACTTCAACCTTTGGGCAAACTCTACCCAAGACCCTATTGCGACCGCCTGCATCAACCAACTGGAAGAACTAGGTCTTCAACAGCTGATAAATACTCCTACGCATGGTTCAGGACACACTCTAGACCTCATCTTCCAACAGAATGTGGACATCAACATATTCGACAACACACCACTACCATGGACGGACCACCACGCTATCAAATTTAAAATCACCTTTAACACCACCCTCCAAAAACATAAACACGCAACAACAACAACACACTGGAACAGATCTCAGAAGAAGCTGCACTCTGAACTCTTCAAAACCACATTATCAAACAAAATACAATCGCTAAACTCAAACCTCTCAACGGAACAAACACTCAACTCCCTAAACAAGGTACTACTACAAACAGCAGACTCAGTAGCGCCAAAACGCAGAACACTCATCCGCAAAAAAAACTCAAGATGGTTTAATGGCACTCTCACCCTACTCAAGCAGGAACGTAGAAGAGCTGAAAGAGCGTGGAGAAGGAATCCTACCAAGGAAAACCATACAAACTACAAAGTACTCACGGTGAAATACCACAAAGCAATCTTCACAGCCAAAAAAGAACATTTTTCGAATATCATCTCAACTGCCAAAAACCGGCCGCGGGAACTTTTCAAAATAGTCGCCCAGTCAATGAACCCGTCCTGCTTAGAGCCCCCAGCAAAGGATACTCAAGAATTCTGCAATGAGTTATCAAATTTCTTCATCGACAAAATCGTCAACATCCGAAAATCTATCTAACAGAAAAAAACAACCAACCTCACCCAACCAAAGCAAAAAGAGGACATCAACACGAACATCACACAACCGCCGGACTTCTTCTTGACCCCGATCACCACTGACACAACTAAAACCATTATGAGAAGCCTTCGAGACAGCACATCACCAAATGACATCATTCCCACGAAACTCCTGAAAGAATGCTCCGACATCCTGGCTCCCACCATAACACACCTCATAAATCAGTCGTTCAAAGAAGGGATTGTGCCAACCTCCCTCAAGCAGGGCACCATCAAACCCCTGCTAAAGAAACCCAATCTCGACCCCAAGGACCCTAAACACCGCTAGATTAAAAATAAACAATACATACTCAGAACGGATCTCACTCGAGAGGGGGACCAGACAGGGGTGTCCTTTGTCGCCCCTGCTGTTCGCCCTGGCAATGGAGCCTTTCCCGGAGGTAATAAGAAACTCATCAGGTCTGCAGGGTTATAAAAGAAAAGGGGGTGAGGAAAGAATAGCGCTATATGCCAACGACGTATTGCTATTTCTGGGAGACATGGGGCCATCACTAGTAAAGGCAATGCAGCTGGTGGAAGGGTTTGGGAGGATATCGGGGCTAACAGTCAACTGGGAGAAATCTACACTCCTTCCGCTTGACTCGACTATAGGGTCTCTCCCTCAGGGGGTCCCCCGTTTTAGGGTGGTAGAGAAGTTTAAATATTTAGGTATAGTGTTAACCAACAACCCAACCCACTATATTAGAGACAATCTAGCTCCGCTATTAGATAAGTTCAAAAGGAAGAAAGAAATCTGGTGTCGGCTCCCCCTGTCCATGGCAGGACGCGCAAATCTGATCAAGATGATCTGGATGCCACAATTAATGTATATATTACACAACTCCCCGGTCTGGATCGGGAGGGACTGATTTGTTAAAATAAATTCTCTCTTTCGTGAATTAATATGGAGGAAGGGTCAAGCCAGGATTAGTCTCCAGACCTTGCAGCGCCCTAATAGGGAGGGGGGACTGGCGGTGCCTCATCCATATAGATATTTCCTGGCGGCCCAGTTGCAACATCTGGGGGGTTGCGAACATGGGGGAGAGGTGAATTCCAGCGGAAAAATCATGTTAGCAGGGAATCCGCATAAATCCTTAGTTGGGGCATTGGAAGCCGGGTCTTTAGGAGGCGCATTTCCAACGTATAAATTGGTCATAAAAGTCTGGCGGTTAGTGAAGATTGAAATGGGATATAGGGGTGTTGCGGAGTTTTCACCTATATGGCAGAACGGACAGCTACAAGAACTACAGGCTATAGGAATAAACAGGATTTGGGCAGGGCGGGTATAAATAGGCTGGTGCAAATATTTGATGGCAATATATTAAAGTCCTTTGTGGACCTGAGAAGGGAGTTTGGAATCCCCAAAGAAACATTTTACTTTTATCTCCAGATCAGGCATGCATTAGATAAACAATTCAAGACTAGGGCATTGGAATGGTGTAGTGCACCGCTGCTTAGCAAGGTGGTAAGGGCTCCCAGCCTTAAGGGACTAATATCAGGAATTTATGACCAATTAATGGCCAGGATGATTAGACTAGTTCCACTCTCGCGTGCAAGGGAGGGGTGGGAGGCCGATGTGGGGGAGTTGAGTGATGATCAGTGGGAGAGAATATTGGAGCTTGGTCCAATGGTGTCCCTCTCTCCGTCGCAGCGGGCTTCGCACCTCTTGCTTATACACAGAGCCTACTATACCCCCAAGAGGCTGCATAGATTCGGTCGAAGACCAGATGATAAATGTCCCAGGTGTCTAGAGACGGGCGATCTTATTCATATAATGTGGAGATGCCCGCAAACTAGTCAGGTACAGGACTGAGATCCTAAACATTATAGATGCTAGGTTTGGGATAAGACTGGAACACGAGGCTAAGACTTGTGTGCTGGGGCTAATTAGTAAGAATATTGGGGAAGGCCTCATAGGTATAGCAATTGTACGCTGTTTATACCAGGCGAGGAAATTGATCACAAAAGCATGATTATCAGCAGTGCCTCCTACTCCTGAAGATTGGGTTAGAACAATGAACTCAGTAGTTGGAATAGAAAGGATAATTTATTCTAGAAGGGGAAGTTATAGGAAGTTTGCAAGGATATGGGGTTTATGGTGTCAGGGAATGAATGAAGAAATATAAAACTCTATTGAGGATAGGAATATAAATAACAGGGAACTAATATACGATGGGATAAGTATAAGCACTATGTATTTAATTGCATAATTAGCTTTGCCAAGTTTAAGACACGCCTATTTTAATTGAAGCAACTGTTTGGGGGTGGAGGGTGGGTATTAGGGTGATGGGGGAGGGGGGTGGGGGAAAAAGGCAATAGCAAGGGTAAGATAATATGTGTTGATGGTGTAATGGGATAATATATAAAGGAATATTTGTATTTTTATATTGTTTATGATGGATAATGTATAATTTGAAAATCTAATAAAAATGTCTTGATTTTAAAAAAAAAGGACCCTACCCACTGCAGACCGATAACAAGCCTTAACACCATCTCCAAGATTATGGAGAAAGCGGAAGTACAACAGTTACAACACCACCTGGACACACTTCAACTTCTGGACACTACAATCAGGCTTCCGCCCAGGCCATGGCACAGAAACGGCACTTCTAAAAATATGGGATGATGCCCTCAAAGCTGCAGATGATGGAGAATCATGTCTCCTGATACTGTTAGACCTCAATGCAGCATTTGATACAGTGGACCACAATATTCTACTGGTCCGCCTCACAGAAGTTGCAGGAGCCACAGATTCGAGTCTAAAATGGTTTGCATCCTTCTTAGAGAATCGCTCTCAGACAACTGAAACTTGGAGCATTCACCTCCGACACCCAGACAATTTCCTGTGGAGTCCCCCAGGGTTCACCTTTGTCGCCAGTGCTATTCAACATCTACATCCGCCCACTTCTCAAAATCATCAAAAAATCGGACCTCTGCTTCCACTCATACGCTGACGATACCCAAATCTACTTTCGCATCACCGGACAAAAAGACCACCATCATCAACTAGAGCAATGCCTCACTTTGATAGATGACCGGATGACCATCAGTTCCCTCAAACTCAACGGGTCAAAAACAGAACTTCTCCTCCTAAACGCTAACCAAAATCCCAAAACCAAGACTCCATGGATAACTCCCACCATCTTTGCACAGACCATCTCCCTGAGCACCAAAGCCAAGAGTCTCGGAGTTATCTTTGACTCAGAAATGACAATGGATGCACAAATAGGATCAGTAGTTAGCGGATCTCACCATCTCCTCCGCCTGCTACGCAGACTCATTCCCTTTATCCCAGAAAAGGACAAAGCAGCAGTAGTTGAAACAATCATCAATTCCCGTCTTGACTACGCAAACTCACACTACATAGGCTTACCCCAATATCAGCTTGCGCGCCTACAGGCCATTCAAAACGCGGCGGCAAGACTGCTAACAGGAAAAAAACCCTGGGAGTCCATCTCCCCATCCCTGAGGAGCCTACATTGGCTAACGGTAAAGAATCGGATTGCATTTAAGACCCTCTGCCTCACCCACAAATGCATAAAAGGAAATGCCCCTCAATATCTCCGAGAGAAAATAAAACACTACACACCCAATCGCAATCTGCGATCATCCAACCAAAACCTCCTCCTCGTTCCCAAATACCGCTACAAAGCAAGGGGAGAATGCAGATTCACAGTCCAGGGACCTCGGCTATGGAATACTCTTCCGACTCACATCTGCATGGAAGAAAACCATCTGGCCTTCAGGAAAAAACTAAAAACCTTCCTCTTCTAAGAAGCTGCTCAGACACAAAACGCATTAGCGCCTTGAGGCGATTCAGTTCGCATTTGCAGCGCTTTACAAATCATTCATTCATTCATTCATTCATGTCACCATAAGAGCCCCCCTTTACATTAGATGTCACCATCAGAGTCATCCTTTACATTAGATGTCACCATCAGAGTCATCCTTTACATTAGATGTCACCATCAGAGCCCCCCTTTACATTAGATGTCACCATCAGAGTCCTCCTTTACATTCAATGTCACCGTCAGACCCACCCTTTACATTTGATGTCCCCATCAGAGTCCTCCTTTACATTAGTTGTCACCATCAGAGTGCCCCTTTGCATTAGATGTCCCCCATCAGAGTCCTCCTTTATATTAGATGTCTCCAACAGAGCCCCCCCCCCTTACATTAGATGTTACCATCAGAGTCCTCCTTTACATTAGAAGTCCCAATCAATGCCCCCTTTACATTAGATGTCACCATCAGAGCCCCCCTTTACATTAGATGTCCCCATCAGAGCCCCCCTTTACATTAGATTTCCCCATCAGAGTCCCCCTTTCCAGCAAATGTCACCATCAGAGTCCCCTTTCAGCAGATGTCACCATCAGAGTCCCCTTTCAGCAGATGTCACCATCAGAGTCCCCTTTCAGCAGATGTCACCAACAGAGCCCCCCTTACATTAGATGTCACCATCAGAGTCCTCATTTACATTAGATGTCACCATCAGAGTTCTCCTTTACATTAGATGTCCCCATCAAAGTCCTCCTTTACATTAGATTTCCCCATCAGAGTTCTCCTTTACATTAGATGTCCCCATCAGAGTCCCCCCTTTACATTAGATGTCCCCATCAAAGTCCTCCTTTACATTAGATTTCCCCATCAGAGTCCTCCTTTACATTAGATGTCCCCATCAGAGTCCTCCTTTACATTAGAAGTCCCAATCAAAGCCCCCTTTACATTAGATGTCACCATCAGAGCCCCCCTTTACATTAGATTTCCCCATCAGAGTCCTCATTTACATTAGATGTCACCATCAGAGTTCTCCTTTACATTAGATGTCCCCATCAGAGTCCCCCCTTTACATTAGATGTCCCCATCAAAGTCCTCCTTTACATTAGATTTCCCCATCAGAGTCCTCCTTTACATTAGATGTCCCCATCAGAGTCCTCCTTTACATTAGATGTCCCCATCAGAGTCCTCCTTTACATTAGAATTCCCCGTCAGAGTCCTCCTCTACAGCAGATGTCCCCATCAGAGCCCCCTTTACATTAGATGTCACCATCAGAGCCCCCCTTTACATTAGATGTCCCCATCAGAGTCCTCCTTTACATTAGAAGTCCCAATCAAAGCCCCCTTTACATTAGATGTCACCATCAGAGCCCCCCTTTACATTAGATTTCCCCATCAGAGTCCTCATTTACATTAGATGTCACCATCAGAGTTCTCCTTTACATTAGATGTCCCCATCAGAGTCCCCCCTTTACATTAGATGTCCCCATCAGAGTCCTCCTTTACATTAGATGTCCCCATCAGAGTCCTCCTTTACATTAGAATTCCCCATCAGAGTCCTCCTCTACAGCAGATGTCCCCATCAGAGCCCCCTTTACATTAGATGTCACCATAAGAGCCCCCCTTTACATTAGATGTCACCATCAGAGTCCTCCCTTACAGCAGAAATCCCAATCAAAGCCCCTTTACATTAGATGTCACCATCAAAGCCCCTTTTACATTAGATGTCACCATCAGAGCCCCCCTTTACATTAGATGTACCCATCAGAGCCCCCATTTACATTAGATATCCCCATCAGAGCCCCCTTTACATTAGATTTCCCCATCAGAGTCCCCCTTTACAGCAGATGTCCCCATCAGAGTCCCCCTTTCCAGCAGATGTCACCATCAGAGTCCCCTCTACAGCAGATGTCACCAACAGAGCCCCCCTTTACATTAGATTTCCCCATCAGAGTCCTCATTTACATTAGATGTCACCATCAGAGCCCCCCTTTACATTAGATATCCCCATCAAAGTCCTCCTTTACATTAGAATTCCCCATCAGAGTCCTCCTTTACATTAGATGTCCCCATCAGAGTCCCTCTTTATCTTAGATGTCCCGATCAGAGTCCCCTTCACAGCAGATGTCACCATCAGAGCCCCCCTTTACATTAGATGTCCCTATCAGAGTCCTCCTTTACATTAGATGTCCCTATCAGAGCCCCCCTTTACATTAGATGTCCCTATCAGAGCCCCCCTTTACATTAGATGTCATCATCAGAGTCCTCCTTTACATCACATGTCACCATCGGAGCCCCCCTTTACAGCAGATGTCCCCATCAGAGTCCCCCTTTACAGCAGATGTCCCCATCAGAGTCCCCTTTAAATTAGATGTCATCATCGGAGTCCTCCTTTACATTAGATGTCACCATCAAAGTCCTCCTTTACATTAGATGTCACCATCAGAGTCCCCCTTTACATTAGATGTCCCCATCAGAGTCCCACTTTACATTAGATGTCACCATCAGAGTCCTCCTTTACATTAGATGTCACCATCAGAGTCCCCCTTTACATTAGATGTCCCCATCAGAGTCCCACTTTACATTAGATGTCACCATCGGAGTCCTCCTTTACATTAGATGTCCCCATCAGAGCCCCCTTTACATTAAATGTCACCATCAGAGTCCCCCTTTGCATTATATGTCACCATCAGAGCCCCCCTTTACATTAGATGTCACCATCAGAGTCCTCCTTTACATTAGATGTCCCCATCAGAGCCCCCCTTTACATTAGATGTCCCCATGAGAGCCCCCTTTACATTAGATGTCATCATCAGAGTCCTCCTTTACATCACATGTCACCATCAGAGCCCCCCTTTACAGCAGAAGTCCCCATCAGAGTCCTCCTTTACATTAGATTTCCTCATCAGAGTCCTCATTTACATTAGATGTCACCATCAGAGCCCCCTTTACATTAGATGTCCCCATTAGAGTCCTCCTTTACATTAGATGTCCCCATTAGAGCCCCCCTTTATATTAGATGTCCCCATCAGAGCCCCCCTTTACATTAGATGTCCCCATCAGATCCCCCTTTACATTAGATGTCCCCATCAGAGCCCCCCTTTACAGCAGATGTCCCCATCAGAGTCCTCCTTTACATCAGATGTCCCCATCAGAGCCCCCCTTTACTGCAGATGTCTCCATTAGAGTCCCCCTTTACAGCAGATGTCCCCATCAGAGTCCTCCTTTACATTAGGTGCCCCCATCAGAGCCCCCCTTTACATCAGATGTCCCCCCCTATCCCCCTCACCCCCTCGTACTCACAGATCTCACACAAGTCACCTGTCATCCACCTTCGGACTTGTCGGGTTGAGTCAGAGAAAATGGAAGTGAAGGCACAGGACCCGCCAATCACACACCTCAGCAGGGAACAATGCTATAGAGGCAAAGTTCAGGGCGAGAGCTCAGCGCCCCGAGGACTTTCTAAAGAAAGCCAATAAAGCTTCTTCTTTGCAATCATGTGATTGCAAACACGTCATGCTTCCCATAGCAGCTGTGTGTCTGGCACCCTGCACACACTTAAAGAGCCATTTTTTTAGTGATTGCAGCATGTCATGCTTCCCATACACCTGTTTGTCTAGCATCCCGCACATACTTAAAGGGCCAGTATTTTATTTTTAGTTTTATTTTTTATTTTTTTATGATTAGTAGCTGGGGGGGGGGGGGGGGCACTGCGCCCCCTATGGGTGGGCCGCCACTGGTCCTAAACCTATAGAATTAAATAATGAGCTGCCTAAGCTAACTAAAAATAAAGCAACAAGAGGAAAGTTGTCCCTAACAAAGAGCTTCAGGAGTGACAGAAAATGGGTCAGTTCACTGAAAAGGGGTCAACTCTAACAGCTCACACCTCATGAAGACAACCTAGAAATGTCTCCATAGTATGTACTGGCACATGGCAGGGAGATGGAGCGCAATGTCCTGGTTAAGGTCATAGGGAGAACTACCCTAAGGAGAAAAGAGGCTGTGGGCCTCAAGACAACTTTCTCTCTACGTAGCACCAGAAAAGTCTCTGTAAGAGATAAATCTGCTAGTTGGCACAGGTGATGGCTACAAGGAAAGGAGTGAGAGTGGGGCAAAGGAATCTCTATAATATTTTCAAAGGGCAGCTTTTGAAGACCTGACAGATTAGGCTGAGATCCCATGGTGTCACTGGTGGATGTAAAAGTGGAGCTGTGTGAGCTACACCCTGGACAATGTTTTTCACCAAAAAGAAAAGGAACGTCTTTGAAAAGAATCAAGAGGGCCATGATCTGACCTTTAACAGTACTTAGGCCAATTGTTGATCCAAACCAGACCTGAGAAAGTCTAGGATGTGTTCCATGGAGTACCTCCTGGGAAGGAAATTCCAAATGTTCTAGTACGTTAATTGTGAGATAATCTTCCTTTGGCAACAAAGTCTCTCACACTGAAAGGGTGTCCAAGACTCCTTCCCCAGCCTGTCAGGCTGGCGTTAATCTTGAGAACCTTCCAGGACCATAGAAAGAAGAATTTCAAAGCTGGAATTTCTGAGCCACCAGGCCATGGATAACCTGGTACTGGGCATCAAAAGAATATGATTGTCTAGGGAATGTGTCTACTTGGTCCACCCAGCCCAAAAGTTTAGTTGCAATGGTAGGGAGTGGAATTAGGCACATGGAATCGCCTTGACGAAGACAACCATCAAGCCAAGTACATTCATGCGTAGACAGAGGGTTAGTCAGCTCTTAGGCTCCAGAGTCCAAACTTGGGAATGGAGAGGCAGGAGAAAAACCCTGGACCGAGCAATATCTAGAAAGAGACCTATATACTCCAAGCAAAGAGTTGGTTCCAGTGCTGCAGAGTCTGAACAGTTTGATGGACATTGGCAGACTATCCCTGTGCTGACTGTTCTCTCAGGAGAAGCTTGTTAAAGTGATTGTAATGCCGCGTACACACGGTCGGACTTTTCGTCTACAAAAGTCCGACGGACGCCGACGGACTAAAGCTGGCTGACAATCCGATCGTGTGTGGGCTTCCCCGGACTTTCAGCGGACTTTTCCAGCCTCAAATCTGACGGACTTTAGATTTGAAACATGCTTCAAATCTTTACGTCGTAACTACGCCGGACCCAGAAATCCGCTCGTCTGTATGCTAGTCTGACGGACAAAAACCCACGCTAGGGCAGCTATTGGCTACTGGCTGTCAACTTCCTTATTTTAGTCCGGTGTACGTCATCACGTACGAATCCGTCTGACTTTTGTGTGATCGTATGTAGGCAAGTCCGTTCGTAAGAAAGTCTGCCGCAAGTCCGCCGCAAGTCTGCCAAAAGTCCGCCAAAAGTCCGTCAAAAGTCCGTCGGACAGGCTGTCGGATTTTTGTAGACGAAAAGTCCGACCGTGTGTACGTGGCATAAGGGTTTTTTTTGGGGGTTTTTTAATAACAAACATGTTATACTTACCTGCTTTGTGCAGCCCCTATCTTCTTCTCCTGGGGTGCCCCCGCGGCGCTCCTGGCTCCTCCTCTTCATCGGGTGCCCCCATGGAGAGCCTCTTTCCCTGGGGGGCACAGGTGCGGGGGCGCTCACGAGTCCTGCTGCTGCATCCATTGACACAGACAGCAGCACTCGGCCCCCGCCCCCCCTCCGTCCTCATTGGATAGATTGATAGCAGCAGGAGCCATTGGCTCCCATTGCTGTCAATCAACTCCAGTGACACGGGATGTCACTGGAGTTGATTGACAGCAGCGGGAGCCAATGACTCCTGCTGCTATCAATCTATCCAATGAGGACGGAGACAGCGGCTGGAGTCGCTGGGCTTGTGCACAACGCTGGAATGAACGGGCTCAGGTAAGAAAAAGTGGGGCTCTGGGGGCAGCTGCAGCACAGGTTTTTCACCTTAATGCATACAATGCATTAAGGTGAAAAACCTTGAAACATTACGACCCCTTTCAAGTATCCCATTATGGGTATGCCCTGTGAACAAAGTAGTGCAAGTACAGGGACTAGCACCTTAGTGAAGGCTCAAGGTCATGTAGTGGACAGACCAAAGGGAAGGGCAATGAAATGGTAGGGATGCATGTCCTCAGCAAAGTACAGGTAGGGTTGATGCACTGAAAAGATGGGGAAATGCAAGTAGGCAGCCTTTATGTCCACGGAGGCCAAAAAGTCCTCTGGAAGGAGGAAAGCAATGATTGACCGGATAGATTTCAAGTGGAGTGTTCACACTTAAATGAAGACATTGAGCTCCTTTAGCCCCTTTGCTTCAGGAACAAGTTCAAATAGAAACCCTGAAATCTTGCTTTTTTGAGACCATGGCTATGACTCCCAGAAAGGCAAACCAGCATGGAGGTCTGGTTATCTTTTAATGATTTTGGCAGATTGAAAAAATAAAGCTGGATGGAGGCAGAGCTTGAACTTCTAGCTTGTAGCCCCAGGACACCATGTCCTTCAATCATGTATCCAACAGTATGTTCAGCCCAGGTGGTAGCAAAGGCTAACAGATGTCCCTTCACATTAAGGGGTGCAGGCATCTCCTCATTGTAAGAAGGACTTGCTCACTGGATAGAAGCTTTTGCAGTGCATGGCACTTCTCTTCCTATGACTACCTTGGTAGGGTTGTCCACCATAAAAACGCTTGCCATCAAGAGTATACACAATAGGTGTTTGTGCGCTGATATTCTGCAAACCAGTATTTGAGCCAAAGGGTCCTCTGCATTGCACAGAGACGCATTGTAGGTATTAGGTATATGATATCCGCATGTCCATCAACACAGTAGTGCAGAGCAACACGCATACGTTCCAATTGCTAGAAAATAGAGGACCACAAAAGATTGATCTGGGATCTCTAGACATGTCCTTGGACCATACACCCAGGATTTATGCAAGATGGACATGTCAGAAGAGACAGGTTGCATGGCAGGGCCTGCTAGGGAGAATAGTGCTTTGGAAAGGGCTTCTAGCCTTTTATCCATAGGATCTTTAAACACTGTAATGTCCTTAGCAGGGACAGTCAGTCTTGTTAAGCCAAGAAATGGCTATATCCACAATGGGAATGGTGCACTTCTAAAGAAATGCCTCCTCAATGCGGTACTGATGTGGATACCACAATTCTACAATCTGATTGTACATCTATCTACAACTATGCAGTGCTAGGGCCTGCCAGATTGTACACAAATTGAATAAATTGTTTAGGTAGGACATCACTTCATGTGTCACATGTAAATTACATTTGTAAATCTAAATGTTATTGTAAAGAGATTGAACAATCAGATTGTATGGCCAGCTTTAAGGAACTGCCTTCATATATGCATATGGGCAGTGTGACATGGCAAGACTCTGTCACTATGGAAATAGGTTGAAAAAGGGCGCATAGTTTGCATGGGCAGGGCTACGGAGCTAGGGTTGCCACCTCATCCCTTTAACACCGAACACATATGAATTACACAGGTTCTGAGGCTAATTTAATGCAGATGAGTGACCAAGTGAGCTTAATTACTACCTTAATCAGCCACAGAACCTGTGTAATCAATATATGTTTGGGTTTAAAGGGATGAGGTGGCAACCCTATACAGAGCATATATTTTGAGAGGAGAAAACTGCCATGGCAGCTTCAGCCTATAAAATATCATTTGGCGCAGTGGTCCCCACTTAAAATGAGGTAGATATGTGGCGCTAATCTATCTTAATGTACCACTCACAATTAAAGAAAGGACCCACCAAAGCTGCACTAATCTGTATAACTACAATCTTCCTATTCACGGTGCAACTATGCATCTAAAATATCAATATCCTAAGGTCAGTTCAAAATCCGGTCAACAACCACAGATAGTTACCACAAATTAAAATGTACCTTCCTACTTCCAAGTGCAAAGTGCATGAGTGCTAGAGGTACCACATAAAAACCCATGTGTTTCAATACTGACTAGTGAATCCTCATGTTCAAAAAATTACAATATATTAAGGTGCTTAGTGCTGGTTGCAATTCCTGTTGCATTTTCACAGTGGTCCCCACTTGCCACTCCACAATTTTTCCCTTATTTTTCCACAACAGGATGGCTTCGCTAGGTCCAAGAGACACACAGCAAGAGCCAAAAATCTGTAGATTGAGCAATAAGAATCTAAAGTCAATGGGTATGTTAGGCTACAAGAACTAATTAAAAAGTACCCAGAGACATAAACCTTCTGCTGTCTCTTCATATCCATACTATAAATTTGGGGTAAATAATTACACAGTACAAGCAACTACTGGGCAGTAATAACATGTGGAGATAAAAAGCCTAATGATAGGACAACATCATAGGAATATAGCCTACCTTACAATTAAGGTTCAATTACAAGAACAATTGGCAATTCATTGTGTGGATTAGATACAATCAGACATGATTCTTATGTGCAGATTAAAAAGGATACCTACACAAAAATCTCCACATACCTCTTGCAGGTTTTAGTGTTAATTGGTAATAATATAGGAATTCTCCTACCTGTAAAAGCGTGTGGATGGTGTGAGTCACAGGAAATATCCCCTCTGTTATGGATAAACATTCAGAGTACCCAATGTAGTAGCCAATTTTGAATGAATCCAAAATAAGAGTAATAACTGCAAATAGTGTAATACCACCTGCAATTGAAAAAAATAGTGTACATGTCATTCAAATATTAAAGCAGAGCTGTAGGCAGATAAAGAGGACTCATATTTTCTGTTCTATCTTACTCAGAGAGTGGTTCAATTAATTGTAGATTTAGTTAATTAACTAAACTGGAGAGTTAAAGGCCAAATTCAGCCTAAGCCTATCTCTTAAAGCAGTTGTAAACCCCACTTGGTAATTTTTACCTACAGGTAAGCCTATAATAAAGCTTACCTGTAGGTAAAATGAATATCTCCTAAACATGCACCGTTTAGGAGATATTCACCCTGCATGAAGCCAGTGACATCACTGGCGCATGAGCTCTGAAGGGAACTTCAGAGCTTCGTGCTGGAATCGAAAGTCTCCCGCGTGCATGTGCAAGAGTGATGTCCGGCCAATCACAGCACCAAGCTCGCAAACCCGGAAGAAAGAGAGGGGGAACATGTCAGCCCTCTCAGCGGTGACTTTACAGCGCTGGAGGGCTTCGTTCCAAGGTGAGTATTTCATAATATGCTAGTATGCAATGTATACTAGCTGGAAGGCAGGAAACCTCTTCCTTAATAGGGATCAACACTTTTTCACTTGGTGGGCTTGAAACCTCGCACACTTCCTCCACCTCTCCTTCCTCCAGGTCGTCGGGTGGGCGTGGTCTTGGGCTGGGGCTTGGGGTATCTTCTGCCTCAGGCTGGTGACTTGGGGGGTCCTGGGATCCTTGGACTGTTGTCTGAGTCTTTTCTCCCCAACTGCAATCAGCATGTGGCCTGGAGCATTTTTTTGGTCATGCTCCAGGCCACATGCTGATTGCAGTTGGGGAGAAAAGACTCAGACAACAGTCCAAGGATCCCAGGACCCCCCAAGTCACCAGCCTGAGGCAGAAGATACCCCAAGCCCCAGCTCAAGACCACGCCCACCCGACGACCTGGAGGAAGGAGAGGTGGAGGAAGTGTGCGAGGTTTCAAGCCCAACAAGTGAAAAAGTGTTGATCCCTATTAAGGAAGAGGTTTCCTGCCTTCCAGCCAAGTCATCACCCTGACCACTAATTGAGTGGTGAACGCTTATAAGACCTTCCTGTTAGTTCAGGGGTCCCTTTAACAAGGTGAGCGGTTTGACTGACAAGAGGGGGAGCACGGATTTAAGAGCACTGTGGATTTGCATGAAGCACTCTGCACCACCGTTGATACATATTGTTTTTCTATTTATGGACTTTTAAACATAGATTGAGATTTATAGCGCTGCACTATTTTTTGTATTGTATCACGTGAAAGGATTTATATATTTGCCTTTAGTGTTCAGCAGCTTTGCTTTATTTGAGGGTTTTTGCGCTGACTGTTCGTTTTTTGATTATCTAATGTATACTAGCACATTATGCCATTGCCTTGCACGTTTTTTTTTTTTAACATCCACAGTTTACAACCGCTTTAAATTAGGCACGCAGTTCCTTATTTGAAGATACCACTGAATGTCATCTTTCCCACCTGCATAGGATTCACACATATTTGCTGCATTACTGCAAGTAAATTGATACATGCATTATGTCACAAATGAATGGGCTGCTATCACACCACAACTAACCTTTTAATGCACCTGCACTTTTTTTTTACAGTGCACTACAATGTACAGGTGGCTCACATCTATGTATCTTAGTGTGCTGAAATGCAAGTCTGTTGTGGTGCTTTGGGGATGCAACAACTTTGGGTGTGCATGTGCCAACTGGTAGGCTAGGAACTTCTGCCAGTATCCTGCATGGGCATGCTCGTTTGAGTGAAAGCGCATGCCGGATTGTTGTTCGGACATGTGCAGGCACACACATCCAATTCCATAACTGGTGTCAAATGCCCTTTTTAAAGAAAGTAGTAGTGGCAGATGGCTGCTGGATGAACCTTAGTTAGTCCATGAACCCTGCTTCCATATTCCTTGATCTTAAGCTTATACAGATTTCCTGTTACTGACTTAGCCTTCCCTTGAATTTCCCTTTGTCTGATACCTGGATGTGACCTCAGCTCGTTTAAGGACTGCTCTACTGCTCAACCATGTATAACTTGGCTTGGCTCCTGACCACTCCATTATCTCCAATATTACTGACCACCCATGTATGACCTTGGTCTGGCTTCCAAGCTTGTCTCTCTCATCTACATCCTACTCAAATTATGTGTGTGACCTTGGCTTCGCCCTCGATCTCGACACTGCTACTCTTTAGTTCTTCCTTGCTGGTCCTATCTTGCATAATGTCTGACTACTTCGGGAGTCAGCATCCCGCCAGCTGCTACCTGACCTGCTCCTTTTTAGTGTTTCTCGACGATTGCTCCGAGACCCCCATATCCCAGCTAGAGAGTTACTCTGCTGACCATTTCCAGGAGCAGCTACTAGTGGACTGGACATTTGGCATCCATTCCATTTCGGGTCTTGTTCTTCTAGTCACTACCTCTATGGGTATCTGGACCAGAGCCACAAGAGAAGCCCTTTCAGTCACTTCGGCCTCTAACCAGGTACATGACAGTGGGTTTGCATTCCCATACAAGTCTATAGAAATGGAACACCCTTTTAAACAGCTCAAATGCAGGTCAGGAGGTCAACTGCAGGTCCAATGCTCCTGTCAATGAATTCTGAATGATCTCAGAAACATCTCATACTAATGTCAAACTGCTACTATCAACACAATCCCAAAACCTCTCAACACCTGCCTATAGAGGGTTGTCACAGACATAGGTATCCCCAGTTAAGGGTTTTCCCTTACCTTCTACTCTGGAAACCACTCAACATTTTTGGCTTTCCATTCACTTCCTGTCTTGGGGACAATGATCATCAGAACTAAAGTAAAATTGCCTTTACATACACTTTACTTCAAAAGTATAGATTTCATTGGTACCATCTGAGGTATAAATCTGACCTTAGGCTAATCTGAGGTATAAATCTGACCTTAAACACTAATGCCGTGTACACACGGGTGGACTTTTCGACCCGACTGATCCGACGGACCGAATCGGGTGGACAATCCGACTGTGTGTGGGCTCCATCGGACCTGCAGTGGACTCTTTCGGTCAAAAATCTGACGGACTTTAGATTTGAAGCATGTTTCAGACTCGAGTCCGGTCGAAAAATCCGCTCGTCTGTATGCTAGTTCGACGGACGAAAACCCACGCTAGGGCAGCTATTGGCTACTGGCTATCAACTTCCTTATTTTAGTCCGGCCGTACGTCATCACGTACGAATCCGTCGGACTTTGGTGTGATCATGTGTAGGCAAGTCCGTTCGTTCAAAAGTCTGTCGAAAGTCCGTCAAAAGTCCGTCAAAAATCCGCCGAAAGTCCGTTGAAAGTCCATCGGACCAGTCTGGTCGAAAAGTCCGCCCGTGTGTACGCGGCATTAGGCTATGATCTGTTAGATCAACTGCATTTAAATATAGCTATATAGTATGAGTGGGAATCTTATGACTGAATTTAATCTGCATTGATCTGGTAGGCCCTCATACTGCAAAGTAGTTGGTAAATTTTGTTGATTTCATGATCTGACAAACCAACATTTGGCTGGGAATAGCCAGCTTCACAATACTCATAAACATGAGATAACAGCCATTTGATTCACCCATTTTTCTGTCATACTTGGTGATAATACCACCCCCAACCATCAGCTACTTGCCTTTTTCCCTGTACTTTAAATACACAAGAATGTTCACTTGATCTGTTTAGGAGCATACAGACAGGAGAGCCTTAGTGCATCATCAAATTTATGGACATAATATGCCCACCATCTTCCTTGGAAGGCTTAGGCATTGATTTACTAAAACTGGAGAGTGCAAAATCTGGTGTAGCTCTGCATGGAAACCAATTAGCTCCCAGTTTTTTTTTGTCAAAGCTTAATTGAACAAGCTGAAGGTAAAAGTTGATTGGCTACCATGCACAGCTCCACCAGATTTTGCACTCTCCAGTTTTAATAAATCAACCCCATAGTTTTGCAGTAAACCACACATAAATGAGTTATTGCTTTGTTGTCTAAGAAATGGAAAGGATAGAGTTAAGATAGGAATCCAAAGAGGTGGCGTTATATAACTGGATGTTATTTATGTACATAACTCTTGCCACTCTAAGCTCCACCTCATCCAATAGGACTCACCTTTTTTCTGTACAGCGTACAGTCAAAGGATCATTCCACTGCCTTGTCCATTTGCCTATTTATATTCAGTAACACAGTTACGCACTGTCCATGATATTTGTTTTCTATTTACATGAATAGTTACATTTTCAGGACAAGCTTTCAGGGCATACCCCTTCTAAGACAGAGGTCTCGTACTATGGCCCAGGGGCCAGATGTGGCCCTCTACTTGCTTTTATCTGGCCCTCAAGGCACTATTACATCCACTGATACCAATAATGAGGCATAATTCCCCCACTGACACCAATGAACGGGCACAATTTCTCCCAACGACACCAAGAATGGGACACAATGAGGGGGCACAATTTCTTCCAATGACACCAATGATGGGACACAAGTTCTCCTAAAGACACCAATGAAGGGGCACAATTCCTCCCACCGACACCAAAAATAGGACACAATTTCTCCCAATGACACCAACATTGGCATCCAATAACTCCAATGATGGGCACAATTCCTCCCAGTGACACCAAAGATGTGATATTGCAACCCCCTGTGAGTTTTCAATGCACACAGACGTTAGGACCTTTTTTACTTCCAATGGCCACAGTCTGGCCCTCCTAAAATCTGAAGGACAGTAAACTGGCCCTTTGTTTAGAAGGTTTGGAGACCCCTGTTCTAAGATATAGACAGTACTGATACAGGTTTAGCAAATTGTTAAGGAGAATCTGCAAGACAACAATCTTCCCTTCTAATTACCATTGCTAAAACCTTGTGTTTTAGTACTGCTTGGACCTTCGAAGAAGGGGGTAAACTCTGAAAGCTTGTCCTGAAAATGTAACTGCTAGTGGGAATAAAAGAAGTGTCATGAACATTACTCAACTTTTGTTATTGCAATAGTGCAATAATGTGGCTACAATTTAATAATTTCAGGAGGCTTTTAGCCTGATACCCTCGGACGAAGTTGGAAGTGACGAAACGTGTCAGAGTGGGACTGTATGGCAACTGGAAGTGACGCCATGCGCACGTGGTTTGACTGGCGAGATTGGTGAGATTTGTCTGCTGGCTGTACTATATTTATATTTAATATAAATTTATTTATTTATATATATTTATACAATATTTTGAAGGGCAACATTTTTAAAGCTTATTTTTCTGAGTGTTTTTATGCTTGGGTTTAAATAAACTAGTTTAAACGGGATTATGCAATGTGAGACACTTTTTTCTCCTGAGTCTTAGTCATGTATGGAGCTTATGGGGAGCTGACTGAATGTCCTTAAAGGAGCAGAATTGCATGAAAAGGAAATCTTATGAATGTCTTTTTATCAATCAGTAAAATGAGAGGCAATAACTTCTGGTGAGTGGTGTCACACTTTTTTCACCATGGTAGAGCAGTAAAAATAGTGCACAAGTATTTGAATAGGAATACTTGAGTGTTTAAGTCTATGAAGATATAACAGATTGATTTGTGCATGCATTTATGAACTTTATATGTATTCTATGGACTTCACTATTATAGACACAGCGATTTTGGGTGTTTTATTGCATGTTTTATGTAAGATATATTAAGTTTAGTTGCGCTACCAGAGAGAACACTTAACTGTTATATTCTCTTTTTTTTTTCTTCTTTTTTTTTTTTTTTTAGGCTTTTAGCTTAGTACATTAAAAGTTAAGGTAACATTTCTTACTACTTGTTGATTTTGTTTAAAAATTGGACCATAAAAATTACATTTAGATCGGTTACACTCTGCAATAAGGAATCCTACCCTGTTTTCATACAGGTGGCATGCAGTCTTGAAAGCAACAGGAATTCTGTAGTATACTGAAGTTGTTTTTTAAATACCATTTCAGATTATTTTCAATGAAGTTGGACAATTCAGCATTTAAAGTGGTTGTAAGGTAAAAGGTGTCGATGGCCTTTGCTATTTTTCTGAGAAATAGTAAATAAAAGAATTTTTTTTTTTCCTCTGCCACAAATGCAGGGATTATACATGCAGTAGTCCCCACAGTATAAACCTCAATTCCATTAAAAATAATTGATTTTTAAAAGGTCAGTCTCTCCAAAGCTGATATTTTAGCTACAGGTGGGCGCTGATGTTGTTTAGAAAGTTCCCGAAACTTTTCCAACCCACTATAGAGCCTCACTACTTATTGATTTAAAAAAGGAAATTAATCCAACAAGGCACAGCTTTCTGATTTCAGCCAGTATTCAGGGACATTTTGTGAAGCATTTTTTAGGCCCCTTTCACACGGTCGGACCGTTCAGGTCCGCCTGTCAGTTTTGACGGCGGACCTGAACGGGCGCTCCATGTTGGCCTATGGAGCGACGGATGTCAGCGGAGACATATCCGCTGACATCCGACCCGGTCTGATCCGCAAAAAGCAGACGGATGGCCCTACGTCCAGATCCGTCGCTGGCGGATCGGATCGGGTGAGATCTGATGAAAACGGACATGCTGTCCGTTTTCATCCGATCCCTCCATAGAAACCAGCGGCGCCTGACAAGCCCCTCCCCGCTCAGTGAGCAGAGAGGGACCTGTCATCCGCCGGCTCAGCGGAGATCAACGGACTGATCTCCCGCTGAGCCGGTGGACTGAGGCGGGCTCCGTGGAAATGGAGTCCTGCTCGTGTGAATGAGGGCTTAAAGATAAGGAATGCAGTGTTTGGATTTTATGACATAGTTTAACCACTTCAGCCCCGAATTTACCCTCTTCCTGATCAGAGCACTTTTTGCGATTCAGCACTGCGTCGCTTTAACTGACAATTGCGCGGTCGTGCAATGTGGCTCCCAAACAAAATTGACGTCCTTTTTTCCCACAATTAGAGCTTTCTTTTGGTGGTATTTGATCACCCCTGCGCTTTTTATTTTTTGCGCTATAAACAAAAAAAGAGCGCCAATTTTGAAAAAAACACATTATTTTTTACTTTTTGCTATAATAAATATCCCCCAAAAATATATAAAAAAAACTATTTTTTTCCTCAGTTTAGGCCGATACGTATTCTTCTACATATGTTTGGTAAAAAAAAATCGCAATAAGCGATTATTGATCGGTTTGCGCAAAAGTTATAGTGTTTACAAAATGGTGGCGATCAGCGATTTTTTTTGTGACTGCGACATTATTGCGGACATGTCGGACATTTTTGACACATTTTTGGGACCATTGTCATTTATACCGCAATCAGTGCTATACAAATGCACTGATTCCTGTGTAAATTACACTGGCAGTGAATGGGGTTAACCACTAGGTGGCAGTGTAGGGGTTAAGTGTGTCCTAGGGGCGTGTTTCTAACTGAGGGGCATGGCTGTGTGTGACACGTGACTGATCTCTGCTCCGATGACAGGGAGCAGAGATCAGTGACACTGTCACTAGGCAGAACGGGGAGATGCTTGTTTACATTAGCATCTCCCCGTCCTTCCTCCCCGTGAGGCGATCGCGGGTATCCCCGCTGCCATCGAGTCCGCGGGACCCGCGACCCAACTCACGGAGCTTGCCGCGGGCCGCCCGCTGGCCGCCTCTTAAAGGGGAACGTACAGGTACGTGATTTTGCCTGTACGAGCCCTTTTGCCGCAGTATATCCGCGTGAGGCGGTCGGCAAGCGGATAAACTTGCATTTGCTGTTGCTTTTGCCATGCAAAATCGATTGTATCTCAAATGCATCCCAAACTGATTTCATATGGACCTGCTACTGACTTCAAAAGCAAGCCATTGTTCGGGTTTGTTCTGTACTTTCCTTACTCTTTACTTGCTTCTCTGTTGGAAGCCCATGTACATTAGTCATCGGGTTTCAGTTTTGACCATGCAATAAAAGACAATCCAACATTACAGAGAGAGAGTTTGCCTTGTCTCTCTGTGCTTGTGCAAGTTTCCTCCTGGTACTCCAGATTAATCCCACACCCCAAAGACTTGCTAGCAGGTTAACTGGCCCTACTATGTGTATGTATGCATGTGAAATGGGGACCTTAGATTGTAAGCGCCTTGAGGACAGGGAATGATCTGCAGTATACAAAAAGCATTGCATAAATTGTGTGCACCATATAAATAAACAGTAAAGTGTGCAAATCAGAAAAGTTGAAGAAGTGGTTAAAGTGGTTGTAAAGCCTAAACATTTTTTACCTTAATGCATTCCTTGCATTAAAGCTGAGGTCCACCCTAAAAAACATGTATACATTAACATTTTCTTTGAAATAAATTAAGCATAGAAAAAAAAAATTTTACTTACCAGAAACCCCTGTTGCTATGCAGTCTTCCTAATCTGCCTATTCCTATTCCGCGGAGCTGTTCAATTACTTCCTCCTCTTCGGCGAGCTGCCCCGTTGTCTTCTGGGACCTGTGTGTGTCCCAGAAGATGACAGGGCCATTCACAAAGTGCCGCGCGACTTGCGCATGCGCAGTAGGAAACGGGCAGTGAAGCCGCAAGGCTCCACTGCCTGTTTCCCTTAGTTAGGATGGCGGCACCGGCACCCAAACCGATGGACGGATCGGCCTCGGGGGGGGGGGGGGGGGCGGCATTGCGGGCTCGCTGGACAGGTAAGTGCCCTTATTAAAAGTCAGCAGCTACAGTGTCTGTAGTTGCTGACTTTAAAAAAAAATAAAAAATGGCTGGAACAAGGTAAGGTAAAAAATGTTTGGATGTCAGCATCCCCCCTCACCCCCCTTCTATCTACTTGAGCCCTCATTCGATCCAGCGGCATGCACCTCTGCAGCTCTTCTTTCCCCTCACTTCTGGGTCTCGCTGGCCTTGCTGGGGCACCAGGAGCCATTAGTTTCCAGTGCTGTCAATCAAAACCAGTGACAAAGGAGTGAGGGGGTGGGGCAGAGTCCAGTTGTCTGTGTCAATAGACGCAGCAGTGGGGCTCGGGTGCGAGCGCACACGAGTGTCCCCATGGGAAGCAGCTTCCCATGGGGTCAGTGGACAGAGGGGAGGGGCCAGGAGCGCCGGCAGGGGACCCGAAAAGAGGAGGTTTGCGGCTGCTCTGTGCAATTCCAGAGCAGGTAAGTATAGAGATGTTTGTTGTTTTATTTATTTTTTTATTTACCTTTACAATCACTTTAATTTTGAATACATGTTCTAGATCAGTTATTTAAAGCAACAAAGGGGTTTATTTGCTAAAGCTGGAGAGTGCAAAGTCAAGTTCACTTCTGCATAGAAACCAATCAGTTCCCAGATTTTATTGCCAAAGCCTAATTGAACAAACTGAGGTTAGAAGGTGATTGGTTTCTATGCAGATGTGAACCTGATTTTGCACTCTCCAGCTTAACCACTAGCCAACCAGCCGCCGTCATTATACTGCGGCAGGTAGGCTCTCTCCCGCAAATCACTGTAGCTGTACGTCGGCCCTTTAAACAGCTATTGCAGGCGGGGGACCCGATGCTTGTGGCTGGCGCTCATGAGAGCCAGAACGGGTATTTGTGTGTGTGTGTGTGTGTGTGTAAACACACAAATCCCTGTTCTGTCAGGAGAGACAGATCGCCTGTTCCTACAAAGTAGGAACAGCGATATGTCTCCTCCTATAGTCAGTCCCATCCCCCCACAGTAAGAAACACAAACGAGGGAACACATTTAACCCCTCGATTGCCCCTAGTGTTAACCACTTTCCTGCCAGTGACCTTTACACAGTAATAAGTGCATTTTTATAGCACTGATCGCTGTATAAATGTCAATAGTCCCAAAAATGTGTCAAAAGTGTCTAATCTGTCCGCCGCAATGTCGCAGTTCCGATAAAAATCTCAGATTGCCACCATTACTAGTAAAAAAAAAAAAAAATCATAAAAATGCCATAAATCTATCCCCTATTTTGACGTTATAACTTTTGAGCAAACCAATCAATATTTGCTTATTGCGATTTTTTACCAAAAATATGTAGAAGAATATATATCGGCCTAAACTGATGAAGACATTTTTTTTTTAAATCCGGTGATATTTATTATAGCAAAAACTACAATTTTTTTTTTTTTTAATCAAAATTTTCGCTCTTTTTTTGTTTATAGCGCAAAAAATGAAAACCGCAGAGGTGATCCAATTCCACCAAAAGAAAGCTTTATTTGTTGGGTACCATGTTGCACGACTGCACAATTGTCAGTTAAAGCGACGCAGTGCTGTATCGCAAAAAATGAATTGGTCATTACGAAGGCAAATCTTTCTGGGGCTGAAGCGGTTAAAAATAAACTCCAAAGTGTCAGCATGATAGCCAGAAAACTAGTAATTTCAGAAGGACAGAGAATGAAGGTCTCTGTTTTCGCTAGTATATCTACTATATTTATACAACAAACGTCTTCCTATAGAAAAGATGATTCTGGGATCACATTCCTGAACAGTATACCTGAATATATATATATATATATATATATATATATATATATATATATATATACAGTGGGGACAGAAAGTTTTCAGAACCCTTAAATTTTACTCTCTTTGTTATATTGCAGCCATTTGCTAAAATCATTTAAGTTCATTTTTTTTCCTCATTAATGTACACACAGCACCCCATATTGACAGAAAAACACATAATTGTTGACATTTTTGCAGATTTATTAAAAAAGAAGAACTGAAATATCACATGGTCTTAAGTATTCAGACCCTTTGCTCAGTATTTAGTAGAAGCATCCTTTTGATCTAATACAGCCATGAGTCTTTTTGGGAAAGATGCAACAAGTTTTTCACACCTGGATTTGGGGATCCTCTGCCATTCCTCCTTGCAGATCCTCTCCAGTTCTGTCAGGTTGGATGGTAAACGTTGGTGGACAGCCATTTTTAGGTCTCTCCAGAGATGCTCAATTGGGTTTAAGTCAGGGCTCTGGCTGGGTCATTCAAGAACAGTCACGGAGTTGTTGTGAAGCCACTCCTTCGTTATTTTAGCTGTGTGCTTTGGGTCATTGTCTTGTTGGAAGGCAAACCATCGGCCCAGTCTGAGGTCCTTAGCACTCTGGAGAAGGTTTTCGTCCAGGATATCCCTGCACTTGGCCGCATTCATCTTTCCCTCAATTGCAACCAATCGTCCTGTTCCTGCAGCTGAAAAACACCCCCACAGCATGACGCTGCCACCACCATGCTTCACTGTTGGGACTGTATTGGACAGGTGATGAGCCGTGCCTGGTTTTCTCCACACATGCCACTTAGAATTAAGGCCAAAAACTTCTATCTTGGTCTCATCAGACCAGAGAATCTTATTTCTCACCATCTTGGAGTCCTTCAGGTGTTTTTTAGCAAACGCCATGCAGGCTTTCATGTGTCTTGCACTGAGGAGAGGCTTCCATTGGGCCACTCTGCCATAAAGCCCCGACTGGTGGAGGGCTGCAGTGATGGTTGACTTTCTACAACTTTCTCCCATCTCCTGACTGCATCTCTGGAGCTCAGCCACAGTGATCTTTGGGTTCTTCTTTACCTCTCTCACCAAGGCTCTTCTCCCCCGATAGCTCGGTTTGGCCGGATGGCCAGCTCTAGGAAGGGTTCTGGTCATCCCAAACATCTTCCATTTAAGGATTATGGAGGCTACTGTGCTCTTAGGAACCTTAAGTGCAGCAGAAATTTTTTGTAACCTTGGCCAGATCTGTGCCTTGCCACAATTCTGTCTCTGGGCTCTTCAGGCAGTTCCTTTGACCTCATGATTCTCATTTGCTCTGACATGCACTGTGAGCTGTAAGGTCTTATATAGACAGGTGTGTGGCTTTCCTAATCAAGTCCAATCACTATAATCAAACACAGCTGGACTCAAATGAAGGTGCAGAACCATCTCAAGGATGATCAGAAGAAATGGACAGCACCTGAATTAAATATATGAGTGTCACAGCAAAGGGTCTGAATACTTAGGACCATGTGATATTTCAGTTTTTCTTTTTTAATAAATCTGCAAAAATGTCAATAATTCTGTGTTTTTCTGTCAATATGGGGTGCTGTGTGTACATTAATGAGGAAAAAAATGAACTTAAATGATTTTAGCAAATGGCTGCAATATAACAAAGAGTGAAAAATGTAAGGGGGTCTGAATACTTTCTGTCCCCACTGTATATATACATATATATTTATATATGTTTTTTTTTAATTATTATTAGCAACCTGCTCCCAAAAAAATGTGCTTGGAAATACAGCTGTAGATGGATTTTTAAATCTTTTTAAACAATGTGATATTGCTTGCAAAAAATTTTTTAACTTAAAAAACTTTAACTTTAAAAAAAAGCACATGGAAAAAGTCCCTTACTGTGAGAGAGGTAAAAATGTGGAGTAGTCTTACAATGGAACCAGTTCTAGACAACTGTAGATTGTTTCAAAAAAGGGTTTCTAATACTTACAAGGGCTTGGACTTAGAAGGCTACGTTATCTAATTGCCTTAAGGGATTGGGAAGGAATGGTTTATCTTCTAGAGCAAACTTGTCCATGATTTGAGGGTTTTTGAATATGGAGGTTTAGACATTGGAAAATGTAAGGTGTTATTAGTTGAACTCAATGGGCATGTTTCTTTTTTTTGAACAAATTTGCTTTGAATGAAAATTCCAATACGCACTATTAACATCTATATTGGTTACCTATAATTTTTACAGTGCTTAAATCTTTTTAAACATTGTGATTTTGCTTGCAAAAGACACAAGAAAACTTTTTTTTGACTGGAGAAAAAAAAAGCACATGGAAAAAAGTCCTTTAGTGTGAGAGAGGTAAAAATGTGGAATAGTCTTTCAATGGGACAAGTTCTAGACATCTGTAGATTGTTTAAAAAAGGGCTTCTAATACCTACAAGGGGTGGCATCATAGAGGGTTGAGTAAATAAGTTGCTTTAAGGGATTGGTTTATCTTCTAGAGCAGTGGTCACCAGACTGCGGCCCTGGGGGCAGATATGGCCCTTTACTTGCCTTTATCCAGCCCTTAGGGCACTGTTCCTCTTAATGATATGTGATAATACTGCCAATGACCCCAATGAATCGGCACTATTCCTCTCACTGACACCAACGATTAGGCATTATTCCGCTCACTGATGCCAGCGATGGGGTACTACTCCTCCCACTGACACCAATGATGAAGCACTACTCCTCACAATGATACCAATGATGAGGCACTATTTCTCCCAGTGACAACAACAATGGGGCACTATTCCTCTCACTGAAAGCAACATCTGGCCCCCCTAAAGTCTGAAGGACAGTAAACTGGCTCTTTGTTCAGAAAGTTTGGAGACCCCTGTTCTAGAGCAAACTTGACCATGATTCAAGGTTTTTTTTACTTTCCTCTGGATGATAAGGAAGTTTAGAGATTAGACCATGTTAGCTGTTATTATTTGAACCCAGTCAACATGTATCTTGTTTTCAACAAATTTGCTTAGAAAATAAATTCCAATAAGCACTATAAACATCTATATTGGTTACCCTTAATAGCCTTAATGTAACATGCTTAGTTCCAAGGTTAGTATAAGACTTACAGGACAAGAAGACTTTAAATGCGGGTTGTGGGTTAACATGTTTTAGCCAAAATTATAACTGATATTTCTGTTACTTTTTTAAACACCTCTATGTGGCATCTATTAGAGACAGTTTTAATGATCCTCAGATTGCTGAAAGAAATAATTAGGCATATCAGTCACTTACATCGTAGCCACCTGGCTCCAGCATCGGTATCCTTCTCTATAATCGTTCTCCTCTGAGTGTAGCTCCCAAATATGTACCAGAGCATCCAGACCAACTGGATGAGCATTAATGTTATCAGATAGGAGAGGAGATCTCTGTCTGTTATCCCAACAGCATGAATGGCCCATGCGAACATCAGCAACAGCCCGGCTAGGAAGATATTGAAGCCATACTGGCTGCTGAGGATCTCTGCGTTCTTCTGTGGATAGTTATGAATCAAATTAAAGTGTAATTTCTTCCCCTCCACCTTCTGGGCTTGATCTGAGGAGGACAATGTGTCTAATCTCTGCTCTTCGGCCATCCTTTTCTTTTCTGCAATGCAAGAAGGCAAACAGCTAGAAACACCAGGAAAGACTATTAAGATGAAGTAAACCCTCCATTGGATAAAAACAGAGCCTGTCATTTATTTTCTCCTTCTGAAAATGCTAATTTCCTGGAGAAGTCCCTATCTGTATATTTGTTTCAGATCAGTCATTTAAAGTATTAAAGAATGTGGCAGTATAATAACCAGGCAACAAGTATTTTCAGAAGGACAGCTCAGCAATGGCAGACGATGTTTTCTAATACAACAGGTTTCTAATAAAAAGCCATTTGAGCCAAAAGTTCAGTTTTGATTATGAGTAGATGCTAGTGGCCTGCATAGTTTAAATACTACTTAAGTCTACTTAAGACTACTAAATCTCTTGTTAAAATCCCCTGCCCTGCCCTAAATCTTACTCATCCTGCTTCATTTTACATAAAAATAAATGAAAAAGTAGGGCTTCCTCCACAATTTCCACTGCAGGTGAGCAGACATGGTAACTCATGTTGGGCTGCCATGAAAAGTAATAGTAATTTTGCTTTTGCTTATATCAGTCCTTCAGCATCTACCCAAAAATAAAACATTTGTTTTGGGTGAACTGATCCTTTAAATATTTAATTTTAAAACGTATTTGATAACATGCAAATGGCCAAAGAATGTGGCATTTTCTATAATAACAAACCAGAGATCAGCTTTTAGAAGTGCTATAGTTGAGTTAATGAATGCTATTTTTGATTGGTTTTTGTAAGCGGCAATAAATAACTTTTTTTGTACTTATTAAACTACAAAGGATAAATCAAGTATAACGTAATTATTAGATTGTGCCAGGAAAGTTAAAACTTAGGCTTTAAAACTTATTTTTTGCAACCAGATGTACATTTCCTTATAGTAATTATTTAATGCAAATTTCAGGTGAATTTAATGCAACAACATAATGCAAAATTTACAGTGGATGCCACTACGTTGAATAATTACCGTCTGTGTGCAGAATGGTGCTGAAGCTTAGTATAAAACTTTCTGCCACAGTGTAAGACACTTAAATGTAAGGCATTAAAACCCTGTTCTTCCCCTACTGATTACTGATTATTGGTGTCAAAAAATATAAAAAGGACATTTAAATTTTTGCCTTGTCTCATTAATAATTCTTTCTTTGCGCAGATGGACAAGGCACACTTTACAAAATTAAAAAAAAAGAAATAACAAAACAAAGAAAATTCTATAGAAAGGGTTCATACTTAATAAAGAGTTTACAATCTAGTCAAATAATATTTTGTAAATATTTAGATTTTTAAGATTGAAGATTGAACTACTATACCCTAAAAACAGGCAGGAGAAAAAAAAAAAAAAAAAAGCTTAAAGTTTCTCATTTGGTGTTTTGGAAACTTCTACCGGCTATCAAAGCACGGTCAGTCGTGAGATCCGTCAAATCTTGCAAGAGTTGTAATTTAATCTATTAATTATTGCTAATCTATTGTTTTGGGTTGGTTAGTTCACATACAGAGCTTTCATTCATCACAAGAAAAGGTCCGCAAGTTATTAAAATCTTTGGCATCAGGGTTGTAAAAATTGATGTATACCTTAAGCATTTTTTAAAGATTTTTAAAAAGTGGAAGGCAGTTAAGAATACAAACAGGTAAAAAGTAATGAATACGTCTTACCACATCTATTAGTTCTTCAACAATGACTTCTCTCAGTGCAGAAGGAAGCTCAAGGACTGAGTCTAATTTTCTCAAATGGGATATTTTGTCCCAGGCTAAAGCTTTGATTCTTCTTATAGGGATGGTTTTGCTGTAGACGTCAGAAGGATCCAGCCTGCAGGCAGATAGAATTTCACCTGTCACACCTTAGTGCAGCATAGACAGCAGAGGTAGTCCTCTATCCCTCCCTCTCAGCTGGACCTGACATTGTGCAGACCTCCTCACTGTCACATAGGGCACAGATGTAGCACAAGGGGAGATGCACAGAGGGTATGAATAAGTCCATCAAAGCAATGCTGTCACATGCATTACAAAATCATAGTGTCATAGAGCAGAGAGTAGGACCCACATTTAGGGCTCATGCACAGTGTAATAAACTTTGGATATCTAAAATGGCAGAAAGATCCTGCGTAGAAAAAACGCATGTAAGGCTACATTCACAGGGGGAATGGAACGCGGATAGATTGCTGCGTTAAGAAGCGGATGCAGCAACATTCTCTGCTGTTGCCGCATACAAACTTGCTGACTAGCTTCAGCCAGTTTGTGTGCATCCAAAACTCTGCAGGAGCACCAACCCTAGATGCACGCAAGGTCAGTAGGAGACTCCATTTGCATGTAACCATTCGTACGAACAGTTGCATGCAAACAGCAGCCGCACCTTCTACAAAGTTGGGTTGATTTACTAAAAGCAAATAGGCTGTTCACTTTGGAATGGCTGTTACACTTTGCAAGGGAATTTGGGGGGAGGGAGCATGTGATCAGCACAGGGCCAATCAGCACTGTCCAGACAGAGGGTCAGCGGTCATGCAGCCTCAGAGGACAGTCAGAGGAGAATGAAAACTCCTCCTACAAGCTTTAACCAGTGCTCGACTGGGCACTGATAGAAGTCACAAGACTGCTATATACTGCTGATGAGAAAGGGTATCTAGTAGTTTATATTTACTAAAATAATTGCATTTCCATGTTCTGTGTACTGTGGGAGACCAGATATAGTGAACGCAGGGTCCTGGGTTTAGTAACACTTTAATGTGTTAGAGTTTCACATTGCAAATGATACCCAATCACATTCAAGGAAAATTAAAAAAACTGCATTTTTGTTTGCACGTGATTGGATGATGGGAGTCAGCAGAGCTTCACCTCACTCATTAAGCTCACTAAGCTCTGGGACAAATCCCCTTATCAAGTACAACTTCCCGCTGTTATTTGTTCATGTAAATGTATCCCAAAGGTTCATAAAGTATTTCTGTTCACACGCGTTTAGACCTGTAAATGTCTGTAAAGTGTTCACATCCGAAAAATTATCCATCCACCTCAGTTTTCAATTCCAGAACATATGGATGTATACGTTTACACACATACATGCATAACTTATGGGAAAATACTGACCACAGATGCATCATTTAGCATTTTCTACTAAGTTTTTTTTGCAGCTGAGAATAGCATAAGATAAGCTATTTAAGAGGTAACACCTCCGGCTTTCGTGTTATGATTAAGCACGACTTTGTGTGAATCACGTCAACAGCAGCTACTTTGTGTTCTCTTATGTGCTGCCTGCCTTTGAAGATTGTACAAAGTGATGTAACTGGGTGACCATGCCCTTGCCTATATAAGAACTGTCAAAGCGAAGAGAAAGCAGATGTGGGAGGCCTCCCATGGGGGCGGACCATTTTAATTTTTTGCTATTTTACGCGTCTGTTGGGCGGCGTGATTGACGATGGATCTACATCGTGGAACTTTTTTTTTTTTTTTCTTTTTTAATAAAGGATTTGTCAAAAACTGTCTCTTGTGGTTTTTACTTTTTTTTAACACTTTTTTGGTGAATGGGTAGGGGTATGATGTATGGTTTTTGTTTTAATTTTGGCATGGAGTTTCCCTATGGATTTTGGGGGGGGACCCTATTCCGTGTTTTTGTTTTTCTTAATTCTGTCATAGGGTTTCCCTTAACTACTTCAATAAACTGTATTATATACTCTGCACTGTATTATATACTCTGCACTGCACTATATACACTACACTGACTGCACTGTATTATATACACTGACTGCACTGTATGATATATTCTACACTGACTGCACCATATTATATACACTACAATGCCTGCATTATATTATATACTCTACACTGCCTGCACTGTATTACATACACTACACTGCCTGCACTGTATTACATACACTACACTGCCTGCACTGTATTACATACACTACACTGCCTGCACTGTATTATATACTCTACACTGCCTGCACTGTATTATATGCACTACACTGCCTGCACTGCATTATATGCACTACACTGCCTGCACTGCATTATATGCACTACACTGCCTCACTGTATTATATATATTCTACACTGCCTCACTGTATTATATATATTCTACACTGCCTCGCTGTATTATATATATTCTACACTGCCTCACTGTATTATATATATTCTACACTGCCTGCACTGTATTATATAGTCTACACTGACTGCACTGTATTATATACACTATACTGCCTCACTGTATTATATATATTACACTGCCTGCACTGTATTATAAACACTACACTGACTGAACGCTCAATCCACTAACTAATCTGCCTAATCTAACTCCACTAAAACACACTACATACGGCCACCGTGTAAGCAGCCTCATATACGGGTGGCACAGTGGTGTAGTAGATAGCACTTCCGCCTAGCAGTAAGAAGGGTTGCTGGTTTGAATCCCAACCACAACACTACCTGCCTGGAGTTTGCATGTTCTCCCTGTGCCTGCGTGGGTTTCCTCCGGTACTCCGGTTTCCTCCCACACTCCAAAGAAATGCTGGTAGGGTAATTGGATCCTGTTTAAATTGTTCCTAATATGTATGAATGTCAGTTAGGGATCTTGGAGTGTAAGCTCCTTGAGGGTAGGGACTGATGTGAATGTACAATGTATATGTAAAGCGCTGTGTAAATTGACAGCACTATATAAGTGCCTGAAATAAATTAAATAAATAAAAAATAGCGTTGGACGTGAACTTAGCCCCTGAGCCATGATTGGCCATAGGCACCCTGTGCTGTGATTGGCCAAAGTATACAGGTCAGGTGCATGCTTTGGCCAGTCAGCAGCCATCAATGCACTGCGATCTCACAGTGTATTATGAGGCAAATGTCCCGCGAGCACCAATATGTTCGTTTGTTCTACGAACAAACACCCGACGTTCGAGTTGAACTTGCGTTCGACTCGAACATCAGGCCTGTCTCTATTTAGGACAGACTTGAAAGGGTTAAACCCTCTGCCATGTCTTCATTGTTCTCTCCATTCCTGTTAGAGTGGTACCCTTCCTTTTTGCCCCAGTAATACTGTGTTATGCATTTCTTTGAATTACTGCATCAGGAGCATCCTGATTGGAATTCTCCCGATGAAGTAATTTAATAAAATGCATAGAGCAAGGTTAAAGTGATAATAAATAATAACAAACATTTTATACTTACCTGCTCTGTACAGTGGTTTTGCACAGAGCAGCTCCGATCCTCCTCTTCTGGGGTCCCTCGCCAGCACTTCTGGATCCTCCCCCTGCTGAGTGCCCCCATAGCAGGCCAATTTCTATAGGGGCACTTGTGCATGTTCGCACCTGAGTCCTGCTCTGTGTGTTCTTTTTAAACCAATGAGGAGGCAGAGAGCCAATACAGAAGCCTTTCTTGTGCACATTGCTGGATCGGGATTGGGCTCAGGTAAGTATTAGGGGGGACTGAGCGAGCACCTGCATAGTGAAGGATTATTATCTTCATGCATAGAATTTACAAACACTTCAAGCAGGTGACATCATTGTGCTGGTTCATACGGAGTGTAGTGATGAGCCCAGAAACTCAAAATGCCTAGAGCTATCATTTTGTGGTGGGACCCTATGCAGATGATACCTTTCTTTACTTGCATGCTGCTTATGGTGCTTGGTACACTTGTGTAATATAAGCAGAACTATGTTGTTGTTTTTGTTTTGTTTTTTAATAAAGTAGTATTAAACTATTGGATTGCATTTTATGTTTTTATTTTTAAAACATTGTGAGAATTTATAAAAATGGCATTGGAATGGTGAAAATTAGATCCTTTAGGAAATAATTGGGTATTCCTATCTGGATGTTTTTTCCTATGAGAGGTCTGGTGACAATGGTAAAAATACGCATCCAACTTTTATAATTTGAGGTTTATACCCGTGCCGTTCCTTCAGAACCTTGTGCCGTGGGAGTGACGTCATTGTGGCTTGGCCATTCAAGTGGTTGCAGCCCGTGAACCCGCAAGGAAGACCGGGTGAAGATGGAAGCCCCTGCAGAGGTGACAGCACGCCGCTGGAGGGCTTTGTTCAAGATAAGTTTTTCAGAATGTGCTAGTATGCAATGCATACTAGCACATTATGCCTTTACCTTGCAGGGTTTTTTGTTTTTTTTTAAACCTTTACTACCGCTTTAAAGGTGGAGGATCCATTTTCAAGGACATTCTTTAACAGTAGAACATTTTGTTAATGGTTTTTTAAAGTACAATGTACCATAAAATGTCAAAAGTAATGCCACAGTTCAAGTAGCATAGATAAACACAATATATATATAGAAATGCATAGTCCGGATAATCCTTACAAAAATATAATCCAGAGACAGAATATTAGGGGAAAAAAAGTGGCAGTATATAAGGTTTTCAAGTTTCATGAAAGAAAAGGAGGGGGAGGGAGATGGGCGGAGCCTAGCAGAGCAGACATGCATTGTTAGAGCTCTGCACCGCTGAGGAGAGAAGAGAAGGACAAAGCGGAGCCTGCAGACTCAAAAGGTATCCATTTGAACCTTTTTGCCCCAGGGAACAAACTGTGAAAGTTTGGGCAGGAAATATGGTACTGGGAGGAAGCCGTGGCAGAAATAAAAATCACCTCACAAAGAGCTCACAGGCACTCACTGCAACTAAAGCAGCTCCAGTCACCTCACAAGATACAGCATCAGGGTGCTCTCACAGACAGAAAATGTCACAGCAAGACTCTCCATTTGAGTCAGATACAGAACAAATCCTCTCACAAACTTCTCCACAAGCCTCCTCAGCATCCCCAGTAATATTATTACAATTTGAAAAGATGCTTCATAAGGCTTTAAAACAAACCTCAGACCAAATAACAAAAAGCCTAACCAAAGAAATAAGAGAGCTGGGAAACCGCACCGCAGCCTTAGAAATAAAAATGGATGAAATTGAAATTACAACCCAAGTAAATATAACAGAATTGGAACAATTAAAAGAAGAGAATTTAATACTTCAAACTAAGCTCGAAGATTACGAAAATAGAGCCAGACGTTCAAACTTGCGCATAAGGGGAATACCTGAAACTGTGACAGACCTGCAATCTACTATTACTGCTCTATTACAAGAACTAAAGCCAGATATCCCTATTGAACGTTTAGAACTGGACAGAGTACACAGAGCCCTCACAGCCAAAAAGAAAGATGGACCCCCACGTGATATAATCACAAAATTTCATTATTACAGAACGAAAGAACAAATACTAATTGCTGCAAGAGAAAAAAAGGAACTTAATTTTCAAGGACACAATTATCAAATTTTTGCTGACCTATCCCAACTTACTATTACTAAAAGATGATCCATGAAACCCCAACTAATGGAACTGCAACGCCACAACATTATGTATCAATGGGGCTTCCCCTTTTCAGTCAGATTTAACTACCAAGGTACAATTTACAGAAGCAGATCAGCAGATGAACTACAACAAACCTTTTTAAAATTAAATCTGACAGAACCCACAAGCAGCAACTCTCCCACACGCAGAAGAATGACATCATCTTCACCTTCAGGCAGCACTCAGAAAATTTCAGAACAAAATGGGAATCATCATTCTCACAAAAGAGGCCGTTTTGCCACATTATCCATGGACCAAGAAGATTCAATGGACTGACATCCTAATTCCTGATATCTCTTCATTTATTATACTAAGAGATGGTTCTCTATAAAAAAAAACTGTATTTATAACTGAATGTAACTGCATTCTGAGAGTCACACACTGTGTGGGATCTTGTTACATTCCAGTTATATTTCTTATTACTTCTGATTCATATAGCCTTAGAATATATAAGTGAAATAAGGAAATTCTTGTTCAGTTATATATTATCAGGTAATAACAATAGATTTATTACTTTTTAGGACAAATATGTTCAATAATCCAGAAGTAATGGAAGCTTTTTCTTTCTTTTCTTAAAACAAATATATTATTACCTAACTAGTTCCTAGAATTATGTTTTTGTTTATTCTAATCTGAAGCAATACAACCTCAATTTTATGAGTTAACATATCTAAACAGTTACATATGAATAAAATATGTAATTGTTTACTCTAAAAGGGTTAAAATCCCAAAATAATTCAAACTATCTTCATCAATACCAAAGTTATTAACAGTACCTTTCTAACTGAATTGTTTAGCCTAGGGCAAGACTAACCATATACAACCACCCTGGAATAAATAATTTCAACAAAAACTATATTCTGCACTCCAATTAATGAAACATCATTTTGATGTCTTTTGACATAGCACTTCTCTCCTGTAAGCGGAAGATCCGTGAACCCCCATTAGCCCTCCTCATTCTCCCAACCATATTATGTGGGAGTGTGACGAAGGCACTTATTCCCCTGAGAGAGATATTTACTCTCTTTCACGGGTAAATTGTGATTACTTGCAAAAAATAATTTATACAATGTATCATCTAATCTCATATGTTTTTTGTTTACTCTTTACTCCAGAATTCACTGGTTTCTTTTCTATCTATTCATCTCTTCAGTCCACACAGGTTGATCTGCGCAGTCAGCTCTGCATAACAAAAAGTAAGTCAAAACTATTTGATCTGTTGCCATGGCACCACTGAATATACTTTCCCTGAATGTTCAGGGAATAAATGTCCCTCAAAAAAGGACCAAAGCCTTCCGTACTTTTCATAACAAGAAGGCTCACATAGTATGCCTCCAAGAAACACACTTCACGAAAGATTCTACTCCAAAATATATTTCTCCTTTTTATCAACAAATTTACACGGCTTCTGCCTGTACCAAGCAAAGGGGAACTCTAATTGCATTTCACCGATCCACACCATTCACCTTATCATCAGAAATTAAAGACCCAGAAGGTAGATACCTGATACTCATGGGTTATATAATGGATACAGCAATCACGGTGATTTCCTACTACGCTCCTAACAAACAACCTACACCATTCCTCTCACATATATTACAAGTGATTAATACACACAAAATAGGAACAGTGATAATGTGTGGGGATTCGAACCAGGTCCTCCTCCCATTTCTAGATAAATCACCTTTTACACCATCCAAAATAACCTCTAGACTACCTTTTTCTCAACTTCTTTCCAAATACAATCTGATAGATTCGTGGAGAGAAAGTAACCCAATGAAAAAGAAATTCACTTATTTCTCGCACCCTCATCAAACCTTCACCAGAATATATCATATTTTTCTAACAATAGGAATGATACCAGAAATTATTGCATCAGATATAATTCCGATTCCGTGGTCTGACCATAATGCAGTATACACTACTATAGCCTCAGCCATACCAAAAGCGCATGACCCAACGTGGTACTTACCGGACATAATGCTCAAACACCCACTACATTAGATGGCCATTGAACAAGCTTTAAAGGAATACATATCAATTAATAATACAACAGACATCTCCCCAATAACACTGTGGGAAGCTCATAAGCCTGTCTTGCGTGGTACAATACAAAGACAAATGGCACTATTTAAACGGGAACGCAAAAATCTAGCAAAAAAACTAGAACTCAATTTTAATGCAGCCTACATATCATTTCAAGATAATCCATCTCAGAGTACAAAATCTCATCTGGAAAAATCTAGATTGGAATACGATCTATTTCTCACTGAGTCAGTTGATAAATCCCTCAAATGCTCCAAACACAATTTCTACATGAATACAAACAAACCAGGTACATATTTGGCTCGGGCATTAAATTCAACTAACAAATCTTTCAAACCAATACGTTTGAAATTATCAAAAAATGTTTATACTTGTAATCCAGTTAAAATAGTCCATAAATTTCACTCACATCTCGCAACTTTATACAAGACAAACAATGAATTTAATCCTACAGAGGCTGAATCCTTCTTCTCAAAAATAATCTTACCTGAGTTATCTCAGAATCAAAAAAGCAGTTTGGATGAGCCTATAACTATAGATGAAGTTGCTAACGCCATAAAAGACCTAAAACTTAACAAAAGACCAGGCCCAGGCGGCTACTCGGCTTTATACTATAAAACATTCTCAGAAATACTCTCTCCCATTCTCACTGAAACTTTTAACAAACTTCTAGATGGACATTCTTTTTGGCAAGAAACACTAATGGCAATTGTTTGTATGATCCCAAAACCCCTTTCTGATGATACTTCCTGTGTGAATTATCGGCCTATCTCTCTGTTAAACCTCGATATTAAATTATTAGCAAAAATAATAGCAAAACGCCTCAATAGCATTATAGGAAAATTAATACATAGAGATCAAGTAGGCTTCATGCCAAATAGACAGGCAGGCGATAATATACGCAGGGCAGTGTTATTGGCACATATTGCTAAAAAACGGAAAATCCCTTTATGTTTTCTATCTCTCGATATTAAGAGGGCATTTGACACAGTATCCTGGCAATATATGCAATATTCATTACAAAAATGGGGTTTTGGACCCCACTTTTTAACATGGATCAAAGCATTATATAATAAACCCAAAGCCTATATAAAATATAGTTACATAGTTAGTAAGGTTGAATAAAGACACCAGTCCATCCAGTTCAACCTGAGTGAGTGTGTGTCTACAACCCTGACCCTTGTCCCTAACCCTGTACATCGCACACTCACATCAGTCCCTACCCTCAATCCAAGGTCCCCATTCATATACTAGGGCCAATTTTGGACAGAAGCCAATTAACCTACCAGCATGTCTTTGGAGTGTGGGAGGAAACCGGAGTACCCGGAGGAAACCCACGCAGGCACAGGGAGAACATGCAAACTCCAGGCAGGTAGTGTCGTGGTTGGGATTCAAACCAGCGACCCTTTTTTACTGCTAGGCGAGAGTGCTAACCACTGCACCACTGTGCCGCCCTATATGCTGGATACAAATCTGAAGCCTTTAATATCGAAAGAAGTACCCAACAGGGTTGCCCATTATCTCCCTTATTATTTGCCTTTATACTTGAACCCATGGCCCAATACATCAGAACAAACCAAACTATAACTGGCATTGAAGTAGGAGGTATTACACACAAATTATGTATATTTGCAGACGATATATTACTTTTTCTATCATCACCACAGGTCTCTGGTCCTAACTTAATACCAGCTCTTGATGGATTTGCAGCCCTATCCGGCCTTATGATTAATCCTAAGAAATGCCTAGTGCTTAACCACTTAAAGACCAGCCTCGTTTTGGATTTTAGGTGTTTACAAGTTTAAAACAGGTTTTTTTGCTAGAAAATTACTTAGAACCCCCAAACATTATATATTGTTTTTTTTCTAACATCCTAGAGAATACAATAGCGGTCATTGCAATACTTTTTTTTGCACCGTATTTGCGCAGCGGTCTTCTAAGCGCACTTTTTTTGGAAAAAATTCACTTTTTTGAAAAAAAAAATAAGACAACAGTAAAGTTAGCCCAATTTTTTTTTATATTGTGAAATATAATGTTACGCCAAGTAAATTGATACCCAGCATGTCACGCTTCAAAATTGCGCCCGCTCGTGGAATAGCGTCAAACTTTTACCCTTAAAAATCTCCATAGGCGACGTTTAAAAAATTCTACAGATTGCATGTTTTGCGTTACAGAGGAGGTCTAGGGCTAGAATTATTGCTCTCACTCTACCGGTCGCGGCGATACCTCACATGTGTGGTTTGACCACCGTTTTCATATGCGGGCGCTACTCACGTATGCGTTCGCTTCTGCGTGCGAGCTCGTCGGGACAGGGCGCTTTAAAAAATTTTTTTTTTTTTTTATTATTTATTTTATTTTATTTTATTTATTTTTTCACTGTTTTAAAAAAAAAAAAAATTTGGATCACTTTTATTCCTATTACAAGGAATGTAAACATCCCTTGTAATAGAAAAAAGCATGACAGGTCCTCTTAAATATGAGATCTGGGGTCAAAAAGTCCTCAGATCTCATATTTAGACTAAAATGCAAAAAAAAAAAAAAAAAAAAGTCGTTTAAAAAAATGACACTAAAAAAATTTGTGCCTTTAAGAGAGTGGGCGGAGCCGTCGAATGACGTCGCTCCGGCCGTCACATGGTATGGAGACGGGTGGGGGCCATCTTGGCCTCACTTGTCTCCATACCTCAGCAGGGAAAGGACCCGATCGCCTCCGCCATTACCGACGGCTCCGGTAAGCGGCGGAAGGCGCGGGAGAAGTACATCTTCGCCAGCACACCATGGATCAGCAAACAAGGTTGTCCAAAGAAGGTTTTTTAATCGAAAAAAGTCACATCACAAGGGGGGTGCAACGTTTCGGGGCCGCGCAGGACCCCTTCGTCAGGCAAGTGATCCTTGCCTGACGAAGGGGTCCTGCGCGGCCCCGAAACGTTGCACCCCCCTTGTGATGTGACTTTTTTCGATTAAAAAACCTTCTTTGGACAACCTTGTTTGCTGATCCATGGTGTGCTGGCGAAGATGTACTTCTGTTTGATGCTTCCAGAACCCAACTGGTAATCGTTACAGCACCCATTAATGCTCTATACCGTTTATCCGGGAACGTGTGCGACTGGAATATTGAATTGACTGTGGAAGGCGCGGGAGAGCGGCGGGAGGGGGGGTGGCACCTCTCCCGCCGCCGATAACGGTGATCTCGCGGCGAACCCGTCGCAGAGACCACCGTTATCGTGTACAGAATCGCTCACTGTAAAGATGGATATCTCGGTTGTGGCAGCAGCTGCTGCCGTTACCGAGATATCCATCTTCAAAAAAATGACGTATATATACAGTGAGCGGGGCTGAAGTGGTTAATATTTCACTCACAAACATGGAATTGATCCCGGCTAGGGCTGCACTCCCATTCACATGGGCAGAAAAATCAATCCCATATCTTGGAATTCATTTAACAGCATCTCATTCTGACTTATTCTCAACCAATTATCCTCCTGTATTAAGACAGATCACAAATCGAATAAAACAATCGTCGCAACTTCCTTTATCCTGGATAGGGAAGATTAATGCAATCAAAATGACTATTCTACCCAAATTGCTTTATCTATTCAGAGTCCTCCCTATTCCAATTCCTTCCTATTTTTTGAGAATAGTACAAAAAAGAGCAACTTCGTTTATATGGGGCTCTTCTAAACCACGTATACCTATACACACACTACATCTTCCCAAAAACAAAGGAGGCCTGGGATCAGGCCCGGACGGGGACAAAAAATAGGCCCGGGCATTTTGGATTGAGCAGCCCATGACATGTTAACCGGCCCCTTCCCCACTCTCCACCCTGACAGATCCCCTGAGAGAGGGGATGGGGGAACCCAGCAGAGGTGTGGAGGGGGGGGGTGCGACCAGGAAAGAGCATGGGGGTTGGAGAGCACAGGGAAGAACCTTCAGAACATGGGATGGGGAGAGAGCACAGGGGAGAGGCAGAGAACACAGGGAGGAAGAGGAGAGCACAGGGGGGCAGCGGAGAGCATGGGGGGAGGTGGAGAGCCCAGGGAGGACAACGGAGAGCATGGGGGATGTGGACAGCACAGGAGGGCTGGCGGAGAGCATGGGGTGATGGGAAGACCGGAAGAGCACAGGGGGGAGTGGCGGAGAGCATAGGGGGAGGTGGAGAGCATAGGGGGAGGTGGAGAGCATGGGGGGAGGTGGAGAGCATGGTGGGAGGTGGAGAGCATGGGGGGAGGTGGAGAGCATGGGGAATGTGAAGAGCACAGGGGGAAGCGGAGAGCGTGGGGGTAATGTGGAGAGCACGGGGGGTGGCAGAGAGCACGGGGGGGTGGCAGAGAGCATTGGGGAGGTGGAGAGCATGGGGGGAGGTGGAGAGCATGGGGGGGAGGTGGAGCGTATGGGGGGTGGAGCATATGGGGGGGAGGTGGAGAGTATGGGGGGGAGGTGGGGAGTTGGGGGGTGGAGCATATGGGGGGGAGGTGGAGAGTATGGGGGGAGGTGGAGAGTTTGAGGGGGTGGCAGAGAGCATGGGGGGGAGGTGGAGCGTATGGGGGGAAGGTGGAGAGTATGGGGGGCTGGCAGAGAGCATGGAGGGAGGTGGAGAGCATCAGGGGGAGGTGGAGAGCATGGGGGAAGGTGGAGAGCATGGGAGAAGGTGGAGAGCATGGGAGAAGGTGGAGAGCATGGGGGAAGGTGGAGAGCATGGGGGTGGCAGAAAGCATGGGGGGTGGCAGAGAGCATGTGGGGGAGGTGGAGAGTATGAGAGGGGGGGAGGTGGAGAGTATGAGAGGGAGGGTGGCAGAGAGCATGGAGGGAGGTGGAGAGTATGAGGGGGTGGCAGAGAGCATGGGGGGAGGCGGAGAGTATGGGGGTGGCAGAGAGCATGGGGGGTGGCAGAGAGCATGGGGGGTGGCAGAGAGCATGTGGGGTGGCAGAGAGCATGGGGGGAGGTGGAGACTATGAGGGGGTGGCAGAGAGCATGGGGGGGAGGTGGAGCGTATGGGGGGAGGTGGAGAGTATGGGGGGTAGGTGGAGCGTATGGGGGGAGGTGGAGAGTATGGGGGGTGGCGGAGAGCATGGGGGGGAGGTGGAGCGTATGGGGGGAGGTGGAGAGTATGGGGGGAGGTAGAGAGTATGGGGGAAGGTGGAGAGCATGGGGGAAGGTGGAGAGCATGGGGGGTGGCAGAGAGCATGGGGGGAGACGGAGAGTATGGGGGTGGCAGAGAGTATGGGGGTGGCAGAGAGCATGGGGGAAGGTGGAGAGCATGGGGGGTGGCAGAGAGCATGGGGGGTGGCAGAGAGCATGGGGGGGAGGTGGAGAGTATGAGAGGGGGGGAGGTGGAGAGTATGAGAGGAAGGGTGGCAGAGAGCATGGAGGGAGGTGGAGAGTATGAGGGGGTGGCAGAGAGCATGGGGGGAGGCGGAGAGTATGGGGGTGGCAGAGAGCATGGGGGGTGGCAGAGAGCATGGGGGGTGGCAGAGAGCATGGGGGGAGGTGGAGACTATGAGGGGGTGGCAGAGAGCATGGGGGGGAGGTGGAGCGTATGGGGGGAGGTGGAGAGTATGGGGGGTAGGTGGAGCGTATGGGGGGTAGGTGGAGCGTATGGGGAGAGGTGGAGAGAATGGGGGGTGGCGGAGAGCATGGGGGGGAGGTGGAGCGTATGGGGGAGGTGGAGAGTATGGGGGGAGGTGGAGAGTATGGGGGGAGGTGGAGAGTATGGGGGAAGGTGGAGAGCATGGGGGAAGGTGGAGAGCATGGGGGAAGGTGGAGAGCATGGGGGGTGGCAGAGAGCATGGGGGGAGGCGGAGAGTATGGGGGTGGCAGAGAGCATGGGGGGTGGCGGAGAGCATGGGGGGTGGCGGAGAGCATGGGGGGTGGCAGAGAGCATGGGGGGGAGGTGGAGAGTATGAGAGGGGGGGAGGTGGAGAGTATGAGAGGAAGGGTGGCAGAGAGCATGGAGGGAGGTGGAGAGTATGAGGGGGTGGCAGAGAGCATGGGGGGAGGCGGAGAGTATGGGGGTGGCAGAGAGCATGGGGGGTGGCAGAGAGCATGGGGGGTGGCAGAGAGCATGGGGGGAGGTGGAGACTATGAGGGGGTGGCAGAGAGCATGGGGGGGAGGTGGAGCATATGGGGGGAGGTGGAGAGTATGGGGGGTAGGTGGAGCGTATGGGGGGTAGGTGGAGCGTATGGGGAGAGGTGGAGAGTATGGGGGGTGGCGGAGAGCATGGGGGGGAGGTGGAGCGTATGGGGGAGGTGGAGAGTATGGGGGGAGGTGGAGAGTATGGGGGGAGGTGGAGAGTATGGGGGAAGGTGGAGAGCATGGGGGAAGGTGGAGAGCATGGGGGAAGGTGGAGAGCATGGGGGGTGGCAGAGAGCATGGGGGGAGGCGGAGAGTATGGGGGTGGCAGAGAGCATGGGGGGTGGCGGAGAGCATGGGGGGTGGCGGAGAGCATGGGGGGTGGCGGAGAGCATGGGGGGAGGTGGAGAGTATGGGGGGGAGGTGGAGAGTATGGGGGGGTGGAGAGTATGGGGGGTGGCAGACAGCATGGCGGGTGGCAGACAGCATGGGGGGTGGCAGACAGCATGGGGGGAGGCGGAGAGCATGGGGGGTGGCAGAGAGCATGGGGGGTGGCGGAGAGCATGGGGGGTGGCGGAGAGCATGGGGGGTGGCGGAGAGCATGGGGGGTGGCGGAGAGCATGGGGGGTGGCGGAGAGCATGGGGGGAGGTGGAGAGTATGGGGGGGAGGTGGAGAGTATGGGGGGGTGGAGAGTATGGGGGGTGGCAGACAGCATGGGGGGTGGCAGACAGCATGGGGGGTGGCAGACAGCATGGGGGGAGGTGGAGAGCAGGGGGGGTGGCAGAGAGCATGGGGGTGGCAGACAGCATGGGGGGAGGCAGACAGCATGGGGGGTGGCAGAGAGTATGGGGGGGAGGTGGAGAGTATGGGGGGGTGGAGAGTATGGGGGGTGGCAGAGAGCATGGGGGGCAGCGGAGAGCATGGGGTGATGTGGAGAGCACGGCGTTGGCAGAGAGTATGAGTGCGGTGGAGAGCCCTGCGGGAGCAGCAGAGAGAAGCAGGATAGGAGGATCGGTGGGGGGTGGCTGCATATAGAAGAATCATTTTCTCCATCTTCCTCCTGCAGTCTCGGAATGCCTGCTTCTCCTCTACCTCTCACAGGCATTCCGATACTGCAGGAGGAAGATGGAGAAAATAATTGTTCTATATGCAGCCACCCCCACCGATCCTCCTATCTAGTTCACAGGGGAGGCTGAACTTACGTTTTCTGTTCCGGCACCTCTCGACATAACACCGGCTCCAATGTGTCTGCTCTGGCTCCTCCCCCCGGCACTGACGGCTGACCTATACGTGCGGCCGTGCAGCCGTGGTGAGGCCGAAGGCGTCTCATTTAGCTCCTCCCCCCGGCGCCGATGGCTGAGCTTAACTGGCAGCCGGGCGGCCGCGGAGAGGCTGGATGAGCGACACAAGCTCAAGCCTTGGGCCATGCAAGGACTTGCAGCCTGGCAGCCCCAGCGGCCGCGGCCCACCGGGCAAATGCCCGGTTTGCCCTATGGCCAATCCGGGCCTGCCTGGGATACCCTAATTTTACTAACTACTACAGAGCAGCACATTTGGCCAGTCTGTCCAAATACCATGCAAAACAGGAAATCCCATTATGGGTATTTATAGAGGCTTCAGAAAATGACCCTCTATTAATATCAAATTTATTATGGCTTGATCCTAAAGACCGCTTTAAAATTCATAATCCCATAACTAAACACTTCTTATCTCTCTGGGATAAACTAAAAACCAAATATCAGTTACAATCTCCACACAATCCTCTCCTTTCTTTTATCAGAAATCTGGCCTTTTATCCGGCATGGATCTACCCAAATTCTTTTAAAGCTTGGACAACATCAGGCATTCAGACACTAAATGACTTCATAGCATCTAAATCATTCCTTTCATTCCCATCGCTTAGAGAAAAATATGATCTACCAAACTCTGAGATATTTAGATATCTCCAAATCAAAAATTTCTATACACCATTCCTAAAGGGGCATACACCATTATCCCAATTATCCATTTTGGAATCAATCTGTACAAAAGATCCATTTGCTAAAGGTACAATTTCATCACTTTATAATCAATTATATGGAGTAGCAAATCTTAATAGACCCTCTTACATTCAGAGGTGGGAGGAGGACCTGGGACGAACTTTAGAAGACACGGACTGGTCTAACATATGGCTCACATCTAAGTCATCTTCACCCAACATCTTAGCACTGGAGACAAATTATAAAGTCCTAACTCGCTGGTACCTTGTACCCGCTAGAGTGGCAAAATATTCACCTAATACCTCAGCTCTTTGTTTTCGAGGATGCCCAGAAATAGGCACACATTTACACATATGGTGGACGTGCCCAGTAATCCAAACCTTCTGGAAGGAAGTCTTCGTGATTGCATCTAAAATATTTAAAAAAATAATACAACCAGATCCATATTTAACTTTACTTAATCTAAAACCGGAATAGTTAACACTCTCTCAATTCAAACTTATGATGCAAATAATAACGGCTGCAAAACAAACAGTGGCCAAGGCATGGAAATCTCCTACATTGGTACTAGCAGAAACAATTCACAGAATGAATAATACAATGTCCCATGCTAAGATGGTAGCCATCGATCAAAATCAAATTCCAAAATTTGAAAAACTTTGGCATCCTTGGATAAAACAACAGTTCCTGTCAAACTTCAATGACTCTGTCCTGTTGCCATGGTAACAGATTAAATGACTTACAGAGACACCCATTCTAAGGCTTCAAAGAGAACTAAAAAGAATAATAAACTGACGAGCGGGACAACCTTGTGGACCATACCTCTACCTTTCAACCCTTTTTCTTCTTTCTCTTTCCTTTTCTCCACCTTACGATTAAAGCTCATTATCAGAATTTATTTGACCTATATACACTCTACTTGTAAACAATATGTATAGTAGGAATAAATCATTTAAATACCTACAAAAGTAACTAAGGAATTGATATATATCTTTAATTCAGGTTTACGTGAACCCAATGTTTAATATTTGAAATTTCATGATATTTACCTATATAAACCCTACTGTAAAACAATGAGCTTACTTTATAGATCCTTGTAAACTTACTTTATGTATCTTTATAATATTGTATACTCAATAAACTTCTTTTGACAAGGAAAGAAAAGGAGGGGGGTCAAACGGAATCCAACGGTGCAGACAGGATTTTATCATAGCCAGCTGGCAGCCTCCATTCATATACTGTAAGTCAATTGGTATAGAGCAGGCAACACTACATGGCGGACCACAGTCTGGATCTGGACCCAATCACTGTCCCATCCGGTCAACAGTAGTCACGTGTTCTTCTCCCAGCTGTCATCCTCACAGAGCCGACAGCAGGAGGCAGGACCGTTCTGGTGGGAGGGCTGGAGCTGCCCAAGGTAAATACGCAGGTGATTGGTTGCTAGGATGCAGAGCAGTCCTAGCAACCAATCACCAGTTTGCAGCTCCTGACCTGCATCCAGACCTGCTGTGCCTCCCACACTCCTATCTGTGTAAGGTAGGACTGTGGGGGGGTGAAAGGGGGGCTGAGGACATTAATGTGAAGGGGGGTAATGTGGGGAAGCTGAGAAAAGTAATGTGGGGGGAGCTGAGAACTGTAATGTGGGCGGATCCAAGTAGTGTAATGAGAGGGGGGCTAAAGACAGTAATGTGGGGGTGGGCTCAGCACTGCAATGGGGTCTGAGGACAGTAAAGTGAGGGGAGGGCTGAGTACTGCATTGGGGGGGCCCCGAGGACAGTAATGTAGGGGAGACAAGTAGTGTAATGAGTGTGGACTGAGGACTGTAATGAGGGGAGGCTAACCACCACATCTAACCCCCCCCCCCCCACTGCTCAGAAAGAGCAGGGATATCACATTGCCATTTCTGGAAGATATAAGTTATGAGGTAGGCATAAGTGGAGGAGAGAGGCTTGTTAAGATCAGAGGTCCTCAAGAGAGATTCCAGAAAGCTTTGCTGTAGAACAGGCATTTGGGGGAAGTGGGCCCTACTGGTATGCCATAATTGGAGGTACCTAGAAAAGTAGTGGTTAAGAAGATCAAATTCTGTCTTTAATAAATCAAAGGAATGGAGTGCTCCCATCGAGAAAATATGACTAAGAGTATGGATACCCACTCTCTTCCAAATCAATGTGTCAGGCATGCTAGAAACGTGAGGGAGATTGTGATTATCCCAAAGCGGGGTATTTGGAGACCAGGGAACAGGAGTAGGGGACCTCTTAGGACCTAACAGTTGTCTTCATGGGTAAGGTACAGGCCAGAGAGGACCGGGATTCCCTGTGTATTAAGGATTGAAGCACTTGTGAAGAACCAATTATTTATGACTCCAAGTCTAGGGCAGGGTGCCCTTTAGGAAGGGTGAACCACCAGTCTAGAGTAACCATAAGAAAGGCTAAATAGCAGACATACAAGATGGGCAGAGCTAGGTCGGCTTCATCATTGGGAAGTTGCAACTTTTTATTTTCAAGCCCACAGAAAGGAGGCAAGGATGAAGTCTATCATGTGGAAAGTCAGTTTAAGTCCCAACCATGGCACTGCATGTTCTTCCTGTTCCTGCATGAGTTTCCTCTAGGTACTCTGTTTTCCTTCCACACTCTAAAGACATAGTGGTAGGTTAATAGACACCTGTAAAAATTGGCCCTAGTACGTGTAGTAGCGTGACTGTAGGGCATATATTAATGCTCTCGGATAGCATATATCCTCCTAGACTTAAGTTGGCCATACACTGATCGAAATTTGGCTGATTCAGAAGGGATCAGCTAAATTTCAAACAAGTGTGGGTGTCCCTGCTTGACAGGAGGTAATCTTTAGAATGAACAAGATGGAAAACTTTTGTTGATCAGTGTAAGTCCAGCGGGAGATTCCTTCATCCACTTGGTTTGTGTGGATGGAGGAATCTGTTAAGCCAGCTTTAGACTAGCCTAGACAGCTCCAATTTCAGTTCATTCCCCCCGAATTGGCCCAAATTCAAGCTTGCGGTTGGCCCTGCAAGCACCATCTAGCTGGACTTGGAGTGTTTTTTTTTTCACCCTCCTGTCGAGTTCTGTCCTGAGCCACATTCCTGTCTGAATATTGTGTCTGGGTTTGAGGTGGACTGAAACCTAGACACAAGATTCAAAACCCAGAAGATCTGGGTGAATCCCGGACAGGTGGCAACCCTAAGCAAAGCACTGCTAAGCATAAGCAGTGAGGCAGATTTTTTTAATGATATTGCAGCTTGATTCTTCAAGCTAAACTCTGAGATAAGGAAATGGCACTTAAATATAATAAGCATGTACTTGAATCTTGGTGTGTTGTGTATTTCTCCCAGATCTGTGCAATAATCCAATGTGAAGCTTTACCTCTGTGCAGGAGTTTGCTGTAATACAGACCTGTGACTGCTGCACACTCTCTATGTACAGGTTGACTGGTCTTGTACCCACCCCCTCCTATAGTTTTCTACAGGCAACCTGTAGTGGGTGGGACCTTCTGGGTCCCTTCCACAGCTCTGCTCTTTGTACAGGCTATGTGCAGCACAGTGATGATGTCACTGCTACGTTCACAGTGTAATAAATGGGATTGCAAAGACAACTGATGCACGCATAGTGGATTTATATTCTTTAAGGCTTAGGAATATATTCAAATGAAAGTTTTTGTGAAAGGTACTCAGGTTTAAACTTGTGTAGCAGATGCTCTAAAGTAGAACTGCAGCAAAACAGAATATGTCCATAACCACTTTTTAACCCCTCATTGTGTCCCTTAAAAGAGTTGAAAACTTCAGGACTTCCCAATCATGTGATTGCTGTGATTGGCTGTCAAAGTGGTCACGTGATCATGTACCCAACAACCGACACACTCCTATACATCTGGTGAAATTGCCCCAAAATGAAAAATGTCTGAATTAATGTTTACGAAATGATACATACACTATTGGGTATAAGACTATAAAAAAATCCAAAGGAGGCATTGCTGAATTTGAAACTGCCCAATTGCACTAATGACCAGTTCCATTATTTGCATTCCTATTCACTGCAGCCAAACAAACTTTGGCAAAAAGTTAGTGGTCCTCGTTACCTGCTTTTACCTTAGTTAAAGGGTAACTCCACTTTTGTGGGGAAAAAATAGCAAATAAAGAAAATATAATACAGCAATTACAATTGCGACACAAGTCATATTGTAATTGAATTTTATTAAAAAAGGACCTTTCCTTTTCAATCTGCAGCACTGTAATTTTCTGAACATGCAATGTAATTTGGCTACCTGGAGGTGTTCTGTACACATTCTGTGTACAGAATGCCCCCCAGAATACGGAAAATTGTTGCCTTACTTACCGTAATTTTGCTTTCCTGGAGGCTCATCATGTCAGCCTACGTATGGGTCAGCTCCACCCCTCTGAGCCCCATAGGACAAACCTCTGCCATAATAAAAGGAGGGCTTCCCTATACTCCCTTGTTCCTAACATTCCTCGCAATGGAATACCAGGGCGGGAAACCCTAGGCTGACATGATGAGCCTCCAAGAAAGGAAAATTACGGTAAGTATGGTAACAATTTTCCATATTCCTGGAGCTCATCATGTCAGCCTGCGTATGGGAAATAAATAGCATAACAACAAAAAAAGGGCAGGATCAAACTAGAAAATAAGACATCACACCCACTGAATGCAAAAAAACTGTATTAACATCAAACAGAACGAGCAGAAGCCAGCACCGAAGTGCCCAATGCCCGTGAAGGGCCGTACATCACGTCCAAATGATAATGCAAGATAAAAGTGTTAGGGGACCCCCAGCTGGCAACCTTATAAACCACTTCTGCAGGAACTCTGGCATGACTTGCCCATGAAGCTGACGTTGCCCTTGTCAAATGTGCTCGAACCTCCTCCGGAGGGGGAAGACCTGAAGCCGAATAAGCTCGTCTTATGGCCTGGACTATCCACGAGGAAAGGATTCTGGATGAAGCCATTTGACCTTTTCTTGGACCTACTGGTAGGACGAACAAGTGATCCACTGTTCTGACTTCTTCTGTCCTGTGTAGATATGTGGAAATGACCTGGAACACGTCCACCTTAGACAAGTCTTCTTGCCCTGACACTGAAGACAATGAAGGCAGAACCACTTCTCAATTTATGTGAAAAAGGGAAGCCACTTTTGAAAGAAAAGACAGAACTGGTCGAAGAATCACTCTGTCCTGAAACAGTTCGCAATATGGAGGTCTAGCTGAAAAAGCCTGGATTTCTGAAACTCGCCTAGCCATAGCAATTGAGTAAGCACTTAATGTAAGTGTGAAATGCGTCAGCTGTTGTTCTGTACCACCCACAGTGGTGCCCTGTGTACCCCATGATCCTGTTTTACAAATAAAGACAAACATTATTTATTCCGGTGTGCGGCTGTCCAGATCTCTTCATCCATCCATACTAGCCGTAGCAATTGCCGCTAAAAAGACCCCCTTTAAGGTTAAAAAGAACAATGGAATACTGTCATTTGGCCAGAAAGGCTCTTTCATCAATGCTCGAAGGACAATAGGCAAATCACATTTTGGAAAGAAAGGTCTGATTGGAGGCCTCAGTTTCAGGGCTGCTCACATAAAATGCATCACTAATGGATCTTCTGCCCACTGTACTGCTGTTAAAGCCGAAATGGCCGCCAGCTGAACACTGACCGTGCTGTAGTTAAGATCCTTGTCCAGGGCCGACTGCAAGAATTCCAAGACATCATTCCATGAAGGAGATTCAGGATTGAATTGATTAGTGGCTATCATCTCAAAGAACTTCTTCCACACCCTATAATAGGTAGTGTTCGAGGATATTTTCCAAGCTCTCGGTAATGTATTCTGCACTCCATCCGTTATGCCCATTTGGGCTAGCCTGCGCCTTTTAATAGCCTTTCAATAGCCAGGCCGTCAAATTGAGCCGAGCTATAATTGGGTGAAGCATTCAGCCTTGGAGAAGAGGATCTCAGGCCCTCAGAAGTGCCACTGGAGGGGCTTCAGCAGCAGGAACCATGGACGGTTGGGCCAGAATGGGGCAATCACAATGGTCATCAGTCCTTCTTGATGAATTTTGAGCAGCGTCTTCGGGATTAGGGGAGTTGGAGGAAGGATGTTTGCTAGCTGAAACTTCCAGCGCTGGGACAGCTCATCCTGACCCCTGGCTTTGGGGTGGAAGAACCGGGAAAAAAACACAGGCAGCTGGTCATTGAGAGAGGATGCCATTAAATCCACCTCTGATGTTCCCCATCGAGCAAATAGAGGCAGGAGGAATATCTGATTTAACATCCACTCGTTCCGGTCTGGGAAGTGTCTGCTCAAGGTGTCCGCTCTCGTATTTTCGACCCCGGAAGATAAGAGGCTGTCAAGGACAATAGATTGCCCTCTGCCCACTGAAAGATCTGTGCCACAATTTGTAGAAGAGGTAGGCTCCTTGTTCCTCACTGATTGGACACATATCCCACCGCTGTTCTGTTGTCCATTAGTAACCTCATATGATGGCCCTGCAGTAGTGGAGCAAAAGCCAGCAAGGCTTCCTTGGCTTCCATCAATTCCAGGCAATTGGAGGAACGGGGAATCACACCTTTCCATCTTCCTTGCGCCACTTCATCCTGACAGTGTGCAACCCAACCCTTTAGGCTTGCTTCGGAAGTAATTGTGATCACTTGTGAGACAAAAAGCGGAAGGCCTTGCACTAGGTTGATTGGCTTTGTCCACCACGTCAAAGTCTGCTTGACAAAAAAAGGTAGGTTTATCTGTTGATGTGGGACAGAACTTCTGTCCCACTGCTGGAGGAAGGCAAACTGCAGGTGTCTGCTGTGCCATCGTGCTATCAGGAACCATGAATCAGACCGAGACAGAAGTAAAGTTAAATCACACTTGTTTAATAATAAAAATAATAAGGTAAACAGAGTAAGCATAGTCAAAACAAGCCAGAGTTCAGTAACCAGATTGGGTAGTCAGCCAAGCAAATGTCAGAGAGCCAGAGATAAACAAAGTAGTACAGCAAGCAGGATCAGGAGTCAGAAGAAACGTGAGCCCAGCAAGTCTTCAACAGGAACGCAGGAGAATGTCTCTGTGATGTTGACAAAGGCGAAGGTAGAGATCAAGTGAGCTGGACGACTTTAAGTAGGCAGGACTGACAAGCAGAATCAACAACAGCTGGGAGACTGTGGAGAGAGATGGGAGCTGGTAATTAGCCGACAGCTGAGTGGCCAGCTCAGAGAAGGAAGGGCTGAGCCCAGCCCTGACACGTGCCCAGGGTACTGCAGGCACTACTGCGTTTATTAGGCCCAAGAATCTCATACAATTTCTCATTTATTTTGAAGAACTCTTCTTCAGAGCTTGGGCTGTTGAAATCAAGAGGGATATCTTCCCCTTCAGTAAGAACACCTTCCCAATCCTGGTGTCGAATAGGATACCTAGATACTCCAACCTTTGTGAGGGAACCAGTTGACTCTTGCTGGAGTTGATTAGCCAACCAAAGGTTTGAAGCACTTCCAGTGTGCCTGACTGGACTAACAGGGGGACATCCTCGAGGTAATGGAATATTCTTACGTTCTCTAAATGGAGAAGAGCAACCACCGCCAACAGGAGCTTTGAGAATGTCCAGGGCGCAGAACTGAGCCCGAACGGAAGACAAACAAATTGGTACTGAGCTTCCCGAATCTCAAATCTGAGGAACTGATGATAAGATCCGTGTATTGGGACATGCAGATATGCATCGGACAAGTCTATGGAAAGCATCCAATCTGATGGCTTAATCACTGACATAATGGTTAGTAGAAACTTCATCCGAAAGCTTTCCGGCTTTATGAATGAGTTTAAATATCTCAGATCCAGTACTGGCCTTCTTCACTAAAAAGATCGGAGAATAAACCCATTTTCTTCTTTGGTCTCTGGGCACTGGAACAATTGCCCCTGCTCTCAACAGATCTTGAACGTAAGCCTCTAGTGAGTTTCTTTCCATTTTTGTGGCGGGCACATGGGTTCTCACAAAATGGTTCACTGGAGAATGGTGCTCCCACTCCAACAGATATCCGTTCTTTACTACTGAAAGAATCCAGGGGTCCTGAATTCGGTCCGCCCAGACTCGAGAAAAGAGAGACAACCTTGCTCCCACCTGTGGAACCTGGGTGAGCTGACCTTCAGAAGGATCTCACTGTGGCCTTCACACCCTGCGTAAACTTGGGCTTCTGTCCCTTATTAGCGGTCTGGGAACCCCTCCAGGGCTGTCGCAGAAATTTTCTTTTTTTCCTTTTGATTTTTCTTTTAGGGCAAACAAACGTATACAGTCCTCCCCCTACCTGGAGATGTCCGATCTTCGCGCCTCAACTTCAGGTCTTGGGGAACTCTTTGTCCACAATCCTAATTAACAGACAGGTAAGCATGGTAACCCCCCCCCCTCTCCCCACCAGGCAGCCGCACACTACTGTCACCACTTACTTGTGTAAGGCTGGGAAGCTGGGCAACTTCCTATTTAACTGCAACCCCCCTCCCCCAGGGCGGAGTGCATTCCAAGCTGATCTACCTGGAACGGATTCCGCCCACCTGAAGTGAGATCACAGGAAACGCTACCAGCGCCATTTTGAAACAGGACAGAACGGGGAACAGACCTGGGAAACCTTCTGCCCGGGCACAGAACCCCACCGCCGCCCCGCCAGGAGAGGAGAGAACCGGCGCCATGCCCCTGTTTACCCTGGACCATCACCAGCACAATTTAGGCTGCCATATCCGTCTGGGCACAGGACGCTCCTACAAGAGAGGATTTACCTCTGTCCGGGAGCCTTCCACCTGGCGAGTCTAGACCAGCTAGGAGAGGTAGGTGGTTCTTCGGTATTTCCAGTAGCAGGAGAGCTGTCCCAGGAGCGAGGACAAAAAAGGAACAAGGGGGGGTATAGGGAAGCCCTGCTTTTATTATGGCAGAGGGTTGTCCTATTGGGGTCAGAGGGGTGGAGCTGACCCATCCATAGGCTGACATGCTGAGCTCCAGGAAAACTATTGTCCTGCTTGTTTGATTGGCTCACCAATTTTCCCAGAAGTCTGCACTAAGATACAAGTCAGATTTCAGGCATCCCCTGCAACAAAAATGTCATTTTTGGGGAGATTCTTTCAATAGGACATCATGGCTAAAGGGATGCAGGCCCAGAAGCTTTCCTCATTAGAGCCCCGCAGGTGCCCAGCTTATTGATATATATGAAACCACTTCCATTAGACTCACTTTCCCACATGGGCACAGAGGAACACACAGGGATTTCTTCAGAATAACAAAAGGTAGGAATCTGCAACAAAGTTTGTTAAAATCCTTGTAATGTATATACACTATATTACATTACCAAAAGTATTGGGACGCCTGCCTTTACACACACATGAACTTCAATGGCATCCCAGTCTTAGTCAGTAGGGTTCAATATTGGTTTGGCCCACCCTTTGCAGCTATAACAGCTTCAACTCAAGTCTGTCTACAAGGTTTAGGAGTGTGTCTATGGAAATGTTTGACCATTCTTCCAGAAGCGCATTTGTGAGGTCAGGCATTGATGTTGGATAAGAAGGCCTGGTTTGCAGTCTCCGCTCTAATTCATCCCAAAGGTTTTCTATCGGGTTGAGTCTATGCAGCCAAGTCAAGTTCCTCCACCCCAAACTCCCTCATCCTTGTCTTTTATGGACCTTGCATTGTGCACTGGTCCAAATCATTTGGTGGAGGGGGGATTATAGTGTGGGGTTGTTTTTCAGGGGTTGGGCTTGGTTCCTTAGTTCCAGTGAAGGGAACTTTTAAGATGTCAGCATACCAAGACATTTTGGACAAATTTATGCTCCCAACTTTGTGGGAACAGTTTGGGGATGGCCCCTTCCTGTTCCAACATGACTGCGCACCAGTGCACAAAGCAAGACCCATAAAGACATTGGTGAGCGTGTTTGGGGTGGAGAAACTTGACTGGCCTGCACAGAGTCCTGACCTCAACCCGATAGAACACCTTTGGGATGAATTAGAGTGGAGACTGCAAGCCAGGCCACCTGACCTCACAAATGCGCTTCTGGAAGAATGGTCAAACATTCCCATAGAAACACTCCTAAACCTTGTGGACAGCCCTCCCAGAACAGTTGAGGCTGCTATAGCTGCAAAGGGTGGGCCAACTCAATATTGAACCCTACTAAAACTGGGATGCCATTAAAGTTCACCCAGAGGGGAACGTTTTTTTCTCAACAAAAGTGAACTTACTCTTTAAGACCAAGATGTTGTGGTAAATGGATGTAGCACCCTGGAGTTTAGGCAGGGTTGCTCCTCACACATTTACTTGCCAGGAGTAGTTATCCTGGTTGATTGTTAGAGATCTATTGATTTCTCCCCAAGTTTAGCCTTGTTGCACTTTTCTCTTCTACCACTCGGTGGTCGGGTACTTGTTGGTACTAGACATGTGCACACTGAAATATTTTGTTTCGGAATTTCGTTTTCGTTCGAAAAATACATTTATTTAGTTACTCCGGAAATTCGTTTTTATTTATTTCGTTTTTCGTTAAAAATTGCATTAGTCCGAAAATCCAAATTAAGGTCGAATCTGTCATTGAAGGCTTATGGTGTCTGTCGAATGTTCAAAGAAGATTCGACGGAGCAGCTAAACTGTACGACGCCGTATAGTTTACCTGCTCCGTCGAATCTTCTTAGAACTTTCAACAGACACCATAAGCCAAAGTATGTGTGTACTTAGTTCTAGCTATTTTACTGCTTCTCCTCTTTGGTTACAATCAGCCAATAACATTCATCATCATCATTATTTTTATTTATCTTTTCTCCCCTACGTCGAATCTTTCATCCCCTACGTCAAATCTTTTCTCTATATGTCGAATCTTTTCTCTCTATATAGAATAATCTTGGACTAATAGAGTTAAGGTTAGGCACATTCGACCACAGGTTTGATGGACACAGATTGTTATTGTCATCATTATGTCGAATCTCCTATCTATGTCGAACTGTTGTAGCAACGAAAACAAAAATAGAGCATTTGTTTATGTTGGATCTTTCGTTTTTCGGATTCTGCGCTTTTGTTATCGTTTGTTAAAACGATAACGAAAATGCATTCGGACGAAAACGAATGCACATGTCTAGTTGGTACTAGATACGAGAAGGGCAACACAACGTCAGGTTATGGGTATATGGGGTATCTCAGCCAATGGGCAGGGTTTTTCTTAAATCCCTTGGCCTGCTGGGAGAGCATATATATTCGGGTGAGGTCAGGTGATCTGTGTTCTGTGCCACCTGCATGGCTATCTGGGAGGACGTGTGTCGTATTGCCCGGGCTGCTTGGCCAGAGATGGGGCCTATCCCGGGCACATCTGGCTGCTAGGCTGTCTGAGGGCCTATCCAGAAGCAAGAGAGGAGCATAGGGTTGGGATTGCGGCTTGCAGTCCAAGGTTCTGTCGGCCGGAGAACCTGTAGTGGTCGGAGGTAAAGGGGAAGCTGTCGCCTGTAAGGGACTATCCGCCTAAATACCAGGGAACACAGTGAGTAACTGAAGCAAATACCGGAGCAGTATTTTCGCCAACCGGGGACGATGAAGAAATTGGGAAACTTCAGCGGAGGTAACGCTTGCAGAGCAGCCTTGTGTGTCAAGCTAGGGACCAAGCAGAGTAGCGGGGTGACTCTTAAGGAAGATACCACAGTGAAGATTGAAGGAGCTTAATGGATTCAGTGGCAGTGAATCAGTGGGTCTAGTGAGAGACCGGGAGCTCAGTGTGCTGAAGAACTACAAGGAGTGATTGTAGTGAAATTGAAAGGAACTGTTAAGCCTTATGTTTGGAACTGTTAAAGACTGTTGCCATAGGAGACAGCATTCCTACATATGCAGATGTGGCGTCTTGCTGGATGCCTTTTCCTGCATGGCTATCCTCCTATTGAAGTCTCAGAGTCAGCCCTAACCCTCTCTCCCCAAAAAAGGTTTGTGAAGGGAAAAATGCTTTCTTTTGCATCCAAGAAGTGTCTACCGCCCAATAACTTTAACAACTATACACCCACCATGCCCAGTCACAACCTACTACATACAGAAGGATGTCAGCTATCCCTGGCCCTAGAGGTTCTCATTAGATCAAAAGAAAACCTGGGACCTTGCTACATGACCAATGAAAAACTTGCTGCCATTCTTCACGATAAAATCAATGAGTGAGAAAATCGGGTATCCTTGGATTAAGTCATATATCCCACAAGAATTTAGCAAATCTTTGTTATATTTATTATCTAATTACTTACTCCTATTGATGTCCACTCTCTTTGTCAGTAGCTACTGAGGAAAACCTGTGATTGGCTGATACGCGTCTAGAAGGGAGGAGCTGATAGTCACGTTCAGCCAGGCACTGTGTGTGTGGACGCGGCGGTGCTACTCTGGAGGTTTTTATGTGATTTTAAAAGTTTTTATCTTGTAAGTGCAACTTGTCTGTTTGGGGGCTTTGAATAAATTTGTATACGGAGAACACTATGGTCTCTATGCTTATTTTTTACATGTCCTCAACTCATGGAATCTTGAGCCAAGCTGGGAGATTATGCGTTTCTTTGGATATTAATGAGCTGAGTTACCATTAAGAAAAGAGCTATCTGGATTACCCACCATTGATTGGGAAGTGGAAGTGAGAGCAAAGTGCTCGTGGGGAGATCCGCATATGAGTTTTGACTCATCTGGGAGGTGAGCGCACATTTTTACTGGTGGTGGTGTGCACTCCTTTTGAAGACGAACAATCACTGTGGTGGAATTGTGTGGATACACTGATCACAAGAAGAGTTTTTCATGTTTTATTTCTTCATTTTATGGACTATTCATTTATATGTAGGATTTCTTTATTTTAGAGATTTGCACTTTATATTTATAATTTTACACATAGCGCTACATTTATTTATTTACTAACCTCTTCTAAATGATTTTTTTGACAGCCTGAAACCGACGGTGATTTTTTTGACAGCCTAAAAACGCCCGTTTAGCCGTGCTTGCATTCCGCGTTTAGTCACATTTAGCTGCCTTTTGCCGTTCGCATCTAGGAGCGTTTATTTAAGATAACGTCATAAGACCCTCCCAAAGCACAAAAAACAGTATTATTTAACTAATTCAGCCATTCTGTGAGACCAGAGTGAGTAGCAGCAGCTGAGAGAGCAGCAGTGTATCTACCTCAGTTTCAGTGCTTTTACTATGGATCCCATAATGAGCATATGTGAGGAAATTAAAAAAGCCAGATATTGAATTTCATGCAACTATGTTTGATCAAGTCATCATTTGCTATCATTTTATAAGTTTTGTAATGTAAAAAAATAGGGCACCTTTAAAAACGCTTCTAAACTAAAACGCATCTAAACGCTGGTACCGCGTTTAGCATCTAAAACGTTGGAAACTTTGGCGTCTAAACAAATTTTTTTGCCTTCAAAGAAAAGCCTCTAAAGGCACCTGCCTAAAAAGGACTTTAAACAATCCTGTGTAAATGTACACATAAGATAACACTGGATGAGTTCAGGGGCAGCTGAAAAAAGCATCCAACTGCCTCTGAACGTCTGTTTACCAGCAGCAGTGTACATGAGGCCCTACAGTAAAGAACTCTCTACGTAGTTTAAGGTTAAACCTCTTTTCTTCTAATTTTAATGAGTGGCCACATGTATTGTTAAACTCCCTTCCATGAAAAAGTTTTATCTCTATTGTGGGGTCACCAGTATGGTATTTATAAATTCAAAACATATCCCCTCTCAAGCGTCTCTTCTCCAGAGTGAATAAGTTCAGTGCTCGCAACCTTTCCTCATAACTAATATCCTCCAGACCCTTTATTAGCTTTGTTGCCCTTCTTTGTACTCGCTCCATTTCCTGTACATCCATCCTGAGGACTGGTGCCCAGAACTGGACAGCATACTCCAGGTGCGGCCAGACCAGAGTCTTGTAGAGTGAGGGAATTATCGTTTTATCCCTGGAGTTTATCCCTTTTTTAATGCATGCCAATATTCTATTTGCTTTGTTAGCAGCACCTTGGCATTCCATGCCATTGCTGAGCCTATTATCTACTAGGACCCCCAGGTCCTTTTCCATCTTAGATTCCCCCAGAGGTTCTCCCCCTAGTGTATAGATTGCATTCATATTTTAGCCAACCAAATGTATTATTTTACATTTTTCTACATTAAACCTCATTTGCCATGTAGTTGCCCACCCCATTAATTTGTTCAGATTTTCTTGCAAGGTTTGAACATCATGCAGAGAAGTTTTTGCCCTGCTTAGCTTAGTATTGTCCACAAATACAGAGATTGAACTGTTTATCCCATCCTCCAGGTCGTTTATGAACAAATTAAATAGGATTGGTCCTAGCACAGAACCCTGTGGGACCCCACTACCCACCCCTGACCATTCCGAGGATTTCCCATTTATCACCACCCTCTGAACTTGCCCTTGTAGCCAGTTTTCAATCCATGTACTCACCCTATGGTCCACGCCAATGTACCTTATTTTGTACAGTAAACGTTTAGAGGGAACTGTGTCAAATGCTTTTGCAAAATCCAGATACAGCACGTCTACGGCCTTCCTTTATCTAGATGGCAACTTACCTCCTCAAAGAAAGTTAAAAGATTGGTTTGGCAAGAACGATTCTTCATGAATCCACGCTGAGTACTGCTAATGATACCGTTTTCATTACTAAAATCTTGTATATAGTCCCTTATCATCCCCTCCAAGAGCTTGCATACTATTGATGTTAGGCTAACTGGTCAAGTAATTCCCAGGGATGTATTTTGGGCCCTTTTTAAATATTGGTGCTACATTGGCTTTTTTCCAATACGCTGGTACCATTCCAGTCAGTAGACTGGCAGTAAAAATTAGGAACAATGGTCTGGCAATTAATTGACTGAGTTCCCTAAACACCCTCGGTTGAAAGCCATCCGGTCCCAGTGATTTATTAATGTTAAGTTTTCCAATTCTAATTCTGTCCTCTGTTAGCCATGAGGGTGCTTCCTGTGATGTGTCACGAGAATAAACACTGCAGTTTTGGTTACTGAAGCCCCCCCGATTCCCTCATGAAGACTGAAGAGAAGAATAAATTCAATACCTTCGCCATCTCCCCATCCTTTGTAACCAGATGTCCTTCCTCATTCTTTATGGGGCCAATATGATCTGTCCTCCCTTTTTTACTGTTTACATACTTAAAGAATTTCTTGGGATTTTTTTTTTACTCTCCTCCGCTATGTGTAGTTTGTGTTCTATCTTAGCCGCCGTAATTGCACCCTTCCATTTCTTGTTGCATTCTTTATAAAGTTTGAATGCTGATGATGATCCCTCAACCTTGTATTTTTTGAAGGCCCTTTTTTGTTGGTGACAGCTAGATCACTGTACTGTGAGCACACACTCAGCATAGGACAGCAGGCCACACAGACACATACAGTATGTAGCTTTGAAAGACAACCTGCCGTGCTGCTGAATATACGCATTACGAAGATGGGAACAAGTGATTCATGCATTTGTTTTGAGTGAAAATCTGTCTCATTTTAAGTGGTGTCTACCATTCCATCACAGACCTATACAAATCTGTCTGGCCCAGGTGCTGAGCACAGGAGTTGCAAATACACATAAAAACTGGTGCATAGGTTTTGTGAACTGAGAAGCAGCTCAAATTGTGTATAAATTTTAAAGCAAATTTGCTTGATAAATGTCCACCACTGTGCAGAGCTTCTCATTATCACAAAAGACTTATGCCGCGTACACACGGTCGGACTTTTCGTCTACAAAAGTCCAACGGACGCTGACGGACTAAAGCTGGCTGGTAATCCGATCGTGTGTGGGCTTCTCCGGACTTTCAACATACTTTTTTAGCCTCAAATCCGACGTACTTTAGATTTGAAACATGCTTCAAATCTTTACTTCGTAACTACGACGGACCCCGAAATCCGCTCGTCTGTGTGCTAGTCCGACGGACAAAAAGCCACGCTAGGGCACCTATTGGCTACTGGCTATGAACTTCCTTATTTTAGTCCGGTGTACGTCATCACGTAAGAATTCGACGGACTTTTGTGTGATCGTGTGTAGGCAAGTCTGTTCGTTAGAAAGTCCGCCGCAAGTCCGTCGAAAGTCCGCCGAAAGTCTGCCGGAAGTCTGTCGGACAGGCTGTCTGACTTTTGTAGACGAAAAGTCCGACCGTGTGTACGTGGCATTAGGGGCTCTTTCACACTGGTGGCAATGCTTACCACCCTCTAAAAAGTAGTCCACAGTGGAGGGTGGTATACATAGGCGTGGGCACAGGGTGTTCCTGGGCACACACTAATCACCCCGTGTGGTGCATATTCCACCTGTTTAGACCCCTGGTATTTCAACAAATTAAAAATAAAATCTCTTTTATTTTCTATTTTTTCCTAAAATATTGTAAAAAAAATACATAAAATTAAAAAATAAAAACTATTGACACTGTCCACTGCCCTACTGACACCAATCTCTGCCCTTATGACACCATCGACTGCTCTGACACCGTCAGTATATATACACATGCAAACACACATGTACGTGTTTGAGCTTTGGGATGCACACCCTAATGCAATAGGCTGTGCACACCTATGGTGGTATAGCAGGCTGGCAGGTATTCAAGAGGTACTACTGTCACCTCCTGATGCTGTTTTTTATTTTGTTTGTTTTTTAACTGCCGAACAGCAATTTTACATTGCAGGACCATGTCGCAACTACCACTCAAGCATTTTCCTCGTGGTTTAGGTTAAACCGCAGTGATCTCAATGTGCGAGTTTGGATGAGAAACCCAGAGAATACAATGGAATCAGAATAAATAATTTTAGTATAGGAGAAGAGCCTGTGCAACTGTGTAAGATGGAAGGCAAGTCTGGCTTTCAACTCTGACTTTATCAGATACTGTAAATCAGTTTTTGTTGCAATAAATGTCTGCCAGCATAGAATGTGGAATTTGACTGTCAGTGCCTGACACATTAGTAAAAAAAATAAAATTAATAATAATATTCCTCGGCTTACTCCGGTTTCCTCCCACACTCCAAAGACATGCTGGCAGGTAATTGGCTTCGGTCTAAATAGGCCCTAGTATGTATGAATGTGAGTTAGGGACCTTAGATGGTAAGCTCCTTGAGGGCATGGACTGATGTGAATGTATAATACATATGTAAAGCACTGCGTAAAATGATAGCGCTGTATAAGGACCTGTAATTATATATATATACGAAAAGTATTCAGACCCCCTTACATTTTTCACTCTTTGTTATATTGCAGCCATTTGCTAAAATCATTTAAGTTCATTTTCTTCCTCACTAATGTACACACAACACCCCATATTGACAGAAAAACACAGAATTGTTGACATTTTTGCAGATTTATAAAAAAGAAAAACTGAAATATCACATGGTCCTAAGTATTCAGACCCTTTGCTGTGACACTCATATATTCAACTCAGGTGCTGTCCATTTCTTCTGATCATCCTTGAGATGGTTCGACACCTTCATTTGAGTCCAGCTGTGTTTGATTATACTGATTGGACTTGATTAGGAAAGCCACACACCTGTCTATATAAGACCTTACAGCTCACAGTGCATGTCAGAGCAAATGAGAATCATGAGGTCAAAGGAACTGCCTAAAGAGCTCAGAGACAGAATTGTGGCAAGGCACAGATCTGACCAAGGTTACAAAAAAAAGTCTGCTGCACTTAAGGTTCCTAAGAGCACATTGGCCTCCATAATCCTTAAATGGAAGATTTTTGGGACGACCAGAACCCTTCCGAGAGCTGGCCGTCCAGCCAAACTGAGCTATCGGGGGAGAAGAGCCTTAGTGAGAGAGGTAAAGAAGAACCCAAAGATCACTGTGGCTGAGCTCCAGAGATGCAGTCGGGAGATGGGAGAAAGTTGTAGAAAGTCAACCATCACTGCAGCCCTCCACCAGTCGCGGCTTTATGGCAGAGTGGCCCGACGGAAGCCTCTCCTCAGTGCAAGACACATGAAAGCCTGCATGGAATTTGGAGTCTGTTTTGAGGAGACCAAGATAGAACTTTTTGGCCTTAATTCTATGCGGTATGTGTGGAGAAAACCAGGCACTGCTCATCACCTGTTCAATACAGTCCCAACAGTAAAGCATGGTGGTGGCAGCATCATGCTGTGGGGGTGTTATTCAGCTGCAGGGACAGGACGACTGGTTGCAATCGAGGGAAAGATTAATGCGGCCAAGTACAGGGATATCCCGGATGAAAATCTTCTCCAGAGTGCTAAGGACCTCAGACTGGGCAGAAGGTTTACCTTCCAACAAGACAATGGCCCTAAGCACACAGCTAAAATAATGAAGGAGTGGCTTCAGAACAACTCAGTGACTGTTCTTGAATGGCCCAGCCAAAGCCCTGACTTAAACCCAATTGAGCATCTCTGGAGAGACCTAAAAATGGCTGTCCACCAACGTTTACCATCCAACCTGACAGAACTGGAGAGGATCTGTAAGGGGGAATGGGAGAGGATCCCCAAATCCATGTGTGAAAAACTTGTTGCATATTTCCCAAAAAGACTCATGGCTGTAAGGGTGCTTCTACTAAATACTGAGTAAAGGGTCTGAATACTTAGGACCATGTGATATTTCAGTTTTTCTTTTTTAATAAATCTGCAAAAATGTCAACAATTCTGTGTTTTTCTGTGAATATGGGGTGCTGTGTGTACATTAATGAGGAAAAAAAATGAACCTAAATGATTTTAGAAAATGGCTGCAATATAACAAAGAGTGAAAAATTTAAGGGGGTCTGAATACTTTCTGTCCCCACTGTATATAAAGACACACACACATTATATATATATATGTACTCCTGTACAGCTACTCATGTGATGAATACTACCTTCTTGTGCCAAGAAAAACCATGTTAATAGCTAATATTCAGAAGCCTAAGACAGAACATACCATTGTATTCTAAATACTATAGTATTCTTAAGGTCAGTTCCACCCACACGTGATATTTACATTTTGTGCCATGGCTGGCAACTTGCGTCACCTGCTGTCTAATCCTATATTAGTGACTCCAGTGATGGGATATCCTCACCAGAATCCCTTCTTTGTCACACCTCTCTGATGAATTCTCCTTTATCAGAATTTGTAGACTAAACAAAAATAAATAATAAACCAAATAAATAAAAGAGAAGCATTCATTATGGCCTTTATAATGGGAGAGACACAAATTAGCGCAGGAAATCTCACCATCGGGGTCCCCGGAAGGTATAAGAAGCTGGTGGCTGATTCAACCTGCTGTCACCATCATCCCAGAATTGAAGTGTGGTTTTTGTAGTTCATGATTCACTACTCACTTTACTACTTACCCAACAGGTATCACCAGACTAATGTATAAACTTCCACTGACTCAACCTATATATTTACAGTCGGTAAACAAACATAAAGGCATAAAAGGAAAATACTGCTAAAAGGAAAAAGAAACCACGGTCAAGGGCACAACGTATATAATAAATAACAGCTAAGCCAAAAGGAAACCCTAAAGGATTCCTATGTATATCAACCACCTCCAGGCTGCTGTATAGACAAATGATGGTTAGTGGGTGGCTCTCTTGTTCTAAGACAATGTCATATGACGTCGTCCCACTCCTGGCACACAGCGCAGCGATCGGCATCGTGCTGTGTCCCTGGGACTGTGCATCCCTGATCTCGGTAAAGAGTCCATGATGTGGCTTTTTACCCATGTGATCAGCTGTGTCCAATCACAGCCAATCATATGTAAACAGGGAAATGCTGGTTATTGGCTCTCCTATCACTGACAGAGTGTGAGGAGAGTTGATCAGCGGCATTTCCTCTCAGGAAAGACCTGCACAGATAATCAGGGCACTGATCATCAGTGCAGCCCCAACAGTGCCCAGCAGTGATGCCAGTCAGTGTCCATCAGTGATGCCAATCAGTGCCGCCTATCTGTGCCCATCGGTACTGCATATTAGTGCCTCCTCATTAGTGCCTCTTCATCAGTGCCCTTCAGTGAAGGAGAAAAATTACTTATTTACAAAAATTTCTAACAAATTTTTTTTTCAAAATTTTCAGTCTTTTTTCGTTTTTTTTTTTAGCAAAAAATAAAAACCCTGTGGTGATTAAATACCACCAAAAGAAAGCTCCCTCTCAAAAAAATGATAAAAATTTCATTTGGGTACAGCGTTGCATGACCGCACAATTGTCATTCAAAGTGCGACAGCGCTGAAAGCTTAAAATTGGTCTGGGCAGGAAGGGGGTGAAAGTTCCCTGTATTTAAGCAGTTAAAATAGCCAAGCTAGCCCAAACCAACTATTTCCATTACAGAACAATGAGGTCACTGTGTGTGTGCAGTAATGGACTGTTGTAGCAGTGACCACATACAATAAGCGGTGCGGTGTTCTCGCAACAGTATGGGTAACTTTCTGTCTGCTAATGAAATAAAAGGAGTCAGGCAGAGTGCTTCTCAGCTATTTAGAAATAGACAACCATACATGGATCAAAATTCAGCTGGTTCAGCAGGGACTGGCCAAATTTCAATCCATGTATAGAAACCCTGGTTGTACACAAGTCGATCATTCGACTTGTGTACAACCAGCCTGTCGGGTTTTCCCCAAAAGATTAGTGCTGCCGGCTACAGCTGGCAACACTAATCGTGTGCGGTCAGCAGGAAAGGCTCCCTGCCAGCAGACCCAATTCTGACCCAGGTGTCTGCAATCCTCTATCACTTACCAATATACATATATAGAGCCCAGTGTCTCTATCAGCCTCTGTACCACCCAGCAGGCGCAAACAGCCAAACTATTCCATCTTGAATATTAAGGTAAGCTTATCATCCGGTTGGGATGCTAGGGTTTGCCATTCTAATTTTATTTAACTTGAGGGTCACTGTACCGCAAGTCTAACAGTGCCATCAGGAGTTTTTGTATCTTGTGTAGCCAACAGATTTTCTCTGTGGCTATTTTTAGATCAGTAGGGTTTTTCCAGCCATCAGGTAGATCCCTGCACTAGCTCATAGCCTGTGATGGTTCGGATGCCTGTATCCAAGACACAGATTCCATCCTGCACCGACCTGATCCGTGTTTTTGGGGGATAATTACTGTACATCTCCTCTAGTCACTGTGAATGTAGGTATGACGTTTTTGTTGCTTGATATGTGGTTCCTGTACATTTATTTTAGGAACATGATTTTTTGCCAACAGTTCAGGATATTTTATCTGAACTAATTGGTGAATTTATCCATTTACCTATATAGATATACCACAGTCAATTATCTAGGCTATTGGCCTCTCTTCAGTGGGACTACTCTGTCCTATGTGGATCACTGGCTGTCGCTATCTTCCTGGTCTGATGCCTGTGCACGGATCTGACGGACTCCTCTCACGCTCGTCTTCAGAATTTCTCCAGAGCCTCTCCCATCCTCTGGAACTCCCTGCCCCGGTATATCCGATCAGTCCCTAATTTCTCCACCTTTAAGAGATCCCTGAAAACTCACTTATTCAGGGAAGCCTATCCCACACCCACCTAACAACTGTCCTGAGCCACCCCCCCACCATATCATTCCCTGCATCTATTACCTTTTGTACCACCACCCCCTCCCTTTAGAATGTAAGCTCTATAAGCAGGGCCCTTCTGTATTGTACTGTCCCCCTCTTCATTGTAAAGCGCTGCGTAAACTGTTGGCGCTATATAAATCATTAATAATAATATCTCTATTTTGTTATCATAGATATAAGCTACAGATTTGCAACTCGTAAGCCCTCTGTCCCTGAAGATCTGCATTTTGTTTTTTCGAAACACGTTGGAAGTTCTGTCTGACCGTTGGGCTTTCTTTGCAGTTGTTTCCATTTCTGCTCCCAATATATGTGTTTGTGGTTTTTATTTCCACTCTGATGTCGTCGATTGGTCGTCGATTGGTATCAATGTTTAATAAATTTGTATATTTTTACTCAATACTATTTGTGGTCTGTTTAAAGTTCCAATTTGAGGGACCTGCTTTTACTCTATGTATCAGAGATGTGGTCCACAATCAGTATAGTCAGCCAGTTGCGGCAAATGTTTTCCCTGCCAGCAAACTACAATAACGCTGTGGGAGAGATTTCCCCATTAACACTGTCTGTGTTGATGGGGGAATCCAGCAATTTCTTTTCCTTCCACCCACGGTGGAAGGAAAGAAAATTGCATAATCTATGGCCTGCCTAACTGCGTTCATTCTGTCAACTGATTTGCATTTCTTATTTGTGGGAAATTAATTTAGATTTGTGGGAACAGGACAGAGGAAGATTTTCACTAACAGAAAAGTCTTTACAAGGAACACATCTTAAATGACTGTAAGTTATGTCCCTTGTGCTAAGGGAAGGGAAGAAATACTATCACTAGAGAAAACGCTGCTCTTGGCTCCTTCAAGTGCTGCACACAGCGGCAAAAGCCTATGGGGTTGAACTACTACAACTAAAGAGTGGAAAATCGGGTGCAGCTCTGCATCGAAACCAATCAGCTTCCGGGTTTCTTTTTGCCAAAGCTTAAAGTGGTTGTTAACCCACTGATATAAAATGCTCCCACACCCTCTGTAATATTACAATATGTTTCTCCTGTGCTGTGCCTGTGTTATATATTAAATATGCTTATCTGTACCGATTACACATCAGCTCCTGGTGCTCAGATGCCTCCTCTCCTCCACCCGGCTGATAGTTCCAGCGGGCAAGACAGAGCACTGCCGCTGACGTCAGCTGGGGAGAGGAGAGAGAGAGCCAAGGAGTCACACGATCCCCGGGAGCCAATGTGTTTAGCGGTACAGAAAGCATATTTATTATATAACACAGGCACTTATTGTAATGTTACAGAGAGGATAGGAGCATTTTATACTTAATATGAGAGCATCAGGAGCCGCGGGGGGGGGGGGCGCTGACACGAGCAGACAGGCAGGGAGGGGAGGGGGAAGAGGACACAGGAGCAGAGAGGAGACAGAGCAGGGCTGCAGATGACGGAGGCACATAAACTGACCACAATGTCAGGGTTCAGCAGCCATAATGTATCGTGGTCAGTTTACAGAGGGGAGGGTATAGCCAGGCAGGATCAGCCAGGTAATACAGGTGTTATAGGGCGCCAAATGACACAGCACAAGTACTGTGATGTATAACATGCTTTAAGGGAACAGGATCTGTTTTTTTTTTTGGGGGGGGGGGGGGGTTAACAAACGCTTTAGGTGAACAAGCCGAAGTTAGAAGCTGATTGGTCACCATGCATAGCTGCACCCGATTTTGCCGTCTCCAGTTTTAGTAAGTCAACCCCTATGTATTTTACAAACTTTCTAAAATAACATTTAAAAAAAATTCAGAACCAAATCAAAAGCTATTTTAATTAATGTCTGCATTGGTTCATGTATTCACCTGTATAGTAGGGAGTGTATAATATATATATATATATATATATATATATATATATATATATATATATATATATATATATATATATATATATATATATATATATATATATATATATATATATATATATATATATATATATACACATACATATACACACACACACACACACACACACACACACACACACACACACACACACACACATACATACATACATACATACATACATACACACACACACACACACGTATATATTACATACACAGTATAGAGAGAGCTCGAGCGGATAAGGTGATTGAACTTCAGACAAGATCTGTCAACGTTATGACACAATAATTAAATTTGACCATATACATATGCATTGAAACTTTTATTAACTAAATATAAAATGTTTTATTGTAAAAAAGCAATCAAGTAAACAGAATATAAATCATGACGCCCCAGTTTTCACTATGTATTTATTAGTTTGGGCCAACGAAGTAGGCAGTTGTAATTAACAGCAATCTCTGCTGGATTTTTACCAAGATGTTGGACTGTTCACAGTGACAGCTTGCTTCAGAATAAACTATAAGGACAATTGCAAATCTCACAATATTGAGTGGGTAGTAACATTTTTGATATCAAATGGGGTAATTGCCATGGTGAGGTTAAATTCAGTAGTAGTCAAATATTAAACTTGCTCATGTGGTTTAGTCTTTAAGATGTTGAATAAAAAAGCAGCTCTGGCTGTAAAATGCACCCGTACTCTGACACCGTCCTCCACAGTAATTCCTTTTCTCCTGGAGAAGTTCTTAGTCTTCTAGGATGAATGACACCCAGCAAGGACATCATGAGAGGTGGTAAGAACATCAGAATGTTGATTTGTCATTGTTCAATCACAGGCTGGTCTAGGTTCTGGCCAAGCTGCTTTGCTCAACTGCAGTTTAGTCTGCAAAGTGTGCAGAACCTGGCTGTACTGTCTAGCAGGGTTTCTTGGATTATAAAAATGGTTAAACAGAACTGGGGATTTTTATTAAGTTTCCCATGCATATATTTCACATGTGTGTTTAGCTTGGAGTTCAGCTTAGTAATCTTTAATTTCCACTCCACATTTAGGGACCTGTATCATTTCTGTTAATTGAATATTCATTTCAATATATTGGTTATGTATATATGGGCAGGGATGGGATAAGGGATAGGCATAAGAGACGGCTACCTTGAGTATCTTTGCAGGAAGTGGGGAACAAAAAGGACAGGTTCTGTAAAATATACCGCTGGAGTAGTTTACAGCTTATTGGGTGGCCAGCACACTTTTGTTTGTATGCCTTGGGTGCTAAAGGGACTTATCCCACCACTGTATATACAACTTGGACTGGCCCATGAATGGGTTCCTTTAAAACAGTAATTAGTATTCCCATAGGGGAGATTGCAGCTTTTCTGAATCATCTGCTTCATGTGTGAGATGCCAATAGCGATAGATACATCATCAGAAAAATTGATGACTACTGCAAGTGCAAGGATAGGACATCATTCCAAGTCCACCAATTCTAGGCGCAGCTACAAAATGAAAAAAGACAACCATTATAAACTGTAATTGATGTAAGTCACAAGCAGTGTTAATTTTGGCAGCAAATTTCGATTTAGTTTTAGTCTTGGTCTTAGGACTAAAATGGCATTTTAGTTTTAGTCCCATTTTAGTCTTCTGCAATTGTTTTAGTCGACTAAATCTCCAGTACATTTTAGTCATTTAAAATTGAATGGGTGTAATTAAATTGTAATGCATTAGTTAACATTTCTCTACAATTTTGCAAGCTTATTGTATACTGCTGGAGTGAAAAATCTAATATGCTATTATTGATGGTATTGAGGTATGAACTTGCACTACAGACCAGTGTTCATTTTGAAGTCAAATTTAAATTTAGCTTTAGTCTTATTCTTTTGACTAAAATGCCATTTCAGTTTTTGTCCCATTTTAGGCTTTTGACTAAAAAGTCATTTTTGTTTTAGTTGTATTTTAGTCATCTCAATTGTTTTCGTTTTAGTCGTATTTTAGTCGACTAAAATAGTATTCATTCAGTCGACTAAAATGTTTTAGTTACCTAAATTAACACTGGTGACAAGTTATGATTCACGATGAACCGATGAGATCATTCAGCTATTACTAAATTTTCTCAGCAAACTGTGGGGTTGATTTACTAAAACTGAAGAGTGCAAAATCTGGTGCAGCTCTGCATAGAAACCAATCGGCTTCCAGTTTTTTTTTTGCCAAAGCTTAATTGAACAAGCTGATTGGCTAACATACACGGCTGCACCAGATTTTGCCCTCTCCAGTTTTAGTAAATCAACTCCTGTGGCTAATTTTTAAGACACAGGAAAAAAACAAGGGGGAATTCCGTTGGGCCTCTGCATCAAAATTGTCACCAATGACGCCAGATTTATGTACCTGTCAAAAGCAAGTGGAGAAGACGGCCGGAGCCCAGCACCCGGAAGAAACCATGTAGAAAATTGCTGGCGCCTGCGAAGGATGTTGGACCATTGAAGGAAGGTAAGTATTGCGAAGTTGAAATTCCCCCGGGGTTTTTCTTTTAGCAGCAAACAGATTATTAAACAAATTTACGTATATAAAAAAGGTACTTTATTGTACAAAATGTTTAAAATCCACAAAGGTATTAAAATATGAGCTCTGGTTACAAAGTTTCTTATTATAACCCATCGTTCATAATAATAATAATAGCACGCAAAGAACGGCAGGTATACTCAAAGCAAGTTTTTGGCAGTAAATGATTCTACCCAAGACAAATGCCCCAACAGGTTTCGACCAAATAAGTCGCAGTCAGGGGGACTGTGTTACCTAAATACAAAGGTATATCAAACCTTGTAAGTACATGATATCACAAAGCTTAGAATTGTCCATATGGATACACAGGGAATTATTACCTCCAATGGATGGAAACCAGAAACTTTCAACAAAGATTGCAATATGCAAGTGAAGGCGCAAAGAACTGGCGATAACAACAATAACAACAATAATAAGAACGAAGGGATAGGGGACAAACTGAAATGTTTCCAGTCTCACATTACATTAAATGGATAGATAATGTCCACATGTATATGTCCAAAGTGGAGAAATTGAATATCTCATTAACATATATAGGGTACGGTCTCACTGTCATGTGGACATGAGGAGTTCAAGGGTCCAGTTAATAATGATAGGTCCACGAGCAGGGCTGCCTTCATCAAGAAGTGAAACCACATTCCAATCCTAAGGAAAAGCAAAAGAGAGAGGCGCCTCTGGGTGCAGACTAAAAACAAGGTTTATTTCATAAAAAGGTAATGATCATCAAACTCACATGTTGAAGGTCGTCAGTAGGCATAAAATAGTAATCAATACTGAGGAGGACATCATCCATCAAAAGGTTCAAGACAGTCAAAAACAACTCCTAGCAGGGGGCTCTGCCTGTGTGTGAGGAGAGGTACCGCTGAGATGTGAGGCCGGCCGCAGCGGTGACAAGTCACAGTACTAGGTGGAGAGCATGGAAGGCTGTAAACATCCGGCGAGGAGTGATGACGTCATGAGTCGAGCGACGCGTTGCCGGGCGTACGGGCTGTGATGACGTGACAGCCGCGCCCCTTCATCAGGCTAAAGATGGATGGGATAGGGCAGCTTAAGACAACCAGAAATTGTCATTGTCATGCTTTTACACTTGTCATGCTTTTACACTTAACTGCTGACACTTACACTTTACACTTCACTGCTGACACTTCTTGATCGTTCCTCTGGTTACTTCCTGTAGTCCCGGTCCCGCCCCTTCCCCTCCTCACCCACACCAATCACCACAATTTCTGGTTGTCTTAAGCTGCCCTATCCCATCCATCTTTAGCCTGATGAAGGGGCGCGGCTGTCACGTCATCACAGCCCGTACGCCCGGCAACGCGTCGCTCGACTCATGACGTCATCACTCCTCGCCGGATGTTTACAGCCTTCCATGCTCTCCACCTAGTACTGTGACTTGTCACCGCTGCGGCCGGCCTCACATCTCAGCGGTACCTCTCCTCACACACAGGCAGAGCCCCCTGCTAGGAGTTGTTTTTGACTGTCTTGAACCTTTGATGGATGATGTCCTCCTCAGTATTGATTACTATTTTATGCCTACTGACGACCTTCAACATGTGAGTTTGATGATCATTACCTTTTTATGAAATAAACCTTGTTTTTAGTCTGCACCCAGAGGCGCCTCTCTCTTTTGCTTTCAACAAAGATTGCTCTTAGGTCATTCTAGCCACCCACTTGGCGGGGCCAGATGTGACTGGCTTGCAAGAAACCATGCTGGCAGCAAAAAGGGGATGGAAATGAGCCACCTGTGGTGAACCATTTCCCCCTTCAAAAAAAAAAAAAAAAAGAAAAAAAAATTTGATAAGTAACACATATACACATTATTTATATATATATATATATATATTTTTTTTTTTTTTTTTTTTTTTTCCCCTCACAGTATATATGTGTAAACTCATGGTGGTGCAAAAAGTGCACCCATGTGGGTGGCTAAAATGACCTAAGAGCAATCTGGATTAATCTCTGTTGAATGTTTCTGGTTTTAATGCTGTCTCCCATCCATTGGAGGTAATTATACCTTGTGTATCCATATGGACAATCCTAAGTTTTGTGATAACATATACAGTACTTACAAGGTTTAATATAACTTTGTATTTAGATAACAGTCTCCCTGAAGAAAACTAAGACTTATTTGGTCGAAATGCGTTGGGGCTTTTGTCTGGGGCAGTATCACTTACTGCCAAAAACTTGCTTTGAGTATACCTGTTGTTCTTTGCATGTTATTATTATGATTGATGGGTTATGATAAGAAACTTTGTAACCAGAGCTCATATTTTAATACCTTTGTGGATTTTAAACATTTGCACAATAAAATACCTTTTTTATATATATTTGATAATCTGTTTGCTGCTAAAAAAAAAAAACCCAGGGGAATTTGTTCCTTTTTTGTAATACATTATTTGGGGTGTGCAGCCTTCTTATCTCCATGTATTTTTCTACATTTTAGTATTGCAGAGTTTAGCTCTACTTTAAATTGCAGCAGGCACATTTCCTGCTTGTGCGACGCCCACCCTCCCTACAAGACCCACATTCTCTGGACTTTGGGGGGTGTCAATCACACCTACTGCCTCCTCTGTGAGGGCAAATACTTCTGCATGAGAAAGTTATGAATGTTGGGACTCAGGAATTCCCCTATAGCACTAGGTATTTTGCGCAGACTATGCGGTTTCTTTGCTGTGCACTGTGATTTGGATTGTTATGCCGCGTACACACGACCGGTTTTGCCGTTGATGGAACTCTGACGGAATTCCGCTCAAGCGGTCTTGCATACACACGGTCACACCAAAGTCTGACCGTCCAGAACGCGGTGACGTACAACACGTACGACGGGACTGGAAAAAGGAAGTTCAATAGCCAGTAGCCAATAGCTTCCATCTCATACTTGCTTCAGAACATGCATCGTTTTTGGTCTGACGGAACAGCATACAGACAAGCGGTCTTCCCTATAGGAATTGGTTCAGTCGAAAAAAATTAGAACACGTTCTATTTCTAGGTCCGTCAGAATTTTCAAAAAAAAAAAAAAGTTCGATGAGGCCTACACACAATCGAAATAGACTATGAAAAGCTTTCGTTTGACTTTTTCTGTCGGACATTCCATTCGTGTGTACGCGGCATAAAACCATGTAATACACAGCATCTGGTTTATTATCATGTATTCACATTTAGGCAAAGCTGTGGGTATTAGGCTGAAAAGACATGATGCCTGCAAAATGTTAATCACTGTGGGCATTACTGCAGTGATGTGCTAGCTCACCTCAATTCTCCTTCAGACGAATGCATAGAAAAAAAAAAAAATGCATGGACCCCTTTGTCCCTCTAGCTTTAAGGCAGAAAGCTCAAGATACAGTAGTTGTTAGAATAAAGTCAGAAAGCAGCATAATAGGCTAGGGAAAGGGGTACAAAAATATAGATTGCTGCAAACTAGAGTTCTGCTTTAATATACAATACATATATAATAATATCTCCTTACCTTCTGCGTGCTCATCCAAGCAGTGAGACCAGCATGACAAAACCCATAAACTGTGTAAACAGTATCAGTGGGGTAAAATATGACCACATCGCCCAGAAGGAAACATTGAAACTGATAGGAAACAAAAAGAAAACTATTAGTGACACTTGCCACAAATGTTGAAAAGGGTAACTACTCATCCAAACACCCTTGGCCCTCGACTAAATGATAGATATTATGAACTGTAATTAGGCACCAACCTTGATCACATACAAGATGTTTCAGCTGTTAAGGTTATTACAATTACTTTTAAATATGTCCGTAAATAAGTCAACATTTTTGTAAATGCAAAAGCCAACTCCCACCAGATATAACAGAAAGCACACTTTATGGCCCCTTGACATGGATGAAAAATACGCTGTGTTTTTTATGTTTATTTTTTAAGTTTCTGAACACAGGTGCATTGTGGTCTATTGGACAATGCACACAGCTGTGTATCCCTAAGTTCCCTAATGCAGCGATGCATTCACAGCTTGCTTGCAGTAATTTACGTGTGTACACATGCCCACAGAAGTACCACACAAGTATATACACGTCAATTGAAACACTGGCAGCTTGAAGAGGATGAAGATGGATTTTATGCACGTATACATGTAGTTTCGCAACATAACTTGCGGTTTTTACTCAGGATGTTTCTGCCAGCAAGATCCTTTGTATAAAAATCAGTAAATTATTATGTTCATGTGCAAGAGGCCTAATCCAGTGTTCAATTTGTTTTTATATCTGAAACTGTACAGCAGCACTCAGACTAGAGGAGGCAGGGTCTGGAATTAGAACCAATTAGGGTTTTATTGCTCTGCTTATTTACAGGAGAGTACACATGGATGAGCAGACTGCTGATACACTGGCTAATCGTAAACTGGGAGGATTTTTTAAAAATGATGTAATCATTTTTTTCTTTTTTTGGTCAGGCTAGGGTGCATTCTAGCTGTATGTAGCAATAACTAATTTCTACACATGCATAGAAACTCACCATACTGCAGCTACTAGGAAAGTTAGAATTGCAACCGGTACAAGCTCCGGATACTTAGCGTCATAATCACAAATCCCACGATACCATTCCAAATAAACGATGCAATAAAGAGCAACGGACATACTGACAACCAGAGACACTGCGCCCACAAGAAGCCATGTACTACAAGACAAAGAACAGTTATTTAATTGCACATATGTCAAAAATAAAACATTTTACAGATCAAATTTACAAATGTCTTCTTGCAGAGTAAAACAGCATTTCTATGTTCAAGTGAGGCCTTCTTCAATAGTTACTATTAGCTTGTCAGCTAATGTGCTACTACAAAGCTCTTTATGTGCATACTGTGAGGCGCTGCAATGGAGAGGCTAAAATGACCTTCGTATGGGTATTATTGTTCGATAAGCAAAAGCAATGCATCACCTTGGATAATGTTCCAATCATGACCCCCAAGGGACAATAGTGAGAACCCCCCCCCCCCCCCAGTAATTGTGGGCAGCTTTAATTTACACAAAGATTTTCTTATATATAAAATTTGGGTTGGGTCCTTGACACTTTTAAATTGGTTTTAATTTGTACTGTATACTGTAATTATAGAAACTTTTTTTTAATATTGTATTTGTAAAAAAAAAAAAAAAACTTATTTTACAAACATTTAAAACAGGTTGCCTGTAATTGTTCAGTGTATTCAATGCAAGCAATAAGAAAATCCATCACTAGCTATGCAATTGTGGACTGCTCTTGGATACTGTGAGCCCAACTATGGCCAAAATCTTATTTTCTTTTTAGTTGTGTGGGAGGATTAGAACTTCTGTTGACTTTTAACTGCTGAATATAGCAAGGGTGCCACATCAGTAGTAACAGAGGAAAAAAAAAAAAAAGGACAGTTTATTGTATGGTTGGCAGTGAAAAAAAAGCCGGCTTCTTCTAATTAAAACACTCAGCAACCATCAGCTTCTCAATATATACAGGGAATTCAAATGGATACTTAATATCTCATCACCTCCACGCTCCTCCGTAGGAAGCTCACATGTGATAAAAATGAATCTCCATGTGCAGAATCCCAATAAAATTATTTTATTAAAAAGCATCAACTTACATTTAAAATGCCACTATTCAGCTTCACTAGTATCAGGTACTTCTGGTACCTCCCGCCACGTTGCGTCACTGCCCACATGACTTCATCAAGGGTATCCTTGATGAAGTCACGTAAGCAATAACGCAACGCGTTGGGAGGAGCCGGGTGCGGTCACTTCCGGTCGCGGCCAAGACTGGAAGTATGATACCAGTGAAGCTGAATAGTGGCGCCTGCTGACACCTAAAGAGCGACACTAGAAGTGCGACTAGACCTGCAAGGGTCTTTCCCTGAGGTGAGAAGCTGGGGCACACTATGATCAAGGATGGTGGAAGTTCCTCACTTTGAAAGAATTTCTGAATATTACTTATGTGTGGATGGTGATATCACTATAGGATTTTTTTTTTTTTTTTGCATGGAGCACTTAAAATATTGTACTGGAATTGTTTACACAGAAGCTTTTTTTTTGCACAGAGCACTTTTTGTATTTCATTGGAATTGTGTACACGGACATTTCATTTGATTAATATATTGTATATGTGTATATTTATTTTAGTTTATGCACTTTAATGTATTTATTGTATTGAGGAAGCGCCACATTACTTGCTTTATATATTGTTACTGTGTGGGGACACCTATTTCATGTTGGCAGCTACTCATTGAACATACACTACACTGGTTTGCGCATTAGTTTAGTTTATTTACAATTTTAATAAAAAAAAATACATGTATAAAAAAAACCTCATATCACAAAGAAAAAAAATAAAAACATACATAGCATAGTACATGATTATCCGTGTTGTTTAATCCAAACATTCATTTTTATCACCAACACACAACAGTAACCATGATATGTATAGTGCTATTCACATAAAACATCTTACCAGCCTTCTTGTAAGTTCAGATGGACAGCCGGGAGGAAGTCAACATAGTGCGTAACAGCAACTGCCGCCAATATCCAAAATACGGAATGGATGTTAATTCTAGGAAGAGGTTTTTGTTTTTTCTTATCTTCATCATCATCTAGAAATTAAATAATAACTACAATGTTTAGATTTAAAAACAAAAAAAATCCAGCGCAACAAAACAGCATCCTGCAGTGTAAATTTAAATTTTTACTTCTAAGTTTCAAGAGCAAGCGGTGCAGAGGAGTGACCGTAATACTGGATAAGCCCAAATCAATGGGTCTCCTGAACTTTTTTCCTAGGGAATCGAACAATTCATAAAATGATGCAACAATATGCTTTAACAGGAGCAGATACAGGAATCACGTTCTGGAGAAAAAAATAAGAAGTCAGGGGATCAACCAAGAGGCCACCAATACTATCGCTGAAGCAGCTGCAGATATCAAAAGTAAATATGGGAGAAACCATCAATGGGACAGATAAAACCTGGGCCCAGCACATAGCCAAGCTTTTGTGGAAGAATGATGCGAAGAAAAGCACTACTGAAAAATGTCAAATCCACATTTGGAATTTGTCAAAAGTCTTTTGACACAACAGACCAACACCAGCAGATGACATGGCTCCCCAAATCATCATAGACTGTGGAACATTTTGCATTTCATTTGGAAAACAGGGTCCCAGAGTCTGGAGGAAGAGTGGAGAGGCACAGAATCCAAGTTGCATGAGGTCCAGTGTGAAGTTTCCACAGTCAGTGATGATTTGGGGAGCCATGTCATCTGCTGGGGTTGGTCCATTGAGTTTTATAAAGTCCAAAGTCAGCGCAGCCTTCTATCAGGAAATTCTAGAGCACATCTTCAAAAAGATGAGTCTGCAATGGGTTTCTCCATATATTCTCACTAATCATCACCCTGAGAACACCATCTTCAAGGAACAACAAGGTGATGGTAGAATCAGTTTGTAGGGATGTTTGCAGTGGTAGGGACTGAGAAAATGGTCAGGTTTGAGGACAGGAAGCATGGAGCCAAATACAGATACATTTTAGAGAAAAACATTTTTACTCTAGAATTATGGTGGAGGTTACATGCCATATTTGGCATGTAATTATTTTGGTGGGGGAGCAAATACCTGGTTTTGACAGGTACCCGCTCCCACTTGGATCGCCTCGGTGATCGGAGCTGAAGTTCTGCTTCCCCGCAGTCTTCTGGGACAGGTCACAGGGCCCAGAAGACTACAAGATCATTCACAAAGTGCAACGCAGCTCGCACATGTACAGCCGTAAGCTGCAAAGCCGGCTGCCCAGTTAGGATGCTGGTGCCGGGAACCCGAAGGCTAGTGAAGAACTAGCCCGGGATTGCCTGGATAGGTAAGCGCCCTTATATTAAAAAAAAAAAAAAAGAGTTCAAGGTATGCTGAATGCTGATAAGGGAAAATAGGAGAGAATGCCCACATCCCTAGATTAGACAAGCCACAAAAAATTTCTCTGGTGGGACTTTGAAGGGCATAAACTCCAAAAGGATCAAGTAATTGATATAAAAAATAAATGTTTTATTTGAAAATGTTAGGACAGGAGATTCAAAATGTAAAGCTAAAACACTACAATCAATGCGGGTGCAGTGATGATACACAGTAATTACAAAACAGATAACCACTTTGCTCTCTGTAGTGGGACACACAGAGTATATCCAACGCGTTTCGAGATATAGCGTTATTCCTCTTCTTCAGGGGTGAGTGGTTATGGGTAAAACAATACTATCATGTGGTTTTTAAAAAGGAATCCTAAACATCCTCATTAGTTAAAAACAAGGATTTTTGCTGCCATAGATCAGCCGGAGTCCAGAGGGCGAGTGGTAGCTAGATCCAGCCCACACCGCTCACAAAGGGCACTCAACCCAACCCCAAAATAGACACCACAGGCCAAAAAAATAAGGTAGATCTATGCCTTTGGGGTAGACACGGAGGGGGATTAAATTTAGAGCTCCAGAAAGATACCCAAGGAGGACAGGACACACCAATTTACTTCATTCACCTGAGAATTGCCATCCAAAAAGGAAAAGCAAGTCAGGGATAATTTTTCCACAGAAACTCTAAAGCCTCATACACGCGATCGGATTTTCCGCAGACTTTTGTTCGAAGGGCCCCAAACTTGTCTTGCATACAAACGCACACAATTGTCCGCCAACAAACCCGAACGTAGCGCCACCCTTTGAGCTCCTTCTGCTAATTTCGTGTTAGTAGAAGTTTGGCGAGTGTTGATTCGCGCTTTTCATTTCGCGCTTTTCAGTTCGTCTCTGAACGGCCGTTCATCAACCAGCCATGTTGTGGAATCGGAGGAGACAACGTGTTATTTATTATTGGCCTTGGAGTTATTGCTTTGACCCAAGTCCAGTCCAGTAACAGGAGGAGGATTTCTTGGACCAAAAATTGGTTGCTTTATTAATTGTGACCAATTATGTCATATGCCTTTGCTGCGGGGGCTCCAGGAGAATAATCCGGATGATTTTTGGAATTATCTCTGGATGACGGACCCCTGCTTTTACCAACTCTTGGCATTATTGACCCCCTATATTAGGAAGCAGGACACATGCATGAGGCTTTTATTTTATTTGTTGGTTGAATAATGATTTGATTTGGTATATTTTCTGTATTTTTGGATGCATAGAAGGCACTTTTTAGTTAAGTTCTATTGGCAGATAGCATGTCTAATTTTATTTGTTTTCTTTTTTTAATGCACAATAAAAAAAATTGTGTAGAATAATACTTGGCTATGTGTTTTACTTCAAATGACAGTTTGGGAGTAGGCAGTTATATTTTAAAAAATACAATGTAAAATTAACAAGGGACACCAACATAGTTGTATCTTGGTGTTGGGGTAACTTGCCCAAAAAAAAAAAAAAAAAAAAAAAACCAAGCATAATATTATTCTTGATATTAGAAAAAAAAAGCCTTTGAAAATTTGTTTGCAATAACTATCAGTATCACCAGCAAAGCAGCTTCATTATTATCCCATTAAAAAAGAAGAGAATTGTGCGCTGCATTTTGAGATTTCATAATTTGCCACGTCACGAATGTCAATTCTCCATTCCGAACGCTAGTTTACAAGACCGACCGCTTCCGGCTCGTCCTTGCTTCCGAGCATGCGTGTTTGTACTTTGGACTTTTGTCTGAAAGACTTGTGTAGACACAACATGCTCAGAAAATCGGACAACAGACATTTGTCTGCTGAAAATTTGAAAGCCTGCCATCCAACATTTGCCCATGGAAAATCCGACAATTGTCGGATGGAGTGTACAAACGGTCGGATTTTCCGCAAACAGCATGTCATCACACAATTCCCGTTGGAAAATCCAAACGTGTGTACAAGGCTTAGGTCAAGATAGCCAGTCTTATCCAACGTGGTATATCATGTGGAACTGGAGGCTCACAGGGGCAGCTTGCAAGGAGGGGGGCGCTCGCATGGCCATTCCCTTTCCTGACCTGCCGGGCTGCATGCTCGGATAAGGGTCTGGTATAGATTTTGGGGGGGGGACCCCACTGCATTTTTTAAAAAAATTTGGCCTGGGGGTGTCCCCTCCAAAGCCATACCAGACCCTTCAGGATGGTCTTGGGGGGGAGCCCCACACCATTTTTTCGGGAATTTTGTTTAACCGGCAATTTTTTTTTTTACATTCAGCTGGCAGTGGGGAAGCTTGCTGACAGCTGATGACTCATCGGTTGTTAAGGACGCGGTGGTCGGCTTCCCGGCCCGCTCCTTAGCAATCAGCTATATACAGTTAATGTAAAGAAAAAAAAAACCACGCAAATCGCTGTAAAACCGCAGCACTTGCATTTTGGATGCGGGTCCATTGAAGTCTATTACACGCAAAAAAAATTTGCAGGAAAAAAGTCCCTGACCCTTTCCAAAAACGCAGAGGCACAAAAATGCATTGATGTGAACGTGTTCCATAGGAACCCATGTTAAAAAAAATTCCCTGCATTTCTGCAAAAAGCATAAAAAAACACATTAGTATGAATGGAGCCTAATGCTGGCCATACACTATACGAAAAATCGGCCGAAAAATCGTTCGTATGGACACTTCGTTCGTTTTTCGGCAAGTTAGTGGGTACAAATCGATAATCGTTTGTGACGTTTTTGTCGAAAAAAAACGAACGGCATGTTTGGAAAATTTCTGCCGAACGTACGATAAATTGCAAGGTTAATGTGTTTCCCGTCCGAACTGCCTGCACTAGGTATATGTAAAAAAACGAACACAAAATTATTTATTCATGTCCACTGAACAGATTATCGGTCATTATATGATGGCACGATCATTTGCGGTCACGGTCGAACGTTCGTTTTTCGAAAAGGGGTTCGGCCGATTTTTCGTATAGTGTATGGCCAGCATAAGACTGGGATGCCATTAACCACTTCCCGACCAAGGTACATCATCTGACATCATGGAATTTGAGTGGGGATATCTGAATGATGCCTGCAGCTACAGGCATCATCCAGATATCATCTTTTTCGGCCGGTGACTCTGTGCACCGTAAGAGCAATCATAGTGGCAGTTCAGCCGCTTGATCGTTCTTACAGTCGGCGGAAAAGGACGTTCCTCCCACTGCCCTCTGGTGCTTCTCCCGGCTCACTCGTGCGATTGGTGAGCTGGAGAATCAATCAGTCGCTGCTGGAAGTTTACCATAGAGATTTCTGGTGACCAGATGGTCCCCAGTCATCTCTATGACCCTCGGAGCCCGGGCACGACGTTATGACGTCACGTCTGGGCCAGTGGAAGTAAACAAAGCTGAGGACGCAGCTGGAAAGGCAGAGTTTTTTTTTTCTTTTTTTATCTCAGCCTTTTCAGCCTGGAGGAGAGATGTGGGGTCTTATTGACCCCACATCTCTCCATAAAGAGGACCTGTCACGCACTATTCCTATTACAAGGGATGTTTACATTCCTTGTAATAGGAATTAAAGTGATCATTTTTTAATTTTTTTTTAAGAGAAAGTATAAAAAGAAAAATAAAGAAAAAAATAATTGAAAGCGCCCCCGTCACATAAACGAACGCATACGTAAGTCGCGCCCACATATGTAAACGGCGTTCAAATCACACATGTGAGTTATCACCGCGTGCGTTAGAGCAAAAGCAATGATTCCAGCCCAAGACCTCCTCTGTAACTCTAAACATGCAAAAAAATTTAAAAGCTTCGCCTATGAAGATTTTTAAGTACTGAAGTTTGGTGCCATTCCACGAGTGTGTGCAATTTTAAAGTGTGACATGTTAGGTATCTATTTACTCTGCGTAACATCATCTTTCACATTATACAAAAAAATTGGACTAACTTTACTGTTTTGTTTTGTTTTTTTAAATTCACAAAACTCCCCCCCCCCCCCCCCCCCCAAAAAAAGCGTTTGAAAAATCGTGATTGGTACTTTATCCCGATCTGTGATCAGCCGAGTCCCAAGGACATGCCAATCACAAGGCGTGCGTGAGCACATCCATGTACGCCCTCCCGGCATTTTAAGCCTGCGCTGTAGCCGTCTTTCTGCTCACCAAGTGGTTAAGCGTGTTTGATGACATGGGATTCACGGGTGTTCAGTGTATCTGTGTCCAGGCAGTGCCAATAATGTCAATTGGGTCAAACCGGATGGGTGTGTGTCCCCAAATGCACACCATCTGTGTTCAGGGACATGTACCCACACGGCTGTCAGAATGGGAGCACTGTGTCCATGCAGCTGCTGCATCCCAAAAAAATAAATAAATAAATTTATTTTAGTATTGGATGGAGAGGAGAGGGTTAGAACCCCTGTCAGGTTTTGATTGCTGTCTGTGCCCGCGTTGGGTCTTGTTCACAGGGGCGTACTTAAGCATGTTTGCCTGCATGCAGATACACTGAACACCTGTCACTCCCATGCAGGCAAACATGCTTAAGTACGCCCCTGTGAACAAGACCCAGGCAGAATCACGTACCTGTATGTTCCCCTTTAAGAGGCGGCCAAAGGGCGCGCGTGCCCACGGCAAGCTCCGTGAGTCGGGTCGCGGGTCTCGTGGACTCGATCGCCGCGGGGATAACCGCGATCGCCTCACAGGGAGGAAGAACGGGGAGATGCGAATGTAAACAAGCATCTCCCCGTTCTGCCTAGTGACAGTGTCACTGCATCTCTGCTCCCTGTCATCGGAGCAGAGATCAGTGACGTGTCACACACAGCCACGCCCCTCACAGTTAGAAACACGCCCCTAGGACACACTTAACCCCTACACTGCCACCTAGTGGTTAACCCCTTCACTGCCAGTGTCATTTACACAGGAATCAGTGCATTTGTATAGCACTGATTGCTGTATAAATGACAATGGTCCCAAAAATGTGTCAAAAATGTCCGATGTGTCCTCCATAATGTCGTAGTCACAATAAAAATCGCTGATCGCCACCATTTAAAAAAAAAATAAAATATATTAATAAATATGCCATAAAACTATCCCCTATTTTGTAAATGCTATAACTTTTGCACAAACCGAATAATCGCTTATTGCGGTTTTTTTTTACCAAAAATATGTACAATACGTATCGGCCTAAACGGAGTAAAAAAAAAAATGTTTTTTTTAATATATTTTTGGGGGATATTTATTATAGCAAATAGTAAAAAATGTGTTTGTTTTTTTTTTTCAAAATTGTTGCTCTTTTTGTTTATAGCGCAAAAAATAAAAGGCACAGTGGTGATCAAATACCACCAGAAGAAAGCTCTATTTGTGTGGAAAAAAGGACGTCAATTTTGTTTGGGAGCCACGTCGCACGACCGCGCAATTGTCAGTTAAAGCGATGCAGTGCCGAATCTCAAAAAGTGCTCTGATCAGGAAGAGGGTAAATTCTTCTGGGGCTGAAGTGGTTAAACTGAGAGTTTAACCAGCCAGCAATGCATAGCAGAAAAAAATGATAATGTGCTCTTTATATTCTACCAAACACATATATCCAATGAGATTCCCACCCCCCAGTAATTGCACAACTGGCACTGCGTGACCCAAGGTCTGAGCTGCGGCCCCCGGCACTACAAGTCCCAGCAGTGTCAGAGCTCCCAGTCATAGTAAGGAGGGAGAGTGTACACACCGGCCTCTGTCACCCCGACCTCCCTCAGGAAGGACTCGGCAAACCGACGCCGCACATTCTCCAAATCTCCTTCCTCCAACGAAGCCGCCATCTTTGTAGAGTGTGTTCTCCGGAAGTGACGTATAGATGAGCACGGCGATGGTCCCCATGGAAACCGGACGCTGGGCGGGTGGGAGGAGACCTCTGCGCTGTGTGCGGGTGTCAGAGATGAGGAGTTCACATACCGTTCCAATTATAGGACATATAGTGCAGCTCGCTCCATGGAGATTGTTTTATATGGAACTAAACTAAACTGGATTATCATTATAATCACTACTGTCTGCATGTCAGGGAATACAGTTATCATAGTGTGTGATAAGAAGAACAGGGCAAGATAAAGTGTCAAATGTAATTAATTGGTAATAAGAATCTGTGAATAATTCAAACTGGAAAAAATAAATGTAATATATATAACACTATAGGAAAAGAAAAAAGAGAAAAAAAACATATATCAATATATAAATCCTTTCAGTGTCCCATATGCATATTTCCATAAAAGTGCTTTGTGCTAGTATCCAAATATGGCAACTTTATGTCCTCTTTTGTGTATCAAAATAAAGTAAATTCTTGTGCATCAAAATAAGGTGACTTCTTGTGCTCCCCCTCAAGTATGTGCACTCACCAGAAGCCACCACCCCTGCGGGGGTAAAGAGCATGTAATAAGATGCATCTAAGATGTAATAAGATGCATCTGCGGGGGTGGGGGCTTCTGGTGAGTGCACATACTTGAGGGGGAGAACAAGAGGTCACCTTATTTTGATGCACAGAAGAGGACATAAATTTGCCATATTTGGATACTAGCACAAAACACTTTTATGGAAATATGCATATGGGACACTGAAAGGATTTATATATATTGATATATGGACTTTTTTTCTTTTCTCTTTTTCTATAGTGTTATATATATTGCATACATTTTTTCCAGTTTGAATTATTCACAGATTCACAGATTTTTATTACCAATTAATTGCATTTGACACTTTATCTTGCAATCAAGGATTCACTTTATAATTGATTTTTATTTATATGTATGTTCATGTATTACATTCTTTGGTGAGAAAGGCTTTTTCATTCATTATAAGCCATTTATACACTGCCTAGTGAATTGCAATTCACACTTGTTTGGAATTCAGATGTTATTAATATTAACCCATTAGGGTATATTTAGTAAACACTCACCTTTGCCCCTTACCCCCACTGGGTCAGGGGGGGGGGGGGGCATTTTTTCCCTGTTCTTATCACACGTATCTTTTAGGACACCACTTTGTGAAGTCCTTTTTTTGGGGGAGGCTGCAGCTATATATATATATATATATATATATATATATATATATATATATATATGCGCTGATTTTTAGATTACACATTTACCATAGTGGCTATACAGTGCTGACATAAAAACCACAGGGGGTGTGAGCAAACCTAAAAGACTGTGGATATCTAACACCTACTGTGTGACACATACCAAAATATTGGCACCCCTGAATTTCTGTCAGATAATGCACCACTTCACCCAGAAAATTGATGCAATTGCAAATGTTTAGGCATTCTCCTGTTTATTTCTTCTGTTTGTATAGGTATGACACAAAAAAGTGGAAAAAAAGCCAAATATGACACATTCTACGCAAAACTCCAAAAATAGACTGGACACAATTATTGGCACCCTCAATTTAATATTTGGTAGCACGCCTTTTGGAAAAAATAACTGAAATCAATCGCTTCCTGTAACCATCAATGAGTTTCGTACACCTCTCTACTGGAATTTTGGACCAACTGCTGTTATGAGATCTCTCCACAGGTGCTCTATGGGATTTAGATCTGGACTCATTGCTGGCCAGTTCCGTACTCTCCAGCACTTTGTCCTAAACCATTTCTGGATGCATTTTGACCTAAGCTTTGGGTCATTGTAGTGCTGTAAGGCCCATGACCTCTGACAGGGACCAAACTTTCTGACATTGGGCCCTACATCGCATCCCAGAATTCTTTGGTAGTCTTCAGATTTCATAATGCCATGCACATGGTCAAGACATTCAGTGCCTGAAGCAACCACAAAACATCAGTGAACCTCCACCACCATGTGTGACAGTGAGGACTGTATTTATTTTCTTTAACCACTTCAGCCCTGGAAGGATTTGCCCTCTTAATGACCAGGCCCTTTTTTGCGATACGGCACTGTGTCGCTTTAACTGATAATTGCGTGGTCGTGCGACGTTGTACCCAAACAAAATTTATGTTTTTTTCTTTTTCCCCACAAATAGAGCTTTCTTTTGGTGGTATTTGATCACTTCTGCGTTTTTTATTTTTTGCACTATAAACAAAAAAAGACAAACAATTTTGAAAAAAAAAAAATTTTTTTATTTACTTTTTGCTATAATAAATATCCCAAAAATTAAAAAAACAAAACATTTTTTTTCATCAGTTTAGGCCAATATATATTCTTTTACATATTTTTGGTAAAAAAAATCGCAATAAGCGTATATTAATTGGCTTTGCGAAAAAGTTATAGCGTCTACAAAATAGGGAATAGATTTATGGCATTTTTATTCATTTTTTTTACTAGTAATGGCGGCGATCAGTGATTTTTAGCGGGACTGAGACATTGCAGACACTTTTGACACTTTTTTGGGACCATTGACACCTATACAGCGATCAGAGCTAAAAATAGCCACTTATTACTGTATAAATGTCACTGGGAAAGGATTAACACTGGGGGGGTGATCAAGGGGTTAACCGTGTTCCCTGGGTGTGTTCTAACTGTAGGGGGGATGGGCTACCCAGGACAGAACAGGGATTGTTGTTCCCGATCACTGGGAACAGAAGATCTCTGACATGTCACTAGGCAGAAGGGGAAATTTCCTTCTTTACATAGGCAGTTCCCTGTTCTGCCTCTGTACACCATGATCGCGGGTCGCCGATGGACATCGAGTCCGCGAGCATGCTCCCGCGGAGCGCGCCCGCTAGCCTTCCTGCACAGACCTACATACACATACAGTGGCTTGCGCAGGAGTGCCTGCCAGTATAATAATGCCTGCCGGTCGGCAAGAGGTTAAAGGCGTCATTTCTTTTTCTGAAAACAGTAGAATGATGGACTTTACCAAAAAGTTGTAATTTTGTTTTGTCCGTCCATAGCCTGGGCCGGACTGGCCTACCGGGATAGAGGAAAATTTCCCAGTAGGCTGGCTGCGCTGGGGCCGCTCTCAGCTAGTTGCTGTGAACAGGAGGCAGGGCTGGCTGAGGAAAAGATCTCTAGCAGTGGAGGGCCGGAGGAGCAAGTGGCTATCATGCAGCAGGCGGCACTGAGCAGGCAGGTCTGTGGTGTGCAGGAGGATAATGCAGGTGAGAGCATGGACACTTAGGCCTCATGTACACTGCTGCTGGTAAACGGACGTTTAGGAGCAGTTGGGCGTTTTTTTCAGCTGCCCCTGAACTCTCCTCTATGTTATCTTATCAGTACATGTACACAGGGTGGTTTATAGTCCATAACTCCCAACTGTCCCTGATTTGATGGACTGTCCCTGATTTGGAGCAATGTCCCTCTGTCCCTCATTCCTCCTCATGTGTCCCTCATTTTGGTCTGATCCTCATTGTTTTATATAAAATGTACTTTTTATCTTTCAAAAAGTGTTTCCCAGTACTAATATACCACCACTCTTGACCAACTATTGCTGTAATAACTACTTTTTTCCCTCGATATTCTATATAACGAGTATCCCTGTCCCCCTTTCCCCCCTTCCCTGCCTCTCGAATTATAGTTTCCCAGTACTAAACCTTTCATCCAATTTCTAAACTGCTGCATTTGTACATTTTAAGAGCCAATATAAAGGAATAGTAGTGGTAAAAAAAAAATACTTGTGGATTTAATTAACCTTTTTTTGGTTAATTTTCCTTTAAGGGGGTGTGGCAGGGGGCATGTCCTATGCCTACATACGTTTGTTAGTAGGTGTCCCTCATTCCCATCTCAAAATGTTGGAAGGTATGATAGTCGTTTCTAGGCAGTTGAGTTTAGAAGCATTTTTTTGGAACTCAAAAAAATGCGTTCAGGGCGGATGTTCAGAGGTATTTGAAACGCCAAATGCCTGTTACAGCCTGTAAACACTGCTAAATGCGGTAACGTTTTAAAAACGCATCTAGATGCAAACGCGGCATGCAAACGCGGCTAAACTGATGTTTTTAGACGTCGGTTTCTAGCTGTCAAGTTAAATCGTTCAGGAGAGGTTAAACAACGTCCCATGTACATGAAGCCTTACTGTGTGTTCTATGGGCAGTGGCGTCACTAGAGGGGGCAAGGGGGCCAGTGGACTGACCATTTGGGTAGTCGGGGGCCCACAGTCAATAGTGCTGCTTAGCGGAGTACAAGGGAGGACCTGCTCCTCCTCCCGTCATACCACAGCCAATGAGCAGGCAGTGTAGCCCTCCCCCTCTGCAGCCCGCTCACATTTGACTGTAAACAGTGCTGGAGCGGGGCTGAATAGGGGCGCTACACGCCAGGAGGGAGATACAAGAAGGTATGACTAAAATTACAACAATAAAAGTTCAGCAGGACACACATCTCTGGCTGAATGGAAACAAAAGGATCATCGGGAGTACAGTAACATGTTGCTGGCCAGCTGCAGTGTCTTTCTTTTTCAAATATTTTATTAAGAATAATACAATAAAAGAAATCATACAATGAGTTTGTAGTTAAACAAGGTGTACAAATATGTGAAATTAGGCTTCTCAATATCTTAACAGAAGGTAAATACTTTCATAAGAATATGTAGCTTGAAGTATAATTTTAAAAACATTCTTTAAGTAAAGATAAACATGTATAATAAAAATGAACTAAATTGAATCCATGGTAAGAATAATAACCTCAAGACTCAGGGTTGGAGGAGATCCGGTGTCTTATAGAGTAAAATAATGGTTATCATCGGGATAGCATGGGGAGGAAAGTAAACAATCCAGGACCAAGATCCATCCATGTGGCTCGGTTATTCCTGGGAAGAAGGATAATGAATCGGACCATCCGGAGAATCACCTTTGTAGTGGTATCATTAGCAAATATATATCTGATTAATTTAGCTTGGATTCCTATATATCGGAAGGGGGAAAGGTGTGAGAAAAGAAAGGGTGGGGGAAGGATGTATAAAGGAAGTGGGGGGGGGGTAACTCCAGAAGAGAATGGTATGTTAGTAAATTCAGAATGATACACAGGTGGTAAGATGTGAGATTGGTAAGTAACCTGAGGAAAATATAAGAGATTGATCAAGACCAGGTGGTAGGTGGTGTCCAATCCAAGGAAGCCATAATGATTCAAATATGGGAACTTTATCTAGTAAGATCGCCTCTATTTTAGCGTGAATCATAGCTTGTGTTACTCAGTGTTTGACTGATACCATGCATAATGTGGGTGATTTCCAGGCTTTTGCAATAGTTTGTTTTGCAGCCGTTGTTATCAATAGTAGGAGTTTGAATTGGCAGTAAGTTAAGGTTTGCGGTTTGTTATTCAGGATAGCTACCGTTGGGTCAGGTAGTATTGTGGTTTTGAATATGGTACTGAGCATTTTGAATATTTTGGACCAAAAAGCACTGACTATGGGACAATCCCACATAATGTGTAAGTGTGTACCTAAATCAGTACATCCTCGGAAGCAGTTAGCAGGGTACTGAGGGAGGAATTTTGAAATCCTAGCTGGTACTAGGTACCATCTGGTAAGCACCTTGTAGTTAGTCTCTAGAGCTACTATATTTGGTGTAGCCGATTTAGTAGCCTGCCATATGTGAGTCCAGTTTAGTGTGTCTGGTTGAAGGTTTAGATCAGTTTCCCATTTAGTTGTATAGGATGGGCGGGAAGAGGTTGTATGTGATAATAGTTGATTGTACAGATTTAAAATGAGTCCTCGCTTATGAGGGTCAGATTTGCAAGCTTGTTCAAAGATTGTGAAGCTTGGGGTGGATGAATTTAGAGGAGTGTTTTGGATTAGAAATTGCTTTATTTGTAAGTATCTGAAAGTTTCTTTTTGAGGTAGAGCATGTGTTTCTCGTAATGTAGCAAAAGGTGTAATAGTAGTGGATTTGTAAAAGTGATGAGAAAGTATTAGTTCTGTATTTGACCAAGCAATGAAGGAGGATGGAGAAGTCCAGGCTGGATAGAAGGAGGGGTTATTGAGGAAGGAAAGAAGGGGATTATGTTTAGATTGGAGACCAAAACAAGTTCTTATGCCCCGTACACACGGTCGGATTTTCCGATGGAAAATGTCCGATCGGAGCGTGTTGTCGGAAATTCTGACCGTGTGGGGGCTCCATCGGACATTTTCCATCGGATTTTCCGACACACAAAGTTGGAGAGCAGGAGATAAAATTTTCCGACAACAAAATCCGTTGTCGGAAATTCCGATCGTGTGTACACAAATCCGACGGACAAAGTGCCACGCATGCTCAGAATAAATAAAGAGATGAAAGCTATTGGCCACTGCCCCGTTTATAGTCCCGACGTACGTGTTGTACGTCACCGCGTTCAGAACGATTGGATTTTCCGACAACTTTGTGTGACCGTGTGTATGCAAGACAAGTTTGAGCCAACATCCGTCGGAAAAAATCCTAGGATTTTGTTGTCGGAATGTCCGAACAAAGTCCGACCGTGTGTACGGGGCATAAGTCTGTCCCAAATTGAAAGGCTATGTTTAGTAATAGGGTTTGTAATTGTCTGGCGTTGTGTCGGTGGGAGCCAAAGAAGATTTGCTGTTGGTAAAGGATCACATTCCACCGATTTAATTGTGACCCAAAGGGGAATTTCTTTAGTGGCATGATATTTAGGTAATAGAGCTACCGGTAATTGGGCAGCATAGTAATATTTAGAGAAATTGGGAACATTCAATCCACCACAAATGCGGGGAGTGTATAGGGTAGATTGTGGGAGGCGGGGTTTAAGTTTTCCCCAAATGAGTTGGCAAACTTTTCTCTGTAAAATTCGTAGGAAATATGCTGGAACCTGTATCGGGAGCACTCTGAAAAGATATAAAATCTTAGGAAGTATAGACATTTTAATTACAGTAATTCTACCCATCCGTGCTAATGGGAGAGAAGACCAGGTTTTCATTAGAGTTGTGAGGGGGGTTGGCATGGAAGGGTAATTTGCCGTATATAGATTTGTTGGGTTTGCTGTAAATGTGATTCCAAGATAAGTCATTTGTGTTGATGACCAAGTGAATGGGAGGGAGTCTTGTAATTGCGCCTGCAGGTCAGGTGGAATAGAAATGTTTAAGGCTTTGGACTTATGAGTATTTATTTTGAGTCCTGATATTGATTCAAATTTGGTTAGGATGTCAATGAGATTTGGGGATGAGGTTAATGGTGAAGTGAGGAAAATGAGAACGTCGTCAGCGAACATACCTAATTTGTGTTGATGACCTCCTAATTCGAGGCCTTTAATATTCGTATTGGAGCGTATGAGCTGTGCGAGAGGTTCAATTGCCAAGGCAAATAGGAGGGGGGGGGGAGGTGGCATCCCTACCTGGTTCCTCTTTCAACGACGAAGGGGTCAGAATGGTATCCAGAATATGAGACATATGCTTTTGGGTTTTGATACAAAGAAGAGATTCAACACATAAAATGTGTTCCAAATCCCCATCGGCTTAGAATAGAGTTAAGATAAGGCCAAGAAAGAGAATCAAATGCCTTTCTTATGTCAATAGAAAGGAAGCAGGCAGGTATGCGACGGGTTGTTGCTATAAGAGCTAAAAGGGTAGCACGGCGGATGTTATCACCTGCTTGCCTAGAGGGAATAAACCCAATCTGATCTTTGTGAATGAGGGAGCCTATTATAGGATTTAGTCGGTTAGAGAGAATCTTAGCCAGTATTTTAATGTCTAAGTTAAGTATTGAAATTGGTCTATAATTAGACCAGGAAGTATCATCAGTATTCAGTTTTGGAATCATGGCAATGGATGCTAATAGGGATTCAGTACGGAAGGAATGGCTTGAGAGGAGGGAGTTAAAGGCTTCAACCATTAGGGGGATAGTATAGTAGCAAAGTTTTTATAGGATGTAGCTGAAAAGCTGTCAGGACCTGGGCGTTTATGAATTTTTAAAGTTTTTTTTGCTGTACGGACTTCAAAGTCTGAAATAGGTTTATCCAGAAGTTCTTTTTGAGCAGTAGAGAGGGGGGGGGGGGAGTTGTATGGAGGAAAGAAGGGCATCAAATTTTGTTTGGTCAAATTTATGAGTATCCCGATACAGGTCTGCGAGTCCTCTACTAAACTTATGGAGAATTTTTTGAAGGTTACTGGAATAAGTGTCTTTAGAAAGTTGGAGATGAATCGGTTTGGGGGTATAGTTTGCCTTACGTAGGGCTAAGGCCAAGAATGTAGTCAGCTTATTGGCTTTCATGTAGAAAGTGTGTGCAGATTTTCGGAGAACCTTTTCAGCAGAGTCTGTTAGGAATAGATCAAGTTCTAATCTAGCTTTATCATATATTTGTTTTTTTTGCTGTAAGGGTGAATTTTGAAAATTCTCCAAAGCCTTATAAAAGGCTTCATCAAGTTGTACATGTAGTTGTTTCTGTTTTTTTTCGATGGTATGTTGCTTGGCTAATGCAAACCCCTCTAATGGATGGTTTAAGGGCTTCCCAAAGTGTCAAAGGATTTGTATCCCTAGGATTGTTGTTTGCAAGGTAGTCTTGTATAGCATTTTCTATAACTTGTCTATATTTAGGATTGGTTAGTAAACTGTCATTTATACACCAAATTCGGTGGTTAGGTCATGGGATTAGTGATGAAAAGGATGTCATGACTGCATCATGGTCTGACCAAGAGCATGGTATGATTCGAGAATGAGGGGTGAAGTACTACTGTTAATAAGAAGGTGTTTGTGTTGGTGGGAATAATGCCTATATTGTTTCTTTATAGGGTTTTGTTCACGCCATGTATCAAGGGGTGTTGGTGTCTGGGATTTATCTAGAATTGGATATATTACTTGGTTAGAGTCTCCACAAATCGTAAGGGTACCAGTTTTATGTGTATCCACAATTGAGAACAAGTGGGAGAGGAAGGATAATCGTTTTTTATTCGGGGCATAGTATGAGACGATAGTAACTTCATAGTCTAGTAGGTGGCCAGAGAGTAGTAGGTATCTTCCCTCAGGATATTTGATCTCCTTATGAAGGATGAACGGAGTGGTATGGTGGAAAGTTATTAAGACAAATCTCTGCTTAGTGGAGGCCGAGGCGGTATAAACCTGGGGGTATTGTCGGCTGAAGAATTTTGGGAAGGATTGCGTAGAGAAGTGTGTTTCCTGTAAACATACCACATATGCTTTGAGCTTGGAATGTAATGTGTATAGTATCAGGGAAATTTGTGGATATTTGGTTAGGGTGAGGAAGGGGTCTGTGGGTAGTATTAGTTAGGAAGTGGGAATTATAAGTAGTATCTGGTAGTTGAAAAGGATATGAGAAGCTTTGGTAAAGAGGAGAAAAGAGGAGAAAAGTGGCTCCTATGTGGAGCAAGTATCCAGGGGGTGGTGTAAATCACCAGCCAATGGATATTGTAGGTCCAAAGAGTATCCGATCAACAGTATCGGTTACTCGGGGATCAAGTGGAAGGTGCAGTGCGTTATGTCTGGGATTATGACAGCCATTTAAAAAAGTCCATAAATTTAGACAATAAGCAAGTCACTAGAACTACTATATTACTATACTCGGTATATTAAAAAAAAATATTAAGAGAAAATAATTTTAAAGTTTGAAATAAGAATAGAATAAAGCAAAACATCTTTAAAGGCAGATTTTGTTTAAAATAATTTATAGTCCTATCTTATTGGTTATAGCTGTCCTGTGCCCACTGATCAGAGGAGTAAAACCCCCGATAATAGGTCCAGGAGAGAATAGTAATATATCATTCCTTATTGAATGAAAATGTTGAGAATATACCAGAGTATTGCAATTGTTTTGACATTTTAAGTTAAGAACCTTAATTTGTGATAGGGTGTAAGGCCTATCACAGGGTTATTCACTAGCTAGGTCACAGTATATGTGATTTAGGAAGAACATTCTCTTAAGGCCATATATCACCTACAAGAAAAATAGAACATTAGTCCATGTGTTCTTCTGGAGCTGGTGGTGGTGAAGCAATGCAGCTCCTTTTATGTGTACTGTAATGACCTAAAAGATTGGAAGTGTCCTGTGGATTTTTAGGAGAGCTGGAACATTTGCATCCCTCAGCTGTATTTTCTGGTGTTGACAGGCGAGGATCTTGAATTGCTCGAATGAGGTCATCTTCTGTTTTTCAGGTGAAGGAAGAGCCTCTGTAAGAAAGACAGACAGCAAAAGGGAAGCTCCAATGATAAGAAATATGATGATGTTGGAGAATCTGCAAATGTGGCTTTATCGCTTTTCTTTTCATTAGTGTTTGCTGTGAGAGGTCTTGAAAAATTTGGTATCTATGTCCTTGAAAGATCAAGGAATCTTTATTGCAGGCAGCTTCCATTAGTTGTTCTTTAGTGCAGAAGTAATGTAATTTTATTACAATGTCCCTAGGAGGGCCATCATATTTTCGGGGAGCAAGGGTTCTATGGATCCTGTCCATCTCCAGGCGTTCTATGGGAATCGATGGAGCTAGTTCCTGGAAAAGAGCAGTGATGGTAGATTGGAGGTCTTCTATGGCCTCAGGAATGCCACGGACACGAAGATTAGATCTCCTAGCTCTATTCTCGAAGTCCCCGAGTCGGATATTGAGGGAAGAATTTCTTCCATGAGGGCTTCTAATTCATCATGATGATTATTAGAAATAACATCCAGTTCATCCATTTACTGTTCTAGAACAGAGGTGCGACGGCCCACCTCACGAATTTCCCACGCAAGTTTCTCAGTAATTGTGTCTGAGGTGTTTTGTAAAGCTTTTTGTAATGCTCGCTCAAATTGACATAGTAGGTCAGAGCCAGGGGGGGTATTCTGTAAAGTACTGGGAGTCATCCCAAAATCAAAATCCAGCTCACCTCTCTGAGTGGAGGGAGAAATCTTTGTCTGTGCCCTTTTCTGTGAGAGAGCAGAGCGGGAGGATGATGATGCCGCCATTTTAGTTGCGGTTCTAGTCAGCGCTGCTTGAGCTTTTACAGACTTAAATTTAGATTTTTTTCCCGCTATACATACTATTAAAATGTGCCCTGAAGTCTCAGTGACATAGGTGTCGCTTCTGTGAAACGGTGTGCTGCTGTGACTTGCCGTTATTAGCTGTCAGGTCCCGGTATTCGCAGAGCTCTAAGCAGCCATGTTCTGCTTAGTCAGCCGCGTGCGTGCGCCCTCGGCTACAGTGTCTTCCAGATATCTATGTGATCAGGCAGCGTACAGGTTACCGATCAGCCTCCCCCCCCCCCCCCCCCCCTTGTCTCGCTGGTTACTTTTTTTTTTAATCTACCTAACCTGACCTGCAAATTGCCTGATCACACTGATAAGATCTCTGGAAGAAAATGCAGCAGCATTCTATGAGACCAGGGACACATGGCTGTTAACAATTTCAGCTTATGATCAGCTATTTAGCTCTGTGTGTGCTGCACAGTTTGTTTGATGTTTGTTTTTTTTTGTTTTTTGGAGGACTTACTGCTGGATCAGGCTAGAAGCTTCACAGACCCATTAACTGGTTATTTTCTTCCACTAATCTTTAGCAGTTCACTGTTTGTAAAAAAAAAAGTATTTTTGAAAATTGTATGTGATGCTGTCTTCTGTCACTTGGTTGTACTTTCAAAGGAAAATTACTGACTTGATCTTGCAGAGCTGGTTTAAATAGAGTGAAGCAGCCCTGTGATACTATATACCTGTACACTGAGTTCAGCCATAAGCGCAGTCTCTGACCATCTACTGAGGCTGGGTTCACACCTATGTGAATTGGATGCAGGTTTCCCCACATCCAGTTGTCATGAAAGGAGATTGTGACCGGCTCTCTATAGAGCCGGTTCACATATCCGTTGCAGCTTGCACAGGAGTGCTGTGCGTCTTTAGCTCTATCCTGGTTGATTGATAGAGATCCATAGATTGGTGGTGGCCGGGTACTTGGTGGTATTAGATATGAGAAGGGCAACCCAAGGTCAGGTTATGGGTATATGGGGTATCTCAGCCAATGGGCAGGGGTTTTCTTGAATCCCTTGGCTTGCTGGGGGCACCTATATATTTGGGTGAAGTCAGGTGATCTATGTTCTGTTTGGAAAAAATTGTAGCAGCGCTAAATATTAAATAGAAATGTAAAATAGTATTATAACCATGATAGCTAAATAGAACCAAGAGGTAAATATGATTCTACCCAAGGTATAATAAACAATGAATGTTAATCAGTAATAATCCAAAAGCTATAAATGAATAAAAAACATAAATTGCAACACAGTTATAATATTAAATTACACACATCCACGTAAGAATGTCCATAAACCAAAGTCCGTGAAGAAAATGTGTATATAGGATAAAAAACAGTGACAATTCCTCCACTGCAATCAAAATGTGAATGCTACATAAAATGCGCGCTTACCATAAGGCAAACTATATAAGCTTGCGGCCAATTACCCGGCCAGGACCTTTATCCAGGAGTGGAAACCGGTGCCTTCAAATGAACCATATAGAGATATAGCCAACAAACAGCCTGGATACCCCGATCAGGCAGATCCCATATGGAGTGGTCAGATGTTACCCAGAAAAAAGGAACTCACCATAGCATAATTCCGATAATACATTATTTAATACAAAAGTAAAATTTGCACTTACAGCATAGAAGGTTAAAAACAAAAAAAATAAAATAAAATAATAATAATAATAAAAAAAATAGCCGGCCGGCTGTGCAAACGCCCATCCGCTAGACAGATACACGCGATGACCTTAGCACATCAGCTCCTCCCGACGGGTGTTTCATCATATAATGATGTCGTCGGGGGCACCTATGGGGCATCTATGTTCTGTGCCACCTGGGCGGCTGTCTGGACGGACGTTTGACGTATGCCCCGGGCTGCTAGGCTGGAGATTGGGCCTATCCGGGGGCATCTGGCTGCCAGGCTGTCTGAAGGCCTATCCAGAAGCAGTAGAGCAGCGCAGGGTTGGGACTGCGGCTTGTAGTCCAATCAAAATTGACGGTTCTGCCGGCTGGAGAACCTGTCAGTGGTCGAAAACATGTGGTGTGGCTGTTTCACGATACACAATAAAGAGGCACTTGAAGAAAGAAAAAAGCCATTACTAAGCAAATGCCACAAAGTATCCCGCTTACAATATGCCAAACAGCACAAAGACAAGCCTCAAACCTTCTGGGACAAAGTCATTTGGAGTGGTGAGACCAAAATTTTGCTTTTTGGCCACAACCATAAATGCTACATTTGGAGAGAAGTCAACAAGGCCTATGATGAAAGGTATACCATTCCTACTGTGAAACACGGAGGTGGGTCGCTGATATTTTAGGGATGTGTGAGCTACAAAGCACAGGAAATTTGGTCAAAATTGATGGCAAGATAAATGCAGTATGGTATCAAAAAATACTGGAGGAACATTTGCATTCATCAGCCAGGAAGCTGCGCATGGGACGTACTTGGACATTCCAACATGACAATGATCCAAAACAGAAGGCCAAGTCGACCTGTCATTTGCAACAGCAGAATAAAGTGACGGTTCGGGAGTGGCCATCTCAGTCTCCTGACCTCAATATCATTGAGCCATTCTGGGGAGATCTCAAACGTGCAGTTCATGCAAGACAGCCCAAGAATTTACAGGAACTGGAGGCTTTTTGCCAAGAGGAATGGGCAGCTTTACCATCTGAGAAGATAAAGAGCCTCATCCACAAATACCACAAAAGACTTCAAGCTGTTCTTGATGTTAAAGGGGGCAATACACGGTATTAAGACCTGGGGTATGTAAACTTTTGATCAGGGTCATTTGGGTAATTTCTGTTGCCATTATGACTTAAAAAGAGTAAACACAGTTGATTGATAATAAATGGCCTCAACCAAACACTAACCATGAGTGAAAGAAATGTTTTTGTGTTATCATTCATATTCTCTGAAAAATGGCCAAGAAATCATACATTTAGCCAGGGTATGTAAACTTATGAGCACAACTGTATATAGTATGGTTAGCATTTTATTCAATAACGCAATAAATGGCCATTCACTTCCTGGAAAGAAAGAAGAATAGAGTGGGGGGCAAGAAAGGAGGTGAGAGAGGAAAAAAACTAGGAGTAAGGGAAGGAATAAAATGAGAGAATACATGGAAGAAAGAGGAAAAGAGGGGGAGGAACAAAGAAAACAAGTGAAAAATAGGTGGGTTTAATTACAAATTACAGGAGCATCACAAACTTGGAATTCAATTATTTCTTACAATTTTGAGAAGGTGCCAATAATTTTGTCTATTTTTGGAGTTTTGCATGGAATGTGTCAGATTTGGCTTTTTGTTTCTCCACTATTTTGTGTCATACCAATACAAACAAAATAAATAAACATGAATGCCTAAACATTTGTAATTCGAACAATTTTCTCTGAGCAAAGTGGTGCATTATCTGACAGAAATGTAGGGGTGCCAATATTTTTGGCCATGACTGTATGCCTGTACACAAGGCCCCCATACAGCCTACCTCACAGGTGAGGTTGGGGGGCAGAACAACCCCAAAGTCTAGCTGCACTTTTACCACCCCCAAGCTGCTATCCCCTTTAGCTGCAGAGGCTGAGTATGTACACATGCCTTGGCAACAATGCTTTGCAGCCGCTTCAAGTGAATGGCACTGCTCTGTAAGCCCCCAGAAACCACATGCAACACGCTAGTGCAAGGTCGAAGGGGTTAAATCAGGCAGTGCAGCAGCAATATAAGACCTCTTCACCACCTATCAAATGCTCTCTGCATGTGGATCGCTCTTCCCAGAGCAAAAAAAGTGAAAATAAGCCTTTCATTCTTCTTTTTTGTTTAACAGCCCCTTTGGGGGGTATTAAACCGACCCCTTGCTGTTCTCACTTTTGAGACAGAGAAAGGAACTGAGGATGCAGATTCCTCAATCCCTTTCTCTGCAGCTTCAGTTGCTCTGAAGAGGAATGAACAGGAAGCGCTTTGTGCAGAGACTTCCTGTTCATTTACTAAGTGAAGCATAGTAAACACAGTAGCTGGCAGAGGGGAGAGGAAGAGATACCAGCAGCACTGCAAGGGAGGGCACATAGGGGAATCAAATCACCTGAAAGAGGGGGGTGAACTGAGCATGGGGTGGGGGGCAGGGCAAAAATACTGGAAGCGTTCCCTGGTGGCTCCCCCTACAGCAGTCGAAAGCTGGTGGGAGGGGGAGGAGAAGCTGGCTGCACTGCAGGAGGAGCTACAGAAGCATCAGTTTCAGCAATAAGGCACTACAGACAGCCCTCCTGCTCGTCAGGTGCCCAGTCCCCCTGTTGAACTGAAGGGGCCCAGGCTCCATACAGGAAGGCCAGCTGTAGTGCCTTATTGGCACTCCTGCATGTACATCATTATGCACAGGGGCAATAGTACAGATCATGGTGCTATGTAGCAACCTTTTGATTGGTGCCCCCGGCATCCTATCTTCTAGACTTCCCTATCCCTTTGTCTCAAAAAGAATTATCATTGTGAAGGACGAGACGGGGCAAAGGATTCAACCAGTGGGGAGCAGAACAAGCAATCATCCCTCCTATGATTGAGCGACCATTAACTTGTTCAATGTTGGTAAATGAACCCCCTACATATAGGGGGATGGTGACCAGTCCAACCCACATCTCATCCCAAAGTCCGTGTTGAAATAGCAAAGAAATCTGTAAGGGAACGGTACTCACTAGTTTTGATGTTTTGATACAGCATCATCCGCCAATAATAGGTATCAGTATTTCTATATTATTTTGTGGACTTGTTTTTGTTGCCTGAGAAACGAGTAATTAGTCTTACCCCCACCTCAGATTTTTTTGATTTTTTACCATGAATCAATTGCATCCTATCTTGATTTTTGGCTCGATTATATGCCCTTTTGAGGCAATTCCTCCTAATTCTCAAATATTGACTGTAGGGGATACTCATCACTAAAGAGGTAGAATGAGAACTATCCTCATGCAGGATGGAATTTCCTGCAGAGGATTTGCAGAATAGTGTGAAGCCGAGGCTGCCATCAGGATTACCAAAGATTTGGGCATCCAAGGAATTCAATATTTGTTGGTGAAACTCTAAGGTAATTTTCAGATTGAAATCATTGTGTTTCAGGGTTTCAAAAAAGATGAGCAGTTCATCTGAAGTGCCTGTCCATAACAAAAAAATATTGTTGATGAAACAACTAGCACCTTACTGAAAAATTGCTGCATATCTTCCCTGTAAAAGAGGTTACGCTCCCACCCCCCCAGTTACAGGTTCGCGTAAGATGGGGCACACTTGGTCCCCATCGCCACCCCCTGCACCTGGAGGTAATGGGAGCATCCAAAAAGAAAAATGTTATTTGTTAATATAAAACAAAGCAGGTCAAGAATAAATTTGTTGAATGATCCAGTTGTATGATCTCATTCTGAAATGAAGCCCTCCACAACCCTAACCCCCAACTCATGGGGTATGGAGCTGTAGAGGGCCTCCACCTCAATCTCCACCAACCACTCCCCCTCAGGGATATGCATCCCATCCAGGGTTCTCAAAAGATCCATGGTATCATGTATGTAGGACGTTAAGGCCCCTACATTGGGGCGAAGATAAACATCTATCATTTGGCTTGCTGCCTCAGTAAGACATCCATTTCCCGAGACAATTGGTCGCCCCGGGGATGGGTTAAGTTCTTATGAATTTTGGGCAACGCATAAAGTGTAGGTGTATTTAAAAATTCCCATTTTTTTTTATTTATTATGTTGTTGTGATATGCAGAGCCTATTAGTTTTCTGAAGTGTATATAAATGCTTTTGACAAAACCCTCGGATACTTTTTTATATCAATTACAGTTATTGAGGTGGTCCATGACCATAGTTTCATATTGAATACGGTCCATTATTACTAAATTTCCCCCTTTTATCTGAGGTCTTCATAATTAACTCAGGGTTTTCTTGCAAAGAACGACTGCCTCCTGTTGACCAGGTGTTAGATTGGAATGGGGAATTACCTTACATTTTGTTTGTTGAATTTAATTTGTGACCTGTTGTGTAAAGGCCCAAATTTTTGGATTGTCTTGGAGGGCCGGAAATGCCCGAGGTTTATATTCTTTAGCAAAGAATGAAATGAATGGAGCATTAGTAGGGGGAGCTTCAGCTGACTGGAACCGAGAATGGCCTGGCTTGGGGGGCTCAATCTCGTCAGTGTGACCCTCCTCCCACAGCTCCATCAAATCTTCTCCCTATAGTTGCAACATGCCCTTCTGATCTAGGCTTCAGAGGAATTGTTATATTTAACTGATTCAAGATTTGATTTTAAATAAAGCATCTGATAGGCCCTCTCTTTCAGCTTGATATACAGTATAATGACTATTTGTAATTTTATGAAATTTAAATGAAAATATGTGTTTATTGTAACGCTATTATATGCAATATAATCTAATGCTAATATTAATCAATACTTACAATTATTTGTTTCTTTCTTAGTATCAACTTCACGCAGCACTTTTAAGACTTCTGAGGAAGCTCCTTTGGGCGAAAAATGTTGAGCACAAGTGGCTGCAATATTGCATGAAATTTATGTATTTGACTATTCTTTGTCATTTTAAAGAGATTGATATTTGATAAAATGTTCAATTTGTTTAATTAATTGCCACCTTTAAAGTCCCGCTCTTTAAATGAAAGCAAACTGTTTTGTTTATAAAGCCACTTTTCTTCTTCCTATAATCCCCAGTGTTATATTACAGTGGCCCAGTGTATGTTATTTATCAAAATATGCCGCTTCACACCCAATTTCAGAGCGGTGCTCACGTGACTGCCCACCGCTGTCTTCCCCGATCTGACAGTTACAGCAGGAGGTGCTGAAAATACCCAGCTGACGTCAGCCAGAGGAGGGGAGGACAGCAGCAGGCAGTCACGTGAGCGGCGCTCTGAAATTAGGTATGAAGCGGCATATTTTTGATCAATAACATACACTGGGGCACATACTGTAATATAACACTGGGGATTATAGGAAGGTAACAGTAATTTTTGCTGCAGGAGGGGAGTGATCAGCACTGCAACAGCTGATAGGCAGGGAGGGAGGAGGGGGAGAGAGGGAGCAAGGAGAGACAGCGGATGACGAAGGCACGTAAACTGACCACGGTGTCAGGGCTTAGCAGCCATGATGAACCGTGGTCAGTTTACAAAGGGGAGGGCAGCTCTAGGCAGGATCAGTCAGGTATTTTAGGTGATACAAAGGGACAAATTACACAGCAAAGCACTGTGCTGTATAATATGCTTTAAGGGAATAGGATCCTTTTTTTTTTTTTAGGGGAACAACCACTTTAAGGGCCAGTTCACACCACCACAAATTCACATCTTCGCGCTCATGCTCGCATTTTTTTTCGCAGCCTAACATTACCCTCTCCCCAGGATGACAATGCTATTGTGGCTCTGTTGCTCCCCCCATAATGTGGAGCCACACTAAGGCTCCATTCACATCTGTTTTTTCTGGAATGCACGACAAAGCACACAGAAAGCACAAGTTTTGCCCACACATTTTGGAAGTGCACTGCAAGCTCGTGTCATGCTTGTGGTGTCATTATTTGTTAATGGCACCCCAAGCACGGGTAGCAGACGTGCATTTTTTTTTAAGTTACCGTATATACTCGAGTATAAGTCGTTCCGAGTATAAGTCGAGGCCCTAATTTACCACAAAAAAATGGGAAACACTTATTGACCCGAGTATAAGACGAGGGTGAGAAATGCACAGCTACTGTAAGTGGAAAAGAGGGTCAGCAATGCCCATTTGCAGCATCACTGTGCCCATTTGCATGCCTCACTGTGCCCATTTGCAGCCATAGGTCCCCTGAACTTCAAACTCGGTAGTTAAGGGTTCCTAGATGCCCCCTAGCTGCAGCCAAAATTTGGGGTCTCTGAACCCAAAGGGTCCCGAAATGACATTGCTGCAGATGGACACAGTTGACCAAATTTGGGGCCCCCGTATCTCGGGGCCACTTAGTGCTAAGAACCCCAAATTTGGTGTGCAAACCCAGTGGAACTAGCACCATAACATTTCCAAAGCTGGGGTTTCTAGCACCAAATGGCCCCCGAGATACAAAGCCCCAAAAATCAGTTCAGAAAATGTCAAGCACTTTTCTGCAGCAGAGAATGACATTTTCCAAACCAGGTTTGGGGCCCCGTATCTCAGGGCGACTTGGTGCTAGGAACCCCAGCTTTGGATATGTTATGGTACCAGTTCCACTGGGTTTGCACACCAAATTTGGGGTTCCTAGCACCAAGTGGCCCTGAGATACAGGGCCCCAAATTCGGTGCGGAAAATTAATTTTTTTGCTGCAGAAAAGTGCTTGACTCGAGTATAAGTCGAGGGGGGCACTTTCAGCACAAAAAAATGTGCTGAAAAATTCGACTTATACTCGAGTATATACGGTAAATTGTATTGCGTATTCAGCAAGGCAGTAAATCTTAGAAGAGACAAAGTAATAACAAAAAAATAGAGGTACATCCTTTATTCCAGCAGTTTAGAACTGGATGGATCACAGCATATTTCAAGTTCCAAACAATAGAATTAAGATAAGGCATACCCGGCACACAACAAAAGGTGGCATTCTGAGTAATAGCACTTACTCAGTGGAGAGAATCCCCCTAATAAATCAACTCAGCAAAGACGTATGTGCAGAGATCATGAGATTATGCTACCTCTTGAGCAAGGACTTGCTTGCGTACTTTTATATTTTTCTTAAGACAGAGCTTAAAATAAAAGAAAAAAAACAGGAACTAAAAAAATCAAAGAGTAAGTTGAAAGCATTTCCATTATCTCCCTCTGTATATTGCCCTCTGGCATGCGCCAAGTAGAGCAGATGCAAATTTTGTTGCTCAATGAACGCGCCAAAATGCGCAGTGAAAAAACATACCATGGTCCACGCCCAATAAGGTTCTGCAGCTTCTTTGGCCCATTCAAGTGAACAAGCGTAAACACACAAAAAAAGTGCAAAAGAAACACGAGCGGGAACACGAGAGATCTCTCTACACAAAAGGTGTGAATGCGACCTCCGGGTTTGTTTCCACTTGGCGGCAGCCCTTGTCTTCCCTCAGAAAAGCAGTAGATTGCTTCTCTTAGGGCTTGGAGACAGTATGTTGCCTCCTCACCACCTGTGTTAGCCCCAAAAAGCCACTGTGCTGCATTCACATGAATGGGTTATTGAGGCTAGGTTCACACTTGTGCGGCCCTGTACGATGTGTTTTGCGTGGGCATGGCAGCCCATTTATTTGAATTGGCTGCTGTCCCTCCAGAAAACACAGAGAAAAGGTCCCTGCAGCTTTTCTGAAAATGAGGCCTACATGGAAACCGCAAGTGCAGTGCGGTTCCCAGTGCGGTTCTCTCCCCCCTACATGAGTAAGTAAGGTTGGTTACTCCTTCCCCCCAACAAAAATGTAAACTATAAAAATAAAAATATATTTTCCATTGTGTAAATCTATGGTCAATGACATTTCCCCAGCCAGCAGCTATATGTAAACAAAGGGCCAGAGTTCCCAGGTCCCCCCTAAAATCAATATCAGACCCCATCTGGATTTTGGGGAGAACCCCACAATTTTTTTTTATTTGTGCAACATTATTGGTTGTTAACAACCAATGACCAAGTAGCCACTGGCTTGGGCGTGACAAATGCAATTCCTATCTATTAGGAACCAAAATAACCAAGTCAAGGTATGAGATTTTTCTTGGCTAGTATAGAGCAATGAGAATGACTTTATCCTCCACAGAAGCTGACTAACAAATTTTTATAGAGGGAACACATACTTCCCCCAAGGGGCTAGAAGTGCAGCGGCTGTGGACACCAGCGGGTCTTTTGATCTGGCTATGAACTGGTACACCTTGAAGTCATGACAGAATGCCATTGCATACAAATTCACTATTCTCCATCGATGAAAGATCAGCTGAAACACATCCATTTTCCCAGGTCTAAGCATTGACTCAAAAAGTCAACTTGCCAGTAAAGTTAAGAGAGCCAGAACACTGCCTTTAAAAGTAAAAATTGCTGGACCCTATTAACATATAATTAAACTATTCCTTTGAAATCTCATTTATATCCAGAACTACATCCCTACAATTCTGCCATTTCATTTTTATCTCCGTAAAGATTTAAAATGATAAATGGAGAACACATCAACGATTTACCATGCAGGACTTTTGTTCATGAACTGCACTAAAGGTCACCTCTCCACTATCTGTTTTTACCTTGAAAAACTTGCACCTCCGCTGTTGCAAGGTGATTGCTGCATGGCCCCATTGACTTGAATGGGTCAAGTTCAGTGGCAGTACTGCTCACCGAACACAACAGGGGGTATAAATTTAGCTGTGGTCTACAACCCCCTCCAGCCTCTGTGTTAGTTTAACCACTTGCCGGCCGTATCTTAGATATATGACAGCAAGGCGGCTCTGCTGCGCCAGATCATGTAATAGGTACGTGATCCACTCACATCCGGGTAGGGGCACACATGCACGCCGCCGGTGACCCAGCCGTGCTGTGATTAAACACAGCAGATGCTGATCAGCGGGTTCCTGGCCAATGGATGACTGCCACTGATCATTCGGAAGACACACAGGACAGAGCCTCGCCTATGTAAATAAGGCAGATCTCTGTCCTGTCAGCGGGGAAGTCATGGGTTTTCTTTTCCCACAAAGCAGGGAATAAAATGAATTACTTCCCTTAGTAAAAGCAACACACAAAGCTTAGCTCTGAGGAAGGGGGTGCACCCCTGAAACACGTCAGCTGTATACCATGTGTGTTCCACACTGCTCAGCATTGTGTGTTTATGGCTTACTAATAGTTGCCACCTTGTGAGTATCCATTTTTTTATTGATCTTATTGAATAAATGACTTTTGGTAATGCACTACGTGTGCGCCTTCTATTATATTTTGTTTTTGTAGTATCAATCGGATTACCCGTCTGAGGAGGGCAGCATCCGCTCAGTTTTTGGAATTACTGTTGTTCTCACTGTTCTACACTACAGATGACCTCATAGCGCTTGAAGTGGCTGCTTGCCTTTGTACATGTAGCAAAGTCCCGGGTCTCTTTAGGCCCAGAGTTAGGCCTAAAAGGGTTAATTGACATCCTTCAGTGTAGAGTGGGTTACAAGGCATGGTGAGTATAATGCAAGGTGAACAGGTGGGTGCCAGACACTTTTTGAATTCAAAGAGATTTATTGTCTTTTGAACAGAACTGTGGGAGAGAGGGTTAGGGCCAGGACATCCTTAGGTAGATGCAATGTTAATTGGCAGACTCCAAGACTTCTATAGGCAGACAGCTCTACAGGTGAAGGCCTCCAGCCAGACACCACTTCTGTATAGGTAGGACTGCTGTCTCCTATGGCAACAATCTTGTAGCTGTTACTAACGGTAGAGGCATTTAATTATCTGCAATACGAACAGTTTTCTTTACCCCACACTCACTCACTCTGGGTCTACACTCAACAAGCTCCCAGTCTCTCTCACTAGATTTCAGATCCACTAGCCACTGGATCCCCTGAGCTCTTTCACTGTAGCACTCGGTATCTTCCTCAAGCGTCACCCACGTCTAACTGCTGGGTCCCTGGCTTTGGCACTCGCAGATACTCTTCAAGCTTCACCCCTGCTAACACGTTAGGTCCCTGGCTTGGCACGCCACAAGCATCACCTCTGCTGTACCGCGGGGTCCCTGACTTGGCACTTACTGAAAATTTCCCACTTCTTCACCGTCCCCGGCAAGAAGTATGCTGGATTTTGGGGAGAACCCCACAATTTTGGGGAGAACCCCACAATTTTTTTTTATTTGTGCAACATTATTGGTTGTTAACAACCAATGACCAAGTAGCCACTGGCTTGGGCGTGACAAACGCAATTCCTATCTATTAGGAACCAAAATAACCAAGTCAAGGTATGAGATTTTTCTTGGCTAGTATAGAGCAATGAGAATGACTTTATCCTCCACAGAAGCTGACTAACAAATTTTAATAGAGGGAACACATACTTCCCCCAAGGGGCTAGAAGTGCAGCGGCTGTGGACACCAGCGGGTCTTTTGATCTGGCTATGAACTGGTACACCTTGAAGTCATGACAGAATGCCATTGCATACAAATTCACTATTCTCCATCGATGAAAGATCAGCTGAAACACATCCATTTTCCCAGGTCTAAGCATTGACTCAAAAAGTCAACTTGCCAGTAAAGTTAAGAGAGCCAGAACACTGCCTTTAAAAGTAAAAATTGCTGGACCCTATTAACATATAATTAAACTATTCCTTTGAAATCTCATTTATATCCAGAACTACATCCCTACAATTCTGCCATTTCATTTTTATCTCCGTAAAGATTTAAAATGATAAATGGAGAACACATCAACGATTTACCATGCAGGACTTTTGTTCATGAACTGCACTAAAGGTCACCTCTCCACTATCTGTTTTTACCTTGAAAAACTTGCACCTCCGCTGTTGCAAGGTGATTGCTGCATGGCCCCATTGACTTGAATGGGTCAAGTTCAGTGGCAGTACTGCTCACCGAACACAACAGGGGGTATAAATTTAGCTGTGGTCTACAACCCCCTCCAGCCTCTGTGTTAGTTTAACCACTTGCCGGCCGTAACTTAGATATATGACAGCAAGGCGGCTCTGCTGCGCCAGATCATGTACTAGGTACGTGATCCACTCACATCCGGGTAGGGGCACACATGCACGCCGCCGGTGACCCAGCCGTGCTGTGATTAAACACAGCAGATGCTGATCAGCGGGTTCCTGGCCAATGGATGACTGCCACTGATCATTCGGAAGACACACAGGACAGAGCCTCGCCTATGTAAATAAGGCAGATCTCTGTCCTGTCAGCGGGGAAGTCATGGGTTTTCTTTTCCCACAAAGCAGGGAATAAAATGAATTACTTCCCTTAGTAAATGCAACACACAAAGCTTAGCTCTGAGGAAGGGGGTGCACCCCTGAAACACGTCAGCTGTATACCATGTGTGTTCCACACTGCTCAGCATTGTGTGTTTATGGCTTACTAATAGTTGCCACCTTGTGAGTATCCATTTTTTTATTGATCTTATTGAATAAATGACTTTTGGTAATGCACTACGTGTGCGCCTTCTATTATATTTTGTTTTTGTAGTATCAATCGGATTACCCGTCTGAGGAGGGCAGCATCCGCTCAGTTTTTGGAATTACTGTTGTTCTCGCTGTTCTACACTACAGATGACCTCATAGCGCTTGAAGTGGCTGCTTGCCTTTGTACATGTAGCAAAGTCCCGGGTCTCTTTAGGCCCAGAGTTAGGCCTAAAAGGGTTAATTGACATCCTTCAGTGTAGAGTGGGTTACAAGGCATGGTGAGTATAATGCAAGGTGAACAGGTGGGTGCCAGACACTTTTTGAATTCAAAGAGATTTATTGTCTTTTGAACAGAACTGTGGGAGAGAGGGTTAGGGCCAGGACATCCTTAGGTAGATGCAATGTTAATTGGCAGACTCCAAGACTTCTATAGGCAGACAGCTCTACAGGTGAAGGCCTCCAGCCAGACACCACTTCTGTATAGGTAGGACTGCTGTCTCCTATGGCAACAATCTTGTAGCTGTTACTAACGGTAGAGGCATTTAATTATCTGCAATACGAACAGTTTTCTTTACCCCACACTCACTCACTCTGGGTCTACACTCAACAAGCTCCCAGTCTCTCTCACTAGATTTCAGATCCACTAGCCACTGGATCCCCTGAGCTCTTTCACTGTAGCACTCGGTATCTTCCTCAAGCGTCACCCACGTCTAACTGCTGGGTCCCTGGCTTTGGCACTCGCAGATACTCTTCAAGCTTCACCCCTGCTAACACGTTAGGTCCCTGGCTTGGCACGCCACAAGCATCACCTCTGCTGTACCGCGGGGTCCCTGACTTGGCACTTACTGAAAATTTCCCACTTCTTCACCGTCCCCGGCAAGAAGTATGCTGGATTTTGGGGAGAACCCCACAATTTTGGGGAGAACCCCACAATTTTTTTTTATTTGTGCAACATTATTGGTTGTTAACAACCAATGACCAAGTAGCCACTGGCTTGGGCGTGACAAACGCAATTCCTATCTATTAGGAACCAAAATAACCAAGTCAAGGTATGAGATTTTTCTTGGCTAGTATAGAGCAATGAGAATGACTTTATCCTCCACAGAAGCTGACTAACAAATTTTAATAGAGGGAACACATACTTCCCCCAAGGGGCTAGAAGTGCAGCGGCTGTGGACACCAGCGGGTCTTTTGATCTGGCTATGAACTGGTACACCTTGAAGTCATGACAGAATGCCATTGCATACAAATTCACTATTCTCCATCGATGAAAGATCAGCTGAAACACATCCATTTTCCCAGGTCTAAGCATTGACTCAAAAAGTCAACTTGCCAGTAAAGTTAAGAGAGCCAGAACACTGCCTTTAAAAGTAAAAATTGCTGGACCCTATTAACATATAATTAAACTATTCCTTTGAAATCTCATTTATATCCAGAACTACATCCCTACAATTCTGCCATTTCATTTTTATCTCCGTAAAGATTTAAAATGATAAATGGAGAACACATCAACGATTTACCATGCAGGACTTTTGTTCATGAACTGCACTAAAGGTCACCTCTCCACTATCTGTTTTTACCTTGAAAAACTTGCACCTCCGCTGTTGCAAGGTGATTGCTGCATGGCCCCATTGACTTGAATGGGTCAAGTTCAGTGGCAGTACTGCTCACCGAACACAACAGGGGGTATAAATTTAGCTGTGGTCTACAACCCCCTCCAGCCTCTGTGTTAGTTTAACCACTTGCCGGCCGTAACTTAGATATATGACAGCAAGGCGGCTCCGCTGCGCCAGATCATGTACTAGGTACGTGATCCACTCACATCCGGGTAGGGGCACACATGCACGCCGCCGGTGACCCAGCCGTGCTGTGATTAAACACAGCAGATGCTGATCAGCGGGTTCCTGGCCAATGGATGACTGCCACTGATCATTCGGAAGACACACAGGACAGAGCCTCGCCTATGTAAATAAGGCAGATCTCTGTCCTGTCAGCGGGGAAGTCATGGGTTTTCTTTTCCCACAAAGCAGGGAATAAAATGAATTACTTCCCTTAGTAAATGCAACACACAAAGCTTAGCTCTGAGGAAGGGGGTGCACCCCTGAAACACGTCAGCTGTATACCATGTGTGTTCCACACTGCTCAGCATTGTGTGTTTATGGCTTACTAATAGTTGCCACCTTGTGAGTATCCATTTTTTTATTGATCTTATTGAATAAATGACTTTTGGTAATGCACTACGTGTGCGCCTTCTATTATATTTTGTTTTTGTAGTATCAATCGGATTACCCGTCTGAGGAGGGCAGCATCCGCTCAGTTTTTGGAATTACTGTTGTTCTCGCTGTTCTACACTACAGATGACCTCATAGCGCTTGAAGTGGCTGCTTGCCTTTGTACATGTAGCAAAGTCCCGGGTCTCTTTAGGCCCAGAGTTAGGCCTAAAAGGGTTAATTGACATCCTTCAGTGTAGAGTGGGTTACAAGGCATGGTGAGTATAATGCAAGGTGAACAGGTGGGTGCCAGACACTTTTTGAATTCAAAGAGATTTATTGTCTTTTGAACAGAACTGTGGGAGAGAGGGTTAGGGCCAGGACATCCTTAGGTAGATGCAATGTTAATTGGCAGACTCCAAGACTTCTATAGGCAGACAGCTCTACAGGTGAAGGCCTCCAGCCAGACACCACTTCTGTATAGGTAGGACTGCTGTCTCCTATGGCAACAATCTTGTAGCTGTTACTAACGGTAGAGGCATTTAATTATCTGCAATACGAACAGTTTTCTTTACCCCACACTCACTCACTCTGGGTCTACACTCAACAAGCTCCCAGTCTCTCTCACTAGATTTCAGATCCACTAGCCACTGGATCCCCTGAGCTCTTTCACTGTAGCACTCGGTATCTTCCTCAAGCGTCACCCACGTCTAACTGCTGGGTCCCTGGCTTTGGCACTCGCAGATACTCTTCAAGCTTCACCCCTGCTAACACGTTAGGTCCCTGGCTTGGCACGCCACAAGCATCACCTCTGCTGTACCGCGGGGTCCCTGACTTGGCACTTACTGAAAATTTCCCACTTCTTCACCGTCCCCGGCAAGAAGTATGCTTTGGTACTTGCCTCAGCTCACTCACTGTGATCTCCGGTAGCAAGGTGGATGGTCCCTAAATGGCGGCAGTTTTCCTTCTACCTCGACCACAACTGGTTCCCCAACCGGCGGAATCGTTACTTCAGGTTGGACTACAAGCCCGCAGTCCCAACCCTACGCGGCTTTCCTGCTTCTGGATAGGCCCTCAGACAGCCTAGCAGCCAGATGTCCCCGGGATAGGCCTTAGGTTTCTGGCCTAGCAGCCGGGAAAATACAACACACGTCCACCCAGACAGCCACCCGGGTGGCACAGAACCCTGATCACCTGACTCCACCCAAATAAATAGGTTCTCCCAGCAGGCCACGGGACCCAAGAAAATCCCTGCCCATGGGCTGATACAGCCCATTCATTCCTAATCTGTCCTTGCAATGCCCTTGTCTTATCTAATGTTACCAGATACCCAGCCACCTAGGGACAGAAGAGAGAAGTACAGCAATTCCAGAATTAGGGTGAAATTAATTGACCTCCTAACAATTGGCCAAGGCAACTATCACTTGGCAAATACATTTAATAGCAACCCTGCCTATACATCAGGGTGCTACATACACAAAACACTTGCTAGGCAGACATTGAACCCTTGATCGCCCTAGATGCTTAACCCCTTCCTAGCCAGTGTCATTAGTACAGTGATAGTGCATATTTTTAGCACTGATCACTGTATTATAGGGCGTACACACGGTCGGACTTTGTTCGGCCATTCCGACAACAAAATCCTAGGATTTTTTCCGACGGATGTTGGCTCAAACTTGTTTTGTCTACACATGGTCGCACAAAGTTGTCGGAAAATCTGATCGTTCTAAACGCGGTGACGTAAAACACGTACGTCGGGACTATAAACGGGGCAGTGGCCAATAGCTTTCATCTCTTTATTTATTCTGAGCATGCGTGGCACTTTGTCCGTCGGATTTGTGTACACACGATCGGAATTTCCGACAACGGATTTTGTTGTCGGAAAATTTTATCTCCTGCTCTCCAACTTTGTGTGTCGGAAAATCCGATGGAAAATGTCCGATGGAGCCCACACACGGTCGGAATTTCCGACAACACGCTCCGATCGGACATTTTCCATCGGAAAATCCGACCGTGTGTACGGGGCATTAGTGTCACTGGTTCCCTAAAAGTGTCAGTTAGTGTAAGATTGACCACCACAATATTGCAGTCCCACTATAAGTTACTGAACGCCACCAATAGTAGTAAGAAATAAAATAAATAAAAATTCCAGTATATATACCATCGTTTGTAAATGCTATAACTTTTGCACAAACCAATCAATATACGCTTATTGTGATTTTTTTTTTTTTTTACCAAAAATATGTAGCAAAGTACATATTGGCCTAAATTTATGAAGAAATTAGATTTTTTACATTTTTTTTATTGGGAATTGTTTTATAGCAGATAGTAAAAAATATAGTTTTTTTTTCAAAATTGTCAGTCTTTTTTTGTTTATAGCGCAAAAAAATAAAAACCACAGTGTGCTCACATATCACCAAAAGAAAGCTCTATTTGTGGGGAAAAAAAGGACATTTCATTTATTTACAGCATTTCATGACCGCAAAATTTTGTCAGTTAAAGTAACCCAGTGCCGTATCGCAAAAATTACCTGTTATTATCGGGGGTAAATCTTCTGGAGGTCATGTGAGGGCGCAGCTTAATCGCCAACTTTTACTGCCCCCCAGCCACTTGTGAGAACAAGTCCTTAGGGCTTGTCTAAACAGACCTTGAGCCCGGGTTCACACATTTGCGGTGCGAATTGAAGCTCAGGTTTCACTGCGAAGATAAAAATCAGTTGTTCAGAGGTTCCTCTGCGTTTTAGCTGCGGATCAGTGAGCAGGGAGAGGGGGGGGGAGAGGGGGGAGGTGTAGTGAGGAGAAGGAGAGAATTCATGTTCAGAAGGGAATGCATCTGCGAATCAAATGCGTTCCCATAGGAGATAATGGGCTTGTAATTCGCACCGCAATGCCCAAAAACGCACACGTTTTTTGTGCAATGCACAGTGCGAATGCAACGCACATACAGTATGTGAACCAGATACATTCAAATGAATGTATTTTAAAATGTCCTGCGAATTGGATGCGGTGTAAGCCGCATCTAATTCGCATAGGTGTGAACGGGGGCTCAGGTTCATATACTAAAGGCAAATAGACTGTTCGCTTTACAAAAGATTTTACCCTTAGTTTGGTGAATGTAATGAAAATCACGTTGAAAAGAATAGCCAATTGTTTGCTAGCAAAATAAAAAGAAGCTGCATTTTCATTGTGCTGACTTTGATCATTCAATAATGTGCAAGCAAAAATGCTGTTTTTTTTAATTTTCCTTGCGTGTGATTGGGTATCATTTGCAAAATGAAATATCACCACATTCACCAAGCTCTTACAAAGTGCAACTTCCCTTGCAAAGTGAACAGTTACATAGTAGGTAAGGTTGAATAAAGAAAATAGTCCATCCAGTTCAACCTGTGTAGGTGCACGTGTCAGTGTCTATAATTATTTCCCATATCCCTGTATGTTGTGCTCTTTAAGATGCATATCTAAGAGTCTCTTAAAAATATCCATACTGCCTGCAGCCACCACCAATTGTGGAAGAGAGTTCTACATCCTTATTGCCCTGACAGTGAAAACCCCCCTGCGCAGTTTAAGGTTAAGCCGCTTCTCCTCCAATCTCATTGTGTGGTCCTGTGTCCTCTTACACTCCCTGAGACTGAATATTTTTTTTCCTATGCTGGGATTGCCATTGAGGTATTTGTAAATCGCTATCATGTCCCCTCTCATGCGTCGTTTCTATAGCGAGAATAGATTTAGTGTTTGCAGTCGTTCCTCATAATCAAGGTCCTCCAGTCCCTTTATTAGTTTTGTTGCCCTTCTTTGGGCTCTCTCCAGGTCCAGCACTTCCCTTCTGAAGACTGGTGACCAGAACTGGACAGAATACTCCAGATGTGGCCTAACCAGAGTTTTATAAAGTGGCAGGATTTTAGTTTTATCCCTGGAGTATATTGCCTTTTTTATGCATGCTAATATTCTGCCGGCTTTGGTAGCTGCAGCTTGACATTGCATGCTATTGCTCAATCTGTCATCTACTAAGACCCAGATCTTTTTCCACAATAAACCTCATTTGTCATGTATTTGCCCACTCCATTATTTTGTTCAGGTCTTTCTGTAAAATTTCTATATCCTGATGTGAAGTTATTGCCCTGCTTATTTTTGTGTTATCCGCAAAAAGTAAGATTGAACTATTTATCCCATCCTCTATATCATTTATGAATAAATTTAATAGAATTCGTCCCAAGACAAAACCTTGGGGCACCTCACTTACCACTCCAGACCAGTCCGAGTACATGGTTTTTATCACCACCCTTTGGGCACACCCCTTTGACCAATTTTTTACCCAAGAACAGACTTTATGGTCCATGCCTGCAGACCTCAGCTTGTAGATTAAGCGCTTATGGGGGACTGTATCAAATGTAAAATCCACAGGCCTATCTAGATGGCAGCTCACTTCCTTGTAGACTGTTAGCAGGAACAACCTTTCGTAAACCCATGCTGATTATTGCTAATGATGCTTTTTCCTCAATAAATTTTTGGATATAGTCCCTTATCATCGCTTCCAATAATTTATCAGTGTTTGATGTTAGGCTGACTGGCTTGTAGTTTCCAGGGATTTGTCGCTATCCTTTTTTGAATATTGGTACCACATTGGCTTTTCTCCAATCAGCTGGTACCAATCCTGACAGTATGCTGTCCACAAAGATTAGGAACAATGGTCTGGCTATAACCTGACTGAGTTCTTTGAGGACTCTCGAGTGTAAGCCATCTGTCCCTGGTGATTTATTTGTATTAAGTTTATCTAGTCTTTCCTTCACTCCGGCCTCTGTTAGCCATGAGAGTATGCCCTGTGATGTGTCACTAACAGTACTGTCGCGGTCAGTATACCCCTCCTTTTCCTGCATAAAGACTGAGGAGAAGGAATTTAGTACAGTTGTACAGTTATGTGGGCAGTGTGCTCAGATTTTGCATTTTTACTGTTAATGTATCTAAAAAATTTCTTTGGATTTTTTTACTCTCCTCCGCTATATGTTTCTCATAGTCTTTTTTGTCCGCCCTGATTGCGTTCTTACACTTCTTATTGCATTCCTTGTAGTGTTGGAATGCTGACGGTGACCCATCCTCTTTATATTGTTAAACCACTTGCCGACTGCCCAATGTCGTTATACATTGGCTGTTTGAAGAGGAATATCGTTGTTTTCCGGTAGCAGCTAGCTGCCGATACCCCGGTATCCTATTCAAGAGTGGGGGGTCGGCTTTCAGATAAAAGTGGTCTCTGCTGCGGATTCGCCGCAAGATCACTTTTATCGGTGGCGAGACCCCAGATCTCATATTCAAGAGGTCCTGCCATGGTTTTTTCTATTACAAGGGATGTTTACATTCCTTGTAATAGGAAGAAAAGTGACACATTTTTTTTAAAGAACAGTGTAAAAATAAAAAATAAAAAGTAAATAAATAAGAAAAAAAAATTAAGAAAAATTTTAACATGCCCCGCCGAGCTCGCGCACAGAATCAAACGCACAGGTGAGTAGCGCCCGCGTATGTAAACGGTGTTCAAACCACACATTTGAGGTATCGCCACGATCGTTAGAGTGAGAGCAATAATTCTAGCCCTAGACCTCCTCTGTAACTCAAAACATGCAACCTGTAGAATTTTTTAAACATCGCCTATGGAGATTTTTAAGGGTAAAAGTTTGTCGCCATTCCACGAGTGGACACAATTATGAAGCATGACATGTTGGGTATCAATTTACTCAGCGTAACGTCATCTTTCAAAATTTCACAATGAAAAAAATTGGGCTAACTTTACTGATGTCTTATTTTTTAATTTGAAAAAGTGTATTTTTTCCAAAAAAGTGCGCTTGTAAGAACGCTAGGCAAATACGGTGTGACAGAAAGTATTGCAACAATCGCCAGTTTATTCTCTAGGATGTTAGAAAAAAATATATATAATGTTTGGGGGCTCAAAGTAATTTTCTAGCAAAAAAAACTGTTTTAAACCAGTAAACATCAAATCTCAAAACGAGGCTATGTCCTTAAAGGTCATTTTTTTTATCTTTAATGAGGCTTTTTACATTACGGTTTAGCCACCCAGGTTTAACCTTTGCTCTTCTATGTTAATTGCCCATTGGAATGCACTGTGTGATACATATTTGTTTAACCACTTAAGGACCAGAAGATTTGCCCCCTTAATGACCAGGCCATTTTTTTCCGATATGGCACTGCGTCGCTTTAACTGACAATTGCACGGCCATGTGACGTTGTACCCAAACAAAATTGAAGTCATTTTTTTCCCACAAATAGAGCTTTCTTTTGGTAGTATTTGATCACCTCTGTGGTTTTTATTTTTTGCGCTATAAACAAAAAAAGACCGACAATTTTGAAAAAAATATATATTTCTTACCTTTTGCTATAATAAAGATCCAAAAAAAATGTAAAAAAACAAATTTCTTCATCAGTATAGGCTAATATGAATTCTTCTACATATTTTTGGTAAAAAAAAAAACACACTAAGCATATATTGATTGGTTATAGCGTCTACAAATTAGGGGATATATTTATGGCATTTTTATTATTATTTTTTTTTCTTTACTAGTAATGGCGGTGATCTGCAATTTTTATCGTGACTGCGACATTATGGCAGACACATCGGACAATTTTGACAGTGGACGCATCGGCTCCAACCTCACGCGGCAGGCACGTGCGCGCGCCGCCCCTATACCACTTAAAGCGGCTGCTGTACAGCTAGGGTGATTCGCGCAGGGGAGCCAACCTGCCACCGTATAACGACGGCGGCTGATCGGCAAGCATTCCCATTTTTCTTCCGTGTTCAATGTATCTAGTCATTTGTTCCCAATTGATGTCATGTAGTGACTGCAGTTCAGAAAAGTTGTCTCGTTTGAAATTTAGTGTCCTTGTGCTACCCTTGTGCCTCCTTTTTCTATGTTTTACGTTAAATTTGATCATCCTATAATCGCTAGATCCCAAGTTGTCCTGTTTTTCCACATGTGATATCAGACTAGTATCGTTCGTAATTAATAAATCTAGCAAAGCATTCTTTCTAGCTGGGGAATCCACCAACTGGGACATGACGTTGTCCTGTAAGACATTCACGAAATGACGGGCCTTTAATGAGTGAGCTGTCCCCTCTGCCCAGTCAATATTGGGATAATTGAAGTCCCCCATTAAGATGACATTTCCCTGCCTCGCTGCCATTTCTAACTGTGATAGCAGGTCCCGCTCCTCCTTCTCCTTCAGGTTGGGGGGCCTATAACTTATCTCCACTATTAATTTCCCACTTACTTCTTCCCTTTGAAGTTCTACCCATACTGATTACCCCCCCCCCTCCCCCCGCTCCTCTCTACCACCCTTGCATAATTTATAGACACACCTCTCCCCTTCTTTTACCTTCCCTGTCTTTCCGATACAAGGAATATCGCTGGATATTTGCCAGCCAATCGTGTGAGCTGTGAAAACAAGTTTTCGTTATACCCACAAAGTCTCAGTCCTCCTCATGTAAAAGCAGCTCCGGTTCCTCCATTTTGTTAGTTAAGCTCCTAGCATTTGTGTATGCGCCTTTCAGCTTTGTATGGGTGCATATTAACTTCCCCTTATTTTTGCTCAGGCTTTGTTTTCGAATCGTCCTTGCATTCACTCCAGGATTGGTTACAGCTGTATTATCACTCAGTATATTTTCCTGTAGTAAATCAATCCCAATGTGTCTAAAAAAAAAAAAAAATCAACGCAAAACAGGTCAAATGTAGCCTCAGAGCCACCATCCACTACCCCAGGGATCTCCAAACTTTCTAAACAAGCCAGTTTACTATTCCTCAGACTTTAGGGGGGCTGGACTGTGGCTATTGGGAGTAGAGATTGTCCTGGCATCAGTGGGAGTAAACAATGCAAACAATTCCTTCACCTAGTTCATGTAATAAGGGGAACAATAGTGCCCCATCGGTGCTGTCAGAGGGAGGAATAGTGCCTCATCAGTGCTGTCAGTGGGAGGAATAGTGCCCCATCGTTGGTGTCAGTGGGAAGAATAGTGCCCCATCGTTGGTGTCAGTGGGAACAATAGTGCCCCATCGTTGGTGTCAGTGGGAAGAATAAAGCCCCATTGTTGGGGTCTGTGGGAGGAATAGTGCCCCGTCATTGCTGTCAGTGGGAGAAATAATGCCCCATCGTTTGTGTCAGGGGGGAGGAATAGTTCCCCATCGCTGGTGTCAATGTAAGAAATAGTGCCCCATTGTTGATGTCAGTAGCAACAAGTATGCCCCATTGGTGTCAGTGGGAGGAATAGTGTCTTGTATCAGTGGGAGGTAAAGTGCCCCAAGGGCCAGATAAAGGCAAGCAAAGGGCTGCACTTTGGAGACCACTGCACTACACCACAGAAGTAACTGGGGATCTGCTAACCTGCACTTGATGTGGATTTCAAACGCAGGAAAACACCAGTCTGCACCAGTGGTGGCCTGTCCATAGGGGGCGCATGGGCGCCGCCCCCCCCCCCCCCCCCTCCAGGCAGTCACAAAAAAAAATGTCAAAAAAAAAAGAATTTTTTTTTTAAACTGGCCCTTTAAAAAAAAATACAAAAAAAGGTCCTTAAATGCACTGTGTTCGGACGCTGGACACAGTGCGACGCCGGACACAGTGCACTTATGGAAAGCGCAACGTCTATGCAATCACGAGATTGCAGACGCGGTGCTTCATCTGCGGGCGTTTATCCCGCCTTGTGGCGCTTTCCGAAGCACCAAGTAGCTTCTGTCCGGCGCTCGTAGTATCTATTACTACGGCCGGGCGGTTTGATTGACATCGGAGTTTGACGTCACTTCCTGTTTTCTCTCTCCCATTGCGCCCGGGACAGAGAAAACCGGAAGTATGAGGAGCGGACTCCTCTATCGTCGCTGTGGAAGGAGACAACACAGGAGTGGTGGGACACAGACAGGCTGCATTTGGTGGGACACAGGCTGGCTGTATTTGGTGTGACACAGGCTGTATTTGGTGGGACATAGGCTGTATACCACAGACTGCATTTGGTGGGACACAGACTGCATTTGGTGGGACACAGACTGCATTTGGTGGGACACAGACTGCATTTGGTGGGACACAGACTGCATTTGATGTGACACAGGCTGCATTTTGTGTGGCACAGGCTGCATTTTGTGTGACACAGGCTGCATTTTTATGGGAAAGAATGTAGCATACCTGAAACAAACAAAACCATATAAAAAACACTCAAAGCACAATCCTTATGATGAGAATCTTGAAGTGGGTAAAAAAATACATAAATATACAAATATACAAGTGTACAAGTGTTTTATTTTAATTTTATTTATTTAAAACTAGCGCGGAGCTTATTTTCACGTTTTTGCATTTTATGGGACACAGGCTGCATGTAAGGAGGGATTCCGCTGGGGGCACCTGATGTAAGGACGGACTCCACTGGGGACACCTGATGGCATCTGGTGGCAGGCGACGTGGCTAGTGACACGCTCAAGGCTCCCACTGATTCTGCATTATAGTGAGTTGAATGATTTCATTTTATATTACAATGTAATAATAGAAATAATGCGCTTCAATCATCCTGACACCATAACAACCATGGTGCCGGTATGATTGAAGTGCTAACACCAGGTGTTTGGAATATCTTTATCTGCTGATTGTTAAACTTTCCACAATACACATATTTCTATTGTTGTGTAGGATCTGGGCCTGCTGTCCCTCCATCCCTCTCCCTCCATTCCTCGTTCATCTCAGACGCTAACCACATCATCTTAGAGCCACGACCACTATTTCGCTAAAACCACGCCCATTTCCACCAAGTGGGAGGGGTCAAAAAGGAAGGGCGGGGTATGGCGCCCCCCCATCCTAAAACTTCACCAGCCACCACTGGTCTGCACAATCCCTTATCTATTGTATCTAGTGTTCCTAACTCTTAAATTGTTAAACCATTCAACCAAGGTCCTCTACCCCCCTATTTTTGTACTTACATTGTCTGGAGTTCATAATGTTGGCCACTTTATTTATTAACGCATAGCACTGCATAAATACATACAAAAACATACTGTAGGTAAATTATTTTCTTCTTTATTTTATATTCTGAAATACATTTTCAAAGATGTCCTAATATAAAGACAGTGAGCATGGTTAAACCAACAGCTTGTAAATTCAGATGGGTTCAACGTGAGCTTGGTTGAGTTCCTAATGTCGCACAGAGAATATGTGCAAGTTAAACAGCATGTATTAAAACAGTTTATCAATAAGCAAAGAATGTGCTGGAGGTAACCTACTCCCCGAACTTTTTTCATGTCACTGGTCTCAGGTGCATATCAAATCACAGAGCAACCTGACTTTGAACCTTTAGAAAGGAAACAATAACTTTCAAGGCGACCATTTGATACAGGAGTGTGTTTCAGAGGGGCTAAGGATTCTGAAAGGAATGTGAATGCAGCCCGCTGTTCACAGGGCTCTGTGCAATTAACCCATTGACTGGCCCTTCTATTGCTGTCTGCCTCCTGCTTTATGGCCAGGGAAGCTCAGTTAGTGCTGTAAGAACAGAAGGTGGTCAGTGCAATTAGCACTATCTATCGCTAAATATTATGAGGTTTTTTCAGTATATTAGCAAAGGACTAAGTACTGAAGTAAGTACCCTCAGGAACCAAGAAAAAAAATCCATATTGAACTGGTCTGGCCTCAGTAATGTTACTTCTTATTGGCTATTGTGAGTTTCTGGCACATTCACACTTATTGTAGTGCTTTGTTTTTTGCATGTACAGTACTGTGCAAAAGTCTTAGGCAGGTGTGAAGAAATGCTGTAAAGTAAGAATGCTTTCAAAAGTGTATATTTAAAATGTTTACTTTTATCAATTAACAAAATACCAAATAAAAATCAGAAGAAAAATCTTAATCAAACCAATATTTGGTGTGGCTACCGTTTGGCTTCAGACCAGCATCAATTCTTACACTTGCACACTTTGTACACTTGCACAAAGTCAGGAATTTTGTAGGATTAGAGTCAGGTGTATGATTAACCAATTATACAAAGCAGGTGCTAATGATCATCAATTTCATAAATAGGTTGAAACACAGTTATTAACTCAAACAGAGACAGCTGTGTAGAAAGCTTAAACTGGGTGAGAAACAGCCAAACTCTGCTACCAAGGTGAGGTTGTGGAAGACAGTTTCATGTCAGAGTCATATACCATGGCAAGCCTGAACGCAGCAACAAAACATACTGCATCAGCAAGGCCTCAGGATCAGGAACAGCTGAGCAGCATAGTACCAGGAAGCACAAACAGTCCAAAAAACAAGCCAAAGTCAGTAACAGTCAAGCAAAAAACTACAAAGCAGAAGGCGATAAGCATAGTACAGAAGGCAGGCCAAGTTTACTATGAGGAGGCAAAAGTCCAGAAGCAAGACAGAAGGAAAGCTGGGAATGCCAGAGGCAGAATCAGCAGGTCAGGTTGCAGGTAGACAGGAACAAGCTGATTTTTTTTTTTGTGCTAAAGTGAATTTGTCTCTTCTAAAACGGGAGTTCCACTTGCTACCTAGAAAACATTAATATCAAATATTAGTTTGCAATAGTTTATGTGTGCCTTACCGATGCATAATGTGTATAATTTAGCCTTAAAAAATAATAAAGAGAGGAAAAAATATATACAAAACACTACACATAGAAGATATCCTGGCTAACAAAGAAACAGTGTAGTTCAGATAGGGCAATGGTGAAATTGTGGTAATCCAATAAACCTATATTTGATAGAGTTTGTACAGAGAATGTAATAAAAGGTGATTTTCCAGTCACCATAGTCATGTGGTTATGGTTAATGCTATTGGCTCCAATGTTGGTTATAGTCAATTAGATGGTATAAAACAATATTAAAGTGATACTAAAGTCTTGTTTTTTTGTCTAAAAATAACAAACATATCATACTTACCTGCTCTGTGCAGTGGTTTTGCACAGAGCAGCCCAGATCTCTCGTACAACATCGCTGGATCAAGATGTGGCTAAGGTAAGTATTAGGGGGGCTGCTGCATACAGAAGTTTTTTTTATCTTAATGCATAGAATGCATTAAGATAAAAAAAAACACCTGCCTTTACAACCACTTTAACCAACCATACTTTAATGTATTCTCTGCATCCCCCCTTATACTTACCTGAGCCTGATCTTGATCCAGCGATGTGCATGAGAGCAGTAGCTCTCTCTGATCTCCCTCCCGCTGCTGTCAATCACAGCCAGTGAGGAGAAAGTAGGGGGCGGGGCCAGAAGCGGGCACACACGAGTGCCCCCATAGCAAGGGGCTTGATATGGGGCACATGACAGAGAGGAGGAACCAGGAGCATCAGTGGGGGATGCAAAAATAGGAGGATCGAGGATGCACTATGTAAAAGCATTGCACAGAACAGGTAAGCATGACATGTTTGTTATTTTAATTTATAAAATTTGGTGCAATTACAATCACTTTAATTTGAGACTGCTTTTCATCATGAGGTTACCAAGATCAGGGAATTCTGTGGGGATCTGGCTATAGCAATGTGTCCGCTCTCACCAATCTCCTGATTGATTTATGGGTCTTGACAATTCTCCTTAGTGATATTTGTATTGATCCTAAATTAATGTGACATAATGACAATCCAGCTTAACACCATGTTTGCACTGTGTTGACATACGTGATAAACAACAGATTTGTTTTTTGGGTGCAAGAAATTACGATCACTAATTGCTTCAGTTTTTTTAAATTGTCAAACCTTTTAACCTCATGTGCGTTCCTGACTGTACAATTACAGGGTTAGAATGGATTATGTTTTAAGCTTTATGATTATGATTAAGCTTCCTTGTTGACGTTACATAGTTAGTGAGGTTGAAAGAAGACACAAGTCCATCTAGTTCAACCAATAGAGAGAAAAAAAAATATTAGAAACCTCCATATACACAAGCCTATATCCACGATTGATCCAGAGGAAGGAAACCCCCCCCCCCCCAATAAGGCTTGATCCAATTCACTCCATTGGGGGGAAAAAAATCCCTCCTGATCCCCTGGGAGGCAATCAGATGTTCCCTGGATCAACTACCCCTTGTGTTATTACCTATAAATATTAGAGATAATAACCAGTTATAATCTGTGCATTTAAGAATGCATCCAGGCCTTTTTAAAACTACTGAGTTCTTGAGGGAGTCTATTTCCCATGTTCACAGCTCTTACTGTGAAGAATCCTTTCTGTTTGTGAAAGTTGATTGATGTCAGGCGGGAGGGTGGTGACAGGACCACCCACCTAGAGAAATTTGTGCAGTGTATGGCCAGGTTAAGAAACACAGTGATAATGTATATTACTCCTGAGTCTGTGTATATTTTGACTGTAATATTTCTACAAACTCCTGCTGTTCATGTTGTTCCTCTCTGCTGTACTAAGCTTGGTATTTTTTCCTACCTCACGACACATCTTTGGCATAGCATACAAGGTAATCACGTGCTTATTAGAATGTCAGGCTCAAATACGCAGCCACAATCACTATGTCCTTGGAAGTCCTACATAGTGCACATTTTTTGACCTGCTAACTCAGCCATGATTCTATCACAAATTAAATGAAATTCTTCTTAACTAATCATTTTATTAGTATGCGTGGATATGGGCCTATGTCCAATTTTAGATGACCTTTAATTTCATCATGTGCAAATCGCCTTTCCTTCATCAAGCTATGGCTAATCTGACAGATCTAAAAGAATGCATCATATGCGTAAATCAGCTTAAGAAAGATAATCTTGGATCTTCAATGAACATATCTTTAAAGTTTAATAAAAAAGAGATAGCTAATTAATAGTCCATCTTCTAATTTACTTTACCCACAAACCAATTCAATCTAATATGAACAAAGTAAGTATCTTCCTATCAAAGTAAAAGCTTATGTTTCACTTTTTGGGATCCAAGTTTGCAAGAGGAACAAATTAGATTATTATGTTAATCTCCTTATTTAAGAGAATTATAAAATTAATATAAATGGATCATGGATTAACATTATTTAGGTAATCTCGCTTTAGTGACATAAGAATTTGGCCTAAGAAGATACTGTATTTGCTTCTCAAAGGGCTCATTTACACTTGCTTGGACTTTAACATACAATAAAGCACCTACTGCGTCAACATGCTTTTTTTGTGTTTTTGTAATGCTTCAGTGATGCTTTTTTGAAGCTTGGCAAATGACCTGTGTGTGTTGATGTTCTATTTGTTTTAAAGGGGCCCAGTAGAACCCCGGCTCGGTAGTACCCCCACTTGTCAGATCCCCAGCTCATTCGTACTCCTGTTCAGCATATCCCCAGCGTATTAGTATCCTTTTTCAGCAGATCCCCTGCTCAGTAGTACCCCCAGCTTTGTTGATCCCCACTCAGTAGTAACCCCCAGCTTTGCTGTTCCCCCACTCAGTAGCAGGGGCAGACTGACCATTCAGGCACTTGGGCACTGCCCGGGGGCCCCATGCCACTAAGGGGCCCCATCAGGGTTGCCAGCCTCAATAAAACCAGGGACAGTATGTAAAAATCTGTGTTTTTTTTTAAATCTCAAGATTATAGCTGCCCCGCCTCTCCAGTAGCTTTTCAGTGTGTGTGTGTGTATTCTGTGTGTGTATACTGTGTGTGTATATTGTGTGTCTGTGTGTATACTGTATGTGTGTGTGTGTATACTGTGTGGCCCCATAATCTATTGCCTGGGGGCCCCATATTCTCCTATTGCCTGGGGGCCCCATAATCTCCTATTACCCGGGGGCCCCATAATCTTCTCCTATTGCCCGGGGGTCCCATAATCTCCTATTGCCCGGGGGCCCCATGAGTTGTCAGTCCGTCCCTGCTCAGTAGTAACTCCCAGCTCTGCCGATCCTCTGGTTTGTTGATTCTCATCTCTCCCTCCAGTCCTCACTCACCTCCCACTCTATTGCTCCCACGCTGGTCACCACATTTGACATCTGCTAGATTTTCCTGCTCTGGTCCCCCAGCTTTGCTGATCCTCTACCACTCAGTCCTCTCTCTCTGAACTCAGCTCACCTTCCTGCTGCACACCAGATTTGACGTCTGCACCAGACACTTCCAGAAAATATATGACGTCTGTTCAGTTTACATGTTAGTTTCCCAGTGTATCCTGGGATATCAGGTACCTGCAATATCTCCAAAACAATGAATAAAAGCCCCTAGAAAGCTTCAGGTGCTGTAATGACCTTTGTCATAGATTTCTGAGGCTTTGGAGAAGGTTTGACCCACTAAGAAAGCAACATGGGGTATCATTTTTGAAGTGAAGCAAAGCAAAGACAACAGTGTGAACAGGACTGTAAGATAGCCATTTTATATAATGACAGGGACTTTGATTGGCATTCAGAGTGCTTTATAAAAGCATGTCAAATGCCACATTTTGAGGCAAGTGTAAATGAGTCCTAATAACTGTAAAAAGAGCCAGTGCATTTTTACTAAAACTTGTTTTTAAATATATCTAAAGCAAATTTTTTTCATTCTGGAAAGTGTGGAAGGGTTAGAACCCCTGTCAGGTTTTTATTACTGTCTGTGTCCCAACTGAAGAGATTCCATTTCTATATTTCTCCTGGAGTGTTGTCTACAGGGCAAAAAGTGAGGAAAACACCAACATTTTGAATTGTCACTTATGGGAATAATAGGGAAGCCTATGAGCTTGGTTTGGCCACAACTAAGGCCCCATTCATACCTGAGTGTTATGTAGTTCAAATCACAAAACTTCTAAAACACTCAACACCCTAAATCCCATTTCTTTAAATTGTGCTTGTTCACACCTGAGCGTAGCGTCACTTGAAGCTTGTAAATTGAAAACCTTGTACACAAGCTTCTTTAGAGCTATAAGCTTCAAGCTACAAGTGTTTTTGCCTTTAATAGACATCAATGGTGGTGCCTAAATAAAACAAATAACAAAAAGCTCAAGCTTTAGATACCAACAAAAACACATGTACAAACACTCAAAAAAGAAAGCCTGCCAAATGACCAAAGGTGAGAGAATTTTTCTCCCAGGTAATGTTGACTGTAGCCACTTCACTATATCCTGCACTGCTGCTTATCTTTCAGTTTGAATGACACCCAATGGCATTTAACTCACTTACTTGTACACACTGCCCCGGGGTGCTTAATCACATAGCCTCAGTGTTCTTAGAACAGAACGGTGCTCACACATCACAACATGAGAGCTGTCCTGTACAGCAGTGAGGACTACCCAACAACAGAGAAGAAAGAAGGCCCCTCATCACATGGATGTCCAAAGAAGACAACTGGAAAAACTATGGCAGGCCATAAACTATGGGTGTAAGGAAAGAAAATTGCTTGATTTTCCCATCAACACAATTAGTGTTGATGGAGGAATCCCTCCTGCAGTGCAGTGCTATTGTGTTCTGCCAATGGGGAGCCTTCCCTGCCAGCAGGACACAATGATAAGTGTTGCCGGCTATAGCTGGTAGCACTAATTGGGAAAAACCTGACAGGCTGGTTGTACACAAAATGATCGATAAATGGACTTGTGTATAACCAGGATGCCCATACATGCATCAAATTACACCCAGTCCCTGTCCATGGACAAATTTCCATCCATGGCCAGCTTAATGCTGGTCATGCAGATAACAAAACAATCAATCACAGATATGGCCGTTTTAAATTATCATTTGCTTGGAAATTTGATATAATAGACAAGACAAAGGTGGCCAAATTTAATTTATTAAAAAGGATAATATGTAGATTAAAATGATGGTTTAGTGAAACCTGTTTTTGGAAACTATGATTCTGTCATCATTCTGACCTCTATTTGCATCCCTTGGCTCATCATGCTCAGGTGACAAACTGTTCAGCCAAATTGTATCTTTCTGTCCAATCTTTTCTTTATTCACCTTCTTCACACCCAACCTCATCCGATATTTCAAATACATGAAAGATTGTTTGAAATCTTTAGGTGTTGTTAGAAAGCACTAAGTGGCACATAGATACCATTCTGTTTCTATTTTTTTTGGACATAGGTATCCAGATTGTGAAGCATTAGAAAATACGCTTTTATTATATTTTACTTACTATGTCATTTTGTTTTTTAGGTATGTTATTTTAACTCCCGGTTTACCCCCCTTTAATCATACTTCCATATAATTTAATAATCCTTTATACTCCATATACAGTTCATCCAGAAAGTATTCACAGCGTTTCACTTTTTTACCCCATTTTGTTATGTTACAGCCTTATTACAAAATGTATTAAATCCATTATTTTCCTCAAAGTTCTACAAACAATACCCCATAATGACGTGATAGAAGTGTGTTTTAAATCTTTGCAAATTTATTAAAAATAAAAAAACAAAAAAAAAATCACATGTACACAGGGGCGGACTGATAACTCATGGGGCCCCCGGGCAATACGAGATTATGGGGCCCCCAGGCAATCAGAGATTATGGGGCCACACAGTATACACACACACAGTATACAATCACACAGTATACACATACATGTACACACAGTATACACAGACAGATGTAAAAAAAACACAGATTTATACATACTGTCCCTGGTTTTACTGAGGCTGGCAACCCTGATGGGGCCCCCTAGTGGCCCAGGGCCCTCGGGCAGTGCCCTAATCGCTCAATGGTCAGTCCGCCCCTGCATGTACAGTACATAAGTAGTTACAGCCTTTGAGCTTGGGTGTATCCTGTTTCAGAATTCTACAAACAATACCCCATAATGACAACTTGAAAGAAGTTTATTTGAAATCTTTGTGAATTTATTAAAAATAAAAAAAGTCACAGTACATAAGTATTCATAGTCTTTGCCATGACACTCCAAATTAATTTCATGTGCATCCTGTTTCCACTGATCATCCTTGAGATGTTTCTACAACTTGATTGGAGTTCACATGTGGTAAAATCAGCTGATTGGACACGATTTAGAATCGCCTGTCTATATAAGGTCCCACAGTTAACAGTGCATGTCAGAGCAAGTCATGAAGTCCATGTCTGTAGACCTCCGAGACAGGCTTGTATGGAGGCACAGATATGGGGAAGGGTACAGAAAAAATTCTGCAGCATTGAAGGTTCCAATGAACACAGTGGCCACCATCATCTGTAAATGGAAGATGTTTGGAACCACCAGGACTCTTCTTAGAGCGGGCCGCCAGGCCAAATTGAGCGATCAGGAGAGAAGGGCCTTAGTCACGGAGATGACCAAGAACCCAATGGTCACACTGACAGAGCTCCAGCCTTTCTCTGTGGAGAGAGGAGAACCTTCCAGAAGAACAATCATCTCTGCAGCACTCCACCAATCAGGCCTGTATGGTAGAGTGGCCAGACAGATGCCACTCCTCGGTAAAAGGCACATGACAGTCCACCTGGAGTTTGCCAAAAGGAACCTGAAGGGCTCTCAGACCATGAGAAACAAAATTCTCTGGTCTGATGAAACAAAGATTGAACTCTTTGGCCTGAATGGCAAGCATCATGTGTCTAGAGGAAACCAGGCTCCGCTCAGCATCTGGCCAATACCATCCCTATAGTGAAGCATGGTGGTGGCAGCATCATGCTGTTGGGATGTATTTCAACGGCAGGAACTGGGAGACTAGTCAGGATCGAGGGAAAGATGAATGCAGCAATGTACAGAGACATTCATTTTTTTTATTTTTTTTTTACCATGTCAGAGAATAGTGTCTGGAAACGTATTCAGCTTGGCGTTTATTTACAGACCTCTTAAATTCACATCATAGTGGAAAAATTTTATTATCCCCATTCCCCCCCCCCCCCCCTCCCCTCAACATGTTTCCTGAGCCTTAAGCTGAAATTACACAGGAACATAAATTAGAAATTAATTCACAGCCACTTGATATGGACCTGTATAGTCTCGATGCGGGTACCATGTAGCCAGTCCAAAGCCAATAATAACAGGGACTAAGGTGCTTCCCGCGTTCGCTCCTCTATATATACTTAGTTCCATCACTCTTTCCCCTTACCCTCTCATCCCCCCCTCTCACGTCCCACTCCCCTCTACAGAGTACTCAGGGTTAGACTTACAACACCTTTAGTTAACAAACATAGCTTCTATTAACTATTATTTGTCAGATATAGACGAGCACCCAGCAGGTTATATGCTGATAGGCCCAGTCCCTGGCTGCCTAGGGCTTTCATTGTTAAATCCCACACTGTTATATTCTTCACTTCCTATTAAGAGCCTCCTACCTTCTCCAGCCATGGTCTCCACATTTTATTAAATTCCTTAAGATTGCCTCTCTTAATATATTCTGTTCTTTCCCTACAAAGGGTTTCCTTTATTATAACCATCCAATCTCTCACTGTGGGGGGTTCCTTTGATTGCCATCTTAATGCGATAGTTTTCCTTGCTTGGAATAGACCTCTCAGAATTGCCAGTGTGGTACTCTTCCTCTCCCCCTGTATCTGTCTATACCCCAAGATGCATACTTTAGCCTCTTTCTCCAGTACGATCCCAAATATATCTCTCAAACTATCAATCACCCCCTCCCAATAGCGAAACAACTTGGGACATCTCCACATCATGTGAATGAGGTCTCCCGTCCCCGACATCTAGGACATCTATCATCAGATCTTCTTCCAAACTTAACCACTTCCCACCCAGCCACTGCACATAAACGGCCGGGTGGGCGCTCTCTCCTTCTGAGTGGACGTTCAGGAACGTCCCTCAGAAGGAGTGGGATCGCGCGCGTGCCCGCGCAGCGGTGCGATCCCGACGCGCTCGTGTCACCCGGACACGGCGCATCTCCGATCGGCAGGAGGGCTCTGCGATTGGCCCTCCTGATCACATGACGGCCGTGTCGAATCACAGGCGTCATGTGATGTAAACACAGAGCCGGTTGCTAGGCAATCGGCTCTCCTCTCCTCAAACGGAAGTTGTCAGTGAGGAGAGAAGAGCGGATCGCTGCAGCCGGCTGGTGATCAGTGAGTATGAGCTGTTTTTTACAGCTTTTTACTCACTGATCACCAGTCTAGTGACCCCACACAATGTAAAAACACAAAACAAACACTAAGTAAACACACAATGTCCCCAAAACACGTCCCCAAAACACATGTCCCCAAAACACATGTCCCCACATAGTAAAAACACATGTCCCCCACATATGTCCCAGTAAAATCACATGTCCCAATGATTATCTGCACACATATGTCACCTGCGCACATCTGTACATGATCATTTGCGCACATGTGTCCGTGATCACACGAACCAATTATTATACACTTAACGGGATTTTTTTTATCAAAAACATGTAGCAGAATACATTTTGGCTTAAATTTATGACAAAATTTGATTTTATTGGATTTGTTTTAAAATAGAAAGAAGAAAATATTGTTTTTTTTTTCCAAATTTCCACTCTTTTTTCGCTTATATCGCAAAAAATAAAAAACGGAGTCGTGAATAAATACCACCAAAAGAAAGTTCTATTTGTGTGAACAAAATAATAAAAATTTAATTTGGGTACAGCGTAGCATGACCGCGCAATTGTCATTGAAACCGTGAGAGCGCTGAAAGCTGAAAATTGGTCTAGGAAGGAGGGGGGCGAAAGTGCCCAGTATTGAGGTGGTTAAAGAGACGTTTAGGTGTATAATAAGCTCTGTTTAACAACATCAAGTGTGATATCTTCTGTGGGGGGGAGACTGATATCAACGATCCCATCTCTAAGATTCTCTTCCACTGAGCCTGTGTTATAACCCCCACATCCTCTTCCCACCTGGCTTTTACACCGTTGAATAAATCTTCACTGTTGGCTTCTTCACTCAGTTGATTGTATATCTTGGATATTAACCCCTTAGTCGGGGCTACCTGCAATATACTATGGAGTAGGGGTGTTTCATTCCATACTAAACTATAGTTTCTAAATTGAGTATTAAGAGCGTGTTCTAGCCGAAGGTACGTATAGAAGGAGCCCGGGGATAGGTTGAATTCACTTTCCAACTCTGAGAATTTCTTCAGAGTATTACCATTATACAGTTGTCTCAACTTTTTAATGCCTCGGTCTTCCCACTCTCTTACAGAGACATTCTTTTTTTTTTTTTTTTTTTTTTTTTTTAACATAAAGTTTATTAAAGATTTTAGACAAAATAAAATAAAACGTTACATTGCCAGTTTATATCATCCAATAATCATATATCAAGAATTGTTTCACATATCCGCACATGCAGTACATATTCCAATATTTCCATTAATATGTGGTTATCAGACTAATATCATACAGCTCCTACCCTGTTATACCAAGGAAGTATTCAGGATCTACCCTAAGGAGGGGGGGGGAGGGAGAGGTAAATGACGGAGCAATCCCACCTCTAAGTAACATTTAGATTACAGCTATGGAATGGTAAGGTGCTTTGCCTTTACCCAATCCGACCATATTTTCCCAAACTTTTTGGCACAGTTTCTGCCCATATATGTCAGTTTGTAGAGTGGGAGTGCCGTGTTTATCAGTGATTGCCAAAGCTGTTTAGTAGGTGGTGAGTTTTGGTTCCACTGCATTAAAATAGCTTTCCTAGCATAAAACGTGGTGTAGAAGAGGAACAGCTTTTTACCCCATGTTAAGTCCAGGAAGTCACTTATGCCTAGGAGAAGAGGAATCGGGCTGTACGGGACTGATAATTTCCCAATGTTATTGATTTCAGCTAGGATTTCTTTCCAGAATTCCGTCACTGCAGGACAAGACCAGGTTATGTGAAAGAAGTCGGCTTCGTGATAGTTACATCTAGGGCATGCAGCCGTGCAGTCAGAGTAAATTCTTGCCAGGCGAACCGGGGAATAATATGCTCGGTGGAGGAACTTCAACTGAATAAATCTGTCTCTGGCCGAGATCACAAGGGGCAGATATTGTTGGACACCTTCCTCCCAATCATCATCTGTTAGCTCCGGGATATCTCTCTGCCATAAAGCAAACAGCCGGGAGACACCAGAGGTATCCAACGTAATAAACATATTGTATAAGGTAGACATCGTTTTAGTTTAATCAGGGGATCTAAGCATTTTCTCCACCGGCGACATCTCGACTGAAATCGAGGAGGGGAATTGGGATCTATAGGCATGTCTTAATTGAATATACCTGAAAAACATATGGTTCGGGATATCACGGTCGTGTTTTAGTGCATCAAATGCAATCAGCTGCCCCTGAAACTTTATGTCGCTTAGTTTTGTTACTCCATATCTGGCCCAGGCAATAGGATCAGGTATGGAGTGAAAATGTGGTAATCGAGGATTCCCCCACAATGGGGTCTCAGGGGACCACCTCCCAGAACCACCCACCTGTCTGGCCACTGAGTCCCACACCTTCAGGGTCGCAATCATAGGAAGGGTGACCCGAGAGTTAGATCTAGGGCCCCTAGGAATCAGGTTTCTAAGCTCCGCATATGAACCCAGCAACGCCGCCTCCAATGAAGAGGCAGGGTTGGCTGGCTCCTCCGACAGCCACCACTTGACCGTCACCAGGAACGCCGCCCAGTAATATTTCAACATGGAAGGCAGTGCCAGTCCGCCAAGCGACGTGGGCATCTGCAGCTATACTTTGGCCACCCTGGGAGCTCTCCCATTCCAGACAAAGGATATCAAGATGCTATCCAACCTCTTAAAAAAGCTATGTGGTATTGGTACAGGGGCTTGGCGGAAGAGGTAAGTGAACTTAGGAAGAATCGACATTTTAATTAAGTTAACTCTTCCGACCGGTGTCAGGGGGAGTGACCTCCACCTGGCACAGCTCTGGGATATCTGCTGAACCACCGGGTTGAGATTCAGAGGGATAAACTGCCTTAAGTCCCGATGTATCTCAAATCCCAGGTATCGAAACTGAGAAACCCTCCGCAGCTGTCCATCCATCTGCTGGCTTCCCGTCCCAGAATGTAAGGGAAATATCACTGACTTCCCCCAATTCACTCTGATTCCTGAGAATCGCCCAAAGCTGTCTATAATTGACAGAGCCGACCGTAGCGAGCACCCATCATCCTTCAGATACAGTAGGGTGTCATCTGCGTACAGGGACACCTTTTCTCACAGTGGTCCTCTATCAATCCCTTTAGTTTGTGCTGATGCCCTAAGAAGTGCCGCCATAGGTTCAATTGCTAGAGCAAAAAGTCCCGGGGACAGGGGGCACCCCTGCCTCATTCCCCTGCCCAAAGCAAAGGGTGAGGACAAGACTGTTCCGGTACGCACCCTGGCTCTCGGCGCCCTATATATCAACCTGACCCAGGAGATGAAGGATGGCCCAAATTCGAATTTGTTGAGGACCTCCCAGAGATAGCCCCACTCTACTGAATCAAAGGCCTTCTCCGCGTCTAGAGAGGCCACCATTTCATCAGCCCCTCCCTCATCCCTCATGCCAGGACTGCATAGAGCCTTCGCAGGTTAATATCTGTTCCCTTGCCAGGCATGAATCCTGATTGATCCTCATGGATCAGGGTAAGTATAATTTCATTTAATCGCCTGGCAAGAATTTTGGTAAGTACTTTGGCGTCAGAGTTGAGCAGGGAGATGGGCCGGTAGGAAGAGCACAACTGTGGGTCCTTCCCCGGTTTTGGGTATTACAACTATGATGGCCTGGGACATGGATGGTGGGAGGTCTTTGTCCTGCAGTGATTTCGTAAACATGTCGTGCATTTTAATAGTTAGGTCGTCTAGGTACTGTTTGTAGAATTCAGGGGGGATCCCATCCTCCCCTGGAGTCTTCCCTGTCTGCATAGATCTCAGTGCTGCTCGCACCTCCGGGATCGTGATCGGGGCGTCTAGGTTTTCCCTTGCCTCAGCAGAGAGAGTCGGGAGGGTCACCCCCTCTAGAAAATTGTGCAGCTCATCTGGGGAATAGTTTGCCCTAGTGGAGTACAAGGCCTCATAAAATTCTTTAAAGCATCGATTGATGCTCATCGGGTCCGCCACTTTAGTCCCATCCTCCCTTCGCAGACTTGCAATGGTGGAAATTGGAGACTGCTCCTTGGAGATCCAAGCCAGCAATCTACCTGGCTTGTCACCGTGTTCGAATATCTTTTGTGTTTGGGTAAGCTGACGTTTGTGAACCTTATTCACCCTAAGTAACATTACCTCTCGATATGCTACCTTCATATCTTGGGCCGCAATAGGGTTAGAAGTCATGGCAAACCTAGACTCCAGTTCCTGTGCTCTGGCCTCCGCCTCCTCTAGTGTAATTTTATCATTGTTCCTTTCTCGTGTAATAGATGATAGATAGCACCCTCGTATATAGGCTTTAAACGAATCCCAGACCATCGCCATCCCTGTGGAAGCGGCATTAGTCAACAAAAAACCCCTTATCTCTTTGGCCACCTCTATTTATATGGTCGGATGTTCAATCCAGAATCTAGAGAGTCGCCAAAGTCTGTCTGCTTGTGGAGTATGAGTTTGTATTGTACAGAGTAGGGGGGAATGATCCGAGATACCTCTTGGAAGTATCTCGACTGAAATAACCCTGGGGAGCATTGCGCCACTAACATAGACCACATCAATACGGGACAAGGTATTATATGAAGATGAGTGGCAGGTATAAGCACGTTCTGATGGATTCTTCCATCGCCATATGTCCACCAGCCCGTACACATCAGCCCATTTAGACAACGCGGAGTCCCTAGCGGGATCAGGAGATAGTTTATCCATACAGGGGTTTGGAGGTATATTAAAATCTCCCGCTATGACCACATTGTCAGTCTGGAATTGGACAATCAACCCTATCAGCCTCAGAATTATTAGCCGGGGGTGGCAAATACACTCCCACCACCACCATGTCTACTGTGTCAATGTTAGCATGTATCAACACATACCTCCCCTCCGGGTCCGTAACCACATCCATCGATTCAAAGCTAAGATTTTTGTGTACCAGGACACTAACTCCTCTAGAGTAGCTGGAGTAAGTGGCATGATAGTGACGGCTTACCCAAGGTCTTTTTAGTCCCATCACCCTTCCGCCCACCAGATGCGTCTCTTGAAGGATGCAGATTTGAGGGGAATATTTTTTGAGGTAGTCAAAGACCAGGGAGCGCTTAATTTTGTGATTTAAGCCCCTGACATTCCAGGACAGAATTTTAATAGGGGCCATCATAAATTATAATGTAGTGGATTATCGAATGGATCCGGAGGAGAGAGTATCCCACACAGCTAGGGTCCAATAGAGACAGCAGCGACCACTGAAAGCCGTCATGGCGGGTGTAGTAAATCTAATAGAATGTAAGGCATAAAGATAGGCAATTAAAGTAAAAATCATAAAAAACTGAAACAAATCAAACTCCCCCCCAACCCACCCCACACCTCCAATTGTAACTCATGGGGTGTTTGTATACCCGAACCTAACCCAGTAAACATTTCAGATAGGAGAAATCTCACTTGGGGGGTGGCGCGTATTACTAAGCGCACCAAGGACCTAGAGCCCCAGCCGGGGCTAGGGAGCCCCGCCCATAACCGGTCATGAAGACCACTGTCGCCAAGAAAGCCCCAACAGCATTATCTGACCAGGAGACCCCCGGCGACAGTTCACCTAGAATTATCTAGGGGCACAAACTTAAAAACTTTTTATAGGCATCATACACAGTTACCTAGGGTCATGTGGATGGCCACACCCCACCCCTCCGTCCCAATACCAAAATCACTTTTCATTTCTCTTAGACACACTAAGGGCAAACATTTGCCTGGAGATACATCCTGCTTCCCCTGTTGCAGGGGGAGAAAGAGGCATGGAGCACAGCCCAACCCAAGCACCTGTATCCTCCCTTCAATACATCCCTATCTGACGGATGGCACCGGCTAGGAAATGCATAGATCATACCCAACCACCCATCTGTAGAGAGAGAGTTACTGCTCCCGACTCAGCCGGCCAAGCACAATGATCCCCTCCCCACCTCATCTGAAGCAAGCCAAGGGCACTTTCTAAATTGCATCCCTTCCATACGGTCATGAAAAAAAAACAAAAAAAAAACCAAACCAGCCCCATATACATTAATATGCAATTATAACACTCGAGTTCCCCCATAAGGGGAGAGAGGGCCAGTATTAAAATGTCAGTTGGGGATGGGGGGCTTGTCTTCCCCAAGGCTAGTTCAAGACCCGAGTTCTCCACGATAAGATAATAAGGCTCTTTTAAGTCCCTTTTTTATGATTGCCAGGATAAATATGTCAGTCAGACAGCACAATCTCCATAGCCTTCGGGGAGGGGACCTAAGCCGTCAAAAAAGAAATGCACCCCCCTTGAGAATAAATCCATACCTCCTCTTGAGAAGTCAGCTCCAAAGGGAATTATAAAGACACTTCAGAGTAAGAGTACATACCCGTGAGGAGGAGAGGCGGAGACTCCTGCAGTAGTGAACACTGTGGGCATCTAAGGGTGGTCGGCTTTTCCATCCTGAAAGGAGAGCATCTGGGTGTCATATATATGTGGGCTCAGGTATCCCCAGACTGAGGATGCTGCATCCCCCCTCCCCTCCCGCCCCCACAGCAAACAAATTGCCTGTCAGGGCAGTCCTCAGGGAAAGCCTGTGTGATGAGCACAGCCGACATAGTAAATCTGTAGAGAGCCATGCACCTCATCGGCCACTGCACACTTCACTAGAAACTTCCAGAGTGATCAAAAGAGGAAAATAAAACACACAAAAAAGGAAGGGGGACAAAGCGGTGGGCATCCTAACGCTGCCTAGGAAGGGATTCAACCCATCTGGAAGCCTCCTCCGGGGAAACAAAAAACTTGGTGGTCTCGCCGTCAATCACTCTAAGGCGTTCTGGAAACATCATGCTGTACTTGAGACCTTTGCTCCTTAATTGGGCCTTGACCTGGTCGAACGATCTGCGTTGTCGTTGTGTTTCGATGGAGAAATCCGGAAACAGCATGATCTTCACGTTCTCATAACGCAATTCTCCAATCTTCCTAGCAGGGTGCCTTTGGCCAATCATGGCTCAGGGCCTAAGTTCAGGGCCTAAGTGCTCCTTACACGGCAGCCGTATATAGTGAATGAATGGAAATTAGGCAGGTAGTGAAGTGTAGTGTAGTGTGCAGTCAGTCAGTGTAGTGTATATATAATACAGTCCACAGTATATAGTGCAGTTAGTGTAGTATATATAATACAGTTCAGAGTATATAGTGCAGTCAGTGTATTATATACAACACAGTTCAGAGTATATAGTGCCATCAGGGTAGTATATATAATATATTGCAGAGTATATAGTGCAGTCAGTGTAGTATATATAATACAGTGGAGAATATATAGTGTAGTTAGTGTAGTATATATAATAGAGTGAAGGGTATTTAGTGCAGTGCAGAGTATATAATACAGTGTTTTGAATTGGTTAAGGGAAACCCTATGACAGAAATAAGAAAAAAAATGGTGCGGGGTCCCCCCCAAAATTGATACTAGGTCCTTTGGGTCTGGCATAGTTTTAAGGGCAACTCCACGCCAAAATTTAAAACAAAGATAGCATGGGTTCCCCCAAATTCCATATCAGACCCTTATCTGAGCATGCAGCCTGAACCATACTGAACCATGCCTCCCAAACCAACTTGTCCCAATGTTGATGGGGACAAGGGCCTCTTCCCAACAACCCTGTCCGGTGGTTGTCGGTGTTTGCGGGTGGGGGGCTTATCGGAACCTGGAAGCCCCCTTTAACAAGGGGGCCCCCAGATCCTGCCCCCCCTATGTGAATGGGTATCAGGTACATTGTACCCCTACCCTTTCACCCAAAAAAGTGTTAAAAAGTAAAAACCACAAAAGACAATTTTTGACAATTCCTTTATTAATAAAAAAAAAAAGTGTCCCGCGATGTCCATCCATCTTCAATCACGCCGCCCGATGGACCCGAAAAATAGAAAAAATGTAAAAAGCTCTGCCTCCATGGGAGGCCTCCCGGCAGCTGCTGTCTTTTTGCTTTGACAGCTGTTATATAGGCAAGGGCAGGGCCACCCGGGGACGTAACCCAGTGACCCCGACCCCTTCTGACGTCATGTGATGTCATGTGGTCAGAGGGGACGGGGTCATCTGGTTACGTCATTGGGTGGCCCCGCCCTTGCCTATATAAGAGTTTGTGTCCATCAGGCGGCGTGATTGACGATGGATTTACATTGTGGGACACTTTTTTTTTTCTTTTTTAATAAAAGAATTGTCACAAACTGTCTCTTGTGGTTTTTACTTTTTGACACTTTTTTGGTGAATGTGTAGGGGTACAATGTACCCGATACACATTCACATGGGGGGCATCAAAGCACCAACCCCCCATGTTGAGGGCATGTGGCCTGGTATGGTTCAGGAAGGAGGGTTGCACATTCCCCCCCTATTTTGACCTCCAGGCTGCATGCTCGGATAAGGGTCTGATATGGATTATGGGCGGGACCCCACGTCAATTTTAAAAAAATGTTTAATCCATACGTGACCTGAAGGGCCTGGTATGGACTGGGGGGACCCCATGCCATTTTTTCATTGATTTTTCATCTATATTGCCAGGAGCCGGAAATACATTACAGCTGCAAGCAAGTTTTGGTGAAATTTTTTCCTTTAGAAATGTCATTACAGGCAGTCACCTAGTTACGAACACCCGAGTTACGAACGACTCCTATCCTACTTACGAACGGCCTCAAATGCCGGCCACTTGTGCTCCACGCTGGTCCTGGATACCTTTTCGAGCACCTCCAGACACATCCCACACTGCCGTACTACGCCCCAGATAACATAACAAGCGCCCGGAACATCCCACATCCATGCACAGGCGGCAGTTACACTTACGAACACTTACAAGTGCAGTGTTCCGACCGGAAGTTACACTTACAAATGCAGTGTTGCAACTTCGACTTACGAACAAACCTACAGTCCCTATTGTGTTCGTAACTCGGGGACTGCCTGTATAGCTGCGGCACTGAGGGGGATGCGCCACTTTACAGGCAGACTAAGGGGACCCCCAGGCACGATCTTTAAAGGAATATTTCATTCACTTTAAGCATTATTAAAGCCACTGCTCCTAAAAAAACAATTGTTTTAAAAACTCTTCTTTGCATTAATACATGTCCCCTAGGGCAGTACCAGGGTCCCTATACACTTTTTATGGCAATAACTTGCATATAAGCCTTTAAAATTAGGACTTTTGATTTTTCATGTTCGTGTCCCATAGACTTTAATAGGGTCCGCATGTTCCCTAGAACTTTTTGCCTGTTTGAGGTGTTCTGGTGCGAACCGAACCCGGGGGTGTTCGGTTCATCCCTATTATGTACATGTGATTTGTGATTTGTTTCGTTTTTTATTTTTTAATAAATTTGCAAAAAAATTCCAAACTTACTTCTTTCACTTTGTCATTGTGGGGTATTGTTTGTAGAATTTTGAGGAAAAAATGAATTTAATCCATTTTGGAATAAGGCTATAACACAACAAAATGTGGAAAAAGTGAAGCGCTGTGAAAACTTTCCAGATGCACTGTAATAAACGTATATGTAAATATACGCTATCACTAAAAACCTTTAACATATTAATGTAATTTTAAAGGTTATTTTTAATATTTTAAAATCTGCAGCTTTCATGAAAATAATGGCTGGTGCTCCCACCATGAAGGTCCTTGTTCAAGCACAGCATGTGGCTGTTTTAACACACACTATGCAAGCAAGGTCCAGTGTTATTATCATCAGGAAACCTGCCATGAGAAATTTCATTCCACCATTGCGACAGCAGAAAGTGGCTGCAAAGAGGGATTAAAAAAAGAAGAAGAAAATAATAATTAAAGAAAATTGTTTATGATATACAGTACTATAGCAAACTAAATGTTATTCAGTATGGGCGTGCATCTACTTTAGTTTATATTTTGTGTGATGTTCCTGAAAACAAAGATAATAAATTAAACCTATTCCCCAACCACATATTTTTAATTATCTTGTATCAGGCGACTTACAATACCACTACATGTTCTCTGGTGTAATAAGACCGTAACTGACATGGATTTTAAATGGATAAAAGATAGCGATTAAAGATAACATTTTTAACAGCTTAAACAGCTAAGAGGAAATGTTCCTTGCTACAATGTCATGGAACCCACAGAAGTTTACAATGTCGTATAAGGTGAACTTCCATGTAAGTACTAATGGGAAACACAATACTCTCTTCTTGACTGGCCGAGCAGAAAAAAGAACTTAAGGGGACTTATTCTTGTCATTTCTTGAATGCTTAATTGGGAGAAGCAAGGGAGAAATGTTGAATATATTGATTGTGAGATCTGGTAACCTGTGGCTAGCGCTCAACGTATGGAACAATATGCCTTCTTTGCTTATCTTGCACTAAGTTTAATATTTGATCTCTAATTTCCTTTGTAGGGGAGAGTGTTTCAGCTCAACAAGAGTCTGAATGAAATGATGCATTGCCTTCCTCCATTCACCGGTCATGGGATCCCATTCCCCCAGACATGTTGGGGTTTAAACTCATTGTCCTGATGCTATGGGACTACAACTACAGGTTACAGGATCATTTTCCTTGCAGGACAAAGAGCCAGAGTGTGACATCGTTTTCACAGAGTTCTCAGAAGGGAAATAAATTCGGGAACAAGAAATGGTTGTATGGGAAGAAGTATGGGGGGGGAGAGAGGGAACTGAGGAGGGTCACAGGAGCGCTGGGAAGAGGAGGGGGAGAAGGAAAGAAGGGGAAAGGTTGCAGAGAAACGGGATAAGTCAATGTTTTCAAGCAGATGTAGACAATAACGTATTGTGTGTGTATAATATATATATATATCTATATACATATATAAATAAAATGGGTAGGTATACCACAGCTGTAAATTTGAAGGATATTAGTAGTTCTGTGACAACATTTGGAGATGTATAAATAAAGAGGGATGTACAAATAAAGAGGGAAAGCATAGTATTGTAAAAATTTTCGTGAGCATATATTTTGAATTACAAGAATAATTTCCTTAAGGTAAACCACCACTTTCCTTTAAAAATAAATAGTAAATAAATAAAAATACACACAGGGGCCATCCCCAAACTGTTCCCACAAAGTTGGGAGCATGAAATTGTGCAAAATGTCTTGGTATGCTGATGACGTAAGAGTTCCCTTCACTGGAACCAACCCCTGAAAAACAACCCCACACCATAATCCCCCCTCCACCAAATGATTTGGACCAGTGCACAAAGCAAGGTCCATAAAGACATGGATGAGCGAGTTTGGGGTGGAGGAACTTGACTGGCCTGCACAGAGTCCTGACCTCAACCCAATAGAACACCTTTGGGATGATTTAGAGCAGAGACTGCGAGCCAGGCCTTCTAGTCCACATCAGTGCCTGACCTCACAAATGCGCTTCTGGAAGAATGGTCAAACATTCCCATAGACATGCTCCTAGACCTTGTGGACAGCCTTCCCAGAAGAGTTGAAGCTGTTATAGCTGCAAGCCAATATTGAACCCTATGGACTAAGATTGGGATGCCATTAAAGTTCATGTGTGGGTAAAGACAGGTGTTCCAATACTTCAATACTTTTGGTAATATAGTGTGTATATATATATATATATATATATATATATATATATATATATATATATATATATATATACACACATATATACACACACCAGGCCATATTCTAATTGAATGTTAATAAAAATTACCTTTATTTTTAAATCTGCAGCACTGTAGTTTTTCTGTCAAATTCAATGCAATATGGCAACCTGGAAGCCTTCTGTACACAGTTGGTGTACAGAATGCCCCCAGAAATGTAATTTCCTGCTTGTGTAATTGGCTCATTGATTTTCCCAGAAGTCTTCACTAAGATACAAGTTACATTTTAAGTATTCTAACTGATTAGATTGAACACATACAGGCCCAGACTGGGGCAAAAAATAGGCCCGGGCATTTTAGACTTAGCAGACTGGGGGGGGGGGGGGGTTGATGGCGGGATGTGGGGTTCCAGAATGTGTGGATTTGACTACTTTAACTCGGGTTTTGATGGTGGAGTCCTGAAAATAGTATAAAGCAGCACAAGATGAAGGTTTCTCTAATCCGGGGGCAACCTTTTGGGCATAGTGCGCAAAAAAAATTTTTCAAAGAAATTGGGAGTGCCAGATACATTAAAAACACAAAAAAATTGTCAACTTTACACGGAAAGGAATCTTAATGCCGCGTACACACGGTCGGACTTTTCGTCTACAAAAGTCAGACAGCCTGTCCGACAGACTTCCGGCAGACTTTCGGCGGACTTGCGGCGGACTTGCGGCATACTTTCTAACGAACGGACTTGCCTACACACGACCACACAAAAGTCCGACGGATTCGTACGTGATGACGTACACCGGACTAAAATAAGGAAGTTCATAGCCAGTAGCCAATAGGTGCCCTAGCGTGGCTTTTTGTCCGTCGGACTAGCACACAGACGAGCGGATTTCGGGGTCCGTCGTAGTTACGACGTAAAGATTTGAAGCATGTTTCAAATCTAAAGTACGTCGGATTTGAGGCTAAAAAAGTACGTTGAAAGTCCGGAGAAGCCCACACACGATCGGATTACCAGCCAGCTTTAGTCCGTCAGCGTCCGTTGGACTTTTGTAGACGAAAAGTCCGACCGTGTGTACGCGGCATTATAGTTAAGTAAATGCTTTAAAACAACTTGAATAATAGTAAGAAATCAACTGAGCTTTGCACCATCACACCTCAGATCGGCCCCAATACCTACAAGTAACTGGCTTTGTGAATATTGCGTAATGACTAACTTTGTGACAAAGTCACGATAAAAATCGCTGATCACCGCCATTACTAGTAAAAAAATAATAATAATAATAAAAATGCTATAAATCTATCCCATAGTTTGTAGACGCTATAACTTTTGCGCAAACAAATCAATACATGCTTATTGCATTTTTTTTTACCAAAAATATGTAGAAGAATACATATCGGCCTAAACTGAGAAAAAAATAGTTTTTTAAAAAAAAAATGGGGATATTATAGCAAAAAGTACAAAATATTGTGTTTTTTTCAAAAATTTTGCTCTTTTTTTTGTTAATAGCGCAAAGAATAAAAACCGCAGAGGTGATCAAATACCACCAAAAGAAAGCTCTATTTGTGGGAAAAAAAAGAATGTCAATTTTGTTTGGGTGCAACGTCACACGACCGCAATTGTTAGTCAAAGCAACGCAGTGTCGAATCGCAAAAAGTACTCTGGTCAGGAAGGGGGTAAAATCTTCCGGGGTTGAAGTGGTTAAGCAAAGCACTAATCAGACTGCAGTTACTGAGTTACTAAATTACCATTAGGAGCGTTCTCTGGCCTGCCCTGGAGCATTCAGATCCAACCTCTTCACTGGCGGGAAAGGAGGTGGGCATACACCAGCCTCAATTCTTTCCCTATAGGCGGCCGCAGCACCTCGCTGGCTTCTACTTGCAGGCTTCTCCGTCCCTCATTCTCACCTGGCCCGTCGGCTGTGGGGCGCATGCGCGAACAGGGACTCTGTGTTTAGTGGCAGCCTAGGTTGCCATGGAAGGGCTTGGTAGGCGGAGAATGCCTCCGCTCCTCCCACCACAACCAACATATGCAGAACGGCCGGCCCTGCATGTCGGAACCCGCGGCCGGCCCTCCATGTCGGACTCGGAACCCACGGCCGTCCCTGCATGTCACAGCCAGACATGCGGCCCGGCGGCCCCCGGCCCGGCGGGCAAACGCCCGGTGTGCCCTATGGCCAGTCCGGGCCTGGAGAAGGATACAGCTTTTTCTTGAGAATAGAAACAGGTAGGACCCCTAAGGACCCTAAGGATGTGTGGTGGCACAAAAATGCATAGGGTGGAGCATCACATGTGATATCAAGTCACTAAATCAGATTCCGTGCTGTGGCCTCTAGTGATGGGCCTGATGTTCAAACTGAACGCAAGTTTGACTCAAACATTGGGTGTTCGTTTGTTCAAAGAACAAACGAACATATGGGGAGCTCACAGGACGTTCGCCCGCCGATGAGACCCCCGTAATGCACTGCGAGATTGCAGTGCATGGAAGGCTGCTGTTGGGCCAAAGCATGCACCTGACCTGTATGCTTTGGCCAATCACAGCGCAATGTACTTTGGGAGGCATGATTGTCCAAAGGCACGGTGCCTTTGGCCAATCATCGGGACTCAAGTCCACGCCCCACACTATATAAGGCTGCTTACGTGGCGACCGTATGTAGTGTGTATTAGTGGAGAGAGATTAGGCAGGTTAGCTAGTGTATTGTGCGTTCAGTCAGTGTAGTGCAGTGTATAATACAGTTTAGTGCAGTCAGTGTATATAACACAGTATAGTGCAGTGTAGAATACAGTGTAGTGCAGTGTATATAACACAGTGTAGTGCAGTGTGAATAAAGCCCTATACACACTATTTGATTTTCTGCAGATATTTGTCTTCAGATTTACCAAAACCATATAATATGAGGTCAAACTTTAATGCCGCGTACACACGATCGGACTTTCTGGCATACTTGGTCCGGCAGACTTTCCAACGGACTTTGTCCGCCAGGTGCGCTGGACTTAAAAACGGACGGACTTGCCCACACACGACCGGACTTTCCGGCGGGCTAGGTCCGCCCGTCTTTCCGACGGACTTTCGCCGGAGTTACGGCGGACTTTCAGAATGAACGGACTTGCCCACACACAGACAAGTCCGTTCATTTTGAACGTGACTCAGGTACGACGGGACTAGAAAAGGAAGTCAATCTTTCCGCTTTTATCGGCGAGATTGACACCTTGCGAGCCCCGTCGCGGGTCATACCAGGCCCTTAGGTCTGTTATGGATTTTAAAGGGAACCCCCTACGCCGAAAAAACAGCGTGGGGTCCCCCCTAGAATAGATACCAGACCCCGATCCGAGCATGCAGCCCGGCCAGTCAGGAAAGGGGGTGGGGACGAGCGAGCGCCCCCTCCTGAACCGTACCAGGCCGCATGCCCTCAACATGGGGGGTGGGTGCTGGGGGGGCCCCCAGATCCCAGCCCCCCCCCACCCTATGTGAATGAGTATGGGGTACCCATTCACCTAGGGAAAAAGTGTCAATAATAAAACACACTACACAGGTTTTTAAAATAATTTATTAAACAGCTCCGGGGGGTCTTCCTCCAGCTTTGGGGGTCTTCTTCCAGCTTCGGGGGTCTTCTTCCAGTTCCTCTTCTCCCGGTGTCCGGTTGGTTCTTCTCCGCGCTCTCTGGCCTCTTCTCCCGGTGTTCCAGTTCTTCTGCCGGCTCCTCCGCTGTCTTCATGCCGCTCTTTTGCCAACGGAGGTCCGGACTTTTGGGCTTCTTTTCTTCTTCCCTCTTCTCTTCTCCAGATGTTGACACGACGGTCTCTCCGGCTGGACTGCTCTCTGAGCGCTCCGTTGTGACTTATATAGGCGGAGACCCCGCCCCCTTATGCCATCACAGTCCCTGGGCATGCTGGGACTGTGACATTTTAGGGGGCGTGGTCAACATCACCCGGTGACCACGCCACCACTAAAACGTCACAGTCCCAGCATGCCCAGAGACTGTGACATCCTAAGGGGGCGGGGTCTCCGCCTATATAAGTCACAGCGGAGCACTCAGAGAGAAGAGAAGAGGGAAGAAGACAAGAAGTCCGGACCTCCGTTGGCAAAAGAGCGGCATGAAGACAGCGAAGGAGCCGGCAGAAGAACTGGAACACCGGGAGAAGAGGCCAGAAAGAGCGGAGAAGAACCAACCGTACGCCGGGAGAAGAGGAACCGGAGGGACCCCCGAAGCCGGAAGAAGACCCCCGAAGCCGGAGGAAGACCCCCGAAGCTGGAAGAAGACCCCCCCAGAGCTGTTTAATAAATTAATTTAAAAACCTGTGTAGTGTGTTTTATTATTGACACTTTTTCCCTAGGTGAATGGGTAGGGGTACCATGTACCCCATACTCATTCACATAGGGTGGGGGGCCGGGATCTGGGGGCCCACTTATTATAGGGGCTCCTGGATTCCGATAAGCCCCCCGCCCGCAGACCCCGACAACCAACGGCCAGGGTTGTCGGGAAGAGGCCCTTGTCCTCATCAACATGGGGACAAGGTGCTTTGGGGTGGGGGGGCCCCCCTCCCCCAAAGCACACGCCCCCCATGTTGAGGGCATGCGGCCTGGTACGGTTCAAGATGGGGGGGCGCTCGCTCATCCCCAACCCCTTTCCTGACCGGCCGGGCTGCGTGCTCGGATCGGGGTCTGGTATGGATTTTGGGTGGGACCCCACGCTGATTTTTCGGGGTAGGGGGTTCCCCTAAAATCCATGCCAGACCTAAGGGCCTGGGATGCCCGCACTCGCCAGAATAGGAAAATTTGTTTTTCCTATTGCAGCGAGCGCGAGATGCAGTACCCTGCCCTTGCTTCGTATCTGGTCCGTCGGACCAGCATACAGACGCATACAGATGACCTGGCTTTCCGTCAGAAACTGAGTCCGGCGGACTAAGATTTGAAGCATGTTTCAAATCTAGGTACGGCGGACTTTTGGGGAAAAAAAGTCCGCTGGAGACTACACACAGTCGGATTGTCCGGTGGACTCTGGTCCGCCGGACCAAGTATGCCGGAAAGTCCGACCATGTGTACGCGGCATAAGAGTTTCAATTTGTATGCAATGAGGCAGGCCCTTGCACTACATGGTTTTGGTAAATCTGAAGATAAAAATCTGCAGAAAATCAAATAGTGTGTATGGGGCTTTACACAGTGTAGTGTTGGTGTGTATAACACAGTGTAGTGCAGTGTGAATAACACAGTGTAGTGCTGTGTATATAACACAATGTAGTGTGATGTAAATAACATTGTGTAGTAGACATGTGCACACTGAAATATTTTGTTTCGGAATTTAGTTTTCGTCCGAAAAATACATTTATTTAGTTACTCTCGAAATTCGTTTTTATTTATTTAGTTTTTCTTTAAAAATTGCATTCGTCCGAAAACCCAAATTAAGGTCGAATCTGTCATTGAAGGTTTATGGTGTCTGTCGAATGTTCAAAGAAGATTCGACGGAGCAGCTAAACTGTACAACGCCGTATAGTTTACCTGCTCCGTCGAATCTTCTTAGAACTTTCAACAGACACAATAAGCCAAAGTATGTGTGTACTTAGTTCTAGCTATTTTACTGCTCCTCCTCTTTGGTTACAATCAGCCAATAACATTCATCATCATCATTATTTTTATTTATCTTTTCTCCTCTACATCGAATCTTTTCTATGTCGAATCTTTTCTCTCTATGTAGAATAATCTTGGACTAATAGAGTTAAGGTTAGGCACATTCGACCGCAGGTTTGATGGACACAGATTGTTATTGTCATCATCATGTCGAATCTCCTATCTATATCGAACTGTTGTAGCAACGAAAATAAAGCATTTGTTTATGTCGGATCTTTCGTTTTTTGGATTCTGCACTTACCTGAAATTCAGACGAAAATGCATTCGGACGAAAACGAATGCACATGTCTATTGTGTAGTGCGGTGTGAATAACACAGTGTAGTGCAGTGTGAATAACACAGTGTAGTGCGGTGTGAATAACACAGTGTAGTGTTGGTGTGTATAACACAGTGTAGTACGGTGTATACAACATTGTGCATAGTTGTCAACATTGTAAAAAAAATTTATAGGGACACTCTTTTTTGGCTGTAGGCGGAGTCTTATTATAATTAGGGGTGGGACATGCGTGCGCCACATCAAAAAAATGGGTGTGCTTTACGGTAAATCGTAGGTGTGGCTTATATGGGCGTGGTTCAAATGGGGGTGTGGTTAGAGTCTGAGATGAATCAGAGATAGAGAAAGAAAGGGGAAAAGAGGGAGGGAGGGAGAGAGAAAGAAGGAAAGAAGAAGGGAAGGAGAGAGAAGGAAGGAAAGAGGGATGGAGCGACAGCAAGCCCAGATCCTACACCACAATAGAAATGTGTATTCCAGAGTTTAACAAATCAACAGATAAAGATATTCCAAACACCTAGTGTTAGAGCTTTAATCATCCCAGCACCATGGTTGTTGTGGTGTCAGGATGATTAAAGCGCATTATTACTATTATTACATTGTAATATAGAATGAAATCATTCAACTCACTGCATCAGGTGCCCCCAGCAGAGTCTGTCCTTATATCAGGTGTCCCCAGCGGAGTGTCTCTTACATCAGGTGTCTCCAGCGGCCAGTGTCCCCAGCGGAGTGCCTCTCACATTAGGTGTCCGCAGAGGAGTGCCTCTTAAATCAGTGCCCCCAGCAGAGTGTTGGCTGCAGTCTAGCTACATCTCCTCTCGTTTCTCGTGTTCAGTGGAGAGGGGAGGGACCGATCCATGCAGCTAACCCCGGCTGGAGAATTGTGACGAGAGAAGACGATTCAATGGCTGCACGAATCGGCCCCTCCCCTCTCCACCAAACACGAGGAACAAGAGGAGATGTAGCTGAACACAAGGGGAAAGCTCTCGCGGCGGGACCAGCGGCCATTTTGTTGGAGCCAGGAGCTATAACTGCTGCAAAGCCAAACATTCATGTTTTTTCATGGACAAAAGGCAAAATCCCAAATCAGTACGGCCTCTGTTTGGGACGAGGGTCCCAAAATCGGGATTGTCCCGGGAAAATCGGGACTGTTGGCAACTATGCATTGTGTAGTGCAGTGTGAATAACACAGTGTAGTGCAGCGTATATAAAACAGTGTAGTGCAGTGTGAATAACACAGTGTAGTGCAGCGTGAATAACACAGTGTAGTGCAGTGTATATAACACAGTGTAGTGCAGTGTGTATAATACAGTGTAGTGCTGTGTATAATACAGTGTAGTGCTGTGTGTATAACACAGTGTAGTGTAGTGTGAATAACACAGTGTTGTGGTGCTATTGAAGTGTTGGTGTGTACAACACTTCTGTGTCACCACTGATCCCATTTTTTTTCATGAATATTTATTTGTTTTTTTTTTGCAGTATCAGGTTCTGTTGCTGCATTATTAGTACTCCCCCCTTCTGTGTTGCAGGCGGTATTCCTTCTGCGTCAGCACAGCAGTGGTGTACTTTTTACTTTCTTTGCCGGCGCAGCAGCACTAAGAATATTTAGGGGATTGTTGCTGTCCCCCCTTCTGCATCGCAGGTGTTCCTCTTTCTGCTTCAGCAGTGGTTTCATTTATTTTTTTTAGTGCAGCAGCACTAAGAATATTTAGGGCATAATTTCTTTCCCCCCTTCCTGTGCGGGGCATGCTTCTCCTTTTTTCCGCTGCTGGCCGTGTTATTAAGCCACAACATGCAGAAGAGCTGGTGGAGTGGAAAACTAAGCTGTCCTCACCCTCCTCATCGTCTGTCACCCAGGCACATTCTATGTGCCTTTCACTGCAGCTGCCAAAGCGGTCTATTCCACCAGCTCCTTGTCCACAGCTACTCCTTCCGTAGCCCCACCATCATGCACGGAGCAGTCACCTGAATTATTCGATCATAGTGTCGGTTTCATGCTGCTGGATGATGCGCAGCAATTTGAATGTTTCAATGTTGGTTCCCAGGTTGAGGAAGGGAGTAACGTGAGCCTAGAGAGAGGGGGTGCCAATGACGGACAAGAAACTAGCAATCATGTTCCCTCAGCTGCAGCATACTGTCAAGTTTGCTCCAGTAACAAGGAGGAAGGGAATGATGAGGTCACTGACTGTACTTGGATGCCTCAGAGAACAGAGGAGGAAAGTGAGGAGGAGGAGGCACAAATCCAACGAGCTAGGATGTCCTCCAGGGGCCGGCTTAAGGGCAGCCACCCTTTTGCATCACACCACAGAGCTCCACAGGTGCAGAGCACTGCTGACTCCCCACTGACTTCCAAAAGTTCCTTGGTGTGGACTTTTTTCAACACATGCAGCAGACCACAGCGTTGCTGTTTGCAAACTCTGTCTGAAGCGGATCGCCAGAACACCAGCCGCTTGGGCACCAAATGCTTGACAAGACATATAACGACCTGCCATGCAGTTTGTAGGCAACAGCACCTGAAAGACCCACTTCATAAAAAAAATGCACACTTCTCCTTGCTCCTCATCTGGGATCTCTACCTTACTATACCTTAAGTCTTCTCAAAAACCTCCACTAAGATGAATGATGGTATAGCAATGGGTGCCACGGGTACTTGCACCCAGTCTGCTAGCAGTACACCACCTGTTGATTTCACCAGGCAACTTTTGCTACCCCAGTTGCTGAACCGTAAAAAAAAAATACTGTCCCAGCCATCCACATGCTAAGCATCTAAATGCTAGCTTGGTCAAATTGCTAGCACTACAACTGCTGCCTTTTCATCTGGTAGACTCTGCCCCCTTTGCAGAATGTGCTGTACCACAGTGGCAGGTTCCAAAAATAAATTTATTTTCACGTAAGGCCATTCCAGCTCTGTAACATAATGTGGAAGGCTTGGACAGGGCAGTCAGCAGCAAGGTTCAAGACTGCTGACTCATGGTCCAGCAGGCATGGTCAGGGACATTACATTTTCTTCACGGCGCACTGGGTAACTCTACTGGCAGCTGGGAAGGATTCATAATAGGGTTCAGTGCTGGAGCTTATTCCACCACCACGCCTACAAAAAGCTGGTGGTGATTCTGCCACATCTGTCTACTCCAGCCCCTCCTCTTCTTCTTCCTCTATGGCAGTGGTTCTCAACCTTTCTAGTGCCTTGACCCCTTGATAAAATTTCTCAAGTTGTGGGGACCCCTAACAGTAAAATAATTTTCATCGCATGGGTTGTCAGCACCCAAGGCAAGACAAGTAATTTTCACCCCTAACCCACGGATATTTAGCGCTCCCTGAGTCCCTTCCACTTAGGATGTACCGCTCTTTTTCTTTGTTCTCCTTTCTTTCCCTTTTATCTCTCTCTATCCTAATTTCTTGTTTTTTTCCCCATGTTTTTTTGTTCTTTCTCTTATTCTTTCTCTCCCTTTTTCTTTGTTACTCCCCTCTCCCTTCCATGTATTCTCTACATTTTATTATTTCTCTTACTCCTTGTTGGGGGGGGTGGGGGGGGGGGTGGGTGGGATGAGTGACAGTGCTGGCGGGGAGTTGGGATGAGTGGCAGTGCTGGTGGGGGGTGAGATCAGTGGCAGTGCTGGGGGGAGCCAACTTAGGTGCTCTTGATCAAAGTCATCTGCTGATCTGAGAACTGTAGTGGGGACTTTTTTTTTCCTTGTCAAAAAGGTTTATTGATTGCACAATAAAATGAAAGTCCATTGATTACATGTACAAGGATGTATAAACATAAGCTCTTTGTTAAACAATAAAACAAATTATATATATAGGTAACAAAGTATGTTATTGTTTGCATTAAACTTCATCACATACATTTAATTAATTAACTGCTCTATGTTACTTTATCTGATAAGTATGAAAGTTGTAACTATAAATATCTAACAAATCTTAAAAAACTTAGTACATATATCGGTCTAGTATGTATTAATATAGAGCAGATATGGGTGAACAAATATTGTACCATAACATAAAATGGGATAAAAAAGAGAAGTAAGAGAAAAGGAAGGAGAAAGAATAGATAAAGAGTAAGTTCACAAGGTCTGTCCAGGTACCAGAGCATGGTTCTGCATATTTATTCCATGTATGAAAAAAAATGTGGTTACGCGGTTTTGTTAAGTAATCAGGTAATCAGTTAAATAATCAATTACCATGGCTGAAGGACTGAATCATTGAAATTTGGGGGTAAATGAGTCTTTATCCATGGATTCCATATTTTCTTGAATTTTGGAATTTGGTTGTCTTCAATAGCAGACATTTTAGCATGAGACATTGCAGAATTCATTCTGTTCTTGGTTTCAACCAATGACAGTTTTGGTGATTTCCATGCTTTTGCCATTGTTTGTTTAGCAGCGGTTAAATTGGCTTAAATTGGGAGAATGTTAGATGGTCTGGTTTTAGATTAAGTAATGCAATGAAAGGGTCTGGTGTTAGCAGCATTTGGAACATTTTGGAACATTTTGGAGGCTAGTTCAAATATTTTCCCCCCAATAAGATTTTGCTATTGGACATGTCCACCATATATGTAGGTGTGTACCTGGATCTGTACAACCCCTGAAACAGAGGGCTGAATGATTGGGAGTGTATTTAGCCATTCTGGCAGGTACAAGATACCAGCAGGTTAGAACTTTATCATTTGCTTCCATCGCAGTAACATTGGGCGAGGAAGATTAGTAGTTAACCATATTTCAGACCATTCTGCATGGTCCAGTTTTCGTCCCAAATCTTCCTCCCACTTTTGAACTTAGGTTAATTTATGAGATTTTGATTTAGCCAAAAGTGGTGTGTAAAAAGATATCATTCCTTTAGCAAGTGGGTCATTGATTCAAAAGTGGGAAGGCGAGGTAAGGGTTATTCTGTAGACTTTTAACTGCAACTATAATCACAGGTAGTGTTACTCACTGTGTCTCCAGCGTCACTGTGTATCAGACTTTGTGATGTCTTGCAGCAGTGACACCTATGCCGAAATCTGGAGATAAGGTATCCTTCAGCCTCTCCCACTTCTCATTCCTCACCAGTCAGCTGACCTCTAGTCTCTGCCCCCCAGCCATGGTGTGAACTGAATGGGTGGCTGTGAAGAGGCTGAGTGGGCGGTCACGGATTCCAGGAACAGCCCAGCTGGGCAGTCACAGGCTCCAGGGACAGCCCTTCTGGACGGCCGCAAAAGGCTGGGAGAGCAGTTCAGGCTTCAGGAACAGCCCAGGATTCAGTGACCCCTGGCAAATCGTCATTCGAACCCCAAGGGAGTCCCGACCCCAGGTTGGGAACCACTGCTCTATGGCCTCTTCTGCTCAATTGTCCTCTGAACAAGCGGTGCTCCCTAAGCGTTCAAGGGGCTACGCAAACAGTCAGGCTAAATGATGCCATGTGGTGCTTCAGTTGGTCTGTCTAGAGGACAGGAGCCACATTGGGGCAGAGGATTCTGTCAGCTATGCAGGGGCAGGCTCAGAGGTGGTTGATGCCACAGCAGCTTGAGCCAGGAATGGTTGTATGCGACAATGGCAACAACCTACTGTCCACCCTCCAACAGAGGCACTTGACACATTTTCCATGCTTGGCACATGTCCTGAATTTGGTGGTGCAGCGTTTCTTGATCTTACAAGATCTTCTGAGGCAGGCCAGAAAAGTCTGTTTGACAGGTGCATGTAATTTAATAATTTTTTCTAATTTTAACAGCAGGGCCCATTCCTGTGCCCAACAAGAGTAACTGTGAGGGGTTACAGTGTTCAGGCATCACTAGGGATGGGCGATTGGTTCGGGCCGAGCATATGTTTAGCCTGAACATCGCCCATTCAGGTACTTGCCCAACACCACAAACTTTCTGGGCACTTAATGGGATGTTTGCCTGCCGAGCGCACAGTCAATAGGTTGTTAAGTCTTCCCCACTGAGAGCCAAATAAAAAAAAAAATTGTAAAAAAAAGGATGTAAATTAAAAAATTGGATAAAAAAACGGCGTGGGGGTACCCTTTGGGTATGGTATGGATTTCAACCACTTCCCTACGGGTGTATTGTAAAATGACACAAGCAGGAAAATTCCCTCCCTCCTGCAGCCCATCAGAGTACCCGAGTACCTGTTTCCAGCCCTTTAGACTACCTGAGTAGCTATCTGCAGCCCACTAGAGTACCCGAGTACCTATCTGCAGCCCATGCCTCATAGAATATACGTTGGGGTGTTTTATTTCCAAAATGTTGTGATTTTGTGGGTAATTCCACTGTCCTGGTTCTCCGGGACCTTCAAAAGTGTGATAGATAGGAATGAAATTAGATGTGTAATTTAATGGTGCTCCCTGCATGTTGGGCCTCTCTATGTGGTTGGGCTGTGAAAAAGTCTCACACGCGGTATCGCCATACTCGGTAAAAGTGGCAGAATGTATTTTGGGGTGTAATTGGAAATATGCATATGCTGTGCGTGGGAAATAGCTTGTTGTTATGACAATTTTGTGTAAAAAAAAAAAATGTATTTCTTCATTTTCCCAAGAATTGTGGGAAAAAATTACAACTTCAAAAAACTTACCATACCTCTTACTAAATACCTTGGACTGTCTACTTTGCAAAAAGGGGTCATTTTGGGTATTTTTACTGTCCTGACATTTTAGGGCCTCAAGAAATTAGCCGTCAGTACATCAGGTGTAATCAATTTTTTTGTGATTTGCACCATAGCTTGTAGACTCTATAGCTTTCACACAGACTAAATAATATCCACTATTTGTGTTATTTTTACCAAAGATATTTAGCAGTATAAATTTTGGCCCAAATTTATGAACAATGACTTATTTGCAAAATTTTATAATAGAAACTAAAAAAAAGTTTTTCTTTTCAAAATGTTTGCTCTTTTTTTACTTATATCGCAAAAAAGCAAAAACCCAGTGGTGATTAAATACCACCAAAAGAAAGCTCTATTTGTGTGAAAAAAATGATAAAAATGTTGTATGGGTACAGTGTTGCTTGACTGAGTAATTGTCATTCAAAGTGAGAGAGCACTGAAAGCTGAAAATTGGTCTGGGTAGGAAGGGGGTGAAAGTGCCCTGTTTGACACTTTTTTGGAGAATGGGTAGGGTACGATGTACCCGATACCCATTCACATGGGGGGGTTGTGATCTGGGGCCCCCTTGTTAAAGGGAGCTTCCAGATGCCAATAAGCCCCCTACCCACAGACCCTGGCAACCACAGCCCAGGGTTGTTGGAAAGAGGCCCTTGTCCTCAAGCCCCCTGCCCCAAAGCACCCACCCCCCCATGTTGAGAGCTTGTGGCCTGGTATGGTTCAGGAGGGGGGGCACTCGCTCGTCCCCCCTTTTCCTGACCTGCCAAACTGCATGCTCGGATAAGGGTCTGGTATGAATTTAGGGGGCCCCATGCCATTTTTTGCATGGGTGTGGAGGTCCCCTTAAAATCCATACCAGACCCAAAGGGACTGGTATGGACGAGGGGGAGATGGACTCCACGCCGTTTTTTACAATTTTTTAACCTGTATTGCCGGGATCCGGCAATACATTACAGCCGCGGGCATGTTCAACCAGTTCCCAACCAGCCGCCGCATATATGCGGCGGCAAGGTGGCTCCACTGCATAAATCGCTGTACCGGTACGGCGTTCGCGCCTGCGGGTAGGGAGCATGCACACCCCGCACCCCCGCGATGATCGGATTCGCTTCAGAACTGATCAGTCTACAGGCCCAGGCCAATGATTTCTGGCCTGGACCTGCTGATCGGGTCTGGTGAATGACAGATTGTCCTCTGCTTGTGTAAACACAGGAGGAGAAGATATCTACAGTGAGTACATCAAGCACTACGCTAACACCAGTACACATAGGCACACTTTTCACCCCCTGATCACCCCTCCAGTTAACCCTTTCACTCCCTGTCACAGTGTCACCACGTACAGTTTTCAGATTTTTCACTGATCACTGTATTGGTGTCACTTGTGACACTAAACAGTGTTAGGGCAGTTAGTGGTAGGCCCAGGTAGGTTTAGTATACCCCCATATATTTCCCAATAAAGGTTTACACCCTTGATCACCCCCCCCCCCCCCCCGTTAACCCTTTCAGTCCCTGTCAGTGTCACTAGTATAGGGTACAGATCTATTTTCTGATCACTGTATTTAGTGTCACCTGTGACGCTAGTTAGCTAGCTAGAGTCACCCTAAGTTTTGTATAGTGTCAGGTTTCCTGCCACATAGTCCCTAATAAAGGTTTAAGCCCCTGATCGTCCCCCAGTTAACCCATTCACTCCCTGTCACTGTGTCATAAGTATAGTGTACAGATCTATTTTGTGATCACCGTATTAGTGTCACAGGTCACATCAGTTAGGTGTTAGGGTCATTTAGTGTCAGGGTCAATCCCAGACAGCGTCAGATCTAAACCTTTTGATTGGCAGTAGTGCTAACACACACGCACACACCATATACCTTCCTTACTAGTATAGTGTTTAAACAGATCAATATCTTTGATCTGATCAGAACTATGTTAGTGTCCCAGTAGTATAGTGTTCTCAAAAACGCGTTGTTAGCAGGATCAGCCCAGATACCTGCTAGTACCTGTGTTTAGCCCCTCCGCCCAGCCCACCCAAAGTGCAGTATCAATAGATCACTGTCACTTTACAAAACACAGAACAAAATAGAATATAGCGCACACATACAAAAATGACATTTAAATCCTGCAAGACTATTTAAAAACACCTTAACATATTCAAAAATATGGGGATTTGGTTACACTATATGGTCATATAGTGCTAAGCCCACTTACTGCGTCAAAGTACCCCATTATTAGTGGGTCCTACACTATTGATAGAATGTAAGATCCTGTCTCTCAACCATGGGAGACAAACTCCTCTTTATGGGAGAACTGAAACGACTCCTCCTATAACACAGGTGGACACTAATGAGAGGTAATGAACACAGCACACAAAACTGCAGTGTTAACAAAGTCAGGCCTGATCCCTGCTAACGCTAACAGTTATTTTTTTTGTAAAGATTCAAGCAGTCTGACAACCAGGTCCTTTTTTTACCTGAGAGTCACACTAGCTGTACCTGTAAATTTTGTGGCCAAAATGTCCAACGAAAGGTACACTATTGAAGAGCCCTACAGGATGCTGAGCATGACAGATGAGAGCGCAGGGGAAGCCTCACTGTCAGAATCTAATCTGATTCAAGCTCACTATACAAACCTGTACAGAGCTGCGAAACCTGACAGATAGCTCTGACGATGGAGTAGCAGTCCCCGCTAAGGTCAGGTGTACTCAACCCCGTTCTTCTGTTACTGAGGTGCAACAACCACATGGTTCTCATATGCAGCAGAGAGCCAGTACTAGTGCCGCTCAACCTTCTTGTGAACTGCCAAGCACCAGCAGCCTAGTACGTCCTGGTCATAGACAAACCAGCACTGCAGTAACACTTGGTGACGTGGCGAGTCCCATAAGTGCATTTCAAGCTGGTGCGGTGGCTAGCACAAGAAGTTCCCTACAGCCATCAAGAGTTTGAACATAGGCTCATAAAGCCCATAGTGCCCTTCCTGATATGTTTGCAGATCCTGATTAGCAGCCCACCCCTTTCTGCAGCGCCCACACTTCCCCTATTCACTGGCCAACCAGGAATTCAGGTGGAATGAGCGGATTTAATTTCCCTTGACTTTTACAAGCTGTTTTTCACAGATTTGTATAGATCTATTGTGGACCAAAGTAATTTATGTGCTTGTCAATTTATCGCCGCAAATCCAAATTTGGAAAAATGAGATTGCATCCAGATAAACCCAGGTTGTTGCCAACATCTCAAATATTGATACCATTGGAAAAGGTACCCCCCAATGAGACTTTAAGAGCAACTGGGTACACAAATTAATAATTAGAAAATGTTATTAAACATTTATAAAAAAAATAACAGAGCTGATTGAAATATAGTGTTTTCCTGATACTGTGCCCAACGCGTTTCAGGACCTGTGAAGAGCACTTTCCTCAGAGGCATTCCATAAGGAGTTTACTAGACAAAACTCTAGAATAAAACATAACATACATTAAGAATCATATGACAAGGACATCATAGGAGCATCATAGGAAGTGGGCTTAGAAACATACCAATCCAGCATAGCTTTCATCTTATCTGTCAAATAGGTAAAATAAAATAGCAAGTAACGTCATCTGAGTCACCGTAGTAACCCTTTAGGAGTGTCCCCCACAGGGTGACATCAAAGCCTTTGTGTTCCTCACATGGATCCCATAGCATGAGTTTAGCGATAGTGGCAGTTATGTACAAGGCAGGTGAAAAAAGGGTATATTTCACATAAGATGGGCCTTGAGGCTAGTAACTATTTTATCATGGGTCAGCAGGTGAATGGGGAATGATTCCTATAAAGAAACACATGTATAATAAATCCCCTTATTATGATCAGAATGGATCATAAAAAATATTGTGATTCCCTATGTATATAAGAATCTAGTCATTTTTGTATATTCGACATAAGTGACCACATCTGTATATGTCACCATACACCCATGCACCGAAAAAGTTTATATAGATCTCCATATTTAAGTGTACTGACAAATATTGCATCCTCCCTATGTAAATGTGTCCAAGCGCTTACAGGCATCTGATCCTACGAATTCACTTTGAACTAATTGATCCTTTATTGATTTTGCTTTATGATAAGTGATTGCTGGGTAGCATTGTATATTAGAATTAAGGGTGGGGTCTATTTGCATTATGTGCCCAATGTGTTTCCAATATTTTCCTGATCTGCCTATGTTGTTTGTTATATTTTTTATTTAGGCAAGTAGTTTGAGGTTTCATTAATTTTTTATTAGAAAACAGAAGCTCATGTCTAGATTGGTTGTTTGCCTGTTTAAAGGCTTTTTTCAGGCAGGTGATGGAATATACTTGATTAAGCAGTCTTGATTTCAAAAGGTCTGCTTCCAGACAAACATAATCGTCTGTTGAGCAGTTCCTTCTAAGCCTTAGATACTTTCCTTTTAGGTGATTGATTCTACCAATGGTTGGGGATGGTGTTTCCCACAGTGGGCTTTCGAAAAAGACCACTGGAGAGACTCCTATCCATATTTTTGATGATTTTTACATCCAAAAAGGTAATCATGGTATCGCTACAGGACATTGTGAAACTCAAGTTGAAATTGTTTTTATTGATGGCTAACATAAAGGGCATTTAAGGCTTTGCGAGAGCCCTCCCAAATAATAAATACGTTGTCTATATAGTGATACCATGTGGAAATATGACTGGTTAATGGTAGTAAGTCCTCATCAGCCAGAATACAACGTTCCCACTCCCCCAGATACAGGTTGGCATATGATGGGGCACAGCACGTCCCCATCGCCACCCCCTGTACCAGGAGGAAGTGGTAACCATCAAAAGAAAACATTTTGTGAGATATAATAAATTCCAATGCTGAAGCAATAAATTGGTGAGTTTTCCAATCATCTTTATGAGACTGTGACAAGACATGTGTCACTGCCGCAATCCCCAGATGATGGGGAATAGTACTATAGAGTGCCTCAACATCTATCGCTACAAGCATTGTTTCCGGAGAGAAGTGAATACCTTCTAGGTTTTTGAGTAGATGAATAGTATCCTTGATATAGGAAGGGAGATTCATAACATATGGTCTAAGGTGTACATCTACAAATTTACTGAGATTCTCTGTTATACTTCCTATTCCTGATACAATTAGTCTCCCTGGAGGGTCGCAGAGGTCTTTGTGCATGTTTTGGGATGTTTTGTACAAATAAAGTCCCAGGTATCTATGTCCATGATGCCATTAAGGTATGCATCATTGACTAAGGAATAAAATTTCATATTGAATCTCTCAATGATACACCTTGGAAGTGGTTTGTACCAAGCACTATTCTGGACAATTCTCTTATGCCGCGTACACACGGTCGTACTTTTCGTCTACAAAAGTCGGACAGCCTGTCCGACAGACTTCCGGCAGACTTTCGGTGGACTTGCGGCGGACTTGCGGCCTACTTTCTAACGAACGGACTTGCCTACACACGACCACACAAAAGTCTAACGGATTCGTACGTGATGACGTACACCGGACTAAAATAAGGAAGTTCATAGCCAGTAGCCAATAGGTGCCCTAGCGTGGCTTTTTGTCCGTCGGACTAGCACACAGACGAGCGGATTTCGGGGTCCGTCGTAGTTACGAAGTAAAGTTTTAAAACATGTTTCAAATCTAAAGTACGTCGGATTTGAGGCTAAAAAAGTCAGTTGAAAGTCCGGAGAAGCCCACACACGATCGGATTACCAGCCAGCTTTAGTCCATCAGCGTCCGTTGGACTTTTGTAGACGAAAAGTAGGACCGTGTGTACGCGGCACTACACATTAACTTTAGGTATGGGCTTTATGTTCGGGTCAAACATGAGTTCGACTCGAACATTGGCTGTTCGCCCGTTCGCCGAATAGCGAAATTTGTTCGCAGCAAATTCGAAAGCCACAGAACACTCTTTAAAAGTCTATGGGAGAAATCAAAAGTGCTAATTTTAAAGGCTTATATACAAGTTATTGTCATAAAAAGTGTTTGGGGACCTGGGTTCTGCCCCAGGGGACATGTATCAGTGCAAAAAAAGTTTTAAAAACGTCAGTTTTTTTGGGAGCAGTGGATTTAATAAAGCTTAAAGTGAAACAATAAAATTGAAATTTTCCTTTAAATTTCGTACCTGGGGGTTGTCTATAGTATGCCTGTAAAGTGGCCCTTTTTTCCCATGTTTACAATAGTCTGACAGCAAAATTACATTTCTAAAGGGAGAAAAAAGTCATGAAGTAATAGCGGCTATAGTGAATTTTCGGTTATAGTGAATTGTCTATGGGAGAAATCAAAAGTGCTAATTTTAAGGGTTATAATGCATAAATGAATACATTTCATACCTGGGGGGGTGTGTATAGTATGCCTGTAAAGTGGTGCATGTTTCCTGTGTCTAGAACAGCCCGAGTGCAAAATGACATTTCTAAAGGAATAAAAGTAATTTAAAAGTACTAGCGCTAGCTAGTACGGGGGGGTCACCCGTTTGTGGCTCCGCCCCCTCTGACAACACGGGGAAAGCCATAGGGAAGTCCCCGTGTGTCAGAGGGGGATGGGGTCACCAGGTGGCCCCACTCTCCGTTATATAAGAACTGTCACCTGAACAGAAGCGTCACACAGCGGAAGACTCCCACTGAGGCAGATCGTGCGGAGGACAAAGCGGAGGAGAAGCAGGAGGAAGATGCCGGATGAGAAGACCGGAGGAAGAAGCAGAGGAAGAAGCGGGGGGAAGAAGAAGATGGAGGAAGAAGAAGAACACCGAAGGAAGACCAGAAGGAAGAAGATAGAAGAAGCGGGGAAAGAAGAAGAGATAAATAAAGGAATTGTAAAAAACCGTCTCTTGTCTTTTTTAACCTTTTTGACACTTTTTTGTGAAATGGTAGGGGTACACGTGTACCCCATTACCAATTCACACAGGGGGGAAGGATCTGGGGGTACCCTTGTTAAAGGGGGCTTCCAGATTCCGATAAGCCCCCCGCCTGCAGACCCCCACAACCACCGGGCAAGGGTTGTGGGGATGAGGCCCTTCTCCCCATCAACATGGGGACAAGGTGCTTTGGGGGGGCTACCTCAAAGCACTCTCCCAATGTTGAGGGCATGTGGCCTGGTACGGTTCAGGAGGGGGGGCGCTCTTTTGTCCCCCCTCTTTTCCTGCGCCCTGCCAGGTTGCCTGCTCGGATAAGGGTCTGGTATGGATTTTTGGGGGGGACCCCACACCATTTTTATTTTGGCGCGGGGTTCCCCTTAAAATCCATACCAGACCTGAAGGGTCTGGTATGGATTTTGAGGGGGACCCCCACGCCATTTAAAAAAAAAAAAATTGGTGCGGGGTTCCCCTTAATATCCATACCAGACCTGAAGGGCCTGGTATGGAATTTGGGGGGACCCCCATGCATTTTTTTTTAAATTTTGGTTCGGGGGTTCCCATGTGGGGAAATCCCATGCCGTTTTTATCAATGAACTTTTATGTGTATTGCCCGACCGACAATTCATTGTAGCCAGCGCTAGCGCTAGTACTTTTAAATGACTTTTTTTCCTTTAGAGCACTCGGACTGTTCTAAACACAGGAAACATGCACCACTTTACAGGCATACTATAGACACCCCCCAGGTATGAAATTTAAAGGAATATTACACTTTTATTGTTTCACTTTAAGCATTATTAAAATCACTGCTCCCGAAAAAACTGCCATTTTAAAACTTTTTTTTGCACTGATACATGTCCCCTGGGGCAGGACCTAGGTCCCCAAACACTTTTTATGACAATAACTTGCATATTAACCCTTAAAATTAGCACTTTTGATTTCTCCCATAGACAATTCACTATAGCCGCTATTACTTTATGACTTTTTTTTCCCTTTAGAAATGTCATTTTGCTGTCAGACTATTCTAAACACGGGAAAAAAGCGCCACTTTACAGGCATACTATAGACACCCCCCCCCCCCCCCAGGTACGAAATTTAAAGGAATATTTCACTTTTATTGTTTCACGTTAAGCTTTATTAAAATCACTGCTCCCGAAAAAAGTCAGTTTTTAAAACTTTTTTTTGCACTGATACATGTCCCCTGGGGCAGGACCCAGGTCGCCAAACACTTTTTATGACAATAACTTGCATATAAGCCTTTAAAATTAGCACTTTTGATTTTTCATGTTCGTGTCCCATAGACTTTAATGGTGTTCGCGTGTTCAAACAAAGTTTTTGCCTGTTCGCATGTACTGGATGCGAACCGAACAGGGGGGTGTTCGGCCCATCCCTAATTAACTTATATTGATCATTTGACATGATCACTATATTGCCTCCTTTGTCCGCCGGTTTAATCGTGAGTGAATTCTGATCTTTGAGGGACTGTAAAGCAATCATCTCCCTCTTGGTCAGGTTACCCACTGCTGCATGTTTTGAGTTATTTTTTAATATCTACAATTGCAAAATTGACAAAGGCAGCTAGATTAGGGTTACCGGATAAAGGGGGAAATTTGTCAGATTTTCTTATGAATGTGATGGTATTTAGCACAGATTCTGTTTGTGTGTCAATATGTTCTTGTAGGAGGGCTTCAATATCGACAGTATCTTCTGTTGATAGTTCGTAATTGGACAAATTAATGATATTAAGTGTATTGGAGTTGTTGGAGCCAAGTATTGAGCTCACTGGGGGATGTTTATCTAGTGCAGGGCCCATATAACAGTTAAAATCCCCCATAGTGTATAGGGGAATATCCTGATATTCTAGTACTACCTTGAGCACCTGGTGATTGTATGGAGGCGGAACGTATACAAATTGAAGAATACATTTCAAGGCAAATATATACGACATAGCAATATTACATATCTCCCCTCTGCATCCAGCACACATTCTATCTGCTATCTAAAGAGTTGTGTATCAGTACACTCACACCCCTCGAGTAAGACGTGTGAGTGGAATGATAGGACCACCCCACCCATGACAGCTTCAAGCCAGAAATTGAATCAGGAGTCAGGTGTGTTTCTTGCAATGAGCAAATGGCAGGTAAGTATTTGGTAGAGAGGTAAATACTATGGTGCGCTTCAGGGAGTCATGTATCCCTCTAACATTCCATGATATCACATTCCATGATATCTCTTCTTCATATGCTGAGTAGGATCCAACAGGGACCCAATTCCGACCATAATGAAGAGTAGAAAAAAAGGAAAACATTTCATTAGGTAGAAAACTTTTGTAGAAAAATGCTCTCTGTGAACAAAAGGTATGTATGTTTACATCTCATTGCGCAGGCACAGAAGTAGCACAGTGTAAGGCCCAGCAAGCCTTCATGTGGAACTCCAAGGTGCATAAAATGGGCTCAGTTGTCTTCTGCTGATGCATTTTCAAAGAAATGTGCTGGCCCCGTGCTGTGATACTGTTAAGTTGGCCTTTGATTGGCATTTGGAATTAAAGACACCAACGATCCAAAAGCATTCTTGCTTGATACGAGTTTACTTCAGAATAACAATCATACATACGGATAAAGAGTTACAGCGTACGCCAGACCACCAGATCAATAGGGTGTGGTGGTCCGTAAAAATATAACATCAGCTTTTATACAGATATTGCAGAATGGTTGTCTATGTATGGCATGTAACCAAAACAAAAGTCATCCTTAACTAATTATTTCTACATTACATATGGTCATCCTGACCTCTAGATTATATTGCCATACTTAATCAATTTTATGCCCCGTACACACGGTCGGATTTTCCGATGGAAAATGTTCGATGGGAGCTTTTTGTCGGAAATTCTGACCGTGTGTAGGCTCCATCGGACATTTTCCATCGGAATTTACGTCACACAAAATTTGAGAGCTGGTTCTCAAATTTTCTGACAACAAAATCCGTTGTCGTAACTTCCGATCGTGTGTACACAATTCCGACGCACAAGTTCCACGCATGCTCGGAATCAAGCAGAAGAGGCTGCACTGGCTATTGAACGTCATTTTTCTCGGCTCATCATACGTTTTGTACGTCACCGCGTTCTTGACGTTCGCAATTTCCAACCAACTTTGTGTGACCGTGTGTACGCAAGACAAGTTTGAGCCAACATCCGTCGGAAAAAAAAAGGATTTTGTTGTCGGAATGTACGATCGTGTGTACAGGGCATATTCGTGACACATGAGGATTCATCCAAACGGGACTTTCTATTATGCTAGCTCTTTCCCAGAAAAGGGCCAATGTACAGCCAAACTAGTCCAGACACCACTTGGCAGCACATTTCATTTCGCAACATTGCCTAATACTGAAGTAGTTGAGAACATATTAAAGGGGGAACTCCTGACTCCTAAGAACCTATTCAATATACAGTTCAATAATAGGGGGAACTCCGGACTCCAGATATTCGATATCTCAACATGGTAGGGTAAAGCAATTTTTGTAGATGCCTTTTGACTTCGGTAAAGCGGGACCTGCGTTTCTGCCCATCCGAAGAGAAGTCAAGCTAAAAGGAGATCCGTACTCCATTAAACTGGATGTTTTGCTTTTCCCGGGCCAATCGCAGAATAATCTCCCTATCTCTGTAGTGTTAAAGCCGAGCCAACATTAGTCTTGGTGGATGGCCAGGTGGAAGGGGCCACAAGGGGACTCTATGTGCTCTTTCAATTGCATACAACATGGTAAAGGCCTTCTTCCCAAATATCTCAATTAGCCACTGCTCCACAAAGTCTGTGGGGGCTCTACTCTCCACTTTTTCAGGGAGACCCACAATGCGCTCATTGTTACGCCTCATTCTATTTTCGAGGTCGTCAGCCTGCATATGAACTGTTTTTAAATCAGCCTAGTGTTACCTTGTGTTTCCCTGACTAGAGGAGGGAGCTTGTCTTCTAAGTCACTGATCCTGCTTTCAACTGCAGTTGTTCTTTCCCTGATTTTTTGCAGGTCTTGTCTGATCAGGGTCACTTCCTCTTTCAGGCTGCCAAAATGATCTTGCAAAATGTTAACTGAAGCATTACATTTATTAACAGCCCGCAGTATAGCAGCCAGGGTCAGCTGTTCAGTCTTCTCTTCTCCCTCTATCTCCTCATCCTCAGCCTCAGAATTGTGTGTCTCAGGCTGTTCTGAAATGGCTGTCTGTGCCAGGTCCCCTTCCACCTTCTCCTGCACCTCAGCCAAAGCCTCCGGCTCTGCTATATCAGCCAAGTCTGCCAGCCTAGAGAGTTTCTGTGCATAGTACCTCATGTCCTTGGGTTGGTCACTAGTGGCAGTTTTAGGGGTTTTGGGCGGCTTACTCACTGTGTCCTTCTCTGTGCTGTGTGAGCCACGCTGCTGAAGGGCCGTGGCGGGGTCATGTTGGATTTTGGGCCACTTGGTTCTCTCCTTGTTTTTACGGGTAACCATCATTCCAGCAGAACTCCAAACAGAGCAGGCAAGTCAGCGGGAGATCCGGAACCCTTGGGTACCAAAGAATCGGTCCTGCGGAGCTGGGAAGAGGATCAAACACAGGGTGACTGGTGGGAGCTCTGTGAAAAGTCCGACGGACCTAGAAATAAAACATGTTTCAAATCTTTCCGATGGACTTGAGTCCGGTCGAAAAATCCGCTCGTCTGTATGCTAGTCCGACGGACTAAAACCGACGCTAGGGCAGCTATTGGCTACTATAAATAGTGTTGTCCTTCGCGCTTATAGTGAGATAAAAATGAATGTGGTGACAATCACAAAAATAATAAATCATAAAAAATCAAAACGTGTGCTAGTTATGATGATATCTTAAACAAAGACTGCAGCAAAATCAAAAAGTGTTCACATTACACTCCAAAAGTCATAAACGTGGAAGGATTTCGCACATCAAATCTATCATATAAAACTAAATAACTCACATAAAATTCTCACATTAAATATTTTGTCTAATATTGTGCATAAATGTGTAAAAACAAAATCATAAAATGCAAAAAAAACAAAAGTAAATAAATATTGGAAAAAAGGTCCATAAATCAAGAAAATCAGAAAAAATTCCTCATATCCAATATTGTATATAATATTGTGCAAAAACAAAATAATTCACCTCCAAAAAAGTCCAACTGAATAAATATTACAATAAGAAGTTCATAAAAAGTGAATAATATCCGCTGGGATTAGATGGATAGAGAGATACACATATACGGTGGTAATGTTGGTAATATTCTTCATATAAAGACTGCCGGCCCAAACAGGCTCTCTAAACTCTCACCTTAAGAGAAGGGAATTTGGGCATCAATGTGTAGCTTTAAAATGGTGTTGTGCGTTACAGCTGGGGTCCAGTTGAAGTCACGAGCGGTGACGTAACGCGTAGGGCGTGGCAGAGAGCAGACTTTACCGGAAGTCACGTAAGGAGGCGCCTCGGACGCCGCTCCTTCAGTGTTTATATGCTTTTAACTTTGCTTTTTATGTAAAAGACCACTTTTTAAAGATATAAATAAACAAGTTTACCTAAAATACTACACTATTGGAGGCTTCATCTCTCCTCCACCTCCCCCCACCGGGCCGGTGCAGCCTAGGTGGAAAAATCCCTTCTTTTTTAATAGGTGCCTGTCAGATTGAGAGGATAATTCGGCCATCATCATACCAGCATGCTGTAACGCACAACACCATTTTAAAGCTACACATTGATGCCCAAATTCCCTTCTCTTAAGGTGAGAGTTTAGAGCGCCTGTTTGGGCCGGCAGTCTTTATATGAAGAATATTACCAACATTACCACCGTATATGTGTATCTCTCTATCCATCTAATCCCAGCGGATATTATTCACTTTTTATGAACTTCTTATTGTAATATTTATTCACTTGGACTTTTTTGGAGGTGAATTATTTTGTTTTTGCATTTTTGCACAATATTATATACAATATTGGATATGAGGAATTTTTTCTGATTTTCCTGATTGATGAACTTTTTTATTCCAATATTTATTTACTTTTGTTTTTTTTGCATTTTATGATTTTGTTTTTACACATTTATGCACAATATTATACACAATATTTAATGTGAGAATTTTATGTGAGTTATTTAGTTTTAAATGATAGATTTGATGCGCGAAATCCTTCCACGTTTATAGCTATTGGCTACTGGCTATCAATTTCCTTATTTTAGTCCGGTCGTACGTCATCACGTACGAATCCGTCGGACTTTGGTGTGATCATGTGTAAGCAAGTCCGTTCGTTCGGAAAGTCCGTTGGAAGTCCGCCGAAAGTTCGTCGGATAGTCCGTCAGACCAGTCGGATGTTTGTAACTAGGGGACTGCCTGTACTGGGCGCAGTTTGCTGCTTGGATTTTTTTTTCTTTTTTCAAAAAGATTTATTATGCACTTAAATAGTAATTATACAGTACATCAGATAGGGGTTACATCCAAAGCAATAAAGAAATCAACATCCAATATTTACCATAAAATTTACATATCAATGCTCACTTAGCTGTGCCAATCAGACCCTATCCCTATCATTGATAGCAGTACATGTGCTTTTTTCTTTTTTTTAAAAAAAAAAACAAAACAAATATTAAACCTGAACCAAAAAAAACTTGCCAGTTAATCCAGCTAAAAATAAAACTCCCTTCCCTCCCTCCCCAGAGGGTGTCTGTTTTTGGCGTTGCATTAGGTAGGATACACAAAAAAAAAAACAATTCTGACCATATTGAAAAAGGTACTCACTATCCGCCCTCACTCATTTTTTGGGATAGCGACCTCAAACAATCTAATGTTCTATCACCCCTCCTCCTCCAACTTGTGCTCAGAGTCTACCCATCTAAACCATACCTTCTTGAACTTCTTGGGGGGCTCTCTAGCTTCATAAGTCTTTTTATACATTAGTACATCAGCATTTATTTTTATCCACATCCCCAGGGTCAACAGTTCATCATGTATCCAGCGTCTGACAATAAGTTTCCTCGCCCCAAAGAATAGGATCCTAAGAAATAATTTTGTATATGCATTAATTTCTTCTTGGTCAAAAACCCCAAGGAGACATCGTAAGGGGGAGCAAATATTAGGTAGCCCAAATTGGTCAGAGATAAATTCAGTCACCTGCGACCAAAGTGGTCTTACTTTTTCACATTCCCATACCATATGTAGGAAAGAACCCTCTGCCCCCTTGCATTTATGACATAGAGCTGAGTCTCTCCTTTGCATTCAGTAAAGCCTAGCTAGTGTATAGTACTGTTGGTGAAGGTAACAGAACTGGATCATTCTGTCCGTAGAGGAGACAACAGACACCAAATATGTGTCCAATACCTCCTGCCACAATTATGCCGACAACTCCGGGACAATGGTCACCCACCGCACCATAGAAGGACCTAGAAGGTGTGTTTACTACCCCCGGCCCCACTGCCCCATAGTATCTAGAGATTCGCTTAGCTGGATCTGGATCAATCACAACCTTCTCCAAGTCTGTATTCTATACCATAGTTTCACCTCTCCCAAACTGCGCAATCGCTGCATGGCGCAACTGCATATATTGAAAGATCCATGACGTAGGCACTCCAAAGTTTTCTCTTAGTTATGCGAAAGTACAGAGATGATTATCCTGATATATGTGATGTAAATATTTTATGCCATATCTAGCCCAGGTGCCGTGCCCGTCCGGTAATTTTAGAAATTCTTTAAGGGTTCTATTACACCACAGGGGACTGTTAGGAGACAACCACAAGGGATTGTCTTTCCTCCGTTTAGAGCATAGATAGAACACTTTCCCCGGGAGTGCCATAACAGAACCCACCTCCCTCCCCGGGAGCCCCTTCCTGTACAACATATTTTGTAACGATTCCTGAGAGGTGGCAACTGCTGCCTCCAAGAGGGTAATGGCATTAGGCGTTAGCGGAAACAGTCTCCAATGCAGGAAGGATAGCTGTGAAGCCATAAAGTAAGATCACAGATCAGGAAGGGCCATCCCTCCCATTGTAATTGGTAACTTCAAAACTGCCAAAGATACCCTGGGTGCCTTGGAACCCCACAGAAAACCCACTATAATGGAGTCTATGTGCTTAAAGACAGGTAGTGTCACATAAACCGGGGAATTTGAGAGAATGTATAGAAACTTGGGGAGAAAAATTATTTTAAACAAATTTATCCGTCCCATCAAGGTGATTGGTAAATTTTGCCTTTCCATACCTTCTCCCGAAAATTTAGCACAACCAGCGTTAAGTTAGTCTCCAGAAATTTAGAGATGGGAAGCTGGATCTCAATCCCCAGATATCTAAAGGAGGTGGCCAACAGGATGGGGCAGTCCAATGGGACTACTACTGCCTCAATAGGGAAGAGGGAGGATTTTTTCCAATTGATCCGAAATCCAGAGTAGTCCCCAAACTCTTAAACCATAATCAGAAGGCCTCTGAAAGCGAAGGTCCAGGATCCTGCAAATATAGCAACATGTTGTCCACATAAAGCAAGACTCTCTCCTCAAACTCCCCAAGTTGTAGACCTGTCAAATGTGGAGTAGCTCTTAATTTTACCGCCAGGGGCTCTATGGCCAGGGCAAACAGGAGGGGTGAAAGCAGGCACCCCTGCCTGGTGCCCCTAAAAATAGGAAAGGATTCAGAAATAATGCCATTGACCCTCAGTCTCACCAACAGATCTGTATATAAGAGCCGTACCCAGGAAATGAAGACAGGGCCAAAACCATAAGACTCCAGGAGGTGGAACAAATATGTCCACTTCACCGAGTCAAAGACCTTTTTTGTATCAAAGGAGGCCACTTCTCTGGTCCCGGAGTTGTCATGAGCAGTCTGGAGATTTACGAAAAGTCTCCTGATGTTCATCTGTGTGCACCTTCCCTGAATGAAACCCGTTTGATCCGCATCTACTAATTTTAGGATAACTGATTGTAACCTACTCGCTAATATTTTTGTGTCAACATTCATCAGCGAGATCAGACGATAGGAGTCACACTCTCGAGGGTCCTTCCCCCCCCTTAGGGATCAGGACAACCAAAGCCTCCCTCATAGAAGGAGGTAGCCTACCGTCCGACCTAGCTGCATTGAATACCTTAGGCGTGGGGCCATACCATATCTAAAAGTGTTATACCACTCTGAGGGGAGGCCATCCAGTCCAGAAGATTTCCTACGCGGAAAGGAGGCAATTGCCTCCTCCAACTCCTCTACCGTAATGCCGGTTCCTAGAGAAGAACTGTTCTCATCCGTCAACCTAGGTAAGTCAATGTCCGTCATGTAAGTCACCAGTTTCTCCGTCCCCAGAGGAGCACAAGACCTATATAGTTCTTCATAAAATTGAACAGTTTTCAGGATATCAGTTGAGGCACAAATTTCGATTTTGGAATTGTCGTATACTGATTTAATGTAAACCGGAACATATTCCGGCTGCGCCAAGTATGCCAGGAGCCTGCCATTCTTGTCGCCGAATTCAAAAATTCGTCTACGCTGTGCAAGGTTAAATTTTGTGGTACCGTCAGTTAGGACTGTCTTGTACTCTCTGGTTCTGGCCCGTAGAGTCAGTAATCTCTCCCTAGTGGGGTCTCTAACATATTCTGCCTCCGCCAGTGTCACTTCCGTCTCTTTAAGTTGGACTGTGGTAGACATGTGCATTCATTTTCGTCCGAATGCATTTTTGTCCGAATTTCAGGTATTTTCGTTAACATTTTAACAAACGATAACGAAAGTGCAGAATCCGAAAAACGAAAGATCCGACAAATAAATGCTTTATTTTCGTTTTCGTTGCTACAACAGTTCGATATAGATATGAGATTCGACATGATGATGACAATAACAATCTGTGTCCATCAAACCTGTGGTCGAATGTGCCTAACCTTAACTCTATTAGTCCAAGATTTTTCTGCATAGAGAGAAAAGATTCGACATAGAGAGAAAAGATTCGACGTAGGGGAGAAAAGATTCGACGTAGGGGAGAAAAGATTCGACGTAGGGGAGAAAAGATTCGACGTAGGGGAGAAAAGATTCGACGTAGGGGAGAAAAGATTCGACGTAGGGGAGAAAAGATAAATAAAAATAATGATGATGATGAATGTTATTGGCTGATTGTAACCAAAGAGGAGGAGCAGTAAAATAGCTAGAACTAAGTACACATGTACTTTGGCTTATGGTGTCTGTTGAAAGTTCTAAGAAGATTCGACGGAGCAGGTAAACTTTACAGCGTCGTACAGTTTAGCTGCTCTGTCGAATCTTCTTTGAACATTCTACAGACACCATAAGCCTTCAATGACAGATTCGACCTTAATTTGGATTTTTGGACGAATGCAATTTTTAACGAAAAACGAAATAAATAAAAACGAATTTCGGGAGTAGCTAAATGTATTTTTCGGACGAAAACTAAATTCCGAAACGAAATATTTCAGTGTGCACATGTCTAGACCGTGGAGGCTAACTGTTTCTTAAAGCTTTGTACTTCTGCTATAAACACCCCTCGCAGCGTGGCCTTAAAGGCCTCCCATTGGAGAAGTGAGGATGCAGAACCGTCATTTTCAGCCCAAAAATTTTTGATAGCCTCTGCACATAATCTTTAAATATTCCTCCTGGAGCCAATTAGCTTCCATTCGCCATATTCGTAAACCTGTCTTCGGTCCCAAATTAAGTTCCAGTATCATGGGGAAGTGATCAAATAGGGCTCTGGGCAAATCGGAAACACCCTTAACCAACTCCATACCTTCCCCCTCAGTCAAGATAGCGTCTATCCTGGAGAGCGTCTTATGCGTTTCCGAATAACAGGAGTATTCCCTTACATCAGGATGAAGAAAACGCCAGACATCTCTAAAACCATGAGTAGACAGCCATCCCACAAGGGGCCTGTCGTGGCAGATGTCGCTCCCAGTCTATCCAAAGCCAGATCTGATACCGAGTTAAATCCCCTAATATGAAGATCCTCCCTTCCGCCACCTCATAGGTATCCTGTAGCATATCATCCAAATGAGCAAGCGTAAAGGGAGGAGGTACATACAGATTTACAATCGTTAGAAATCTATTCATTACCTGCACCACCAATACCACAAACCTCCCTTTAGTGCCGGTCCGAACTGTATGGATCGAATTGGCCATGGCCTTGGTGACAAAGGTAGAGACACCCCTCGCGTACGAGGAGTAGGTGGCATGGTATGCCCCAGCAATATGTGCCTGCTTCAAGGAGAGAACCCTGGAGCCCTGGAGATGTGTCTCCTGAAGTAATATTATATGTGGTTTATGTTTTTTTACGTAATCAAATATCAATGAGTGCTTGAATTTTGAGTTGAGGCCCCTTACATTCCAGGCCAAAACTTTAAGACAACTCTCCATGACAGATAATTTTGGTATAGGGGTTCCTTCCCTCTCTTGTGAGGTACCTAGCCAGAGAAAAGGGCTCCAGACTTCTCCCACCGCCTGCAGAGCGTAATGACAGAATGTTGGGACTGATCCCTTGCTAACACACTGAATGTGGATATTCCCTACCAAAAATAGACATAGAATCCCCAACATAAAGAAAACCCCCTTCTTCCCCCACCCCGCTCCCTGCACCCAGCCCCAACATGCCAGGCACTTTATTCCCATAACCTTAGTTCAAATAGGCAGCAGAGATGCAACTAAACCTGTCACATAAGGCAGGTTACCCTAAAGCAACCGTGCCTCCCCGTATCCAAACAAACCAAAAAATATATATAGATACAAAAATGAAAAACCTTTTTGCAATTCAAAAAAACCTGGAAAAAAATTGCAGCATTAAGAGCAGCCTGCAGAGTATGCACATCTTACTGGTACAGGACAGCGGCAGTGTCAATAGTACCACGGACCTCCCGCGTCGGCACTTTCAGGCAAAAGGTGGCCATCCACACACGAACACTTAAACATATGTTCCAGGAACATGTCTTCCAAAAGTGAGAGATACCCACAGTGTCAGTTCTCTTTTTGAACAAAAATGAGGAAATAAACAAGAAACCATCAGGTGCAGGATTCGTTCCAAATGGGCAATATAGATCAAAAACCGAAGACATGGGAGTCAATCAAAAAAAAAAACGTCCCTGTCATTCCTATTATTATTTTCTCACCCATAACTTGCTCCACGCTTTTTCATCAGGGAGGACGAGAAGAAGCTCTATCTCTCTGGCGACCACGAATATCCAGCCACTCTGAGGCCTCAGTAGGATTGGTGAAGAAATATGTTTTCCCATTTTCCACTACACGGAGCTTAGCCGGATACAGCATACTATAGATCAGGTTGAGGTCTCTCAATCTTCTCTTTACCGGCTGAAAAGAAGCCCTCTGTTTTTGAGTGACAGCAGAAAAATTGGGGTATATCGATATTCGATTGCCATCCGACGTCAACTCTGGGCCTGTTCTGGCTCCTCGCAGGATGTTCTCCCGGTACCGGAAATGAAGCACTTTTGTTATCATAGATCTAGGGGGCCCGACCTGGGATACGGTGTGCCCTTTTGATGGCGAACATTCTTGTGAAGGTATTTGGTGCCATGTTATCTAGCAGTCATTTCTCTAGAAATTCTTCAGGGTGCCTCCCCTCCACACCCTCTGGGAACCCCACCAACCTGATATTGTTCCTTCTCATGCGGTCCTCCATGTCGGCCATCTTTAAAGTGTGTTCAGACAAAGTCTTTTTTGTCACCTGTGCAGCAGTATCCAAGGGCCTGACAGTATCTTCCAGAGAGGCTACACGGCTGTCAGTGTCCTGTGCCTTCTCCCTTAATTTCTGCATGTCATGTTTCAGGAAGGAGAACTTCATCCTAAGCTCCTCAAAACGATCAATCATTTTATTCTGGCATCCCTGTATGGCCGCCATGATCTGGGTCAGGGATGGCTCATCCTCCCCCTCCACCTCCCTGTTAGCACTGACCCAGCGATCTCTCAGTCTACCCAGCGATCTCCCCCTGCTCTGCACTGCTATCCTCTGGGGTTTAGGGCTCACCCTGTCCTGTGGGGGAGATGCCTGTAGCGGTGCCTCAACGGATCCCTGAAGTGGCGGGCATTCCTCCTGTGTACCGGTGCCATTTTGTGAGCCCCAGGCGAATTGTGCCAGCTGTTCTCCGGTCGTTTTCGGCCACGGGGGGGGGGCGTATGTAACCCTCCCCGGAGGTGCCCGAGGGGTCCCTGCACTCATCCCCAGCAGTGCAGCTCAAAATTCAGGTGCTGCTGTCTCAGGATCACTGCAGGATAGTCAGTCTGCAGACGGAGCTCCGATCTCACACTCCCCACATGCCGCACGCTGACTCCGCCTCCCTTGCTGCTTGGATTATAGTGGGATTTGGGTCTGGCGAATTTTTAATAATTTCTACTCACCAGTGGTGGAGACACAACTTTAGCAGATATTCAGTTAGGTCCATATATATTTGGACACAGGCACAATTTTCATACTTTTAGTTCTGTATACCACCAGAATAAAATTAAAATGAAACAATCCAAATGAATTTGAAGTGCAGACTTTCAGCTTTAATTCAAGGGGTTGAACATAAATATCAAGTACAAATTTTAGGAACTGCAACCATTTTTAGGCGCTTAAATGTAATTGGACAAATGAATATAATCATAAATAAAATGTTAATTTTTAATATTTTGTTGAGAATCCTTTACTGGCAATGACTGCTTCAAGTCTGGAACCCACGGAATTTACCAAAGACTGGGAAAAAGGAGGCTCAATTCATTTGGGCCCACTTTTCATGGGCTTGCGGCTGCTTTTCTATTGCTTAAAACGGCAACAGTATTTTGCCTCAGCATTAATGTATTTTATATTGCCACTTTATGCTTTCTAATGTTTAAGGCGGCAACAACTTCTGCCTCAATTGTACTATATTATTTCTATTGCCCTTTTAAGAAAGCTTCTAGTTTTTTCCAGGACTTTCCAGAATCTTGGAATTCCCTATAAGAGGCTTCTCTCAGCAATCTTCCCTCAGAGTGGTCGGCAGCAACACTACAAGCTTGGGCGTACTCATCTCCTGCTCGTCTGTATAATGAAGACCCTGATAAGAAGACTGCTTGAAAAAGCTGAAAGCGCTGGTGGGGAAGAATGGCTACGTCAGTGCCTGGAAACCAATGAGAGACAGGACAGCCAGTTCAGGGAAGATTCCACCATCGAACAACACATAGAAGGTACAGGAGTTAAAACCTCACAGCAGCAGGGAACCTCAGCCTCCTACCTGTGTGCAAGCCAGCAGGAAGATATGCTGCTTACGATTTGTCAGCCTGAGCCTGTCCAGCCTCCACCTCCCTGCAACTGATTCTGCCTGAAGAGAAGCCAGTACAGCACCGCCATCACAGGTCACAGTGGAGTCTCCCTCCAGTGTCTGAGTACCTCTACAGCCATGTCTGGGAGCGAGGAGGCGAAGCAGAAGAAATGGAAGCATCATGTCTCTGTGAGCCAGCAAGGTATACGCAGCAGCTCCAAAAGAAGGTTGTCTCTCTCTCTTTCCCCTGTCCGTAGGAGAAGTGGGTGGTCTGGAGCTCAGCTTGATCCCCCCCCTTTCTGCCTCTCGTATCATTGTAAATCCATCTGAACCTCTATCATCCAGGCGCCATCTGCTGGATGAAAATCAGTAGGCAGCTTCAATACCTCAAATTAATTCTCCAATTCCTATAGGTGAGCAAGCTGTTATTGATAACACTTAACATTTCTTCTTTATCTAAGCTTGTAGATTCATTATCAAAAATAGTAGAAGCCGTGTCTACTCCAGAACTGTGTCTATACCAGCGGTTCCTGCTAGTGAGCATCTTGCTATTCAAGATTCTTCTGCACAAGTTTGGTCTAATTTAACCCTGTCTAATCCAGTTGTGCCAGTAATTAACACTAACTCTTCCTTTTCAGTTCCTGAGACTTGTTTAAAGGAAATTCTTCTGTGTGAGGTTTCTCCTCTTGGTTTTCACCTTTCTATGTCCATCAAAGAAAAAATATGGAAGGGTAAATAAACTGACATCCTGTCACTTTTACCATTTTCTAAGTGGAAGGACACCCCAGACGAAGTCTGAGACGAAACGCGTCGGCAGGACTCCACTGCCGCCATTATTTTATCCAAGCGCTTGTAACCACTTTTCAAATGTAAGTGTTTTACCTTTGAAAAAAATTTAAAAAACTATATACGGAATTACGCTATGTGGCCATCTCTTTCCATTTCTCATTATCTTCTGACATGTAACCACTTTTATGGAGACGGATTTCCCATGAGGGTCTAGGATACTCCGGGTTCCAATTACAGAGGATTTTCAAGGTTCCACCCCTGTTGTCGGCTGACAACTCAAGCCTGTTTGACTCATAGAACGTATGTTCTTTGAGTTCAAACTATCCGGTAAGCATCTACCTCGGTGGTGGCTTTATCACATTGGTGTTTCTAGTTTCCATCCACCATATGGGCTATGTGGGGATTATGATCATTCAATCTATTCGTTTTATTATGGACTGCAGTTACTCACTACACACTGCGGACTTCTGAGATTTTCATGGACTTAATCATTTACTTTGCACCAATTTTTATTTTTTGTCTTTAGTCACACATATGTTATATATTGGTTTATGTATTATGGTTTGTTAATTGGATTTATTTCGATTTAATTTACTATGTTTATGGCAGGGCTATGTCAATTAACCCTAGCGCTTTAGAGCTGCACTTATACAAACCTATACGATTTCAACAAAAAAAAATTCTGTTTGTTGTGTTAGCTGCTATTATCAATTCAGGCAGCGCAGAGTCCTATTTACTACACTACATTTTGATAACGAGTCACAATGTAAATGGAATTTTTCTTGCAGGTATAAACTTGAGTGCCCATTGTGTTGTGGCACTCATCCACTCTCCAAATGCTTTAAGAGATCCACTATGACTACCCCCACGCAAAAGGATATTGGCTATGCCTTTATCCAAACAAGAAGGCAGCGCTACTTCTTAAAGGTTTTGCTGAAGGTTTTCAGCTCCCTATTTTTGAATGTTATGGTTGTTCCTTAGTCCGTAATTTAAAGTCAGTTGATAAGTTTAAAACACATTGTTAGGGAGAAAATGTTCAAAGAAATTTCTAAAGGAAGGGTATCTTGTCCTTTTTTATCTCCTCCTTTTCAGAAATTTTGGTTATCACCTCTGGGAATAGTCCCCCAAAAAAGAGCCAAGCTCATTTAGGCTCATCCATCATCTTTCATTCCTCAATGGGGACTTTTTATCAGTTATTCAACATATGATGACGCCATTAGCAAGATAACGAAATTTGGTTCTGGTACCTTGCTTGCTAAGGCAGATATAAAATCACCCTTCCGGTTGTTACCTATAGCACCTGAATGATTTAACTCCCTTGGTTTTTACTTTGAAGGGCAAAATTTCTTTGACAGGTGTTTGCCCATAGGCTGCTCGCTGTCCAGCTCATATTTTGAAACCTTTTTTCTGCAATGGGTCATTGATCCCGATTCTTCACTTTGTTTTTATTTACTAAAGCTTTTCTTTTATATATCAAATCATTTTGGAATTCCTTTAACTTTTGAGAAAACAGTTTTTCCCACTGCTTCATTGGAGTTTTTGGGCATAACTATTGACACCTCTTTAATAGAATACAGACTACCTGAAGTTAAAATAGAAAGACTTAAGTCTTCTATTCTGTATTTTCTTTGGCTGAGAGGTTTTTCCCTTTTAGGCCTTTTGGCATTTGGCTTTAGGATTATGTCAGTAGGGAGAATTATTTCCAGATGTCTTTTCCTGGCTTCTTATGAATTGAAGTCACCTTTTTCGCATGTCCAGATGACACAGGATCTTAAAGATTTGATCACAATTCCTTGATGACTACAATGGTAGGTCCTATTTTCAAACAGATTTAGTTTTTGACTCAGACTTGCAACTTTATACGAACACAGCGGGGTCCAAGGGCTTTGCAGCAATCTTTAAAACACACTGGTGCTGTGGCGTCTAGCCCCATTTTTGGATCGTTAAAAAGCTACAAAGTGTATTGTGCTATTGTAGTTATTTCAATCATTGTAGCTTTGGAAGTGTGGGGTCATTCGTTTGCTAACAAACGCATTATTGTCCAATCGGATAATAAAGGCGTTATCTTTGCAATAAATTGTTTAGTTTCCAAATCAGTCTTAGTCAAATTATTGCATTACTTTGTTTTTCTTTGCCTAAAATGTAACATTTGGGTAAAAGCAAAGTTTATCCCTGGAGAATTAAACAACATGGCAACAACGCTGGAACGCTCTGTCTCGCTTACAGATTTTGCGGTTCAGCCAGCTGCTCCCAATTGCAAATCTGGAGGGTGTTGTATGCCCATCTTTGGGACTTGATATGACCATTGTCAGCAAGGCAATACAAAGTTCTATAGCAGCCAATACATGGACTGAATACTCAGTCGCATGGGAGAAATGGTTATCTTTTAATATATTGTGTGGTTTTGATCCAATTTCACCATCTGAGCACACAGTTTTAGCCTATGTTCTTTAATGGAGCAAATACCTCATAGTCAGGTGGTAAAAACTCTAGCAGGAATTTCATTTTTCTTCAAACTTAGTCAATTTCCTGCTTGTAGCAGCTATTTCTCAATTAAACAAGCACTCGAATGATATAGAAAGGCATGCTTTGTGGCTGACGATAGGCACCCCATTTCTATGGATATTTTGAAAAAAAAAACTTTGCTCATCTACTCATTTAGTTTGCTTTTCTTCTTATGAAGCCTTGTTATGTAAAACTGCTTTTGTTAAGGCCTTCTTTGCAGCATTAAGGATATCAGAATTAGTACCAAAGGGGTCAGGATTGGGTTTTAGCGATATAGTTTTTACCCTCTAGTGTCTATATTCGGATCAAAAAATCCAAAACTGACCAGCTGCGAAAAGGTCGTTGGCTCAATCTTCAAGCTTGTGCTGATTCTGATATCTGCCCTGTTAAATTGATCTCTGATATTATTCAATCCAGGCCTCTTGGTACGGATAATTTTTTAATTCATGAAGATTGCTCTTCGGACACAAACTATCAGTTCAATTCTGTTTTCAGAAAATGTTTGTCTAAATTAGGCCTTCAGGGTTTAAAATTTTCATCACATTCTTTTCGCATAGGCACAGCCACTGAAGCGGTTAGATTGGGCCTTGCAGATTCAATTATAAAAAAGCTGGGGAGATGGGATTCTCAGAGATTTAATCTGTATATTCACCCTGACTTGTCTCAGATTTTTCAGGTAACAAGACTTTAATTTGGATTATTGGACACTCCTTTATTTACTGGGCTCATAAGAGAGCTTCCCAGCGATGTTATACTGAAAATCTTGGCTTGCATCCTGACCATTTTCAGATTTTTGGAGGGAATAAAGGGGTCATCAGTGGTGTAATTTGTATTTTCATTTGTCTCAGTATTGGCTTTTCCCATCTATCTTAGTGATACACTTAGGGGGGAATGATTTAGGTAGAATTAAAACCTTGGATCTATTATTTATGATAAAGCATGACCTACAGCATTTTAAAAATCGCATTTCCTGATACTACTATTATTTTTTCTGAAATTATTCCCCCGATTGACCTGGCATTCTCCCGATTTAAAACCCTTGGAGAAGATCAGGAAGCAAATTAACAGGTCCATTGAAAAATTCATGCCCATCATCAATGGTTTCTCTTTTTGGCATTTTGAATTGGAAGGAGGTATTCCAGGCCTGTATAGACATGATGGTATCCATCTGTCTGAAATTGGTCTTGATATTCTTAATTCATGGTTACAAGCCAGCATAGAAATGGCCCCGGTTTTGGGGTAAGCCAGTCCTTGTCTTGCAAGTCCTGGCTAGGTGGGGGACTGTTTAATAATTTTGAATAATTTATGCTTGAGTCATGAGGACTGAGCAGATTTATTGCTTCAAATGCATATCGTGAAAGATTATAAATTATTTTGTTAATTATTTAAAGCATTAAAGTGCCGTGGCCATATTTACTCCATTCCTTTGGTGTGTTTGTTTTTTGTTTGGAATATTGCAGCCTGCAATCCCAAGGGTTTCCTCCTTTCTGATGCTTTCCAGGCTCTAACTGCAGCTGTCTTCATTTGTTCTTTGTTTGTGGGTGTTGCTGTCTTTAGTTTTGCCTTCAGCAAGTGAAATGCATGCTCAATTAGGTTGAGATCTGGTGATTGACTCGGCTATTACAGAATATTACACTTTTCCTTCAAAAGCTCCTGTGTTGCTTTTGCAGTGTGTTTTGGATCATTGTCCATCTGTACTGTGAAGCGCTGTCCAATCAACTTTGCTGCATTTGGCTGAATCTGGGCTGACAGTATCTCTCTAAACACTGCAGAATTCATCTGGCTGCTTATCACACAATCAACACCAATGACCCAGTGCCACTGTAAGCCATGCATGCCCATGCCATCACACTGCCTCCATCATGTTTTACAGATGACGTTGTTTGCTTTGGATCATGAGCTGTTCCAAGCCTTCTCCACTTTTTCTTCCGGTCATTCTGGTACAGATTAATCTGGCTTTTTTTAGATGTTTTTTGGCCAAGTCTAATCTGACTTTTCTTTGGGCTTATGAATTGTTTGCACCTTGTGGTGAACCCTCTGGATTTGCTCTTGTGAAGTCCTCTCTTGATTGTAGACTTTGACAATGATACGCCCACCTCTTGGAGAGTATCCTTCACTTGTCTGGATCTTGTGAATGGGTTTATCCTTACCAGAGAGGGTCCTGCGATCATCCACCACTGTCGTCTTCCGTGGACGTCCAGGCACTTTTATGTTGCTGAGCTCACCAGTGCATTCTTTTATCAGAACGTACCAAACTGTTGATCTGGCCATTCCGAATGTGGCTGCTATCTCTCTAAAGGATTCATTTCATTTTTGAAGCATTACAATTGCCTGTTTTACTTGCATAGACAGCTCTTTTGAATGCATGATGTAGGTTCACAGCAATAGATTCCTAATGCAAATACCACACTAAAGCTGGCCATACATTATACAATTTTCTTGTTCAATTTCCTTTAAATCTATCTTCAACAATGTAGTGTAAGGGCCTGCCTGATTGCATACAAATTGAATGTTCAGGTTTGACCTCAAATTATATGGTTTTGGTAAATATAAAGGAAAATAGTTAAAGAAAATTGTATAATGTATGGCCAGCCTTAGGCCCCATACACACTATGAGATTTTTTTATATTGGTGGCCAGTAGGAAAGGTGTCCTTATACAATGGCAATCAGTGTAAAGCTTCCTTTTACATTGGTGGTCAGTAAAAGCGTCATCTTATATTGGTGGTGCAAAAGGTGTCCTCTTACATTGGCGGTCAGACAAGAAATGCCCCTACAGATTATTGGTCAATGTAGGGACCACTGGCAATGGACATCAGTACGCAGACACCATCAGCTGGAAAATCATTCCCACCATTGCCCAAAGAACCCTGAGAAATCTTTGGAGGAAACCTAGGGTTGAGCAGGATTGACAGCTTCTCCATACTTTTCAGACAAGGCTTTGGGGAGGAATATGGACCAACCCGAATGCTTGGTTTATTATTCATTCAAAAGTGCAACTACAAATTGCTCAAGGAGCAGCCTAAAATAGATGGAAACAATATCTGTTTAATGAATGATGAGTACAAGGATGATAACAGAGGTAATTCAACACAGCCGATGTTCTCTGGTTACAAGTAAATTATTTGCAATATTTCCTATTTGTGTTCAGGTGCGTAAGCAGAACATTTCTGTGTAAAAAGTTCCAGGAAACTCAGCCTGACCCATGTCAACAGTTGCAATATTTTACAGTAAATGTGTACAGAGATTACATAACTCATTATTTCTGGATCATTGTTTGCCATGTATTGTCTTGTAACTAGGTTGCATAATTTGTAATGTACTGCAAATGATATTTAGCACATTTGTTATAAAATATTTAATGTTCCTTTAACAGATTATGAAACCGAATGGAAAGTGAAAATACAATAAAAGAAGGTAAACTATGACCTGGTACACAATTTTATATTATGTTTAGGGCGTTTCTGTTTAATGTTAAACATGATTAATGTAGTAAATCCTGATCCAAAGGAAGTATGATCTTACACTTTACAGTCATGTTTGATTCAAGAAATTGGGTCCGATTTACCAAAGCTTAGTTAACACTTGTGGGGGGGGTGGTATGGTTAAATCACCTTTTTATACGGAAGAAGGCATATCTAGGGATTTGGCAGACCTTGCAGGCAGGGTCTTGATGCTTAGGTTGAGGGAGTAAAGAAAGGGATGTTACCGAACTGCTGAGGAAGATGGGTGCTCTTTCCACAGTTTCATCCTTGATGATATCAAAAGCTGCAGTCCAGCACTATAGCTAAAGCATCCTATGCATATGAATGTAATAAAAAATAAATAAGAGGCATGGTCTCAGGTACTCGCAAATTATAGGTGACTTCCAGACTATGTCTGCATAATTCAAAAGCCAAACTAAGGGGGCTGAGGCAGAGATGTAGAGAAGAATCTTGGCTGACAAACAGAGAAAGAAAAAATAAATAAATCATGATTTAGTCTTAACAGAGGCATGTTGGTAGTAGGAAGCATTATCCCGGTCTAGCCTTCAGTTTTTGTTTTTTTCTTGTTTGCCATGGTCCAGTCCTCCTAAAGGCAGCAGTATACCCTGAGGTTTAAGGCTCCAGATGCCCCTTAAAAGGACAAGAAAGAAATTAAAAGGTAACAGTTTGTTTTAGTGGCCAAAAACCCTCCAAACTTGGCCAAATTGGTTTTCTCTTCCATAAATACTGCAGCTAGTTCAGTTCAGCCTTTGTTAGGGTGGCGTTTCAAAAGCTTACTTGTCTCTAGCTTTGGGAGACATGAAAAGCAGATTGAGAGAAGAGTCATTTGCATTTTAGCATACACACAGTGAAGAAACAGCAAAGGAAATATGATTCTTAAAATAAAACTCTACGCGCCATAAACTTTAACCTGTTTTATTTAAAAACAATATCGCTTATATGTAAAATGTTCATATCTTTTACTATTTTACATGAAAACAAGGCTGCCCAAGAGTCATTCAGTGTACAGCCCTAGGAACATACATTCATATTACAATCCAGGCCTTTAAAACGTCTTATAGTATTGTAAACTTCTGGCATCATAAACTGAGAAAAATGAAGTGATTGCAGTTCAAAATAACCAATTTCACCTAAGCCTGGGTTCACACTAATGCTGCTGCATAATCATGCTTTTTCAGTGCGGTTTTGCATCGCTTTTTTATGCATGTTTAATTTTAGGAGAAGGAGACTGTTAAATACAAAACCTTGCCAAAAACATACATGTGCTTTGGGGCCAAAAACGCACTATGCTACACCAAAAAAAGCATTGTGCCTTTTCAAGAATCATATTGCACCATGCTGCATTGATGTGAATGGACACTATAGAGAACAATGTGACCTTTATTGTCGTGAACTGCAGCACACCAGCGGACGCAGACGAAATTGCGCTAGTGTGAACGGGCATTAATGTTAGTGAAACCGACTCAATTGCACTTTTTCCCAATGAGCAAAACTGAGTTTTCATTTTGCAGACATCAACGTAAATCATTAGAGGCCAATTATCAAATTAGCTTATTACTAATAAACGCAATATGTATCAATTAATGACAACCGATCCAAACTTTTTTAAAGTTATTACTATAATGCACTAAAAGCTGAAATTTGACCAATGTGATTTTCTGGACATCACTACCTACACTTTGCTCGGTCTTATTAGTCTTATTCTCTAAAAGCCCAATGCTGGCAATAAAAGCAACTATAGCCAATTAAAAAAAAACTAAGATTTTACGGTTTCAGGCAATCATTCATTGAAAATGGCTTTTCAACACAGCAGATAAAATGATCTGGCCAGATTCAATTAGACTTCCCACCAGGAACTTTTCAATTAAAACTTTTTTTTAGTGATTAAACTGTCTAATCAGTGTTGTCAATATCTGAAAGATATGAGGATTCAAAATGAGATGGTTATATAGAGCAATGCTCACACTTAAGCTAGTTTTTTTTTAAGTTCTCAGAGTAAAGACTGGTAGACACTAGTTAAAAAAAACTGAGGAGCTCACTGTACTAACTAAGCCATGTTAGTAGTAGTACAGCAATCTCCCCGCTGAGTTATTGTGCTCTGTCAGGGGGACTACCCTACCCCCACCAGAACACACTGATTAGCACTGGTAGATGGATGCCGGTCGGATGCTGGTTTGCCAGCATGCCCGTTCATCAGAAGCCAGACAGGCTGCTGTACACACTGGCCGAATGTTGGTCAGTTTCTGTTGAACCGGCTCACATTCAGCCCGTGTGTACCAGCCTTTAGCCTGAAAACACTCAGGTTGTATACAATGTTGAAGGCCATCATAACACACAAGCGCACTTATTCCATAAGCAGTGCAATATCCCATAGCATCTAGTCTTTGTACTGACCACTCTTCTCAAGTGAATTCTAATTGGTTAAGAGGTATTGCACTTAAAAATTAGAACTTTTTATTGAATGAGGATGCAGATTAGATAACCATCAGTCCTCTCTAGTAACAATTTGTAGGCAGTCTTTATGGACCAGGAAAACTTTGTAAGTGGTAGCACAATGACACAAGACTTGCATCTCCTGTGGTTAAGGGTTTTTGACATCCAGGAGTAAATTGTGTACCTTACTATAGAAGCGAACAACAAATCCGTTATTATTTAGTAAATCCCGGTGTATAAAATGGAGCATGTGCTGGAAGTTGTCAATATCTTTTAGTGCCGGTTCACACCGGGGCGACTTCAAAGTCATCCGATTCTGAAGCCGCCCCGCATAGCGCAACCTCATTGAACCTGGTAAACGACTTCTTTAATACAAGTCAATGCAAGCCGCTCCGGAGTCGCTCCCAAGTAGTACAGGAACCTTTTTCTAAGTTGGAGCGACTTGAGTCACTCCCATTAGAACGGTTCCATTGCACTGCATGGAGCGTAACTTGTGAGGCGGCTAAGTCGCCTGACAGGTCGCCCCAGTGTGAACCAGCACTAAAAGAGCACCCCTCACCTTGGTAATGGGAATAAAGAAATAAAAAAGATTTGATAAATTACTAAGCCTGGGAAACGTCATGCAATTCTCTAGCGTACATGCAGTCTTATGTTCATATTTCACAATAAAAGCAGTCACTTGAGCCATACACCAAATAAGTAGACTGTAAACTATGAATCATGCCCAGTGACCAATGTAAATATTACATATAACTTCACTGCACTTACAGTATGTACATAGCAAATCTTAAGACATGTCCTTTTTATTAGAATGTTACAATTGCTTTCATGAAGGTCCAAAGCCTAACAATACAGCCATCTTTTCCAGGTGCATTAAACAGTCACAGTAAGCTTGTCAATATGGAATCCCTGTACATACTTATACTCTTCACAAAGCATTTGTTTAGGAATGAAAAAACAAAGAACTATGCTAGTTAAATGTTATAAATGTGGCTTTGCAGACAAAGGCTGTTGAGAAAAAATTGACTAAGGTAAGCTAATTATAAGGCCCTTTTCACACGGGGAATGTCTGTTTTGACAGACTGCTTGCTCAGCAGGGGATCGATCTGTTGATCTATGCTGAGCAGGAGGATGACAGGTCCATCTCCGCTCACTGAGCAGAGACAAACCTGTCAGAGCTCCGCTCTCCTCTATGGGAGATTGGAGGGAAAAAGGATCCGTCTGTCCGTTTTCATCAGATTCCATCTGATCCGCCAGGTGGATCAAAAATAGGGTCCCCATCCGTCTGGGTTTACTAGACCGGATCGGATCGTATAGCGGCGGGTGTCAGTGGACATGTCATAGCTGATATCCTTTCGCTCCATAGAGGTGAATGGAGAGTCCGATCAGGTCCGCCTGCAAAACTGACAGGCGAACCTGATCGGACAGCATATGTGAAAGGGGCCCAAATGTAAGACCACAGAGTTTTGGGGATATTGGCAGTTTGAATCACACAACACTTCCTAAATCAACTGGAGAGCTCAAGTGCCAAGATTTCTTCACCAGAGTTTCCAGATCTGACAGCCTGAAACAGCCACGATTAAAAAAAACAAACTCCAATTACTTATACTGTATAATGGAGAAGATCTGGCCACTTGAGTCTAAGAAGTCGGTGTGTCCCTACTAAAGCCCATCCATAGCCAAAATATTTTAGGAGGATTAAGTCTTAAAGCCTACATTTTGTTTTTGTAAACCTGTGCTCACTTTAACACTCAAAATGGGAAATGGGCATGAAAAGTGAATATGTTCACATAGCCCTTTAACAAAAAATTATAAATGCACTTTTTTTTTGGCAACTAAAAACGTGCATTTACCATTTTTTGTTTTGGGAGCCTGTAAAGCATTGCACCAGTGATCAGATCTCTGGAACCATGCAGGACTCCTGCAGATCTGTCAGTGTATCAGTTTTCTCGTATTGGCGAGCCAATACAATCTAACAAGAAGAATCAATGAACTACCACGGCGCCGTGGTAGCTCATCGAGAACTACAAGCCGACAGATGCTAAGGCTGTGGGAGCTTGTAGTTTCCCATTCACAGATGACTGTGAATGAATGACATGGCTGGTCGGGTGGAGAAGACAGCGGGTGCCCGGAGAAGATGCCCGCTAACTGTTTGGGGGGGGGGGGGGGGGTGGCTGCAGCTGCTGGAACATGTTACAAAGGGTAAACTTATTCTTTAATATGCAGCGACTAGGCTTCAAGTATGACTGGATAATTATATTTTTATATAGTATTAGAACACCTGGGGTTTCAAGGCTTGTGCAGCACTCAGCCAATTTTGTTAAACATACAAAAACATTTAGGAGCCCGTTTTTCATGCCAGCCTGCTGTTCAATATCTTTAGATTAGTTTACATAAGCCACAAGTTTAGGTGGACCCAGGTACGTAAATATGACAAACCATTGAAAAAGTTCTACAATGCTGCACAAATCATTCGATCTTCTCTACAACATTAGTGCAAATGCAGAAAAAATTTACATTGTCTTGTCAGAGGTCCCCAATTTCCCCTAAAACGAATATTTCACAATGCTCCCTTGCAACAAAATGGGGAGTGGTGATGTCTCCCTCATGTGACAGTGTTCAGGCCTAACAATTGGCTCCTAGACCCGAGCAGGTCACATGCTCCTCCTCCATATCTGTTAGCACAAGGTATTGTTGCTCACTGTGGTGGAGGCTGGAGCAGCAAAAGAGCACTGGTAAAGTATTAAGTGGACTGGGGGAAGAAGCCTTTATAAAGACACTGTCAATTTGCTCTGCACGAGTGATGACAGTGTCTCTTTAACCTTTGGGGTGAACGATAAACATGTATTTTCTATTTCATTAGTTTTACTCTCTCTTTCAAAACCCTAAATTTTGGATTGCTGTGTATTTTCTTGTTGAAGGTAGCAAGAACATCCTCTTCAGACTTGTGCTGGGCAGAGGATACTGCATAATACTGAGCGATAACCTACAAGGAGATTAAGAAAAAAAGCCATTTTTAACAGTGGTCAATATACAATTAAACACAATTATATGGTGGCACACTTATATTTCCCAAGCAGCAAAATACTGATAAAGCCTTAAAGCAGAAGTCCACCCAACCCTTCAAAAATTAAAAGCCAGCAGCTACACATACTGCAGCTGCTGACTTTTAATATTAGGACACTTACCTGTTCTTGAGTCCAGCGATGTCAGCACCGCCATTGCAGGTAAGGGAGTGTAGCATTATGGCTTCACGCGGGGTCCCCACTGCGCATGCGCGAGGCACCGCTCCTCTCTCCTACTGGCCCGGCGGCGGGGGAAAAAGGAGGGAGCCGAGCTGTGACGTAATGCACCACAGATCAGACTACCGGAAATGGGGACAGGATACCTGTCAAAGACAGGAACCGCCCCCGGAAAGATGCCAAAAACAAATGATGGCGCCCTCTGAAAAATTTAAATCATTAAGTGTGCAGCGAAAATTGTGTAGCTGCTACTTAAAAAAGGTGAATGATCCACCTTTAGTACATGAAATATATAAGGAAATCGGGGCGCACAAACTGTATAAGGTGACCTGTGCATCACATATTGCTCCACCAATAAAGTTCCAACAATAAAGTGAATACAGTACATTGAAAAGTGAACAATCAAATATATTGCATGAAGTAAAAGTCCATTTGTGACAAATCCTTCCTGAAGGCGCAAACACAGCGAAACGTATGCCGGAGAGGGGGATTCGTCACTTTCGGGACCCACGCGACTATCCAGCAGCCCAGCATTGAGAGCAAGGCATAGATCGCACGCCGATGTCTTACCGACAGGCCCAAATGGACTATGTCACAAATGGACTTTTACTTAATGCAATATATTTGATTGTTCACTTTTCAATGCACTGTATACACCTCATTGTTGGAACTTTATTGGTGGAGCAATATGTGATGCACAGGTCACCTTATACAATTTGTTAATACCGATTTCCTTATATATTTGATGTTTAATATTTATATAGCGCCAACAGTTTACGCAGCACTTTACAATATAAAAAGGGAGACAATACAGTTACAATACAATAAAATACAAGAGGGTTAAAAGGGCCCTGCTCATAGGAGGTTACAATATAACGGGGTGGAGCAAGTGGTACAAAAGGTTGTAACTGTGGGGAATGAGCTGATGGAAGTGATAAAAGATTAATTGGAGGTCGTGATAGGCTTCCCTGAGAAGATATGTTTTCAGGGATCACCTAAAGGCGGCCAGAGTAGGAGACAGGTAGAGAGTTTCAGAGGATGGGAGAGGCTCTGGAAAAGTCCTGGAGATGAGCATGGGGAGGGGACAACGAAGCTTTAAAGCAGGAGGTCTTGAGAGGAGCAGAGAGTGTGGTTTGGGTAATATTTGGAGACAAGATAGGTGATGTAGCTCGGGGCAGAGCTGTGAATGGCTATGTTGTAGCTCGTATTTCGAATTTAATTCGCTGGGCAATCGGAAGCCAGTGAAGGGATTGGCAGAGAGGGGTGGCAGACACTGAGCGGTTGGTAAGGTAGAGGAGTCTAGCAGCAGCATTCATGATAGACTGAAGGGAGGAAAGCCTGTGTAGCCTCAGGTCTATGAGAAGGGAGTTGCAATAGTCCAGATGAGAGATAACAAAGAAGTGAACGAGGAGCTTAGTGGTTTCATTAGTTAAAAAGGGGAGAATTTTGGTTACGGAGGTGAAGTCTACAAGCTTTTCACAACGATTCGATTTGGGGCTAAAGGACGGGAAGGGGTCTAGGATTACACCTAGTAACCTGGTGTGAGGGGAGGGGTGGATGGTTGCATTATTGACCTCAATGGAAAAGTCATGGAGGGGGGCACAGGACAGGCAGGGGGGGGGGGGGGGGGAGATATCATCTCGGTTTTAGAGAGATTCACTTTGAGGAAGTAGTGCAACATCCATGCTTCTATGTCATTTAGTAAGTTAGTAATGGGAGTGGAGACTGAAGGAGTGAGGTGAGGATTAGAGATAAATTTGGCTGTCATCGGCATATAGATGGAATTGGAAGCCGTGGGAGGTTATCAAGATAGATTCTAGTTTAGATAAGAGAGCAAACTCCTCTAAGACTAGCCATACACTGATTGAAATTTGGCTGGTTCAGCGGGGACCAGCCAAATTTTGATCAGTGTTTGGAAGTCCCCACCCAAGTCGATCGTTTGACTTCTAATAATGGGACATGGCTGCAGCTGCTGACCCATGTATTAAATTAACAGTGGGTGCCGCTGTCAGAATACAATGCCCTGGCAGAGGGGATCGATCACGTTGCATGTCTTTCTATACCCCTTCACTTTCCGCTTGCTTTTCTGGCCCTGAGACACCAGGTTCACTTTCTTTTCTTGTTAACAGGACAGGTAATGGGGGGAAATCTCCATGAAAGGGGGTATAGACAACATTAAAAAAAAAAAAAATCTGACTTCCCAGCTCTATGCAAAAATGAAAGAAAAAAAAAAATGGTTGATAATCTACAGCAGACTGAAATCAATGTCTTTCTAAGGAGGTTACTGCCAACAAGCTATTAAGTCTCTAAGTAGCAATGATATTTAATGGCCTGTGAAGACCCTGCTTAGACCTGAAGCTGCCTGGATAGAAGGTTGATACTGTAACACCTGGTGAAATGGGAAATACCTAAGAAAACTGCAGAGCATAAAAAAAAAAAAAAAAAAGTTAAAGGGATAATACTTGCATGGTATGTTTATCAGGGTTGCACGGATACCGATACCAATATCGGTGCCAATACAAAGCATTTGCATGAGTGCTCCGATACCTAAAACCGATACCTTTTCTGGTGCGATTTGAGCCCATACAAAATGAATGGGCTCAAATCGCACTGCAAAGAATCACATGCGATTTGAACAGGAATGCGGTGCGATTCCTGTCCAAATTGCATGCAGTTTCCCCCACCCTTCCTGTTTGAACCGAGGTATGTCACTGGTAGCGACTTCAGCCTTGGTTCACATAGGAGCAGTGCGGGAAACCACATGCGATTCAGTCAGGAATCGCACCGCATTCCTGCTTAAATCGCATGTGATTCTTTGCAGTACGATTTAAACCCATTCATTTTGTATGGGCTCAATTCACACCGGAAAAGGTATCGGTTTTAGGTATTGAAGCACTCATGCAAATGCTCAGTATTGGCACAGATATCGGCGAGTACTTGACCAAAAGTACTCGTACTCACCGGCAAAAAAACGGCATCGCTGCTACCCTGACTACCTAAAAAAAAGGTACACAGACCTGCACTATGAGAGCAAGGTGCCATGGAACCCCTCATGAAACAAGAGGGTTCCAAGTCCCCATCATAACTGGTATTAAATCTGAAACGGAAGGACATGCTTTGATCATAGCAGCAATGTTCTGGAGGCTGCTACAGGCACATCTAACATTTGTATTTATAGAGCAGTAAATGTGACACTCACTGGTGGTGGAGCATTTACTGCAAAATATATTCACCAGGAACATTCAGCAAGCAAGACGGGCGAAGATGGAAGCGCCTGCAGCTCTGACATCTCGCCATTGGAAGAGCTACGTTTTAAGGTAAGTTTAACATAATGTGTTAGTATGCAATGCATACTAGCACATTATGACATTACCTTGCAGGGTACAAAATAAATAAATAAATAGAAAGAAAGAAAGAAAGAAAGAAAGAAAGAAAGAAAAACGTCCAGCAGCTTACAACCGCTTTAAGTATTTTATTTCATGTAACATCATCAGCTTGCTAAACATCTACATTTCCTGGGAATCGGGAGGGTGCAGTGCAGGTGCTACATCAAGACAGTGCTCCAATTTGGTGAACATTTTTGTTATCACAATTTAGTACCCAAAGCCTGTGTCTGTACTATAACACTATACTATAGGCGGTCACAGGCTTGGGATCATTCAGCGCCTCCTTTCATTTGGCATTGTATCTAGACAAGTAGTATGACCAGCTAGTTAAAAACATGCTCCAGGTATTCTCCTACAAGAATATTATGAATCTACTCTAATGAATTCTTGTTGGAAAGAACAAAACTAGAATAATTAAGGGGTAGACCTTAGTAGAGTAACATAGCTGCCTGCAACACACTGTGGTTAAAGATTTTGTATACTACTTAAAGTGGTTGTATAGTGTTTTTTGTAACTTTTACCTACAGGTAAGCCTATAATAAGGCTTACCTGTAGGTAAAAAAAATATCTCCTAAACCTGTACGGTTTAGGAGATATTCCCCTTGCTATGAGCCGCTGACTGCAGCGGCGCATTCGCACAGGGGATTCTCGGCTGAAGGCCCGGCAACTGCCGGACCTTGCAGGGTAAGAAATCTCCCGCGCGCATGCGCGGGAGTGATGACATTGCGGCTCCAGCCACTCACAGCGCTGCAACCGCGATACCCGGAAGACACGCCGAGGCAACATGACAGCTCCCTCGGCGTGGACCAGGTAAGATACCGACGCCTCGTTCTAAGGTAAGTATTTCATAATGAGCTAGTATGCAGTGCATACTAGCTCATTATGCCTTTTGCTTTACAGGGGTAAAAAAAAATAAAAAATTTTTTGCGGGTATACAACCGCTTTAACGGGTTGGCTTCGGGTGAGGAGATCACGGGCGCCCTGGACAGGTAAGTGTCCTTATTTTAAAAGTCAGCAGCTGCAGTATTTGTAGCTGCTGACTTTTTTTTAAAAAATTTGCAGACAGAACTGCGCTTTATTACACTTTGTACCACTGCAAAAGAGACTCCTATAATCACCTTGCTGTAAGCCACTATTAAATAGCACCTCATGGTATTCAGAGAGGGTGGGGTTGCCCTGTGAATCCCGTGTGCACAAACTTGCAATTCTCCAATATGCAGTATGTCTGAGGACATCCATTGCCCCAGCTGTTTATACCCTAACTCACTTCACGGATAATGGTTTCTCAAATTGGCTTCACTACCAGTAGTTGACAAGAATCTAAAATCACAATCAGGTGTGGAGATGAATGACTTAAGTTTAAGAGAAACAAACACCCACCTCCTACTGTAACTTAAGGGGTCACTGCCCTGAACTCCTGGTTGCACACTGACAAGCTGTTTATTTTAAAGATGGAGAAGGCCGTGCTGAAGCTTTAGGCCTCTTTCACATGGGGTGATGCTCTACTTTATAGGCGTCCGACTCCACTGTCTGTTTACACCCGACTGTCCTCCGATCCAATCTGCTCCGCCTGGACTGAAGAGGATGGGTCCCCTTCCATTTTCTATTAGTGTACTAGATCGGATTGGAGGTAGGTTGGGTGTAAACAGACACAAGCCCATTTACACCCGCCTGTCCATAAGGGTGAACGTTCCGTCCGATCAGATAAGAGGAAAAACTGACAGGTCGACCTCATTGGAACAGTTGTGTAAAAAGGGGCCTTATCCTGTTTTAACAAATACTGTAATTTGCAACATAGGGTTTCTCAGTACAAGATTGTAGTAACCATTTCAGGTGCCAGAAACCTGGTCTCCACAGTAGCTGTCTTGGAAGATGCCTGGGAAGCGTCAATGTCTGGCAAATATTAGAAAATCAGCCTCAAAATGAAATGCAGAGGATTTTTTTCCACAACTATTAAAATTATGAAATGAAAATCAACAATTCACAAGTTGTATGGTAAAGCAGCTGACAGAATCCTACTGGTATATAAAACATCATAAGTAGTACAATATAAATGAAGCGTTTATACACTAAAAACAATCAACGCCAGCTCTCCACACATGTACGCGTTGGGAGGAGTCTGGTCATGTGACATTGCCACGCTTGGTAGTCGGCCATCTTACTGGTTGGAAACATTCTAAAGACCAGTACACTCTATCAGAAAATCAGAAGTAAAATTTTGTCCGATGAACGATCTGCCGATTTTTGGATTGCTAGTACGGTGCTTTCGACAGCCAATTCCGAATTTTGTCAGGACGACAAAAACTGGATGTGCAGACTATAAGATTCACACCTCGTCTGATTTTCGTTTAATTAGTACAGTTTTCGTCTGAAAAAAATCGTAAGAGCAAGACTACGCATGCTCAGAAACGAAAGAACGCATACGAAACTATTCAACACATTACATCACTTCTGAAGTTGAATTCGCTCGTACGAGAATTTTTGTATGTTGAGTAACATTTTTACTTTCGATATGAGAAAAAAAAAAAAAACCAGACGAAAATTTGTCCGATAATCTGATCGTGTGTACCAGGCTTTAGTGTTATGAGGATTTACATGCAATTTTAAAGACCCCTTTCACACTGGAGCGTTTTGCAGGTGCTATAGCGTTAAAAATAGCGCATGCAAACCACCCTAAAACAGCTGCTCCATTCACTCCAGTGTACGCTGGCAGGACGTCAGAAAAAGTCCTGCCAGCAGCTTCTTTGGAGCGGTGAACTCACTGCTACTCCTCCACTGCTCCCCATTCAACGGGGCAGCGCTGCGATACCGCCGGAAAAACGCCGCTCCGGCAGCTTTTTTGCGGGCGGCCAAATAGTGCGGCTAAAACGACGGTAATGTGGCTCTAAAAATAGCACCGCTTTACCGCTAACGGCACAGTGTGAAAGGGGGTCTAACTATTATGTTTGAGTATTTTGGCTTTTCCTAAATAAATCTATTTATCAGCAACATTGCCCAATGAAGTGTCTCCTTGCCCATTTCCATATGCAGCGAGACCTTGTCCGTGCTGGATCGGGTCAGTGTTTAAGAATGCATCATCATACATGCGTGAAGAGCCGGAGTTGATTATTTTCAAGAGCATTTGACTACTTTTGATTAAGTAGTCCACCATTTAGGGTAAGGGTCGGTGTGAACTTCTGTAATTGGTGACGGATACTTCTCAGAACCCTTTTTGTGTGGACCTGCACTTATTGGACCCTTATAAGAGATGTTTTATTCTATAATTAGTGTATAAGCTCTGCATTTAAATTGGAAAGTGGCTTGTGTAAACAATAAACGTTATAGATATTTACTAACTAGACCTTAGCTAAACTGGAATGGGAAAGAGCATCAGCAAATTTAAATTTCGGGCCTAGTTTGAATAAGAAATTTCAAAAAGGAAGGTTTTACACATCAAAGTTCAAACTGGGATTTCCGTTTTAAATAGTTCAGTTTTAATTTTGGTTATGGTGATTCCATCAGTTTTTTTTGTTTTTCTCTGGACACACAGAGTCCCTTGAACAAAGCCTGCAAGCATCTTAAAAGGTTTTCAGGATGAAACAGCAAAAAATAAATAAAAAGTGAAGGAGGAAGCCATAATAGGAAATAAGAAAATTACATGTCCGTATGATAACGAAGAATGCATAGCAGATATGCTCTAGGCAGGAAATGTGAAAACGCATTTTAGGTTTAGAATGTGATATGATGATCATATACCATACATACATACTCTTACAAAAGTGAGTACACCCCTCACATTTTTCTAAACATTTTATATCTTTTCATGTGGCAACACTGAAGAAATGACACTTTGCTACAATGTAAAGTAGTGAGTGTACAGCTTGTATAACAGTGTAAATTTGCTATCCCCTCAGAATAACAACACACAGCCATTAATGTCTAAACCACTGACAACAAAAGTGAGTACACCCCTAAGTGAAAATGTCCAAATTGGGCCCAAAGTGTCAATATTTTGTGTGGCCACCATTATTTTCCAGCACTGCCTTAACCCTCTTGGGCATGGAGTTCACCAGAGCTTCACAGGTTGCCACTGGAGTCCTCTTCCACTCCTCCATGACGACATCACGGAGCTGGTGGATTGTTAGAGACCTTGCGCTCCTCCACCTTATGTTTGAGGATGCCTCACAGATGCTCAATAGGGTTTAGGTCTGGAGACATACTTGGTCAGTCCATCACCTTTTACCCTCAGCTTCTTTAGCAAGGCAGTGGTAGTCTTGGAGGTGTGTTTGGGGTCTTTATCAAGTTGGAATACTGTCCTGAAGCCCAGTCTCTGAAGGGAGGGGATCATGCTCTGCTTCAGTATCTCACAGTACATGTTGGCGTTCATGGTTCCCTCAATGAACTGTAGCTCCCCAGTTCCGGCAGCACTCATGCAGCCCCAGACCATGACACTCCCACCACCATGCTTGACTGTAGGCAAGACACACTTGTCTTTGTACTCCTCACCTGGTTGCCGCCACACACGCTTGACACCATCTGAACCAAATAACTTTATCTTGGTCTCATCAGACCACAGGACATGGTTCCAGTAATCCATGTCCTTAGTCTACTTGTCTTCAGCAAACTGTTTGCGGGATTACTTGTGCACGATCTTTAGAAGAGGCTTCCTTCTGGGATGACAGCCATGTAGACCAATTTGATGCAGTGTGCGGCGTATGGTCTGAACACTGACAGACTGACCCCCCCCACCCCTACAACCTCTGCAGCAATGCTGGCAGCACTCATATGTTTATTTCCCAAAGACAACCTCTGGATATGACGCTCAGCACGTGCATTGCTCAACTTCTTTGGTTGACCATGGTGAGGCCTGTTCTGAGTGGAACCTGTCCTGTTAAACCGCTGTATGGTCTTAGCCACCATGCTGCAGCTCAGTTTCAGGGTCTTGGCAATCTTCTTATAGCCTAGGCCATCTTTATGTAAAGCAACAATTCTTTTTTTTTTTTTAGAGCCTCAGAAAGTTTGTTGCCATGAGGTGCCATGCTGAACTTCCAGTGACCAGTATGAGAGAGTGAGAGCGATAACACCAAATTTAACACACCTGCTCCCCATTCACACCTGAGACCTTGTAACACTAACAAGTCACATGACACCGGGGAGGGAAAATGGCTAATTGGGTCCAATTTGAACATTATCACTTAGGGGTGTACTCACTTTTGTTGCCAGCAGTTTAGACATTAATGGCTGTGTGTTGAGTTATTTTGAGGGGACAGGAAATTTACACTGTTATACAAGCTGTACACTCACTACTTTACATTGTAGAAAAGTGGCATTTCTTCAGTGTTGTCACATGAAAAGATATAATAAAATATTTACAAAAAAGTGAGGGGTGCACTCACTTTTGTGAGATACTGTATTTATTAGCATAGTTTACCTTCTTCCTTAGTTTCTTGATGGGAAGTTCATTGTCAGGAGCCTGCTTTAATACAGCCTTGATAGTTCCCTTCCAGTTAAATTTACCTGGAAAATATAGGTGAACAGTTTATCCAGGCTTAACTCAACTGTGTCATCATACCAATCACTATTAATACAATCAGGCTAAGTCTGGTGATGTACACAATGAATGAAGACAGACAAGATCTGTAACTCTTTTAACAGTCTGTCAGATTTTCCTTGCAGGAACACAAGGCAAGAGAAATGGTGTGCCGTAACCAATAGGAAACCATCAAAAATCAATCTTTAGTACCATGACTATTTTAAACTGCTTAGAAGCTGGCTTCTGATTGGTAGCAATGTATTACTGAACACCACAATGTAAACAAGCCTCCAGTTAAAATAGTAACCTACCTTTTTCCATTATACTGCAATTTAAAATGTTTTTTCTTTTCTAGTTCACAAGGTTATTAAAGTTAAACAAATTCCAACCTTGCAGTGGTCCCATTGCACTGCAAGAGTTAAATGCTTGTTATGTCTAGCGGCTGAAATAAAAAATATAGTTATGATATAGTTCTGCCTTTCAGCAGAGTCCCTCCAGCAGTGCGACCAGTCCCACACTGCCTCCCCTCTAAGCCACTTACAGCTGTGGTCACACTCTTGCTTCATTAACGTATAATACAGAGTTACTGGTCCAGCATTGTACATGATGATGTAAAGCAATCATTGGTGTAAGGCAAATAAAAGTGCCTGTTACTGTACCCCATTGACATAATGAGCATTTAACACTTTGTAATTCTAGGAGTAGGTTGTAAACCTCAGACATGAAATATGAACAAAGCATATCCCTCTATTGTGTGTATCCACCTCAATTAAAGTGGATGTAAACCCAATGTCATCCTTTCTAAACTCCTGCCATAGGGGTTATCTATAAGGATATATATGCCTCCTGCATGTATCTTTACCTGTCAAATGTCTCCCCTCTGTCTGTTATTAGACCCGAAAAACTGCAGATTCTGTGGGTGGGTCTGTTGTCTGGAGCTCTGTGGGTGGAGTCGTGATGTCAGTAGACTCCCCGCCCACCTCTACACTCCCCTTGTCAATATGCATTTTCTCCTGTGTATTTCTTACACTGAACCTCTGCTATGATCTCTAACATCCAGTGAAAAGACAGGAAAGTAACCACATGACTTCAGTATGCCAAATCATTGTGAGATGTGGAACAGCCAATCCTTGCAGAGCTGCTGAAGAAAGGAGTGGGGAAGGGAATTAAAAAATACTGCCTGTGTCTTAGGCTAGTGCACGAGATATGTAAATCACCTGTCACTCACAGCAAGGGGGAGGATTTGACAAAGTTTTTCTCAGTTTGTCAAGAATTATCTCACTGAACAATAAAAGAGGATTGCTCAGAGATGGATTAACTCTTTGTGGCAAGACTGGGCTCAAATGATAGGAAATCTTATACTCTACATTATGACATCAAAAAAAAAAAATAATAAAATCGGGTTTACATCCACTTTAAAAGCACCAAGCGTCATTTCTGTCTGCTACTTCATTCCTCCACTATCAGCATGAATCACTTCTGACAAGTTTTCCTGACACCAAGAGAAAAAATGGTGAAAAGGGAGAAAGCTCCAGCTGATTGACAGCCTCAGCTCTGTTCCTGTGTGAAGGAGGGTCTCTTCCCTCCAATCAGCTCTCAGAGCTCTCCTCACTGAGCTCTGCAGTGTAATAATCAGATCTTTACCATCTCAGACAAGCTTTAGAAATTCTGCACTTTGAACGGATGTAGAGAAGAGAAGACTGCAGATAGACAGACACAACTTATGTAGGGGGATTGGTTTCATCTCCGTGTATGTGTATCACCTGGGGCCAGTCACCTCACTGGGTAATATGTGAGGTTTATAACCGCTTTAAGTCTATTCCTAAAATGATACTGGGGGAATGAAAAAAAGAAGAAAAAAAAAACAAACAAAAAAAATATGTAAACCTTGTCTAGCAATAAATGCACCTTTACCTTTATTAGCATTATTCTCTTCATCATTTTCCTCCTCCCCACGGTTTTCTACATCATCTTCTTGTTCTGTTTGGAATTAAAAAAAACTTTACGTAAAGTGAACAGTTTATGCAGAGGAGACAACATATGAAATGTCGGTACATTACAACTACTATTGTTGACCTTTCTGAAAATAGTAGTTTTCTGTCTGTTCTGCTCAAAGTCTTTAACACTTTCAGTGAATGATTTTCAATCTCAAAAAAGGCATATCACAAGTTCGAAGATTGATTTATATTACAGAATAAGTGAGGTGCAGGTTTCATTTCTGACAAGCAGGCAAGGCTTTGCTACGAAAAGAAGTTTTAGACCTGTAGGTTGATAGGTGTACATTAATGTATTCTTCATGGGGTACATGTTTTTGTTAAAATAAAATAAAAACGTAGCCAAACACTCGTCAGTGGATGGTATGTTTGTACCATTTTAAACAAGGGGGTTTATTTAATGTACACAGCCCATGGGTTCTTTTAGGTATGCTGCAGAACGTATCGGGCATTTACATTGGGCCAGACATACCGAGGTATACACTATTAGGATTGTGCTTCAATGCCTTGTGAATGAACAAATCTTATGTTTTTGGAATTTTTAAAACATCGGTTATGTGCATGAACAGGCTACAGTGAAAATACCTGGCATTAAAAAGGTGGTTTGCAGTAAATCTGTATGCTCCAAAGCCCGAACATAGACTATATTGCCAAAAGTTTTAGGACACCTGCTTTTATATACACACGCACATGAACTTTAATGGCCTTCCAGTCTTAGATCGTAGGGTTCAATATTGAGTTGGTCCACCCTTTACAGCTATAACAGCTTCAACTCTTCTGGGAAGGCTCTCCACAAGATTTAGGCGTGTGTCTATGGGAATATTTGACCATTCTTCCAGAAGAGCATTCGTGAGGTCAGGTACTGATGTTGGACAAGAAGGCCTGGCTCACAGTCTCCGCTATAATTTACTCCAAAGGTGTTCTATCGGGTTGAGGTCAGGACTCTGTGCAGGTCAGTCAAGTTCCTCCACCCCAAACTCGCTCATCCATTTCTTTATGAACCTTTCTTTGAACACCTTTGGGATGAAGTAGAGCGGAGACTGCGAGCCAGGGGGCAGACACGTCTGGGGGACAGGGCAGCTTCACAAAGAGGAAGGGAGAAATGGCTAGAGGGAAATATGCTGTCAGTCAAGGCACGAGAGATAGGCAAGGGACATGTTTTTTCACTGACTACAGAAAATACAAGCACGCTGTGCGATTGCACAGCCCGTCTGTATCTGAATGCTGGATGACAGAGGATGAAAAGTAATGATGCTAGCATGAATTGGCTGCCATGCATAGTGTGGTCAATTTAACATCAAGAGGAGAGGCACAAGCAGGATCAACCAGGTAATAGAGAACAGTCACAACGACAATATTAATATGAAAAGTCAAGTAGAAATACATTAAAGTGGGAGTAAACTCTCCTAGCTGATTTTTACTCATAGGTAAGTCTATAATAAGACTTACCTATAGGTACAGTAAATATCTCCTAAACATGCACTGTTTAGGAAATATTTATTTGCGAAGCCGCCTGTGATGTCACCAGCGCATACCCATGCCATTCCTTCAGAGTCCTGTGCCATGAACAGTGGCCCCCACACACATTTGCGGGAGTGACGTCATCGCTGCTCATCCAATCAAAAGGACCGGAGCCTGCTAACCCAGAAGGAAGACCGGGTGAAGATGGAAGCCCTTTCAGTGGTGACAGCATGCTGCTAGATGGCTTTGTTTTAAAGGTAAATTTCACATGCGATGCATACTAGCACATTATAACTTAGCCTTGCAAGTTTAAAAGCTAAAAAAAAATTTAAAAAAATAAATAAAAAGGCGGTTTGCTACCACATTAAAGATACAGTGCAAAGTTTTTTTTGTTTTTTTTTTATTTTAATCTATTTTTTACCTTCTTCATTTTTTTCTGTCTCTGTACATCTTCTCACCTAAACCTCTTTTACCCCTTTCACTTCTGTTTGTAATGAACAGTGCATGTTAGCTGCAGTCTCGTGCACTGCTCTATGCACACTACAAATCCTAAAGTGTATAGTCCATAGTCCTTCTCAGGAGCAAGCATGAGAGGGTGGCTACATTCCTACATACAGTGCGACCATAAAGAATGAACGCAGCCATCCTTTACCGAAATGGAGCAATGTGGTTAAAAAAGGGGAAGGAAACCTAATAGGACCTGTCCAATCCGGTCCTACCTTTTTCTAGGAATCTTAGGACTACAACCACATTGCTCCATATTGACTAAGGATGATGGTACCTATTACTTATTCATTATTGACAAATCTTATAGGGTGGCATACTTTTGACAATCCTTTACCGAAAGTCAAACTACAGCAACACAAACAAAGAAATTTGGAGATTCGGAGGAGGTTGAGAGCAAGGTACCGTCTTAAGTTAATACCCTTCCTGTCACTGCCTCCCGGCCCTCTAAGAGGTTCTATATGCTGGAAGGTGGAGGCGGTCATTTCGATCATGTGACTACCGTGTTTGGCTGTCACATGATCGGAAAGATCTCAATCGCAAGTATACATCGGGAGCTTTCTAGTACCCACCATTTAAGGCACTGGGAACTTCCAGCATGGTAATTTGTTTACGCAGGGCCACATATATATATGGCCACTCAGCGTTTAAGCCCACCCACCGAGAGCGTACGTACGGCGGGCGGGAAGTGGTTAAATGTTTTTTTCTTTACACCAAAGCTTAGTGTCACTATAATCTTTTCTATCAGTCTTAGTCAAAGCTATCCACTTCAATAAAAGTTAATGAAAAGAAATACCATTATAAGTGTGGTGTTTATTATATCAATGTTGGACTCTGACCTGTGGGATGTGTTTCTAAGCATTACATCAGATGTTCTTGTATTAAGAGCGTGGGTTGACCGCTGCCACACACAATACTGTTTACCGTGAAGTAATTCATCCTCAAGGTTTATAGTACAAGTACTTTCAGATATGACGACAGCATTTCAATCTCTAATTTATAACACAGAGCAAGACCCCTGGGATGGAAAGAGCAAATGCCAAGATCGAACTTGAACCACCCACTACTGTTGTTGCAAAACCTGTGGATGGATTGCAGTATCTGCAGCTACACAAAATGGTGAAGTCTTGCTTTAACCACTTACCGACCGGCTCATGTACATATATGTCGGCAGTTTGAAGATGGATATCTCGGTAATGGCAGCAGCTGCTGCCACAACCGAGGTATCCATCTTTAGAGCCGGTGGTTCTGTTTGCGATAATGGTGGTCTCTGTGGCGGATTCGCCGCAAGATCACCGTTATCGGCGGCGGGAGAGGTGCCACCCCCCTCCCGCACCCTCCGCAGCTTACCGGAGCAGTCGGTAGCGGCGGAGGCGATCGGGACCTGTCCATGTATGGAAACGAGTGAGGTGGAAGATGGCCCCCACCCGTCTCCATACCACAGGAGGGCGGAAGCGACGTCAAAACGTCACTTCCGCCCATACGTCTTAAAAGTACATTTTTCTGTTGTCATTTTTTCAAATGACTTTTTTTTTTTTTTTTTGCATTTTAGTCCAAATATGAGATCTGGGGGCTTTTTGACCCCAGATCTCATATTTAAGAGCTCCTGTCATGCTTTTTTTCTATTACAAGGGATGTTTACATTTCTTGTAATAGGAATAAAAAAGTGAACCAAATTTTTTTACAAAAAACAGTGAAAAAAATTTATAAAACCAAGTAAAATAAATAAGAAAAAAAAAGTTTAACGCTCAACGTCCGATGAGCTCGCGCACAGAAGCGAGCGCATACGTGAGTAGCGCCCGCATATGAAAACGGTGGTCGAACCACACATGTGAGGTATCGCTGTGATCGGTAGAGCGAGCGCAATAATTCTAGCCCTAGATCTCCTCTGTAACGCAAAACATGCAACCTGTAGAATTTTTTTAAATGTCGCCTATGGAGATTTTTGAGGGTAAAAGTTTGACGCCATTCCACGAGCGGGTGCAATTTTGAAACGTGACATGCTGGGTATGAATTTACTCGGCGTAACATTATCTTTCACAATATATAAAAAAAAAAAAATTGGACTAACTTTACTGTTGTCTTATTTTTTTATTCAAAAAAGTCAATTTTTTCCTAAAAAAGTGCGCTTGTAAGACCGCTGCGCAAATACGGTGTGAAAAAAAGTATTGCAATGACCGCCATTTTATGCTCTAGGGTGTTAGAAAAAAAAACAATATATAATGTTTGGGGGTTCTAAGTAATTTTAACCTGTTTTAAACATGTAAACACCTAAATTGCAAAACGAGGCTGGTCCTTAAGTGGTTAAATCAAATTTAAAATCGAAATTACAGTTTTTTTTAATATAATATATAATAAATGTAAATATTTTAACCACTTCATTACCCGGCTATAGTATTATGACGTTCGCAGGAGGGATCTCCCATCCTGGGCGGGCGTCATATGACGTCCTGGGCTTCCCAGCCGTCTAGGGGGGGGGGTCTGCGCCCAGTGCGCGTGCCCGGCGGCCACGATGTCCGCCGGGCACCCGCAATTGCCTGTGAACACAGCAGGACCGTGAATCTGTGTGTGTAAACACACAGATCCACGTCCTGTCAGGTGAGAGGAGACTGATGGTGTGTTCCCAGTACAGAGGAACACCGATCGGTCTCCTCCTCTTGTGAGTCCCCTCCCCCCACAGTTAGAATCACTCCCTAGGATACAAATTAACCCCTTGATCACCCCCTAGTGTTAACCCATTCCCTGCCAGTCACTTTTACACAGTAATCAGTGCAATTTTATAGCACTAATCGCTGTATAAATGTGAATGGTCCCAAAAATGTGTCAAAAGTGTCCGGTGTGTCCGTTGCAACGTCACAGTCACGAAAAAATAAATAAATAGCAGATCGCCGCCAGTACTAGTAAAAGAAAAAAAAAAAAAGAAAAAAAAAAAACCACAAATGCCATAAATCTATCCCATATTTTGTAGACGCTATAACTTTTGCGCAAACCAATCAATACACGCTTATTGCGATTTTTTGCCAAAAATATGTAGAAGAATACATATTCGGCCTAAACTAAGGAAAAAATTTGTTTTGTTTTTTTTTTTTTTTTAAATTGTGATATTATAGCAAAAAGTAAAAAATATTGTTTTTTTTCAAAATTGTCGCTCTTTTGTTTATAGTGCAAAAAAATAAATACATAAAACGCAGAGGTGATCAAATACCACCAAAAGAAAGCTCTATTTGTGGGGAAAAAAAAACATAAAAATGTCATTTGGGTACAGTGTTGCATGACTGCGCAATTGTCATTCAAAGTGCGACAGCGCTGAAAACTAAAAATTGGTCTGGGCAGGAAGGGGGTGAAAATGCCCAGTATTGAAGCGGTTAAGGTCCATAGCCTAGCCTTAAACTATACATTTATGTAGTTCAGCTTGTCCCCTCACCATTGACTGGGAAACATTCAGCAAAGAGCAGCAGTAGTGCAGACTTATGCACCAAAACAGCTACAAAGAAGACCACTCTAGAGGCGGTGGCCAATCTGGTTCCTACACTATCTTTACTGTCCCCGGCTGTAATTTTACTATGATATACTATAGTGCAGAGCTGCCACAGGAACACTTGGTTATGCAATATCTCACAACCAACAAAAGGGGATAAAAAGGGAAACTTTCCTGTACTCTGAGCTGATCCTGCATGAGATACTCCGCTATCCCAGCAACCTGCTTGCCCTTCTCTGCATTATGGTAAGTTCCCCACAGGGCAGTAAGGCTGAGGCAGGGAAGAATGGTCCACAAATGCCACAAGGGTAGCTTAACTACACTACAGCCAGTTTCCAAAAAAAACATCTAACTGCACCACACAGATACCTTGTGATTCTTCAGGTTTCCTCCTCTGTGTTCTTTGCTCTTCTTCGCCATTCTCCTGGACATCCTCGCCATCATTTTCACGTTTCTTTTTCTTTTTTCTCTTTTTGTCTGTTCTATCTTCATCATCGCCCTCTTGACACTCCTCTTCTATTTTGCGTTTCTTGCCCTTTTTATTTGTTTCATTTTCCGTGTGTTCCTCTGAGTTCAGATCCTTCTTTTCTTTTTTATTCTTTTTCTGCCTTTCCTCCTTGCGTTCCCTTTTGTTCCTCTTCTTAGTTCCTTCTATGGTCTCTGAAGGTTGAGACGTTTCTTCAGGAGCAGCTGTGTCCTCTGCTTTTCCCGTTTCTTTGCCAGCTGCTTCTTTTGTCTGTGAAATTATTCAGAAATTCTAAGTAAATGTCAGAGTAGGATATGCACCATTCATTAGCATTTACTTGAATAATACTTACTGTGCTGGTGGCTTCTGAGAAAATCTCCCAAACTTGGTCTTGTATAGCTTGATTGTTAATTTTTAGGCTGTTCTTCATCCAGTTCTGCAGGAAAAAAAAAAAGAAGTAAATTGAACCAAGCATTTTTTCAATAAATAAAAAAGGAAAGCTCCAACCCATCTTGCCCTGTACCTCACTTTTGGTCCCTAATGTGTGAGGGGTGGGTCTGAGTATGTCTTTTTCAGATTTGGTCAGTATTTGCACAATAGAGTACACTGGGCTTCAAGGGTGGTATGGGAGACAGCTGAAGCAACACATGGTTGTCTGCCATTTCAAATGGTCCAGGTTAATGTGTTACTAAACCCACAACAGTAAAATCAGTCTGTATATGCAGTAAAGCATGCTCGTTATACTCACGGTGGGGTTAATCATGTGCATCGTGTAAAAAGGCTGTTTGATCCTGTCTTCTCTGATCCTCCCCTCCTTCCACAGTCCCCAATCTGCCTGCTGATAGTACAGAGCGGTGCATGTGATATGCATAGGACCAATCAGCACTGTCCAGACAATGGGTCAGGGGTCATGCAGCCTCATAGGACAGTTAGAATGAAAACTCGGTACAAGCTTTAATCAGTGCTCGGCTGGACACTGATTGAACAAGACTGCTATATACTGCTGATGAGAAAAGGTATTTAGCAGTTTATATTTACTAAAATAACTGCATTTCTGTGTACTGTGGGAGACCGGATATAGTAAATGCAGGGTCCTTTGTTTAGTAACACTTTAATAGTGACTATAGGTAAACCTAAAGAAGAACTGTAGCCATCCAGAGTGGGGCTCTCCCTGGGCTACCAATTCTATGCGGGACATGCCTCTATTTCCTGATTTGAGGCAGCACAAAGCAGTGCATAGATAGCTAAAAGAAAAATCAAGATCTTACCCTTCGCATTAACATTTATGCATTACTAACCCATTCCTGGCATAGGACAGATGACAGGAATTGAAGCACGGGATTTTTAGCATGATTAAAAAACAGCAGATTTTACTAGTTCTCCAGCATTTGTAACACTATGAAAATAAAAACTTCAACCATAATCATTAAAATTGTGCATTTAATCTATTATCACATAAGATAGTAGGTAAGAAAGTTACATGAAAATGCATTTAAATACTGTTGGTATAACAAAAATGTGTTTTTTCTCCCCCCATTAGGGGTGCAACGGATCGTTGCCGATCCGTGATCCGTACACCCGCGATCCACGGAGCACTCTGCGGTCTCAGCCATAGGAAAGGCCGCGGCTTCGGCCTAGCTCTGGAGCGGCGGCCATCTTGGTACACCCGGAAGCGGCCTCTGTCTCGACAGGAAGTGACGTTTCGTCGCCGCCATCTTGCTACACCCCACACTCCTGCACAGTACAATAATGATAGAGTGAGAAGGGGGCAAGCAGACATCTTGTTACACCCACCAGAGTTTTAGATTTAAAAGCCATTTTCAACACAAAACCGAGCTTATATGCACAAATACTGTATTTATGCATATAAGCTCGGTTTTGTGTTGAAAATAGCTTTTAAATCTAAAACTCTGGTGGGTGTAACAAGATTTGTGTGTTTTTTTGTTTTTTTTTGCTGATCCGAAAATGATCCAATCCGTGACTCTGATCCTAGGATCGATCCGATCCGTGAGATTTTTGATCCGTTGCGCCCCTACCCCCCATCATGTACAAAAGCCAATAGCATGCTGTGTGGTGAAAGCAGGCTCAATTGAAGGGCACGGTCCTACAATCCTAACATGTTATAGACATCAAAAGATATTTGCTTTACAGCAGGCAAGCACAGAGAAACGCTCATCAGTGTGGTGATGTTCATGTAGTCCAACAGGCTGGAAGTCTAAGCTAAAAACTTGGTATAGTGATGTCACCATCTGGGTATATACTGTGGAGGTGCACTGCAGTGTTAATTTTGGCAGCAAATTTCGATTTAGTTTTAGTCTTAAGCCTCATACACACAATCGCATTGTTGGCCAACAGAGTATTAGACTTTTGTCTGAAGGGCGTGTGCCAGGAACTTGTCTTGCATATTAACGGCACACAATTGTCAGCCAACAAACACAAATGTGGTGACGCACCATGTGGAATTTCAACTCGAGTGCCACCCTTTGGGCACCTTCTGCTAATGTCATGTTTGGTGAGCATTGATTCTGAGCATGCGTGCATGAGCGTTTTTGTACTTTGGACTTTTGTGTGACGGACTTGTGTACGCACAATACGAAAATCTGACAACAGACTGCTGCCCGCCGAAAATTTACTAGCCTGCCATCCAACATTTGTTGGCGGAAAGTTGGACAACAATTGTCTAAAGGAGCGTACTAACGGTTGGATTTTAGGCAAACAGTCTGTCATCACACAATTCCCTGACGAAAATCTGATTGGGTGTACGAGGCCTTAGTCTTAGGGCTAAAATGCCATTTTAGTTTTAGTCATCGTATTTTGATCGACTAAAATCTCCAGTACATTTTAGTCTAATAAAATCATTGTAGTCAACTAAAATCGAATGTTTAGTTAAATTGTAATGCATTATTTAAGCATTTCATTAGAATTTCCAAACTCATTATATACTCCTGGAGTTAAAAAAAAATCTAATATGTTACTATTTATGGTATTAAGCTTTGAACAAACTCACAGATACAGATTTAGCTGCTCTGGACGGTCTAAGGAGGCCAGTAATGCTGCAGTGTGATCTGGATGGTGGTCTGAGGAGGCCAGTAATGCTGCAGAATGCTGCATGGTGGTCTCGGGTCTGAGGGATGGCCTGTAATGCACAGTGCTCTGGATGCCACCATGCCGGTGGTCACTGGTCAGAGGAGGCCTGCAATGCTGCACAGTGTTGGATGGTGGTCTAAGGGATGGCCTGTACTCTCTTTTGTACACTAGTACTACACACTCCGTCTGCTCTCTGCTCTGGATGTGGGGGGGGGTCATCTCGTGAGTTGGGACTCGGAGTGGGACTCTCGTCAGGACTCGGAAGGCCTGCCTGTAATGCGCAGTTCTGCTCTGGCAGTCGTCACGGACGGTGCACACAGTCTCTTCAACTCGCTTGGAGCGGAAGCAGGCAGAACTCCGTGAAAACCGGAAGTGAATTCACAAGGGTAAACGTCCTTGCCTCACATTTTCGTCCCGATTTGATTTTCGGCATAGTTTTTGTCAGTGGATGAAAATGTGCTGTACTTTTCATTTCGTCACTGTAAAAATGCTGCTGATGAAAACTTTAATGATTTTTGTTGACGTTGATTGGTGCACCGAGGGGTTCACAAAAGGGGTTGAACAGAAGTCCTGGCAATTAAACTGTTACATTTAAAGTTACTGTATTGCCAACACTTTTTTTCTTTAGTTTTGGATAGTGTATGGAAACCTCCGCCAGCTTATTTTTTGTTGTCTGTGTCTCGCTAGGAAGATTTCCCTTAACTTCCTATCCTGGAGAGGCAACAAGAAACTATAGATTTCTATAAACTGAGCAGACGTCTCCTCCTAGACAATTGTCCCTGGAAAAGGTGGCCCCGTTAATATGTTCCCTTGTTTCCTGATATGGGGACAGCTCTAAAATTAGATTTCCCCTCTAGCTTTTATTCTTGGTGATGATGGTCACCGGTACAAATGGAGGGGGAAACTCCCCCAAAAGGGACAAAGAAAATAAAAACTTGAAAAAGGGCCAAGAGACGGTAGTTCCATAATCTATACAAAACTTAAAGTATAACTAAAAGGCAAGACTTTTTTTTTTTTTTTTTTTTTTTAGTAGAGAGTAGAGAGGGAACAGCACACCCATCAGTTTGTATTGCTGTCTATGCCCCCATTAGGGAGATCTACCCTATTAGTACGGTTTACCATGATCACTGAAAGTGCAATTAAAAGAAAATCCCAAATTTTGGGCTGGCCCCAGAAAAGTAATAGAGGGGAACTCTTCTCATAGGTATACTGGTTCTGGTGACCTCAAGGGATTCCCTTAAAGTGCAGGGATTTCCTCTCACTTAATGGTTTGGCAATGGGACAGGAAGTGAAGTTAAATCTTCCCAATGGGACACAAATGGCAAAAAAAAAAAAAAAAAAAAAGTTTTGCCTAGAGATAGACAATAGAACTGATCAAAATAGTGTATATATTGTGAGGCACTGGCTGGCAGGATTGTGTATGGTGTGTGTGTGGTGTCTCACAGGCTTATGGCTTAAGTCCTGTTCTGCATCCTGGAACCCAGAGACTGTAGTGCTTCGGGTGGGATAAAGCCTCCAGCCCTTGGCAACATCCTACCTAGGAGCAGACCTCATGACTGTTCTCAGCTGTCCACAGGTCTTTTTTTACGTGAACTGATGGGTGGGATGGTAAAGGTTCTTGCTCACGTGTGTTTAAAAGGCTGACAGAACACTATAAAAAGGTACAAGACCTGCCTTTTTGTGCTGGTGAACACCCTATTAGTCAGGAATTGGCCCAAGCTAAGTTAGTGGCTCAGTTGAGCAGATATTTTGTTTGTTTTATACAATGTACTTGCTGTAAAAGACCCTCCTGCACCGAATAAAAGAGCAGGACAAACTTGCTTGGTTTGTCCAGGGACACCCATTGTTCCTGGGTGTCCCTGCCCCATGCATGGTTAACTGCTGCTATTAGTTAGGTATGTGCCCATTACACTATCCATTAGCAGAGTTCAGCTTGGAGGAATTTAACTGTATGCAGTGTCATTTAAATAGGAACAAACTGGATTTAGGCTGGCCACACACTGCTAGATTTTGTTCATTTGTATGAAAAATCTCAACAGTATATGCCAAAGCAGACATGTAGTTTTAACCATTTTAGCCCCGGAAGAATTTACCCCCTTCCTGACCAGAGCACTTTTGCGATTCGGCACTGCATCGCTTTAACTGACAATTGCGCGGTCGTGTGACGTTGTACCCAAACAAAATTGACGTCCTTTTTTTCTCACAAATAGAACTTTCTTTTGGTGGTTTTTGATCGCCTCTGCATTTTTTATTTTTTGCAATATACCGTATATACTCGAGTATAAGTCGTTCCGAGTATAAGTCGAGGCCCTAATTTACCACAAAAAAAATGGGAAAAACTTATTGACCCGAGTATAAGACGAGGGTGAGAAATGCACAGCTACTGTAAGTGGAAAAGAGGGTCAACAATGCCCATTTGCAGCATCACTGTGCCCATTTGCATGCCTCACTGTGCCCATTTGCAGCCATAGGTCCCCTGAACTTCAAACTCGGTAGTTAAGGGTTCCTAGATGCCCCCTAGCTGCAGCAAAAATTTGGGGTCTCTGAACCCAAAGGGTCCCGAAATGACATTGCTGCAGATGGACACAGTTGACCGAATTTGGGGCCCCGTATGGCGGGGCCACTTAGTGCTAAGAACCCCAAATTTGGTGTGCAAACCCAGTGGAACAGTGGAGTGGAGCAGCATAAAATTTCCAAAGCTGGGGTTTCTACCACCAAGTGGCCCCGAGATTCAGGGCCCCAAAAATCAGTTCAGAAAATGTCAAGCACTTTTCTGCACTTTAGAATGACTGCAGAGAATGACATTTTCCGAACCGGTTTTGGGGCCCCGTATCTTGTGGCCACTTAGTGCTAGGAACTTCAGCTTTGGATATGTTATGGTTCCAGTGGGTTTGCACACCAAATATGGAATTCCTAGCACCAAGTGGCCCTGAGATACGGGCCCCAAACTCGGTTCGGAAAATGACATTTTTGCTGCAGAAAAGTGCTTGACTCGAGTATAAGTCGAGGGGGGCACTTTCAGCACAAAAAAAATGTGCTGAAAAATTCGACTTATACTCGAGTATATACGGTAAACAAAAAAAAATTTTGAAAAAAACAAAAAACAATATTTTGTACTTTTTGCTATAATAAATATCCCTTTTTTAAAAAAAATATGCCAATATGTATTCTTCTACATATTTTTGGTAAAACAAAAAAATATATCGCAATAAGCGTATATTGATTGGTTTGTGCAAAAGTTATAGCGTCTACAAAATGGGGGATAGATTTATAGCATTTTTATATATATATATATTTTTTTTACTAGTAATGGTGGTGATCTGCGACTTTTATCGTGACTGCGATATTATGGCGGACACATCGGGCAATTGACACATTTTTGGGACCATTGGCATGAATACAGCGATCAGTAGAGGTCGACCGATATGGGTTTTTCTCTGGCCGATGCAGATGCCGATATTTAGAAAACGCGGTGGCCGATGGCCGATATATGATGCCGATTTTTTTGGGCCGATATATTAGGCCGATTTTTTTTTTTTCTTTTTTTTCCCCCCTTCATCTCATAAAATCTAACAGTTAGACCCCTTTCACACTGGGGCATTTTTTTAGGCGCTTTTGGGCTAAAAATAGCGCCTGTAAAGTGCCAGTAAAATGGCTCCCCTGCAGTCTCAGTGTGATATCCCTGAGTGCTTTCACACTGAGGCGATGCGCTGGCAGGATGTAAAAAAAAAAAGTCCTGCAAGCGGCATCTTTGGAGCGGTGTATACCGCTGCTCCACCACTCCTGCCCATTAAAATGAATGCGCACCGCTGCCGAAGCACCTGCATAGCGTTTTGGCAGCAGCACTTCAGGGGCGCATTTAACCCCTTCCTCGGCCGCTAGCTGGGTTACAAGCGCCCCGCTAGCAGCCGAATAGCGCCGCTAAAATGACGGTAAAGCGCCGCTAAAACTAACAGCGTTTTACCGTCAACGCATGCCTGCTCCAGTGTGAAAGCAGCCTTAAGTAATAAGTGATACAGAAATTTTTTTACATTTAAACATTTATTGAACAAAACAAACCTCCAAATCAGTTCACTTGTATGTAGAATTTAGATTAAAAAAAAATAACTATATCTTAAATATTAAATACACAAAAACAGGTAATCAAAACTTTTGGACGAAAAAAAAAAATGGGCTAACTTTACTGTTTATTTATTTTTTAATTAGTGTATTTTTAAAAAAAAAAATTGCGTTTGAAAGACCGCTGCGCAAATACCGTGTGACATAAAATATTGCAACAACCGCTATTTTATTCCCTAGGGTCTCTGCTAAAAAAAATATATATAATGTTTGGGGGTTCCAATTGATTTTCTAGCAGAAAATACAGGATTTTTACTTGTAAGCAACAAATGTCAAAAAAGATTTAGTCTTTAAATGGTTAAACTGAAAACTTCTCCACGGAGTTCAGTCTATTGATAAAAAGAACCCTAAGAGATACAAATGTATCTTCTTATCAGATTTGGCAGGCTGCCCAGAGGAGGAGAGAAGACAAACTTCAAACAGCTTGCAATTGACTTCTATTTACAGAAGTCATTTGCAAGTCCCGCTGAAGTTATAATCGGCTTTTTTTATCAGCACAATCGGCTGATGCCTATTAAGTAAAAAAAAGCCAAATATCGGCCGATATATCGGTCGACCTCTAGCGATCAGTGCTATAAAAATGCATTGATTACTGTAAAAATGTCACCGGCAGTGAAGGGGTTAACACTGGGGGGCGATCAAGGGGTTAACTGTGTTCCCTGGGAGGCGATTCTAACTGAAGGGGGTGGGGGACTGACTAGAGGAAGCGACGGATCGTGGTTCGTAGCTAATAGGAACACACGATCTGTCAGAACAGAACAGGGAAGTGTGTGTTTAGACACACTCGCCCCTGTTCTGTCTCTCCTGCCCACGATCGCTGTGCAGCGGACGCGCGCGCAGCCTGCTATCCCGACCCAGCGAGCAGATGTATAGCTACGACGGCTCACGCAGAGGAGCCAACTTGCCGCAGTGAAACTGCGGCGGCTGGTCAGGAAGTGGTTAATGTTTTTTTAAATGTTGTTTGTTGTAACCATCGATTTTTAGTGTGAATGGAAATTCCTGAACGAAACCCGTTTCTAAACTGTAATGCCGCGTACACACGAGCGGACTTTACGGCGGACTTTGCCCAGCTGATTTTTCGACGTACTTTACGACGGACTTTCTGAATGAACGGACTTGCCTACACACAATCCACCAAAGTCCGTCGAATTCGTACGTGATGACGTACGACCGGACTAAAACAAGGAAGTTCATAGCCAGTAGCCAATAGCTGCCCTAGCGTGGCTTTTTGTCCGTCGAACTAGCATACAGACGGCGGACTTTTCGACCGGACTCGATTTCAACGGATAAATTTTAAACAAGTTTCAAATCTAAGTCCGTCCAACTATTGAGAAAACAAAGTCCGCTGGAGCCCACATACATCGAATTGTCCGACGAAATCCAGTCCGCCGGGCAAAGTCCGCCGTAAAGTCCGCTCATGTGTACGTGGCATTAGAAATTTGTGCAAGCAACTTTTCCATTCCGATTCTTCTAAATTTTCTCAGAATTACAAAAATGACCGTCAATTTGACCATACCAACCATTAGAAAATCAAACAAACCTACCAAAAACTAAAATTCTACTAGAGTATGGCCAGCTTTAGACTTACCTGAAATTTGGCTTTTTTTCTTGGGATGTTATCATATGTGCTTATCTGATTCAAGATGTTCTTCAGGTTTGGAGTAATGTTAGGTCTATTCATCACTTCATGAATTCTCTGTAAATAGGAAGAAAAAGGAAACTAAATCAAAATGTGTACTTTCTGGCTTGGAAGGGGAGGGAAGTAAAAGGTTGTACAGTAAACCATAAACTATTTTAACTATCACCTGTTTACAGCAGTAAGAACAGTGACATGGAGAATTACAGATTTGAGTCTATTGGCTCCTGTAAAATTGTCATGGCTTTAAAACCCCTTGAAACCATGTTCTCTATCGCATTAAAGGAATAAAGTGGTGTCCTTACCCCAGTCCCAGCCTGAGGACTGGACAGTGATGGAGCCACCAGCAAACTGGTATGGCCATCACTCTGCCCTCTCTTCCTATCAGCATCTCTTTTATACTGTAGTAACACACAGTATGTTAGCTGCTAAAATCACAGTCTATTATGCAGTTTGGGTGAGCTTTCTGAAAGTGCACTATAGTCCTGCATGCAAACCGAGGGACATAATAGAAGTTTATGGAAAGTGCAGCTAACTCGCAAATAAACCAAGGGTACAGAGTTGGGAACAGAATTGGGAACACTTGGCCTGCATTTATACACGCTCACATTTGGTGAATTTATGAGATTTATGAAACAAAGGATTTACCAAGAATGATATTTAGATCTAAACATTGGTGTTAGGTCTACATAACACCTCCCTCTCTCCATAATATGGAGGTAGCTGTCCCATAGCCCGAAGAGAAAGCTGGAAACAATGGCAAATAATAACAGTCAGCAGAGGCACATTTGCATTTTTCTAGGACCAACTTTTTTTTTTTTTTTTTTTTGCATTTATTGACTATGTACAAAAATACTTTTGTTAGGGGTTACATGTGCTTTGAATGAATATTTTTAGTCCCGAGTGGAGTGTACCCATTGAAAAATTCTCTTTTAAAATCCAACAGAATAAGAGTCTCGTAAAGCACAGGAAATACAGAATGTTCCTATAATCACTTCCAAAAAGCGAAGCTGAAAAACTATAAGTGGCAGTTAAAGGAATGGAAATTACATGACTTACAGGATTTCAGGTACATGGAGCAGATGGAAATAATTATAAATTGGGTACAAATTAAAAGACAAACATATCCTTGCTTCTGGCAACACGTAACTTTGACGTCATGAAATTACCTCCATCATTAACCAATTATATAAAACTGCTACCCCATATTGACCCTCTAGTTTATGTTAACCCTCTATTTTTTTTTAATCATACACTGGTGTCGATGTACTATAGGAATAGAAGCTGTTCTTTTTTAAAATGTGAAGGATAAGAAGTGAGCCTGTGTTTATTTTATATACCCAGCAAATGTGTGAGGGACACGGCACAAAAAGGTACCCGCTGACCCTGCCTTTCCTGACCATTATCAGTTAGCATTGTTCCAAACTCTCTCTTTGGGCTACAGAATACCCCCCCCCCCCCCCCCACATGTCATGGAAGAGAGGGGAGGCTCAGTACAGTAAGTAAGCATTATCACCCTAGGCCATAAAATGTGTTATCTGCAGGATTACAAGGTATAAGAAGGAAAAAAGAAAAACAATGCAACCACCATATCTAGGGAGTGGCGAACTGCAACACACTACATTTTTATTCTTGGGTTTTGATATGATTTACGTTTAAAACAATGATTTTTGGTGACCATTAAAGCAATATCTAAAAAGTTGTGAGTTTTATCTACTGACAATTTTTCAGTAAATTATTTGGTTAGCGGGCGTAGAGAAACAAAACCTTCTATGAAACCCCCCCCCCCCCCCCCACATGTTAATGGTTAAAAGGCACAGATTTAGCACCCCCCCCCCCCCCAAATGCAACTAGTTTAAGCAAACTAATTTGTCCTAACATCAGCCTCCTGTCATACCCAGCACAGAAGCACTGAGGCTGGGAGAGGAAAGGACAGCGATAGCAGCCATTCTGGGTGTGCACAGCATTTGCTGACAGAAGAATACAGCAGACTGAGCAGAGGGATGACATCTTCAGTCTTGTTCTTCCTTCACTGTCCAATCAGTAGGCAGAGGGTGCAAAGCTGTGCTTCCACAGGATCACATTCCTTTGGCAGGTAAAACAGTACACACATTTGTATTTCAGCAGTGTAAGTAGCTGTTTAAAGGATAAGTTCACCTTTCTGTACATGTTCCACCCGTAGTTAGGGTGCGACATGTTCAGCAACCTCCCCCCACACCCCCAATCCTCTCCCTTTCCTGTGACAGTGGGCGGGATCTTCTCCTCGCACGTGCTTTCATATTTAGAAATGGCATCAGGAATCTGTGAATGAAAAAAAGTCCCGTCCTCCACCTCATCAAACTGACTTGTATGAATGGGCCACAAGCGTGATGAACGTTCATAGTCCATTCACACTTCCCTCAGCTGACAGTCCCTACAGAAGTACAGCTGAAAGCTGGAGACAGAGGGATTGATTTACAAAGACTGTGCAAAATTTCGTGCAGCTGTGCATAGAAACCAATCAGCTTCCAATTTTTTTTTTTTCAAAGCTTAATTGAACAAGCTGAAATTAGAAGCAGATTGGCTACCATGCACAACTGCGCCAGATATCCAGTGTTAGTAAATCAACCCTAGTGTGCAGGAGCCTGAAATTGCATCTGCGATCTACTGATCTTGGGTGGAATACAGTATTTATCAGCGTATAACACACACCCCAAGTTTAGGAGGGAAGTTTAAGGAAAAAAAACTTACATTAAAATGCCCATCAATGCAGCCTTATTGTGTCCATCTGCAGCCTTGTCAGTGTCATTGCAGGCTTTTCAGTGTCAGTGCAGCCTTGCCCCAGTGCAGCTTTGCCCCAGTGCAGAATTGTCAGTGCAGCTTTGCCCCAGTGCAGCCTTGTCAGTGCAGCTTTGCCCCAGTGGTCAGTGCAGCCTTATCAGTGCAGCTTTGCCCCAGTGGTCAGTGCAGCCTTGCCCCCAGTGTCCATTACATGCTTGGACAGATCGCCGCCGACATACACATAGCATGTAGTTTTTAATATGGCGCCACGGAGTTCGGAGGGACTCGGCGGAGCTGAACAAGCGCTGCCGAGATACACATAGTCGAGTGTACTCGGCTCTTTCCGGCGCGGCTCACAGTCCCACCCAATGATGGACATAACACAGGTCCAATGGCGGGACTGGGCGTGACTGTGAACGGCGCCGGAAAGAGCCGAGAACACTCGACTATGTGTATCTCGGCTCCGCCCAGTCACTGTGATCTCGGCGGCGCTTGTTCAGCTCTGCCGAGTCCCTCCGAACTCCGCGGCGCCATATTTAAAACTACACGCTATGTGAATGTCGGCTGCGATCGCGGCGATCGATCCGATGGATCACAATTAGCGGGGATCGGCGTATAACACGCACCCACGATTTTCCCCTGATTTTAAGGGGAAAAAAGTGTGTGTTATACGCTGAAAAATACGGTACTTTGCAGGCTCCTAAACAAAAAAAATAATAAATGAACATTTTTTTAACCTGTAAAAATGTGCATTTATTTTTTTTTTCTGTAAAAGGTGAACTTAGCCTTTAACCTATGCCTTATCCCACAGTCTGGTTATAGTTAAGGAGTCTCTCAACCATTTCAAAGAACCAGTGAAATAATTTTTAGGTGACAGGGAAAAGCTTGGTAATATTATATTTTAAGGTCCTTATACATTAGCTTGATCACCAAGTTGTAGATATAAAATACAAGAACAACTGTGACAATTTAGCATACTCGAGTCGACAGCCAGAGCAGATCATTTTAAACATTCCCTACTCTATGAAGAAATTGCCTTTAGTAATAACAAAATAATAAATAAAAACCAGATAGTAAAAATGAAAAGAAAACAAAACACAGGCAAACATGTAGTGTCCACCCACACAGTAAAAAACATAGTAGTGTTCAGGGCAGTGCTACCTTACACTGGTGGTCAGTAGGAGAAATGCCCCATTACACTGTGGGGAAGAAGGCCCTTTAAGTGGTAGTAAAGCCCACCTTGTTACTTGTACTTACAGGTAAGCCTATGATAAGGCTTACCCGTAGGTACAGAGTAAATATCTCCTAAACGTGCACAATTTAGGAAATATTTACAATAGTAGCAGCTGGTGACATCACTGGCACATGCACACTGTGTTCTCAATGGACGTTGTGCTGCTGGAGTCACATCACCGTGGCTCAGCCAAACAGCTGAAGTTCGTGAACCCGGGTGAAGATGGAAGTTCTGTCATCGGTGACAGCGCACCACTGGAGGGCTTTGTTCTAAGGCAAGTCTTTCATATTGTGCTTGTATGTGATGCATACTAGCACATTATGCTATTTTCCTGCAGGGGACCATTTTTTTGAGGTTTGCTACCGCTTTATTAGTGAACAGTAAGAGGAATTTTCATCCTATACAAAACTAAAAATGGTCATTGGTTACTTACTTGGAAGACATGGGGAGAGGCTTTACTGCAGGGTCAGCAAAACTGTACCAATTAAGTGCCATTTTAGTAGCACTGAACAACCTGCGTGCCAGTGAGCATTAGTGTGCCATATTCCTGCACTTCTAGACCTCAGATCAGCCCCAAATCCTGCACCTTTAGAACTCAGTTCAGCCCCGATTCTTGCACCTCCAAACCTCAGATCAGCCCCAATTCCTGCACCAACAGACCTCAGATTAACCAGATTACCTGTACCTTCAGGCACCATATCAGACCCAATTACTGAACCTTTAGATCTCAAATAAGTCCTGGCTGCTGCAGCTGGCAGGCCAGGCTATGCAGCTAACAACCTAGTAAGCTGTTAGTTATAGCCAACAGCTGAAGGAATGTGTTTGTAGGGAATAGAGGCGCACCGGAGGATCCTTTGGTAGGCCAGTATGAGGTTTCTCACATGCCAATCTTCTGGGTGCAGCTGAAAATGGCATGGCATGATCTGGCATGCGCGCCTTAGGCTGCCCATTCCCTGTTTTTTGTTGTCATATTTCTGCTGAGTGATCCCAGTTGAGAAAGGCTGGTCTAGAAAATCAGAGATCTGATCACTGGTAGATTGTGAATTCTGCTCTCCAGTACTTTATGGAAAACTTCATATAAACACATCGATCTCAAAACAGCATGATATTTTCTTGTAGCTTTGAGTCAGCATGGCTAACATGGCTTGGATATTTTATAGTTACTAAAATTTGGCTAAGCGGTCAGTATATGTGGCAATTGACCTTTATGCTCTGTCAAGAGTTTTGTTTTATAGGCTATAGTATATGCAATGCTCTTTAGTATCGTGTTATAGCAACCTAAACACCTGCTACCATTGTCAGTCTGTGGCAGTGATATATACCTGAATCCACTGCTGCTGCTTCACATCTCCCTTGTTGGCCTTCGCTTCAAAAGCCTTCCCACCGTATTTCTGATCTTCACTTATACACTTCAGATGACTTTTATAATCATCTCCCCTGGAATGAACAGAAAGTATAACACAAAACTTAGTACCATTCAATGTTTTTGCGCATTGCTGCACTATGTGCATAGGGTAACCAATTCATTTCAATGGCCCGCCCTATGCACAGCAAAGTAGCTTGTGCACCTTTTTGAGCGTCAAGCCTTTTTTTTTTTTTTTTTTTTTTTCCAACCATGCAAAAAAAAACACGTCAAGTTGCTGCATTTGTGGTGCCATTAACAATAAGCGGCATCACATTTATGACACTCATGTTTACAAAATGCTTGTGTGAATGCAGCCTAAAAGACTTCCCTTCCCCACCCCAATCAGCATTGTGTCACTTGTGTCGTGTGACGGTATGAATATTTTCCACCATGGAACATATGACTAGCACAGTGCTTCTCAACCTTCCTAGTGCCATGACTCCTTGATAAAATTTCCCAAGTTGTGGGGACCCCCAACGGTAAAATTATTTTCGTAGCGTGGGTTGTCAACACCCAAGACAAGTCATTTGCGTCCCTAACCCATGAGCATTTAGCGCTCCCCGAATCCCCTCCACTCGTACTGTATTAAAACCCCTTATAGTACATTTTAGGATGTACCACTCCCTTTGTTCTCCTTTCTTTCTCTTTTATATCTCTCTATCCTAATTTCTTGTTTTTTCCCCCCCTCCATCCCTCTCTCTAGCCTTCTTTCTTGTTCTTTCTCTCCCTTTTTCTTTGTTCCTCCCCCTCTTTTCCTCTCCCTTCCATGTATTCTCTATTTTTATTCCTTCTTTACTCCTTGGTGGGGGGTGGATGAGTACCAGTACTGGTGGGGGGCAGGATCAGTGGCAGGGCTGGTGGGAGTTCTGATCAGCCAACTTAGGTGCTCTTGATCAAGGTCATCTGCTGATCTGAGAACTGTAGTGGGGACTTTTAATGGCAACTATAATCACAGGTAGTGTTACTCACTATGTCTCCGACTTTGTGGTGTCTGGCAGCAGTGACACCTAAGCCGAAATCAGGAGAGGGGGTCTCCTTTAGCCCCTCCCACCAAGCCATGCCGTGAACTGAATGGGTGGCTATGAAGAGGCTGAGTGGGCAGCCGTGGGCTCCAGGAACAGCCCAGCTGGGCGGCCACAGGCTACAGCAAAAAGGCTGGGAGAGCGGTGCGGGATTCAGGAACAGCCCAGGATTCGGTGACCCCTAGCAAATCATCATTCGACCCTCAGGTTGTGAACCACTGGACTAACAGTTCTTGGATTTTATCTGCACATAATACCATGGAAACCTGTTTATAAAATCAGATTAAAGCTGAAAAAAACCTCAAAGAATTATTTGAAAAAAAAAAACAAAAAAAAAAAAAAAACATGCAGACATGTAGGCTATTTATGACAGAAGACACCCTATTGGTCTCTTATGCCATAAGCCCTTCTGCCTGCTTAGCAGTGTTAATGTACACTGAGCCACACACATGCAGCCGAGTGTACATGTACTGCACCACTCTGTGCCATAATGACGTGAATTCCATATGCATGCGCAGAAGTAAGGTCTTCACAGCCCAGCCAATCGAACGAAGAGTCAGAACTCAGAAGGAAGACTGGGAGAAGATAGAAGCACCTGTAACAGCCAAGAGCACTAGCAACACAGCACTGGGGTGGAGCGCTGGGCATACTAGTACATTATTGCAAAAAAAAAAATAAAAAATACCCGGGGCCCATTTTTTAAAGTGTTCCTAAACCCACAACAGTAAAATCAGTCTGTATATGCAGCATAGCATGCTTGTTATATTCACTGTGGAACCTAAGGGGTTGATCCTGTGCATTGTGTAAAAAGGCTGTTTGATCTTGTATCCACAGATCCTCCCTCCCCTTCTTGCATTGTCCCCCAAACATGTCCGGATAAAACAGAGTTACTGGAGTCTGGCTGCAGATGCTCAGTTTGGTGTGTATTGCTAGAGAGTTTTTTTTTCTTGGGAGAGTGCATGTGACCAGCACAAGGCCAATCAGCACTGTGCAGACAGAGTCAGGGGTCCTGTATCCTGATAGGACAGCCAGTGCAATATGAAAACTCCTCCTACAAGCTTTAACCAGACACTGATAGAAGTCAAAAGACTGCTATATACCGTATTTATCGGCATATAACACGCACTTTTTTCCTCTGAAAATCAGGGGAAAATCGTGGGTGCGTGTTATAGGCCGATCCCCGCTGATTTTGTGTCATCGGAGCGATCGCGGCAATTGCCGCCGACATACACAGCCATGGGTAGATTCAAATATGGCGCCGAGACTGCAGGGATTCGTCGGAGCCGAGATACACATACCCGAGTGTTCTCGGCTTTTTCCGGCGCCGCCGTCACGCCCAGTCCCGCCCCTTGGACCTGTGTGATGTCCATCATAGGGCGGGACTGGGCGTGACTGTGAGCGGCGCCGAAAAAAGCCGAGAACACTCGGGTATGTGTATCTCGGCTCCGATATATTTGAATCTACCCACGGCTGTGTATGTCAGCGGCGAGTGCACAAAGCTGCACTGACATGGCTGGACTGGGGCAAAGCTGCACTGGCAAGGCTGCACTGGCAAGGCTGCACTGGGGCAAGGTTGCACTGGCAAGGCTGCACTGGGGCAAGGTTGCACTGACACTGAAAAGGCTGCAGATGGACAGATAAAGCTGCATTGATGGGCATTTTAATGTAAGTTTTTTTTCCTTAAACTTCCCTCCTAAAAAGTTTTTTTCCTTAAAATTCTCTCCTAAACTTGGGGTGCGTGTTATACGCCAGCGCCTGTTATACGCTGATAAATACGGTACTGCTGATGAGAAAAAGGTATTTAGCAGTTTATATTTACTAAAATAATTGCATTTCCATGTTCTGTGTACTGTGGGAGACCAGATAAAGTGAATGCATGGTCCTGGGTTTACTAACACTTTAATGCAGAGGTTTAAAGGCAAACCGTTTGTCTTTGTTTTTGATACTCTTGAGAAGGACAAGAACACTTGTCAGGTTTTTATTGCTGCTTGTGCCCCTATTAGGGAGATTCACCCTCTCTATTTGTCATGTTTACTGTCCTCATTGAAAGTTAAAAAAAAAAACAAAAAACGAATTTTGAGCTGCCCTCAGAACAGTAATAAAGGGGATATCTTCCAATGGGGACACTAGTTCTTGTGACAACCAGGCGTTTTGTCACTTTGGAGGTATTTCCTCTCATTTCCTATTTTGACTACGGGACAGGAAGTGAGGGGAACTCTCTTCAATTAGACAAAGATGACAAATAAAATAAAAACACCCAAAATAAAAATAAATATTTCCATCTTTAGTTCTACTTTAATCCAACTTGCAAAGGCAATTTTTATTAATAGAAATAGGAGCTGTATTTGCTGAATGTGACTTTTGTTCCAAATCATTGATAGAAGGATAAGGAGCTCAACCACAACCCAGAACATACAAAATCAACTCCGCAATTACAGCTCTATTTCATCAAAGTGAAGTTTTCCTTTAAGAAGTCCTCCATTATGATACAAAAAAAAAAAAAAAAAAAAAAAAAAAAAAACTACATATAAAAACACATGGCTTTTGACTTTTAAACCACTAAGGCCCCTTTCACACTGGGGCGGTAGGGGGCGTTGGCGGTAAAACAGCGCTATTTTTAGCGCTGTTTTACCGCGGTATTCGGCCGCTAGCGGTGCGGTTTTAACCCCCCGCGGCAGCCGAAAAAGGGTTAAAACCACTCGTACAGCGCGGCTTTAGCCGCGGTATTGCCGCAGTATAGCCGCGCTGTCCCATTGATTTCAATGAGCAGGAGCGGTGAATACACCGCTCCTTCACCGCTCAAAAGATGCGGCTTGCAGGAGATTTTTTCTTCTCCTGCCAGCGCACCGCTTCAGTGTGAAAGCCCTCGGGCTTTCACACTGAACAAACAGCGGAGGCTGTTTAGGGGAGGTTTGCAGGTGGTATTTTTAGCGCAATAACGCCTGCAAACCGCCCCAGTGTGAAAGGGGCCTAAATGTCTAAGAAAAGAAGAAGATTCCGTGATATCAATGTGAAACTTATATTCAACTATACACTTACAAGAAGTCCTTCCCGCAGTCTATACATGAGAGGCATCGACAATTCCTGCAAATCGCCCTGTGCTTCTCCACTTGTCCTTTCTTCAGGGACTCTCCACAAGCATTGCAGGTGAAAAATACCATGGTGACTGCGGCAGGCACAGCGGATCCTACTGCCCGAAAACAAACAGAAAAACATTATTCAGAGCAGACAATACCCATAATGTTTTACTGCTATTTTAATTCAAAATCATTGCAGCATGGGGGAAGGGGGGGTGCTGAAGGTCAGTGCTGGATAGAACTACAATGTAATGGCTGTTAATACCTGAGTAGGAAATAGGCCATTTCCGACTGACTACAGAGTCAGACTAAAAGGATTAACTTAGAAATGTCCTTACAGTAATTGGTAAATCTAAAAAATAGAGGTTGTAAACCCAAAATGTAATATGGCCAGATAATTAGGAGGACATAGTTCTGCTTCAAAGCATACTGTATGTGCTGCAGTACTTACCCCTCTACAAAGTACCTGTTGATCCTGCCAGCGAAGTCCACCTAACGCAGCTTCCTGTGATGGTGTGGCAACAATGCTGCACTGCTGAATTCAGAGCAGAGTTGTCACTCTTATAGCTAGCACTACAGGGAGATATGATGATGCTGCAGCTATCAGCATTGTCAGTGCAGATTAACAGTCCTGTAGCTGGTCAATTAGCACCTGGCCACACCTAGTCCTGCCCACTGCTTTCTGGATTGGCTGTGCTGCCTCTGTTACTGAAACTCTCCCACTGTGAGCTGCAGTGTGTGGGAGGGAGAGCGCGTGAGACACACATTCAGTTTTACCGCCAGAAAATCAGCTGTGACATCACTGTCAGAGGCTGCATGTAGCTAACAATTTTCAAGAAAAAAAAAAAAAAAGTAGCAGCCACAAGTGGGACACATGTCATTACAGGTACCCCATTGTATCTTGTTGGCACCTAGCTATTGCTCCCAATAAAGTTGCTTTTACATCGTTAGAGCGTAAAACCAAAAGCTACTAATACGCACCAACATATTGTCATCGGTATCTGTGCAGAACGAGCAACTGGGAGCAGCTCCTAAGCTAAGCTGACCATAGAGGAATTGAAATGTGGCTGGTTCAGGAGGAACCAGCCGAATTTTGATGCATCTATGGGCAGACTGGTTGTACTGAAGTCGATTGAGCCCAGCCTGTCTGCCTATATCTGCCAGCAGTGATCATTGTATTCTGATGGCAGGGAAACCACCCACTGGAATACAATAGAGCAGCGGCGGGAGAGTTTACCCCATTAACACAATGACTGTGTTGATGGGAAAATTGAGTGATTTTCCTTTCTTTCAACCCATGGTTGAAGGAAATCTGCGGCCAGCCTTAGTCTAGGATCACACTAGTGATGCTGCCTAAATATGCGTCTTTCGGTGCATTTTTGTAGCCCGTTTATAATGTGTTCTTTCATGCGATTTCCTACTTCCTGCATTTTTGTTTTCGCCAATGACTGACATCATTGTTGCTAGGATGATGAGAGAGGATTTTAAGCAAAAAATTAAAAAAATATATATGTACATGCATTTTTTCATGCAAACCCACTGAAGTCTGCAGGGACAAAAAACACAGAAAGAAGAACATATACCTTTTCAAACATCGCACCAAACCATGTTGCATTGGTGTGAACAGGCATCATAGAGAATAGTGTGATTTCCACTGTTGTGAATGGTAGCGTGGCAGCAGAAATGCCGGGGAGCAGTGCTGAGCTCAGGTGTTTGATCATGAGGAGTCTGACCTGCCTGGGCTATCCTGCCGGGAAGCTGTCAAAGCCAACAAAGGGCGGTGGAGGCATTCCCTGCCCTGCAGCCACACATATCATGTCCCTTTCCACCACCTAGGATTAGCTGTTGGCTTGAACAGCCTCATGGTGGGATAGCCCAGGCGGATTCAGGGACTCTCTGTGCAAAACCATTACACAGAGCAGATAAGAATGGCATCACATTAAAGTATAACTGAAGGCAAACCTTTTTCTTCTTAGTCTTGGACAGAGTAGAGCGGGATTAGAACACCTGTCAGGTTTTATTCCTGTCCGAGTCCCTCTTAGGACCCTTTCACACAGACGGATCCGTTTTCAGACATCTGCTTGCTCAGCAGGGATCGATCCATTGATCCCCACTAAGCCGGCGGATGACAAGTCTGTCCTTGCACACTGTGCAGAAACGGACCTATCAGATCTCCGCTCTTCTCTAGGGGGGATTGAATGAAAACAGACCGTCTGTCTGTTTTCAACCGATCTGATCCACCAGACGGATGGAAAATAGGGTTTCCATTCGTCTGGATTTAGCGGAGCGGATCGAATGTCAGCAGACACATCACCGCTGACATCCTTCGCTCCATAGAGATGTATGGAGCATTCGTTCAGGTCCGATCTGAACGGTCCACCCGTGTGAAAGGGGCATTAGAGAGATTCACCTTCTCACACTAAAGCATGCCTGGGCCCAGATTTCACCACACATAGAAATTAATTTGAGTTATGACAAGACCACCCAGAAAATAGACAAGGCAGAAAAAAAAAAAAACAAAAAAAAATTTAAAGTATTAATTCAAGAGACTAGACTGTCCCCTAAGGATACTTTCACACTGAGGCGCTTTACAGGCGCTAAAGCACTAAAAATAGCGTCTGCAAAGCGCCTTTCCTCCCACTCCAGTGTGAAAGCCTGAGTGCTTTCACACTGGAGCGCTGTGCTTGCGGAACGTTAAAAAACATCCTGCAAGCAGCATCTTTGCAGCACTTTAGGAGCTGTGTATGCACCACTCCTAAAGCACCCCTGCCCATTAAAATCAATGAGCAGCGCCGCCGAACCGCCTGCAAAGCACCACTGGAGCGGCGCTTTTAACCCTTTTTCGGCCGCTAGCGGGGGTTAAAAGCTCCCTCTAGCGGCCGAAAAGCTTTGCTAAAAACGACAGTACAGCCGACGCCCCCAACGCTCCAGTGTGAAAGTGCCCTAAGGGCTGGTTCACACAAAGACACTCTCCAGATCCGTTCCAAATGCATTTCTACATGCACATTTTTAACGCGTTTTCGATGGGTTTCCGGATGCAGCATGCTCTACTTTTTTTTTTCTGGGAACTGACAGCACTGGTGTGAAACATGCCATTGGAAACCATAAACCTACTTTCCATGCGTTTTTGATGCAGAAAAATAAAAAACGCACTGTAGGACCGATGAGATGAGAAAGTAAAAAAACTGACTTTATTTTAGCAAGTTTACCTAGGACTAGTGAATTAACTATATCTTTAGATTTAGTGAACAAATGTAATGTCAGTCCTTACCACTTGACCATAGACTGCAACGATGGAGGGGCCCCTCATAAATGAAAGACTTAAGCTCTAGTTTGCCTGAGGTGACCGGCGGAAAGGCCCCCCCCCCCCCCCGAGGTGAAGGGTGGAAACGCCCCCCCCCCCCCCCCGAGGTGAAGGGTGGAAACGCCCCCCCTCGAGGTGAAGGGTGGAAACGCCTCCCCCCCCCCCCCGAGGTGAAGGGTGGAAACGCCCCCCCCCCCGAGGTGAAGGGTGGAAACGCCTCCCCCCCCCCCCGAGGTGAAGGGTGGAAACGCCCCCCCCCCCGAGGTGAAGGGTGGAAACGCCTCCCCCCCCCCCCGAGGTGAAGGGTGGAAACGCCCCCCCCCCCGAGGTGAAGGGTGGAAACGCCCCCCCCCCCGAGGTGAAGGGTGGAAACGCCCCCCCCCCGAGGTGAAGGGTGGAAACGCCCCCCCCCCCGAGGTGAAGGGTGGAAACGCCCCCCCCCCCGAGGTGAAGGGTGGAAACGCCCCCCCCCCCGAGGTGAAGGGTGGAAACGCCCCCCCCCCCCGAGGTGAAGGGTGGAAACGCCCCCCCCCCCCCGAGGTGAAGGGTGGAAACGCCCCCCCCCCCCGAGGTGAAGGGTGGAAACGCCCCCCCCCCCCGAGGTGAAGGGTGGAAACGCCCCCCCCCCCCCGAGGTGAAGGGTGGAAACGCCTCCCCCCCCCCCCGAGGTGAAGGGTGGAAACGCCTCCCCCCCCCCCCGAGGTGAAGGGTGGAAACGCCTCCCCCCCCCCCGAGGTGAAGGGTGGAAACGCCTCCCCCCCCCGAGGTGAAGGGTGGAAACGCCCCCCCCCCCCCGAGGTGAAGGGTGGAAACGCCCCCCCCTGAGGTGAAGGGCGGAAACGCCCCCCCCTGAGGTGAAGGGCGGAAACGCCCCCCCCCCCCCCCCTGAGGTGAAGGGCGGAAACGCCCCCCCGAGGCGAAGGGCGGAAACGCCCCCCCCCTGAGGCGAAGGGCGGAAACGCCCCCCCCGAGGCGAAGGGCGGAAACGCCCCCCCCGAGGCGAAGGGCGGAAACGCCCCCCCCGAGGCGAAGGGCGGAAACGCCCCCCCCGAGGCGAAGGGCGGAAACGCCCCCCCCCTGAGGCGAAGGGCGGAAACGCCCCCCCCCTGAGGCGAAGGGCGGAAACGTCCCCCCCTGAGGCGAAGGGCGGAAACGTCCCCCCTGAGGCGACCGGCAGATAATACAGACCTTTCCATATGTCTGGCAGCTCTGCCCGCAGGAGCTGAAGACTCCCTATTCAGGGTGGTAGGCCACACTGATGAACAGAAGGTACCCACAAACTCGGAGCTCCAGGTTGGCACATCCAGGTTGGGGGTGGAGCAGTGTGTCCATCAATCCCGAAACTGTGCCCCTCATCCACCTCCCCTCTGCAGTGTCTCCTCCCCACGATCCACCACCAGCCAATAAGGTGAGGTGACATGAACAGTTCACAGAGGTTGAGCTAACAGTCTTGCTGAGACTAAAGCCCCGTTCACACCTATGTGAATTAGATGTGGCTTACACCGCATCCAATTCGCAGGACATTTTAAAATGCATTCATTTGAATGCATCTGGTTCACATATGTGCGTTGCATTCGCACTGCGCATTGCCCAAAAAACGTGTGCGTTTGCTGGGCATTGCGGTGCGAATTACAAGAACATTATCTTCTATGAGAACGCATCTGATTCGCAGATACATTCCGTTCTGAACACGAATTCCCTCCTTCTCCTCACTACACCTCCCCCCTCTCACTGATCCGCAGCTACAACGGAGAGGAACCGCTGAACAGCTGGTTTTTCTCTTCGCAGAGAAAATGGAGCTGGAATTTGCACCGCACTTGTGTGAACCCGGCCTAGAGCCTCGTACACACGATGCAAAAATCAGATTGTCGTTTGACAGGCTGTTGTCCAAAGTTCTTACCGTTGGTACGCTACTTTCAACAATTGTTTTCCAATTTTCGGCCAACAAATGTTGGATGGCAGGCTAGTAATTTTTTGTCAAACTGTCCCCTAAGGCTCCACCTGAGATTTTCGTATGGTCAGTACACAAATCCGTCACACAAAAGTCGAAAGTACAAACACGCATGCTCGGAATCAATGCTCACCAAACACGACATTAGCAGAAGGGGCCCACAGGATGACACTCAAGAGCTGAAATTCCTCGTAGTACGTCACTACGTTCGTGTTTGTCAAGCGACAATTTGTGTACCGTTAGTATGCAAGACAAGATCCTGGCACATGCCCTTTTGACAAAAAGGAGAAGCTCGGGCGGCCAACAATCGTACCGTATTTTGAAACCTGCGAGACTGTTTGATGTTCTGTTAGCTGATAGGACAGGTTTGCTAATCTGACGGAACACTGCAAACCCGCAGTCATAAGCCTGAGACGGCCATCTTGGTACACCCCACAATTGGCCACCGTAGATTGTTTGCTAATCTGACAGAACGGCTTGTCGTTGCTTTCAAAATTCAACATCAAAACAGTCTCACGGTTTTCAAAATACTGTATTTAAGCATATATGCTCACTTTATTTATAAAATGAGGCTGAAATTTAAAGCGGGGGTCCACCTAAACCGCCAAAAAAAATAAAAAATATATATATAAATGGCCACTTACCTGTCCCAGGGTCCAGCGATGTCGGCAGGCGACGCCGAGAACCCGCTCGGTTCTCGGCAGCTGCCGCCGCCATCCTAGGTTAGGGAATCAGGAAGTGAAGCGTTGCGGCTTCACTTCCCGGTTCCCTACTGCGCATGCGCGAGTCGCGCTGCGCATCGTAACTGGTCCCCGTTCTCTCCTGGGAGCTGTGTGTTCCCAGCAGACAGCGCAGAGGGACAGGAAGAGGCATAGACTCCCATGGGAGTCTATGCCGGAAGTGGGTGCAAATACCTGTCTTAGACAGGTATCTGCACCCCCCTGCCCCCTGAAAGGTGCCAAATGTGACACCGGAGGGGGGGAGGGTTCCGAAAAGCGGAAGTTCTATTTTTGTGTGGAACTCCGCTTTAAGACTTGGCTGGGTGTAACAAGATGTCCGCTGCTGAGTTACTGGCCATTACACTTTCGACCGACGAATAATCGTTCAGTCTGCAAACGACCGAAACTCTGTGCGTATAAAGCCTGCATTAGGGGAGGTCAGGACTCTGTGCAGGCCAGTCAAGATCCTCCACCCCAAACTCGCTCAGTCTTGTCTTTATGGACTTTGCTTTGTGCTCTGGTGTGCAGTCATGTTGGAACAGGAAGGGGCCACCCCCAAACTGTTCCCACAAATGTGAGAGCATGAAATTGTCCAAAATGTCTTGGTATGCTGACGCCTTAAGAGTTCCCTTCACTGGAACTAAGAGGCCAAAGTCCAACCCCTGAAAAATAACCCCCACACCATAATCCCCCCTCCACCAAATGATTTGGACCAGTGCACAAAGCAAGGTCCATAAAAACATGGATGAGTGAGTTTGGGGTGGAGAAACTTGACTGGCCTGCACAGAGTCCTGACCTCAACCCGATAGAACACCTTTGAGGTGAATTAGGAGCGGAGACTGTGAGCCAGGCCTTCTTGTCCAACATCAGCGCCTGACCTCACAAATGCTCTTCTGGAAGAATGGTCAAACATTCCCATAGACACACTCCTAAACCTTGTGGACAGCCTTCCCAGAAGAGTTGAAGCTGTTATAACTGCAAAGGGTGGGCCAATTTAATATTGAACCCTACGGACTAAGACTGGGATGCCATTAAAGTTCATGTAAAGGCAGGTGTCCCAATACTTTTGACAATACAGTGCATGCAGGTATTACATCTTTATTTATGGTATGGATATAGATAAGTAATGTAGAATACAAATTCCCAGTTATGACAGGGATTCAGACTCTCCGTTCACCACAAAAATGGCAGCTGGAGCCTTAGTCTCTAGCATGTGTAGGTGTGTGAGGAAGCGCGGGGAGAGTCGGGACCGGGGGGGGGGGGGGGGGTGGAGGAAGGAGCTCATTCTGTAGAGGGGAGATCTGCACTCAGAGCCCTTTCACACTGGGACGGGGTCGGCGGTAAAACGGCCGCTATTATTAGCAGTGTTTTACCTTCGGTATTCGGCTGCTAGCGGGGCGGTTTTACCCCCCGCTAGCGGCCGAGAAAGAGTTAAATACCACCACAAAGCGCCTCTGCAGAGGCGATTTGCCGGCGCTATAGCCGCGCCGTCCCATTGATTTCAATGGGCAGGAGAGGTAAAGGAGCGGTATACACTCTGCTCCTTCACCGCTCCGAAGATTCTGCTGGCAGGACTTTTTTTACCGTCCTGCCAGCGCATCGCCCCGAGGGCTTTCACACTGGATACACAGCAGCGGCACTTTCGGGTCGGTTTGCAGGCGCTATTAGCGCAATAGCGCCTGCAAACCGCCCCAGTGTGAAAGGGCACTTACAGTTCAGCTAGCACCCACCTCTACTATTATAACAAAGTAAAAGTTCCAAGTTTTGGGTTGTCACCAGAATAGTAATAGAGGGAAAATCTCACCATGGGGACACCACAGGGATTCCCTTACTTTGGAAGGATCTCCTCTCACTTCCTGTTTTGGCTACAGGACAGGAAGTAAAGGGAAATCTCCCTAATGGGACACAGATGGCAAAAATAAAACCTGACAAGGGTTACAAGCCCTCACTTAAGCTGGCCATACACTATACAGAAAATCGTCCGAACCCCTTTTCGAAAAACGAACGTTCGACTGTGACCGCAAACGATCGTGCCATCATATAATGACCGATAATCTGTTCAGTGGACATGAATAAATAATTTTGTGTTCGTTTTTTTACATATACCTAGTGCAGAAAGTTCGGACGGGAAACACATTAACCTTGCAATTTATCGTACGTTCGGCAGAAATTTTCCAAACATGCCGTTCGTTTTTTTTTCCACAAAAACGTCACAAACGATTATCGATTTGTACCCACTAACTTGCCGAAAAACGAACGAAGTGTCCATTCGAACGATTTTCCGGCCGATTTTTCGTATAGTGTATGGCCAGCATTACTCTATCCAAATGTATATTTAAAAAAAAAAAAACCTGCCTTTATCTCTACTTTAATTGACAGAGGAGGCATGCCTAACGTCTCCTGCCAGGAATCCTCCACATCTCTCCGCACACACATCATGGAAGGAGCCATATGGCCATCTATAGAATCAGTCACTGAACAGAAACAAGCATGTGGCCAGTGAAGACAGAACTACAGATGTGCACACAAGTTCCAGATCAGTGACTCCATAATGAAGCCTTTGGAAGAATACAGTAGCCAGCCAGGCTACATCATACACCGCCAGAGTCTAGCACTGCAAGCTTATATATTGTCTCACTGCAGGTTTCCTTCATACCTCACAACCCCCCATTACTCTCTCTGTACATCACACTCACCTCCTCACAACCACGTGTGCTCCCTCCAAGCCGGGCGCCGCGTGACGTCACTTCCTCTCCGCCGGGTGGATCCCCGGAGAGGCTTCACCAGGGTGGCGGAAATGACGACACGTGCGTCGCAGAATAAAGTGTTGTCACCAGATGACAGAAGGCGGAGATTAGTGGGTGAGAGGATAATGTCTTCCCTCTGTATTGTTGTATATGTGTGTTTATATAAACTGTACTGTGGTGTCTGTGCCTTGTGAGAGGGTGGCTATTAATGGGGGACTCAGCTCAGGATCATAGAAGGGGGACTTTCTTGTGAGCTGCAGGTACAGCTGTGCCAAGTCTTCTCTATGACTGCTCAGGAGGACTGGAGGGAGGAGAAGGGGGTGACCCCTGATTGTGAGCCGAGCTGAAGACTGGGTGTGCTGACCTTCCATAGGGACCAGGGGCTGCTGGAGGTTTCCGTTAACCCTTCGTTCACAGCTATGCGCTTTTTGGTGCATCTTGCAGAAACACATTGCAGTCCATTTAACATGGTTTCCTATGGGACACGTTCACACCTATGCATTTTTTCAGCTGCTGCGTATTTGGAAAGGGTCGGGAACTTTTTCCCGCAGCAGATTGAGTGTAATAGACTTCAATGGAGTCGCACCAGAAGCACAAGTGTCGCGTTTTTGATGCGTTTTTTTTTTTTTTTTATATAGCTGGTTGCTAAGGAGCCGCTGTGTCTTTAACAACCGATGAGTCATCAGTGAGCGAGCCCCCCTCCTCAACCATACCAGGCCGCATGTGTGGGGGGGGTGCTTTGGGGCGGCTCCGCCCCCCCCCCCACTCCAAAGCACCTTATCCCCATATTCTATCAGAATCTGGAAGCCCCTTTTAGCAAGGGGGTCCCCAGTCCCCCCCCCCCATGTGAATAAGTATGGGGTATTGTATTGTACCCCTACTCATTCACCAAAAAAAGTTTCACTTAGAAATAAAAACACAAACACAGTTTTTGACCATTCCTTTATTAAGAATCCAAAAATTATGTCCCCCGATGTAGATCCATGGTCAATCACGCCACCCACCGAACCCGACAAAGGAAAAAGCTCCATACTCATGGAAAGCTAACCGCCGACTGCCAGCTCCTCCGTCTAATGCCGCATACACACGAGCGGAATGTCCGACGGAAGTTTTTCATTGTATATTCCGATCGTGTGTATGCCTCATCGGACTGTTTTTTTTTTTGTTTTTTTTTAAATCCTGGCGGACCTAGAAATAGAACATGTTCTAAATATTTCAGACGGAACCAATTCCTATCGGGAAAACTGCTCTTCTGTATGCTGTTCTGATGGACCAAAAACGGCGCATGCTCTGAAGCAAGTAGGAGACGGAAGCTATTGGCTACTGACTATTAAACTTCCTTTTTCTAGTCCCATCATACGTGCTGTATGTCACCGTGTTCTGCATGTTTGGACTTTGGATTGACCGTGTGTAGGCAAGACCGCATGAATGGAATTCCGTCGGAGAAACCTTCTGAGTTTATTCCAACAGCTTAACAAGTCGTGTGTACTTGGCATAACAGTTCTTAAATTAGTAACGGGCGGGGCCACCGGGTGGCCCACCTCGTTGTGACGTCAGAGCCCTGCCCCAAAGCACCATTCGTTCCCTCCCTTTCCTGACTTGCCGGGCGGTATGCCCGGATAAGGGTCTGGTACAGATTTGGGGGGATCAACACACAGTTTTTTTCAAAAATAATTTTTCTGGAAATTTTTTTTTTTTTTTTTTTAAACATTAAGTTTATTCAAGTTTAAATACAAAAAACCAAAGACAGTGGTGTAGTTTTACATAACACAGCAACATCAACACACATCGGACACCCAACATTAACCTGTTGGCGCTGAGCGCACGCAAATATGCGGCCTCTCGGCGGCCGGGCCTTGGCACAGAGAGGCCGCATATTTGCGTGCATTAGCACCAACAGAGTTGTGCCGAGAGCACATGCCCTGCGTGCTCCCGGCAGCTACCGGAAAGCTTCTCTTGCCTTTGTGGCTGTGTATGAGTAAAGAGATGAGCTTGGGCATATTATTTGGATATACCGTATTTATTGGCGTATAACGCATTTTCACTTTAAGAGGGAAGTTTCAGGAAAAAAACTTAACTTTTAAATAGAGAACTGTGATGCAAAATAAGGGTCAGTGCCCATCTGCAGCCCCACCATTGCCATGAATGCAGCACCACCATTGCCAGGAATGCAGAACCCACCATTGCCAGGAATGCGGCGCCCAGTATTGCCAGGAATGCAGCGCCCATATTGCCAGGAATGCAGCGCCCAGTATTGTCAGGAATGCAGCACCCAGTATGGCCAGGAATGCAGCACCCAGTATGGCCAGGAATGCAGCACCCAGTATGGCCAGGAATGCAGCACCCACCATTGCCAAGAATGCAGCACCCAGTATGGTCAGGAATGCAGCACCCAGTATTGCCAGGAATGCAGCACCCACCATTGCCAAGAATGCAGCACCCAGTATTGCCAGGAATGCAGCACCCAGTATTGCCAGGAATGCAGCATCCAGTATTGCCAGGAATGCAGCATCCAGTATTGCCAGGAATGCAGCACCCAGTATGGTCAGGAATGCAGCACCCACCATTGCCAAGAATGCAGCACCCAGTATTGCCAGGAATGCAGCACCCAGTATTGCCAGGAATGCAGCACCCAGTATTGCCAGGAATTCAGCACTCAGTATTGCCAGGAATGCAGCACCCAGTATGGTCAGGAATGCAGCACCCACCATTGCCAAGAATGCAGCACCCAGTATTGCCAGGAATGCAGCACCCAGTATTGCCAGGAATGCAGCACTCAGTATTGCCAGGAATGCAGCACCCAGTATGGTCAGGAATGCAGCACCCACCATTGCCAAGAATGCAGCACCCAGTATTGCCAGGAATGCAGCACCCAGTATGGCCAGGAATGCAGACTCACCATTGAAATCAGTACATCCTGACTGATGCCCATCCATCTGCAGCCTCAGAGGGGACAGGGAGGGGGCGGGACGAGCGCTAAAAGAGGACAGGAAAAACTCCTGTTTTCTCGGCGGCCGCGTCTTCAATAGAAAGTCCCGCCTCCTTTGATGGACAGAACAGTCGTCCAATGACAGCTGGACGGGACTTCTTATTACAGAGGCTGCCGTGTAAACAGGAAATTCTGTGTGTACGGCACTCGTCCCGCCTCCTCCCTGTCCCCTGCAAGGCAGCCTGAATATATATCTTTTGTGGCCCCAGCGCTGGGAGATCGTTGGGTGCAACAAAAGATATACATGTCCAGATAACCAGACGGGCCCTTCAAAACCAGAATGCGGGCCGGACTTTGAACATGCTTGCCTTAAAGGGTCAGGGGAAGCCGAGGCCAAGGGGTTAAAAGAGACTTCTTCCAAAACAAATACACCTTTTCACACTGGTACTGACTAGAATTCCAATGTTTCTCTTCTCGCTCAGTTTCTCTCCCTTACTCAGCTAATGTGACCCCAGTACTGACGGAGAGGGTCAGAAGAGGGACAAACAAGGATGTGTGCAAGTGCCCAACGTCCTCCTTATCAACTGATGGGGTTAATGGTTTTTAGGACTCTGGCGGCTGGAAGGTTGTAATGGTGCACCTTGAAAACCTGTGGCTTTGTGTAACTTAAAGGCAGACTTCATCAACTCACTGCTTGTATTACATTTTGGGCAATTTTTAAGTATTTTGCCAAGTCACCCCTGATGAAACCTGAAGGCACCCCAGGGTGCCTGGGCATTATGGTTGAAAGAGGCTGTCTTATAGCATGCCCTTGGTCTCTGGTTGTCTCCTGGAAGTCTTTTTATTGTATCTTTGAACATAATAGCAAACTCTTGAACTATGGCAGCAATAAAAAATAATTACTTGTAAGGCCAGGTATTATTCTACTGAAAACCCAAACAAAAATGTTTGTGAGCAAAAGCATATTTTCCCTTGAACATAGGATGGATAAAAATCAATGATTTTTTAAAAAAAAGTCAATAAAAAAAGACCCATTCAATGAATCCAAGCTCTGTAAGCTGAGATAACATGCACTGCATTGATGCATTCGCACAATTTAACAGTAACCATGAGATAAAACAATGTTCAGGAATATTCCTTTATCCCATTGTTTTGCAAATCTATGTACACTACAAACTGTATGATTGAATCGGTTCTGATATAGCTGTTTTACTAACCTGACCGCTTATTATTCTAAATAGGAAACCTTCATTTTGTTTGCAAATATTAAAGATTTTAACTATCAGCAAGAATAAGTCCTTACATTAAAGAGCACCTGTCATTTCAGATCCATCCATCATGGCAGCGCCTGTTAGTGGGCATCCACTCACCTGCTGCCGCCACGTCCCTCACCTTGTTGTGTCACTGCTGCATCACCAGCCGTCTCATTAAAAGTGAATGGGACTGTCGGTGAGTCAACAGCGGGTCAGAGGAGGAGCTTCTGCAGGAAAGAAATGACAGTTGCTCTTTAAAAATTATGATTTAAATCGAGTTGATTTAAATCAAGCCTTTTTACTAGTGATTTAAATCATGATTTGATCTAAATCAAATCCACCCTGCTTGAACTACCCCTATTTCTCCTCACTCCTTATGATTAAGCCAAACCTTAACATCAGCAAGGTATGTAGGGATGCATCTCAAAGAGCTGGTAGGAACTTTATTTGTTTTGTAAGGCGGTGGAGGAACAATCAAGAACAAAGATTTTTGTTTTTTATTAGTTCAGAGTTTAAAATATATGCCATGTGTTTTTGTGCATATACAGTGGGGACGGAAAGTATTCAGACCCCCTTAAATTTTTCACTCTTCGTTATATTGCAGCCATTTGCTGAAATCATTTAAGTTCATTTTTTTCCTCATTAATGTAAACACAGCACCCCATATTGACAGAAAAACACAGAATTGTTGAGGAAAAAAAATGAACTTACCGTATATACTCGAGTATAAGTCGAGTTTTTCAGCACATTTTTTTGTGCTGAAAGTGCCCCCCTCGACTTATACTCGAGTCAAGCACTTTTCTGCAGCAAAAAAAATCATTTTCCAAACTGACTTTGGGGCCCCGTATCTCAGGGCCATTTTGTGCTAGGAACCTCAAATTTGGTGTGCAAACCCAGTGGAACTGGTATCACAACATATACAAAGCTGGGGTTTTAGTACCAAGTGGCCCTGAGATACGGGGCCCCAAATCCGGTTTGGAAAATGTCATTCTCTGCTGCAGAAAAGTGCTTGGCATTTTCTGAACCGATTTTTGGGGAGATACGGGGCCCCAAAGTCGGTCAACTGTGTCCATCTGCAGCAATGTCATTTTGGGACCCTTTGGGTTCAGAGACCCCAAATTTTGGCTGCAGCTAAGGGGCATCCAGGAACCCCTAACTACCGAGTTTGAAGTTCGGGGGACCTATGGCTGCAAATGGGCACAGTGAGGCTGCAAATGGGCATTGTTGACCCTCTTTTCCACTTACAGTAGCTGTGCATTTCTCACCCTCGTCTTATACTCGGGTCACTAAGTTTTTCCCAGTTTTTTGTGGTAAATTAGGGCCTCGACTTATACTCGGATCGACTTATACTCGAGTATATACGGTAAATGATTTTATCAAATGGCTGCAATATAACAAAGAGTGAAAAATTTAAGGGGGTCTGAATACTTTCCGTCCCCACTGCAACATTAATTTCAGTGAGCTTTCCTAAAGTTGGACTCCAGGATAAAAAAAATTGCCCCCCCCCCCCCAACCCCCACACCGCAAGGTTTAAATGCTGGATAAGTCTAGAGCAGGGTTTCTCTAGAGGGTTCCTTGAGTAATGAGCAATGATTGCCTCTGACACCATTGATCTTTCTAGCTATCTATAAGGGGTAATTCTTCCCAATGCTTCCCAAGGCTCCCGCTGCTGTCAATCAAAGTTGGTCAGCCAATCAGGAGAGAGAGGAGCGGGGCCGGGCAGTGGCTCTGTCTAAATGGACACAGGGAGCTGTGACTCGGCTCGGGTGCCCCCCCATAGCAAGCTACTTGTCAGACACTTTTTTCAGCTCTGGGCAAATGCAATGCAACACAACACGCTGCTGAGGACTTCATTCATAGGGAACCATTATTTTTTCGTTGCCATGTGTTGGTAATGCGATCACAAATGCACCCCAGCACATCTGGCGTGAATGAACCCTCAATGAGCATTATGTACCATGACCTAAAAGCATGCTGAGTTACATAGCACTGGAGAATCCAAAACTGAAATCAGAAGGTAACTAACTATAAAATCGAAGGAAGCTTAAAAAACCTAAAGGCTGGTACACATGTGCTGAATATTTAACCAGTGTGTAGAGCAGCCTGGCCGGCTTCTGTCAAACAAACATGGTGGAAACCCAGCAGCTCACCAGCATCCGATCAGCGTTGGCAGCCAATTGCTGCCAGCGCTGATCAGTGTGTTCTGGCGGGGGGGACAATAGCTTAGCGGGGAGATCGCTGTAATAACATTGCATGATTAATACAGCGAGCTCACTGGGTTGAACGGAAAAAAACTATCTGTATATATCAGCTTAAGTCAGCATCAGACAGCCATGGACTGCCTTGTAAAAAGATTTTGAGCATTTTTCCAGGCTTTGTACAGTTGCATCTGGCAGTCTTGTGTTTTGCTTACAGCTTCCTGTGCTGCTACTACTGTAATGAGCTCCAGCCATGTCCATAGGATGAAGACAGGTAAAGTCTGCCTCAGGCTGTGTCATAGAATGTTGGGCAGCTAAAGGCATAGCCAATTAATTTGTTTTCAGCTTATGAACCCAGCCAGAACTCATTATAGGAGCAGCAGCAGCGCAGAAAGCCCTGCAATGGAATGCTAAATTTACAAGAGAGACAGATTATTTATGGAATGTTTTCTAGGTGGCCCATGCTGATTTTTTGTAGTCATACAATTATAAGTGACTATATTATTATATGCCATATAATACTACAGTATACTAGGTATAGACAAAAACGTATTAAAGTAGCTAAAGAGCAGGCCTCCTAAAACTGAACTCCGGCCAGAGACTTTTGAGTATTTTTGTAAAGGTCATCTCTTAGCTTTAACAAATATGTTATTGGCTGTGAATCATATCAGTCATCACAGAAGAAGCTGAACTCTGGGGAAAGTAAAAATCCTACCTAGCAGTGGGGCTGCATTGCAAGTGTCAAGGCCTGGACTTGAACCTGGGACCTCTGCTGTGTCTGGCGACTGATGATTCTTCTCACTGCGCTGAGATATTGGACTTTTTAAAACTGTCTCTTGTTTTTACTTACAGTTTTTATTTACAGTACACTGCCTTTTGTTTGGGGTGAATGGGTAGGGGTACAATGTACCCCATACGCATTCACATGGGGGGGCAAGATCTGGGGGCCCCCCTTGTTAAAGGGGGCTTCCAGATTCTGATAAGCCCCCTGCCCGCAGACCCCCACAACCACCAGCCAGGGTTGCCGGGAAGAGGCTCTTGTCCCCATCAACATGGAGACAAGGTGCATTGGGGTGCCTGCCCCAAAGCACCCACCCCCCCATGTTGAGGGCACGTGGCCTGGTATGGTTCCAGGAGGGGGGGCTCGGCCCCCCCGCCCCCCTTTCCTAACCTACCGGGCTGCATGCTAGGATAAGGGTCTGGTATTGATTTTGGGGGGAACCCCCCGCTGTTTTGACATGGTCGGTTCCCCTCAAAACCCATACCAGACCAAAGGGTCTGGTTTGCTCCTGGGGGAGCCCCACGCTTTTTTTTTTTTTTCATTTTGGCATGGGGTTCCCCTTCAAGATCCTCAGAGCACAAGTCGCACTACAAGTTGGGTCATCATGATCCGACTTGGATGCGACTTCCATTGAAATCTATGAGCTGAAAGTGGGATCAGTAAAGACGGGTCTCGTAGGGAACCATTGATTTTCACATGTCAGAAAAAAAAAATGCTTGACGTGGCTTAACGCTGTATTCAGCATTAAGCCGGGTCTAGCAGCCTTTAGCAGCGTCAGACATTTTCAAAGCTGTAACGCCGGTCCTTAGAATGCACTGGCTCTGGGTTTTTTTGCAATTTAAAAATGCCTATGCCACTTACAGCTCCTAAAAGCCTGTGTGTGCATGAGGCCATAGAATAACATGAAGAGGCGTTTTTAAGTTGCAAAAAAAAACATCTGATGCTGCTAAAAGCAGCTGTAAAAACGTCCCGTGTGCATGAGGCCTTATGGGTTGCAAACTCTGCTGTCTCCTGCCACGCTTGTGCATGCAGCAGAGTCTAATTGGCTACTAGTGGGGCCCCTCCCTTTTCCAGTCTAAGTGCTGGTGTGCAGGGGATAAATGGAGGCCTGTAAGAATCACTTTCAGGTGCTTATACAACCCCAATCCAAAAAAGTTGGGACGTTGTGTAAAATCTTCCTTATAAACAGAATGTAATGATCTGCAAATCTCATAAACCCATATTTTATCCACAATGGAAAATTTAAAAAATCTAAAGTGTTTAAACAAAATTGCCAGTTAAGGTCATTTTGAAATTGATAGCAGCAACACTGTTTACCACGGTGTAGCATCCCCTCTTCTTTTAACACACTGTAAATTTCTGTAAACTGAGGAGACCAGTTGGTGGAGTTTTGGGAGAGGAATGTTGTCCCATTTATGTCTGATATAGGTTTCTAACTGCTCAACAGTCCTGGGTCCTTGTCATATATTTTTTTTTAATATGCGTCAAATATTTTCAATTGGTGAAAGGTCTGGACTACAGGCCAGTTAAGCACCCGAACTCTTTACTACAAATGCCATGCTGTTGTCTTAGACGCAATATGTGGTTTAGCATGGTCCTGCTGAATTATGCAAGGTCCCCCCTGAAAAAGACATCATCTGGATGGGAGCATTTGCTGCTCTAAAACCTGGATATGGCTTCTTCTTTGCATGATAGAGCTTTGAAAGAGAAGTATGGACTTTCAAAAAAACAAACATTTATACTCACCTAGGTGGATGCAGCGGTTTTCTGCTCTGCCCCTCCAGCACTCATTGGAGGGCTGGGCTGTGAAGGGGGTGGGAGGGGCTGGTTTAGGCTCTCAGTGGATCACTGAGAGGCTGAGCCAGGTGCTGCTGCAGGCTGGACCAGTTGAGTGACATCAGCCGACAGCAAACTTTAGCCCGCTGTTGACTGAAAATGGGTCACAGGAGTGCAGAACAAGGTAAAACCTTGTGGTTGAGGCACAGTTTTACTGCCCCCATTCCATACCCCCTTTAGCTGCTGAGGCAGCAGACAACGGTGTACACATGCGGCAACAGGAATTAATCGCAACCCATTCAAGTAAATGGGGCCACTCTGCAAGTGCATGCTTTTCCGTTGTCCAAGGGGTTAAAGTAGGTGCTGAGAAGCGCAGCAAACTCTCAGGAAAACTGCAGGTACACTGCACTGCACCCGTGGTGTAGGTAATCCACAGCACATCAGTGTGAAAGCAGCCCTATACTATTATGTCCAGTGTATTGCTTCACACTGACCTGAAGATCTCTTATTTCCTGCTGCTGGCACCAATCTGGAGACCGCTAGTCAGGATAAGAGGTGGAGTCCAGTTGGTATCACTCCGCATGGGACAGGAGCCAGCACTACAGAGGAGGCATCGGCTTATGCGGCTCTTGCTCCCTACTAGACCATCCAATGAAAATGGATAAAGATTGGCACCCAGAAGGAGCTGGGCAGAAGGTACTGGTGAGGGACCCCTTGTAGGCTTCAGATCATTGGAGAGGAGGTAAGTATAATAATACCTCGGTCTTACCATTAGAGCTTGTTTATACCACAATCCACGGCACGCTATGCAGTGTGTTTTTGTCATGTTTGCAGTGCCGTTTTTAGGCATCATTATTTTTTTTATTTTTTTTTTATTTTTATTTTTTACTGAGATGCATTAGCATGTATTTATGTGCTTTTATGTGCATTCCGGTATGTTCACGTGTGAAAGAATGAAGCACAAAAAAGAGACACAGTGGTATAAACAAGGTTCATTTTTCTTGTATATGCGTTTAAAAACGTGTTCGATTTACAGTATCTCACAAAAGTGAGTACACCCCTCACATTTTTGTAAATATTTTATTATTACTTTTCATGTGACAACACTGAAGAAATGACACTTTGCTACAATGTAACATAGTGAGTGTACAGCTTGTATAACAGTATAAATTTGCTGCCCCCTCAAAATAACTCAACACACAGCCATTCTTGTCTAAACCTCTGGAAACAAAAGTGAGTACACCCCTAAGTGAAAATGTGCAAATTGGGCCCAATTAGCCATTTTCCCTCCCCGGTGTCATGTGACTCGTTAGTGTTACAAGGTCTCAGGTGTAAATGGGGAGCAGGTGTGTTAAATTTGGTGTTATCGCTCTCACTCTCTCATACTGGTCACTGGAAGTTCAACATGGCACCTCATGGCAAAGAACTCTCTGAGAATCTGAAAAAAAAAACCTGTTGCTCTACATAAAGATGACCTAGGTTATAAGAAGATTGCCAAGACCCCGAAACTGAGCTGCAGCAGGTGGCCAAGACCATACAGCGGTTTAACATTACAGGTTCCACTCAGAGCAGGCCTCGCCATGGTCAACCAAAGAAGTCATATCCAGAGGTTGTCTTTGGTAAATAGATGTATGAGTGCTGCCAGCATTGCTGCAGAGGTTGAAGGGGTGGGGGGTCAGCCTGTCAGTGCTCAGACCATACGCCGCACATTGTATCAAATTGGTCTGCATGGCTGTTATTCCAGAAGGAAGCCTTTTATGAATATGATGCACAGGAAAGCCCGCAAACATGGATTACTGGAACCATGTCCTGTGGTCTGATGAGACCAAGATAAACTTATTTGGTTCAGATGGTGTCAAGCGTGTGTGGCGGCAACCAGGTGAGGAGTACAAAGACAAATGTGTTTTGCCTATAATCAAGCATGGTGGTGGGAGTGTCATGGTCTGGGGCTGCATGAGTGCTGCCGTACTGGGGAGCTACAGTTCATTGAGGGAACCATGAATGCCAAGATGTACTCTGACATACTGAAGCTGAGCATGATCCTCTCCCTTTCAGAGACTAGACCGCAGGGCAGTATTCCAACATAACGACACCCAGACACACCTCCAAGACGACCACTGCCTTGTTAAAGTAGCTGAGGGTAAAGGTGATTGACTGGCCAAGCATGTCTCCAGACCTAAACCCTATTGAGCATCTGTGGGGCATCCTCAAAGGGAAGGTGGAGGAGCACAAGGTCTCTAACATCCACCAGCTCCGTGATGTCGTCATGGAGGAGTGGAAGAGGACTCCAGTGGCAACCTGTGAAGCTCAGGTGAACTCCATGCCCAGGAGGGTTAAGGCAGTGCTGGAAAATAATGGTGGCCACACAAAATATTGACACCTTGGGCCCAATTTACACTGTTATACAAGCTGTACACTCACTACTTTACATTGTAGCAAAGTGTCATTTCTTCAGTGTTGTCACATGAAAAGATATAGTAAAATATTTACAAATATGTGAGGAGTGTACTCACTTTTGTGAGATACTGTACATCTGGTGTAAACAAGCTCTTCAGCTTCTAAGCTTTATTAACATAATACAAGAATCCTCACCTAATTAGTAGTGATTGAAATGACTTTCTCTAGAAGAATCATATGACATAATATTTGGGCACTAGATATTTTGGCCCAAACATACATGAAAATGGCACCACAAACCCTCTCTGAAATGTCAGTGCTGAGTACAGTTGATTAAAGTGAGGAATGAATATGTAGCGGGAAGTCCTCCGAGTCCTCCTTCCATCTGATTATACTCTCCAGACCTTGTTATTTGCTGGATTGGAATGACTTGTTTTTCTGATTGCAGTATTTGGACCTTGTCTTCATTTATTTGATGACGACCGTCACTTTCCTTTCCATTAGTATAGGCTGGGCTTTTATGTTCCCTTCTACTTGTCTGGCACCATCAGTATTCATTATTTCCTTTATATCCTGCAATTTAAAGGATGAATTGATTTGTTTTTCTGCAATGCTAGATGTCACACTAGATGTTTTGTTTTTTTCAGTATACACAGGCCTGACATTATTATAATGACTGAAGGGAAATCAAGTCCCTGTGTCACTATCATTATGTACCGTGGTTTAGCACAAGTAGGGTCCTTGAGTTTATTTAACACAATAATATGTTTGTCAAGTTTCTCTTCATTTGCTTTTGGTACCTTATTTATAAATCTTTCTTTTTTAGGAAGAGATTGCCTAAATGGTGGTGGTTCTAGTGTGGTCCGTGGACCATCTGTGATCCATGTGTATGCCTCGGCTTGTCTTTATTGGGCTGACCTAGAAAGGAACCCAGAATGGGTACAGTTGGCTCTAGTACAAGTGTTCATAGTAACTGGCTCCGGACAATGTTTTCCCAATAACTCTGAATTCAGTAAATGGTGTACAGATTTGGTGGGTAGGTGTATGTTTGATCTGCACATAATAACAGCAACCTGAAATAGAAATCACTTCTTTCTTTCTGTTTAATAAAAATTCAACCCATTTAGTCTCTTATGCCGCGTACACACGAGCGGACTTTACGGCGGACTTTGCCCGGCGGACTTTTCGACGTACTTTCCGACGGACTTTCTGAATGAACGGACTTGCCTACACACAATCCACCAAAGTCCGTCGAATTCGTACGTGATGACGTACGACCGGACTAAAACAAGGAAGTTCATAGCCAGTAGCCAATAGCTGCCCTAGCGTGGCTTTTTGTCCGTCGAACTAGCATACAGACGGCGGACTTTTCGACCGGACTCGATTTCAACGGATAAATTTTAAACAAGTTTCAAATCTAAGTCCGTCCAACTTTTGAGAAAACAAAGTCCGCTGGAGCCCACACACATCGAATTGTCCGACGAAATCCAGTCCGCCGGGCAAAGTCCGCCGTAAAGTCCGCTCGTGTGTACGCGGCATTAGTTAACCTTAATCAACATAATTAAAATAGATTTAAACCTTAAAGTGGAGCTCCAGTCCCCAAAATCCTTTTTATAAAAAAATAAAAGCTCCCCCCATGATTGTTAGTTCTTGAACATTGATATTTGGATATTTTCCTGTCTTCACGCTTGTTACATTTAAATCGGTAATATCATACCTGATCTACGAAGCAGGCAGGGGTAATTGAGGATGTGGGCATCTGAAGCCCATTCCTGTGTATTTCCATGATTAGGTGAGGCTGGCTACCCAGCATGCACCTCCCAATCTTGCGCTTGTGCAGTAATCCAGCGGTGTCCCGAACACAGCGTTTGTACTTCCTCCCAACATATCCTTAAGTTACCGCGAGATTTCACTATTAGGTGTCCCAAGGACTCCTGGGATAGTTTACGCCGATATCCCATGATTCCTTGGGAATCATGTAATGATGAAATCGCCTAGGCAGCCGGGACCAGAAGTGCCATTTATAACTGTACTGCAGGTGAGCTTTCTGATAAAAATGTAAAACAACAAGTAAAAATGGGTGGAACTCCGCTTTAAAATGTAAGTTAAGGCAAAATATGCCGTACATCTTTGATTGATATATATATATACAGTTAGGTCCATATATATTTGGACACAGGCACAATTTTAGACTTTTTCAGATATTTACCAAAACATATTCCAGCTATAGTTATATAATGGATATGGGCTGAAAGTGCACACTCTCAGGTTTAATTTGAGGGTATGTACATCCAAATCGGAGGAAGGGTTTAGGAATTACAGCTCTTAAGAATAGCAATGCCCCCTTTTTCAAGGGACCAAACGTAATTGGACAATTGAATCAAAAGCTGTTTCATAGCCAGGTGTGGGCTACTCCTTCGCTATTTCTTCATCAATTAAGCAGGTAAAAGGTCTGGAGTTGAATCTAAGTGTGGTATTTGCATTTGGAATCTATTGCTGTGAACCTACATCATGCGTTCAAAGGAGCTGTCTATGCAGGTCAGGCCATTACAGGCCATTGTAAGGCTTCAAAAACAAAGCAAATCCACCAGAGAGATAGCAGCAACATTAGGAGTGGCCAAATCAACAGTTTGGTACTTTCTGAGGAAAGAAGAACACACTGGTGAGCTCAGCAACATAAAAAGGCCTGGACATCCATGGAAGACAACAGTGGTGGATGATCGCAGGATCCTCTCTATAAAAAAAAACCCATTCACAACATCCAGACAAGTGAAGGACACTCTCCAGGAGGTGGGCGTATCATTGTTAAAGTCTACAATCAAGAGAAGACTTCACAAGAGCAAATACAGAGGGTTCACCACAAGATGAAAACCATTCATAAGCCTGAAGACTGGAAAAGGCAGATTAGACTTTGCCAAAACATCTAAAAAAGCCAGAACAGTTCTGGAAAAGAATTCTTTGGACGGTTGAAACTAAGATTAATCTGTACCAGAATGACAGGAAGAAAAAAGTGTGGAGAAGGCTTGGAACAGCTCATGATCCAAAATGTCCACAATGTCATCTGTAAAACATGGTGGAGGAAGTGTGATGGCATGGGCATGCATGGCTTCCAGTGGCACTGGGTCATTGATGTTTATTGATGATATGACAGAAGACAAAAGCAGCCAGATGAATTCTGCAGTGTTTAGAGATATACTGGCAGCCCAGATTCAGCCAAATTCAGCAAAGTTGATTGGACGGCGCTTCACAGTACAGATGGACAATGATCCAAAACACACTGCAAAAGCAACCCAGGAGCTTTTAAAAGAAAAGAAGTGTGATATTCTGCAATTGTCTAAGTCAATCAACTGATCTCAACCCAATTGAGCATGCATTTCACTTGCTGAAAGCAAAACTAAAGGCAGAAAGACCCACAAAGAACAAGTGGTTAAAGGGGAGTTCCAGTCATTTGTAAGTTTATTAAAAGTCAGCAGCTACAAAAAGTGTAGCTGCTGACTTTTAATAAACACACACTCACCTGTCCCATGGTCCAGCGATGCAGCCGCCCAAAGCCTCACTCCTCTCCCCCTCATCTCCTCGACGCCGTCACTGCAAGTGTGGGCGCCCGGCTGTGACAGCTTACGGCTTCGCTCTCCTAGTGGCCAGGCAATCTTCTGGGACCTGTGACGTGTCCCAGAAGATTCCAGAGAGGGAGGGGCTGCCTAGGGGGAGAGGAGGAGTCGCTTAGGCAGCAAGATGATGGATGCAGGAAGTACCTGTCAAAACCAAATTTACATGTAAAAAATTACATGCCAAATGTGGCATGTAAGAGGGTGATGAGTACTTAAAGCGGAAGTTCCACTATTGGGTGGAACTCCGCTTTAAGTCCCACCTCTGCTATTGTAATTTGTGTCAGTGTTTTGATTGCCTTGCTTGCTGCCAGATCCATCCTGCTCTTGTGCTATCCTTGTATCCTGTTCCCTTGCTGCTCGCCTTGTTCCTGTACCCAGTTCTGATTCTCCCTTTTTGTTGCATTGCCCCTGTTACCCTTGCTTCCCATATTGTACATATTTGTTCATATTGTAAATAGTTTGCTAGGTTTCTGTTACTTAGGCATTTTTGGTTGTGGGTCACTTGTTTATGTTCACTATCTACTGGTGTTTGCATGTTTTTTTGCTCGCTGTTAAAAATTTGACTTTATTATACATTGTTTGGTCCCCGTGTTCTTGTGTAGCTACATATATCTGGTCATCCCAGCCGCAGACTCTGACACTTGGAGCTACAATGTTCTAGGCTCGGTTCACACTGCCGCAAGGAGCGGCTCACAGCAGGGGGTCCGGTGCTTCTCCATTTACCGTTTCAGGTCCAATTTCAGCCCGACTTTTTGGCTGAATTCGGACCTGAAATGGACCAGAAGACGCACAGCATTCCTGTGCAATTCGCACCGGAGCCGCTCTGGGGATGTGTGATCCGGCTCCATTGAGAGCCGATCACAATTTCCTGACATGCAAATTGAATGCAGGGAAACCAAATCCAATTCGCAATAGTGTAAACCCGGCCGAAATCTCAAATACTCAATAAAGTGCTTTTGTGCCATAAATAAAGTTTATTTTATATGTATATATATATATATATATATATATATATATATATATATATATATATATGAAATATATAAGTACACCCTTCACATTTTTGTAAATATTTTATTATATCTTTTCATGTACAACACTGAAGTAATGACACTTTGCTACAATATAAAGTAGTGAGTGTACATCTTGTACAACAGTGCAAATTTGCTGTCCCCTCAAAATAACTCAGCACACAGCCATTATTGTCTGAACTGCTGGCAACAAAAGTGAGTACACCCCTAAGTGAAAAGGTCTAAATTGGGCCCAATTAGCCATTTTCCCTCCACGGTGTCATGTGACTATACAGTGGTTTAACAGGACAGGTTCCACTCAAAACAGTTCCATTGCCATCCTAGCTCCTCCTAGATTTTTCTTCCATATAGAACTGTGACTCAGAGGAGCTGAGAGGCCTGCTTCCTAGGGGGGCATTTGTGAGGGCAGGAGTAGGACTCTAGGACCCAGGGGTGGATCCAGGGGGGGCAACGGGGCAATTGCCCCCTCAGAGAATGTGGGTGAGTGGGCGGGCAGGCGTCGCTGCAGGTGAGAGAGCCAGCGGGCGGCTCCGCGGCTGAGCAGCTGTGCGGCTCAGTGACAGTGAGCAGCTGCTGGCCAATCAGCCAGCGGGCGGGGGGAGCAGAGAGATAACATCATCTTTCACCGCCCAGCGCCCACCCTGCATCCCTGCAGTTCCGCCCTCACTGTGCAGTGTGCAGGCAGCCGCGGCAGCAGAGAGACTACATCATCTCTCTGCTGCCCCTGGGGCGGGATGCAGCGCTGACACGTCCGCTCAGGATGAGCCCTTTGTGCGCTCTGCTCTCTCTCTCCGCTCTCCCAGCGGCAGCAGCCAGCCCATTCCTCCCTGCCCAGCACTGATGTCAGCGCAGGCTGGGAGGGGCGGGGCCGAGAATCAGCGCTCAGCCCATGACGGCTCAGGTAGGTGTTGCTTGTTGAAGGGGCGAGCGTGGCTTGCGTTCAGGGGTGTCCTGGGAGATGAGTTCATTCACTGTCACAGGACACAGGGGCCAGCCAATCACAGCACGATCTAGGCACAAGGGGGGCAGCGGGCAGCCAATCAGAGCGTGATTTGGACATCAGTCATCAGTTGAATAAGCCTGACTCTGGGACACAGCAAGAGACAATTATAGCAGGCAAGTGACAATCCGCAACGTGTGGCATGGGACGTGGCAAGTGACAATCTGCAACGTGTGGCATGGGATGTAGCAAGTGACAATCTGCAATGTGTGGCATGGGACGTGGTAAGTGACAATCCGCATCTAGTGACAGGCGACGTGGCAAGTGACAATTCGCAGCATGTGGCAGGTGACAGTGGCAAGTGACACGCTCGGGGCTCCCACTGATTCTATGGTGAGTTGAACCATTTCATTTTTTATAACAATGTAATAATAGTAATAATGCGCTTCAATCATCCTGACACCATAACAACCATGGTGCCGTGATGATTGAAGCGCTAACACCAGCCATTTCCCCGTTAAATTTACCCCAAAATGTATTTTCTGGCAGTGCCCCTCCCGAGACTAGGCTCTGGATCCGCCCCTGCTAGGACCCAGCCCTTTATCGAGGGCTTTTCGACCATCATCTCTCCGATCACTCAGCAACCAGGAAGCCCAGTCAGCCTTTGAACGCCTGAAAACCTTGTTTACCTCCGCTCCGGTATTGCAACACCCAGACCCAGCACTCTCTTTCATTCTTGAGGTAGACGCTTCAGAAGTAGCAACAGGAGCTGTGCTCTCCCAGCGTCTGGGCCCAAAGGCCCTGCTGCACCCAGTAGCCTACTGTTCTAAAAAACTAAGCCAGGCCAAAAGGAATTATGATGTAGGTGACAGAGAACTCCTGGCAATCACAGTAACCTTTGAAGAGTGGAGATATTTGTTGGAAGGCGCCAGTCACCCAGTCATGATCTTTACTGACCAAAAGAACCTGGAGTATTTGAGGTCTGCTAAGCGTCTAAGGCCCCGGCAGTCCAGATGGGCCTTATTTTTCTCAAGGTTTAATTTTCACTTGACATACAGACCTGGATCCAAGAACGGGAAGGCAGACCCCCTATCCCGGATGTTCCCTGAATCTACTGAACCTGCACCCCCGAGCACCATTCTTTCTGCCCAGAATTTTTTGTTAATTCTGCCCAGCCTGAAATCGGTTATCAAACAGGCTTCTGCATCATACCCCAAAACAGAGCAATCCTCATTAAGAAGACAGGACAGACTACTCAGGCACGAGGATAAGGTCTTCATACCCCAGGAGGCATGGCTTCAAGTTCTGAAAACATTCCATGATCACAGGTTAGCCCGTCACTTTGGGGCTTGTAAAACTAGTGAGCTCATCCAACGGTCTTTCTGGTGGCCCAACCTTGGTCGGGACTGTAGAGGCTATGTTAGATCCTGCACTGTGTACCTACGCAGCAAAGGTGACAAGCCCTGGGTATTATTGAGACCCTTAACTGTCCCTAACCGTCCATGGGAGATGATCTCCATGGATTTCATTGTGGATCTTCCACCCTCGAAAGGATTCACTACCATCTTGGTGGTGGTGGATCGCCTGTCAAAGATGGCCCATTTCCTGCCCATGGTTGGCACACCATCCCACTGCAGAGACAGCCCACATGTTCATCAAAGATATTGTGAGACTCCATGGTTCAAACCAGCAACATTGTCTCGGATCGAGTGGTACAGTTTACTCCCAGGTTTTGGAGAGCTCTCTGTAATGCCCTGAGTGTGGAACTCTGCCTTTCTTCAGCATACCATCCCCAAAGCAACGTGCAAACTGAGCACACAAACCAAGCCCTGGAGCAGTACTTACGTTGCTTCTCGGCTTTTTCCCAAGACAATTGGGCTTCTCTCCTTTCATTGGCAGAGTTCACCAACAACAACTCATTACACTCTGCTACCAACCAGTCTCCATTCTGGGCTAACTAGATTCCACCCTTCAGCCCTGCCAGAAACCATACCCGAATCAGCAGTACCTGCAGTGCAGGACAGATTCGCCTTTATACAACAAAACTACCAAACCCTCCAAGAATGTATACAGGAGGCACAGTCCAACTATAAGAGGTTCTTCGACAAGAAACAAAGGGGGAATCCATCCTTTAAGGTCGGGGACGAGGTATGGCTATGAACTGCCAACCTGAAGCTGTCGTCCCCTTCAAAGAAGTTGGGGCCAAGATGTATTGGTCCTTTTCCAATTAGGCGTGAAATAAACCCAGTGGCCTTCAAATTATCTCTACCTGATTCATACAAGATTCACCTGGTCTTTCACGCCTCTCTCCTCAAGCCTGCCATTACGCATCCTTTCCCAGGTAGAGTGGAACCACCTCCGCCACCAGTAACTGTTGATGGGGAAACGGAATACAAGGTGGAATCTGTTCTAGATTGCAGAAAGCGAGGTAGTCTCTGTTATTCACCTGGCTCCTGATCCTGGCTTGTACTGACTATTCTTCTGACGCTGTGAATCCAAACCAGCCACACCTCACAGGCGCCATCTCCCTGCAGCCTCTGCTCATTACATCTGCCGTATCCCTGAATCCTTCTGCAAGCAACTCCGCAGGCTACCTGTGCTACTTTCTGCCCGACTCCTCCTGTCTCACTTCCAGGGGAGTCCGGAACTTAGCCACAAGGGTAGCCCTCTCTCCATTGGCCTCCAGCACCCGGTACGTGATACACTTGTGCGTGCTCGCCCCCGAGCCATCTCTCTGTGTCCATAAGACACAGAGAGCGTGACTCAGACCCACCCCTCCCACCTCCCACCTCACTGGTAGTAATTGATAGCAGCAGGAGCAATGGCTGCTGCATCTCAGCCAGTGTGAAGCCAGAGACCCTAGAGAGCCACTGCGCTTGTCTACATTGCTGGATCAAGATAAATCTTAGGTAAGTATTAGGGGGGCTGAGAGGGAAGCTGCACACTGAAGGTTTTTTACCTTCATGTATAGAATGCATAAAGGGAAAAACCTTCAGCATTTACAAATGCTTTAACCCATTATTCCCCTTCTCCCCTTTGCTTTTGCTTATTTTTTTTGTACCATTCATATTTAAATTTCTGTCATTTGCTTTTATGTTGTCTCTAACATAAAAATGTTTCAAGTGTTTTGTAACAAAAATTAAGTGCAATAATTCCTACTGTACTATAAATAGTAATAGTTACTGCCAAATCAAAAGGCTGATATGTGAAATGTAAAAATTGCTCTGGTCCATAAGAGGTATACATGTGTGAGACCTGAAGAGGGTTATAAATTGTGACCTTCACAATACTGTGCACAGCAGCTTAAAATTACACATTTATATTGCATTGCTGGGATTGTGTATTGTGCCACGGATAACCATTCTCATCTTCTTCCAGGGTGAGCAAATGTTGCTCCAGAATGGACAGGACTGCAAGTCACAGTTGCCATCTTCTACAGCAGCTGCATGAGCAAAGGATCCAGGGCTTGCTGTGTGACTGCATGCTGGTGGTAAAAGGAGTCTGCTTTAAAGCACATAAAAATGTGCTGGCAGCTTTCAGCCAGTACTTTAGGTATGGAGCAGATTAATTCAGTGTCATGACATTTTGCCTTAGAGAATACACCTATGTTTCTCATGCTAAAAAGTTTTACTTTCGTTTTGGATAGAATGGGGAAGGGTCAGAATTTTATTGCAGGCTCTGACCCTGTCCATGAGCTTTCCCTTTGCTTTCTGCCCTAGTGACCACACAGTAAGTGAGGGGGTCACAGGCTGCAGTAAAATTCTGATTTATTCCGTTCACATGCTATCTAAGCCCGGTTCACATATATGCGGTGGCGGAAATGCTGAAAATCCTGAGCATTTCCCGCACCGCAGTAAAATCGCACTTCATCCATGCGATCTGCCACCGGTGTCAATGTTAAATTAAAGACACCCCAAAACAGGTTGCAAAACGCAGTGCTGTTGCAAGAATCTGATCATATGGGTATGAACACCCATGTAATCTGATTCTGGTGCGGCACAAAAAAAGATGCCTGCACCTCTTTTCTATGGTGCGAATTGAACCTATACAAAATGAATGGCCTCAGATTGCACTGAAAAGAATTTCACGTGATTTTGAATGGGAATGCGGTGCAATTCCTATCCGTTACATGCGGTGTCCCGCACCGCATAAATGTGAACCCAAGGTAAAATTTTTAAAAAATGTGCCGGAGTTCCTTTTAAAAGAGCTTTGCTTAAATATCCATCCTCTTCAACAAGTACTGTTAGAGGAGCTTAAAGTAATATATACTGTAAATATTTAAAGTGGATCCTGTTCCCTTAAAGCATGTTATACAGCACAGTGCTTGTGCTGTGTAATTTGGCTCCTTCTATCACCTGTAATACCTGGCAGTTTCTGCCCCCCCCCCCCCCCCCGTAAACTGACCACGGATTGTTATGGCTGCTGAGCCCTGACACCGTGGTCAGTTTACGTGCCTCAGACATCCACAGCCCTGCTCTGTGCTCTCCCCCCCTCCTCTCTGCTCTCCCCCCTCCCCTCCCTGCCTGTCAGCTCTGTCCATTCCCCGATCCTCCCCTCCTGCTGCTCTCATAATACAACCACCTTTGAACAATCCCCTCTGCTATATTAAACAATGCCCCCAGTGTATTTTTTTTATTTTTTAGAAAAAAAGCCGCTTTGTACCTAATTTCAAAGCGCCCATCAGCAGTCAGTGGCCCACTGCCTTTCTTCTCCTCTCCTCCTCCTGGATGACATCAGTGGGGGTTTTCCAGCCCCACCTGCTGGAGCTGTCAACTTGAGAGAGGAGAGAGGCGGCGGGTCTTGTGATCCCCGATCTGCGCTATGAAATCGGGTATAAAGCGGCTTTTTTTAATAAAAAAGCAAATACACTGGGGGCATTGTTTAATATAGCAGAGTGGATTGTTCAAAGGTGGTTGCATGGGTTAGCAACCAATTTAAAGACAAAACTTTTTTCTTATTGGATAAAGTGAAGAGGGATTATCTGTCAGGTTTTTTATTGCTGTCTGTGCCCCTGTTAGGGAGATTCATTCTCTCTATTTATTCTGTTTACTGTTATAATCAAGTTTGAATATCAAAGAAAATCCCACATTTTGAATTGTCAACAGAACAGGAATAGAGGGGAAGCCTTCCAACAGGGACACTATTTCTGGTGATCCTAGTGACAACCATGGATTCCCTCACCTTTTGAAGAGATTTACTATCACTTCTTGTTTTGGCTATGGGACAGGAAGTAAAGGGAAATCCACCCAATGGGACAGATGGCAAAAAAAAAAAATGACAAGGGTTATAACCCTCCCTTACTCTATTCAAAATTAAAGAAAAAAACTTTTGCATTTAGTTCTACTTTAACCGCTTGCCAACCCCAGAACACACATGTGCTGCGGCAATGAGGATGGTCTTTAATGCCCACACGTGGCACATATTCGACCAAGATGGCTGAGGTTACAGTATAGTGAGTTCGTTGTCACAGAGAGCTCCTGGTCTCTTGTTCTGATCGGGAATTGGCAGGACAGGTCCCCATTTGGGTGACCACTGTGACAGACAATCACAGTGATCACCTAATTGGAAGCCTGTCATGCCCCCTGCTGTAAAAAAAGCCAGTTAAAGGGCTGCTGGGACTGGGCAGAAGGGGGTTAAGTGGATTAAATTGGAATTTGATGTCATTTTTTTTATACAAAATGGTCCAAAAAAGTTGCTGGAAAAATGAGAGGAAAACGCAGAGCAAAATCCATGCCTCTCTTCCTTGCCTGTGTGTGCAGTGCTCAAAACGTGGTGCTCAGAGCGTTGCACAAACATAGGTTCTGGCAGCACAGGCATGTAGAATCGGTGCAGCCAAATGTCAATTTCACAAATACAGTTGGGAATATAATTATTTGATCCTCTGCAAATTTTGTAAGTTTGACCAACTACAAAGAAACGAATGGGCTATTTTTTTTTATCATAAGTGTATTTTAAATCCAGAAAAAACAAATGTTATAAATTGAGTTGCAGATCAGTGAGTAAAATAAGTATTTGGTACCCTACCAACCAACAATAATTCTGGCTCCCACAGACTGGCTACAGTATGTGCTCATGTGGTACACAGATTAGTCCTGTCAATTTAAGAAGGTGTTCCTAACAACAACTCGACAACTATGTGTATAAAAGACTCCTGTCCACAGAATCTTTTTCTTCCATTCTAACCTCACCATCATGGGCAAGACCAAAGAGCTGTCAAAGGACGTCAGGGACAAGATTGTAGACCTGCACAAGTCTGGAATGGGCTACACGACCATCAGCAAGAAGCTTGGTTATAAGGAGACAACTGTTGGAGCAAATATTTACAAATGGAAGAAATACAAAATAACCCTCAATCCTCAAAGCCTCATGGGGTGAGGATGATCATCCGAAAAGTGAGGGATCAGCCCAGAACTACATGGGAGGAGCTTGTTAATGATCTTAAGGACGTTGGGACCACAGTTACCAAACAAACCATTGGTAACACAATATGTCGTTGTGGATTGAAATCCTGCAGCGCCTGCAAGGTCCCCCTCCTTAAGAAGGCACATGTACAGGCCCATCTGAAGTTGGCTAATGAACATATAAATGATTCAGAGAAGGATTGGGAGAAAGTGCTGTGGTCAGATGAGACTTTGGCATTAACTCAACTTGCCGTGTTTGGAGGAAGAAAAAATGCTGACTATGACCCTAAGAACACCATCCCTACAGTCAAGCACGGCTTTCGGGCTGTTTCTCTGCTGAAGGTACAGGCCGCCTTTGCCACATTGAGCGGCTAATGGATGGGGCCATGTACTGTAAAACCTTGGATGAGAACCTTCTTCCCCTTAACCAGAACACTAAAGATTGGTCGTAGATGGATCTTCCAGCATGACAATGACCCAAAACATACCAACAAACCATGGCTTAAGTAGAAGCACATTGAGGTCATGGAGTGGCCTAGCCAGTCTCCAGACCTTAATCCTATAGAAAATTTATGGAGGGAGCGGAACCTTCGAGTTGTCAAGCGCCAGCCAAAAAACCTTAAGGATTTTGAAGAGATCTGTAAAGAAAAGTGGACCAAAATCCCTACTGATATGTGTGCAAACCTGGTAACCAACTACAAGAAACGTCTTACCTCTGTGATTGCCAACAAGGGTTTCTCCACCAAGTACTAAGTCATGTTTTGCTTGGGAAGCAAATACTTATTTTACTCACTGAACTGCAACACAATTTATAACATATGTATCATGGATTTTTTTCTGGATTTTTGGTTGATATTCTGTCTCTATCATTTAAAATACCCATTTAATTAAAATTATAGACCCTTCATTTCTTTGTAAGTGGGCAAACTTACAAAACTTACAAAATCATTTTTTCCCACTGTAAATGAAGAGGATTTTTTTAAGAAAAAAAAAAGAGCTTATATCTGTTATTTTAGTATTATTATTATTATCTGTTTTATGAATAAAATAGACTTTAATGTCACGTTAAAGAGGAGGTCCGCCCACCCCTGCAAAAATTAAAAATTAAAGGCCAGCAGCTACAAATACTGCAGCTGCTGACTTTTAATACCATAATAGGACACTTACCTGTCCTGGAGTCCAGCGATGTCGGCACCGCAGCTGATGTTTCCATCAGCTGTTGGGTGCTGCTGCCGCCATTTCCAGTAAGGGAACCCGGTAGTGAAACATTATGGCTTCACGCCGGGTCCCTACTGCGCATGCGCGAGGCACCGCTGCGCTCTCCTACTGGCCCGGCTGCTGGGGAAGGAGGAGGGAGCCGAGCTGCTGACATAATGCGCCGCGGCCCGGTCTAAGACAGGTATCCGCTCCCCCATCTCCCCCAAAAGCTTTCAAATGTGCCAAGGCATCGGAGGGGGGTAGAAACAAATGAGCGGAAGGTCCACTTTTGGGTGTAACTCCGCTTTAACATGTGAAAGCTTATAACAAATTTAAAAGAGAAGTATGTTTTTTTTTGTTTTTTTTTTATTCATACTTGCCTAGGTGGATATGCAGCATCAGGACGATGCTGCATCTCTCCTCCGCTGTCTCTGTACTGAGAACCGAGCCACTGAACACCGCCGATGGCTCGGTTTTCACAGATCCCCGAGAGGAGAGCTGCTGAAGTCAGCAACTTTCTTCTCTGTTTCTCCACGCTCATTGGAGCGCTAAACTGTGGAGGGGCGGGAAGCAGCCATCTCAGCGGCACGCTGAGACTACCATCAATCAAGGTAGCTGGCGGATCCAGACTTGGGAAGTCGGGATAACGAGCTGCCTCAACTGATGGCAGTGATGTCAGCGGAGAGCGGACTTCAGACCGCTCTCCTCTGAAAACGGGTCACAGGAGTGCAAAACGAATTGCACTTCTGTGGCCCAGAGGAGAAGCCCAGCCTAAAAAGCTCAGACTGGACTTCTCCTTTAAGTGATTGTGTTTACTTATTATTTAGCATGCCACATAATTGGCTGAATTAGGTACAGTAATACCTTGGATTGCCAGCATAATTCGTTCCATGAATGTGCTTGTAATCCAAAGCACTCGTATATCAAAGCGAATTTCCCCATAAGAAATAATGGAATCTCAGACTATTTTTTCCACAACCATTTATTTATATAAAAATGATTACTGCAATACAAAATACAGTATAAAGTGTACTGTAAAAGTAAAACAAATTAACCTGCACTTCAAAATACTGCACTGTAGCTCATATCAATGGTAGGAATACTGTACAGTACTGAACAGTACCTCTGTGGTGAAAAACAAAAAAGATGGATCAAAGTTTTAATGTTAAAAAAAAGAATTACACTCAAAATGTTAGGGAGTCTGGTGTTAATCCATGTAAAGCCGCTGTTGTATACAGTACAGTAAAGCCGCTGGTGTACAGTATACATTACTGTATGTGGCCAGAGATCCGACGGCGCTGGTGGCTCCCAGTGCTTCCTGGAGAATTGTTGACACTTTTGGGTGCTCCGAGTTCTCCAGAAAGCACTGGGAGCCACCAGCGCCCTCAGATCTCTGGCCACATACAGTAATGTATACTGTACACTAACGGCTTTACTGTACATGTACACCAGCGGCTTTACATGGATGAGCACCAGACTCCTTAACATTGTGAATGTAATTCCTTTTTTATTTACATTAAAACTACTACTCGTGTATCAAGACAGCGTTTGCATATCAAGTCAAAATTTAAAAAAAAAATGTGTTTGTCTTGCAAAACGCTTGTATTCTGCGTTACTCGCAAACCAAGGTATTACTGTACATTCATATGCAATTAAAACATGATTTCATGGGATTCCGGACAGTGATGAGGTCTAGGCATGGAGCAAAATCACCCTTTTCTACCCAAAATAGACCTCTCCATTTTGGGAGGGTCTCCTCATTTGTAATCACAGTAGCTTCAAAGTCAGTAGCAAGTTAGGAGCAACATGGAAAACTCCAATTACTGACTAAAATCACTTGTACGTAATTTCTGTGTACCTTTTATTGATAACCACACCAATACCATTGCACAGAGCATGTTTTTTTATAATAAAAAAAACGCTTTTATGACGTATAAGCAATCATCATTGTTGTGGTAACATACACTTTAACGTGGTATTAAGCCCAGAACCAAAAATGTAATATATTGCAGCTTACCAATTATTAGATGTGGTGGCTGCATTTTCTTTTTTCAGGCTCCCCCCCCCCCCCCCCCCCCTCTGTTTTCTCCTGGTGATCAGCAAGTAACACACCTCCTGTATTAAACAGACACCAATCTGGATGAAGGAGCACAGGGGGCAGATTTGGACAGCAGCATTGTCAGTCTGGGGGGAGGGAAGTGTTAGACATATTAGCAGATTTAAATACACTAAAAAATTAAAGCCAAACTCCAGCTCATACTTTATGATCAGTTACAGCAATTTATTTTCTTTTTTGGGATAATGACTTTACCTAAATAAATAAAAGCTGACCATTTACAGCACCCCTGCGTGTGTTAAATGGTCTGTCTCATCCTTGTAACTACAAGATAGCTGTATGTTGAAAAACAGACTTACTGGCTGGATCACCAGATGAAAATAGAAGAAAGTCCAAAAAAAGAAAATGAATGCAGCCATCACATCTAAGAGTTGGTAAGCTGCAATATAATAAATGTTTGCTTTTGGGTTTAATACTGCTTTAAAGCAGTTGTATGCCTAAAAGACAAAAAATCAAAAACCTGTAAGGCAAAGGCATAATTATGAAATACTTACCTTAGAAGGAAGTTCCCACAGGGCCGCCGGGTCACCGCTGAGGGAGCTGACATGTTCCCTCAGCGTTTCTTCCGGGTTTGCGGCTCCAGCGCTGTGAGTGGCCAGAGCCGCAATGACGTCTCTCCGTTCCGGCACGATACGCCAGACCTTCACTGCGTATTCGTCGCTGACGTCAGCGGCTGCATGCAAGGTGAATATCTCCTAAACCGTACAGGTTTAGGAGATATTAATTTTACCTACAGGTAAGCATTATTATAGGCTTACCTGTAGGTAAAAATTACCAAGTGGACAATGCAACCGCTTTAAGTAACCCTTACTGGTGTAAAATCCTTGTGTCCTTCCTCCCACTGCTAAAATATGTCTGATAACCTTCAGCATTTATTATAAATAAAATCTTTGCAACCCTGGTGGTTACGAATAGTCAAAGAGGACCTGTAAAAGAGTGTGGGATCCTAAACTTACACCATTCTTGATTTTTTCCTTCCTCAGATCTCTGTTTCAGAATACCTCAGTCCAGAAAAATGATGTCTTTCACTTGGACATCAAGAATATTGGAGGCATAGGTCAAATCCTGGACTTCATGTACACCTCACATCTTGACCTGAATAATGATAACATACAAGCTATGCTGGACATTGCACAGTGCCTCCAAGTACAAAACGTCCTGAATATGTGTTACAGTTTTTTAAAACTGACAACAAATGTGGAGTCTGTGACTCCTATTCCATGTAGCAACTCGGAACCCTTACCGGGCAATTACCCAGCATTTACTAACTCTGAATCCAGCGAACAACTAAGCACTCCAATACTTGAAGATCCAGTAACAGAGGCCAGACATTCCCAGCCCTTGTTGCCTGATAAGGGCAGTGTCCCTTCAACTGAGGTCCCTAAACCCACATCTGTCACCGTCAACTCAAGTAATAAAGAACTTCAGTTAAAGCAGTATGGTCAGCCCTACAAACTGCGGGACTTTTACAGTAAACTCTTCTACAAGGAGAATGCAGAAAAAGCAGCAGAACAAGCTACGACGGCCACCATTGAGTCTAATTTGACAGAATCACAATCATGGACTTTGACTTCCTCTGGGTCCATATTGGCCCCATCAGATTCTTTACCTCTGGAGACTTTGCCTGCATTTTCTCATACGTTTGTTTCCTCGCAGGATCAAGAAGCCCCACCACTGCAGTTCCCTACAGAAATGCGACTTAAAAAAGCCATTCACCTTAAGAAATTAAACTTTCTCAGGTCTCAGAAGGCAGCAGAAGAGTCAGCTCAGCCGATCGGGGTCTTGCAGAACACTATAGAGGAAACGGTGTTCACCAATGAGGTGCTTGAGAATACAGAAAAGACCTTTCTAGAAAAAGAAGCTGACGGTGAAATGCTTGAGAACATTGCTCAGGATGTGGAGGTGGAAAGAGCGGAAAGCCCTAATTTGGAAGATGCAGGTGTATCGGTACCCAAGCACTGTGCGTGTGACTTGTGTGGCAAGACCTTCAAACACCCCAGCAACCTGGGGCTGCACAAACGTTCTCACACAGGTACAGTGAGGTAATGGTTTGATGTTTTCCACACGAACAAGAAAAATAGCAAGCAGGTCATCATAGTACACAATAGCTTATAAAAGCACTGAGCATTTATTGTGGAGGCATAACATCTGGTAACTTTTAGGTCCCTTGCGTAACTCTTCACCATAACAGATCGGTGCCTCTTTGATGAAGCCCAATGTGTGTGAAACATGTCAGGGGGGCGTGACCAATGGGCTGGGATCTAAGCTGAAGCCTGTCTTTCATTTACCTTACATTGGAGTTGAATACAGTGTGCGGCAATACCTGCGTGCACAGCCTTTCTCAACCTATTCAAAACAGAGGGACCCTAGAAATAACGTTCCTGTTTTAGGGAACCCCTGCTTAAAATTTCCATATCTACAACTCATAATACATTAGTGTTATGTCAGTTGTAAAAATGCTCCTTACACTTGTGTTTATTGGGAAGAATCAGGGTGGATTTGATTTAACCTCTTAGCGACCAGCCGCCGCAGTTATACTGCGGTAGGTTGGCATGGCTGCGCAAACCGCCGTAGGTGTACGTCGGCCGCTTTAAGAGGACACACGATCGCTCCTCACAGAGCCAGAACGAGGATCTATCAATGTAAACAGACAGATTCCCGTTCTGTCAGGGGAGTAGAGCCAGATCTGCTGTTCTTAGTAGTCAGGAACAGCAATCTATCTCCACTCCCTGTCAGTCCCATCCCCCCACAGTTAGAAACACCTCCTTATGACACACTTAATCCCTTGATCGCCCCCTAGTGTTAACCCTTTCCCTGCCAGTGACATTTATGCAGTAATCAGTGGCTATTTTTAGCTCTGATCACTGTATAAATGTCAACGGTCCCAAAAAAGCATCAAAAGTGTCCAATCTGTCCGCCGCAATGTCGCAGTCCCGCTAAAAATCGCTGATCGCCGCCATTAGTAGTGAAAAAAAAATAATAATAAAAATGCCATAAATATATCCCCTATTTTGTAGATGTTATAACTTTTGCACAAACAAATCAATATACGCATATTGCGTTTATTTTTATACCAAAAATATGTAGAAGAATACATATTGGCCTAAACTGATGAGGACGCTTTTTATTTATTTTTTTTGGATATTTATTATAGTAAAAAATATTGTGTTTTTTTTCCAAATTGGCGCTCTTTTTTTGTTTATAGCGCAAAAAATAAAAACTGCAGAGGTGATCAAATACCACCTAAAGAAAGCTCTATTTGTGGGGAAAAAAAGAACGTAAATTTTGTTTGGCTGCAGCGTCGCACGACCGCGCAATTGTCAGGTAAAACGACGCAGTGCCGTATCGCAAAAGATGGCCTGGTCATTAAGGGGGCAAATCCTTCAGGGGCTGAAGTGGTTAAATCAAGTCAATTTAAATCACTAGTAAAAAGGCTTGATTTAAATCATAATTTTTAAAGAGCAACTGTCATCTCTGTCCCGCAGTGGCTCCTCCTCGGACCTGCTGTTGACTCACCGACAGTCCCATTCACTTTAATGGGACGGCTGGTGATGCAGCAGTGACACAACAAGGTGAGGGACGTGGCGGCAGCAGGTGAGTGGATGCCGATAACAGGCGCTGCCATGATGGATCTGAAATGACAGGTGCTCTTTAAATGTAAGGACTCATTCTTTGCTGGTAGTTAGAATCGTTAATATTTGCAAATAAAATGAAGCATTTAGAATAATAAGCTGTCAGGTTAGTAAAACAGTGATATCAGAACCGATTTTAGGTTAATCGCACATAGTTGGAGAACGACTCAAATTCTTTTATTTAATTAAAACAATAACTTTATAATACATATTCTTGTATTTGCTTAAACATCAATGTTTAGTAACTGAAGCATAAACTGTGCATAAACAAAATATCTTTGAAAAAAACATACAAACAAAAGAACTTAAACTGAATATATCAACTGGGTTCACAAAAAAAAAAACTTTAAACACGGTCCTTTGATCACAGCACGTCTTCTTGTGATGTTGTTTCATTCGGGCCACCAGGCCTTACATCTCTTTGTTACATTGCTTGCATTTTGCACGCATACCTGCTTTATCCATAGGTAGAGAAACTTCATTAAAATATTACAGCCTGCTGCCATTTTGCTCCTCAAGGGAGGAATAAAGCACTTCAAGCTATGTACAGAAAGATCACAAGGTCTATAAGCTGCTTAGTTTTCACTTACATTTTTACTGCTTGCACTTCCTCCTCACACTTATAGCCTGGTACAGTTGCATTTCTCTTCAAACAATCATACAGTTTGAAGTGAACATAGATTTGCAAAACAATGGGATAAAGGAATCTTCCTGAACTTTGTTTTATCTCATGGTTACTGTGAAATTGTGTGAAAGCAACAATCCAGTGCATGTTATCTCAGTTTGGATTTATTGAATGAGTTTACCAAAAATGTAAATATTGCAGAATATACAGCCTCATGCTACATAACTAAGCTCCATTTCATGCTGAATAAACAAAATTATTAAATTAATAGCAAACTATCTTTAGATAGATTTTTACTCCAAAAGCATTTTATTAAAATAAATTTGATTTAAATAAAAAAAAATCAGATTTAAATCAAAAAATTTGATTTGTTAGATTTTTAACCACTTCAATACCAGGCACTTAGACACCTTCCCGCCCAGCCCAATTTTCAGCTTTCAGCGCTGTCACAATTTGAATGACAATTGCGCGGTCATGCTACACTATACCCAAACAAATTTTTTATCATTTTGTTCCCACAAATAGAGCTTTCTTTTGGTGGTATTTGATCACCTCTGCGGTTTTTATTTTTTGCGCAACAAATAAAAAAAGACCGAAAATTTTGAAAAAAAACACGTTTTTCTTTGTTTCTGTTAAATTTTTTTGTAAATGAGTACGTTTTCTTCTTCAATGACGGGCACTGATATGGCTGCACTGACGGGCACTGATATGGCTGCACTGACGGGCAATGATACGGCGGCACTGATGGGCACCGATGAGGTGGCACAAATGAGGTGGCACTGATGAGGTGGCACTGACGGGCACTGATGATGGGCACTGATAGGCGGCACTGATGCGCACTGATAGGTGGCACTAATGGGCACTGGTAGGTGGCACTGATGGGCACTGATAGGTGGCACGATGGGCACTGATAGGCAGCCCTGTTGGGCACTCGTAGGTGGCATTGATGGGCACTCGTAGGTGGCGTTGATGGGTAGTTATGGGTGGCACTGATAGTTGGCACAGATAGGCATGGATGGGCACGGATAGGTGGGCACAGATGGGCACTGACAGGTGGCACCGATGGACACTGATGGGTGGCACTGATGATACTAATTGATGGCAGTGATGCCCCTAAGTGTGGCATTGCTGGGCATCACTGCAACATAATTGTGCCAATCAGTGCCCATTTGTGGGCACTGATTGGCACAGATTTGGCACTGACTGGGCACATGTGGATGGCCATGGGGTACATACCTGGCCATCCACATGTTTCCCTTCCCTGGTGGTCCTAGTGGCGATCCCTGGTGGTCCAGTGTGGTGATCTGCGGGGGGGCTGCGCTGATAAACAATCAGCGCAGACCCCCCCTGCCAGGAGAGCCGCCGATCGGCTCTCCTCTACTTGCGTCTGTCAGACGCGAGTGAGGAAGAGCCGATCAACGGCTCTTCCTATTGACAGCGTGATCAGCCGTGATTGGACACGGCTGATCACGTGGTAAAGAGCCTCCGCCGGAGGCTCTTTACCAAGATTGGTGTAGCGGTGTGTCAGACTGACACACCGGTCCACCGATCGCCGCGATGCGCGCCCCCGGGGGCGCGCTGCGGCATGTTATCCTGAAGGACGTCATATGACGCCCAGTCAGGATAACTGAACCACCGCCCGGCCGTCAATCCGCTATAGGCCGGGCGGGAAGTGGTTAAAAAGCATTGATTTTTTTTTCCACCCTGGGAAGAATTACCCCCCGTATAGACAGCTAAAAAGATCAGTGGTGTCAGTGGGAACTTATCTGAGAGGCAGAAATTGCTTATTCCTCAAGGAACCCCTAGCAACCTTTGGAGTAAGGATGAGCTCCGGCGTGTTCACATGCTGCACGTGCCCAGCCCGCCAGGAAGTCGGCAATGCGCTGCGCTAATCACAGGCACTGAGACATTTCCCGATCTCTGCAGTCGCACATCGGGAAATGTCTCAGTGCTTGTGATTAGCGCTGTGCAGTGCCGAGTTCCTGGCGGCCTGGGCACGTGCAGCATGCGAACACGCCGGAGCTCATCCTTACTCTGGAAGAACCCTGGTTGAGAAAAACTGTGGTTTAGCAGGGCTGAAAGTAGAACTATAGGCATTCAATTTTTTTCTTTTCACTTTGCATAGAGCAAGGTAGGGTTATAAGCCGTCAGATTATTTTTTTTTTTTGCCATTTGTGTCCCATTTCAGAGATTTCCCTTCACTTCCTGCCCCATAGCCAAACAGGAAGTGAAAGAAAATGGCCCTTGGGGACCCCCAGGTCACCAGAAATAGTATCCACAGTGGAAGATTTCCCCTCTATTACTTTTCTGGGGACAACCTAAAATTTGTGATTTTCTTTACCTTTACTTTCAATGATAATGGTAAACAGGACAAATAGAGAGGGTGAATCTCCCTAACGGGGACACAGACAGCAATAAAAACTGACAAGTGTTCTAATCCCTCTTCACTCTATTCAAAATGAAAAAAATGTTTTGCCTTTAGTTATACTTGAATGAGAGAAGAAGCTGTAGAAGCTTTCTTTGTATATATGATCGCATCCCTAGACACATCAGATTTTCAGTTTAGTAAATCTTCTAATGAACCCGATTTCCTAATGCCTTGTGCACATGACAGTGTTCAGTTTTGCCCCTTCTCTTTCAAAGGTAAAAAAAACAGGAAACAAAGAACAATATAAAACTCTATAGAGAAGAGTTGTTATTAATTACATTGATAATTCTTACTCTCGTCAGAACAAGTTCTAGTTTCTTCCCCAAGATACGCCTACAGTCCCTCATGACAAATACTTCTGTCAGAGGCACTTTTTTTGTCCTTGTGAGTCAAACTATTAGTATAACATTTCTCGGGACCCCCTAGTGTCAATTTACTGTTGTTTTGGGTTTACCAAATGGTGTTTCTCAGTAGAACCACTTTGACACCTAACAATTTCAGGACACCAAAAATGTATTGGGTTCTGAAACTACCAGTCTTGTACCTAGAGTATACCTAGAATATGCAGTATCTTTAAATCTATTGGCTTCTGTTTTCAGGAACATGGTTCTAGAGCAGTGTACCCTTCGGCAGGGGTACATTTTTACACTCTGTAATAACTAAAAATTCTTACTGAAGACTTTTTTTGTATATGATTTATTGTAAAAGCTTTAACCCTTTCGCTGCCAGCACCATTTTTGTGGGGGGGGGGGGGTTCACACTTAAGGACCGCCCCACGTACATATACTGCGGCAGGGCAGCCCTTAAGCGCATAATCGCGTACCTGTACGTGATTTCTTCCATCGGCTCTGGGGCACGTGCACCACCGGAGTCGCGATCCAGCTCCCACTGTGATCAGACACCGCGGGAGCCAATTAACGGGTCCAGCGGCCGCGATGGCCGCCGGCCACCCACAATCATTCGCTGGAGAGACAGAAATGCGGTCTGCCTATGTAAACAAGGCAGACCGTTGTTCTGTCAGGAAGAGAGAGATCTGTGATTCCTGCTAATGAGGAACACAGATGTGTCTCTTCCTCGTGTCAGTCCATCCCCCACACAGTAAGAAAGCACATCCAGGGAACACAGTTAATCCTTTGATTGCCCCTGATGTTAACCCCTTCCGTGCCAGTGTCATTTATACAGTGACAGCGCTTTTTTTTAGCACTGATCACTGTATTGGTGTCACTGATCCCCAAAAAGTGTCAGATTTGTCCACCGCAATGTCGCAGTCCCGCTAAAATTTGCAGATCGCCGCCATTACTAGTAAAAACAATAAAAAAAAATAAAAAGTCCATTACTCTATCCCATAGTTTGTAGACGCTATAACATTTGCGCAAACCAATCCATATACACTTATTGGGATTTTTTTTTTTTACCAAAAATATGTAGCAGAATGCAAATTGGCCTAAATTGATGAAGAAATTACATTTTTAGAATTTTTTTATTGGATGTGTTTTACAGCAGAAAGTAAAAAATATTGTTTTTTTTTTTTTCAAAATTGTCGGTCTTTTTTTGTTTATAGCGTAAAAAATAAAAACCACAGAGGTGGTGAATACCACCAAAAAAAGCTCTATTTGTGGGGAAAAAGGACATCAATTGTATTCCGGTACAGCGTTGCACGACCGCACAATTGTCAGTTAAAGAAACGCAATGCCGTATCTAGGGGTGCAACGGATTGTCATCGTTCCGTAATCCGATCCACGGAGGTTGATCCATACGGGACACCCGCGATCCGCGGAGCGCTCTGTGGCCTCGGCCATAGGAAAGGCTGCGGTTTCGGCCTAGCTCCGGAGCGGTGGCCATCTTGGTACACCCGGTGGCCGTTTAGCACATGATCGCTCCGTCAAATGACGGAGCGATCACTTGTAACAAACCGGCATCATGTCATGACGCCGGTTCCTCTCTCCCCTCTGTGTACTGATCTGTACAGTGGGGGGGAGAGATCAGATGGCAGCAGTGCCAATACTCTGCAATGCCCTGCCAATACTCTGCAATGCCCTGCCAATACTCTGCAATGCCCTGCCAATACTCTGCAATGCTCTGCTGCAATACCCTGCCAATACTCTGCAATGCCCTGCCAATACTCTGCAATGCCCTGCCAATACTCTGCAAGGCCCTGCTGCAATACCCTGCCTATACTCTGCAATACCCTGCTGCAATGCCCTGCCAATACTCTGCAATGCCCTGCCAATACTCTGCAATGCCCTGCCAATACTCTGCAATGCCCTGACAATACTCTTCCATACCCTGCCAATACTCTTCCATACCCTGCCAATACTCTTCCATACCCTGCCAATACTCTGCCATACCCTGCCAATAGTCTGCCAATACCCTGCCAATAGTCTGCCAATACCCTGCCAATAGTCTGCCTGCCAATACCCTGCCAATAGTCTGCCAATAGTCTGCCAATACCCTGCCATTAGTTTGCCAATAACCTGCCATTAGTCTGCCAATACCCTGCCAATATACCCGCCAATACCCTGCCAATATACCCGCCAATACCTTGCCAATACCCTGCAATACTCTGCCAATACTCTGCCACACCCTGCCAATAGGGAGATTGTGGATATTACAGTGGGGGAGATTTTTTTTTTTGTTGATCCGAAAATGATCCGAACCGTGACTCCTGATCCGAGGAACGATGCGAACTGTGAGTTTTTTGATCCGTTGCACCCCTAGCCGTATCACAAAAAATGGCCTGGTCAGGAAGGGGGTAAAACCTTCCGCAGCTGAAGTGGTTAAAAAATTATTTTTGCCCAGATGACTGCCTAAAATACACAGAACTTTATATATTTTCTGAAAGCAGACACCTTAGACTAGGAGTATCCAAACTTTCTAAGCAAAAGGGGAGTTAACTGCGCTTCAGGCTTTGGGGGGGGGGGGGGGGGGGGGGGCTGGTAGACTGTGGCCAGTGTGAGTAGAAAATGCCCTGGCATCAAAGCCCCATCATTGGGTTTAATGGGAGGAATAGTGGCCCATTGTTTGTAGCAATGAGAAAGATAGAAATTTAAGATCCCATCCATACAAACCCAGGTTGTTGCCAAGATCCCAAATATAGATACCATAGGACAAAAGGCAACTAAGTACATATATTGGTTACAAAATTATTTATTAAAGATTGTTAAAAAAAAGTTTTTGGTGCATGCATCACCATACAATAAAATAACAAAAAAGCTGATTGCAGGGTGATTGTATTTTGACGCGTTTCAGGACCTGTGAAGAGTCCTTTCCTCGTAAATGATTCTTAATGTCTGCTATGTTCTATTTTAGAGTGTTATCTAATGAACTCCTTATGAAAAACCCCATGAGGAAAGGACTCTTTACAGGTCCTGAAACGCGTCGGGAAAATATTAGGAGACAATCACCTTGCAATCATCTTTTTTGTTATTTTATTGTATGGTGATATAAACTTTTTTTAACAATCTTTAATAAATAATTTTGTAACCAATATATGTACTTAGTTGCCGTTAAATTTCCCGTGTGTACTCTGGGGGGTACTTTTTGTCCAGCAAGAAGATTAGTGCCCTATTGATGGTGTCAGTAGGGGGAATGGTGATCCATCATTGGTGTCAGTTGGTGGAATAGTGCCCCAAGGGCCAGATAAAGGCAAGCAAAGGGCCACAGTTTGGAGACCACTGCCCTAGAGAATAAAATAGTAGTATTTCTTTATCATACATCACGGGACACAGAGCAACCATAATAATGACTATATGGGTTATACACCACTTACTGGTGGATGGACACTGGCAGATAGTCAAACAGGAAGTCCACCCCTATATAACCCCTCCTACACACGAAAGACCTTTTTTCTTCAGTGTTTGTAAGGTGGAATGGTCCCTAATGTGATACATGTGCTCTTGGGGCATACTTGGAGCTCTGGACAGTTCTATTTAGGATCATGGACTTCATTCGGATCCATTCGAAAAAGCTATCAGCCAAAATGGATGGTACCCGAGCCTAATTGGAAGGAGACAAGATTCCTCAAGGTTTTACCTGCAATGCAGCCTTATGGCGCTTAACCCTGCGTAATGGAACCCTGTGCAGTGTTTGTTCTGACCAAGGTGTTTTCCTGCAGGGTGCTATACAGGTCCAGGGGAGTGGACCCCACATTAAGGGGGACCCAGTCCCTGAGGGTCTTTTATGACAAAGCTCACAGTGATGGGTGAAAATTGGGTGAAGATTTGACTCCTGTTACGTTCAGAGTCCTGCAGCAGGAATGGTAAATCTGCATTTTTGCACTTTCTCTTCAAAAAATAAAATAAAAAAGAGAGCTCTGACTGTCTGTTCTCCTAGTGGCCACGGGGGGCAGTGTGCTGTTTAATCATGCAGGCTCGCTCAATATGGCCTATTTTTATATAGGCAGGAAGTGTAAGGGCGACCATGTTGCCATGAGGTCCACAGCTTCAGCAGGGCCTCTTGAGACATAACACCAGCCCCCATGGATACCAGTGAAGTGTGAGTACTTACTATGGGAGAACTGTGTGGCAGTCTCATTATATAGCTACTTACTGCTTAAAGTGGAGCTCCACCTTAAACAAAAAATATTAAAAGCCAGCAGCTACAAATACTGCAGCTTTTGGTGACAGGTTCTAAAAGACCCTAAGATGTATCTCTTGTCCTTAAATAAATCTACTGTAGTGCATATCGCAGCCATTATCGAGGGTATTTAGAAGCTATTGGGCGGCTGCCCAGCCACCAGATCACTTCCATTTGACAGCTGGCTTGTCAGTTATAAACACACTCCCAGTGGCTGCAGCTGCTGGGTGTGTGTGTGTGTGTGTGTGTGTGTGTGTAAAACCCTCTGTTGTTAGGTACGGACCTGGCAGTTAAAGGGTTAAACCAGCCTTTCACCAACTAGGGTTCCTCCCCAGGTTGCTAAGGGTTCCTTGGGCAAATTCTAACTCTCAGACAAGTAACCACTGACACCAATTATTTTTTAGCTACTGTATCTGTCAAAATGGCATTCTTTCCACTTACCACCAATGTAAGGGGTCCCTTCTGCTGTTGACCACCTGTGTTAGGGTCCCTTCTCCCAATAACCACCAATACAATGGGGCCTTTTGTCCACTGACTACCACTGTAAAAGAGCACTAAACTGACCACCAGTCTAAGCAGCTACTACACTGACCACCAATGTAATAGAGCATTTTTCCACTGAGTGTCATTGTAAAGGGTCCCTTCTCCACCGCCAATCAATGTTAGGGAGCACTGTACATCCACACAGATTGAACTAGATGGGCTGGAGTCTTTATTTAACCTTACTAACTATGAAACTATAATTTGCAATGTCTGTGTTTCTTTTCTGGCCATTATTAACCACTTTGCGCCTAAGGGTAAAGCAAATGCCTAAGCCCAATTTAGCAACTTTGACATGTGTTAGTAAAACTGTACATATCATGACAACTACTTTGTGCATCCAGGCAGATTATACTGCGTTTTCAGGACAATCTGAGCTTTCATTTGATGGTAAATGTTAATGGATATCTACTTTTTTTGTTTTATTAGCAAAGGAAAACTGGCCCAAAATAGTAAAAAAAAAAAAAATGTAATTTACCTGTATATTTCTTGTTATCAACTACCTGTACAACCAAAGAACAACCCAAAATAAATTCTCCTGCTCCTGGCCATTGCAGTGATACTACATTATTATTATTTTTTGTTAGGTCTGGTTCACACCACAAAAACGCACTCCAGATCCGTTCTTGATGCATTTCTGAATGCGCGTTTTTGACGCATTACGGTGCGTTTTTGATGCATTTCCGGATGCATTCCAGATGCTTTTTTCTTCTCTTTTTCCTGTTTTTGTTTTCACTGTACTGGGGTCTGGTGCGATTTTGATGTGCTTTATCGAGTTCCAGTGCAGGAAAAATGCAGCATGTTCTACTTTTTTTTTTCTGGAACTGACCGCACTGGTGTGAACTATGCCAATGGAAACCATATAACCTTCTTTCCATGCGTCTTTGAGGCAGAAAAAAATGCACTGGACTGCATGTGGTGTGAACTGGCCCTTACACACAATTTTGTTTATTTCTTTCTCCCTACAAGGAGAGAGATGGATACAATCTCTCTCTCCCCTCCATTCAGAGATCACAAAAACATAGGAGGCGGGCTTCACAGTGACTGATCACTGTGATAGCCAATCAGAGGCTATAACAGCAATCAGGTGACCCAGAACTGGGAGTTCCAGGGCTCCGAGTAAGACCCCGGTCTTTGTGCTGGGAGCTCGCTGTGTGGCATGCTTCCAGCACAGAGAGAGATACGCAAATATGCGGCCTAACGGAAAAAATCCCAGACCAGTGAGGCTGCATATATGCATACTGTCGGCAGAAAGGGGCAATTATTTGTTTAATTTCATGTGTATTGAAAATAATATAGTTATATAGAGCAGCCCTGCGTTTAAAATACGGTACACCAAAGTATACCACATTTCTTATTCTTTTATTTCTCCTTATATCTCAGCTTCCAATGTCTTGTGAGCTGTAGGTGGACTGATTATTGGCAGAGGTTCCCTGAGACCTGAAAGTTATTTCAGGGATTGGAGATTGAGAAAGGCTGCGCTAAATTGCTTTGATGAATTGCTCCCTGAACCCATCAACCAGGATTTGTGTATATTAGCTGAGAGCTAATAAACTAGACATGGAGTCTTTATTGAAATCCATTTAGAGAGTAATAACCAGGCTCTTTAACATACCCCTCTGCAGACTCACTGCTGCATTATTATTCAATATTGTTCATTGTTGCTCACAAAAAACGTACCAGCTTAAAGGATAAGTTCATGTTTTCGTAACATGTTACGCGTTACACCCATATTCGGAGTGTAACATGTTATTGAAAGGACCGGCCCCCACTTTATAGCTAGCAGGGGATCTTCTCCCCCCACTAGCTGTCACAATTAAAAAAAAAAAAAAAAAACACGGCTGTCAGCTTGTAGTTTTCAATGCACTACCACAGTGCTGTGAGTGCTGTGGTAGTTTATTGATTCTTTTCTAATGCCCCGTACACACACGATATGATTTTTCAACGGAAAATGTTCTATGGGAGCTTGTTGTCAGAAATTCTGACCGTGTGTAGGCTCCATCGGACATTTTCCATCGGAATTTCCGTCACACAAAATTTGAGAGCTTGTTCTCAAATTTTCCGACAACAAAATCGTAAATTCCGATCGTGTGTACACAATTCCGACGCACAAAGTTCCACGCATGCTCGGAATCAAGAGCCGCACTGGCTATTGAACTGCATTTTTCTCGGCTCGTCGTACGTCACCGCGTTCTTGACGTTCGGAATTTCCGACAAGATTTGTGTGACTGTGTGTATGCAAGACCAGTTTGAGCCAACATCCGTCGGAAAAAAAACATGGATTTTGTTGTCGGAAAATCCTATCGTGTGTACAGGGCATAAGAGTGTATGGGCTTCCTTGTACGAGGTACGAGCAAGCAGATATACTGACATGTCTGTAGTAGACCTGCATGACATCAGCGATCTGCTGATAACTGGTGCAAGGTTTTACAGGCTCCTGCAACAGAAAAATAATAAAAGCACATTTTTTACCTGCAAAAAAATGTGCATTAATTATTTTTTTGTCAAAAGGTGAACTTATCCTTTTAATATGTCTGATTTACAGTATTTAGTTCCATTGAAAATCTGCCAACACACAGATAGTACTTTGTACAGTGCTGGCACTGAGAGAACTTTACTACATATGTGGTCTTTAGCCACTTCAGCCCCAGAAGGATTTTACCCCCCTTAATGACAGGCCATTTTTAACTGACAATTGTGCAGTCGTGCGAGGCTGTACCCAAATCAAATTGATGTCCTTTGATGTGAGGGGGAAGTACTGACAGGAAGAACACAGGGGTCGCCCTTCCTGATTACAAGGAACAGAAGATCTCTCTGTACTTCCCTGTCAGAACGGGGATCTGCCTTGTTTACATACACATATCCCCGTTCTGCCTCTCTGTGGAGCGATCGCGGGTGGCTGGTGGACATCGGGTCTGCCAGACCCATGGATTGCCTCCCCCGCCGTGCAGAGCGCGTGCACACGTGTCCACAGTATCTTGTGCACGAAACAATGTACAGGTACGCTGTTTTGTGCAATAGAGCCGCCCTGCCACAGTATATATGCGGTAGGCAGTCTCTAATTGGTTCAAGAGGTTGTAAACCCTATTTAAAAAAAAAAAAACCTGCAAGACAAAGACATAATGAGCTAGTATGCCTCACATACTAGCTCATTATGAAATACTTACCTTAGAAATGGCTGACTTACCGCTGAAGTGGCTGATATCTTCCCTGGTGTTTCTTCTGGGTTCGCAAGCTCCGGCACTGTGATTGGCCGGAGCCGTGATGACGTCACTCCCGGCAGTCACGGCACAGGGCCCTGAAGAAACGGCGTGAGGGTGCCATTTCTTCAGTGCGCAAGCGCTGATGACGTTGTCGGCGGTGTATATAGTAAATATCTCCTAGACGGTGCAAGTTTAGGAGATATTTACAGTACCTACAGGTAAGCCTTATTATAAGCATACCTGTAGGTACAATTCAAAAGGAAGACTTTACTTCTTCTCTAATGGTGAACTCATAAAAACTTAATTGCCTTCTCTTGCACTGGGGCCGTTCCTGAACTGCAAGGGTTAACTGTGCGATTAGTTTGGGGGAGATGAGAAGCACTTTTTTTCTTACCCGATCCTCCACTACATGGCAAACGGCGCTCCCCTCTGTTTTGACAGTGGTCTGTCCCTCAGCGCCCTTACATCCAGTGCAGGGCTATGGGCTCTGCATCAGTCTTGATGACATCAGAGGACCTCAGACCACTGGAATGTGGTGGACAAGAGGCTGCAGAGACCCTCAAAGCAGTGTGAAGGAGCCTGAGGATCGGGTAAGTAAAACTGCTTTTCTCAACAGTTAGATATAAATGAGCTGTGCGCACACTGCAAGGGGGGACTCTCAGCCTCAAGAGAACCTGTCATATTGTAAATACAGAAACATCCATGTAATTGCAGTGGCTTGCGAAAGTATTCGGCCCCCTTGAACTTTTCAACCTTTTGCCACATTTCAGGCTTCAAACATAAAGATATAACATTTTTATTTTTTGTGAAGAATCACCAACAAGTGGGACACAATTGTGAAGTGGAACGAAATCTTTTGGATTTTTGAAACTTTTTTAACTAATAAAAAAATGAAAAGTGGGGCGTGCAAAATTATTCGGCCCCCTTGCGTTAATACTTTGTAGAGCCACCTTTTGCTGCGATTACAGCTGCAAGTCGCTTGGGGTATGTCTCTATCAGTTTTGCACATCGAGAGACTGAAATTCTTGCCCATTCTTCCTTGCAAAACAGCTCGAGCTCAGTGAGGTTGGATGGAGAGCGTTTGTGAACAGCAGTTTTCAGCTCTTTCCACAGATTCTCGATTGGATTCAGGTCTGGACTTTGACTTGGCCATTCTAACACCTGGATACGTTTATTTGTGAACCATTCCTTTGTAGATTTTGCTGTATGTTTGGGATCATTGTCTTGTTGGAAGATAAATCTCCGTCCCAGTTTCAGGTCTTTTGCAGACTCCAACAGGTTTTCATCCAGAATGGTCCTGTATTTGGCTGCATCCATCTTCCCCTCAATTTTAACCATCTTCCCTGTCCCTGCTGAAGAAAAGCAGGCCCAAACCATGATGCTGCCACCACCATGTTTGACAGTGGGGATGGTGTGTTGAGTGTGATGAGCTGTGTTGCTTTTACGCCAAACATATCGTTTTGCATTGTGGCCAAAAAGTTTGATTTTGGTTTCATCGGACCAGAGCACCTTCTTCCACATGTTTGGTGTGTCTCCCAGGTGGCTTGTGGCAAACTTTAGACGAGACTTTTTATGGATATCTTTGAGAAATGTCTTTCTTCTTGCCACTCTTCCATAAAGGCCAGATTTGTGCAGTGTACGACTGATTGTTGTCCTATGGACAGACTCTCCCACCTCAGCTGTAGTTCTCTGCAGTTCATCCAGAGTGATCATGGGCCTCTTGGCTGCATCTCTGATCAGTCTTCTCCTTGTCTGAGCTGAAAGTTTAGAGGGACAGCCAGGTCTTGGTAGATTTGCAGTGGTCTGATACTCCTTCCATTTCAAAATGATCGCTTGCACAGTGCTCCTTGGGATGTTTAAAGCTTGGGAAATCTTTTTGTATCCAAATCCGGCTTTAAAGTTCTCCACAACAGTATTACGGACCTGCCTGGTGTGTTCCTTGGTCTTCATGATGCTCTCTGCGCTTTCAACAGAACCCTGAGACTATCACAGAGCAGGTGCATTTATACAGAGACTTGATTACACACAGGTGGATTCTATTTATCACCATCAGTCATTTAGGACAACATTGGATCATTCAGAGATCCTCGCTGAACTTCTGGAGTGAGTTTTCTGCACTGAAAGTAAAGGGGCCGAATAATTTTGCACACACCACTTTTCAGTTTTTTAATTGCTAAAAAAGTTTAAAATATCCAATAGATTTCATTCCACTTCACAATTGTGTCCCACTTGTTGGTGATTCTTCACAAAAAAATTAAAATTTTATATCTTTATGTTTGAAGCCTGAAATGTGGCAAAAGGTTGAAAAGTTCAAGGGGGCCGAATACTTTTGCAAGCCACTGTACATGTAAGCAAAAAATACATTTCTATGTTATTAGATTTCTAGATGTCCTTATTTCTGAATTATTGTGTCATTCCTCTGACTGACCTTGTCATGTCTTTTGCATTTAGGAGAGAAACCCTTTGAATGTAGCGTTTGTGGCAAACACTTCTCACAGGTGAGATACTTTTCCTGATTCTAGTGCAACTCAAGGCAAATATTACAAAAACACACGTCTAGACTAATTATAAATGTGTTCAAAAACGCTCCATGTATTGTTCACAGTTGTTAGTGTCTAGGGGATTCACCAGTGTGGTGATGCTGAGTTATATACGCACCGGCCACTTTATTAGGTACACCTTGCTAGTATCGGGTTGGACCCCATTTTGCCTTCAGAACTGCCTTAATTCTTCATGGCATAGATTCAACAAGGTGTTGGAAACGTTCCTCAGAGATTTTGGCCTTTAGTGACATGATAGCATCACACAGTTGCTGCAGATTTGTCAGCTGCACATCTATGATGCACCACATCCGAAAGGTGCTCTATTGGATAGAGATTTGGTGACTGTGGGGGCCATTGGAGTACAGTGACCTCATTGTCATGTTCAAGAAAGCAGTGGTGAGATGATTTGAGTTTTGTGACATGGTGCATTATCCTGCTGGAAGGAGCCATCAGAAGATGAGTACTGTACATAATAGTCATTAAAGGGATGGACATGGTCAGCAACAATACTCAGGTAGGGTGTGGCGTTTAAACGATGCTCAATTGGTACTAAGGGTTCCAAAGTGTGCCAAGAAAATATCCCCCCCACCATTACACCACCAGTCTGAACCGTTGATACAAGGCAGGATGGATCCATGCTTTCATGTTGTTTATGTCAAATTCTGACCCTACCATCTGAATGTCGCAGCTGAAATCAAGACTCTTCTGACCAGGCAACGCTTTTTCAATCTTCTATTGTCCAATTTTGGTGAGCCTGTGCAGATTGTAGCCTCAGTTTCCTTTTCTTAGCTTATAGGAGTAGCACCCGGTGTGGTCTTCTGCTGCTGCAGCCCATCTGCTTCAAGGTTTGATGTGTTGTGCGTTCAGAGATGTTATTTTGTATACCTTGGTTATAACTAATGGTTATTTGAGTTACTGTTGCCTTTCTATCATCTCAAATCAGTCCGCCCATTCTCTGACATCAACGAGGCATTTCCGTCCTACCACACAACTGCCACTCACTGGATATTTTCTCTTTTTTGGACCATTCTCTGCAAACCTTAGAGATGGTTGTGTGTGAAAATCCCAGTAGATCAGCAGATTCTGAAATACTCAGACCAGCCCATTTGGCACCAACAACCATGCCACGTTCAAATTCACTTAAAACCCCTTTCTTCCCCATTCTGATGCTCAGTTTGAACTTCAGCAAGTCGTCTTCACCGCGTCTAGATGCCTAAATGTATTGAGTTGCTGCCATGTGATTGGCTGATTAGCAATGTGTATTACCAAGCAATTGAACAGGTGGTGTACCTAATAAAGTGTCCGGTGAGGAGACGGGAGGACATGTCTGAGCTGCAGGTCCTGAATAGTGATGTCACCTTCTGGCTGGACAGTGGGACAGGAAAGTGGAGCTGAACATAAACACAAGTCTTCTGGTAGGTTAACAGATCACAATTACTGTATGTATTTCGGCTGTGCGTCTGGCTGGGTTTATGTTTTACATTATAATATTTCTGCTCTTCTTTAGTTATACCTTGCTGAATTTACCAGCAATGTCCTATTATTATTGAGAGTTTTGTATATTAATCCATTATAGTACCCGTATAATTTGTTTTCCTGCTAACAGTGCATATGAAAAGCTGCAGGATGTAGGCTGTTATCAGATTGGCAAAGCAAGACTGGTCTTTGTACATAAGAAACATAATACAGGTAATGTTGTATACATTTCAGTTAACCCTTTCATGACCATGGGGGTCTTTGATGCCTAAATGCCCAGGCCACACTTAGTAGGGTCAGCATACGTCAGTCAAAGCAGCTGCAAACCCAGTCACTGGCCATGCATTAACTCTTAGGAGAGACTCCTTAACCACTTCAGCCCCGGAAGGTTTTACCCCCTTAATGACCAGGCCATTTTTTGCGATACAGCACTGCCTTATTTTTGCTTACAATTGTGCGGTCGTGCGACGCTGTACCCAAATGAAATTGACGTATTTTTTTTTTCACCACAAATAGAGCTTTCTTTTGGTGGTATTTGATCACCTCTGCGGTTTTTATTTTTTGTGCTATAAACAAAAAAAGAGCGACAATATTTTCTGCTATAAAACATATCCAATAAAAATGTAAACAATCAAATTTCTTCATCAGTTTAGGCCAATATGTATTCTGGTAAATAAAATCCCAATAAGTGTTATTGATTGGTTTGCACAAAAGTTATTGCGTCTACAAACTATGGGATATTTTTATGGCATTTTTATTTTTTTTTACTAGAAATGGAGGCGATTAGTGATTTTTAGCGGGACTGCGACATTGCGGCAGACAAATCGGACACATAACTAATACTTTTAAGACTTTTTTGGGGACCAATAACATTATTAGAGTGATCCGTGCTAAAAATATGCACTGTCACTATACTAATGACACTAGCAGGGAAGGAGTTAACATCAGGGGTGATCAAAAGCTTAATTGTGTCCCTAGGGGGTGCCTGTGTGGGGGGTTGCTCTGACTGGGGGAGGACAGAGATCCGTGTTCCTGCTTAGCAGGAACACAAGATCTCTTTCTTCTCCCCTGTCAGAACGGCAATCTACCTTGTTTACATAGGCAGACCGCCGTTCTGCCTCTCTCGGGATTGATCGCGGGTGGCTGATGAACATTGGGTCCACCAGACCCGCTGATTGGCTCCCCCTCTGTCAAATCAGTGCGATCACGCCTCCAGTGTCCCGCGTACCCCCTGGTGGCTATTGCACGAAATGACGTACAGGTATGTGATTTCGCACAAAAGACTCGACCTGCCGCAGTACATGTACATTATGTGGTCGGCAAATGATTAAACAGCTTCCATGTATTGTTGCTGCAAAAGTATCAAAATACCTTATTTTATAAGCAATATTAGAAGTCATGTGACTGTTCCCTCTCCCTGCTATTCTGAATACAGAGGAAGGGGGTGGAGCTTTTTGATTACACAGACATCACTAAACCCAGAAGATGTGATGGCGGATGGTAGCCAGGCTTCTAGATGGAGGGGATGTCAATCAATTACTATACTCCACCCTTCACAGCCTGAGATGAGGAAACCTTGGCGTGGCATACGTTATCTCCAAGCAGCAAACTCAGGCTGATCATACATTAAAGAATTTTATTGTACAATTTCTGTGTGATCTCATTTAGATTTACCTTCAACTATGTAGTGCAAGGGCTCGCCTGATTGGGTACAGATTGAAAGTGTTGTTTAGGTTTGACCCCATATGGCAGGAATGCGGCCCACCAGGCCTCGTCATGTGGCCCTCGCACCCAGCTTTGTAGCCGGAACGTGGTGGAACTCCATTCCGCCACCTCCGATTCTCACCCTTTGTTCTCTGCTGTCAAATGTAAAACACAGAAACCTTCTGTGTTTACAAGGGAAAGCTTTGCGCTCAGTGGCTCCTGGACCTTACAGATCCCTCCACACATTCACAGTGAGGCCAGATCTCCAGAATCAGACAGAGAACAGGAAGCTTTGTGGGGGGGTTGGGGATGCATAGTGTGCATCAGGGTTCCTGCAACCTCATAGGATAGTCAGAGGAGAATGAAAACGCCTCCTACAAGCTTTAATCAGTGCTCAGCCGGACACTGATAGAAGTCACAAGACTGCTATATACTGCTGATGAGAAAAGGTATTTAGCAGTTTTGTGGGAGACCGGATATAATGAATGCCGAGTCCTGGGTTTAGTAACTCTTTAACATACACTTTTCCTTGACATGATAGCTAATTTTTTATTTGGTAGTGTTTTAATACTATTCTGTTTTTTAACCTCTAGACATCCACGCTATGGCCGAATGACGGCCACAGCGCGGACCTACATTCCCGGGAGGCCGTCATATGACGGCCTCCCCTGTGCACGCTCCTTGGAGGGCGCGCGCCGGGCGCGTTGTGATCACCGAGTCACTAAGACTCGGCTGATCACCGATCTGTGTAAGGGGCCGGTCCCGGCCCCTTACCATGTGATCAGCTGTCAGCCAATGACAGCTGATCACATGATGTAAACAAAAGATCGGTAATCGTTTTTTTTTTTTTTACTCACGCTGACAGCGCGAGTAGAAAAAAAAGCCGATCACCGGATCGGATGTGAGGGACATCGGTCCCCAAGTGGAAGAGGCACATCTGCCTCATCAGTGCCCACTAAAAGTGCCACCTAATAGTGCCCACAGTGCCACTTAATAGTGCCCACAGTGCCACCTATCAATGCCCACAAGTACCACCTATCAATGCCCACCTGTAGTGCCAATCAGTGCCACCTGCTAGTGCTGCCCATCACTGCCACCCATCAGTGCCCATCACTGCCACCCATCAGTGCCCATCACTGCCGCCTATCAGTGCCCATCACTGGCGCCTCATCAGCGTACATCAATGAAGGAGAAAAATTACCCGTTTAAAATTTTTTATAACAAAATATAAAAAAATAAACATTTTTTTTAAAAAGAATTCCGTTTTTTACATTTTTTTAATAAAAAGTAAAAACCGCAGAGGTGATCAAATACCACCAAAAGAAAGCTCTATTTGTGGTGAAAAAATGATAAAAATTTCATTTGGGTACAGTGTTGTATGACCGCGCAATTGTCATTCAAAATGCGTCAGCGCTGAAAGCTGAAAATTGGTCTGGATAGGAGGGGGGTTTAAGTGCCCTGTAAGCAAGTGGTTAAATAATGCAATCTGACGGATACACTTATAAATAGCATCGTAGATGAACACTGCAACCTCATGTTGTGTTTATTAGTGACAGCTGGGATTAAGAACCAACAGCCACATGAAGTACATCAAACAAATACATCATAGAGACAGAAGGTAGAGGACATTCATTAAAGTGTTACTAAACCCAGGACCCTGCATTCACTATATCTGGTCTCCCACAGTACACAGAACATGGAAATAATTTTATTAAATATAAACTGCTAAATACCTTTTTTTCTCATCAGCAGTATATCACAGTCTTGTGATTTCTATCAGTGTCTGGTTAAAGCTTGTAGGAGGAGTTTTCATTATCCTCTGTCCTATGAGGCTGCAGGACCCCTGACCCTATGTCTAGACAGTGCTGATTGGCCCTGTGCTGATCACATGCACTCTCCCAAGAAAAAAAAAAACTCTCTAGCAATACACACCAAACTGAGCATGTGCAGCTTGTCTCCAAGGCTCTGTACTATCAGGAGATGGTTTGGGGACTGCAGAAGAAGGGGAGGATCAGAGAAGACAGGATCAAACAGCCTTTTTACACAATGCAGAGGATTAACCCCTTAGGCTCCACAGTGAGTATAACAAACAAGCTTTACTGCATATACAGACTGATTTTACTGTTGTGGGTTTAGTAAGACTTTAATGTTAATTAACTTTTAGATAGAGTTCGGGAGGGTTATATCCCCTGTCAGGTTTTTTTTCAATCGGTGTCTCATTGGGGAGATTTACCTTTACTTCCTGTCCCATAGCCATAACAGAAAGTGGGAGGAAATCCCTGCAAATTAAGAAGATCCATCGGGGCCCCTCAGGTCACCAGAACTAGTGTCCCCAAAAGAAAATCTCTCCTCTATTACTTTTCTGGGGACAACCCAAAATGTGGAATTTTCTTTTGCTTTCAATTTTAATAACGGACAGTAAACGGGACAAATAGAGGGGGACAATCTCTCTAATGGGGGCACAGACAGCAGTAAAAATCTATTATTGATCCATCTTCTCTATCCAAAACTAAAAAAAAAAAACATCTATTTTATGTAAGCACTGCTTTAGGAGTTACAGTAAATACTTTCAACGTCTACAAGCTCTTATGCCTTACATGTATAAACTGCAAGAAACGGTTATGTAATGTGTAATACTGGTGGGATTCCATTATTTGTGGAACCAACAATAAGGTGTAGAAAGTATTCTGGTGACTGCTTCATCTGTCCTTATTTGTGCAGTCAGGAATGCAAACCCAACTGAAATGGATGGTTACATTTTATACACAGAAACGGTAAGGCCCCTTTCACACTGGGGCGGTTTGCAGGCGTTATTGCGCTAAAAATACCGCTTGCAAACCGCCCCTAAACAGCCTCCGCTGTTTGTTCAGTGTGAAAGCCCGAGGGCTTTCACACTGAAGCGGTGCGCTGGCAGGAGAAGAAAAAATCTCCTGCTAACCGCATCTTTGGAGCGGTGAAGGAGCGGTGTATTCACCGCTCCTTCACCGCTCCTTCACCGCTCCTGCCCATTGAAATCAATGGGACAGCACGGCTATACCACGGCAATACCGCCGTACGAGTGGTTTTAACCCTTTTTCGGCCGCCAGCGGGGGGTCAAAACTGCACCGCTAGCGGCCGAATACCACGGTAAAACAGCGCTAAAAATAGCGCTGTTTTACCGCCGACGCCCCCTACCGCCCCAGTGTGAAAGGGGCCTAACTGAACACTTTTTAATGTTATTTTCATACATAGAGCTTTTCTTGCAAATGAGTGAAGATCTCTGCTCAGTACCCTATCATTCATTTATTTTGGGGTGGGAGTGAGCTGTTAAAGTATAAGTTTACCATTGAGAACATGTTACATGCTCCACCTGTTTTTAGGGTGAAACATGTCCCGCTCCTGCAGCCTCTCCCTGATCCTCCTTCTAATTGTGACAGGGAGCCGGGGATCTTCTCCCTTCACCCACTGTCACAATTTGAAAAGAATGTGGCCGCACGGGGCTCTGCCCACACGGCCGCATCATTCATTCACAGAGTTCTGTGAATGAATGAATGAACTACTACCGACATCTTTGTGGTTGTCTGCTTGTAGTTTTCAATGAACTACATGGGTGCTGGTGAGTGCTCTAGTAGTTCATTGATTCTTCTTGTCATTCAGTAACTGTCTACCCATATCGGAGATACAGGCAGACAGCTACACTGAGAGTCTACAGGAGCCTGACATTGCACCTGTGATCTGCTGTTCCATGGTGCAGTGCCTTAGAGGCTTCTAAAAAAGAAAAAAAATGCACATTTTTTTTACCTGCAAAAAAATGTGTATTTATATATTCAGAAAGGTGAACTTCTCCTATAATTATCTGACTGTGTTCTCCTGGAGCTGTGTGCCTTGTTTTTCTATCTAACGTGATTATTGATCATATCGGCACATTGCGGTTTAAAACGTGCATTTCTGGTGTGAATTTTCTTAGAATGGTTGTTCATTGATCTGTTTTTTTCTTGCCATTTTCCCCAGTTGCTCCAATGCTTTACTAAAATCCCAAAGTCATAGCTAGTCATTACCAGCAGGGGGGGCACTTTGCTTGCTAATCATTTTACATTTTAGTTTTTTTTTTTTTTTCTTTCTGTACAGTATGGGGCCTTTTTTGTCCATATTTCTGACACCGGCTTTTCCTAATTTTGTAACACAATTTTAAAAAAAAGTTTGACATGGAAAGCTGTGATGTCAAAAAAAATCAGTTCATAAAAAATGATGAAAATTAGCAAAATATTTTTTCTGCCTTCTTAAAGTGACACAAAATTCTGGTTTTAAAAAAAAATCTATTCAGGTTTGTATTCTAAACTCAAAAAGTACCTTTTATTGCTCTCAGCCTGTGTTGCTATGATTAAGCTTCATGTTAGAGGGTGTTCTCCATAGTCCCACTGTATGTAGGAACATAGCCACCCTCTCTTGCTCATTTCTGACTAAGGACTAAGAACTATGGGATCTCCAGTGTACATGAAAATAACTAACATGCACTGTTTGTTTCAAACAAAAAAGGAGATGCTCAGAAATTTACTGAGAACATTATAAGGAAGCAGAAAAACACTGTTATGCCCCGTACACACGGTCGGACTTTGTTCGGACATTCCAACAACAAAATCCTAGGATTTTTTCCAACGGATGTTGGCTCAAACTTGTCTTACATACACACGGTCACACAAAGTTGTCGGAAAATCCGATCGTTCTGAACACGGTGACGTAAAACACGTACGTCGGGACTATAAACGGGGCAGTGGCCAATAGCTTTCATCTCTTTATTTATTCTGAGCATGCGTGGCACTTTGTCCGTCGGATTTGTGTACACACGATCGGAATTTCCGACAACGGATTTTGTTGTCGGAAAAGTTTATAGCCTGCTCTCAAACTTTGTGTGTCGGAAAATCTGATGGAAAATGTGTGATGGAGCCCACACACGGTCGGAATTTCCGACAACAAGGTCCTATCACACATTTTCCGTCGGAAAATCCGACCGTGTGTACGGGGCATAAGAAATATTTTAATGAAATCTAGATTAGAGGGCCAATAAGTAGTGGGTTACTTTTGGAGAATAAATGTTGTCACTTTTAGTTTCTCTCCAAAACAAACAACAAATCATGTTAAGTTTAGGGCGGTTACGTTCAAAATGGATCCGATGTTGAACTATGGTGAAAATGAAAAAAGAATTTGCCCTAAACATAAATTCTAGTGAGACAAAACAATTACAATTGTGCTCCTTAGTAAAAAGAAGAGAAACATAATTTTCAGCTCTAAGTCCTTGGCTTCTCCTTTGTTGCAGACCATGACACAAATGTCTTTCTTGCAGGCTGGAAATCTTCAGACTCATTTACGAAGGCACTCTGGTGAAAAACCATACATATGCGAAATCTGTGGCAAAAGGTATCAACAGGGTATTTTCACATATATGAATAGTTTTCTTTCTACATTGCTCGCTCTAATCAGCAAATGTTAGGGCCCATTCACACCAGCCCTGTCCGCTGCAGAAATTTAAATAAGTGTTGTGTTGCACGTTAACTACTTTGCCCTAGAGCAGTGGTCTCCAAACTGAGGTCCGGGGGCTAGATGCGGCCCTTTTCTTGCTTTTATCACGCCCTTGGGGCACCATTTCATTCACCAATACCAACATTAATCCCCCCCCCCCCACTGAGACCATTGAATTACACCAACAATGGGGCACAATTCCTCCCACTGACACCAACAATTGGGCAAAAAGACACCAATGATGGGGTACAATTCCTCCCACTGACACCAACGATGGGACACAACTCCTCCCACCAACACCAACGAAGGAGCACAATTTCTCCCACTGACAACAAAGACAGGGCACTGTTTATTCCCACTGATGTTGGGCCCTTTTCTACTCCCGATGGCCACAGTCCAGCCCCCCTAATGTCTTAGGGACAGTAAACTTGCCCCCTGTTTGGAAAGTTTGGAGTCCCCTGCCCTAGAGCAGCCTGTTGCACCAAAACAGGCCAACAGTTGTGCATGCAGAATTTTTTTGCATTGCAGTGCACCACTCTTTCATGTGTTGAAACAACAGTGCTCCAAGAAAGTACATTGGGTTCCATTCAGAATGCATTACTCCAGTGCACGTAGCACGCGTTACAGCCTGTTGCAGTAACGCACGTGTTGATGTACTGCAATGGTGTGAACAGGCCCTAATACATTAAAGTATCTTATAATATCTTCTGTGCAGGTTCTCATTTATCCAGTTCATGGTAAATCTAATAGTAGTTAGTCACATTCAACTACACTTGTTCTGTAATATTGAAGACATTTCGTAGCTTACAAGCCACTTCTTTAATTCCTAGAGTATCAGGAACATACCTTCTTGACATTCTTGTAACTGAAAAAGTAGCTTGGTAAGCTTCAACACATTACTCAGCATTACAGAACAAGTGCAGTTGAATGTGAATAACTACTACTAGATTTACCATGATCTTGCACTAAGGTTATTTTACAATACAACAGGTCTGATACAGAACTGCTTCAGGGCTTATTTTTAACAGCAGGTGGTGCTGGAGGTAAAATCTTCAATTGCAGATTTATATTTATACTTACTGGGCTATGTTACTTAAAGAGAATGTATAATACTTTTGTATATTCATTCATTATTATGTCAAAATGTAAAAATATACTCCTTTAAGTCTGGTAAATATAAAGTATTTATATTTAAAGCGGTGTTCCGCCTGGGGGAAAAGAAATACAAAGTCAGCAGCTACAAATATTATAGCTGCTGACTTTTAATATATGGACACTTACCTGTCCAGGGAGCCTGCGATGTCGACACCCTAGCCGATTTCCAGATCGGCTGTCGGGTGCTGTCGCCGCCAATCGTCGTAAGGGGAACTGGCAGTAAAGCTTTTTGGCTTCACAGCTGGTTCCCTACTGCACATGCGCGAAGCAGAATGCGCTTTCTAACTGGCCCGGCGGGGGAGGAAGGAGGAGCGGACTGAACTTCCGGGGGACGGCGCCACGGCGCTGTCTCCCGGAACTGGGGAAGGATAACTGTCAGGTGACCGTTCCCCCTTCCCCCTCCCCCCGCCCAAAAGGTGCCAAATGTGGCACTGGGGGGGGGAATCAGATAAACAAAGGTTCCACTATTGGGAGAAACTCCGCTTTTAACATTAAAAGAGAAGTTTTGTTTTTGTTTTTTGGAGAAATCATACTCACCAAGGTGGATGCAGCATCAGTTTATCCCCCACCGGCTCCAAGGCTGAGAAGTGAGCTGATAGCTCACTTCTCAGAGCTCCATAAGCAGAGAGCCGGTGACTGTCGGTCCCTGGCTCTCTGCTCTGCTCACTGGAGTGCTGAGCTGTGGAGGGGGTGGGAGCGCTGGCTCAGGCTATCAGTGGCTTTGTGATGTCGGACCAGCCCTGTGATATCAGCCAACAGCGGGCTTAAAGCCTGCTGTCTGCTGAATATGGGTCACAGGAGTGCAGAACGAACTGCACTCCTGTGATCTATTGGAGAAGTACAGCTAAAAGAGCTTTGGCTGTACTTCTCCTTTAATGTAATGCATTCATGTTTTCAGTCAGCAGATGTAGACTTTTTCATTTGTTTTAGTTTCTCCCTCCTCCTTGTCCCAATGAAAAAGCATGTTGTTTACAAAGTTCAATAGCTCAAACAGAAATTTACGTCCACCCTCATCAAAGTGCATCCCAATGCAGCACACCCATTTCCTGCCACCTGGACCCCCGTTACAGTATATTCCCTCTCACCCACTGTGCCCCCCATCTCACAGCAACACATGCCATCTACTTCTTTCGCCCTTCGTCACAGTGCCATATTCCCACTCACTTTACCTATCTGCATCATAGGGCCCGCCTTACCCCCCTTGGACACGGCTTCCCACTCCTACTTGACTTGCCCCCATGTTAGATCCTCCCTCGCCAGTCAGAGCACTTTTTTCTTTCCTTCTTCCATTGGCCACAGCACCTCTCACTGACCCACTGCACCTCACTTTTACACCTTACACCACATCTTTCTCTGCCCACATAACCCACCCTTCCACATCATGCACAGTGCCTTCCTCCCCTTCATTTCTTCACCTGTCACACAGCACCCCACCCTCTCCCTTCCTGACCCAAAGCACCTGCCTTTCACCCACCTTACCCCCTTACTCACAGCTCCTGCTTCCCATTTATCTCACCCTCTAAAACACGGTGCCTTCCTTCCACCTACTTTTTCCCTTGCCCCATAGTACCACTCTCCCCAGCCTCATTCTGTAGCACTTACCTCTAATGTACTTCATCCCCAGCACACAGCAACACCCTCCTCCCCCTCATTGCATACCTCCCTAGTGGTCCCCTCGCACCTTGATGCCCTCCTATTGCAAACAGCATGCCATCCACCTAGGACCCCTGCTCACTCTGCCTCCCTCCTACCCTCCCCAACCTCTGATTCACAGCACCTCCAATTCATCTCACATTGATGTGACAGTTATCTCCACTGCTCAGACTTACTCAGACACCCTTTTGCTTGTAATATATATACAGTATACTGTATATTCTGATGAGCTATAACATCATGACCACCCACCTAATATTAATCCCCCCCTGCATGGACCCCACTAGACCTCTGAAGGAATGCTGTGGTATTTGGCACCAAGTCGTCAGCAGATCCTTTAAAGTGTTACTAAACCCAGTAATATGAAAATAGTTAATCCGTGCCCACAGCTTATAAATCTTCTTTTTACATTAAAATATTACCTTTTTGGATGATCTGCATACCACGGTTACATGATAAACTGCGCAGTTTCTCCAGTGCTGAGAGTTCAGGTAGGAGGAGATTCCACTACAGCCTGTATACACGCCCACATGTGTGATGTCCATATCATGTGACCTGGCTAGCTTTGCAAACAAGTAAATGTTCTCTCCAGCATAAAAGACACAACTGAGCATGTGCAGGTCGGCTACCCTGCCTGTGTTGGCTGGCTTTCCCCATATAGACAGTGCAGGAGGGGGAGGATCTATGCATACAGGATAAAACAGCCTTTTTACACAATGCAGAGAATTAGCTTCTTAAGTTCCACAGTGAGTATAACAAGCATGCTATGCTGCATATACAGACTGATTTTACTGTTGTGGGTTTAGTAACACTTTAAGTCCTGTAATTTGTGAATTCTTGTGGCCTTCATGGATCAGACTTGTTTTTCCAGCACATCCCACTTGATTGCATTGAGATCTGGAGAAATTAGAGACCAAATCAACATCTCAGACACCTTCTTCCATTGCTTCTTGGTCCAGTTCTGATGATCATATGTCCATTGTAGACACTTTTTGGCAGCCCTGACCAGTCTGCAGCTACCCAAACCCATACACAACATACTGTGTATTCTGACATCTTTCTATCGGAACCAGTATTGACTTTTTCAGCAATTTGTTCTCCAGTATCTCTTTTTGTTGGATCAGACTACATGGACCATTACAATTTGGCCTTTGTCAAAGTTGCTCAAATCCTTACATTTGCTGTTTTTTTCTGCTTTCAACACATCTTCAGAGATATGTAGTTTATAGGTAGTCATGTGAAAAAGTAAGAGTGAGTACACCCCTTTTTCAACATATTTAACCAGGCAAATATTAGAATTTCATTGACATAGTGCCTACACATAAAGGTGATATACTTGCACAAAACACAAAGAAATTTTGATGTTCAATCATGTATTCAACAAAAATATCAAGAAATACAATGGGGAACGGTGAAAAGTCAAGAGACTTACTGAGTTACATACTGTAGTTTGGCTGAAAAAGGCACAAGTCCATCTAGTTCAACGATAATAAAAGTATACACTGCGCTAAATTCAAAAAATATATGGTGCGGAGCAGCTACATACAAGGTGACAACAACCAAAAAATCATGTGAAAGTAAAATGTAGCGCATAAATTGTGCAAAAAGTCTTCAATCAAGAAAACAACTGAAAAACAAATATCCATGAATGGTAAACACAACAATGATAAAACTTATAAGTCTCTCAATGAAAGTGAATAAAGTCCAGTGAGTGAATAGAAAACAAATATACATGGAATGTCCCACTGAAAATGGTATGTGGATGTGAGACGGCAAATGCTCTAACACGGGTAAATCATCAGATCATCCCAAAGCCGTATCTCACAACTGCATATGACTTGGTAAAGATGGTGTGTAAGAAACTCTTACCAGATACATTGGACTCTCTTGTCAGCGACAGGGAGTCACTCGAGCGGGTTGCCTCTCAGGGCCTGAAAGCGGACATCACAGCTCTGCGAACCTTCTGGGTCAAACTCTGTATGGATCTCCCGGGGCCGCCAGGTGGGTCCTCCCAAAGGATGGCCAAGGTGCGAATCAGAGGGAACAGTGCGTCACGTAAAAAACTGAAGTGAAGGCTGGTTTGATCTCTCAGTTGATATGTGGAGAAAAAATAAACAGGCTCCACATAGTGTAGATGAGCAAAGTGGGATTTTTATTGCTAAAAAAGCCAGGTAACAATAAAATGTGATCACAGGGTATAAAAACAAAGATGGGCAACAAGAAGGATACTGAAAGCGCCCGACGCGTTTCGATCGATGGATCGTCTACTGGGGCATACCATTCATGGATATTTGTTTTTCAGTTGTTTTCTTGATTGAAGACTTTTTGCACAATTTATGCGCTACATTTTACTTTCACATCTAGTTCAACCACTAGAAGGAAAAAATAAATACAGATATATAAATATTCACATATACACTGTACTGATTTTCAGCTTCCATTTTTACAGCGCTAAGGAAAACAATCATTCATTTTTTATGAATGACAGGCCTTGGATTGCTTATGCTACTTGATGTAGCACACAAGATTGAAGGGGGGGCTCTTGGGGGAACCATATCAAAGTATCAATCTAAAAAGATTTTTAGAGTGTAATCCACTGCAAAATAGCAAGATCTGAGTTTGTTTAAAATATAAGGAAGGGCCTTAGTCGGGGAGGTGACTAAGAACCCGATGGTCATTCTGACAGAGCTCCAGCATTTCTCTGTGGAGAGAGAAGAACCTTCCAGAAGAACAACTATTTCTGCAGCACTCCACCAATTAGGCCTGTATAGTAGAGTGGCCAGACGGAAGCCACATCTCAGTAAAAGGCACACAACAGCCCATCTGGAGTTTTCCAAAAGACACCTGAAAGACTCTCAGACCATGAGAAACAAAGTTCTCTGGTCTGATGAAACAAAGATTGAACTCTTTGGCCTGAATGGCAAGCATCACGTGTGGAGGAAATCAGGCACCGCTCATCACCTGGCCAATACCATCCCTACAGTGAAGCATGGTGGTGACAGCCTCATGTTGTGGGGATGTTTTTCAGCAGCAGGAACTGGGAGACCAGTCAGGATTGAGGTAAAGATGAATGCAGAAATGTACAGAAATATCCTTGATGAAAACCTGCTCCAGAGCTCTCTGGACCTCAGACTGGGGCAAAGGTTCATCTTCCAAAAGGACAATGACCCTGAGTACACACACAGCCAATATAACAAAGGAGTGGCTATGGGACAACTCTGTGAATGTCCTTGAGTGGCCCAGCCACAGCCCAGACCTGAACCCAATTGAACATCTCTGGAGAGATCTGAAAATGGCTGTGCACCGACGCTCCCCATCCAACCTGATGGAGCTTGAGAGGTCTTGCAAAGAAGAATGGGAGAAACTGCCCAAAAATAGGTGTGCCAAGCTTGTAGCATCATACTCAAAAATGTTTAAGGCTGTAATTGGTGCCAAAGGTGCTTCAAGAAAGTATTGAGCAAAGGCTGTGAATACTTATGTATATGTGATTTTTTTTTTTCATTTTTTTTTTCATAAATCTGCAAAGATTTCAAACATACTTCTTTCACGTTGTCATTATGGGGTATTATTTGTAGAATTTTGAGGAAAATAATGAAGTTAATCCATTTTGGAATAAGGCTGTAACATAACAAAATGCGTAAAAAGTGAAGCACTGCGAATACTTTCTGGCTGCACTGTATCACCTTGGCTTTCTCCTGACCTTGTTGGTCAGCAGTGTGGCTGACCAGCAGGCTAACAGATCATAGGTTTAGCAACAGACATTTCAATGAAAATTTAAAGACCCATTCTGTGAAAAAATGATCCCTTCTGCCACCCTTCCCACCCACAAGCCTCTAACTAATTGCTATCCTTTAAAAAACTGCCTGTTCAAAAGCTCTTTTTTACTTGCTTGTAGCCTTTTCATCCCTGAACCTTATCTTCTATTTACCTCCTGCATGGGTCCTTATCTGAGTGTCCACATCACTGGTGCATAATGTGAACATTTCCCATTGGATGACCAGCTGCAGGGTTCTCTCGGGATCAAAAAGAAGGCTGATGGCAGCGGTGAGGAGTGGAGGGGACTGGCAGTCTCAGGGGACTTTTGCTGCACTGGAGTAAAGGCGTTGTAAACCCTCACGGTTTTTCACCCTAATGCATTACATGCATTAAGTTGGAAAACCTTTTGTGCTGTAGCAGCCCCCCAGACACCCCCTCTTTTTCTTACCTAAACCTTATCGTTCCAGCGACAGGGACGAGCACAGCAGCTCCAGCCACTGTCTCGGATCCTCCTTGGATAGATTGATAGCAGCAGGAGCCATTGGGTCCCGCTGCTGTCATTTAAATCCAGTGACACGAGGGGCGGGGTTGAGTCCTGCTGTCTGTGTCAATGGATGCAGCAGCAGCCCTCGGGAGCGTGCCCGCACGAGTGCCCCCATGGAATGCCGCTCTCTGTGGGGGCACTCAAGAAGAGGACTGGCCAGGAGCGCCGCCAGGGGACCCCAGAAAAGGAGACTTTTTAGGCTCAAGGAATATGCAGAGGTCAGAAGTAATAGTATTAAATATACTGTATTTATTAGTATCAAAAAAGTTTTTAAAAGAAATTAACAGTATAAAACATACATACAAAAAACATGAAAAATGTGGTCTGTGACCGCAAGGCAAAAAAACCCACTAAATTTGAGTAACAATGTTGTATATAAACCAATCGCCAATGCATTTGAGAGTCCTTAAAGCTCCTTCTTCAGGGAAGGTTTTAACAATCGTAATACATATGGTAATGCCTTGATGAAAACCGGTAACCGGTTCTATATCACTTGCATGAGAGAAAAAAGGAAAGTGGAAAAACCAGCAAGGCCATCTTCGTCTGCTTTCCATGGATGGATCCTTGATGGGGTGTGTGAATTCATTCTTTGCTAGGCTCATATAACGTGAAGTCTATCTATCCGGTAAAGGCACATCTTTTATACTTCACGGTGGAAGGTGCACTTTGGGTGTCTCTGTTATCCTTTACTTCAGGAATCACGAGGAGTGTTTGGACACTTATATGGACACTTTTCTCTATTTATTATCTAGTTTTATCTATTAGACGCTAGCGCTGCAATCTTTTGTTGTTTTATATGTTTTTACACAAATGTTCTGTTGTGTGATTGCTAGCTGCTTTTTTTTGATTCATCAATATTTTTCACCTGCGCAGTTACTATATTTTCTCTTCTATAAATTACACATCCAATTTCCTAATCCTATTTTGGAAAGCAAACACTCTTCTTTTTTTTTTTTTTTTGGAGAATGGAGGAAAGAAAATGAAAATATATTAAGTTGTTAATAGGATATTTTAACACACATCATAAGCATACTTAGAATTACACCCCAAAACACATTCACCTACTCCTCTCGAGTATGGTGATACAACATGTGTGAGACTTTTTCAAAGCCTAGCCATATAGAGGGGCCCAAAATCCAAAGATCACCTTCAGTCGTTCCAGGGGCATAAATTACACATCTAATTTCCTGACTACCTATCACATTTTTGGAGGCCCTGGAGCAGTCCCAGTTCCTATAAGCCAAACAAGACTATCCTACTGGCATGTGGCTGCTCCTAGGAATGCCATGCTCACTGGCCAGCAAGTACAGAAGGTGATTAGGGACAATATGACTAGTGTGTCGGTGACTAAGGACAATATGACTGGAGTGGAAGTGATCAGGAACACTGTGACTGACGTGGCGGTGATTAGGGACACTGTGACTGGTGTGGCGGTGATTAGGGACACTGTGACTGGTGTGGTGGTAATTAGGGATACTGACTGGCAGCACTGGTGACATTGTACTGCTGTAGTGGTGATCAGAGGCTGGCAGCACTGACATACAGTGATATCAGAGCAGCAAGCCATTGTACATGATCACACCAGTATGATGTCACCATAGTGAAACTGCAGTTGCTGTGTTAACAGTATTTAAAAAAATAAAAATAATATATGTACTTTTTTACATTTTTTTTTTAACATACTGTCACCATAGGAGTGAATTGTCACCATAGTGACACTGTACTGCTCGGGGGGGGGGGGGGGGGGTAGTAATCAGGATTTTATTTATTTTTTTACACTATGATTGCTTATACAATGATGATCACTGTATAATTGTATAATTATGTATTTAACTGTATTTGGCAATCACTCACAGTGCAATTGTTTATCTATTGTGAAAGCTGTGATTGACCACAGCTATTACATGGTACGGGGCCACTGTGAATGACAGCCATTTTTCATGTGTTTGCTGTTATTGGTTATAGTGATCACATAGTACCAGGGCCAATGACAGCGCCCGGTACCCCAATCAGTGATCCGCTCTGTCTGATCCGATCGTGCCACTACGTGGCCCCAACGCCGCACACGAGCGCCAGAAGTGGAAGAACAAACCTGTGCATCCTCTAGGAATGATGCTGCTCCAGCTTTGCCACATGCATGCAGTGGCAGGGCGGGAAGTAGCTAATTATACCTAGTTCTTTACACGCAGATTTGCATACTATTGTTTTCTATGTGATGTCCTCAGCCAGCCCATTTCAAATAATGACCAAATTTAAACTGGTGGCGCATTATTATCCAACCCCAATAAATGGACCAGATCTCCCTGAAGCACCGTGCCTATGATGGCACCTTTCAATTTAATGCAAAAAGCACAGCTGTTGTTCAAAGGCTTTCCCTCCCCCTCATCAACTGCGTTGAATATTCCTTGGGATTTCATGCTGTGGCCTACCGCTGGGCCAGGTGCAGATCATCTGTTCCTGGAAGCTCCATGCTACAGAAGTTGGCCCTAAGGTAGACAGTCTGTCCGTGGAAGTCTTTGATATAACCCTGTTAAATGACAGGAGGGCTTAACATATTTAAATGACCGTTCAGACTGTTTAGATATCCTACTCATTACTGGTTTAAAAGGTATAATTTACAAAAAGTACCCAAAAGATTTAGAGTGGGCCAATAGGTAAAAAAGCATTCCTATTTAATAAAGTAAGCAAAACTGAAAAAAAAAAAACAAGAAAAATTGTCACAAGACCAGTGAAGGGTTTAGAGATCTTGGCAGTCATATAGAAGCTGTGGCATTGGTCATATGACTTGGCCTTATCATTGAATCAGTCACTTCTTCATGATAGAGCATTTACTCACCAAAAGCATGGGAATTAAAGTGTCATTAAACCCAAAAGTTATTTAAATGTGTAGTATTGCATTGCATACAGTATCTCACAAAAGTGAGTACACCCCTCACATTTTCGTAAATATTTTAATCTATCTTTTAATGTGACAACACTGAAGAAATGACACTTTGCTACAATGTAAAGTAGTGAGTGTAGAGCTTGTATAACAGTGTAAATTTTCTGTCCCCTCAAAAAAACTCAACACACAGCCATTAAACCTGTCTAAACCGCTGGCAACAAAAGTGAGTACACCCCTAAGTGAAAATGTCCAAATTGGGCCCAATTAGCCATTTTCCCTCCCCGGTGTCATGTGATTCCTTAGTGTTACAAGGTCTCAGGTGTGACTGGGGAGCAGGTGTGTTAAATTTGGTGTCATCGCTCTCAATCTCTCATACTGGTCACTGGAATTCAACATGGCACCTCATGGCAAAGAACTGAAAAGCTGAAAAAAAGAATTGTTGCTCTACATAAAGATGACCTAGGCTAAAGGAGGTGGCCAAGACCCTGAAACTGAGCTGCAGCATGGTGGTCAAGACCATACAGCGGTTTAACGGGACAGATTCAACTAAGAACAGGCCTCGCCATGGTCGACCAAAGGAGTTGAGTGCACGTGCTCGGCGTCATATCCAGAGGTTGTCTTTGGGAAATAGACGTATCTTTTGTGAGATACTGTACATATTGCCTTAATCACTAACACATTTGTTTCATATAGAGTACTATAAACCTGGTTGAACTTGTCATTCACTTGCACTTCATTGTTGTCTGTGTTCCCGCTGCAGCATCAAATCCTATTGAATCACCGTTGCCAAGCCATTCACTTCCTCCTTTGTCTATTCCCACAAAACTATAAATCATCTTTCTGAGTGTGTAGACATGACAAGCCCCTCCCTCTCTCTTCCTCCAGCACGATGTTATTTAAGCCGTACTCCTCCATGTTATTGAACAAAACAACACCTATCTTTTTTTAAATAAATTCTAATAGTGTTCTTAAGAGCCGGTTCACACGGGGGCGACTTGTCAGGCGACCTAGCCGCCTGACAAGTCGCCTCCCGTTCTGTACAATGGAACCGTTCTAATAGGAGCGACGCAAGTCGCTCCGACTTAGAAAAAGTTTCCTGTACTACTTTGGGGGCGACTTGGGGCGACTTGCACAGACTTCTATACAGAAGTCGTTTTGCAAGTCGCCGCGGAAGTCGTTTGCAGGTCGCCTCGCTAAGGCGACCTGCAAGTCGTGCCGCCCCTGTGTGAACCGGGGCTATCTCTTTATTGAGCCATATTATGTATTTTTGTTTGCCATTAAGAACGTTTTTTTGTTAACTTGTCATGTGACTTGTACAGTTGCCAGTCAGCACTATTCTGACATAGGAAGCTAGTACAGACTTGCTTCCTGCTCCACCCCCTGATCTTACCCTGCTGCAGGGAACAAGCAGGGAAAGGTCACATGACGGCTGCACAAAGGATCTAAAAAAGCTATTTAGGAGATTTATTGTTAGAAAAATGAAGCATAACCAGCAAATATGTGCACATTTAGAATGCCTAATGATAGCTAATCAATGAGAGTTTAACCACTTCAGCTTGGGAAGGTTTTACCCCCTTCCTGACCAGGCCATTTTTTGCAATACAGCACTGCGTTGCTTTAACTGGCGATTGCGCGGTCGTGCAACACTGTACCCAAATAAAATTAATGTCCTTTTGTTCCTACAAATAGAGCTTTCTTTTGGTGATATTTGATCACCTCTGCTGTCTTTATTTTTTGCGCTATAAACGAAAAAAGACTGACAATTTTGGAAAAAAAAAACATTTTTTTTTACTTTCTGCTATAAAACATACCCAATAAAGAAAATGTAAAAAATCTAATTTCTTCCTCAATATAGGCCAATATGTATTCTGCTACATGTTTTTGGTAAAAAAAAATTTAAATCCCAATAAGCGTATATTGGTTTGCGCAAAAGTTATAGCCGCTACAAACATTGGGATAGATTTATTGACTTTTTTTTATATTATTGTTTTTGCTAGTAATAGCGGCGATCAGAGATTTTTAGCGGGACTGCGACATTGCAGCGGACAAATCTGACATTAAGTGACACTTTTTGGGAACCAATGGCACCAATATAGTGATCAGTGTTAAAAAAAATGCACTGTCACTGTATAAATTACACTGGCAGGGAAGGGGTTAACATCAGGGGCGATCAAAGGGTTAAGTGTGCTCCTAGGGAGTGCTTTCTAACTATGGGGGAATGCTGTAACTGGAGGAAAACAGAGATTTGTGTTTCTGTTCCATTTTCCTCCCTCACAGAATGGCGGTCTGCATTGTTTACATAGGCAGACCGCCGTTCTGCCTCTCCTGTGAATTATCGGCGGGTCCCAGCGGCCATCGCAGCTGCCAGACACGCTGATTGGCTCCCGTTGTGTTTAATCACAGTGGCAGCGGGGCTCCTGCGGCACGCGCACACCCCAGAGCCGATCAGAGGAATCAAGTACAGGTACATGATTTTGCGCTTAAGGGCTGCCCTGCCGCAGTATATGTATGTGGGGCGGTTGTAAGCTGTTAATATCACTTTAAGCCCGGGTTCACACTATAACGTGCTGCGGATCGCACAGCAGCGCTGTGCGTCCTTGTTCCCTGTTTCAGGGACGAATCAGGGCCGATTCTATGGCTGAATTCGGTCCTGAAACGGAGCCAAAGACGCACAGCGTTTTTGTGCAGTGCGCTCCGCAGCCGCCCCGGAGATATGTGAACCGGCTCCATAGGGAGCCAGTCACATTCTCCTACTATGCGAATTAGATGCGGGGAAACGCACATCTAATTCGCATAGGTGTGAACCCGGGCTAAAGAGGAAGTAAACTCTGATGGGTTTTACTTCCTTCCTTTGCCCCTGCAAACTAAAATCATAATGTGCTAGTATGCATTGCATACTAACACATTATGTGACACCTGCAAACGAAGCCTGCTTCCTTTCAAGCCATCCATTGTGTACAATTGTGTTGCAAGCTGTGATTGGTCACAGTGATCACATGGTACAGACTGGACCAATCACAGCTCATCTGTGCTATGTGATCATCTGTGCCCATTCACAGCTAATCACAACAAAACAAACTGAATGAATCAATTTCATTCAGTAAAATGCTTGCTTATAACAATGAATTTCATTGCTATAAGCAAACAAAGTGTAAAAAAAAACCTAAAAAACGAATCACTTCCGGCCGCATCCATGTTCGCCCCTCTTCCTTCCGGTCCTTATTCAGACAAAAATTCGGACCTAATTTGGACCTGAAATGGTGAATGGGGATGCACCAGTGCCCCACGCCGCACATAGTGTATACCTAGCCTAAATGTTAAAGTGGTTGTAAACCCACGAACAAAACAAACAAAAACAAACAAACTGCAAGACAAAGGCATAATGAGCTAGTATGCATAGCATACTAGCTCATTATGTATTACTTACCTTAGATCGAAGCCCCCGCAGCGATCCTCGTTCACCGTTCCGGCCGGCGACATTGCTCCTGGAGTTACATTCTGGGTATCGCAGGCTCTGGCGCTGTGATTGGCCATAGCAGCGATTACGTCACTCCCGCGCATGCGCACGGGAGCCGCCGGTAACTGCACAGTCTAACTGAAGCAACGGCACGTACTGCCATTGCTTCAGTGCGCATGACATCGGCACATGCAGATACAGGGGATATCTCCTAAACCATGCAGGCTTGCATGTAGCAAAAAGTGGTTGTAAAGGGTTTACAACCACTTTAAGTGGAGATTTTTTTTACTGTTGGCCAGGAAAATTTTTATGGTTTTGAGTGAAATTAATTTTTTTAAGTTTATAAGCTCTTTAACATAAGTTTTATATCTGTGTTTTTAATACTGACGTAAAGTCTTCATTTTACAAGTAACTATTTCAGGGTGAACTCCTATCATAGGATTTGCAGAGCACTATGGATTTTCTAAAGTGAGTATCTGCTTTCCTTCAGACTCTCGGTTTGAAACTCTTTACATTTAAATTGGAAACAACTGGGTTGTACTGCCACTTACAGTAGCAATTGTATCTTGGCAAACAAAAAAAGCCGCTATCCAACCATTTTCTCTTGCATCCTTTTCAGACTTTACTGCAGCTGTGGCAGCCTCTAAACCCTTTGCTGCAGATTGTATGTGGGATGAGGAGTCTCACAAATTTATCGTGGATAAGTTTGTACTAGCTTTATCAGCTTGCTGATATAGCTCCCAGTCTTAAAGAAGCAGACTTTCTCATCAGTAATGCCTCAACCCAGGAGATTGGACTCTTACATTGAGGTGTTTCAGGACCTCTGTCACAAGTGGGGAACACTGGATTTGGATCTTCTGGCCTCTATGTTTACCAGAAAATTGGCAATGGTAGTGGATGTTCTGGTGGCTCGGGGGGTTCAGTACAACCTGGTTTATGCTTTCCTTATCTGGAACCCACTTCTCCTGTAGTCTGCAGGATCAATTTGGAGGGATTTTATTGATTCTCATAGCAATGAATTGGCTCAGATAGTTGTGGTACTCAGACCTCATCAGACTCCTGGCAGAGACCCCATGGGCTGTTCCAATTCGACCAGATCTTCTGTCCAAGGAACCAGTTTACCATCCTCCTTTATGGTTGCTAATTGTTGAAGCCCAGCCTAAGAGATAAGGATGCTTTTGACTTAGAGATCCCTATGCTCCTGAAAGCTAGGCTAGCTTCTATAAGGTATACCATTGCACTTGGAAGGCATTCTTCACTTGATGTGAAGCAAAATATTATCATTCCAGGAAATACTCTTGGGTAAAATTTAACTTTTTTGCAATCAGACCTTAATCAGCATTTGGCCCTTGGTAACCATTAAAGTATAACTAAAGGCAAAAAACTTTTTTTTTTTTTTTTTATAGTTTTGGATAGAGTGGAGAGGGATGAGAACACCTGTCAGTTTTTATTGCTGTCTGTGCCCCCATTAGAGAGATTCATCCTCTCTATTTGTCCTGTTTACCATTATCATTGAAAGTGAAAGTAAAAAGAAAATCCCAAATTTTGGGTTGTCCCCAGGAAAGTAATAGATAGGAAATTAAGAAATCCCCTTAGTTTGCAGGGATTTCCTCTCATTTCCTGTTTGGCTATGGGACAGGAAGTGAAGGAAAATCTCTGCAATGGGACACAGATGGTGAAAAAAAATCTGACAGGGGTTATAACCCCTCCCTGCTCTATCCAAAATGGAAAAAAAAAATGTTCTGCCTATAGTTCTACTTAAGGATTATTCTCATTCTTGGGTTAAGGCTTTAGTACAGGGTGTCTCTCATAAAGTCCCACCTGCACGACCACCAGGGACTCCATGGGATCTAAATTTAGTTCTTTCTTCTCTCCAAACAACACCTTTTGTACTTATTAGGGATATTCCCCTTTCGTCTTACACATAAGGCTGTCTTTCATGTTGACATCACCTAGGCGTATGTCTGAGCTGGCTGCCTTGACTTGTAAAGAACCACTTCTCATTTTACACAAGGACAAGCTTATCTTGAGACCTAGAGCCTCCTTTCTTCCTAAGAAAGTTTGTCTGCTGTTCACCTGAACTGGGACATTTTGCTTCCACCTCTCTGTCAAGCCTCAGTACATCCTAAAGAGTTTTCCCTTCATCGCTCGGATGTAGCTTGTGCTGTGTGTGTCTATCTTACAGCTACTGCTTCCATTAGAAAGACTAATGCCGTGTACACATGACCGGACTTTTCAACCGGACTGGTCCGACGGAACGAATCCGTCGGACAATCCGACTGTGTGTGGGCTTTATCGGACCTTCAGTGGACCTTTTCTGTCGAAACATGTTTCAAATCTTTCCGACGGACTCGAGTCCGGTCTAAAAATCCGTTCGTCTGTATGCTAGTCCGACAGACAAAAAAGGACACAAGGGCAGGTTTTGGCTACTGGCTATGAACTTCCTTATTCTATTCCCTTCGTTCGTCATCACATTCAAACGAACGGACTTTCGAACGGACTTTAGTTCGTTCTTGTGTGGGCAAGTCCAGTCGTTTAAAAGTCCGTCGTAACCCAGTCGAAAGTCCGTCGGAAAGACCGTCGGTCCTTTGATGCTGAAAAGTCCGCTCGTGCATACGCAGCATAATTCTCATAATTCTCTCTTCCTTATTCTCCCCTTGAAGGAGTACTCGCTCCTTCAACCCTCTGTGGCTCAGACAAATCCTCATTTAAGCTTATAGGCTAAAAGACGAGATACCACCTTTTCCTATCAAGGTGCACTCTAGTAAGTCTGTAAATGCTTGTTGGGCTTTTTTTAGCATCAGGCGGGCGGCATTTTGCCGCCCCCCTGAAAGTGCTGCCTGGAACCATGGCTTCATCGGGTCCCATGGTAGGGCCGGCCCTGACAATGACCCAAAACACCCGGCCAAGGCAACAAAGGAGTGGCTCAAGAAGAAACACCTTAAGGTCCTGGCCTAGCCAGTCTCCAGACCTTAATTCCAGAGAAAATATGTGGAGGGAGCTGAAGGTTCGAGTTACCAAAGGTCAGCCTCAAAACCTTAATGACTTGGAGAGGATCTGCAAAGAGGAGTGGGACAAAATCCCTCCTGAGATGTGTGCAAACCTGGTGGTACTGTCATGTTTTGCGAAGGGGTCAGATACTTATTTCACTCATTAAAATGCAAATCAATTTTTTTTCCTTTTTTGAAATGTGTTTTTCTGATTATTTTTGTTGTTATTCTGTCTCTCACTGTTAAAATAAACCTACCATTAAAATTATAGACTGATCATTTTTGTCAGTGGGCAAATGTACAAATCAGCAGGGGATCAAATATTTTTTTTCCCTCGCTGTAAGTATGGACCCTTAAATATGTGAAGGATACACAGACCTGTTAGCTGTAAATGAAATTACAAAGTATGAATATATCATATTAACCTGACAAAAATATATATATTTTTTTTTTTAATGTTTAATTGTATTTTTATTCATAATTTGAATACAAAACGATAATGTATACTAAACCTCTATACATTCCCTTTTGGTGCTTTTAGTACTTCAAGTTTTAATGAAAAGATGTCTAATCATTATATTGATAGATTACTTACATGATGGTTCTCTGTCTATCTAGGTTTGCGGTCTCTGGTGATGTGCAGCGCCACATTGTCATTCACACAGGAGAAAAACCACACTTGTGTGATATCTGTGGGAGAGGTAATATTACTGATTACACATAAGTGCTGGTGGACTTTTTCTCTGTTCACATTAAAGTAGAGTAACCTGCTTTCCTCATCACTTTGCTAGGTTTTAGTAATATCAGCAACTTGAAGGAACATGAGAAGACTCACGCCACAGACAAACTTTACACTTGTGACGACTGTGGGAAATCGTTCAACATGTACCGCAAGCTCATAAAGCACAGAATTCGCCACACAGGAGAGCGACCGTATAGCTGTATGACATGTGGTGAGTGTCGATCCATGTCCTCCAACATAGACCTTATGGAAAGTTCAAAGCTTCACTTATACTACCTGAGGGAAGGACTAATATCATGTATATAGCAGAGCACACCTTAAGATCCAAAAGTCAGGAACCATTTGTTTTTTATACAAATAGTGCTGTCCTTCCCTTAGCAGCATACTTAGAGCTGTTCACACATTTCCCTGCTACCAAAGGAGCTTATAGTCTAATGCCGCGTACACACGGTCGGACTTTTCGTCTACAAAAGTCAGACGGACGCCGACGGACTAAAGCTGGCTGACAATCCGATCGTGTGTGGGCTTCCCCGGACTTTCAGCGGACTTTTGCAGCCTCAAATCTGACGGACTTTAGATTTGAAACATGCTTCAAATCTTTACGTCGTAACTACGCCAGACCCAGAAATCCGCTCGTCTGTATGCTAGTCCGACAGGCAAAAACCCACGCTAGGGCAGCTATTGGCTACTGGCTATCAACTTCCTTATTTTAGTCCGGTGTACGTCATCACGTACGAATCCGTCAGACTTTTGTGTGATCGTATGTAGGCAAGTCCGTTCATAAGAAAGTCTGCCGCAAGTCCGCCGCAAGTCCGCTGCAAGTCCGCTGCAAGTCCGCCGCAAGTCTGCCAAAAGTCCGCCGAAAGTCTGTCGGACAGGCTGTCGGACTTTTGTAGACGAAAAGTCCGACCGTGTGTACGCGGCATAAGGATCTTATGACATTTTTACGCACACAGACACACACTTTAGGGTGAGTTGGATGGAAGCCATATAACCTTCCAGTATCTTATTAGATTATTGGAGGAGACAAAACGGTTCGAGGAGTCCCTCCAAATCATACAAACTCAATGAAGCAATTTCTTCAGCCCCAGTTCACATACATTTGAATTGGATGTGTTTTGAACCGCATTCAATTCCAATGGCATGTGAAACAACCTTGGTTTCTATTGTAGCTGTTCACATATATGAGGTGCATCCGCAGTGCAAATTGAAAGAGTCCTGTACGTTCAGTTCAGGTGTGAATTACAAGCTCATTGACTTGTATAGGAATGCTTTTGAATTGCACGTCATCCGTTTTGAACAGTTTTTTACAATTGATTATTGTTTGTTCTAATAAAGCTGTGCATTTTTTGAAAATAGCGCTGGTGTCCTCGTATAAGATATCCTTGTGGATCTATAATCCTCTTCTTTATATTTTGCTTTTGTCTTAGGGGACCACACCTTGAGTATTGTGTTAAGGTGTGACGGTACACACAGCTGTGGGTACCTTTTAATTAATTGGCTTTAATACAGTAGGAATCAGAGGGCCCTGTTAGAGCTTACAATCTAAGAGGGAGGGTCAAGAGATACAAAAGGGTAATAACTGTGGGGAATGGGCTGATGGAGAAAATAAAGGTACAGTTGTTAGGTGGGAGCCAGATAGACCTCTCTGAAGAGATGAGTTTTCAGGGATCATCCTAGAAGTGGACAGAGTAGGAGATAGTCGGACAGATTAGGTTAAAGGTTTCAGAGGATGGGAGAGGCCCTGGAGAAGTCCTGGAGGCAAGCGTGGGGTGAAGTGACAAGGGCGCTAGAGAGCAGGAGGTCTTGGGAGGAACGAACAGAACGAGTAAGTTGGTATTTTGAGACTAGGTTAGTGATGTAGCTGGGAGTCGAGTTGTGAATGGCTTTGTAAGTTTTTGTTAGTATCTTGAATTTAACTACTTCAATACGGGGCACTTATACACCTTCCTGCCAAAGCCAATTTTCAGATTTCAGCGCTGTCGCGCGGTCATGCTACAGTGTACCCAAACAGAATTTTTTATAATTTTGTTACCACAAATAGAGCTCTCTTTTGGTGGTATTTGATCACATCTGCATAATTTATTTGTTGCTAAACAAATAAAAAAAGACATAACATTTTGAAAAAAAAAAGTTTTTCTATTGTTTCTGTTATACAATTTTGTAAATAAGTACGTTTTCTCCTTCACTGATAGGCACTGATAAGGCGGCACCGATGAGGTGGCACCAATGAGGCGGCACTGATGGGCACTGGTAGGCAGCACTGATGGGTGGCACTGATATGCAGCACTGATGAGCACTCATGGGTGGCACTGGTGAGCACTGATGGGCACTGATAGGCGACACTGATGTGCACTGAAAGGCTGCACTGATGGGTACTTATGGGTGGCACTGATAGGCGGCACTGATAGGCAGCACTGATATGCGGCACTGATAGATGGCATTGATAGGCATCACTGATGGCACTGGCAGGCTTTGGGTATGGGCACTGATTGGCAGCTGCCTGGGCACTGATTGGCATTTCCCTGGTGGTCTAGGGTGGTATACCTGGTGGTCCAGTGTGGTGCCAATCCCTGGTGGCATCCTGGTGGTCCTGGGTGGGCATCCGAGGAGGGGCTCTGCACTGATAAACAATCAGCACAGACCCCCCCTGTCAAGACAGCAGCCGATTGGCTTTCCTCACTCACGTCTGTCAGACACGAGTGAGGAAATGCCGATCAACAGCTCTTCCTGTTTACATCGTGATCAGCCATGGACACGGCTGATCACGTGGTAAAAAGCCTCCGTCAGAGGCTCTTTACCGAAATCGGTGTAGCGGGGTGTCAGACCGAAACACCGCACCACCGATCGCCGCAATACACGCCCCCCCAGGGCGCGCGAGAACGGTCGTTCTGGAGGGCCGTCATATGACGTCCACCCAGAACGAGAGCCGTGCCGCCCGGACGTCATTTGATGGTGGGCGGCCGGCAAGTGGTTAATTATTTGGGTGAGTGGCAGCCAATGAAGGGATTGGTAGAGAGGGATAGCAGACACTGAGTTGGTTGTAAGGTGGATGAGTCTAGCAGCAGCATTCATGATGGACTGAATAGGGGCTAGCCTATGTAAGGGTAAGCCAATAAGGAAGGAGTTGCAGTAGTCGAGATGGGAGATGACCAGGGAGTGAATTAGCTTTGTGGTGTCATTGGTTAGGAAGGGGCATATTTTGGAGACTTTGCAGAAGTTAAGGCAGCAAGCTTTGAAGTGAATGGATGCGGGGCTGAAAGGTGAAAATTATTACATATAATCTAACTATGAATTCTTCAACACACTAAATTAGAATTGTATCTCAGTCTTTCTACTCTTGTAATCCCATGTAAGTTAGCATCCAGACTAGGAGGGGAAGAGGTAGCACTTTAAAGCTTCGTACACATAAGAGTATCGGACGAATGATTGTCCATTTTTAATTTTTTTGCATGCTAGTCATATATAGAAACCCAATAGGTAAATAAAGGTATGAAAACTCTCGTACGACAGAATACAACTTTGGAAGTGATGTATTCTTTCATTTCCGAGCATGCGTGGCCTTGGTCACTCGATTTTTTTTGTACAAATACGATACTAATTACACAAACATTGTTTGTTCTGTTATCACGCGACAAAAATTTTCATGATCGTCCCAGTCGGATATTTTCGCCTGAACTGTCGTGATCGGCTCTCGAAAGCTGTGTACTAGCGATCAGATTATCAGTATTTTTCGTCCGATTTTCTCAGCATGTGTACTAGGCATTAGGCTGTATAAGGCTTTTCTGCCTTGTACAGTGCTGTGAATCTAACAAATGGAGCACAGAGGCTGGGGCTAGAATATTTCCTCAGCACTATTACGTGGGGCAGTAAGAGTGTTCTTAGCCCTGTGTACGCTCTAAGTCGATACCTCAAGCTTAGGCAAGGCTTCCTCTTTTTGTTTCTGGCAGCTGAACATAGTGGGGGGAAAAATAAGCAGCTGGTGAGGCCGCCATTAAATTCAACCTGTTTTTTTTGCCCTAAATGGACAAAGCACAGGTCCACTTTAAGTCCTATGGTTGGATCTCTCAGAATAACACATCACATCCAGTATTTGTTTAGTAGGCCTGTTTACCTTCTTAGCTTTGTTTCTCTTTCTTTTTCCAGGTAAGAAGTTTGGTGGTTCTGGAGACCTGCGAAGGCATGTTAGATCTCATACAGGGGAGAAGCCATATAGTTGTGATGTATGCAGCAAAAGCTTCTCCCGCTCAGCTGTCCTCAGACGTCATAAGAAAATGCACTGCAAGGCTGGAGATGGCGATCAGGTCGCAGCAGATGAGTTTGACAATCCTGCAGGATCTTCCAGTTTGGATAAAACTCAGAATTTAGATTCTGTTACACAGAACATTTCTGTAGCTTTTATACAAGAACAAGGGCATTCAGTGGAGAACACAAGTAGTGACTATGAGGGAAGTACAGCAAACGCCTACTGCAAATTACAAAGCATGATTCAGCAAGATACTGGACAGGACAAGAATATCTCGGAGCGTACAAAAGCCGCAAAGTCTGACTTGGCAGACACAGGCGAGGCCTATACATTCACCGAGGTAGAGGTGTCAGAGGACAGTCTACCCTCTGACATATCTATGATACGTTCCTCATTAGTGACTATAGAGAATAACTGCCATGAGTCACTAAATAACCGAGCCTCATCCAATGGATACAGAAGCTCCGATGGCCCTTTCTTCACCAGTATGTCTCTCTGGGGTCTTGCTATGAAGACACTTCAGAATGAAACTGACATGGAACCGTAACTAGTGCAAGTGGATCCAAAAACTCCTAAAAACAAAGTATTATTAATCAGGGTACTAAATGCATTATTTTTTTAATTTAATAAATCTAAAATATGTATTTCTGGAGTTTTCTGATACAACAAACATAATCCAACACATTTTTGTTATCAAAGGGCTCCTTTATGGTCAAATAAACAAATGGCTTAGGAGATCCATAGATATGCAATAAAGATGCAATTGCTGTGTAATTCAGGGCACAGTTGTATGAATGTAAGCTGAATGTGACCTCTGACCAGCTGATCTCAGGGGAATAATCATTTATACAAAGTGGATGTTTACAACCAGTTGCTATTGTTCTCCCATGATAAGGCAAGGGGGCTGGTTTATTCAAAGATTTCAGAACCCTCAAACAATGAAATGTGTGAAAATTCACTTCAGATATCCAATCGTGAAAAGGAAATTCCTGTTTTCTTATTTCATGTTTATGATTGGATGATTGAAGTAAGCATTCCCATATAATGTATGCATTACATATATATTTATATAGCACCAGCAATTTACCCAGCGCTTTACATTCAAATGAACCCCTACCATCAAGGAACTTACAATCTAAGGTCCCTATCTCGCATGCATACATACACCTACTAGGGCTATTTTAGAGATGATCCCATTAACATAACTTCATGTCTTTGGAGTGTGGTGGAAGGAAACCCAGAGTACCTTCATGCAAGCACTAGGAGAACATACAAACTCCATGCAGATAGTGTCCTGACCAGAATTTAAACCAGGAAGAAAGGGGGAAGGATATGCAAAGAATTTCCAGTACACAAATAGGTAGGCTGAGAGTAGGCATGCCAGCTCTCTGAACCAATTACTGCAAGTTGCACTGTCTAATTACTGTAAGTGGCTGTGCAAAAACAGAGCAGTCTAACATATTTTAGGAATTAGGGGTGGAAAGGCTGATGTTGAAGCAATTATAGTTAAGCTGCAGAGTGAGGGTGGAAAAATGACAATGCATGGAGCAGCGTTGCTAGCTCTATATTGGGTTTTAGTGGGGGCAGGATATCCAGCACTGCAAGAGGAATGTAAATTACATATCCTTTGGCAGATATAACGGTTCACATACAGTACCTTGAAAAAGTATTCATACCCCCTGATATTTTGTCATGTTACAACCAAAAACGTAAATGTATTGTATTGAGATTTTATGTGATAGACCAACACAAAGTGGCACATAATTGTTAAGTGGAAGGAAAATGGTAAATGGTTTTCAATTTTTTTTACAAATAAATATGTGAAAAGTGTGGCGTGCATTTGTATTCAGCCCCCTTTACTCCGATACCCCTAACTAAAATCTAGTGGAACCAATTGCCTTCAGAAGTTACCTATTTAATAAAAAACCTGTGTGTAATTTAATCTCAGTATAAATACAGCTGTTCTGTGAAGCCCTCAGAGGTTTGTTAGAGAACCTTAGTGAACAAACAGCATCTTGAAGGCCAAATAAACACACCAGCCAGGTCAGGGATAAAGTTGTGGAGAAATTTAAAGCAGGGTCAGTTTATAAAAAAAATATCCCAAGCTTTGAACATCTCACGGAGCACTGTTCAATCCATCATCCGAAAATGGAAAGAGTATGGCACAACTGCAAACCTACCAAGACATGGCTGTCCACCTAAACTGACAGGCCGGGCAAGGAGAGCATTAATCAGAGAAGCAGCCAAGAGGCCCATGGTAACTCTGGAGGAGCTGTAGAGATCCACAGCTCAGGTGGGAGAATCTGTCCACAGGACAACTATTAGTTGTGCACTCCACAAATCTGCCCTTTATGGAAGAGTGGCAAGAAGAAAGCCATTGTTGAAAGGAAGCCAAAAGAAGTCCCATTTGCAGTTTGCGAGAAGCCACATGGGGGACACAGCAAACATGTGGAAGAAGGTGCTCTGTTTAGACGTGACCAAAATGTAACTTTTTGGCCTAAAAGAAAAATGCTATGTGTTGTGGAAAACTAACACTGCACATCACCCTGAACACAGCATCTGCACCATAAAACATCGTGTTGTGGGGATGCTTTTCTTCAGCAGGGACAGGAAAGCTGGTCAGAGTTGATGGGAAGATGGATGGAGCCAAATACAGGGCAATCTTAGAAGAAAACCTGTTAGAGTCTACAAAAGACTTGAGACTGGGGCGGAGGTTCACCTTCCAACAGGACAACGACCCTAATCATACAGTCAGAGCTACAATGGAATGATTTACATCAAAGTATATTCATGTGTTAGAGTGGCCCAGTCAACGACCAGACCTAAATCCAGTTGAAAATCTGTGGCAAGACTTGAAAATTACTGTTCACAGACGCTCTCCATCCAATGTGACAGAGCTTGAGCTATTTTGCAAAGAAGAATAGGCAAAAATTTCACTCTCTTGATATGCAAAGCTGGTAGAGACATACCCAAAAAGAATTGCAGCTGTAATTGCAGTGAAAGGAGGTTCTACAAAGTATTGGCTCAGGGGGCTGAATACAAATGCACGGCACACTTTTCACATATTTATTTGTAAAAAATTTTGAAAACAATTTATCATTTTCCTTCCACTTCACAATTATGTGCCACTTTGTATTGGTTTATCACTTAAAACCTCAATAAAATACATTTACATTTTTGGTTGTAACATGACAAAATGTGGAAAATGTCAAGGGGTATGAATAATTTTTCAAGGCACTGTATACTTTTAGGGTCCATAATGTAGAATGTTTACAATAGGAATACTTTTGTGTGGCCATAGCAACCAATCAGCTTCCAACTGTCATTTGAAGGAAACCTGTTATGAGAAAAACATGCTACTAATGTCCTTTACTAAATTTATGTTTTCAATCTTTATTAAATTTTCATTTCATATAAACAATCATAAACATCCCAGTTTCATAAAAAGGTATCTTTCAGTTAAACAAGACATTTCATAACAAATTCTTCACCTTTCTTTTACATAAAAGAAAAAAAATAAAAAAACACACACATTTTCCATTCCTTTTTCTTTCTAGTTATCATCGTTAATGTCCTCCGTCACCAAATATTCTTATCCCAAACCCCTAAAAATCTATCATCCCTTACCCCTCCCCCCCTCTATCTATATTTTCCATACATATCACTCTCATACAAAAAAAATAAAATAAAAAAATTTTTTGTTCCTTTATCCTTAATTCCTTATATATATATTCCATTATTTCATGCGATGCCTTGAACTCATCCCAATTTTGCCAAATCTTAGGAAGTTGGTTTGTAATATAACCTTCCTCTCTTATTTTTTCCTCCATATATTGTATCTCGTTCATCTCACATATCCAATCTACTATTGCTGGACTTTTTGATTTTTTCCAGTTTCTTGCTATTATTGTTCTGGCTGCTGATGTCATATGGTGAATGATATCTTTTTTAAGCTTCTTTATTGATTTTGGCATCAGGGATAGTAGTGAAGTTTCTATACTCGGGATCACCCTTACTCCCGAAACTTTATAATAAATATCAAATATTTTATTCCAGAATCCTTTCACCAGATGACATCCATACCATATATGTTCCATTGTACCCTTATCTGCTTTACATCTCCAGCACAAATCTGTATTTCCTTTATTAATCAAATTTAGAGTAACTGGGCTCCTATACCATCTCATTACTATTTTGTAATTCCTTTCCTGGTGTTTATTTGCAATGGTTGTTCTATGTATGGTCTTAAAAACTTTCTCCCATTCTGCCTCCAGCAGTGGTCTCTCCAATACTTCTTCCCATTTTTTTACGCTCCCTATCTCTTTAAGGGGGCTGTCCGGGATTAAATCATCGTATATTTTTGATAATTTCTTAATTGGGGACTGCTCTCCCAGTAGTAGTTTTTCAAACTTGGTTAATGGTCTATTTATCCTAGTTATTTTCTGTCCTATAAACGTCTGAAGTTGTTGGTACTGCAACCATTTTTTTTCATTTTCTGTTCCCATTTCCTTCAATACTGGTATTTTCCCGTTTTCCAGGATTTGTGCTAGTCTTATATCCTCTGCATTATTCCATTTTAAAAAGTTTTTACAACTCATTGCTGGAGGGAATTCAGGATTGGAAAATAGTGGAGTCATTGGTCCAGTCATACAGTCAGAGCTACAATGGAATGATTTACATCAAAGTATATTCATGTGTTAGAGTGGCCCAGTCAACGACCAGACCTAAATCCAGTTGAAAATCTGTGGCAAGACTTGAAAATTACTGTTCACAGACGCTCTCCATCCAATGTGACAGAGCTTGAGCTATTTTGCAAAGAAGAATAGGCAAAAATTTCACTCTCTTGATATGCAAAGCTGGTAGAGACATACCCAAAAAGAATTGCAGCTGTAATTGCAGTGAAAGGAGGTTCTACAAAGTATTGGCTCAGGGGGCTGAATACAAATGCACGGCACACTTTTCACATATTTATTTGTAAAAAATTTTGAAAACAATTTATCATTTTCCTTCCACTTCACAATTATGTGCCACTTTGTATTGGTTTATCACTTAAAACCTCAATAAAATACATTTACATTTTTGGTTGTAACATGACAAAATGTGGAAAATGTCAAGGGGTATGAATACTTTTTCAAGGCACTGTATACTTTTAGGGTCCATAATGTAGAATGTTTACAATAGGAATACTTTTGTGTGGCCATAGCAACCAATCAGCTTCCAACTGTCATTTGAAGGAAACCTGTTATGAGAAAAACATGCTACTAATGTCCTTTACTAAATTTAAAGCAGAACTTTACCCATAACAACTTGATAAAATATAATGTTCTTTAACAAGGAACATACATTCCACATTTATAATTAAGCTACCAAAATTAGTGTGTGCTGTAAACTGCCTCCAGCATTGCTCCTGTTTATTCTTGCTGGAGATTGCCATTTTTCTGAAGCCTAGAGCCCCTGAGCAGCAGAAAATCTTTACACTGTCAGCAGATCATCTTCTAGTGGCTCAGATTCTGAGCACAATGCCAAAAATGTAGAGCAACTGAGTATGTGCAGAGCAGGGTTAGACAGTGTATTACTGGATTTCAAACAGTATAGGCCCTTATTTTTAATGCTTTACAGGGGCCAGCCTGAAGTGATCTAGCGGGACTTATTTAACTGCCTTGCTGTCATGCTGATCCAGTGAATTTGTTTACTCCTCTTTTTATTGTAAAAGTTTAAAGTGGTTCTAAAGGCTGAAGCTAATTTACCTTCATGCATTATGTGAATGAAGGTAAAAAAAAAACCCTCTCTGTGCAGCAGCCCCCCCCCCCCCAGCACTCCCTAATACTTACCTGAGCCCCATCCCAATCCAGCGATGTAAAGGAGAGCCTCGGCTCTCTGGGGACTCTCCCTACTTGTTGGCTAAGAGCTGTCAATCATAGCCAATAAGGAGAGAGGGGGGCAGGGCCACGCCACAGCACTGTGTGTGAATGGACTTGCAGAGCCGCGGATCGGGAATGAACCAGCGTGGGTGCCCCCATTGCAAGCTGCTTGCTATGGGGGCAAGAGGGAGGGGCCAGGAGCAACGGTGGGGGACCCGAGAAGAGCAGGATTGGGGCTGCTCTGTGTAAAACTACTGCACAGAGCAGGTAAGTATAACATGTTTGTTATTTGAAAAAAAAGAAATCCTTTAATATGACTTTAAACAATTCACACACATATACAAGGCTGTGTAAAAGTAATTGCCCCCTTTCTGATTTTTTATTGTTTTGCATATTTGTCACACTTAAATGACTCAGATCATCAAACAACTTGTATTATTACATTACACTATAAAGAGTAAATAAAAAATTCAGTTTTTAAATGATGGTTTCATTTATTAAGGCAAAAAAGCCATCCAAACCTGCCTGACTTTATGTGAAAAAGTAATTGCCCCCTAAACCTAATAACTGGTTGTACCACCCTTGGCGGCAACAACTGCAATAAAGCGTTTGCGATAACTGTCAATGAGTCCTTCGCATTGCTGTGGAGCAATTTTGACCCACTCTTCTTTGCAGAATTGTTTTAATTCAGCCACATTAGAGGGTTTTCCAGCATGAACGGCCTGTGTAAGATCATGATACAGAATCTCAATTGGATTTAAGTCTGGGCTTTGACTAGGCCACTCCAAAACCTAAATTTTGCTTTTTTGAACCATTTGAAGGTGGACTTGCTGTTGTGTTTCGGATCATTGTCCTGCTGCATATCCCAAGTGCACTTGAGCTTGAGGTCACAAACTGATGGACGGACATTCTCCTTTAGGTTTTTTTGGTAGAGCTCAGAGTTCATGGTTCCATCAATTATGGTAAGTCGTCCAGGTCCTGAAGCTGCAAAGCAGCCCCAGACCATCACGCTACCACCACCATGTCTGACTGTTGGTATGATGTTTTTGTTATGAAATGCTGTATTCGTTTTATGCCAGATGTAACGGGATGCACACCTTCCAAAAAGTTACATTTTTGTCTCATCAGTACACAGAATATTTGCCTAAAAGTCTTGGGGATAATCTAGATGTTTTTTGGTAAATGTGAAATGAGCCTTTGTGTTGTTTTTGGTCAGCAGTGGCTTTGGCCTTGGAAGTCTCCCATGGATGCTATTTTTGCCCAGTCTCTTTCTTATTGTTGAATCATGAACACTGATCTTACCTGAGGCAAGTGAGGCCTGCAGTTAATTAGATGTTGTTCTGGGTTCTTTTATGACCTCCTGGATGAGTCGTCGTCATGCTCTTGGAGTAATTTTTGTAGGCCGGTCACTCCTGGGAAGGTTCACCACTGTTCCAAGTTATCTCCATTTGTGGATAATGGCTCTCCCCGTGGTTCACTGGAGTTCCAAAGCCTTAGAAATGGCTTTGAAACCCTTCCTAGACCGACACATGTACATTATTTTGTTTCTAATCTGTTCTTTAATTTTTTTAGATTGTGGCATGATGTGTGGCTTTTTGTGATCTGTTAGCGTACTTCACTTTGTCAGACAGCTTCTATTTATGTGATTTCTTGATTCAACAGGTCTGGTAGTAATCAGGGCTGGGTGTGGCAAGTGAAATTTAACTCCGCTTTCAAAAAAAATTGTGGTTAATCACAGTTCATTCATGATTCAGCATGGGAGGGGGCAATTACTTTTTCTCTTAGGGCCAGGCAGGTTTGAACAGCTTTTTTCCCTTAATAAATGAAATAATAATTTAAAAACTACATCTTGGATTTACTTGGGTTATCTTTGTGTAATATTAAAATTTGTTTGATGATCTGAATCATTTAAGTGTGAGAAATATGCAAAAAATGTAAAAATCAGGAAGAGGGAAAATACTTTTTCACATCACTGAAGGTAGTATGTCAATATGCATGCAATTTGTCCATCCTAAGATACAAGTAGTAAGTACAATGGACTGTGCACATATAATGCATGGTCAGAAAGAATAAGCTATATCAATGAGCATAAGAACTCTGCGTATAACAAAGGCACTATAATGAAACATCTCAAACATTCATAGCTTAGCTCAAATACAATCCAAGCTAGATCAATATGAAGAAGTGGCCAATGAAGCCTATGTAATTTATATATTAAAAGTACTGCCAAATACACGTCAGCATGTTCCGGCCACCGACAGGACACCCAAACAGCCACAGTAAGTTGGCATCCATAAACCAATAACAAGGCAGCCTAAGCCTATAGCATAAGAAAGAAAGATAGTAGAAAGAAAATCAGAGAGACAAGCAGGGACAAAAAAAAGGGGGGGGGGGGGCAGTTTCTCTTCTGTTTTGCATTCCACTTCCCCCACACTCATACCCATGGCATGTAAGATAGAAGTGACAATCAGAAGCACTGTAGAAAATGGGGCGAACTATCCAGCCAGACTACAAGATATAAAGGATTCAAAATCTGCTGAATAACGGAACTGAGATCCCACTGACCACATGAGCCCATATGACTCCATTTTGTCTTCATCCCAAACAACGATATGTTCGATATGGTTAATGTTTTCTACTTCGCACGCCCATTCGGCTAGTGAGGAATGGTCAGGTTTACACCAGTGTCTAGCGATCGCTGCTTGTGCAACTGCTATAAAATGTCTCTGATTCAGTGAATTTAAAGCGGAACTAAAGGGTGAATACTTACCTTTCCAATGGTCCCTCGCTGGCGCTGACCTCTTCTGAGTGCCAGTCTTTGGGCCTCTTCATTGGCAGGTGGGTGATGATGTCACACCTGTGCAGGTGCAGGAGCTAGTCGTCCTGGCGTTTTGAGACCGACCGGGGACTGTAAGCTGAGCTGCGCAGGAAGCTCAGCCTGTGTACTGAACAGTCAGCGTGTGTTGGCAGACATTGGGTCCGCGAGACCCGCTGATCAGGTCCCACTGTGTAGTTCTACACAGCCGGAGCAACCCGCCGATGCTGTGCACTTGCGCCCAATACCCAGAAGTGCAGGATCACATGTATATAAGTGATCCTGCGTAGCACGGCCACCCTGTAGCAGTAAAACTGCTATATGGTGGTCGGCACGTGGTTAACTATTCAAATTGAATTTGATATCTGTCAGTGATACTTTTTTTATTTGCAAAAACGTCCAGATTTTCAGGACAAGCTTTCAGGGTGTGCCCCCTTCTTCAAGGTCCAGGGCACTATTACAGTTAAATCCACCTCAATTGTTATATCTGTTAGATACAGTGGAACCTTGGATTACGAGCATAATTAGTTCCAGAAGAATGCTTGTAATCCAAAGCACTCGTATATCAAAGCGAGTTTCCCCATAGAGGTCAATGGAAACTCAGATAATTCGTTCCACAGTGACAACTATGGTATGCAGTACCGCGTGTGACAAGGGGTGGGGGGGTGCCGGAGATACTCAGAAACCGCTCAGATGGACTCGGAAAGGCTAAGAAACACTCGGGAACGGAGTGTTTCCAAGTGGCTCCGAATGCATCCGAGCGGCTCCGAATGTCACCGGCGCCCCCGCACCTCTGGCCAAATGCAGTACTGCACACTGCAGAGGCTTGAATCCTGCTCGTCTTGCGAGACAACGCTCACAAACCGAGTCAGGATTTAAAAAAAAAATAATAGCTCGTATTGCGAACTGCTCATTAACTGCGTTATTCGCTATCTGAGGTATTACTGTACATTCAAAAAAAGATATCTGTCGATCGTAATGGAAATCTTGTCAGCTGATATTGTCTGTAGTCCCTTCCTGTTCCTGTTCTAATACAGTAGGGTGGGTGAGAGCTGTCCCTTCCTGTTCCTGTTCTGATACAGTAGAGTGGGTGAGAGCTGTCCCTTCCTGTTCCTGTTCTGATACAGTAGGGTGGGTGAAAGCTGTCCCTTCCTGTTCCTGTTCTGATACAGTAGGGTGGGTGAGAGCTGTCCCTTCCTGTTCCTGTTCTGATACAGTAGGGTGGGTGAGAGCTGTCCCTTCCTGTTCCTGTTCTGATACAGTAGGGTGGGTGAGAGCTGTCCCTTCCTGTTCCTGTTCTGATACAGTAGGGTGGGTGAGAGCTGTCCCTTCCTGTTCCTGTCCTGATACAGTAGGGTGCTGTCACTTTAGGACACAAAGTGTGCTTCTTGCAGAGAGAAACACTTGAAAAAAGAAACAAATGCAGCCACCATATCTAAGGTATGGTAAACCGCAATATATAAAAGTTTTGTTTGCTTTAGTAGTGCATAGAGCTGCACAATTCTGGTCAAAATAAGAATCACAATTTTTTTTGCTTAGAATAAAGATCAGTAACATCATCTTTCACATTATACAAAAAAATTGGGCTAACTTTACTGTTTAGTTTTTAAATTCATTAAAGTGTATTTTTTTCCAAAAAAAAAACCTACCTCTGCTCCCTCCTCTCTACCCAGCCACACTGATCCCAGGTGCATGATGGGTGCGCAGTGAGTGCCCAAGTAACTTTGCGGGGCGGCCTTTACCGGAAGTGTTTAAAAGCGATCAGGCAGCTACCCAGCCTGAAACTGACAGCTGTCAGTCGTCTTCTCAGACATACACACACTCCCAATGACTGCAGCCACCAGGAGTGTGGGGAAAAACCCCCAAGTGGGAAAAATTAGCTGCACACCAACATCCGTCCAACAGGTTTATTGAAAGACTGCCACCAGGACTTTGAAGAAGCACAATGTATGTATGTAACGCCTTTGTCTGTTGTTTTAGTCCTGGTGGCAGTCTTTCAATAAACCTGTTGGATGGATGTTGGTGTGCAGCTATTTTTTCTCACTTGGTCTACATGTTTATGGTTGCGAGCCAGAGCTAGCACCCAGCCCTTCCTTTTTGGTGGATTATTATACTCACCTGGAGCGGCGATCTCATTTCTCCTGTCTGTAAACACCCCCCCCCCCCCCCCTGCTGTCCGGACTATACAACGTACAGACTTTGCAGCAAAAGGCTTACTGATAGCTTTGCAAATACTTTGTAAGGCCTCTTTCACATGGGTGGTCCGGGGGTGTTAAAAACAGGTGGCTGAGCCGTGACTTTGCCAGCCACCCTCCCGAGCTGTGAAATAACAGCAGGATGGGGCTATTTACATGCCACCGCTGCAATGCTTTGCTTCTTGGCCACAGCGCCACTGCTTTGAGTTCCATGGGGCAGCGCTGAAAGTGCGTGCAATGCACTTAATTTTGGAGCGGTAGTGCAGCATTGTAGGATTAAAGGATAAGTTCACCTTTGCAAAAAAAAAGGTAAACTTATTCTTTAACCACTTCCCCCCCCCCGCTGGCCGTCATATGACATCCTTGAGTTTATGCAGGTATATCTGAATGATGATGCCTGCAGCTACAGGCATCATTCAGATATCGGCTTTTTCAGCTGGCGATTCCCTACACCATAAGAATGACCATATTGGCTGTTCTGCCGTTTGATCGTTCTTACAGGCAGCAAGAGGGGACGCCCCCCCCCTCCTGCCGCCCTCCGGTGCTTCTACCGACTCACTGCTTCCATTGGTGCGTCGGAGACAGGATCCATCGGCCCCGGGTGTTTACCATCTGGTCCGCCGGAGTCTCTATGATTGTTTGGAGGCTGGGCGCGATGTTATGGCGTCACGCCCGGCCTCTGCATTCAAACAAACGGCGCCACCTCAGCTGGGAAGCCGAGAACGTTTTTTTGTTTTTTTTTTGATGAGGGTCTTATTGACCCCATATCTCACTGTAAAGAGGACCAATCATGCCATATTCCTATTACAAGAGATGTTTACATTCCTTGTAATAGGAATAAATGTGATCAAAAAAAATTTTTTTTTTTAAATTGTCAAACTAAAAAAAAAAAAAAATTAAAAAAAAAAAGTAAAATTAACAATAAAAAAAAAAAATTAAGGGGCCCCTGTCCCCGTGTGCTCGCACACAGACGTGAACGCATACGTAAGTCCCGCCCACATATGAAAGCGGTGTTCAAACCCCACATGTGAGGTATCGCCGCAAACGTTAGAGCAGGAGCAAAAATTCTAGCCCTAGACCTCCTCTGTAACTCAAAACATGCAACCTGTAAAAAAATTTAAAATGTCACCTATGGGGATTTTTAAGTACCGAAGTTCCACGAGCGTGTGCAATTTTGAAGCATGACTTGTTGGGTATTTTTTTACTTGACGTAACTTCATCTTTCACATTATGCAAAAAATTGGGCTAACTTTACTGTTTATTTTTTTTTTAAAGCACAAAACTGTTTTTTTTTTTCCAAAAAAAAAGGCGTTCGAAAAATTGCTGCGCATATACCGTGCAAGATAGAAAGTTGCAATGACTGCTATATATATATATATAATGTTTGGGGGTTCTATGTAATTTTCTAGCAAAAAATGATGATTTGTACATGTAGGAGAGAAATGTAAGTTCATCAACAATGATAAATACCCAACTTTATTCTTGGTAGATTTTGTCAACACAATTGTTTTCTGCTGCTTTATTTATTTTTATTTTTTTTTTTAGATCCATAAAAGAAAAAAAAATACTATTTTCTATTTCATTTTGGGTTTTTTTTAGCTAAGATAATGACACTGTACAAATAAAATATTATATCCCATATTTGCTCTCCTTAATAATCTGCAGTAATATGCCTGTTAATTATTTTCTTATGCTGGATCACATAAAACCATTATGTGTCTTTATGAGCGGTTACAATTAGCATGCAGACGCGTTCTTCAGCTGACCCCCTCGGAGCATCGTTGCTTTTCTTTAGAGGGAAAATGATTTTATTTTCCAGCTCAGTAATTTGACCTGTCTTGTAAATCAGCAATTACATCTGAAAAAACGCAATTAACCTGCTCTTGATGAGTTTACTTTCCCATCCCAGAGGCCAGCTGATGAAGAGCAGCACATTCAGAGGACTTGTGTTACTTTAGCCTTTGGCTTTAACATTTCTTAATGAAGTCAATTTACAAGTTGTAATCATTAGCAAAGTGGTTTTATGTACTTCTTGTAAAATCTGCTAAAGTTTCACAAACCAAGCCCTTTATTGATTAAGGCAAAGACCAATGTACTAAGAGCAAGGTTGCAAAGCATACAACTAGCAATTGTCTTTCACTACACTAACCTGAGAGCCCAAATGTGATTGGCTGTTTTAGGTCATTGAACAGCCCCCATATTCCCATCCTCGCAGGTTCACTTCAGGCCTTTCCTATTACATTATTCATAAGTCATAACTTCTTCTCGTCAATAGTCTGTATCCATCTAATTATCTCTTTGAAAAACACATGTAATTACAATAATAATAAAAACTCAGATAAAAATGCAAATGCACCGTTTGAATAGAATAATATATCACTAATATATCACAAATTTGCATAATGTAAATGGGGTTTTGAGAAATGACTATAATCAGGTATTTGAGCATAGGTGTTCATATGCTAATTTGAGTGGAACTGCAATGGCTGCAATAAGTTAATATCAACTATTATAAGAGTTCCATATTCAAAATTGCTTTTTAAAGGTTGTGAACATAAATAGCAAGAGGTCAGTTCTACGCCTTCTTCGGGCTCTAAACCAAGTTTGGAATGCAATGAACATGGGTGAATGACGAATTGCCAACCTAAACTCTACGGTAGTTCCTGCCACATCAACATTCTGCGTTGTAGAGCGCCTCAAAATCATACCAGCCAGGGGGGGCGCTCTGGGGCTGCATAAGGCAGTTGTGTAGCTTCTGGCTCTGCAGGAGCACCCACAAAACTTCTATACATTGACCTCAAATGCAGAACAGCGCATTGCTGATAGAAGCTCTCCCTGGCTCATCCGCCACACAATCAAGGGTCATATGGCAAGACTTCAGCTCACTCTGCGAGGCATTGTTCTGCATCTGAGGTCTGGGGAGTGTTTTTCAACTCCAGTCCTTGGGGTGCCCCAACAGGTCATGTTTTCAGGCTCTCCATTATTTTGCACAGGTGATTTGATCAGTTTCACTGCCTTAGTAATTACCACAGCCGTTCCATCTGAGATAAATCCTGAAAACATGACCTGTTGGGGCGCCTTGAGGACTGGAATTTGAGAAACACTGGTCTGGGGAGTGTTTGTTGGGAGATTTTTGCTGGGGGGGGGGAGAAGAATTGGGATTTCTTTTGGGGGGGGATGGTGTAGAGATAATGTTTTTGCTAGGAGAAGGGGGGCGATTGTTTCTGGGGTGCAGGGAAAATGGGAAGGGGGGTGGCTAAATTGGTGGTATGGGGAGTTGCCCATACATTGCCACATTTGCATAATGGCCATTTGTTGCCCACATATTTTAACAACTGTTTTTTGCCTGTGTATACAATTACCCATTCATGACACATGTGCACTATATTACCGAAAGTATTGGGACTAGAGTTGCCACCTCATCCCTTTAAACCCGAACACCTTTGAATTACACAGGTTCTGAGGCTAATTAAATGCAGATAAGGCACCAAGTGAGTTTAATTACCACCTTAATCAGACACAGAACCTGTGTAATTAATATGTGTTCGGGTTTAAAGGGATGAGGTGGCAACCATAATTGGGACGCCTGACTTTAAACGCACATGAACTTTATTGGCATCCCAGTCTTATGCTGGCCATACACTATACAGAAAATCGGCCGAACCCATTTTCGAAAAACGAACGTTCGACCGTGACCGCAAACGATCGTGCCATCATATAATGACCGATAAATTGTTCAGTGGACATGAATAAATCATTTTTTGTTCGTTTTTTTACATATACCTAGTGCAGACAGGAAACACATTAACCTTGCAATTTATCGTACGTTCGGCAGAAATTTACCAAACTTCCCGTTCGTTTTTTTACCACAAAAACGTCACAAACCATTATCGATTAGTGCCCATTAACTTGCCGAAAAACAAACGAAGTGTCTATACGAACGATTTTTCGGCCGATTTTTCGTATAGTGTATGGCCAGCATAAGTCCGTAGGGTTCAATATTGAGTTGGCCCACCCTTTGCAGCTATAACAGCTTCAACTTTTCTGGGAAGGCTGTCCACAAGGTTTAGGAATGTGTCTATGGGAATGTTTGACCATTCTTTCAGAAGCGCATTTGTAAGGTCAGGCACTGATGTTGGACGAGAAGGCCTGACTCACAGTCTCCGCTCTAATTCATTCCAAAGGTGTTCTATCGGGTTGAAGTCAGAACTCTGTACAGGCCAGTCAAGTTCCTCCACCCCAAACTCACTCATCCATATATTTATGGACCTTGCTTTGTGCACTGGTCCGAATCATTTGGTGGAGGGGGGGGATTATGGTGTGGGGTTGTTTTTCAGGGGTTGGGCTTGGCCCCTTAGTGCCAGTGAAGGGAACACTTAAGGCAGTGATGGTGAACCTTGGCACCCCAGATGTTTTGGAACTACATTTCCCATGATGCTCAACTACACTGCAGAGTGCATGAGCATCATGGGAAATGTAGTTCCAAAACATTTGGGGTGCCAAGGTTCGCCATCACTGTCTTAAGGCGTCAGAATACCAAGACATTTTGGACAATTTCATGCTCCCAACTTTGTGGGAACAGTTTGGGGATGCCCCCTTCCTGTTCCAACATGACTGCACACCAGTGCACAAAGCAAGGTCCATAAAGACATGGATGAGCGAGTTTGGGGTAGAGGAACTTGACTGGCCTGCACAGTGTCCTGACTAATTCAATATTGAACCTATGGACTAAGACTGGGATACCATTAAAGTTCATGTGTGTGTAAAGGCATGCGTCCCAGGTAATTTAGTGTTCTTTCAAACTGACATTTTTTGCCTAGATAATGTCACATTGATACTAGTCACCACTGTTTGGAGTAACATAATACTTTAATGTAATCCCCTGCATGCCTGTCACTTTAAAAGCATATTGCTATTATCCCCATGTTTTGCAGCAGCAAAACTATTAAAGCTTTAAATCTTATTTTTTATGATTATAAATTTAACAATTGGAAAAACACTGTCTCCATTTCTTTTCTTGCATTTTGTTAGTAATTATTTAATTTCATCATTGTTACTAAAGATTATAAGTACTACTAAGTATAGAGGAGCATTAGGGGGTTTATTTAACTGCTTATTAAAGATTTTTAAGGAAAATACAAATGTAAGTAGTTACAGCAGATGTGGATGTACAATAAAATAGCATTACAGTAGAGCCTCACAAGCAAATTAGCTAAGAACACCATAAAGCAAAGGTCCAGAATTTGGTGCCTTGACATGAACACACTCAAGTACGTATAACTAATTGAATAGTATTTAGCTCAGATATTTGACAAAATTAGTAATGGTATTACCCTGAGATTATATACAGAGAGATAGCAAACATATTCTCCAACGCTGGAGCGCGAGTGGAGGCAAATAACTGATGTCCGCAGTAACAAAAACTGTATACTTACAACTTAAATAAAGAAATAGTAAATATGAGAAGTAAGATAGATAACAGAAAATAAACACAGGGAGAGATAGCGAAAGAAGGAGGTTGGAGGTGGGAGAGGGGGTTGTGACCCCTCCTGATGGATTATTCCAAATATCCCAATATAGTGCAATGAGGAAAAGAGGGGTACTGTGGCGGACCCCGTACTCAAGATGTCCACAGTAAATGCTTCCTCTGTCCGGCACCACACAATCCAAGACCCCTAAGCTTTCCAATTCGCTAGTCGTAGCTCAGTGTAGGGTAAAACATCAGACCACACCAGTCTTGGAGTACATCAGGAATAGCCTTTTATTTGAGATCTCACACAAATATATACAGCTTGTTGACAATACAAATTGGAACCAGAAACCTAATTAACATGAGCTAATTATCTAATCCTTTAGGCTGGGTTCACACTGCTGCGGTGGCAGACATCGTATGTGATTCGCAGCGCACAGCTGTTCACATCACATGCGATGTCTGTGCTGTGCGATATCAGCCATACAGATAGTATGGCTGATATCGCACTGCATTCGGTCCAAACTCGCACAGGACCCTTTTTTTTGTTCGGACCAGAATCGGATCGCATGGGTGTTCACACATATGCGATCTGATACATGTCCGAATTGTCAGTTCGCAGTGCGATATGCGGGCTGAACTGGGGGTGTCATTAACATTGTATGACACTCCCCAGCAGTTCGCATATGGCAGTGTGAACTGCCGTGCGAGTTGGTGCGATGCGGGAACCCGCAGTAAATTCGCTGCGTTCCCGCACCGCAGCAGTGTGAACCCAGCCTGAGACAGCCTAGGTGACTAAGGCTGGCCATACACCTATAGATTATCTGCAGATTTTCTATGGTTAGATGGAAAAAGTGGGAGATTCCTCCATCCACACAGTTTAGCGAACATGGAGAGATCTGTTGCACATTTTCAATCTAACCATAGAAAATCTGCAGATAATCTATAGGTGTATGGCCAGCTTTAGAGACATGACCTTTAGGACAGACTTGCCGTCTGTTAGCTCACAAAGACACAATCAACATTATCATAAATCAACACAGAACTCCCCTATACAATAGGAGAAATGTAAATAATTGCCTCACATCTAGCACATATGTTGGCACCACATCCCTTAAATAATGAAATATAGAAAATGTGGAGAAATGGGACTTTGAAGGTAACATACAAATTATATAAAAATTCACATTTTATTTAGAAAAATTGGTAAAAACATGTCAGTAAAAAAGAGTTTACATTCAATGTAACAATACAGTTTTTAATAGTGCAACCGAAGGATTTATTTCTCAACATGTTTCACCACATGCCGTGGCTTCTTCAAGAGAATAATGTTTATCAGGCACTAAAGAGAGTAATATAGAAATTACAAAATAAACAAACAAGATATGAAACAAACAGTGAGTCAAAATACAGATAAAGAGTAATACCAATACCTGATCTGCCAATGCAGTACTGCAGTCAAAGGGATATATTTACCTGTATATAGATCTTTCAAAAAATTGAATAAAAAATTGAATATAAACTCTAGTATTTGAACCACATAAATCAAGAGGCGGGCCCAGCCAATCGATCATCCTGGTCTACCTATTTAGGAGCCATTACTCTCTTTAGTGCCTGATAAACATTATGCTCCTGAAGAAGCCACGGCATGTGGCGAAACATGTTGAGAAATAAATCCTTCGGTTGCACTATTAAAAACTGTATTGTTACATTGAATGTAAACTCTTTTTTACTAACATGTTTTTATAAATTTTTCTAAAAAAAATGTGAATTTTTATATAATTTGTGTGTTACCTATTGCACCTTCAAAGTCCCATTTCTCCACATTTTCTATATTCCCCTATACAATAGCAAGGTTATTTAGCACAAACAACAATGGGTTAGAAGAAAACAACAGGAGACCCAGGGCTTTCCAGATCTCATTAATCAGCATTCCTTTCACATACATCAGCTATATGAGTCCCAAGCATGCAGAGACCATCATGGCCGCCTTAATAATGTCCTTTTGCATTACATAACAGAGTATCTTCCTAAATGCTTGTAGCTTCCTCAAATGCCAGGCCCCATAGTCGGTAGGCAAGAGGCTTGCATTTAGTCCTCTCCAAAAGCCTCTGTCCCGGCTAGGTCTGTCACACATCTCCCCTTTCGGCAGGAGACTAACGCAGTAGGAGACCCCAGATGGGTTGACTCCGAAGTTAGTCCATAGTTCTAGTCCCCTAATGCCTGTACCCATACAGTACCCCAAACAAATTGTCCCAAACATAGCATTACCCAGCCAACCTCTGCCTCTCTCAGAGAACATGCCCGCCACTGGGGACAGGCCTGGACTGGCCCTTCTCCCCGGAGTCCTTTCAGCCACTGGAGAGAAGACAGGGTGACTGGGCTCACTCCGTCATGCTGTTGGGGATCTGGGCTGACTGCCCAGCATCCCTGGGGTATACAAGTGGGGACTAAAGTCCCATCCACTTTTAGTAGGTGAAAATCCGCCAGTGTTTGCAAAGCATGGCTTACATCCTCCTGTCTCAGTACCACACCATTTTCTGGAGTTGTGTCAGTGGAGACCAAAGTCCCATCCACTACCACAGGAACTCTCTCTTCTGTTAGTTGAGGGCAGAGGCCAGCAGCACTCTGCCCGGTTGCCAGCCCTTCTGCTGGGCTGCTGCGAGTGGAGACCGCAGTCCCATCTACCGATATCAGCTCAAGCTGCAGTTGTGAGGTGCCGATTGCATTCCCTCCTTGGGTCCTGATCTGCTGCTCAGGAGTGACCACCACCTCCTTACCCTGGGCCTCCAGAACTGCCACAGGTGTGAGGTAGAGGTCTTGGACCCTCTGTCCGGTTGCCAGCGCTTTAGCTGTGTTGGTGTTATCATTCTGGGGTGCTGTCTGCTGCTGGACAGTGGGGCAGATTGCCCCAGCTTCCTGAAGCTGCAGAGACACTGTAGGTGCTGGGCAGAGGCCAACGGCGCTCTGCCCTGTTGTCAGTGATTCAGCTGGGAGTAGAAGCTTTACAACCTCAGCTTGTCGCTAGAGGAAGGGGCCAACTGCCCCGGCTCCCTGTAACTCCACAGTTGTTGCCGGTGCTGGGCAGAGTTTGGTAGCACTCTGCCCTGTTCCCGGCACTTCTGCTGGGGACTCCACACCCTCCGCTCCGCCTAACCGTTGGGGCAGGAGGCTGGCTTCCTCCACTCCCAAACAGTGTAGCTGCCATTGGGGAGGTGAGCCGGCTGCTTCCTTTTCCATTCCCTCATCTGGCTGCTGGGACAACATGTCTGTGGTACTGTCTCCCAGGTGCACTGATTTTTGCTGGGGAGGAAAGACTGCTTCCTCCACCCTGCCAACTGTTGGGGAGGGACAACCAACACCTCCTCTCCCTTCTCCCCCTGTATCCTGATCTGCTGCTGGGAAGTGACCACCTCCTTCTCACCCTGAGTCTCTGGAACCGCCACAGATGTGGGGCAGAGGCATTGGACCCTCTGTCTGGTGACCAGCGCTTCAGCTGGGGAAGTTCCTTGTAACTCCACAGATACTGCTGTTGGTACTGGGCAGAGCACAGTGAAGTTTGGCCCTAATACCAGCTCTTCTGCTGGGGGCTCACCAGGTTGTTCTTCCTCAGCAGAAAAGTCTATCAAATCCCCTGTCTCTGCAACTGGTGTCTGGGGATAGAGGTTCACCATCTGTCCGTGGAACCCAGAAGAAGCTATCGGTGCTGGGCAGAGGTTAGCAGAGCTCTGCCCTGTTGTCAGCACTTCAGCTTTGGGCATGGCATTCTCCAGATTTTCCACTGCTGATTCTCTGGCATGCTGCTGGACAGGCACATTCCTCCATCCAACCTCATCTTGTGCAGAAACAGGTTCATCAAGGTCAGTCAGCACTTGCTGCATCCGCCATAAGACCTCCGTGTCCATAGCTGCGGGGCCAGGTGGGCAAAGCACACTGTTACTATGCCACCTTGCCAACTCCTCAGCCAGGATTTCAGAGCTGTCTGCTGGTATTTCCTGATAGTCCCAGGCAAACTGAGCCCCACCCTGCTGCTGAGCAGAGTCTAGCAGCTGTCTATAGGTGATCTCCAGCTCCCATTCCTGAACGGCCAGAAACTCCAAATCTTCCTGTGCCCAGAGCACTTCCGAGACATTTAGTCTTTGCTCTCTGTGCTCCATTATTTCCTGCAAACGCCACTCCAGATCACTCCCAAAGTCAGGGTCCCTGGACAGCCTCCAGTACAACAATCCCAGGCCATCGTAGTCAAAGCCTTCTGTGGGGCTGTCATCCGCTGTCCACGGGCACACTTGGGCTACATACCACTGAAGGGCTATGTAGCTCTCAGCCAACCGCATTTCTGCCCGGATCAGCCTGCTTAACTCAGCTGTCCACTCCTGGTTCGGTTGTTCCCCCAATAACAGCATTCATACTTCATACTGCGACCAGTACCTTACATGGATGGAGGGGAGACTTTTTCCCTGGTGGTGCTGCTCGAGAGCTAGCGCTTTCTTCCAGAGTTGTAGGCGGTCAGAATCATAACATCCCAGCAGGACCTGCACCGATACTGGTCCTCTGTGCTGTATCTGCCTCTCTCGCAACCTCCTTTGGAATTCCTCTTCCATGACGGCGTATCTGTACCTCTCCTCTCCTGCTATCTGGGCCTTGGATCCAGGTGATGGTTTGGATGTGTTCACGGCAAGGAAGCAAAATCCCACCGCTGCCAGCCAATTGTGACGGACCCCCGTACTCAAGATGTGTGCCGTAAATGCTTCCTCTGTCCAGTACCACACAATCCAAGACCCCTTGGCTTTCCCATTCACTAGTCAAAGCTCAGTGTAGGGTAAAACATTAGACCCCACCAGTCTTGGAGTACATCAGGAATAGCCTTTTATTTGGGATCTCACACAAATATATACAGCTTGTTGACAATACAAATTGTGACCAGAAACCTAATTAAGATGAGCTAATTATCTAATCCTTTAGACAGCCTAGGTGACTAAGAGACATGACCTTTAGGACAGACTTGCCGTCTTTTAGCTCAGAAGACACAATCAACATTATCATAAATCAACACAGAACTCCCCTATACAATAGCAAGGTTAATTAGCACAAACAACAATGGGTGAAATACTCTTAGAAGTAGTCAACAGAAGACCCAGGGCTTTCCAGATCTCATTAATCAGAGTCCCAAGCATGCAGAGACCATAATGGCCTCCTTAATAATGTTCTTTTGCACTACATAACAGAGTATCTTCCTAAATGCTTGTAGCTTCCTCAAATGCCAGGGCCCATAGTCGGTAGGCAAGAGGCTTGCATTCAGTCCTCTCCAAAAGCCTCTTTCCGGCTAGGACTGTCACAGGTACAATGCCAAATATAGTTTGAGCGGGTCTATTAGATGGAAGGAGCACCATATTTTATTGAATTTAGAAATAGTGTTGTTGAGCCGTATTCAAGTATTCCATATTACAGACAGTCCCCGGGTTACAAACAAGATAGGTTCTTTAGGCTTGTTTATAAGTTGAATTTGTATGTAAGTTGGAACAGGTAAATTTTTTTTTTAATTTTTTTAAGTGTAACTCCAGCCAAAAAAGTAATTTACGTTTTTTGGATAGCATAGGGATAACATAGGGAAGGGTTAACACCCCTGTAACATTTGTTTTGCTGCCTGTGCCCCTGTTCAGAAGATTTCACCTCACTTTCTGTGCCTGTGACAATTGGATTTTTAACATTTTGGGTTGTCGTGGCAACAAGGTTTGGTGATAAAGCTTCAGTGGAGACACCTTTTTCCCATGATAACTCTTACAGTAGTGAATTTCCTTTTCTAGGGGTAGGTTTCCTATCACTTCCTGTTTTTCCCCTCTGTTTGTAAGTACAAGTCGTTCGTAACTCAGGGACTGCCTGTATAGACATCAGGAACTGGTTTTAAAGATCTCCTGAAGAGGTTGGTTGATTGTTTCCAACGTGGTTTATCAGCTTGGTAGCAAGTTTGGCCGTATTCGGCTTGGGCAACCCCAGGAGGTGCATCAGAGGGCTTAAAAAAGAATCCACCCCAGATTCTGTGGGAGAACAAGGTGGCAAGCCTTTTTGATTTCATGTGTAGCCTTTTTGGTGATTTAGTCAGATGCTTCCGTATGGCCACTACCATTTGTTGTACCATAATTTATCTGAAGGCTAAGCCTCTGTTCATTCGGAAGCATGTGACTATTTCCTTTGACTATCTTCTGTATCACAAATCAAAGACCCTTTCTGCATGTTTATTTAGAAATTCCCCATTTGGATTGAACTCTTCAGGGATTGGCCAGCTGATGAATATGAAGAGTTGATTCCCTAAAACACATCTCCCACAGTACTAATCGGGATCGTTTTTCAGGAGTTGGCAAAAAACATCTTAACCAGAAAGCCCTGAGCACAGCAAAACTGGCAGAGACTTTGCAAACAAATTCAGTGTTTAGTAGGCACTAGTGAACCACATGTGAAATATTTATACTGTGTTTTCTGTGTTGGCATCCGGAGACAGAGTACTGGAGAACTGCTGCTATATCGATATATAGTCTACATCCAAAATGAACAATAGAGATGAGGTTTGGGTCTGCAGCTGATCAAATGTTCTAAATTTGTGGTCCCAGCTAATTTTTATGGAAATTTGCTACATCAAATTATTTTTTACCATAATGCCGGGTCCAGCCCTTGTACTTAGGTTTTCTGATTTAGAAGGGCCAATAATTTTGGATGAGCTAGCTCCTCATTATAAAAGGGTGAAGTCACAGCAGCCATATTGGCATTGTGCTTTATCTGTGTTAGAGAAAGTATGAGGTGTGCTGCTGATTAAATGCATAGGAAGAGATTAGTGTAGGACTTGTAGATAATGGCAGGTCTGTTCAAGTAGGTGTAAACCCTTACTGAACGTAATGTAGATAGCAAAACGCTGTGTATCTTAGAGAATTAAGGGGTTACCGTTTTATGTGTTAATACTGATGATATCCTGCAGACTCTTAACCACTTGACCACTGGGCACTTAAACCCCCTAATAACCAGACCAATTTTCTCACATTTTGAATGACAATTACTCAGTCATGCAACAATGTACCTATATGAAATTTTTGTCCTTTTTTTCATACAAATAGAGCTTTCTTTTGATGGTAACCATCGCTAGGTTCTTTATTTTTTGCGCTATAAAAGAAAAAAGACCGAAAATTCTGTAAAAAAATGCATTTTTTGGTGAGTTTTTTGAAGTTGTCATTTTTTCCCACACTTCTTTGCAAACTCAAGATTTCTTCTCTTTTTTTTTTTCACAAAATTGTCATATTAGCAGGTTATTTCTCACACACAGCATATGCATACCACAAATTACACCCCAAAACACATTCTGCTATTACTCCCGAGTACAACGATACCACATGTGTGAGACTTTTGCGCAGCGTGGCCACATACAGAGGCCCAACATGTAGGGAAACACCTTCAGGCGTTCTGGAGCACCCAGGCCAATTCTGACATTTCTCTCCTACATGTAAAAATTATCATTTATTTGCTAGAAAATTACATAGAACCCCAAAACATTATATATGTTTTTTAGGCAAAGACCCTAGAGAATACAATGGCGGTCGTTGCAACTTTTTATCTCGCACGGTATTTGCGCAGCAATTTTTCGAACGCCCTTTTTTTAAAAAAAAAACAAAACAGTAAAGTTAGCCCAATGTTTTTCCATAATGTGAAAGATAAAGTAATGCCGAGTAAATAGATACCTAACATGTCACCCTTCCAAATTGCACACGCTGGTGGAATGGCGCCAAACTTCGCTACTTAAAAATCCCCATAGGTGACGTTTTAAAATTTTTTACTGGTTACATGTTTTGAGTTACAGAGGAAGTCTAGGGCCAAAATTATTGCTCTCGCTCTACCGATCGCAGTGATACCTCACATGTGTGGTTTGAACACCGTTTTCATATGTGGGCGGGACTTACGTATGCGTTCGCTTCTACATGCGAGCACAAGGGGACAGGGGTGCTTTAATTTTTTTTTTTTTATTGTTCATTTACTTTATTTATTTTAGTTTAACGCTTTTTTCCAAAAAATACATTTTTTGATTACTTTTATTCCTATTACAAGGAATGTAAACATCCCTTGTAATAGGAATATCGCATGACAGGTCCTCTTTACAGTGAGATATGGGGTGAATAAGCCTGAAATAAAAAAAAAAGATCCCGGCTTCGATCATAGTGGTGAGTCGGTAGAAGCACCGGAGGGCGGCGGGAGGGGAACGTCCCCTCTCGCCTCCCATAAGAACGATCAAGCAGTGGAACAGCCGCTATGATCATTCTTATGGTGTAGGGAATCGCCGGCTGAAAAAGCTGATATCTGAATGATGCCTGTAGCTGCAGGCATCATTCAGATATCCCCGCACAAATCAAGGACGTCGTATGACGGCTGGCGGGCGGGAAGTGGTTAAAACGCATTTTTTTTAACACAAAGTTGTCCATTTATACAATATTTCTAACACATAGCATGTACATACCAAAAATGACACCCCAAAATAGATTCTCCTACTCCTCCTGAGTACGGTGATACCACATGTGTAAGACTTCCACAGCCTGACCACATACAGAGGCCGAGTACGGCAGAGTATGGCAGAGTATAGCCGTGTATAGCCGAGTATAACTGAGTATGGCTGAGCATGGCAGAGCATGGCTGAGCATGGCAGAGTATGGCCGAGCATGGCTGAGCATGGCCGAGCATGGCTGGGTATGGCTGAGTATGGCAGGGTATTGCAGGGTATCACCGGGTATGGCTGGGTATGGCAGAGTATGGCTGGGTATCACAGAGTATTGCAGAGTATGGCTGGGTATTGCAGAGTATGGCTGGGTATTGCAGATTATGGCAGGGTATTGCAGGGTATTGCAGGGTATGGCAGGGTATTGCAGAGTATGGCACGGTATTGCAGATTATGGCAGGGTATTGCAGGGTATGGCAGAGTATTGAAGGGTATTGCAGGGTATTGCAGAGTATTGCGGGGTATTGCAGGGTATTGCAGAGTATTGCGGGGTATTGCAGAGTATTGCAGAGTATTGTGGGGTATTGCAGAGTATTGTAGGGTTTTGCAGAGTATTGCAGGATATTGCAGAGTATTGCAGGGTATTGCAGAGTATTTCAGAGTATTGCAGAGATTTGCGGGGTATTGCGGGGTATTGCAGGGTATTGCAGAGTATTGCAGAGTATTGCGGGGTATTGCGGGGTATTTCAGAGTATTGCAGGGTTTTGCAGAGTATTGCAGGGTATTGCAGGGTATTGCAGAGTATTGCGGGGTATTGCAGAGTATTGCGGGGGTATTGCAGAGTATTGCGGGGTATTGGAGAGTTTTGCAGAGTATTGCAGGGTATTGCAGAGTATTGCAGAGTATTGCAGGGTATTGCAGAGTATTATAATATGGCTGAGCATGGAGGGATGGCTGAGCATGTATGGATGGATGGCTGGATGTTACTGCAATTGTCATAGAGCAGCGCTGTGGGCACTACAGATCCAGCCCACAGCGCTGCTGCCATCCGATCCCTCCCCCTCTCCTCTCACACTGTACCGATCGGTACACAGAGGGAAGAGGGGAACCAGCGTCATGGCATGACGCTGGTTTGTTTACAGGTGATCGCTCCGTCATTTGACGGAGCGATCACATGGTAAACGGCCGCGATCAGCGTGATCCGTGATGCCCTGGGTCAGGTCACGGATGTTCCCAGGGGGCACGCGAGTGCGGGATTCTGGGAGGACGTCACTGTGCGCCCTCCCAGAGATAAGCGACCGCCCTGTAGCCGTCATTCGGCTATGGGCCAGTTGCTAAGTGGTTAACAGCTTGCACCTATGCACATGCACTACAGTGATAACAAGCTGCATGTTTTTTTTTTTCATAGGGCTTATTTCTTAATTGCTCCTAGCTGCAATTTTTTTTCACAGGCCTTTTTTTAAAATGTTGACAACAGTGAAAAATTCCCAGGCAATGTATTGCAGCATGGACGCCTGTAGTTTACTTTGGGACAGGAGATTAACAGGCAGGATACTGTGAGACACAGGGTCAGAGCATTGTCATCTCATAACAGAGAGTACCCGAGCAAGGCCCTTTATATCAGTATCACCAACTTTTATTTTAACTTCCCTACTGGCCACTGTATACAGTGGGGCAAAAAAGTATTTAGTCAGCCATCAATTGTGCAAGTTCTCCCACTTAAAAAGATGAGAGAGGCCTGTAATTGTCATCATAGGTATACCTCAACTATGAGAGACAAAATATGGAAAAAAATCCAGACAATCACATTGTCTGATTTGGAAAGAACTTATTTGCAAATTATGGTGGAAAAAATATATTTTGTCAATATCAAAAGTTCATCTCAATAGTTTGTTATATATCCTTTGTTGGCAATGATACTCCTTTGTTGGCCGGGCGGTGTGTTTGGGATCATTGTCATGCTGAAAGACTCAGCCACGTTTCATCTTCAATGCCCTTGCTAATGGGAGGAGGTTTGCACTCAAAATCTCACGATACATGGCCCCATTCATTCTTTCATGTACACGGATCAGTCGTCCTGTTCCCTTTGCAGACAAACAGCCCCAAAGCATGATGTTGCCACCCCCATGCTTCACAGTAGGTATGGTGTTCTTTGGTTGCAACTCAGCATTCTCTCTCCTCCAAACACGACGAGTTGTGTTTCTACCAAACAGTTCTACTTTGGTTTCATCTGACCATATGACATTCTCCCAATCCTCTTGTGGATCATCCAAATGCTCTCTAGTAAACCTCAGACGGGCCCGGACATGTACTGGCTTAAGCAGGGGGACACGTCTGGCACTGCAGGATCTGAGTCCCTGGAGGCGTAGTGTGTTACTGATGGTAGCCTTTGTTATGTTGGTCCCAGCTCTCTGCAGGTCATTCACTAGGTCCCCCGTGTGGTTCTGGGATTTTTGCTCACTGTTCTTGTGATCATTTTGACCCCACGGGGTGAGATCTTGCGTGGAGCCCCAGATCGAGGGAAATTATCAGTGGTCTTGTATGTCTTCCATTTTCTAATTATTGCTCCCACAGTTGTTTCTTCACACCAAGCTGCTTGCCTATTGCAGATCCAGTCTTCCCAGCCTGGTGCAGGTGTACAATTTTGTTTCTGGTGTCCTTCGACAGCTCTTTGGTCTTCACCATAGTGGAGTTTGGAGTGTGACTGTTTGAGGTTGTGGACAGGTGTCTTTTATACTGATAACAAGTTCAAACAAGTGCCATTAATACAGGTAATGAGTGGAGGACGGAGGAGCCTCTTAAAGAAGAAGATACAGGTCTGTGAGAGCCAGAAATCTTGCTTGTTTGTAGGTGACCAAATACTTATTTTCCACCATAATTTGCAAATAAATTCTTTCAAAAATCGGACAATGTGATTGTCTGGATTTGTTTTCACATTTTGTCTCTCGTAGTTGAGGTATATCTATGATGGCAATTACAGGCCTCTCTCATCTTTTTAAGTGGGAGAATTTGCACAATTGGTGGCTGACTAAATACTTTTTTGCCCCACTGTATATATGTCCTGGTAGGGAAGTGGTTGTACCAGGATTATGGTTGAGGCTACAACCATGATCCCGGTGTAATTTTTTAGGCATTTTTTTTTACATTTTTTTGGGCAGCTGCTAGATCACTTTTACAGGTGGCGGAAGGGGGTTCCAGCGCCCTCCCGCCGCTGCCGCCATTACTGGGCTCTCCTGAAAGGCTTTACTGCCGGGTTCCCTTACTACGAATGGTGGCTGGAGCACCCGAGAGCCAATGGCAACATTGGCTGGGATGCCGTCATCGTTGGATTCTAGGACAGGTAAGTGTCCTGTGTAGCTGCTGACTTTTAATCTTTTGCAAAACTCCTCTTTAAGCTTTTCTAATGATAAATATAAAAATAGCCTTTCCAAGTAATAGTTTAGTAAAGCCTTTTTGAGAATCATTGGGATTGTATCTACTTTACCAAAACTATGCTTGAGTTATTTGAATTGCAGTGCTGGGATATGTCTTCTTATGTAACATGCTTGTGTGCACAGATCTGCACACCCCAAAACTCTTTTATGGACCAATATCTGTCCACAACAGCTGATAAATAGCTCTTGAGAGAAGTCTATTGGCTATTGCCTCTCAGACACTTCTACCAAACACATACCTGAAGTTTATATTTTTAATTAATTGGAGATAAAGGTATAGGAGGGTGTGGTTTTAAAGTGGTTTGGTACACTCCATTTCAATTTTTTTTTATAAACTTTGAAGACAGTGTGATGTTGCGAAAAAAGAAGCTCACAAACTGTACTAATAAACTTTTGCCACTGGCCAATTTGTATAAAGTTGAGGACTTTAATTTAATTTTTTTTAAAGTAAACCTTCGTGTAGCTTTTAGATCTGTTGTGGCTGCTACCCACTGGTTAATTTAGGCCTATTAATGCCTGATAAAAAAAATCAGGTGTCACATCCAAAACTACCTAAAAGAAGCCTTTTTTCCAAGTTAAAATTAATTAGATTTGGGTACTGCTGCTATATTTAAGCAATGCTAAATATAAAACTTACATAATTTTGCTGCTCCATCACAGTGCCCAGCTATCAAAGCTGTTTTTGACAATAACATAAAAAATGCCCTTGTTGCAAAATAAACGTGAAAAATAAAAAATGTACGTAAAATAAAGTGAACTGTACAGCAGCACTCAAATACTTAGATACAGCTGTAAACATATAAATAACTTTTTTTTTGCGCTATACCTTTAAACACATTCAACATGTATATCACCCATAAGTGTATAAACATGTGACCAAGTCCATAAAACATTTGATATAATTGTGATCCAATACTGTAAGGACTTCTCCCAGATGCTTTGAGATTCCACTACCAATAAATTAAATATCAGCCTTTTACCAAATGAAAAAAATTAAAGGTATAAAAGGTCAATTCACGTTCAAATGCCTGAGGATCTTTACAGCATAGCCCCTCAAGGATTAGGAACTACAAGGCACACCAGCAGGGATCAATAGAATTCAGCTAAAACTCATACCACTGCTCAGCAATGATCAGGATTCCACCATAAGAAACAAAGTATCAAACTCCATTTTGTGAATCCACTTAATGTATTTATTTTTAAAAAGGCAGAGGTACTCACATTCAGCAAAAATTATATGAACAGTAGAATAAACCAGCTGCTGCTTGGTCCAGCAGAGTGATGACGGCAACACAGGCTCTGCTCCGACATGTTTCGTCGTAGGAAATGTTCTCAAGCGGCCTGCCCACATGAGCCACAACTCGGCATATCTTACAGAGAGACCTATTTTAAAAAAGTCTGCTCTTACCATTTATATGTTAAATGCGGCAAAAGCCTGTATACCCTTGCTATGCAAACAGCCCTCTCCACCTATCTAATTTCTGTGGAATACCAAATTGAATAAGATTCTTTATACAGAAGATCTTTCTGCCATTCTACATAATTCAGCAGAGAAGTTTGGGGCAGCCTGGAGACCCTGGCGGTATTTTTCAACCACAGACCAATGCTTGCGTGTTATGTCTCAAAATTCTAGCTCTATGCCTTTATATAACTAATCTGGATTCCGGAAGGTGTCATCTTATTCATGCTTCAAACGCTTCCCTCAGGGGGGATCTGCTCTTGCTTCTTGCTCTTTGCTTGCACCTTTTCTATCTTACGCTAACACCCCCTCCCTGAGTTTTATGTTCTAGACCTCTGATTGTCATACACCTTACTACTGACTCTTCTTTGATATTCCAGCCATGCAACAACCCCACCTCTCCTTTCTTGGAAGGTCTGACATCCTAGATTTGTTTGTACAGCAAAATAAGACGTGGTGGTTTCCTGAGATGACGATACTTCTAACCTTCTGTTAAATTCTTCTCTTTCCATGTCAATCATGCTCACGAGTAAACTGACCGTGTTGTGTCAATATTTGCAAATGACTCTGTGTTTGCTATACATGCTCTAATCATCAGTTTTTTCTACCATCTCTGTTATCTGTATCTACGGTTTTATGTGTTGTTGCAAAACACTGAGGCCGGGTTCACACTGTTAACACGCTGCAGATCGCACAGGAGCGCTGTGCGTCCCTGTTCCCTGTGTCAGGGAGGATTCAGGGCCGAATCTTTGCCTGAATTCGGTCCTGAAGCAGAGCCAAAGACGCACAGCGTTTCTGTGCAGTGCGCTCCACAGCCGCAACGGAGAAATGTGAACCGGCTCCATAGGGAGCCAGTCACATTCTCCTGTTATGCGAATTGGATGCGGGGAAATCCGCATCTAATTCGCATAGGTGTGAACCCGGCCTGAAATAAACAAAGAACTAAAAAAAGACGCTCATTTAAACGTAAAGAGCATCTTCAGCCAGTTTGCAAAGAAATAGCAGTCGGCTCATCAGCTACAAATAGACCCCTTTCACACTGGGGCGGTGGGTACGTCGGTGGTAAAGCGCCGCTATTTTTAGCAGCGCTTTACCGTCAATTTTGCGGCGCTATTTGACCGCTAGCGGGGTGCTTTTACCACCCCCCCGCTAGTGGCCGAGAAAGGGTTAAAACCACCGCAAAGTGCTGCTGCAGCAGCGCTATGCCAGCGGTATAGCCGCGCTGCCCCATTGATTTCAATGGGCAGGAGCGGTGTATACACTGTTCCTTCACGCTCCAAAGGAGTTTTTTTAGTGTCCTGCCAGCACTCCGCTCCCTTGGGGCTTTCACATTGGAGAGACAGCAGCGGCTCTTTCAGGGGACTTTGCAGGCGCTATTTTTAGCACTGTATCGCCTGCAAAGCGCCCCAGCATGGAAGGGGTCATATTGTAGCTGCTGGCCTTTAATAAAAGGATACACACCGTGTGTCCCCAAAAATAAGACCGGGTCTTATATTAATTTTGGCTACAGGAAACACACTAGGGCTTATTTTCAGGGGCTGTCCTATTTATTTACGGTATGTACACGAATCTACATTTAACCACTTCGCCCCCGCGCTATAGCCGAAAGACGGCTGCAGCACGGACGCTATCTGCCGGGAGGGCGTCCCTGGACGTCCTCCTGTTTACTTCAGCGTTGCGCGCTCCCGCGGGCGCGCATCGGGGAAGTTTTGTGCTGGCCGTGTCCCTTGGACACAGCCAGTCACAGATCGCTGAAAACGGCCAATCATAGCGGCCGTTTTCAGCGCGATCGCTCTGCCAATGAGAGATGATCTCAAATGTAAACATATGAGATCATCTCTCATTGCCGGCTCTCCCTCCTCACACAGAGACAGCGTGTGAGGAGGGAGAGCGATCTGTGTTACTGAGAGAGGGTTACTGTGAGTTACTGTGAGTAAAACACACACACTGTGCCAACATATCAGCCATCTGCCAGTGCCATCTGCCAGTGCCATCTGCCAGTGCCATCTGCCCGTGCCATCTGCCCGTGCCATCTGCCAGTGCCATCTGCCAGTGCCAGTGCCATCTGCCAGTGCCAGTACCTCTGTCAGTCCCATCTGTCAGTCAGATCTGCCCGTGCCATCTGCCCGTGCCATCTGCCCGTGCCATCTGACAGTGCCATCTGCCCGTGCCATCTGACAGTGCCATCTGCCAGTGCCATCTGCCAGTGCCAGTGCCTCTGTCAGTCCCATCTGTCAGTCAGATCTGCCCGTGCCATCTGCCCGTGCCATCTGCCCGTGCCATCTGCCAGTGCCATCTGCCAGTGCCAGTGCCATCTGCCAGTGCCAGTGCCTCTGTCAGTCCCATCTGTCAGTCAGATCTGCCTGTGCCATCTGCCAGTGCCATCTGCCTGTGCCATGTGCCTGTGCCATCTGCCTGAGCCACCTGCCAGTGCCATCTGCCAGTGCCATCTGCCAGTGCCAGTGCCATCTCCCAGTGCCATCTGCCAGTGCCAGTGCCATCTGCCAGTGCCTCTGTCAGTCCCATCTGTCAGTCAGATCTGCCAGTGCCATCTGCCAGTGCCATCTGCCAGTACCATCTGCCAGTACCACCTGCCGTCAGTGCCACCTGCCGTCAGTTCCACCTGCCGTCAGTTCCACCTGCCGTCAGTGCTACCTGTCAGTGCTACCTGTCAGTGCTACCTGTCAATACCATCTGTCAGTACCACCCGTCAGTGCACGTGCCATCTGTTATCAGTGTCACCAGTGCCACGTAAGAGTGCCAGCTATCATCAGTGCCTTCTGTCATCACCAAGAATGGCTAGAAGAGTATATTCAGCTGAGGAGGCGTACAGTATTCTTGCGGGCGACGAGAGCAACGAGGAGCTCTCCGCTTCTGATTCCTCCTCATTTTCCGACTCTGAGTCTGACGTGGACTACGAGCCTGTCCTAACCAGTGGTACACTGACAGCCTCAGAGGAGGAGGAGGATGAGAGTCCGCCCGCCAGACTAAGGCGTACTGGTGAGGAGGCAGTGCCATCCACCAGCACCGCAGTGCCATCCACCAGCACCGCGGTGCCATCCACCAGCACCGCAGTACCTCGGCAAAGGCCACGTACCAGTGGGGTGTCACCTCAGGCCCAAAGGGTTAGGTCCCATGCCAGCCTTCCCTATTCCCTTCAAAACCTTGTGGCTGCCACCCAATTCAGGGGAAGCTAACGTTCCCCCTTTCACTGCCCAGCCAGGAGTCCAGGTGGACACAGAAAATTTTTCCCCCAATAGACTTTTTCCACCTTATTTTTACTGAGGACATGCTTGCATCTATTGTTGCCCAGTGCAACCTATATGCCCAACAATTTATTGCAAGCAACCCAACGTCCTCTTATGCCCGTCCCTACGAATGGAGGGCCCTAACAGTGGAGGAGTTTAAAAAATTTTTGGGCCTCACGTTCTGTATGGGACTAAACAGAAAAAATCAAATACATTCGTATTGGTCTACCCTCCCCATCTACCACATGCCCATCTTTTCCTCAATAATGCCCAGGACCAGATATCTCATGATTATGAGATTCCTTCACTATAACGACAATACCCAGTGCCCTCCCCGACATCACCCAAATTTTGACAAGCTTTTTAAAATTCGGCCCCTAATAAATTATTTTTCAGAAATCTTCCCCCAGTTGTTTACCCCAGGACAACACATATGTGTGGATGAGTCCCTTATCAAATTTTCTGGCAGGCTGGGCTTAAAACAATTTATTCCCACCAAAAGGGCCCGCTATGGGGTGAAGATGTACAAATTGTGCGATCGTGCTACAGGGTATACCTATGCCTTCATGGTATACGAAGGGAAGGACACCCAGCTACATCCCCCTAATTGCCCAGAATATATCGGATCAAGTGGGAAAGTTGTTTGGCAACTCATAAACCCACTTCTGGAGAAAGGCTACCATCTATATGTGGACAATTTTTATTCTAGTCTGCCCCTGTTCCGAAACCTTCATAGAAAGAAGACTCCAGCATGCGGCACCGTGATGAGGAATCGGAAGGGCTTTCCTCAAAGCCTCGTCAACAAAAAGTTAAGAAGAGGGGAGGCGGCGAGCTTACGGAATGAGGAAATTCTGGCTGTGAAGTGGATGGACAGAAGGGACGTCTACATGCTTTCTTCAATCCACAACAACACATTTGTTGAGATCAGCAGGAGGAATGGCCCAATTCAAAAGCCGACGTGTATCTATGAATACAACATGTATATGGGGGTGTCGACTTCAACGACCAGATGCTCGAGCCCTACCTTTCCACCAGAAGAACATACCAGTGGTACAAAAAAGTTTCGATTTATTTATTTAATTTGGCCATTTACAACACCTATGTAATTTATCGCAACTTCACCGACAGACCCAAACCCTTCCTTGGCTACCAGGAGGAAATCACCACTGCCCTTATATACCCGAACGGCCCACCAGAAAACATTAGATCCGATGTAATTAGTAGACTCTCTGAATGCCTCTTTCCCGATAAAATCCCTCCCAGACCAACAGGCCAAAAACGATAAAAAAAAATGCCGGGTGTGCTCCAAACGAGGGGTGAGAAGAGACACCACTTATCATTGTGCCCAATGTCCTTCCCAACCAGGCCTCTGCATAGTTGACTGTTTCCGCCGTTACCATACTTCACTAAATTTTTAGTGAAGTGTGGTAAACATAACACTCACTTCCTGCATTCACACCCCTTATGCCTCTGCTTGCTCTGTAACTGACCCTGGCTTGTTATTCGACCATGCTTCTGCCTACCGATTCTGTTTATATCTCTGCCTGATCTGGAACTGACCCTGGACTGTTATTCGACCATGCTTCTGCCTACCGATTCTGTTTATATCTCTGCCTGATCTGGATCTGACCCTGGACTGTTATTCGACCACGCTTCTGCCTACCGATTCTGTACATACCTCTGCCTGATCTGGAACCGACCCTGGACTGTTTGACCATGCCTCTTGCCTGCCTCTTGGACTGATCTTGTACCCTGCCAGTGGACTAGTGGGATTTAGAACACAGGGGTCTCACATATGTGAGGGGCTCCAGAATTGTTTTTCTGAATGAAGAAAACAATTTCATTTGTTTTCTCATTCCTAGATTAGGGTCTGGAGACTTGGAGGCTTCAAAGAGATTTGGGTGGGAGAAGCCTCTACCCCTGTCCCCATTCTGTCCTGAACGAGGCCCTACGTCTCCCTGCTGCCTGTAGGACCTATGCCATCATGCCTCTGCCTGTCGCATGAACTGACCACACCACATGGACCTGCCTACTATCAGGACCAATATATTAGCACTGCTGAGAATCTCTGCCTGCACTGACCCTGGACTATATATGGACAGTATCCCTGCCTGCTGCCTGTACTAACTATGGACAGTATTCCTGCCTGTTGCCTGGAAGATTGCGTTTGCTTTTGCTGACCAAGTCCCTGTCTGCTGCCTGGACCAGTGCTATCCTCCTGTGTACAACTGCACTACTACAACCACAGGTAATCTTTTGTTTACTCTTTGCTCAGCATAATGTATTTTGGGGTGTAATTCTTGGTATGTGAATGCTATGTGTCCCTAGAACACCTGATGGTGTTCCTTGCATGTTGGGCCTCTGTATGTGGCCAGGCTGTGTAAAAGTCTCACACATGTGGTATCGCCGTACTCAGGAGGAGTAGCAGAATGTATTTTGGGGTGTCATTTTTGCTATGTACATGCTATGTGTTGGAAATATCTTACAAATGCACAACTTTGCGTAAAAAAAATGCGTTTTCATTTTTTTTCCACATTTTCCAAAAACTTTTGGAAAAAAATGAACTGTTCAAAAGACTCATTATGCCTCATAGATTATACGTTGGGGTGTTAGCTTTCCAAAATGGGGTCACTTTGTGGGCGTTTCCATTGTCCTGGTGCTCCAGGGCCTTCAAAATTGTAATAGGTGGTTGAGAAATGAGATGTGTAATTTATGCTCCTAGAACGCCTGATGGTGCTATTTCAATATTGGGCCTCTGTATGTGGCCAGGCTGTGTAAAAGTCTCACACATTTGGTATCGAAATACTCAGGAGGAGTAGCAGAATGTATTTTGGGGTGTCATTTTTGCTATGTACATGCTATGTGTTGGAAATATCTTATAAATGCACAACTTTGCGTAAAAAAAAATGCGTTTTCATTTTTTTTCCACATTTTCCAAAAACTTTTGGAAAAAAATGAACCGTTCAAAAGACTCATTATGCCTCATAGATTATACGTTGGGGTGTTAGCTTTCCAAAATGGGGTCACTTTGTGGGCGTTTCCATTGTCCTGGTGCTCCAGGGCCTTCAAAAGTGTAATAGGTGGTTGAGAAATGAGATGTGTAATTTATGCTTCTAGAACGCCTGATGGTGCTATTTCAATATTGGGCCTCTGTATGTGGCCAGGCTGTGTAAAAGTCTCACACATTTGGTATCAAAATACTCAGGAGGAGTAGCAGAATGTATTTTGGGGAGTCATTTGTGGTATACACATGCCATGTGAGAGAAATAACCTATTACAATGACAATTTTGTGGGAAAAAAAAAAAATCTTCATTTTGCAAAGAATTGTGGGAAAAAAATGACAACATCAAAAACCTCACAATGCATCTTACTAAATACCTGGGAATGTCTATTTGTACTTTCCTGGCTTGTTCGGGTCACAAGAAATGAGCCACCAGTACATCAGGTATGATCAATTTTTTATGATTTGCACCACAGCTTGTAGACTCTCTAACTTTCACACAGACCAAATAATATCCACTAATTTGGGTTATTTTTACCAAAGATATGTAGTAGTATAAATTGTGGCCAAAAATTTCTGAAGAAAAATTAATAATTTGCAAAATTTTATCACATAAACTAAGAAAAATGCGTTTTTTTTCAAAATTTTCGGTCTTTTTTCATTTATAGCGCAAAAAATAAAAAACCCAGAGGTGATCAAATACCACCAAAAGAAAGCTCTATTTGTGGGAAAAAAATGATAAAAATGTCATTTGGGTACAGTGTTGTATGATCGCGCAATTGTCATTCAAAGTGCGACAGCGCTGAAAGCTGAAAATTGGTCTGGGCAGGAGGGGGTTTAAGTGCCCAGTAAGCAAGTGGTTAATAATAACAAATATAGTCTTGTCATCAGTGGCTGTAACCCTAAAAAATATATATATATATATATGTATTGCTGGTAGATTTTTATCTACCGCTGATAGGTAAATTTAGTGGGTCGCTTATTATAGGAAGTTAGATTCGCCTCTCTTCCAGCTTGGCTGACGTTGCATGCAGTTCTGCATTGTGCTGGTGGGTGTCGTTGTCACCATCGGCAGGTGTTGGGAAAGCAACCTGTTGAAGCGAATGAGTGCTCTTCTGTCCCGGGGATAACTCGGAGGAGGTGGTCCTCCGAGTTGCATCCTGGGAGAGGGTATTTATGGGACAAACTCCATGTTTTAGCGTTCGTTTTCAGCCACCTGTTGGCCCTCCTGGCCGACGGGGGTGGACTGGGAGTGCCACCTCGTGGTCCTCCGTTCCGGAGGCCCGTGTCGCTGTGGCGCGTGGGTGGGCCCAGAAGCCCATCTGGGGCCTACCACAGCAGGGGAGAAATGGTCCTGAGCTGTCTTTCCTGAGCAAAGAAGCTGGACAACCGAGGAGATCCCAGTGGAGGACCCGTCATGGAAGGATCATGCAGAGTGCTGGTCTGGAGAGGGGCCTGCTGACTCGGTTGGAGGACGCATTCCTTATCTGGATATATATATATATAATATATATATGATGCGCTGTTTGCTTCCTTTTGTACCTTTTTTTGAGGAAAATACCTTCTTTACAGCGCCGCTGGGCGCTCACGTGACCCGCCGGAGCTCTTCTTCCTTGCTCCGAATACTGCAGAGTGAGAGGCCAAGATCCCCGCTGTTGTCAGCCCCGCTCCATGCACTGCAGAGGGAGGGGCCGCTGATATCAGCTGGGAGGAGAGGAGAAGATCTCCGGCGAGTCACGTGAGCGCCCAGCGGCACTTCAAATAAGGTATTTTCCACAATAAAGTTACAAAAGGAGACACACTGCACATTAGTACTTTGAAAACAACTTTAACTAGGGCTTATTTTCAGGGGGGGGGGCTTTTTTCGGGGAAACTTTACCTGCCCAAGGATCCAGCACCATCCTCAGCGGGGTTGGTTCTTCGCCGGTCTTTGGTTAGTGTGACTCCTTGCAGCTTGAAGAACTGGCCCTGCTGAGGCTGGCGCTGGATCCTTGGACAAGTAAGTATCCTTTTATGAAGGCTGGGTTCACACATGCTGCAGCCACGGTTCACAGCAAGGGGTTATTTGCGTCCCTGTTCACCGGTTCAGGTCTGAATTATTTCCTGAATTTGCACCTGAATCGAAACCAAAGATGCACAGGACCGTTTCCAAATGCAGACCGTGGCCACCTCGGAGCTGTGTGAACCGGCTCCATAGAGAGCCGGTCACACTCTCCTGTCATGCAAATTGGACGCGGGGAAATACGCATCCAATTCGCATACTGTATATGTGAACCCAGCCTAAAAGTTTTAATAAGCCAGCTGTGACTCCTTGCAGCTTCACAGCCAGCTTCCCACTGCGCATGCAATTACTGTGACATTTCCAAGAGGTTGCAGAAAGGGAAAGAGGGACAAACTTCTGGTGGAAACACCTAGGTGATCCAACCGAAAGTGGGAGCAGGTACCTACCAAAACTAGGTACCCATTCCCCCCCCCCCCCACCAAAAAATATGCAAGTGTTAGAGGAGAGGGGGAGGAGGACATAAAGCGGAACTTCCCCTTTAGGGTGAGGTTCCCCTTTAAACAAATAAAACACTGAGAAAAAAAAGTAAAAATATTAGGTAATTTTTCCCAAAATCCAGAATATAGCGTTAGTATTTTAACATCTTCTTCCTCTTTTTCCATCATTTTCAATCCTCTTTTTTTTTCTTTTCTTTTTTCTTTTTTTTAGGCTTTGTTGAGTGTTTTTAGTTGGAGGTGGGGTACTGGCACATAAGCTGACCTTGCATTTTTACAATTAAAACTGAAAGCTAAATTTTCCTTTAAAAGTTAACATTTTCCTTTAAAAATAAATACTTTTGTTCCAATCTGAACATTTATTAACGTTATCAAATGCTACTGACTCCCCTCACAGCTTATTTCCGCCAGCGTTTTCTGACACACACATTTATTAAAACTTCCCGGAGGACACAGCTAAGGATCAGGCATCTATCATCCGCTCATTTGCAAGTAATTTAGGTATTTAGCTGCTTTATATATACCTGTAGGAAGACAGATGATTAATGAATTGAATGTAGGAAATGAAATGCTTTGTGTAGGTGCATCTTCCTGGTATAGAAGGTATTTTCATGTCACAGTTGGGAGCTTTAAGAGTCTTGTTCATCCTAAATTGTAATTCAGAATAAAAATGTCCCACAGGATCCCCCGCTATCCTCAGATGCAGAGCGGACCTCATTCTCACCATTGTGGCCTGCAGTAGGTAGGCCTGCCCTTACACACAGCCATAGAGGATGATGAGATCCCTGCTATAGTCAGGTGCACACATGCTTAGTAGGGATGAGCTTTCTGTTCGGGTCGAACATGATTTCGACTCAAACATTGGCTGTTTGCTGTTTGTCGAAAACCGAACATTATGGGCCGTTCGCGCCAAATTCGAGTGGCGCATGACAGCCCATAGTGCACTGCGGGAGCGCAGTGCATTGCTGTATGATGATTGGCCAGAGCATGCACCATGACCTGCATGCTTTGGCCAATCACAGCACCCTCAGCTAAGACAGCCATAATTGGCCAAATGCAGGGTGCTTTTTGCCAATCATGGCTCAGGGGAACTAAGTCCACGCCCCACACTATATAAGGCTGCCTGCACGTCTGCCTCGTGTAGTGTGTCATTGGCGAGGACGGAGAGAGAGTGTCATATAGATTGGGCAGGCAGGCAGATTATTCAGTTAGCTGCAGTGTATTTAATATATATATACAGACAGTCTCGTGTATATATATATATATACACCCACTGTATCCAGTTTAGCTAGATCTGACTGCAGTCAGTTCCTGGTGTACTGTTTCTAATATACTTCAGGCAGGCAGGTGATTCAGTTAACTGCAGTGTATTTAATATACAGTATATATACAGATAGTCTGATATATATATATATATATATATATATATATATCTATATACATATACATCCACTGCATACAGTTTAGCTATATCTCACTGCAGACCGTTCCTGGTGTACTCTTTCTAAAATACTTCTGGCAGGCAGGTGATTCAGTTAGCTGCAGTGTATTTAATATATATATACAGATAGTCTCGTATGTATGTATATATATATATATATATATATATATATATATATATATATATATTCACTGCTTACAGTTTAGCTATATCTCATTGCAGGCCGTTCCTGGTGTACTGTTTCTAATATACTTCAGGCGGTGTACACAGTACACAATACCGTGCACCCCTAGTGCAGTTGCTACTACTTTTTTGGTGGTGTACACAGTACACAATACATACAGTGCACCCATAGTTGCTATTAGGCTTCTGGTGGTGTACACAATACCGTGCACCCATAGTGCATTTGCTACTACTTTTCTGGTGGTGTACACAATACAGTACACCCATAGTTGTTATTACACTTCAGTTGGTGTACACAGTACCGTGCACCCATAGTGCAGTTGCTACTACTTTTCTGGTGGTGCACACAGTACACAATACATACAGTGCACCCATAGTTGCTATTAGACTTCTGGTGGTGTACACAATACCGTGCACCCATAGTGCAGTTGCTACTACTTTTCTGGTTGTGTACACAGTACACAATACAGTGTAGTGTCTTGTTGCAAAACAAAATCCCCATCATGTCCGGAAGGCCACCAAGGAGAGGCAGATGCTCACAGGCCACTAAAAGAGGGCAAGCAGGCTCTGTGTCTACAGTCCACAGTGCTGGTCATGGACTTGGTGCATCTTCTGCAGGTGGCCGTGGGGCACGCTTGTGCTTTTTTTTTTGCTGCTGGGACAAGGGCAGAAAAATTGGGCCTTTGGTGGTGGTGGTGCCACAACACTGTAACCCCTCACTCTTGTTGGGTGCAGGAATGGCCCTGCTGTGAAATATTAGATCAGAAATTGTAATTACATGCCCCTGTTAAACAGGGACAGAAAAATTGGGCCTTAGGCAGTGGTGGTGGTGCCCTAAACCAAAAATATTGTTGGAAGCTAGCATCATCAAGATTGAGGAGGAATAGTATAGTCACTCAGCATAGGCAGTCTTCAAGGGATCCCACATCCGTAGAAAAATCAATAAGTTACATCAGGTGCTTGATAGCTGCTGCTGATCCAAGACAGATTCATTTTTGAATGTGAGCCTATCAAGGGAGTCTGTGGACAGGCGCACTCTATGATACGTTACAAACCCTCCAGCAGCACTGAATGTGCATTCAGAAAGAACGCTAGATGCAGGACAGGCCAGTAGATCAATTGCATATTGAGCAAGTTCTGGCCAGTGGTCCATCCTCAAGACCCAGTAACCCAGTGGATACTCTGTTGGAAAGGTTTCCAAGTCAGCTCTTGCCCCTAGATATTCCTGCGCCATGTAATGCAGACACTGGCAATGGTTGCTTGAGCCAATAAAACCTTGGCGCTGAGGACTGAAAAATTGTCTAAAGGCATCGGTCAGCCGGCCAACTTCTCCACTGCTCTTCCTCTGACTGAACAAAGCTGTCATGGTTATGCAGTAATCTTTGTCTGTCAGCTTACCTCTCCTCCATGTGTTCACCTTTAGAGGCCAGCCACTCTCACCTCACCTAATCTCTCCTCAAAGCATGGCTCCATCCCAGCCCCATCAGGGAACTCTATATTAACCTGTGCACTGCAAGCCTACCTTGCTGATCAACCTTTGTGTGTTTAGCTTCTGTGTGCATCTTGCTGTGTCTTCTACAGTACGTTTGATTCCAGTTACCGATCTTGGCTTGTTCTCGACTATCCCTGCTTGTAACCCTGATTTTTGACGTGTTCTATGTTTATCCTTGTCTGCTAGTCGCCCCGACCTTTGGCTTATTCCCTTACTATCTCTGTCCTCCTGTAGCCTACTGTGGGCGTAAGCTGGGAGACCCTGGTGGTCGCAACCTGGAGCCAGTTGCAGCCCAGTCCATCCTCACCACTAGAGGCTCTGGTGAACACCTGCTAGCTCTTAGACTTTGCGCCCTGGGGAATCTTACGCTCTAGCCCCTGTGGGATCCGTGATGGTGTTCCAGCGGACCTGCCTTCCTTAACAACCTAGACTCCCATCCGCAGCAGTCAGCCGTAGGGTCCACTACCTTTGCAGTGCACTTCTGGCCCCAATGGTGTGCATCTGTCACCTGGCCTCAGGTGACCTGACAGAAGCCTCACCAACACATTGTCCAGCACCAGGAAATTGTAACCTCACAGGGTCTGGGAATGCATTGCACAAACCTTTCTTCAAGGCCTCCTGAAGATGTTTCATCCCTTGCTCCTTCTGCGAAGGCAGGAAGAGTTCTGCAATCTTACCCTTGTAACGTGGATGAAGAAGGGTCGCCAGCCAGTAATGATTCCTTCTCTTTTATACCACAAATCCTAGGGTCCTTATGCTGCATGGCCTCCCTGATTCTGCAAAGCCTGAAAAAGTTTGCAGAGGCATTTGATTCTGAGTCCTCTTGGTCACTAAAGATCACATGATCCGTAAAAATCTCCTCCCAGCCACGAACAACTCCTTGGGTTTCTGGGGACTGAAAACCATCCCTTGAAGACTGCTGCTGAGTGTTATCCTCCATGTCCATGCTGACACAATCCTCCTCCTCCTCTTCTTCCTGTGTGTTTGGCGGGCCTGCAGGAATAATATCTTGATAAAGGGGGCCTTGAGAGGTAAGGAAGTCCTCCTCTTCCTCACACTTTTCTGCCTCAAATGCTCTGTCCATTATTCCATGAAGCGTGTGCTCCAACAGGAAGACAAGAGGGACAGTATCATTGATGCATGCATTGTCGCTGCTCACCATCCTCGTGGCCTCATCAAATGGTGACAGGACAGTGCATGCATCCTTGATCAGTAGCCACTGGCGTGGCGAAAAGAAGCCAAGCTCCCCTGACCCTGTCCTGGTGCCATACTCACACAGGTACTCATTGATGGCCCTCTGCTGCATGTACAGCCGCTGCAGCATTGCCAACGTTGACTTCCACCTGGTGGACATGTCACAAATGAGACAGTTGGTGGGCAGGTTGCATTCCCTTTGAATGTCAGCTAGCCAAGCACTGGCATTGTATGACCATTGGAAATGACCACAGACTTTTCTGGGTACCTGCTCAAGAACCGCTGCCAAATTCAGGATGTGTGCCAAACATGGAACATGGGTCAAGTGTCCCTGTCGGAGGGTGGAAAGAAAGTTGGCGCCATTGACGCATACAGCCATTCCTGGCTGAAGCTGGCGTGGCGTCAAACACCTCTGAGCCTGCCCCTGCAGAGCTGACAAAATCTCTGCCCCAGTGTGGCTCCTGTCCCCTAAGCAGTGTTTTAACCTTAAAGTATGTAGAGGGTTCTTTACTGTAAGAGATGCAAGGATGTGGAATTCCCTTCCACAGGCAATGGTTTCAGCGGGGGGCATCGATAGTTTCAAGAAACTATTAGATAAGCCCCTGAACGACCGCAACTTATATACAATGTAATACTGACATATAATCACACACATAGGTTGGACTTGATGGACTTGTGTCTTTTTTCAACCTCACCTACTATGTAACTATGTAACTCATGCACCACATGGCATTTTTTTGCCTGAGTGCTTGCGTAGCCCCTTGAACGCTTACGGAGCACCACTGGTTCAGAGAACAAATCTGCAGAAGAGGCCATAGAGGAAGAAGAAGAGGAGGGGTGGAGGAGAGAGATGTGGCAGAATCACCGCTAGCATTTTGGTGGCGGAACAAGCTCCAACAATACTGAACCCTGTCCTGCATCCTTCCCAGCTGTCAGCAGTTACCCAGTGCGCCGTGAAGGAAAGGTAACATCCCTGCCCATGCCTGCTAGACCATGAGTCTGCAGTAATATACACCTTACTGCTGACCGCCCTGTCCAACAAGACAAAAACATTGCCTTCCACATGCCGATAGAGAGCTGGAATGGCCTTCTGTGAAAAGAAATGGTGTTTTGGAACCTGCAACTGAGGTACAGAACATTCCACAAATTCACGAAAGGGGGCAGAGTCTACCAGCTGAAAAGGCAGTAGTTGCAGTGCTAGAAATTTGGCCAAGCTGGCATTCAAGCTAGCATTCAGACTGTGAGCATGTGGATGGCTGGGACCGAATTTCTTTTTACGGTATAGCAACTGGGGTAGGGAAATTTGCCTGCTAAAATTAGATGGTGGTGTACTGCTAGCAGATTGGCTGCAAGTACTTGGGACACCTATTGCTATATCCTCATTCCTTTCAGTGCAGGTTTTCGAGAGGACTGGAGTAGGGTTGGAGATCCCAGATGAGGAGCAAGGAGAAGTCCGCCTTTTTCTTTGATGTGGGTCTTTTAAGTGCTGTTGCCAACGGATATTGTAATTATGAATATATTTAATTTATATTTAATTTATTTATGTTTAATGAATATATTTAATTCATATTTAATTTATTTATCTTTAATGAATATATTTAATTTAGCTTTTATCTATGTAGGGCGGAACATATTATCTTCACAGAAATCTCTGATAGACCAGACAAGTCGGTGCCTAGGTTTGTGTATACAAAAAAAATCGGATCCAAACCTCATTGTTTTACACATACTCACTTCAAAGGATCCCATGCTGGCATATGCAATGAAGGGAGGCCAACCCGTAATCAATACTTAACTTCCCGGGAAAATTCAAGTTTATCTCCTGCTCAGAAGAGTCACAAGGATTTGCATTAAAGGGGGCTGACTTATGCAAACTATAGGGATTGAAGATGTAGCCAGTCCTTAACCAGGAATAGGGACGCTCACCAATCAGGGCCACGCTATGCCAACCAATGAGGTATCAGCATGTAATGATATACACAGACTAGATGGGAGGGAAACACACACTTTTATGGGAGAGCAACCATCAGAATGGAACCTTGGTGCAAAGGGTAATTATGGGAAAGGTCTGCATTTTACTTGTAACTAAATATGTTTGCAGATTAATGTTTTCAGGAATATACTCTGTATTCATTCATGTAATTCTCTTATTTTAACCTAATATTTTCTTCCTTGGTGTAGACTATAGATAGATGGTTGTGTATTAGACTTTCAACTACTCACCAATAAATGTTGTTAAAGCTTTCACTCATGATCAAAGAACTCTCATTTAACCCAAATCATATCTGAGACATATTAAATCTCAAATATAGTATACGGGAAAAAGACTGCATGGGAGGTCATCATATGTCTGGTCAAGCATGTGGTGCCCAAGCGGCTGCTGTTGTGGCCATGCTTGATCTGCTTCAGACAAACAGCAACGGTGCAATCTGCTGCACACGTGTCCAAAAAGGACCACACCAAGGAACTTTTCAAAATCAGCAGGTCAGCAGCGCCCTGCACCTGAGGAGCTCTGCGGTGTGATGCAGTAGGGTGGCTGCCCTTTAGCTGCCCCCTAGAGGACATCCTGCCTTGTTGGAGTTGTGCCTCCTCCTCCTCCTCTATTCTATCAGGCACCCAAGTAGAGTCAGTGACCTCATCATCCCCTCCCTCCTCGTCACTGGAGCAAACTTGGCACTATGCTGCAGCTGGGGAAACATGACTGCCAGTTTCTTGTCCTTCTTGGGCACCCCCTCTCTCTAGACTCACGTTACTCCCTTCCTCAACCTGGGAACCAACATCGGAGCCTTCAAATCGCTGCGCATCCTCCAGCAGCATGTACCCGACACTGTGGTCGAATAGTTCGGGGGACTCCTCCATGCATGATGGTTGGGCTACGGCAGGAGTGACTGTGGACAAGGAGCCGGTGGAATAGGCTGCTTTGGCAGCTGCATAGGAAGGAAAACTACTCTGAGCCTGGGTGACAGAGTATGAGGAGGATGAGGACGGCTTTGTTATCCACTCCACCAACTCTTCTGCATGTTCTGGCTCAATAACACGGCCAGCAGCAGAAAAAAAGGACAAGTGTGCCCCACGGCCACCGGCAGAGGATGCACCATGTCCATGACCAGCACTGTTGACTGTAGACACAGAGCCTGCTTGCCCTCTTTTAGTGGCCTGTGAGCGTCTGCCTACTCCTTGGTGGGCTTTTGGATATGATGTATATTTTGTTTTGCAACACTGCACTACACTGTATTGTGTACTGTGTAAAAGTAGTAGCAACTGCACTACGACTGCGCTGTATTGTAATTACAATTTTTGATCTAATATTTCACAGCAGGGCCCATTCCTGCACTCAACAAGAGTATCTGTGAGGCTTTACAGTGTTGTGCCACCACCATCCACCACCACCACCACCGCCTAAGGTCCAATTTTTCTGCCCCTGTTTAACAGGGGCATGTAATTACAATTCTTGATATAATATTTCACAGCAGGGCCTGTTCCAGCGCCCACCAAGAGTGACTGTGAGGGCTTACAGTGTTCTGGTACCACCAACACCTAAGGCCCAATTTTCTGCAGAGTGTATAGGGCAGGCCGTATAGTATATACAGGTGGTCCCCTATTTTCAAACATCCAACTTAAAAACGACTCCTACTTACAAACCGAGGGAGACAACAGGAAGTGAGAGGAAATCTACCCCTAGGAAGGAAAATTCTCTCTGTAAGAGTTAATATGGGAAAAAGGTGTCTCCACTGATGCTTTATCACCAATCATTTCCCTAATAACCCAAAATTTTCTAAATCCAATTGTCATTGGGACAGAAAGTGAGGTGAAATCTTCTGAACTGGGGCACAGGCAGCAAAAAAATGTTACATGGGTGATAACCCTTCCCTATATTATCCAAAAAGCTTAAAAATAGATTTTTGGGCTGGAGCTACACTTAAAAAATGTACCTGTTCCAAATTACAAACAGATTCAACCTAACAACAAATCTACAATCTGGTTTGTAACCCGGGGACCGCCTGTATACTGCTGTTCAGAGTATATAGGGCCTAGGGGCCCCACACCTTTTTTTTTTATTTGGGTGCAGGGTTCCCCTTAATATCCATACCAGACCCAAAGGGCCCGGTAATGGGCTGGGGGGGGGGCAACATTACATTACAGCCGCAAGCAGGTTTGTAAACAGAGGAAAGCCACAGTAGTGACAATCAGGTTCACTCTGCGTCTGAGGCGTTTATTTATTATGGAAGGTGGAAAGGCATTTCTGATGGATTTTCATTCCAAACTACAATTATTCTTTCAAGCTTGAAATTAAATATCACCATTTAATGCAGCTTTATAGTAATTAAAGCTCCAAGACAAAAAAAACACATTTTAGATATTTTATTTGTAAAAAATAAATCACTCTAATGATGGATATCCTATCATGCTGCGTTATGTAAAACTCATCTTGTCACTAATTTAGGTGCCAAACTTCCAGCACGGAAACTTATAGTTCCAGCTTTCATACAGTGCATGCAGTAAAGTATAGTGAATTGCTTGCACATAACCTCATCCATTCACAAAACCTTTGTTATTCTTTTCACAAAATTTAAGATTTTTTGTGACACCCTAATCACCCCATGCGCATTAGCAATACTCGGTGTGCCGCTAGGAAGATGGGAAAGATCTTCTTCTTACTGGCTCTGCCAAAAGAGAAGTGCTTACGCACTTCTCTTTCACTGTGCCGGCAGGGAGATCAATGTGCCGGGGCCATATATATGTAGACACACACACACATGTGTGTTTGAGCTTTAGGGTGATCACCCTAATGCAATATGCTGCGCACACTTATGATGGTAGGGGAGAGGCAGATAAAGGTCACAATCTCCCTTCATCCATTCACAGAACGTCTTGTATTCTGTAAAAAAAAAAAGAAAGTTTTGTGAATGGACATGGTTGAGTGGCAGGTGAATATTATGTTTTGTATGTTGGCTGGTAGGGCTGAGAGCTGGGGAATTTATTTTATATGTAAGACAAAGACAATTCCATAGCTCAACTCACCAACCAGTCTGCTGACCAACCAAATTAGTCTGTCTAACCGTCTGTTAAAAGCAGGGGTTTAGTTAGCACACATTTGCAAACGCATGTGAAAGCTGCAAGGCCTCGTCAAGGCACCCTGTATTACTTGCAGTCCTAACACTACTAAATTTATAAGTGTCTCCACAGTGGAAGCACATGCATGGAATGGATAGATGTGAGACAGGTGAGCCTGGAGGCGGCCCTAGCCCCCTTAAAGGGACAGGAGCACACTGGACACCCAGCAAGAGCACAATGGCAGCAAAGGTGTCCAGTGTGTCCCCGACCCACATTTACGAACAGTAACAAAACACTGGCCACCGCCCACACCCATAACTGGCCTTCACAGTAAGGAGCACGTGGAGGGCATATACATGTAAGACAAAGACAATTTATTTTATACCTTACACTTATAATGAATTGGCCTTCCCATCTTTCCTGCCAATCATAAAATGATAAGCTTTTCAATTAAAAAGCAAACTCGTGGCAGCCTGAACACTTTTGTCCCAGTCCCAGCAGTAAGGCTCGGTTCACACCTATGCAGAGGTAATGACTAAGCTCTAACTTTTGCATGAAGCACGTCTACCGCTTTGTCCCCTGCTCCATTTACCAACCACTTGTCATATGAAGCTTCAATAAAAAGGATTATTGTAAGTGCAGCTCTCCAGAATAATTATCTTATGTTACACAGCATGCGAGCTGGGCTAGCACCTGACTAGTATGTGTGGGATTAACCAGAGGCTCACTCACCTGGAGCTGCTTTTTTTGTTTCATTGGTTCACACCAGTTTGCTTTTGATCTTTTCTGCAGTGCTTTTTGCAGTGCATTTTTTGTTTTTGCATGCTTTTTTATGCATTTTGCATTTTAATGCTTTTTTTGGCCAATTTGTTGTCGGGTGAATTAAAAATCACAGCAAAACCGCGGTAAAATCGCATAAAAAACACACTACATGCTTTTCTGCAGCTTCTCCATTGAAGTCTATTGAACCAAAAATGCAACGTTTTGCTTTTTAAAAAGTCTTTGCCCCTTTCCAAAAATACAGCAGCTGAAAAAAGCACAGATGTGAACCTGTCCCATAGGAAATTGTGTTAGATGGACTGTAGTGCGTTTTTTCCAAAGAGCATTAAAAAACGCATAGGTGTAAACCGAGCCTAAACTGAATTGGCAGTGATGCCATTGTATAAAAGCTATTGCTCTGTTGTGTTTATTACATTCTGTAGACTTGCACAAATGTGTGCTGTTGTGTTTTTTATGTTACCTCTGTGTTTTGTAACTGCTAGACATGGGTTACGAACAGCGGCAGCCGGTCCATAAGGGGAGCAGGGGCGCCGCCCCCTGATCTCCATGCGGGACAATATTTGCTATCGTCTGCAGGCTTATCCTCCCAGCCAATCAGGACAGGAAGTGGATCTTAAGACCGGATTAGCCGGGAGGATAAGCCTGGGAAGCCGCGACCTGGATGGTGTAAGTGCGGACCTGGTGGGGGGGGGGTTGTTTGCTGCCCCCCCCAAAAAACGGAGCACCAGGTGCCACTGTTTCCTGAAAGATTGTGGTGATCACTGTAGTCATTCTCCGCTCTGCGATCCCACAGGTATGGAATATACTGCTAGACCAATGTAACTATGCAACGAACCATGCCTGGAATTTAGCTTTAATAAATACAAAAAGTGATACTAAACACACACTGTTTAATTTACATTGTCCCTTCTATTTCTGTATATGGATGATGGCATAGTAATTATTTTAAGTAAAAAAAATAAAAAAAAAGATCTAAGTATCTTCTTTCCTAATCGATATACAGCTGTCACATGACCCAGCTCTCTCCCAGCTGTCTGCAGGGAAACATAAGCAGGAGGAGCTTCTAGTCCTCTGCTGCTGATCACATGTTTAAAAAAAATGGAATACAGAGTAAAAATAAATAATTAATATCAAGAAACTGTTTAAAATTGTCATACAAATATATATTAGAAATTAAATCTTTATTATTTTTTAGCAATAATATGATGTGGGCAGATTTCCTGCCAGTCAGAGGCTGTGTCATGCCCCTCCAGCCTGTGTCTTAGAATAGGAGGGGATGAAGCCTCCATCAATCTACATGTAATATCCCCCCCCCCCCCCCATTGTGTTTAGCTGGTTAGTGGGTATGGAGGAGGAGGGAGGGAGTAGGCTATCATTTACCACTGTGTATACACCCACATGTGTGACTCTATAGTCACATGGGCTGTTCAGATGTTATAGAGAGGAAATGCTCAGCATGGAAACTCACTGAAAACTGAGCATGTGCAGAGTTGCCACCACAGCTGCAAAATCCCTAGCTAAATTGGGGACATAGACAGAAGGTGGATATAGAGAAGAGCAGGATCAACCAACAGAAAACAAATCTCTTAGTGAATGAGTGAGTATGAACAGCATGTAATAGACCATTTATTGCTCAATTTTTTTTTAATGATGTGGGTTTAGTGACACTTTAAATGCAGCAATAACAATAAAAAATATTTGCTCACTAGAAACACACTTGCCCATTACCTGTGTTGACTGAGGTCACTTGTGGCCCTGTATCATGTCAAATGATTGCTTTGCCTCTTTATTGAAGCGGAACTACACTGTGTATGAGCACCACAAACCAAAAACACTATTTAATTCATTTTTAATATTCAAAGCAAGCTCCCCACATCCATCTGTCAGGAAGGCACTGGTCATAGTACAGATGAAGCCTCAAGACATACACAGTTGTGAAGGCGCAGATGTGCAGTTGCACATTTGCCTGTGAATAATCATTCGCGAACGCATATGTGCATGCGTGAATGCACACTCTCGCACGTGTGCTGCTAATGTTGGTGTCAATGGCACTATTTTACAGGAGAAGTTCTATTAGCCAGTGCTGTCTGATCTACAGCTATTACCCATGCTCCTGTATCTGTTCCTGTGCTGACTTCTGTTATTGACCTGGCTTGCCCTGACCTTGCTGGAACACTTCCCGCCCTGACCTTGGCCTGTCTCTAGATTTGCTTTGCCTTCTGCTCATCTGCCTGATTCTACGTTGCTGACTTCTGCATGAATCCTGACCATTGTCTGCCTGCCATTTATGCCTGTACCTGACCGCATGTTGCTGACCTGGCTCGTCTGACCTTGTATCCAGTTATACTGCTCTGCATGCTACCTGGTCCTGTACCTGCCAGCTGCTTGTCAAGAACTTGCTGTGTGCCCAATCCCGGGGCTGCTGTCCCTGCTGCTGTCTGCCCAATCCGGGGGTCTTCTGTCCCTGCTGCCATCTGCCTGTTACAGCGATCTGGCCCCTCTCTGGCGAAGCACCTGCTACCCACTGCCATGGCTGATGGAAATCTCACAGGCACTCATACCTCGCCACGCTCTCACAGCCACTGTCGCAACATCAGTGGTCTCAGACCGGGGGCTGTATTAGAGTCCTCCCTCCAGATGTCAGGCTTTGCCACAAGCTACGTAACAACATCCGTGTCTCCATGCTTTATTTTACTGAGAAATTACTTTAAGAAACACCCCCCTAGCATTTCTGGCCATGCCCATCTTGAGTAAGAGCAGATGATTCATGTAGCATTTACTTCCTGGAATCGATCTGCCCTTAGCTCAGGCATGCAGGCAGGAGGATGTGCTTAGCTGAGAAAACCCCTCCTCACCTACTGAAGGCTCCTGGGATGCATGATATCATTTGCCTAGGCAAGAAACCAGGAAGTAACTGAAAACATGTAAAAAAAACAAGTTTAAAACAAGCAAATATGATATACTTTCTTAACTATTTACTAATGCTAGAAGCATAAGGATTAAAATAGTCAATGTTAATTGAGAGAGTGAAGTTCTACTTTAAAAGGGCCCTGCTTGAATCAATGTTTGTTAAATTAGTTTAATAATGTAGCTCCATTGGCTTTTGCAAGTCAGTGTATCTCGTGTCACAGTGATGGGGCATTGCATAAGTCGCAGTGTTCTCCTGAGCAGGGAGGATGGTATGTACCTCTCTGGGGAGATGACTTAGCTGATTAGATGGCCTGCCTGAGTGTCTGGGATCCTTCGGAGGCACAGATTACAAGATAAGTGCAATTAGTAGGAAACTGTATGCCAGGCACGCCTTAAACAGTCACAAACACTTGAATTTCACACTTTGATTTCTATCATTGGACGGAAGTATAAGCCCTTAATTTACTGATGTACTTTGCAGCTCTTTAACTGTACAGGAATCAATGGTATGCTGAGTTATTTTACTGCACAACGAGCTAAGGTATATATTCAAAAAAGTTGTGAGGGCAAAATTAAAACACTGTCATTAAAGTGTGTTTTAATTACTACAGCTTATTAAACACTGCTTGCATAACAAGCCATGCCTGTTCAATAACTGTGTTTGTATTATGTAAGGCTTGCCATCCACAAAGGGATAGCAAGAAGGAAACATAAGGGGAATACAAAGACACTGAATTTCAAAAGAGCCAACTTCCCTAAACTTTGAATCTTGCTAGAAGATATTAATTGGGATAAAATCTTAGGAACAAAGAACACGGAGAAGAGATGGGTTTGCTTTAACAGTATATTAAATAAGGGCATTAGCCAGTGGATCAAATTGGGAAATAAATTTAAAAGAGCAAATAAAAGTCCTGGGTGGTTTTACTCCAATGTAAAAATGCATATAAAAGCAAAGGAGAAGGCCTTCAAAAAATACAAGGCTGAGGGATCATCATCAGCATTCAAACTTTACAAAGAATGCAACAAGAAATGTAAGGGTGCAATTAGGGAGGCTAGTGCCGCGTACACACGGTCAGAATTTCCGGCATACTTGGTCCGGCGGACCAGAGTGTGCCGCACCATCCGCCCGTGTGTAGGCTCCGGCGGACTTTTTCCCAAAAGCCCGCCGGACCTAGATTTGAAACATGTTTTAAATCTTTCCGTCAGACTCAGTTTCGGGCGGAAAGTCCGCTCGTCTGTGTGCTGGTCCGACGGAAAGCCCACTCGTGTGTATGCTGGTCCAACGGACCAGATACGACGCGAGGGCAGGGTATTGCATCTCGCGCTCGCTGCAATAGGAAAAACAAATTTTCCTATTGCGGCAAACGCAGGGCATACCAGGCCCTTAGGTCTGGTATGGATTATAAAGGTAAGCCCCTACGCCGAAAAACCGGCGTGGGGTCCCCCCTAAAATCCATACCAGACCCCGATCCGAGCACGCAGCCCGGCCGGTCAGGAAAGGGGGTGGGGACGACCGAGCGCCCCCCCCCTCCTGAACCGTACCAGGCCGCATGCCCTCAACATGGGGTGTCGGTGCTTTGGGGAGGGGGGCGCCCTGCGGGCCCCCCCACCCCAAAGCACCTTGTCCCCATGTTGATGAGGACAAGGGCCTCTTCCCGACAACCCTGGCCGTTGGTTGTCGGGGTCTGTGGGCGGGGGGCTTATCGGAATCTGGGAGCCCCCTATAATAAGAGGGCCCCCAGATCCCGGCCCCCCCACCCTATGTAAATGAGTATGGGGTATATGGCACCCCTACCCATTCACCTAGGGAAAAAGTGTCAATAATAAAACACACTACACAGGTTTTTAAAATAATTTATTAAACAGCTCCGGGGGGATCTTCCTCCGGCTTCGGGGGTCTTCTTCTGGCTTCGGGGGTCCCTCCGGTTCATCTTCTCCTGGCGTCCGGTTGGTTCTTCTCCGCTCTCTCCGGCCTCTTCTCCCAGTGTTCCAGTTCTTCGGCTGGCCCCTCCACTGTCTTCAGGTAGCTCTCTTGCCAGCGGAGGTCCGGACTTCTGGGCTTCTTGTCTTCTTCCCTCTTCTCCAGATGTTGACACGACGCTCTCTCAGGCTAGACTGCTCCCTGAGGGCTCCGTTGTGACTTATATAGGCGGAGACCCCGACCCCATATGATGTCACAGTCCCTGGGCATGCTGGGACTGTGACGTTTTAGGGGGCGTTGTCAACATCACCCAGTGACCACGCCCCCTAAAACGTCACAGTCCCAGCATGCCCAGGGACTGTGACATCATAGGGGGCGGGGTCTCCGCCTATATAAGTCACAACGGAGCCCTCAGGGAGCAGTCCAGCCGGAGAGAGCGACGTGTCAACATCTGGAGAAGAGAAGACAAGAAGCCCAGAAGTCCGGACCTCCGCTGGCAAGAGAGCTACCTGAAGACAGTGGAGGAGCCGGCCCAAGAACTGGAACACTGGGAGAAGAGAGCGGAGAAGAACCAACCGGACGCCGGGAGAAGATGAACCGGAGGGACCCCCGAAGCCGGAAGAAGACCCCTGAAGCCGGAGGAAGATCCCCCCGGAGCTGTTTAATAAATTATTTAAAAACCTGTGTAGTGTGTTTTATTATTGACAATTTTTCCCTAGGTGAATGGGTAGGGGTACCATGTACCCCATACTCATTCACATAGGGTGGGGGGGCCAGGATCTGGGGGCCCTCTTATTATAGGGGGCTCCCGGATTCCGATAAGCCCCCTGCCCGCAGACCCCAACAACCAACGGCCAGGGTTGTCGGGAAGAGGCCCTTGTCCTCAACAACATAGGGACAAGGTGCTCTGGGGTAGGGGGGCCCGCAGGGCGCCCCCTCCCACAAAGCACCGACACCCCATGTTGAGGGCATGCGGCCTGGTACGGTTCAGGAGGGGGGGGGGCGCTCGCTCGTCCCCACCCCCTTTCCTGACCGGCCGGGCTGCGTGCTCGGATCGGGGTCTGGTATGGATTTTAGGGGGGACCCCACGCCGTTTTTTTCGGCATAGGGGGTTTCCCTTTATAATCCATACTAGACCTAAGGGCCTGGTATGCCCAGCGACGGGGCTCGCAAGGTGTCTATCTCGCCGCTAAAAGCGGCAAGATTGACTTCCTTTTCTAGCCCCGTCGTACCCGAGTCACGTTCAAAATGAACGGACTTGTCCGTGTGTGGGCAAGTCCGTTCATTCTGAAAGTCCGCCGTAACTCCGGCGAAAGTCCGTCGGAAAGACGGGCGGACCTAGCCTGCTGGAAAGTCCGGTCGTGTGTGGGCAAGTCCGTCCGTTTTAAAGTCCGGCGCACCTGGCGGACAAAGTCCGTCAAAAAGTGTGCCGGACTAAGTATGCCAGAAAGTCCGATCGTGTGTACACGGCATAAGATAGAACACGAAAGGCACATAGTGGAGGAGAGCAAAAAAAAATCTCAAGAAATTCTTTAAGTATATAAACAGTAAAAGAGGAAGGACAGACCATATTGGCCCAATAAAGAATGAGGAAGGTGAGAAGGTGCAAGGTATTGAATTTATTCTTCTCCTCAGTCTTCACGAGGGAATCAGGGGGCTTCAGTAACCAAAACTGCAGTGTTTATCCTCATGACACGTCACAGGAAGCACCCTCATGGCTAACAGAGGACAGAATTAGAAATAGACTTGAAAAACGTAACATTAATAAGTCACCGGGACCAGATGGCTTGCACCCGAGGGTCCTTAGGGAACTTAGTCAAGTAATTGCCAGACCATTGTTCTTAATTTTTACTGACAGTCTACTGACTGGAATGGTACCAGCAGATTGGAGAAAAGCCAATGTAGCTAAATATTTAAAAAACGGCCAAAATACATCCCTACAGACCAGTTAGCCTAACATCAATAGTATGCAAGCTCTTGGAGGGGATGATAAGAGACTATATACAAGATTCTAGTAAATAAAACTATCATTAGCAGTAATCAGCATGGATTCATGAAAAATCGTTCTTGCCAAACCAATCTATTAACCTTCTATGAGGAGGTGAGCTGCCATGTAGATAAAGGGAGGCCTGTAGACGTGGTGTATCTGGATTTTGCAAAAGCATTTGATACAGTTGCCCATAAGCATTTACTGTACAAAGTAAGGTCCGTTGCATAGACCATAGGGTGAGTACATGGACTGAAAAGTGGCTACAAGGGCAAGTTCAGAGGGTGGTGATAAATGGGGAGTACTTGGAATGGTCAGGGGTGGAAAGTGGAGTCCCCCAGGGTTCTGTCCTGGGACCAATCCTATTTAATTTCTTCATAAACGACCTGAAGGATGGGGTTAACAGTTCAATCTCTGTTATTGCGGACGATACTAAGCTAAGCAGGGCAATAACTTCTTCGCAGGATGTGTAAACCTTGCAAGTAGATCTGAACAAATTACTGGGGTGGGCAACTACATGGCAAATGAGGTTTAATGTGGAAACATGTAAAATAATGCATTTGGGTGGCAAAAATATCATATAATATCTACTCACTGGGGGGAGAACCTCTGGGGTAATCAAGGATGGAAAAGCCAAGCTGCTGCAAACAAAGCAAACAGAATTTTGGCATGCATTAAAAAGATGATTAAGGATTAACTCCAGAGATAATGCGATATTTCCCCCACTCTACACGACTCTGGTCCGGTCGCACCTAGAGTATGCTGTCCAGTTCTGGGCACCAGTCCTCAGGAAGGATGTGCGAGTACAGAGAAGGGCAACAAAACTAATAAAGGGGCTGGAGGACATTAGTTATGAAGAAAGGTTACGAGCACTGAACTTATTCCCTCTGGAGAAGAGACGCTTGGGAGGGGATATGATTTCAATTTACAAATGCCGTACTGGTGATCCCACAATAGGGATAAAACTTTTCCATGAAAGGGAGTTTAATAAGACACGTGGCCACTCATTAAAATTACTTTGGTTTTTAATTTCTTTACTGTAAGAGCGGCAAGGATGTGGAATTCCCTTCCACAGGCGGTGGTTTCAACAGGAGAGTATCGATAGTTTCAAAAAACTATTAGATAAGCACCTGAACGACCGCAACTCCCCCCACTCCCTCCCATATATTCCCCTCGCTAGTCCCATGTTAACTAGCTTGACAAAGGAGTGCAGTCGTCATGTCACTCACGGCTAGCTGACTCAGGAAACGCGTCGCATAGTGTGTGACGTCATCGCTCTTCGCCTAGATTACTGTTTGCTCTCCAAGCCTCACTCTGGTATTCCTCCATCGCTGCCGGCCGGTGTATTCAGCGCACTGAAGACCAGTCTGATAACACACATCCAAGGCCAGGAAGATTGACCTCACGGACCCCTTCGGTTACATTTGGGACTCCCACATGCCTTTTTAACTCAACCTAAATGTGAGTGCAATTCTTGTTGCTGCTTGTTTTATTAAAATTGTTTTTAAGTCTGCACCCAGAGGCGCCTCCGTTTCCTTGTTTTTTCAGTGTCCTTTGGGAAGATGGTTTCCACTCCCACCGGAAGGCTGCGTAGAATGTTGGGCTTCATACATCATCATTATCATTGACTTTTATGTATATCATCATGAACTGTTACCATTCCATTTCTCTAACCCTCTGTTTTAAGTTTATTATTTACATGCATAATTTTGCCATTTATGTGGATTGTTGCTTTGAAATTTTGCGCCAAACACTTGTTATCCAGGGTAAAGCTGTCCACATAGGCATATTGCTACACTTAGAGGCGCCTCTCTTCTCTTTTTATAATCTGTAGCTCCTGCTGGATTTTGCTTCTAATCCCCATGTGGAGGCTGCCATCTGTGGATGGACAGTTTATGGTTACACAATCTATCACATTGCTATAACCACTTCAGCCCCGGAAGAATTGGCCCCTTAATGACCAGAGCCCTTTTTACAATTTGGCACTACGCTGCTTTAACTGCTAATTGCGCTGTCATGCAATGTTGTACCCAAACTAAATTTGCGTCCTTTTTTCCCACAAATAGAACTTTCTTTTGATTGTATTTGATTGCCTCTGAGATTTTTATTGTTTGCAATAAAAACGAAAAAAGACGAAATTTCAGAAAAAAAAATTATATTTTCTACTTTTTGTTATTAAAAAGATCCAATAAACTCAATTCAGGCACATGTCAATAAAAAAAACATGTCAGTAAAAAGTTATAGCGTCTACAAACTAGGGTATATTTTCTGGAATTTACGCAGCTTTTAGTTTATGACTGCCTATCTCATTTCTTGAGGTGCTAAAATGGCAGGGCAGTACAACCCCCCCAAATGACCCCATTTTGAAAAGTAGACACCCCAAGGAAATTGCTAAGAGACATGTTGAGCCCATTGAATATTTTATTTTTTTGTCAGTGATTGAAAAATGACAAAAAAAAAATGAACACAAAGTTGTCACTAAATTATATATTGCTCACACATACCATGGTTATATGTTGAATTACACCCCAAAATACATTCTGCTGCTTCTCTTGATTACGGGGATACCACATGTGTGAGACTTTTTGGGAGCCTAGCCACATACAGGACCCTGAAAACCAAGCACCGCCTTCAGGATTTCTATGGGCGTAAATTTTTGATTTCACTCCTCACTACCTATCACAGTTTCAAAGGCTATAAAATGCCAAGATAGCACAAAGCCCCCCCAAATGACCCTATGTTGAAAATTAGACACCCCAAGCTATTTGCTGAGAGGCATGTTGAGTCCATGGAATATTTTATATTTTGCCACAAGTTTCGGGAAAATGACAAACCTCTTTTTTTTTTTGCACAAAGTTGTCACTAAATGATATGTTGCTCAAACATGCCATGGGCATATGTGGAATCACACCCCAAAATACATTCGGATGCTTCTCCTGAGTACGGGGATACCACATGTGTGGGACTTTTTGGGAGCCTAGCCATGTACAGGACCCCGAAAACCAATCACCACCTTCAGACTTTCTAAGGGCGTAAAATGGTGATTTCACTTCCTCACTACCTATCCCAGTTTCGGAGGTCCTGAAATGTCAAGAAAGCACCCCCCCCCCCCCCTAAATGACCCAATTTTGGCCCATGGCATGTTAGAGAAATATATCATTTAGTGATAACTTTATGAAGAAAAAAAAAGTTTGCAATTTTCCCGAAACCCGTGACAAAATATAAAATATTCCATGGACTCAACAGGCCTATCAGCAAATAGCTTGGGGTGTCTACTTTCCAAAAAGGGGTCATTTGGGGGGGGGGGGGTTGAACTGTCCTGGCATTTTATCACACCCACTCTTCTAACCACTTGAAGACAAAGCCCTTTCTGACATTTTGTTTACATGAAAAAATATTTTTTTTTTGCTAGAAAATTACTTTGAACCCCCAAACATTATATATTTTTTTAAAGCAAAGGCCCTACAGATTAAATTGGTGGGTGTTGCAATTTTTTTTCACACAGTATTTGGGCAGCGATTTTTCAAATGCAATCTTTTTGGAAAAAAACACTTTTTCTTATTTTAATGCACTAAAACACACTATATTGCCCAAAAGCCTTTACAGGTTACCACTTTAGATTTACAGAGGAGGTCTACTGCTAAAATTACTGCCCTTTTTTTGTGCGTTTGTATTTTATTTTTAAACTGTTCCTTTCATTTTTTTTTTTTAATCATTTTTATTGTTATCTCAGGGAATGTAAATATCCCCTATGATAGCAATAGGTAGTGACAGGTACTCTTTTTTTAAAAAAAAATGGGGTCTATTAGACCCTAGATCTCTTCTCTGCCCTTTAAAGTATCTGACCACACCAAGATCGGTGTGATAAAATGCTTTCCCAATTCCCCAATGGCACTGTTTATATCCGACGAAACCTAAGTCATGAAATGCTTGTAGCTTCCGGTTTCTTAGGCCATAGAGATGATTGGAGCCGTTCTGGTCTCCAATCAGCTCTATGGTCAGATGGCAGAACCTCTGGCTGCATTTTCGGGTTCCCTGGTGGGATAGGAGAGCCCGAGAAAACCATGGAAAACGGACAGGGGGGTTCCCTCCTTCCCTCCCACTGCTTGTAAAAGCAGTCTAGAGGCTAATTAGCTGCTAGAATTGCTTCTACATGAAAGCCAACCGCTGGCTGAAAAGAATGATACCAAGATGATACCTAAACCTGCAGGCATCATTCTGGTATAACCACTCAAACTCCAGCAACATACCAGTACGTTGCTGGTCCTTGTTGGGCATATATTGTAAAAAAAGAGATTGATCGGTGGGTATGCCCACCATTAGAATACCGCCTTTCATCCACCCACTTTTAATGATGGGCATACATGCACCATTTTTTTTAACTGTGGTGGTGATATCACCTTCTACAGCGCTGGAGTCGCTGATTTACGTATCATGAGAGCAAACGCTGTTGCTGTCAAGTGCAGCTGAATGGCGTAACTGAAAAGCAAACAATGGTAACAATAAAACATTAACTTAATAAAAAAACGTATTTTTTATCGCAATCTGTGCCTAAAAAATATATGCCAAAGCATGGGGGCAATCTGCCCCTAATGTTAGGAGCAAATCGCCCAGTCACTCCTGCCCCCATGCTTTGGCATATATGCTCTTTTTTTTAACTGTGGGGGTGAAATCACCTCCTACAGCACTCAGGGCTGGTGCAAGGATTTTTGACACCCTAGGCGAAACCTAATTTTGCCGCCCCCCCTTTGGCTCCACCCCTGACTCAACCCCCTTTGCCCTGCCCATGGATACCCCACCTTTTTCATTGAAGCGTCCATCAAATGCAGCCTCAGCAGCGCCCATCAATGCAGCCTACCAGTACCCATCAATGCAGCCTCACCAGCGCCCATCAATGCAGCCTCACCAGCGCCCATCAATGCAGCCTCAGCAGCGCCCATCTAATGCTGTCTTACCAGCACCCATCAATGCAGCCTACCAGCGCCCATCAATGCAGCCTCACCAGCGCCTATCAATGCAGCCTCACCAGCGTCCATCAATGCAGCCTCACCAGCTCCTATCAATGCAGCCTCACCAGCTCCCATCAATGCAGCCTCACCAGCGCCCATCAATGCAGCCTCACCAGTGCCCATCAATGCAGCCTCACCAGCGCCCATCAATGCAGCCTACCAGTGCCCATCAATGCAGCCTCAGCAGCGCCCATCAAATGCAGCCTCAGCAGCGCCCATCAATGCAACCTCACCAGCGCCTATCAATGCAGCCTCACCAGCGCCCATCAATGCAGCCTCACCAGCATCCATCAATGCAGCCTACCAGTGCCCATCAATGAATATTTGCTTGCTTCCATTCATTCGGGAGTCGGGACACAGACATAGTCCTCCGCCGCTGCTTTGCCTCTGACTCTATGTGTGAACGGAGCGGCGGCTGCCTGCTGATGCTGAGACTTAGTTGCTTGCTGCAGAGAGAAGAGAGTAGGAACACCAGTGGCCAGGCACCCTAGGCAGCAGTGCGCCCTAGGTGGCTGCCTAATTTGCCTAGTGGTAGCACTGGCCCTGACAGCACTGGAGTCACGGCTTTACGTATCGTGGGAGCAAACGCTGTTGCTGTCATAAATAAACCCGTGCTGCAGCTGAATGGTGCAAGGATTTTTGACACCCTAGGCGAAACCTAATTTTGCCGCCCCCCCTTTGGCTCCACCCCTGACTCAACCCCCTTTGCCCTGCCCATGGATACCCCACCTTTTTCATTGAAGCGTCCATCAAATGCAGCCTCAGCAGCGCCCATCAATGCAGCCTACCAGTACCCATCAATGCAGCCTCACCAGCGCCCATCAATGCAGCCTCACCAGCGCCCATCAATGCAGCCTCAGCAGCGCCCATCTAATGCTGTCTTACCAGCACCCATCAATGCAGCCTACCAGCGCCCATCAATGCAGCCTCACCAGCGCCTATCAATGCAGCCTCACCAGCGTCCATCAATGCAGCCTCACCAGCTCCTATCAATGCAGCCTCACCAGCTCCCATCAATGCAGCCTCACCAGCGCCCATCAATGCAGCCTCACCAGTGCCCATCAATGCAGCCTCACCAGCGCCCATCAATGCAGCCTACCAGTGCCCATCAATGCAGCCTCAGCAGCGCCCATCAAATGCAGCCTCAGCAGCGCCCATCAATGCAGCCTCACCAGCGCCCATCAATGCAGCCTCACCAGCGCCCATCAATGCAGCCTCACCAGCATCCATCAATGCAGCCTACCAGTGCCCATCAATGAATATTTGCTTGCTTCCATTCATTCGGGAGTCGGGACACAGACATAGTCCTCCGCCGCTGCTTTGCCTCTGACTCTATGTGTGAACGGAGCGGCGGCTGCCTGCTGATGCTGAGACTTAGTTGCTTGCTGCAGAGAGAAGAGAGTAGGAACACCAGTGGCCAGGCACCCTAGGCAGCAGTGCGCCCTAGGTGGCTGCCTAATTTGCCTAGTGGTAGCACTGGCCCTGACAGCACTGGAGTCACGGCTTTACGTATCGTGGGAGCAAACGCTGTTGCTGTCATAAATAAACCTGTGCTGCAGCTGAATGGTGTACCTGCTAATCAAATGATGGTTAACAATAAAACAAAGTAACATTACAGTATAACAGTAAGACATACCATACCTGCAAAGCAAATACAATAAAGCACAGAAAAAAGTTCTAAAATACAGTAACAATCGAGAGAGAACAATAGATATAGAACAATAGAGAGCAAACAATAAAGCAGACAATAGAGAACGAACATAAGAGAGAGAACAATAGAGAGAGAATAAAAATAAAACAACAACTCTTGGCTTTTTTTTTTTTTTTATGTGTTTTTTATTTTATTTTTTTTGCACTTTTATATGAACTGTAAACTGTAAACGTTCCAGATTAGATCTCCCATGTCATCTTTCCCATGAGATGGGTCTCCCATCTCATCTTTTGCGACCCTGTGTACGTGCACCCTAGGACTGTGTAGTGCTGTACCCTACGCTAATACTCCACTAGTGTGTGTGGTAGCGTTTGAAACAGTCACCGATGCAAAGACCAGGTTGGTCAGGACAGGAGGGACAATAAAAGCGGGTGTCACGCCTAAATACGCGTTTTATGCAGACACGACATCGTCTTTGGGGTGTTCTTTGAGCAGGGGTACCAGGGAGGACATACGGAAAATGCCTCTCATGCAGCTGGCTTACTGCATTTGTGTTGGGAAGTCGGGCCACAGCACCGTCTGGTAACAGAAGGGCTGTGATGATCTCTTCCTGGAATTTTAGGAAGGATCCAATTCATCCTGAAACTTTGTATAGCACATAAGCGTTCAGCAGAGCCAATTGGAATAAATATACAGACACTTTTTTTGTACCAGCGTCTGGCATTACGGGCAATTAAGTATGGTGCCAACATCTGGTCGTTGAGGTCCACCCCACCCATGTTAAGGTTGTATTCGTGGACACAGAGGGGTTTCTCCATAACATCAGTCGCCATTGGAATTTGGACTGTCACATTTGCGTGAAGGGAGGACAGAACAAAAACATTTCGATTATCCCTCCACTTACCTGAGAGCAAGTTATTACATCTCAAACAGGCTCCCCCCCCCCCCCCCCCCGTCTAAGTCGGGACTCTACAAGCCATTGGGGGAAGCCCCGGTGATTAGATCGCATGGTGCCACATGCGCCAATTCCACAATCAAAATGGTGACTATAAAGTGGCACGCTTGTGTAATAATTGTCGACGTACAAGTGGCACCCCTTTCCTGAATAAGGGTGACATCATGTCCCACACAATCTTACCAGCGCTCCCTATGTAGTCTGGGCAGTTCTGCAGCTCCATGTGACTATCTCGTCCCTTGTAAAGCATAAAACTATATGTATAGCCTGTTGCCCTGTCACAGAGCTTATACATCTTTACCCCATATCTGGCACGCTTGCTAACAAGATACTGTTGGATAGACAAGCAGACAGAAAATTTTATCAGGGACTCATCAACGCAGACAACTTGATCGGGACTAAACAAGGCTACAAACTGTTGGTTGAAGTGGTTTACGAGGGGCCGAATTTCGTAGAGCCGATCAAATCCAGGGTCACCCTGAGGATGACAGAGTTTATTGTCGTTGAAGTGCATAAATCGCAAGATCTGCTCATATTGTGTCCTGGTCATGCAAGCAGAGAACACGGGCATATGATGAATTGGGTCACTGGACCAATATGACCGCAACTCACTTTTTTAGATATGCCCATGAGGAGGGATAGGCCAAGGAAGGTCTTAAAGTGGAGTTCCACTCCTAAAATTATTTTTGCATTATTAAGCTGCATTAAAAACAATAACATTTGGAAAAAAAAAATTTCATGACTGTTGCTAGGGAGTCCCTCGTAATCTGCCTCTTCCTCTCCCTGGCGCCAGACGTCATTTCCCTCGGCACCCGTGCTCGCTAGTGCTCCTGGGAGATGCTTGGCATCATTTCCCAGGAGTCAGTGGGGATCGCCCAGGGCTTCATTGCCATCACATTGGGGGCGGGCACTTCCGACGACGACGCCCGTTATGATGGCAATGTCAGAAGTGTACGCCGCTGCGCCATACATACAGCGCATGCATGAGAATGGGCAGTGCATGCTGGTCGCTCAGCTGCACCAGAGCCTAGAAGATAGTGCTTGTGGGCTTCACATGCCCACAAGCACTTTGGAAACTGCCAGCAAAGAGGAATATAAGATATATTCCTCTTTGAAATCGGCAATCGAGCGCAGATTGAGCACAGAAAAGTGAGTGCTCTAAATAATTGTTTTAATCAAAACATATTAATCCTAAAAAAAAAAAATGTTAACAGTGGGAAATCCGCTTTGAATTCTGAAACCGTAATAGGTTTCCAATCTCTGGCAAGGGCCAACTGGGGATTAGCGGTGATGAACTGACCAGCACACAAATTGCTTTGGTCCACAATAGATCTATAGAGATCTTACGTGAAAGACAGCGAATAAAAATCAACCGATTTTCAAATCAACAGTTTCTACCTGAATTCCGTGTTTGCCAGTGAATAAGGGAAGTACGGGTGCTGCAGAAGTGGTGGGCTCCCAATTCGGTTTGACAAATGCAGCAGGAAGGGCAGTATGGGCTCGACGGGCCTGTGTTTGTCTTCTTGGTGGCAGCGGGACACTACTTGTGCTTGCCACCTCACCAGCTTAAACTGCACTTATGGGAGTCACCACATCACCAAGTGTTACTGCAGTGCTGAATGTATGACCAGGGTGTACTAGGCTGCTGGTGCTTGCCTGTTCACTAGAAGGATGATCGGCACTAGAAGAATAGGGTCTGGTACGCCTGACCTTGGCAGGGACCACTACTCCTTCGTCAGAGCTATCTGTCAGGCTGTCTACCGGTTCGAATACTAAGCCTGAATCTTGACAAATGGGTGACTTCCTCTTCACTCTCATCTGTCACGCTCAGAAACGTGTAGCCCTCTTCACTACTGTACCTTCGATTGGACATTGTGGCCTCTAAATTTACTGGTACAACTAGTGAAACTCACAGGAAAAAAGAGCACCTGATTGTCAGCGACTGCTTAAAACGCTACCAAAAAAACTGTTAGCGTTTGCAGGGATCAGGCCTGACTCTGCGAACGCTGCAGTTATGTGTTTTGTATTTTGTAAGTGACAGTGATCGATTGATACTGCACTTGGGTGGGCTGTGCTGGGCGGAGGGTCTAAATGCAGGTACTAGCAGGTATATGGGCTGATCCCACTAACGCTGCATTTTTGGGAACCCTAAACTACTGGGGACGCTAGTATAGATCTGATCAGATCAAATATATTGATCTGTTCACACTATACTACTAAGGGTGGTGTATGGTGCGTGCGTAGGTGTTAGGGCTACTGGCACTAATCTGACGCTGCCTGGGGCTGACGTGGACCCTAACCAGTGGCGGAATTACCAGGGTCGCAACAGTCGCAGTTGCGACTGGGCCCGGCATTCAGCCACTGTGGGGGGGGCCCAGCGGGGTTGATCTTCCCACACGACTCTGAGCGGAGATCGTGTGTCATAGATTAATAGCACAGAGAGACTCCGGCGGCATTAATGTTCTATTTGTCGGTCCTCTCTGGCATCGATGAGAGAGGAGGACACACAGCTGATCTTACTGCTCCCCCTTCTCCCCCCTCCCCTCTCCTGTGTGCTCTGCGGGAAATATGAGCTCTTTAGCTTCACACTTGAGTGCCCGCAGAGCACACAGGAGAGGGGAGGGGGGAGAAGGGGGAGCAGTAAGATCAGCTGTGTGTCCTCCTCTCTCATCCATGCCAGAGAGGACCGACAAATAGAACATTAATGCCGCCGGAGTCTCTCTGTGCTATTAATCTATGACACACGATCTCCGCTCAGAGCTGTGCTGTCCTGAGAAGGCAGACAGCACTGATAGAAATTAATAGCAGGGACTGATGAGCACTAATAGAAGGCACTGATGAGCACTGATAGAAGGCACTGATGAGCACTAATAGAAGGCACTGATGAGCACTAATAGAAGGCACTGATGGGCACTGATGAGCACTAATAGAAGGCACTGATGAGCACTGATAGAAGGCACTGATGGGCACTGATGAGCACTGATAGAAGGCACTGATGGGCACTGATGGGCACTGATGAGCACTAATAGAAGGCACTGATGAGCACTGATAGAAGGCACTGATGAGCACTGATAGACGGCACTGATGAGCACTGATAGAAGGCACTGATGAGCACTGATAGAAGGCACTGATGAGCACTGATGAGCACTAATAGAATGCACTGATGGGCACTGATGAGCACTAATAGAAGGCACTGATGAGCACTGATAGACGACACTGATGAGCACTGATAGACGGCACTGATGAGCACTGATAGAAGGCACTGATGAGTACTGATAGACGGCACTGATGAGCACTGATAGACGGCACTGATGAGCACTGATAGAAGGCACTGATGAGCACTGATAGAAGGCACTGATGGGCACTGATAGAAGGCACTGATGAGCACTGATAGACGGCACTGATGAGCACTGATAGAAGGCACTGATGAGCACTGATAGAAGGCACCGATGAACACTGATAGAAGGCACCGATGAGCACTGATAGAAGGCACTGATGAGCACTGATAGAAGGCACTGATGAGCACTAATAGAAGGCACTGATGAGCACTGATAGAAGGCACTGATGAGCACTGATAGAAGGCACTGATGGACACTGATAAAAGGCACTGATGGGCACTGATAGGAGGCACTGATGAGCACTTATAGGAGGCACTGATGAGCACTGATAGGAGGCACTGATGGGCACTGATAGGAGGCACTGATGAGCACTTATAGGAGGCACTGATGTGCACTGAAGGGCTGCACTAATAGGTGGCATTGATGAGCACTGATAGGCAGCACTGATAGGAGGCACTTATGTGCACTGAAGGGCTGCACTAATAGGTGGCATTGATGGGCACTGATAGGTGGTACTGATGGGCACTGAGGAACACTGATAGGCAGAACTCAGGCAGTATTGATGGGCTTTGATGGACAGAATTGAAGAGTACTGATAGGTGGCACTGATGGACGCAGTTAGGTGGCATTAATGAGCACTGATAGGTGGTGCTGATAGGCAGAATTGATGGGCACTAATAGGCAGCATTAATGAGCACTGATAGGTAACACTTGCAGTTGGAAGTGATGGGCACTGATAGGCGGCACTGATGGGCACTGATGATTGGGGCACTGATTATCAGTGTAAACAATTTACTGACATTCTTGACAGTTAATGGCAGTCCTTTCCTAACACAAACACAGCGTGTGAGGAAAGGGCTGTGGATAACCAGTCTGTTTACATGTGATCAGCTGATCACATGGTAAAGGGCCGATGTGATTGCGCTGGATGCATGTCCAAGGGGTCATGTGGGAAGCACGGTTTTGGGAGGATGTCCATGGACACCCTCCCAAAATTGGAAGCCGGGGCTCGGGTGGAAGGGGGGCCCATCATGGTTTCTTGCACCGGGGCCCTGAAGATTCTAGTTATGCCTCTGACCCTAACTAATGCTAAAACCTAACTGATGGTGATCAGGGGGTTAAACCTTTATTGGGTAATATATGGCGGGTACCCTGACGTTATAAAAACCTGACGATGACAGTAACTAGCTAACTGGCTAACTGCACACACTGACAGGGGGTGATCAAGGGTTTAAACCTTTATTAGGGGGGTTTAGGGGGGGTCCCTAGACCAATCTGGGCCTACTGCTAAGTACCCTAACGCTAATTGGTGTCACAAATGACACCAGTACAGTGATCAAAGAAAAATATGAAAATTGCACTTGGTGACACTGTGACAACAAGGAGTGAAGGGGTTAACTGGGGGGGGGGGCGATCAGGGGTTAAATGTGTGCCTATGTGTACTGTGTCAGTGTAGTGTTGGTGCAACTCACGTTTAGATGTTCTCTATCCTCTCTCCCTGGAACGGAAAAGAATTCCAGAGAGCGAGATGACATCGCTTCCCCTGCCTGTGTTTACACTTACAGGCAGGGGACAGTCTCCCATTCCCCAGAACCGATCACCAGGCCCAGGCCAGAAATCATTGACCTGGACCTGGAGACTGATCGGTTCTGAAGCAAATCTGATCGCCGCGTACAGCTACAACGCCTCGCCCCCAGGAGAGCCAACCTGCCGCAATTTAACTACGGCAGCTGGTCCTGAACCAGATAATCTTTTTATATGGACTATAAACTGAAGGACTTATGAATAAATGGTTGTGGAACGAATCATCTGAGTTTCCATTATTTCTTATGGGGAAATTCGCTTTTATATACAAGTGCCTTGGATTAGAAGCATGTTTCCGGAACAAATTATGCTTGCAATCCAAGGTTTTACTGTATTCTTTCTATTCCATTCTATTCTATTGTTTTTTCTATTCTTTACTATTATATTTTTTTGTTTTATTTTCTATTTTATTCTTTTCTTTTCCATATTATATTCTATTCTTTTCAATTCTAGTCAAATTTATTCTATTCTAATTGGTCATATTCTTTCTATTCTATACTATTGTTTATTCTATTCTATTCTTTTTTAATTCTATTTTATTGTTTTTTTAATTCTATTCTATTATTTTAATTTCTATTGTTTTCTATTCGAATTCAAATTTATTCTATTCGAAAATTGAATTTCAGAAGATGGTTATTTTCTTTCTATTCTATTTTATTTTATTGTTTTTTTTTCTATTCTAATCTAATCTATTCTTTTCTATTTTATTTAAATTTGAATTTATTCTATTTGAATTTTGGGAAATGGTTATAATTCAATCTATTCTATTTTATTCTATTGTTTTTTTAATTATATTCTATTGTTTTTTAAATCTATTCTTTTATTTTCTATTCTCTTGTATTCTATTCTATTAGAATTTGACTTTTTTTATTTGAATTTCTGAATAAGGTTATATATTTTTTTATTCTATTCCATTCTATTGTTTTTTTCTATTCTTTTCTACTATTTTCTATTCTATTTGAATATGTTATGACTAATATATGGACAGTAGTTCAGGCTTACCATGTAGGACTACTTTAGACTGTGTCAAGAATTTGGACATTTACTTTTTTAGGAGCCATGCTGCTTCCCAGATAGCAAGCAATTGAGCTGCAAGTTTGAAAATGACTTGCTAAGCTATTGCTAGACTTGCCAGGCTTCACAAGTTTGTTGCACAATTGCAGCAAGTCTGCATTTCATGACTCCAGATCAACTTTCTTTGCAAACATTCTGCAAGTCTGCTGCAAGTTCTGGTTCAGTTATATTGTGCAATAGTCATCCCACCACAAGGGGTCACTGTGACTGAATTTTCATGATGTAGACTTGCAGAGCTCCTGCTGTAGACTCACCACTGCAACTTTGCTTTTGCTAGAGACTTGCCATGCAAATTTGCTACAAATTGGAAAAGCGTAAACTAGCACTTGTGCTTCACGTGCTCTGCAAGTGTACAACTTGCCACTGAAAATGTGCAGCAAGTTAATAGACTTACAATTCAACACTGCCACAAATTTGTGAAAAGTTATGCTTGCTATCTGGGTTGTTGGTCCTGAAAAAGCAACAGCTGCCCCCATAGTTTCCTGCTATAGTTTGTTTTTTTCTAACTAGAAACACTTGGGGATCTTTCTGTAAAAAATTCTCATAGCCATTCATTCAGAGAATCTGCATGTACATTTGATCTGTAAAAAATGGGCAAAAGTGAATGGTCTTTAGGCTGTTTTCCCTTCTGAACAAATGTTTTTTTTATTACTTGCAGTGGTAAAATACTGCATTACATTTACTATTATTAATATTATATACGATTCATATAGCGCCAACAGTTTACTCAGTGCTTTACAATGTAGAGGGGGGACAGTACAATTACAATACAGTTCAATACGGAAGGAATACTAGGGCCCTACTCATGGAGCTTACAATCTAAAGTTAGCGAGAGGTGGTACAAAAGGTAATAGCTGCGGGGATAATCTGATAGAGGTGACTTGGGTACGGTTCTTAGATAAAGGTGGAGTAGGCTTCCCTAAATAAGTGAGTTTTAAGGGATCGCCTAAAGGCAGACAGGGTAGGGGCTGACCAGACATACTGGGACAGGAAGTTCCAGAGGATGGGACTAGATAGAGCCTGAGGAACATAGGAAATAAATATATCTTTATAACAAGAGATAGAATGTAACAATTTAATGGTTATCAATGTTTCCATCCACTTGCTAATTCCCACAATTGTTTTCTAGAACCGTTACATTGTACCACGTGATACAAATACATGTTTCTCATGCTCCTCAGCTCCATCTAGTGGCTATAATGCAGTATTTTATCACTGCAAATAATAAAAGAACATTCATTCAGAAGAGAAAATAGCCTAAACGACATTTGTGTGTTTAATAAATTAATGTACGTGCAGATTCACCAAACTAATGGCTAGGCAAATTTTTATAAATAGACTCCTAGTTGATTTGACAAGTGCCTTGTTTTATTTCTTTTTGTTGCACTTTTTTTTATATCAGTTCCGGATAAGGAGGTACCACCCCCTCCCTTTCTTTCTGACCTCTATGCCCCTAGCTAGTTCCTAGATAGCAAGCAATTGAGCTGCAAGTTTGAAAATGACTTGCTAAGCTATCACTAGACTTGCCAAGCTTCACAAGTTTGTTGTACAATTGCAGCAAGTCCGCATTACATGACTCCAGATCAACTTTAATTGCAAACATTCTGCAAGTCTCCTGCAAGTTCTGGTTTAGTTATGTTGTGTAATAGTCATCCCACCAACAAAGAGCCTTGCCAAAGGGCAAGGCTCTTCGTTCCCTACATTGCTTTTATAATAATTTTTTATAATAATGTTTTTATGTGATCACTTTTTATACCATTGTATATTGGTTGGTTCCAATAAACGTACCTTTTTGATCTGCACCATCGGAGCATTCTATTTTTTTCCCCATGCCTTTTGGTTCCATGAGAGATCTGTACGTTCCCACTAGATGTGCTGTTTCCTTGTTCCGGTGGACATTATCACAGCTGTTCCAGTCTAGAGGAGATACCTTTGGAGATCTGGGACCCCTATTACTATCTGGGAGAACCATCCATCTGGATTCCTAAGCCTGTTTGATTTGGTGTCATTGACATTCGAATCCACCTGCTCCGGTAAGAGTGTTTACACCTTCTTTACTTCAAGAGTTATTATTAGACAAATCGTATGTTGGAGGATTTCCTCAGTTCCATTAGATTTGTCACCCATCTCACTGTTTGGACTCCATCACCTTTTTATGTTTTTTCACATATACAATGAACTGGATGATACCTTTTCATCACTGAACTTTGTTAGTTCACACATATGTGTTTTATATACATATTTTGTTTTAGCGCTGCATTTTTCACATTACCTTATTCGAATTTTAGTCACATTCTAGTGTAGCTGCTTGCCATTCTATTTTATTTTATTGGGTTAGCGCAGTTATACCATTTACACTTGATCTTTTTAGTTGTCTGTAAGGGGGGCATTCTTTCCAGTGACCATCAATGTAAAGAACATTTTTATCACCGACTATCAATGTAAGGGCCATTCTTCCCACTGACCACCACTGTAAGGGACATTCTTCCCACTGACCACCACTGTAAGGGACATTCTTCCCACTGACCACCACTGTAAGGGACATTTTTCCCACTAACCACCACTGTAAGCGACATTCTTCCCACTGACCACCACTGTAAGGGACATTCTTCCTACTGACAACCAATGGAAGGGACATTCTTCCCACTGACAACCATTGGAAGGGACATTCTTCCCACTGACCACCACTGTAAGCGACATTCTTCCCACTGACCACCACTGTAAGGGACATTCTTCCCACTGACCACCACTGTAAGGGACATTCTTCCTACTGACAACCAATGGAAGGGACATTCTTCCCACTGACCACCACTGTAAGGGACATTCCTCCCACTGACCACCACTGTAAGGGACATTCTTCCCACTGACCACCAATGTAAGGGACATTCCTCCCACTGACCACCAATGTAAGGGACATTCTTCCTACTAACCCTTAATGGAAGGGACATTCTTCCCACTGACCACCACTGTACTGGATATTCTTCCTACTGACCCCCGATGAATACATTTTAGTGGGCGTTCCCTGAGTACTGAAAATTATTTCACGGCTTTCTCTGTGGTAAAAAGGTTGAGAAAGGCTATTCTACATACATAAACCATTTTTGAAACTACAATCCCCAAGTTAAAACCTTTGCACCAACTTTCATCCTACAGAATTCAGTGTTAGGATTAATTACTCCTGATACTGATGACAAACCAGATACAGAACTCTAAACACCAGAGTTTATATTTTCAAGTTTACTTGTCTTAGCTTAAACATGGAATGTAGAACATAATTAAACGGCAAAGGCTTATCCATTATGAAACTCTCTGAGACATTCTCGGTCTAAGCTCTTAATCACAAAGGAATTTTGTCATGGGGACAGAAAACCACAGAAGTCTCTAGAGGAGGAAACAAAGAGCCTAACTGCGTAAATGTGGAGACAGATACCGGTAAAACAAAATCATACAGGTATGTAATGTGTATTGCGTATTGTGTTTTTTTGCCTTAAAGGTAATTAAGGCATACACATCATTATTAAAGGCCTTCACAATATTGTCTTAAGATAATTGTACAGTGTTTTACTTTTGCTTTTTATTATTTTGTTTTTTTTTCTTTGTAGTTATTGCACTCAAAGAAGAACTAAAGAATCAAAAACTGTCTGTTACGGTTCTAATTTTTCCAGGTCATAATAAAACTAATAGTAATTAGTCACTTCCAACTGGACTTGTTCTGTACTTGCAATGGACATCACCACACGTATGTGTATTACCTTTAGTATGAATGTTATAACTATTTTTCTCTTTCTTTCTCATTTATAGAAATAATATTGATGTTTGCTCTATAATAATTTACAATAAGCTCCTGAACAAGTGGAAGTCTATCTGCGAAAAACATGTCAAGGACCTGATACACAATTAATATATGCTAAGCTGACAGTTGCTATTCTAGTGGCGGCTGGTGGGTTTTTCTTTTGGGGGGGGGCGCGGCAATCAACCCCCCCGGGCGGCTGGCGGTGCGGCACTACCCCCCCTCCCCGGGCGTCCAGCACCTACCTGATCTAGTTGGTGGACTATGGTGTCTTCCAGCATGGTCCTTGTGAGCAGCGGGGGGTTGCGGGCAGCGGCTCCAGTGTTCGCTCCTCCATCGGCTTCCTCCGCCATGTGTCTCCTCTCTCTTCCGCCTAAGTGCTAGGCATCCAATAGGATGACCTGACGCTTTGGCCAATCGGGAAACAGGTCTCACGACCTGCCTCTGGATTGGCAGGGAGGAAATTTAGTATGAAAATAGCAAAAATGTATTTGCTATCATCACACAACTGGGTGGGCTTGGAGTGCAGTGCTCCACGCCCCAAGCCCACCCTTTTTAGAAGCCTATTAGAGCCTCTGGCTCTAATCACGTGCTTCAAAAAAACACCCACCCAGTATTGGAGTCCATAGTCTGGTGCCCTGATATGTAGATCAGTGGGCCGGACAATGGATAGGGGGTGCGGCGCCCGTGCGCCCTCTATGGATGGGCCACCACTGGGCTATTCCCTAGTGTCACTCCATCTGTAATTTTATAGAGCTCAATATTCAGGACACAGTTTGTCGTGTCTTTTTTAGATGCATGTATGCTTTAACCTATTTTTGGAATAAAAGTATATTTTTATACTTACCTTGTGTATGTCAAACCTTTGTACCGTACTATGAAAGTCCATAATAGCCTTAGGTCACAACTCCCTCTGGACTTGTTCTGTAATGGACTTGTTCTATAATGGTGAATGGGGATGAGCTCCAGATAGCCAAACATGAACAGTGGAGCCATTCCCCATCAGCAGGATGGAGCAGGGAAAGGAATGCTTCCACCACTTATGATTGGCTGTCTGCAGCGACAGCTCCTTGGAGGGATAGCTCGGGTAGGTTTGCATTTTTGTCCAAACTTGACTGAGCTCATCGCTAATGTTTAGGATATTTAGGTGGATTTACTACAGGCAAATATACTGTGTGCTGCCAGTGCTCTTGCTCCAGAGCTTAGTAAATGCGGTACAGCTTCACTTTGCAAAGAATACCCAATCGCATGCAAGGAAGATAAAAAAAACAGCATTTTTGCTTGCACATGATTGGATGATAGAATTTAGCAGATCTTCCCCTTAGATCTAGAGCAACTGCACTTCCAGTGCATAGTATTTTTGCCTTTAGGCTTGGTTTAAACTGCTGCGACTTGGGATCCCACTTGTGAGACCCCAAGTCGCATGACATGTGAAATAGCATTTTATTCGATGAGGACGGTCTTAATTATCACTACTGAAGTCGCTTCAACTTTACAAAAGGTTTCTGTACTACTTCAAGGCGACTTCTATCCGACTTGTGCCCATAGACTTTAATGGAAGTCGCCTCCAAGTCGGATCCTTATATTAATTGATGTGACCTGGATCTGATATTACAGAACGATTACACAGACATTCCCTGAAGTTGCTTCAAAGTCGCTTTTTAGACGCACAGAAGTCGTCTTGCAAAATCGCACTGTAAGTCACGTGATTTTCAGGTCGCAGCAGTGTGAACCGAGCCTTAGTAAATCAACCTCATTGTGTAGCTTCTCCAAGCCACTCCTTCAGTTTCAATACCTGGAATTGAAGAAGTGACTTAGAAAAGTTACAAAACATATTCAAAATGACAGAAATTTAACTAACTACTACCAGCTAGCTCCACTAAAAACATTTTTTTTCCCCTATAATGGAAGGAATTGTTATGCTTTTAATCTATTATATTAAGGTTCGTGCGGTAAAACCAAGGAAGCTTAGACTTCTGTTGTGTATCAATGCTTTACTAAACAGGAAAAGCTGCACATACAACTGTAGGATACACAATACAACACAATTCATAGCTTACAAAATATGCCTACAAATATAAGCATGTACAATATGTATGCATTAAGTAAACCAAACAGTTTCTCGACTTAGGGGTCAAGATGTAATGTCCTTCATGGTTCCTTGCTCAGTCTGAATTAAAATGCCTCCAAAGTTATCCAGCTTCTGGTAGTCATGTGTTACGTCTAATCGTCCTTCCAAACACCACTCTTTTCCGAACACATGTTTCTTTCAAAAACTCCTCAAGCCCCTAACTTCTTGCCTACCCAGTGCCATCTTAAGAGCATTATAGGCCCCCGGGCAATACAGTGCACTGGGGCCCTGTCTACACAATTACGCACAAGAATAAAAATCCAAATGATCAATAAGGCTATATTTATTGGTACTTCCAACAAAATCAGTGTTTAAACATTAACACAACGTTTGGACAATATAACACAAGCTTGAAAAGCAAGAAATTGAAAAACAAGAAATTACAGATTGAAATAGGACAGTACAAAAGCACTAATTATGTGTAAGCGGGAGATATTTGTGGGGGGTACATGGGGGGGCACAGAGTAAAATTGGGGGGGGTCGTGGCCCCACGCTGGTGACTTTTTTGCAGCACTGGCACAATGTGGCAGAATGATGCTTGGCTGGTGGGGCCTCCAGGCAAGTGGGGCCCCGGGCAACTGCCCAGCGTGCCCATGCGAAAAGATGGCCCTGTGCCTACCAACTTCCTCTGCTCGGCTCTAAAACCTATACAACTGGTTTATTTACACATCAAAGAAGGGTAAGAGCCTCTGTAAACATATGCTCTTAAATAATATATCTAACTCCATATTATTGCAATAAAGTCACTATACAAATGGCCATAGCAACACATACCACCTCTTGACTTTATAAAATAATATAGGAAACTTCAACATCTCTTAAAGACTTTTGTCCAGGAAAGGGTGAAATAAACTGACCCCCCGTATCTTCTGGGAGGTCAGACTTTTGTTTTGTTGTCCCTGGAAGGCTGCAACATTACTTTTGAGCAGGGTTAACAGTGTCTTTGGAAGTTTGTGTAAAGAAAGTCCCAGATGAAAGTCTCTTGTCCTCTTGGTCATAAGGAAATGCTCACATATAAGTCCACTCCAATTCAGCCATCATCAGGAAATCATCCACATCTTCCTCAGGCTCTCTTCTGGTCTGCCTCCTCCCATCTAGCATGGTCATCTGCTCTGCATGCTCCACCTCTCAATGCTCAGTACCTGAAAAGAGTAAGAGACAAAGCAGATTATATGTTGCTTCCAACTGTGCCAAAAACATAGCTCACTGCTCACATTTCTCTATCTGCCCATTTCTAACCGCAAAACTATTGTAGGTTGCCCACTGTTGCCTTGAAACACTTTCACAGAAAGGCATTGACTTCCAACGTAACAAATAAACTTGCATGTCTCTCCATGCTGTCCTTTAAAGAACACAAGCCTGCTGTTGTCCAGTCTTTACAGCATGGCACATTTTTGCAAAATGCCCCATTTTATGACAACAGAAACACTTAATGTGACTGAATCTACCATTCCCAACCACTTGCTTCCACTTCTTAAGCAATTCTGGTGTAGGAATCCCGTCTATTTCCTCTCTAGGGACCCCTACCTTAAGTAAATCAATCCACATGTGTCTCCTGGAGATCATAAGCCTTGCCTTCCTTATATCTGAATCAATTCGGTCATTTCAGCTGATCAAATCCTCTGCTTCCCGCTTATGGGAAGTAACAGTGGCACATGTCCTACTTCTGCTTACAGGCTTCGGGCCTTTGTCCTTTGTTAGGGCATCGTTAGATTTGTTTATGAGGTCAGCACACCGCTCATTCAAATCTTCAGTTCTGAGAACACACTTCCAAGCCACTGCAGGTTTAACTTTGATTACCCTCCTTTCTAAATCTTTTGCCTTGCTTGCAGCTTCTTCCAAACACTTGGATGCTACTGCAAGCTGCTCCTTCAGTAAATCTCTTTCTAATTCTGCCGTTTCCCTCTTTTTAGATTCAATATGTAGAGCATGCAGGAAGTGCAAACCAAACACGGCAACTGCCCGCATCTCTCCCTTACTGAACCCAAAACTTTTGAGACTAAAATCTGAGGAAAGATGAGAGACACCATCCCAAGTTCTGTTCAAAGGAGAAGCATATCCAGCCAGCTCCTTTACAACAGACATCCACTGACTACTTCTGGCCCAGATAGGACAGGTGCACGCCTTAAATCCTCCTGGACACCAGAAACCTTTGCAGCCTTACTCTTCCTGAACAATGTACGGAGCATTTTTCCCCCAGCACAAGCAACAAAACACACCACAGAAAACAGGTCTGCTTCAGTTGAGATTTTAGAACAAATCCTGGCACGAGCCCCCAAATGTTTTGCTTACGTCTATCTAGCAAGGTTACTTTGTGGTATAAGCAAGGAAGCTGAGACCTCTGCAGTGTATAAATGTGCTTTTACTATACAAAGATGCTGTACATACAAAACTACTACAATATTAGGAATACAATACAGGACTGACAGATATCTATAACAAGCAAAATGCCTAACAAATAAACAGCCTATGGTCTGTAACAGTAGAAATACACTTAAAAGTTACTTAACTCCAGTTACTGTGTTCGTGATCTCCAGTGACGAGGACTCAGTTGGTAGTTATTGGAGAATCAGGCAAAAGCATCTTTTTTCTTCAATGGCTGGTTACAGATAAGTCTTTTGATGTTAAAGCATGATAAGCCCTCCTAGCTTATGCCTGAAACCCCCCTTTATGTGTCAGGCTGTTTACCATAATTACCAAACAACAGAAAACATACCTGTTTAGTGCCGGTTCACACTACCGCGACTTGGGATCCGACTTGTCAGACCTCAAGTTGCCCCAAGTCGCTTGACATCAGAAATTCCATGCAAGTGAATGAGAGCCATCTTAATGTACGCTACTGAAGTCGCTCCGACTTCAGAAAAGGTACCTGTACTACTTCAAGGCGACTTCTAGGCGACTTGTACCCATAGATTTCAATGGAAATCGCCTACAAGTCGGATCGTGGTCTATAGTGAAGCGACTTCACAGGAAGAGAAGATGTTTTTTTCAAGCAAACCCCTCCCTCCCCCAGAGCTGATTGTAGTTTGATTGGCCACTGGAAAGTCGCCTGTCCTGGAGGCGACTTGAAGTCGCCTTGTAAGTCGCCCCAAGTCGCGCTGTGGTGTCGCCCTCAGGTCGTGTCCAGGTCGCCTCGCAAAGTCGCGGCCAGAGTCGTGTTGCCCCTGTGTGAACCGAGCCTTACTGTAGCTGTAGAGACAATGGACTGCTGAAACTGTCAACAGTTCCCACTGTCTAGGACAGCGTATGTATTTGTTACCAAAACATAACATTAGTTCAGCCTCAAACAAACTCAAACATAACCTGGTTTCTGTGAAAACTGATTGAGAAAAATAATGAATTTATATATATATATATATATATATATATATATATATATATATATATATATATATATATATATACTCATATCAAACGCAACACATATCCTGCATCCTGCCTAAAACACCAGCAAGAAGATTTTGTCCTCTAGCTCATCCCAGGCTATGACTTACCCCCTGAATGATATAAGTAATTGGCACCGGCTATTTGACAGATTTGTCCACACCAATGGATGGCCTAACTGACACAGACAGAGCCACCTGCTAAAAAAAGGATGTTCCATGCCTCCTAGTCTACCAATGTATTATCAGCTTCTCATCTACATTACCCATTCATCTATTAATGAGGTGAAATGTCTACAAACAGTACTTGTATTATGTATTAATATTCTCTACCACTTCAAAAGACACGTACAAGAAGGTCTTTCACCACTTCACCCCCCGGAATTATTTGCCCCCTTAATGACCAGGCCATTTTTTGCGATATGGCACTGTGGCGCTTTAACCACTTCAGCCCCAGAAGATTTGGCTGCTCAATGACCAGGCCATTTTTTGCGATACGGCACTGCGTCGCTTTAACTGACAATTGTGCGGTCGTGCGACTCTTTACCCAAACAAAATTGACGTCCTTTTTTTCCCACAAATAGAGTTTCTTTTGGTGGTATTTGATCACCTCTGCATTTTTTATTTTTTTGCGCTATAAACAAAAGAAGAATGACAATTTTGAAAAAAACACAATATTTTTTACTTTTTGCTATAATAAATATCCCACTTTTTTTTTTTTTTTTCAAAAAAACAAAGTTTTTCCTCAATTTAGGTCGATGTGTCTTCTTCTACATATTTTTGTTAAAAAAAAATCGCAATAAGCTTATATTGATTGGTTTGCGCAAAAGTTATAGCAGCTACAAAATAGGGGATAGATTTATGGCATTTTTATTATTATTTTTTTTACTAGTAGTGGCGGTGATCTGCGATTTTTATCAGGACTGCGATATTGCGGCGGACAAATTGGACACTTTTGACACATTTTTAGGACCATTGACAATTATACAGCAATCAGTGCTATAAAAATGCACTGATTACTGTATAAATGTCACTGGCGGAGAAGGGGTTTAACACTAGGGGGCGATTAAGGGGTTAACTGTGTTCCCTCACTCTGTCACGAGCGATCACGTGTAACGCTGCGGGTGCACGTGCTCCTAGTGGCAAAAAGGTGAAACGACGTAAGGTAACGTCATTTCGCCCAGCCGTGCCATTCTGCCACAGTAAAACTGCGGTGGCTGGTCGACAACCAGTTAACTGACAATTGCTCGGACGTGCGACTCTGTACCCAAAGAAAATTGATGTCCTTTTTTTCCCACAAATAGAGCTTTCTTTTAGTGGTATTTGACCTCTGTGGTTTTTATTTTTTGCTCTATAAACAAACAAAGAGCAACAATTTTGAAAAAAAAAACATTTTTTTTTACTTTTTGCTATAATACATATGAAGAAATTATATATATAAAAAAAAACAAATGTATTCATCAGTTTAGGCCAATATATATTCATCTTCATATTTTTGGTAACCAAAATCCCAATAGGCGTATATTGATTGGTTTGCACAAAAGTTATAGCGTCTACAAAATAGGGAATAGCTTTATGGCATTTTTATTATTTTTACTAGTAGTAGCGGGACTGCGATATTGCGGCAGACAGATCGGACACTTTTGACACTTTTTTGGGACCATTGACATTTATACAGCAATCAGTGCTATAAATAGCCACTGATTACTGTGTAAATGTCACTGGCAGGAAAGGGGTTAACACTAGGGGGCGATCAAGGGGTTAAATGTATTCCCTTGGGGTAGGGAACCTTGGCTCTTCAGCTGTGGTGAAACTACGAATCCCATCATGCCTCTGCATCTAGGAGTCATGCCTGTGATTGTCAGGTTCTTGCAATGTCTCATGGGACTTGTAGTTTCAAAACCAAAGCCAATCCCCCCTACCCATACAACTGTAGGGGGGATGGGCTACCGGGGACATGACAGAGATTACTGTTCCCGATCACTGGGAACAGTAGATCTTTGACATGTCCCCTGTCAGAACAGGGAATCGCCTTATTTACAAAGGCAGTTCCCCGTTCTGCCTCTGTAATAGGCGATCCCGGGTCACCCGACCTGCAGGCACGCTCACGCAGCGGGAGCGAGCGTGTGCCGCCGGAAAGCTGCCGTACAGCTGTGCATGAGAGCCGACCTGCCGTCATATAACAGCGGCGGCTGGTCGGCAAGCAGATAGGTGTATGTCTTGAAAAAAAAGCTTGCATTGTTGACCTGTTTAACATGCAATACATTTGGAGTGAAAGTGGAGCCCTTTATTGGCTAGATGTCTTGTTTTTTTCCCCATCCACACATGCGAGGTGGATGGAGGAATCATCCCCACTGCGCCATTGTATTCTGACAGCAGAATAGTTCTCAGAATACGCTGATCAGCAGCTGCAACCGTTAATTGACAAAGGTTTTTCAGCGGGAGTCGATCATTAGATCTTCTGTTGAGCAGGAGCAACCATAGATGGACCAAAATTCCTCCAGTTCCTGCTGATCTGATCCATCTATGGGCAGCTTTAGGCTATAGACATAGGGACCAATTTAGAAGTGTTATTGTTAGATGTTTGGAACATTCTACCTGCCAAGTTCCTTCAAAAACCGTGCACCTAAAAGAATTGATGATGGTTTGAATCCAGAGGGTGGTCACACCAAATATTGATTTGACTTAGATTTTTCTTCTGTTCGCTCACTTTGCATTTTGTAAACTGATAAAAATAAACAATTAAAATATATATTTTTAAAAGCATTCTTACTTTGTAGTATACATGTTTTTGCACAGTACTGTATGTATGTGTGTGGAGGAATTAACAGCACTGCCACTGACCACCAATGCGGGGGGGGGGGGGGGTAAACTAACAGTGTTAGGCTGGATTCACATCTATGCAGTGTTAGTGCTTTTTGCATTTTGCAGATTTGCACTACAGAACGTGTTCCATAGGAAACCGTTACATGGACTGTAGTGCAAATCTGCAAAATGAAAAAAGCGCTAACACTGCATAGGTGTGAATCCAGCCTTACTGAGCAGCAGTGCTGGGGCAGGAGTGTTTTAAATAAAACTACCACTGTCCTTCAATACAGGAACGGGTTAATGGAGGTAGGCGTGAAAGTGGGGCGAAGGGATGTAATAGCACTGGCACTGGCTACTAATGTCGGGGTTATTAAATATTGTTAAAATGTTCATCATCTTCAGTGCCTCCAGTGATGGTTAGTGTATATACATTTCCAGTTCTGGAACCACTGAACCTGCCTGGGAACGCTGATGGACGACCGCTTGTACTATATCCACTTAAGGACTAAGCCTCTTTCTGAAATGTGTTGTTTACAAGTTAAAAACAGGTTTTTTTAGCTAGAAAATTACTTAGAACCCCCAAACATTATACATTTTTTTTCTAACACCCTAGAGAATAAAATATTGGTCGTTGCAATACTTTCTGTCATACTGTATTTGCGCAGCGGTCTTACAAGCGCACTTTATTTGGAAAAGATACACTTTTTTTAATTCAAAAATAAGTCATCAGTAAAGTTAGCCCAATTTTTCTTCATATTGTGAAAGATAATGTTACGCTGAGTAAATTGATACCCAACAAGTCACGCTTCAAAATTGCACCCGCTCGTGGAATGACAACAAACTTTTACCCTTAAAAATCTCCATAAGCGACTTTTAAAAAATTCTACAGGTTGCATGTTTTGAGTTACAGAGGAGGTACCTCACATGTGTGGTTTGAACACCGTTTTCATATTCAGGCGATACTCACGTATGTGTTCACTTCTGCGCGCGAGCTCGGCGGGGAGGGGCGTGTTTACATTTTTTTTTTCTTATTTATTTTACCTTTTATTTTTTATTTTTACACTGTTCTTTTAAAAAAAAAAAGTGTCACTTTTATTCCTATCACAAGGAATGTAAACATCTCTTGTAATAGAAAAAAAGCATGGCAGGACCTCTTAAATATGAGATCTGAGGTCAAAAAGACCTCAGATCTCAAATTTACACTAAAATGCAATAAAAAATAAAAATAAACAAATTTTGTCATTTGGGAATAAAAAAAAAATGGGCCTTTAAGAGGTATGGGCGGAAGTGACGTTTTGACGTCGCTTCCACTCTGCAATGGTATGGAGATGGGTGGGGGCCATCTTCTCCTCACTTGTCTCCATACCACACACGGAAGAGGACCTGATTGCCTCCGCCGCTGCCGATGGCTCCAGTAAGCGGCGGAGGGCACCAGAGAGCGGCGGGAGGGGGGGTGCCCTCTCCCGCCACCAATAAAAGTGATCTTGCGGCGAATCCGCCGTAGAGACCACTATTATCAGAAACCGGACTGCCCGCTGAAGAAGAGGATACCGGGGTCATGGCAGCTAGCTGCTGCCATAACAAAGATATCCCTCTTCAGACAGCCGACGTATATCGGCGTGCGGCGGTCTGGAAGTGGATATATAAGAAGCTTTGGAGGTTGTTGGGACTTCTGTTAGTACCAGGCTAGGTAGCTTCTACACCAGTACTGGGTGTACATGTGATGGTGATTGTCTGTCCCGGGGACACAGAGATAAAATACAGGGTCTGAGTCATCACAATTTGTCCACAGAATCCTGAAGATATGTATATATATATATATATATATATATGTAAATACCGGACTGGTGACCCCTCAATAGGGATAAAACTTTTTCGCAGAAGAGAGTTTACCAAGACTCGTGGCCACTCATTAAAATTAGAAGAAAAGAGGTTTAATCTTAAACTACGTAGAGGGTTCTTTACTGTAAGAGCGGCAAGGATGTGGAATTTCCTTCCACAGGCGGTGGTCTCAGCGGGGAGCATTGATAGCTTCAAGAAACTATTAGATAAGCACCTGAATGACCACAACATACAGGGATATACAATGCAATACTGACACATAATCACACACATAGGTTGGACTTGATGGACTTGTGTATTTTTTCAACCTCACCTACTATGTAACTATGTAACTATGTAACTATGATAGGAAGAGACATATTGATTATTGATCAATGTGTGGTGGATTTTTTTTTTGACCGATTGTATTTTAATTTAAAATTTTTAAATATCTTTTTTTTGTTTTTGTTTTTAAAGACACAAATTGTCATGCGTAATAAAGTGGGGAGAAGGAGAATGTAGACTGGTGCAGTTTTGCTTCTTCACCCTGGGCATTTGACGACCTTGTCCTGGAACAGAATGCAACTATTTTTCTTGAATGGTATTGGTTATTGTAAATTATTAGAATAATTATGTCATTTTTGATTTATAGACTGGGAGATGAGAAGTCCAGCCAGGCAAATGTACCACCTTATTGAGGACAAGGGTCCTTTTGAACTGTCCAACTACTTTTGATTAAAGGCTTAAGGAAAAGACACTGTGAGAAGTCCAAAATTGTGTTTTAACCCAAAGTGAGATGTTCAATCTATGATACTCCCATCGAAAAAGATCTTTCCAATAATATCCATAATGTGATCATGAACAGTATCCTTAGGCCCTCATCCAGTCTATTTATACACAGTTTTGACTCTAAAAATGAACTGAATGGAATTTTCCCTGCAACTGCCTTTCCTGGACACCAAAGCAAATGGCAGATCAATAAAAGTAATTTTCTGAGGGTGCAATTAATCCAGAAGACAGCTATTTGCTACAAAGGCCATCAAGTACCAGGCTCACAAACAGAACATATCCACAAATTATAAAGCTAGCCCTGCTTCGCCCTAGCACGCACAGTGTAATAACAACTGCTAGATTGAGCGTTTCTCACTGACCATTTAATGGAATGGCAGTAAAGCATCCCTTGTTCTTTTAGAGGTAGTAGAATACAGAGAACGGTATCAGTTGGATGCTGCTGCTATAGTGATTCCCAGCCCTCGGAAACAAACTGAACATCCTACAACATAATCTCTGCCTGTACTGGTGAGAGACAATTATGAATATATAGTTTGTTAAATCGCTAAAGAAGATTACCAGCAAGCTGGCTGCCAGTAAAGGTGACCGTAATCCCATACGGTCCAGATGGGCTTAAGCTTTGGGACCCTTAAAGGGAACCCACCATGAGAGAAACAAGGAATCTGCCATTTTTAAAATCCTATCTACCTGGCTCTATGCTAAGTATTTCAGGCTGAATTTCCTGATTTGTATATTTGTATCAGGTCAATGACTAAGAAAGTACTACAGCCAGAGGGTTGGCATAACTGCCAGGCAACCAGTATTTTCAGAAGGAAGTAGCAATGACAACCCCATAATTCTCTTGAGATGAGTGTATTTTAATTAACATTTCCAAGCTCCTAGTAAAATCAACTGTTAAACTGCTAAAGCCTCTCAAACACTGCAGCTGTGCCAAACTTAGCAAGTCAACTTATGCCGGCCATACACGGTTCGAATTTCATAAGAATTTTCTTTCAAAAATCGTATGAAAGAATTTTCGTATGAATTTCGCACCATTAGTGGGCTGCAACAACGGCCGATTTTCGTGCGGCAATCAAATTTGAGGAATCGGACATGTTGGAAATTTTTAGAAAAACGAACGATTTTCTAATCAATGATGGGCGAATCGTGCGAGAAATGTAATAAGAAAAGAAAATTTACGGAGAGAAAAGAAGATTCCCGGCCAAGAAAATTCTTTTCTGTAGCAACATGCGGTGAAATTGAATGCTTGGTCGGCCGAATTTCGAAAATCAATGGTGGCATCATCGGGTCACAAAAAAAAAAACGAACTTTCTGATTTTGAAAGAAAATTTGTTCGAAATTCGACCGTGTATGGCCTGCTTTACTTTGTTCTGAGTTTGATCCAATCAGCTGGAGGCAGCAAGCGTTTAATGGGTGGATTTGCAGCCTCTCGTCATATGATTTTGTTCCATGTGACTTCCTACTTTGGGAACTACAGAGCACAGTATCTGGAACCAGGGAACACTTTTCTACATTAGAACAGGCCCTGAATAAAGGCCATTCAGAAAATAAGAACAATGGCAATTTAAGGGATTGGAAGCATTTAGATGGTAGGCTGTTTCTCTACAATGAGTAGAATGTAATTGTAGCCCTAAGGAAACATTGAGCTGAATAGGCCCCATAGTCTTGTTTTTGTTGATCTGGTTTACAGCTGCCCAAAAGCACCCCTTGAGCCACCAGCAGCGACTGAATGACTGGCATCCATACTGTCAATCCTGCTCAAATGGAAATAACTTCTACTCCTCTCACAGACCAAGGGTGTGCCTTTATGCTGACACCAGCAATTCTTTTAGGAGTGCCTTTATGTTGAGACCAATAGATGGTGCAAGCTTTCTGAAGGTGCTCCCCTTTTAGCCACCTTCCTATCTTTTGGCCCCTAACATAGGCCCATTTCCCATTCTTTGGGAAAGGATTCTGAAGCTGATGAGGTCTCCCCAAGCAGCAGGCCTAAAAAGCACAAAAAGGGCTCTTTACAGTGCACTTCCTCACCAAGCATATCCTAAAAAAGAAGAGACCCTTCTAAAACAGTTTGCCAAATATTAAATAAAGAGCTTGCTCCCGAGCCCACATCATTGGCAATAAACCACCCAGTCATTGGTCAGGGTTACTCATAACCCATAACGTTGTTTCTTCCTACTGTCTGCTGAGGAACATTCACTAACAACAGTCAGAAGCAAATAATCACCTAGGCTTAGGGGAAACCTCATGAATGCAGAAAACAATAACAAAGAGAGCTCAGGCCCACTGAATATAGAATAGTTATTGTTTTTAGTCCACCTGAAACCCGGACACATTACTCCTCGGATTGGACGTGCTGACGTCATTGCGTGTGCGCTTCCGAGCGAACGGGCGTTCGCAAGCCGGCCGCCTATTTGTTGCTGTTTTTATCCGCCGATATTGTAAGTGTGTTTACTCTATTTTTATTAAATGTGACCATCTGATTTACACTATGGAGAGCCCTCTGTTTCATTTTCTGGGTGACCTTTGAATACTATTCGTCAACCTTTCCACGATCGGGCCAATCCGGCCGTTGGCTGTTTACTTCCATTCAACTGACCATTTTGAAGTTGTTGTCCTCGAATGTCTTGGATAAAGGGCCCAGGTTGGGTTTATAGCCGCAAGCTCAATCAGCTTGCCCTTTGGTAAGCACGCAATTTATTTGGTGACCGGTGCACTACTGGTGGTTGAGGATCACGTATCACCTTCAAGTTTTTTTATTGATTGGACGTTTCAGTGTTATTGGTTTTATCACAATCATTTTTGTCACATTGGGACAGAGTTCTATGCCTAATTTATTATGTTGATATTTTTTATTTTTTAGCATGTTATATTCTTTGCTCACTATATATTATTCAGTGCAGCTATTTTTTCTTTGCATCAGTGTATATGTGCCGGTTACTGGCTCTCCTTTCCTCATGCTGTGACAGCATGTGAGCAAAAGACTGCCAATAACTGGCAAGTCTGTTTACAGGAAACAGAACAAGGTTGCACACACCTCTTCAGGCAAAAAATGGACACACCCGATCCAAGGTGCTAATCTCGGCTCATCACCCAAAAGAACCATGCTTGTTTACAACGTGTTCAACGTGTTTGTGAACAAGCACGGTTCTTTTCGTGTGAAACGCGTCAACTGATCATCACTGCAATTTTGTCTGGCTCATGACAATAAAGAAATTTCTACAGCATCTTTTGGATTCAAGTGTGCGATCAAGTCTGTTACATGTTACATCAAGTCTGTTTACATGTTTACATGTGATCAGCTGTGATTTGGACACAGCTGATCACATGATAAAGGGCCGCTGCGATTAGCCCTTTACCACGATCTGTGATCAGCAGCGTCCTAAGGACACATCGGTCACAGAGCATGCTGATGCGTGCCCCAGGGGGCACACCGGGGTGTGGTTCTAGGAGGATGTCCGTGGACACCCTCCCAAAACAAGAGAGCCACGTTGTAGTTGTCTTTTAGCTCTAGTGCGATCATGAGGTGGTTAAAAGAATCCTTATTATATGTTAAATGTATCTAATGCCAAAACTTTTAGTTTAGTTTTGGATAGGGCGGTGAGTGGAAAGAAGAACCCATGTTGGGTTTCTTTTGCTGTCTGTGTCTCCAATAAATATATATATATTCCCTAATTGGTCCTGGAGACCATTGATACTGGAACTGAAAATGAAGGAGACACCAAATTTGGAGATACCACCAGAAGAGGAATAGAGGGGAAATATTCACTGTGGAGACTAAATTCTGTTTAAGAAGACATTTCCCTCACTTTGGAGAGATCACTTCCTGCTGTGTCTACAGAACAAGAAGTGAAGGGAGATCTCCCCAATGGGGCACGAATGGGGAAAAAAATGTTACTGTTCCCTAATACATCCAAAAAAAAAAAAAGTTTGCCTTTAGTTATACTTTAAATAGACAAAGTGGTTGTAAACCCTCCCTAGTGACTTTTAACTATAGGTAAGCCTAGAATAAGGCTTACCTATAGGTAGTGGAAATATCTCCTAAACGTGCGCCGTTTAGGAGATATTTCACTTGTAGTGCGCCGATGATGTAATCGATGCATGTACTGTGAAGAAACGGACCTCTGTGCCGTTTCTTCCCCCAGCATATGCTGTTACTCCCGGCTCCCACGCGCATGTGCGGGAGTGACATCAAGCGGCTTCAGCCAGTCACAGAGCCGGAGTCCGCGGCCCCCGGAAGAAAGAGGTGCGAAGATGGATGCAGCCTGCACAGGGGACAGCGATGGATTTGTTTGCAGGTAAGTGTCACATAATGGGCTAGTATGCGATGCATACTAGCCCATTATGTTTTTAATTGGCAGGCTTTGCAGGGAGCAAAAGAGGAAGTAAAACCCATCAGGGTTTACTTCCTCTTTAAATGAGCCATACTTTAAACAAGACCATCTTAACATAACAATCTTATCACTTGATAAGATTTTAAAACCTTGTGTACAGTATAGTATACAATTTGTGGGCAGCCATATGTTCTCAGTACATTTACAGTCAAAAGCATTTGTTAGATCTCTTCAACAAGTGTAAATGCATACCTGTTGATTCTGACATAAATCCAGTGCTGTCCTTTGTCCTGTGCACTCTGCAATGTTGTCTCAAACAATGTTATCAGGAAGTAGAATAGGACTACAAAACAGCTCCTTCCTGTGTTATGGGGGGGGGGGTATTCTGTAGTCCTATCAAAGTTCATGCATACGTCTGATTTCGAGGGACTGTCCCTGATTTGGAGCAATGTCCCTCTGTCCCTCTTTCCTCCTCATTTCTCCCTCATTTTGGTCTGATCTATATAGTTGTATATAAAATGCACTTTTTATCTTTAAAAAAGTGTTTCCCAGTGCTAAACCTTTCATCCAATTTCTAAATTGCTGCATTTGTACATTTTAAAAGCCAATATAAAGGAATAGTAGTGGTAAAAAAAAGCACTTGTGGATTTAATTAACCTTTTCTTGGGTTTAATTCTCTTTTAAGGGTGTGTGGCAGGGGGGTGTGTCCTAGGCCTACATACATTTGCTAGTAGGTGTCCCTCATTCCCATCTCAAAATGTTGGGAGGTATGTTCCTGTCCTAGGGTGGCAGCACTGCTTCTCCATACATACAATATAGTGAGTGAACATTGTCGCCCTAGGATAGAAAGCATTACTGGCGGAGTTGCAGGTAAAAATAAAAGAGTGGGAGCCTAATGTCTGAAAACTAATTCAGCCTACACCTAATGAGTACTACGTTGCAATACATTACATTTGACCACTAGATGGGGTTAGGTATCATGAATTTCCTATAATACTTAGCTTCATCTAGTGGCAAATGCAGTATTTGCCCATTAAAATCAATGACTTACATTTGCAGAGCACAAGATATAGCCTCTTTATATTTGTTTTTTTTCCCCACCATTCTCAAGAAATGTACATGGACTTTCACCAGGCTAATGGCTATGAAAATTCTTTATAAGTGAACCCCCTTAAGTCTGTGGGTCAGCCAAGCTTAATTGAAAATAATCTACTTTCTTTATGACTTTTCCTATATTCGCTTTTATATTAGCAGCCATTCAGCAATTTAGCAAGGGTGCTGATTATTCTACATGTATTATACAGATAATGGCTGGAGAGAATATTATTTATGCAGGCCCCTCTGATTATTCCTACTGTATTAAAGTGTATTGTATTTGTACTGTCTACCCTCAAGTTGTAAAGCGCTATGTAAACTGTTGGCACTATATATATATATATATATATATATATATATATATATATATATATATATATATATATATATGAAATAGCATCATTAAAAATATAACACAGCAAAAATGACTTTATGTTAAAAAAAGGTTTCTCCTGGAATACTTATTTTATTCATTATCCAACATCACTATCCTACATAATTGACGCTGCATATTGACGCTTTCTCTGCCTAGGCTTTGACATTAAAATGTAGACAAGGTCTCCGACATGCCTGCCTGCAATTACACACAATGAAAAAATCATTTATTGTGGCAGGAACAGACAACCGTACAGCGATCTGTGAATAGCTAAATACCTGATAGTTCATTGTATCAGATTTAGGTAATTTCCTGGACATCTAATGACAAAGTTGGGACACAAAGCAGCTGATAGCTAGGATGGAGCTGCTCCCATTGATCAGCATAGTTTGCTGGTGTAAGAAGTGATAGAAGGGGGGAGGTAGTGTAAGAATCACGCTGACATCTCTGCTACGCAACTTGAATGCACAAATCGCACTGACAGACTGCCAATGCTGTGCGCTGCCGAGTTAACCCCTGCAGTGCCACAGACAAAGATCCTCATGCAGCATGAAACACTCCGCTACAGCTCAGTTATTGCCAGCAAAAATGTGTATCTGGTATACTGGAAGAATAAAATTACATTTAACACTGAATATCGTCATTGTATGCCCCATGCACAGTTAACTGTCTTGACGTGCATTTGGGTAACATGCTCTAATACAATGCATGTTAATGCAATATGCACACTATAGTGTATTGAGGTGCCATTCACAGTGGCTCAGTGGTTAGGGATTCTGCTTTGCAGCATTGGGCTTCTCAGTTTGAGTCGTAGCCAGCAAAACTACCTGCATGGAGTTTGCATGTTCTCCCTGTGCTTGTGTGAGCTTCCTCCCTCACCATAGCTGGATCTAGGGAGGTGCTAGGGTGGGTTGCGTCCCCCCCAAAGACCCCTGCCCTCCCCTCCCCCTTCCACGCTGTGCCCAGCCGCTGAGCTCATCCCTGCGCTGCATACAGTCTGGGCACAGGCAGCGGAACTCCTCCTCCACAGACTACACATAACTGAGATTGCACTCCTTTACACATAGGCAGAGCCGCCAATATCAAATGTGCACAGGGAGGGTGATCAGGGCGGTGGTGGTGGGGGGGGGGAGTGAAAGCTGGCTTCGCCTCCTCTCCCTCCTGCTGGCTTTCAGCTGCTGCAGGGAGATTCACACAGAGGGTTGGTTCCATAGGTGTGTGCAGCCTATTGCATTAGGGTGTGCACCCTAAAGCTCAAACACACATGCATGTGTGTGTCTACATATATATGACCCCGGCAAATTGATCTCCCTGCCGGCACAGTGAAAGAGAACAGCATAGACACTTTTCTTATGGCAGAGCCGGTAAGAGGCAGATCTTTCACATGTTCCTGCTGCTACACAGAGCGATAATACTAATGCGCATGGGGTGATTAGGGTGTGCCAGGGCACACCCGGCACACCCTGTGCGCACGCCTATGGTTGGTTCTGTAATTGCCCCCCACCGCAGCACTGCTGACTTCCCTCTTCTTCTCTCCAGCCTTCAGATTGTGAATGAACAGAAGCCTCTGCACAGAACTTTCTGTTTATTCACTATCTAGTGCAGCCTAGCCTGCAGAAAAAGGGAGTGAGAAATTTAGGTCCTCAGTCCCTTTCTCTGTCTCGGAAGTGAGACATCAGGGGTCTATTTGGATAGCAGATTGCAGGTGCAACTTCTGGACCCTGCACACACTCCCTCCAGCTTTTGGCCTACACTTCTGTACAGGCAGGGCCGGATTAAAAACATCATGGGCCTGGTGCTGAGGCTTATGGTGGGGCTTTTTATTTAAAAAAAAAAAAAAAATAAAATAATAATTAAAAATACAAACAATTTTGTGTTATAACAAATTAAATTAAATAGAGAGAGGGAGGATGAGAGAGAGAGAAAGGGGATGAGAGAGGGGTGAGGAGTAAGGGAGGGAGGATGAGAGATAGAGGGGGGATTAGAGAGAGAGGATGCGAATGAGCATGCGTGGAAGTGACAGCAACACAGCCCGGCCAAGGCAAGTGACCGAAGGCACAGAACATGGAAGGAAGACAGGGTGAAGATGGAACAAAAGTGTGCCCATTCTAGAGCTGGTAACATTGAGGATATTCAATATCATTTTAAAGAACTGTTTTTGTGTGTAAGAGGCACAGGGGAGGAGTATGGATGGTATAAAAGTGGGAAGTGTGTGTAGGTGATGAGAGGAATGTGGAGGGTATAACAGTTGGCACTATGTACAGGAGAGGAATGTGGAGGGTATGCCAGTGGGCAGTATGTACAGGAGAGGAGTGTGGAGGGTATGATGGGGGCAGTATGTACAGGAGAGGAGTGTGGAGGGTATGATAAGGGCAGTATGTACAGCAGAGGAGTGTGGAAGCTATTATGAGGGTGGTATATACAGGAGAGGAGTGTGGAGAGAAATAGAGTTGGCAGTATGTACAGAAGAGGAATGTGGAGGGTATGACAGTGAGCAGTATGCACAGGAGAGGAGTGTGGATGATATGACAGTGGACAGTATGTACAGGAGAGGAGTGTGGAGGGTATGACAGTGGGCAGTATATACAGGAGAGGAGTGTGGAGGGTATGACCGTGGGCAGTATGTACAGGCGAGGAGTGTGGAGGGTATGACAGTAAGCAGTATGTACAGGAGAGGAGTGTGGAGGGTATGACAGTAAGCAGTATGTACAGGAGAGGAGTGTGGAGGGTATGACAGTGGGCACTATCTATAGGAGAAGAGTGTGAAGGGTATGACAGTGAGCAGTATGTACAGGAGAGAAGTGTGGAGGGTATGACAGTGAGCGGTATGTACAGGAGAGGAGTGTGGAGGGTATGACAGAGGGCACTATGTATAGGAGAGAATTGTGGAGGGTATTACAGTGGGCACTATGTATAAGGGAGGAGTGTGGAGGGTATGACAGTGAGCAGTATGTACAGGAGAGGAGTGTGGAGGGTATGGCAGTGGGCACTATGTATAGGAGAGAAGTGTGGAGGGTATGACAGTCGGCACTATGTATAAGAGAGGAGTGTGGAGGGTATGACAGTGAACAGTATGAACAGTAAAGGAGTGTGGAGGGTATGACAGTTGGCACTATGTACAGGAGAGGAGTGTGGAGGGTATGATGGGGGCAGTATGTACAGGAGAGGAGTGTGGAGGGTATGATAGCGGCAGTAAGTACAGGAGAGGAGTGTGGAAGGTATTATGAGGGTGGTATGTACAGGAGAGAAGTGTGAAGAGAAAGATAGTTGGCAGTATGTACAGGAGAGGAGTGTGGAGGGTATCACAGTGGGCACTATGTACAGAAGAGGAATGTGGAGGGTATGACAGTGAGCAGTATGCACAGGAGAGGAGTGTGGATGATATGACAGTGGACAGTATGTACAGGAGAGGAGTGTGGAGGGTATGACAGTGGGCAGTATGTACAGGAGAGGAGTGTGGAGGGTATGACAATGGGCAGTATATACAGAAGAGGAGTGTGGAGGGTATGACCGTGAGCAGTATGTACAGGAGAGGAGTGTGGAGGGTATGATAGTAAGCAGTATGTACAGGAGAGGAGTGTGGAGGGTATGACAGTTGGCACTATGTACAGGAGAGGAGTGTGGAGAGTATGATGGGGGCAGTATGTACAGGAGAGGAGTGTGGAGGGTATGATAGGGGCAGTAAGTACAGGAGAGGAGTGTGGAAGGTATTATGAGGGTGGTATGTACAGGAGAGAAGTGTGGAGAGAAAGATAGTTGGCAGTATGTACAGGAGAGGAGTGTGGGGGGTATCACAGTGGGCACTATGTACTGAAGAGGAATGTGGAGGATATGACAGTGAGCAGTATGCACAGGAGAGGAGTGTGGATGATATGACAGTGGACAGTATGTACAGGAGAGGAGTGTGGAGGGTATGACAGTGGGCAGTATGTACAGGAGAGGAGTGTGGAGGGTATGACAATGGGCAGTATATACAGAAGAGGAGTGTGGAGGGTATGACCGTGAGCAGTATGTACAGGAGAGGAGTGTGGAGGGTATGACAGTAAGCAGTATGTACAGTAGAGGAGTGTGGAGGGTATGACAGTGGGCACTATGTATAGGAGAGAAGTATGGAGGGTATGACAGTGGGCACTATGTATCGGAGAGAAGTGTGGAGGGTATGACAGTGGACAGCATGTACAGGAGATGAGTGTGGAGGGTATTACAGTGGGCACTATGTATAGGAGAGGAGTGTTGAGGGTATGACAGTGGGCACTATGTACAGGTGAGAAGAATGTAGGAATCTGGGAAGGAAAAATGTAAAGGTTTGTGGAAGGATGTTTAGGGACTGCGTAGTGGTTAAGCGGGCCATACATGAATTGAAATTAAGCCAATTAAGCAGAGACCAGCTATAGTCGATCTATGTATGGGCTAGCTGGTTGTACACAAGTCAATCTATTAATCGACTTAAGTACAACCAGCCTGTCAGGTTTTTCCCAAAAGAGTCAGTGCTCCCAGCTATAGTTAGCAACACTGATCATTGTATTGTGTGGGTTGGGAAGGCTCCCCACTGGCAGAACTCAATAACACTGTGGGAGTGATTCCCCCATCCACAGGTCAGCAGGTGAGAAGGCGTGTCTGGACAGGCTGGGGAGAGAGGTCTGTCAGCAGGGGGGTGTGAGGTGGTCATGGAGGGATATCAATCAGCGGGTAAGGGGAGTAACTGGGAGTGATATCTTTTGTAGTAGGGTCTGTCATCTGCAGGTTGGGAAATGGTCACCTGTGATATAAGTTGAAGGGAGGTGGCCAACCTGGGAAGTGGCTGGGGAGTGACCTGCTTGGTGGTGAGTGTGAAATGAATGATATGTTTCAAGTTTCTTTCACATTTGCAGTAATACTTACTGCCCTCTGAAAAGTGATCTGTGGTGTATTGCTTTTCAACGAGTGGTATAGCAGCAGCTGACAGGCGTTCATGAGGTGCTACCGCCTCCTTTTTTGTTTTTACATTGCTGAATGGCAGTTTTACATTGTTGGACTATGCTGCTACTGCGAGCGAGTTTGAAAGGCAGTGCTGCCTATCAAACTCTACAGGCTCCAAGCGGTCCATTAAGCTCAGTGCCTCTGACAAGAAGTGAGAGGCACTGTGAGCTCATCCTCTCAGTCTGGAAGATAATAAAATGTAGGGTGACCTCTATTATATTGCATTGGGTGGACTGATCGCTAAAAGAAAATCTGAAAAAATGCAAAGGTTGCTATTGCAGATTTACTTTTGGAAAATCTAGTTGCCTGCTAATGGCTTTAATACTAATGGTCCTTTCACTGGGGCCAAGACTGGTCCGTTCAGCAGAACATCCACAAACAGATTTGCTGAATCAGAGTAGAACTCTGTCACTCTTTTGTGACATCCATGCCTGTTCAGTTTTTTTAAAATGAACCTCTAGGGACCTGCATTTGATTGGGCAGCTGAATGAAAATGGACTTGCACCCATGGCTGCTGTTAGATATCACGGGGCCCCATACAGCCTGCCTGACAGGCCCCCCCCCCCCCAGCCGAAAGTGACCGAGTAGATAGATTTATCAGTCCATTTCTTTGCAGCCTCATCAGTACAGATTAATGAATAGGAAATGCTCTGAGGCTTCCTGCTCATTCACAAACTGAAGCATAGTAAACACAGTTTACTATGCTTCGGTGATGAATGCGCACAGGAGTGATTGCTACAGATAACTCACCATGTTCATTCAGGAAAGGAAACAGCCAGCAAATGACATATTTACCGGCCCCTTCCCCAACTCTCTAACCTGAAACATCTCCCTTTGTGCCCGCAGTCGCTTCCGGCGGGAGAGCAGAGGGGGGAGGCCAGAAGTGTTGTGCGAGAAAGGGGCAAACGGGGGTCCAGAAAGCAGACGAAAGGGGTGCATTTTCTAGGACCGGCTGTGCAGCCGGAGGCAGAAGAACAGTGGCTACAATAAGACAGTGCAGCCGACCCTCCTGCTCAGCAGGTGCCTGGCCCCCCCCCCTTTTTGAATTGATGGTGCCCGGGCCCAGTACAGGAGGGCAGGCTGTACTGCCTTATCACACCTGCACATCTTGCTACCCCTGATCTGACACATTCAGGTCCAAAAGTATAAAACAAAAAGAACGCAGTCTTTTTTTAAAAAGATTTCCAGACCTGGATGGACTATGTAAAGAGCGCGGGTCTGTTTCCATCCTCCTGTCCACAGAATTACATGGAGCTTCTGATCAGCTCCAACTGAGTGTGCGTTAGATTTTCACACAATCATTTATCCACATCGGTAGTTCTTGTGTCCACTAACGCTAATGACTTCAAATGATTGATTTGTATAGATTAGATTCTGTCGTCATGCCTCTAAATACACACCTAAGCTCCATATATTTCTTAGTACAATTGGGAACATTTGGGCAAATGAGGCAGCTATATTGGTATTACCCTGTAACCATCTTTTCCTATTTTATTATAAACTGACCGAGTAACACAGGCGGTGAGATAATTAACATTTTAAAAGAATGAATGATCTGTATTCCTCTATAGTTTATGGGTTAAACACAGTTGAGAACTTTATATTCATTGAGGCCAATTGAAAAAACTCATTTACCAGTAACAACCAATCAGAACATTTGCTTTATTTGAAAGATCAAAACTGACAGCATGCTGTGAACAAACGCCTGGCTTTTGTATGCTGCGGTGTTTGTAAATGATCCCCATTGTGTCTGTGCAGCCGTTCAGCTGTGTGCAAGCTGCTGCAGAAGGCAACATGGCTACCAGCAACGTGATCGTCCCCACTGAGGACAAACCATATTAGTGTCAGAAAATTTTATATCGCTGACGGGCTGCAGCTCTGGGTCATTGTCAGCTCAGAAATCACCCCACGTGTTCAGCACAACGCTCATCACTACAGCTGTGATATGTTGCTGTGCATTACTGTAACTACAACAATACTAAACCCTATTAACCCAAAGATAACACTAACTTGCCCACAGCAAAAAAGTGACACAGAGGACACCGGGGTCCCCACAGTCACCAATCATGTGTTGAACGAGGGATGAACATAGTGAATATGGTGAAGTTGATTTTTGCTGATGGTCAAATTTTGCTGGCTTCCCAATGTTGCTCATTAGATGCTCAGAATAAAATCTAGTGTATTTAGGGTAATGTAGTTGATGTCATATAGTGTTCATTGTATTTATGTTGTCTTCCTTGTTTGTGTATTTGGTCATTAATTGTGTAGCACTAACTCTCGGTGGAGCTGCTGGTTTAAGCGGGCTTGTTACCTTCACTCTCGACACCCCTGTTTCACCGGCACGGGGTCTAGGGTTCCGTTGAGTCTATCTCTGGACGATAAAAGCACCAACACTTGAGTACGTTTTCAATGCTTTATTGAACTAAGTAACGAAGGAAGTAGCAGGAAGAGGCAGGAGGGAAGCTGCAGGGAAGCTCAAATACCTTTCTTTAGGATTCTTGAGAACGTCCTTTTATGTTGAATATTGTAATTGGATGCGATCCCCTTGTGGGACACGATCTTTGCTCGCCTGGATAGGCCTCTCTCACTTGCCTAGCAGCCAGTACGTAGCACTAACAAAAGTCTCTGCCACAGACTTGCTTGAAATAAACCCGTACAATCCTCTGCCACAGGATATATTAATTTTTGCGGTGAATGTCAGACACAGTACTTGGACCTCTAAGCCAACCCGGCAGTACTATGCTGTAGAACTACTTTAGGATACGTCCTCCAACCGAGTCACCAGGCCCCTCTCCAGACCAGCACTCTGCATGATCCTTCCATGACGGGTCCTCCCCTGGGATCTTCTCGGTTGTCCAGCTTCTTCACTCTGGATAGACAGCTCAGGACCATTCCTCGGCTGCTGTGGTAGGCCCCAGACATGCTTCTGGGCCCACCCACGCGCCGCAGCGGCGCGGACCTCTGGAACGGAGGACCACGAGGTAGCACTCTAACGCATACCTGTCGGCCAGGAGGGCCAGCAGGTGGCTGTAAAACGAACCCCAAAATAGGGCGTCTGGCCCATAAATACCCTCTTCCAGAATGCAACTCGGAGGACCACCTCCACCGAGTTGTCTCCGGGACAGAGGAGCATCCATACGCTTCGACACATTGCCCTTCCAACACAGCCAATGGTAACAGCGACACCCACCGGCTCAGTGTGGAACCACACGCAACGTCAGCCAAGCTGGAACAGAGGCAAATCTAACTCCCCTAACAAGCAATTCACTAAATTTACCTATCAGATGGTAGATCACAAATCTATCAGCGCTACATACTCCCCCCACTACAATAGACGTTGTCCCCAACGTCCGTCCAAAAATAATGATAATAACTCCCAAGCCTGGGAGTAGGTATTTGAGCTTAAAACTTGGATTAGATAGAGAAGAAGGAAAGACAGTGGAAAGACATTATGAGATTAACATCTATAAAACAATATGTTCACATCTGTAAACAAAACCATCCTATGACTGACTTTGTCTGAGGGCCTGTACACAGCTGTGGTTTTCCTTCAAGTACCGGAGACTATACCAGCACGTTGCACTTTATCACAGCTCCAAGTTAACGTGATTTCTGTACGCCTAATTTGTAAGGGGGGGTTTTTGTGGTCTTATTAAAAACTTTATGCACTATTACGCTATGTGGATATTATTATTTTTTCACATGCTTTTACTGGAGCCCTATACAGCGTGACTAGCATTTGGTGGAAGTATTGGCTGGCAGCGGTGGGGATATATTTATAACTAAAGGCGTATCTTTATCGTAGGTCTGGTGAGTGCACCCCCAAAGGGGAGTTTTACCTCACGAAGTGACGTGTTTGGTGGATGGTGGTCTCAACATATCACAGCACAAGTTATATCGGATCTCCTTCGCTTTTAGTGACTCAAATATGAACTGTATATGGATGCTTGTCATTCGAGTTTATTTGACAAGAGCGCTGCTACAATATTTTAAAGGACTCCATGTTTTAGAGTGTTTTTTAGTATTGTTTTTTCATTTTATATTTTATTATACATTTTCCCCTTACAGTTTTTTCCTTTCGTGAAATAAATGTAAAATAAGAGTAATGATCCTTTGTTTCATGGCACAAGAACGAGTCCAGGGTAAATAAAAAAGAACATGCTTACTGCTCTATAGCCATTAAAGCCCATCACGACCTTTAACCACCTAAAGGAGAAGTCCAGCCTGAGCTTGTTTGGCTGGGCTTCTCCTCTGGGTCACAGGAGTGCAATTCATTTTGCACTCCTGTGACCCGTTTTCAGCAGCGAGCGGTCTGAAGTCAGCTCTCTGCTAACGTCACAGGAATCAGTCCAGGCACCGCGTTATCACGACAATAAAGTCTGGATCTGCCAGCTGCCTGGACTGATGCCTGTCTCAGCCTCTCAGCGAGCCGCTGAGAGCCTGAGTTGGCCGCTCCCCCCCGCCCCTCCACAGCTCAGCGCTCCAATGAGCATGGAGAAGCAGAATGGAGAGCTGCTGACTGACAGTCAGCAGCTCTCTGCTCGGAGAGCTGTGAGAACCAAGCCATCGGCGATGTTCGATTGCGCGTTTCTCAGTGCAGAGGCGCCAGGGGACAGATGCAGCATCAGACCGATGCTACATCCACCTAGGTAAGTATGATTTTGGAAAAATCATTACTCTTATCATTACTCTTTTTTAAGGACCAAACCTATTTCTGACATTTGTTGTTTACAAGTTAAAATCAGTATTTTTTGCTAGAAAATTACTTAGAACCCCCAAACATTATATATATTTTTTTTATTAGAGACCATAGAGAATAAAATGGAGATTGTTGCAATACTTTGTCACACTGTATTTGGCGACGATCTTTGGTACTTAAAAATGTCCATAGGCAACGCTTTAAAAATTTCTACAGGTTACCAGTTACAGAGGAGGTCTTGTGCTAGAATTATTGCTCTCGCTCTGACGATCGCAGCGATACCTTGCATGTGTGGGTTAAAAACCATATACATATGTGGGCGCGAAATGCGTATGCGTTTACTTTAGTGCACAAGCTCTGAGGGAGGGAGCGCTGTTAATTTTTTAATATTTTTTTTCTTATTTATTTTACTTTTTTTTTTTTTTTTTACACTGTCCCTTTAAAAAAAAAAAATTGATTACTTTTATTTCTATTACACGGAATGTAAACATCCCTTGCAATAGAAAAAGGCAGGACAGGGCCTCTTTAATGTGAGATCTGAAGTCAAAAAAGACCTCAGATCTCACATTTATTTTACATTTGTCATTTTACTTTAAAAAAAAAAAAACGGGCACTTTAAGGCCGGAGGGTGGAAGTGACACTTGACGCCGCTCTGGTCCTCCAAGGGTATAGAGTCGAGTGGGGGCCATTTTGCCCTCACTCGACTTCCTGTCCATCCATCCAGCACACCAAATTGTTTTCACCACTCCACTGCCGACGGCTCCAGTGAGCCGGGAAAGCAATCGGGTTTTACCTCTCCCGCCGCCCCTAAAAGGGATCCCGTGGCAAATCCATATCCACTTTTATCTGACGCCGGATCGCCTGCTGTGTAAAAATATGGCAGCAGATGCCATAACCCCAGTATATGACATCAAAGTAGCAATGTACATACACGATGGGCGTAAGAGGTTAAAGCCTAGTACAAATGATGGGAATATCGGATGAATGGTCGTCCATTTTTTTTTGCATGCTAACCTCTATATCGAAAACGAATAGGCTACTAAAGTACGAAAATTCTCAAACAGAATAAAAACTCTGAAGTGATTTCATGTATTTGTATTGTATTTTCGGACGAAAACTGTACTGATTAAACAAAAATCGTACAGTCTGTTATCGTACGGTCACGTTTGTCCCTTTGGAAAATTTTGGACAAAAGCTGTGTACTAACGATCAAATTGTCGTACAATCGCTTCAAAAGTGATGTTTTTTGTACGATATTCTGACTGTGTGTACTAGGCTTTAGACTAATCTCTTACATTATCTCACAAAAGTGAGTACACCCCAAACATTTTTGTAAATATTTTATTACATCTTTTCATGTGACAACACTGAAGAAATTATACTTTGTTACAATGTAAAGTAGTGATATAACAGTGTAAATTTGCTGTCCCCTCAAAATAACTCAACACACAGCCATTATTATCTAAACTGCTGGCAATAAAGGTGAGGACACCCCTAAGTGAAAATGTCCAAATTGGGCCCAATTAGCCATTTTCCCTCCCCGGTGTCATGTGACTCATTAGTGTTACAAGGTCTCAGATGTGAATGGGGAGCAGGTGTGTTAAATTTGGTGTTATCGCTCTCACTCTCTCATACTGGTCACTGGAGGTTCAACATGGCACCTCATGGCAAAGAACTCTCTGAAGATCTGAAAAAAAGAATGGTTGCTCTACATAAAGATGGCCTAGGCTATAAGAAGATTGCCATGACCCTGAAACTGAGCTGCAGCACAGTGGCCAAGATCATACAACGGTTTAACAGGACGGGTTCCCCCCAGAACAGGCCTCGCCATGGTCGACCAAAGCAGTTGAGTGCACGTGCTCAGCGTCATATACAATAAACTTATTTGGTTCAGATGGTGTCAAGCATGGGTGGCGGTAACCAGGTGAAGCGTACAAAGACAAGTGTGTCTTGCCTACAGTCAAGCATGGTGGTGGGAGTGTCATGGCCTGGAGCTGCATGAGTGCTGCCGGAACTGGGGAGCTACAGTTCATTGAGGGAACCATGAATGCCAACATGTACTGTGACATATTAAAGCAGAGCATGATCCCCTCCCTTCAGAGACTGGGCCGCAGGGCACTATTCCAACATGGTAACGACCCCAAACACACCTCCAAGATGACCACTGCCTTGCTAAAGAAGCTGAGGGTAAAGGTGATGGACTGGCCAAGCATGTCTCCAGATCTAAACCCTATTGTACATCTGTGGGACATCCTCAAACGGGAGGTGGAGGAGCGCAAGGTCTCTAAAATCCACCAGCTCCATAATGTCATCATGGAGGAGTGGAAGAGGACTCCAGTGGCAACCTGTGAAGCTCTGATGAACTCCATGCCCAAGAGGGTTAAGGCAGTGCTGGAAAATAATGGTGGCCACACAAAATAGTGACACTTTTGGCCCAATTTGGAAATTTTCACTTAGGGGTGTACTCACTTTTGTTGCCAGCGGTTTAGACAATAATGGCTGTGTGTTGAGTTATTTTGAGTGGACAATAAATTTACACTGTTATACAAGCTGTACACTCACTACTTTACATTGTAGAAAAGTGTCATTTCTTCATTGATGTCTCATGAAAAAATATAATAAAATATTTACAAAAATGTGAGGAGGTGTACTCACTTTTGTGAGATACTGTATATACCCTTGCATTAGAAGTCCAAACACTGCCAGGGGTTAATGTCTGTTAAAGCGGAGCCAAATTCTTCAATATAATTATTTCCTGAAAGCAGTTACATTCAAGGCATGCTGTGAAAGATAACTGTCACTTGTGCTCTCATCCGAACTGTCAAGTATCAAATGGCTGGTGTCATAATTGATCACATGCTACGCACTATGGCAAATGCAAAATCAAACAGAGACTTAAATGGCACTTTCTTGGCTGTAAAGGAGAGAAGGGTTTAGTTCTGCTTTAAAGGGTAACTCCACTTTCATGGGAAAAAAATAGCAAACAAATAAATAATAATATAGCGTATACAATTGTGACACAAGTCATATTGTAATTGAATGTTGGTAAAAATTACCTTTCCTTTTCAATCTGCAGCTTTGTAATTTTCTGTAAAATGCAATATGGCTACCTGGAGGTGTTCTGTACACAGAATGTGTATAGAACGGCCCCCCGAAACATAATTTCCTGCTTGTGTGATTGGCTCATTGATTTTCCCAGAAGTCTGCACTAAGATTCAAGTCAGATTTCAGGCATCCCCTGCAACAAAAATTTCATTTTGGTGAAATACTTCCACTAAGAAGTGACGTCTAAAGGGATGCAGACCCTGCAATTTTCCTCATTGGAGCCCTGCAGGTGCAGCAGCTGATTGATAATTATAAAACCACTACCATTAGACTCACTTTCCACATGGACACAAACACACAAGTATTTCTTAAGAAAAACAAAAGGTAGGAATCTGCAGCAAAGTTTGTTAAAATACTGTTAATTTACATAGATCACCCAGAGGGGAATGTTTTTTTTTTCTCAACGGAAGTGGAGTTACTCTTTAAGTCTAGTGGGTACAAGAATGAGTAATACTTACCTCTTCCTGGCTCCAACAGGCTTCCTTCATGCATGCGACTATTCCAGTGCTGCTGCCTCTCTAAGACGTTCTCAGCAGCGGGCGAATACTCGTCTGCTGCACATACAATATAGGATAAGGTCCAGTTCACACCTGTGTAATTCGAAGCATGTTCCCCAAAGTACTTCAACACTCAACGTGAAGCTTCCCATTACATTCATTGGTGCTCCTTTCCCTAGTGAACAGTGTATCGCTCGGAACTAACATAATTCCATGAGATTCAGAGCTGTGGTTTTTGGTCCCTATAGACTTCAATGGGAGCGCCTGAAAAATGCCCGAAACACTGGTAACTTTGCCTCTCCTTGTCATGCTAAATAGCTTTTGATTGGCTAAAACAAAAATTCTCATGCCTTAGTACACTTGAAAATGCCAGTACAAAACAGAAGTAATGTGCATTAAAAAAAAAATCTCCAGAAACACTTGAAAAAGCTCAAGTCTGAACCTAGCCTAATAGCCTAGGGCAGGAATCTTCACACTTTCTAAACAAAGAGCCAGTTTATTGTCCTTCAGGCTTTAGGAGGGCTGGACTGTGGCCAGTGGGAGTAGAAAATGCCCTGGCATCAGTGGTCTTTGGTTTTATTGGGGGGGGGGGGGGGGGATAAGGCCCCATTGTTGGTATCAATGAGAAGAATGGTGCCATCAATGATGTCAGTGGGAGGAATGGTGTCCCATCATTGGTTTCAGATGGTGGCAAAGTGCCCCGAAGGCAAGATAAAGGCAAGAAAAGGACCACATCCAAGCTGCGGTTTGGAGACCACTGACCTAGGGGCCAGATCTGCAGAAGGAACCTATAGGCAATAATGGTGACTTGTCTTTTGCCCTTCATTTGTCTATTTTGGGCATAGATTCCACAGTCCTGTCCATTTTTAAGAGAACCCATTGCCTACCCTTTGCATGGGCATAGTACAGGTTCATTTTAAATCAAGGGTTTAGAGTCAGAGTTAGGTTATGAATAACTTGTTTATTTAAAGCAATTGTAAAGGTAAAATTAGAAAAAAAAACAAAACAAACATGTCTATGCTTACCTGCTCTGAGTGGCTGCAAACCTCATCTTCTGGGGTCCCCTGCCGGCACTCCTGGCTCCCCCTCTCTGTCCAGTGCTCCTATGAGAAGCCGCTTCGCATGGGGGCACTCATGTGTGCTTGTCCACTTCGGCAACCATTGACACAGACAGCGGGACTCAGCAACACGCCCCCCCCCCCCCGCTCCCTCATTATTGGCTTTGATTGACAGCACTGGAAGACAATGGCTCCCGGGGTACCCCAGCAAAGCCAGTAAGATGTGGTGGAAGTGAGAGGAGAGAAGAGCTGCAGACGTGCACGGCACTGGATCAAATGAGGGCTCAGGTAAGTAAAAGAGGGGAAGAGGGGGGATGCTAATGCCTGACATGTCATCAATTTGCTAAATGTTGTTTAGTTATATGCTACTGTTTTCCCCCTGCTCATACCTATTGGAATAGTGACCATTCACGAAGCTCTATGAGCTTATCTACAGCTAGGTCATTCCTTATATGGATACAGACAGTTGATACCCCAGATTTCTTTTTACACACTTTCAACTGGGAACTGTTCAACAGACTTCCGTCATTTGCATTTACAGTAACCCCATAAGTTTGTTAGTGACCGTTTAATCCTGTTTATATGGTTTCCATACCTTTGGTCCTGTTTATATGGTTTCCATACCTTTGGTACATTTTTCAACTGGGGGACTAGATATTGTCAGGCTTGCAGCGAGGGCAAAATTACCAGACCCTCAGTGACCCCTAATGGTGGTGGGTAAGTAGGCGGCACGATCCTACTTTTCACCCTGCTGCATTATCTATTCAATATCCGCAAGGTGGAACAATCTAGCCACTGTCCCCTATATTTCATATTAAGCATGCTACAATTGGAATGATTGGACTGCGAGTATGTGGATGTGGCGTCTGGCGCACATTGTTTGTGGTTTTTGAAGACAACATTGTTTCTTTTTTATGGATATGGTGGGTGATCCCTTTTTTTTTTTTTTGCTATTTATTTAAAATTTACATTTTTTGTTTTTTTCTGTATTTTCAATAAATAATTTTTGTACTTTCGTATTTAGACTTTTGTTTTGCATTTGTTACTGTACCCCGGCTCATATTCATGGTCCTTTGGGCAGTCTCCTTTTGTGTTTGCTCTATTTTTTTATTTTTCTAAACCATTTTTTACTTTAATGCAAGAAATGCATTAAGGTAAAACATGTTTGGGCTTTAGAAACTCTTAAGTCTTACATTTTTGAGACTGAAATGAAATGGGATTGATGAATTGGCTTTTAGGTGCACATTTTGTGTGGGTGTACAATTGTAAGGTTCTCAATGGTGGATTTTTGTCAATGGTTGCTACAACCACCTATACTGATAACTCATTGATAGTGTTTTGCTGCCACTGCCTGTGACTGATTATGTACAAATTAATGATGTGGAAATGTTGAGGAATCAATCACACACACCATCATGGTAAAACACAAATGTCTGCAATCAGCAGAGAAGAGTGAGAATAGAGCAGAGCCAGTCAGAGCCAGGGGTGCTTTTCTGTAGCATTAGGCAGATGCTTTTCCTTTGTATGTTGACAAGCATTTTAATGTGCTTTTTTTAATGCGTTTTTTAATTTAGAATGTGAGGTAGACAAAGACTTGTTAATACCAGTTGTCACTGCACCAAAACACATTATATGCTTTTTGATGCTCTGCCAATGTAATAAAACACAGAAAAAAACACAGGGCAGCACTGAAATGGGAACAGAAACTATTTTTATTATAGGAATGTTGCACATATGCATTTTAATGTGTTACAATGTGTGCATTAAAAAGCAACGGTGTTAATGGTCCCTCATAAGTTGTGCCATGGATAGACTTGCATCACCGTGGTTCACGCAACTGCAAATCACCATATTATTATTATTATACCGGATTTATATAGTGCAAATAGTTTGTTCAGTGCTTTACAATATAAAGGGAGACAGTACAGTTACAATACAACAAAATACAAGAAGGCTAAGAGGGCCCTGCTCATAAGAACTTACAATCTAATATGGTTGAGCAAGTGACACAAAAGGTAATAACTGTAAGGGATGAGCTGATGGAAGAGTTAAAAATTCCGTTGTTATTATTTGGAGGTGGGATAGGCTTCTCTGTAGAAATGAGTTTTCAGGGATGTCCTAATGGTGGACGGAGTAGGAGATAGCTGGACAGATTGTGGTAGGGAGTTCCAGAAGATGGGAGAGGCTCTAAAGAAGTCCTTGAGACAAGCATGGGAGGAGGAGACAAGAGAGTTTTCCAAGAGCAGAAGGTCTTGAGAGGAACAGAGAGGACAGTTTGGGTGATATTTGGCGATAAGATTGGTGATGTTAGTTTGGGGCAGAGTTGTGAATGGCTTTTTATGTTGCTATTAGTATTTTGAATTGAATTCGCTGGGCAATCGGAATCGGAAGCCAGTGGGATTGGCAGAGAGGGGGTGTCACTTGGTAAGGTGGATAAGTCTGGCAGCAGCATGTATGGTAGACCTAAGAGGGGATAGCCCATGGAGAGGTAAGCCTATGAGAAGGGAGTTGCAATGGTCAAGACGAGAGATAACGAGGGAGTCAATGAGTAGCTTGGTGGTTTCATTAGTTGAAGGGGTTGTAAACCCTTATAGTTTTACACCTTAATGCATTCTATGCATTAAGGTGAAAAACCTTCTGTAGTGCTGCAGCCCCCCCAGCCCCCCCCCCCTTGTTTTACTTACCTGAACGCTGTCACCCTTCGTCCGGGAATGAGCACACCATCTCTAGCTGGTGTCTCGTGTCTTGATTGGATAGATTGATAGCAGCACAGTCATTGGCTCCCGCTGCTGTCAATCAAATCCAATGACGCGGCGCCGGGGGGGCGGGGCCGAGTCCTGCATTCTGTGGATGCGGGACTTGGGAGCACGCCTGCATGGGTGTCCACCAAGGAGAGCGCTTCTCCAATGTGGACACTCGATGTGGGGAGGAGCCACCAGCGCCGCTGAGGGACCCCAGAAGAGGAGGACCGGTGTGGACACTCTATGCAAAACGAGCTGCACAGTGGAGGTATGTATGACATGTTTGTTATTTTAATAAAAAAAAAAAAAACACAAGGGTTTACAACATCTTTAAAGGGAAAATTTTAGAGATGTTACGGAGGTGAAGTCTACATGCTTTTGACAGCGATTGGATTTTGGCTCAAAAGGACAGGTTATAATTAATGCCTATCTCTGGACCAAGTTAAATTCCCACTCGCATAATTAAATACCAAAAATGTAAGAATTACTCAGCCACAGCCTAGTGAATTGACCCCATTTGTATTATGTATTTCTTTGAAAGCTATCCCCGAGTCAGATGTCACACCATTCATTTTAAGAACAGGCTCTAAGCTGATGTTTGCTTTATTGTACATCTGGTGGGAATGGATAGATTTTAGGGATATAAAAAAAGTTTTGCTTTGCTATAAGGCTATGAGAAATGCACTTTGATGTACGCTGAAGGAGAGAATAAGGACTTGGCCCCTTTAGTCTCCCTTAATGGGTGTTAAACCTTGTAGTGTGTATCAGATGTTCCTCATATAGTCTAAATTGGAGCAAGCAAGGTTTTTTCTTTATTAATGCACTACATTAATCTAAAACTCTATCCAAAATCTTGATACAGGGTTAGAAGCTCTGTATGGTTTGTATTGCTGTTTGTGTCCTTATTTGTCCTGGTGACAGTTGTAACTGGGACAGAAAGTAATGGGAAATCCCAAATTTTACAGTAGAGAACTCTCTCACTAGTGGTGACCGCTGTCAAAAGACGAATTTCCCCTTAATTTGGAAATGTATTTTCCTAAATCCTTGTCACTTCTGTAGGCCAGGAAGTGAATGCAGGTTTCCTTGATGGGGACTTAGACAATAAAAACCTGAAGGGGTTCTTATCCTCCACAACTTTATTCTAAAAAAAAGAAAAAAAAAAGAAAAAAAAGAAAAACACTTGGCTGGAGTTCTATGTTAATAAGAAGTGTACCACTGAAGACAACGGTATAGAACTCTCCATGCACCACGCAGTGTAGGAATGCACGGCTAAGGTACAAAGTGGGCTATTGCTGAAAGCTGAACGTAAAACTCCTGTGTATACGGCCCTTGACCTGGTCTAGCAGGTTTTGTGCTAATTATAACTTCAGACTTATGGCATTAAGAAAAAGCAAGATAACAATACCATGCAGCAACCAATTAGCTTAAAGCTGTTGGAACAATGCAAGATGATTTCTGATTGGTTGCTAGGGATTTGTTGGGTTTCACTCTTTGGCCAAGTAATTAAAATCCAATAAGCTCCCTAGAGGTAAAATACATTACAGCACCACTGGTCAGAACTGCGTTGAGTATGGGTTAATGAGCCTTCAATAATGAGTACAATGACGCCACAGAAATCTGTTCTCTTCTGCCCTGCTGCAATGTCCCAGTATTAAATTACTGTAAAATTGTTTTACAAACTAGTTTTACAGAAAATTTCTGAAGATGTGTGTGTATATATATATATATGTGTTTTACTAAGGCTGGGTTCATATGATCCAAAGAGCAATACTAATGCCCCGTACACACGGTCGGACATTGATCGGACATTCCGACAACAAAATCCTAGGATTTTTTTCTGACGGATGTTGGCTCAAACTTGTCTTGCATACACACGGTCACACAAAGTTGTCGGAAAATCCGATCATTCTGAACGCGGTGGCGTAAAACACGTACATCGGGACTATAAACGGGGCAGTAGCCAATAGCTTTCATCTCTTTATTTATTCTGAGCATGCGTTGCACTTTGTGTGTCAGATTTGTGTACACACGATCGGAAATTTTATAGCCCGCTCTCAAACTTTGTGTGTCGGAAAATCCGATGGAAAATGTGTGACACGATCGGAATTTCTGACAACAAGGTCCTATTACACATTTTCCGTCGGAAAATCCGACCGTGTGTACGGGGCATTAGAAGTTTCCTACCCAATGTTTCTTGTAGATAAAGTTATTATCGGTATTATTATTATTATTATTATTATTATTATTATTATTATTAATAATAATAATAAGCATATTTGCATTTCATGTAAATGTATTTCATTTTTTAATATTCTGCTGCAAATACAATTGAGAACTTTATAACATTCAAAAGTGGAAAATGCATGTGTCTGTATTATAATTTAATGTAGAGGCTTTTCTTTTGTATTGATCATAAAATGGTTTTATTACAATATGCATTTTTTTTAATTGTTGCAGTATAGCAACTGCTTTGAAACAATTAAGGTACTTGTGTGACACAGATAAATAAATGAATCCTAATGAAAAAAGGACATTAACTGATTAGAATTCTTTATTCCTTGCAGTGCTGGTGTTAACCCTAATGCCCCGTACACAGGATCGGACTTTCCGACAACAAAACCGCGGAATTTAGTTTGAAGGTTGTTGGCTCCAACTTGTCTTGCATACACAAGGTCACACAAATGTTGGCCAACAATTACGAACGTAGTGACGTACAAGACATACCTGATATCTCCATTACGAACGCTAGTTTTACAAGACCAAGCGCTTCCGCTCATTCTTGATTCCGAGCATGCGACGGACTTGTGTACACACCATCGGAAAGTCCAACAACAAAACTTTGTTGGCGGAAAATTTGAGAACCTGCTAGCCAACATTTTTTGGCGGAAAGTCCGACAACAAATGTTCGATGGAGCATACACACGGTCGGACTTTCCGCCAACAAGATCACATCCAACATTTGTTGTCGGACAATTCAATCGTGTGTACGCGGCATAACACTTTTGCATAACTCAAAAGCATACCTATAATCTGAGGGATCTGAGGGGCTAATACCTAAACTTTACATAGTGTATGTGTTCTCATGAGCTCTTGTATACTTCTGCACTTAAGGCTCGTACATATAAAAAAATCGGGCGAACATTTTAGTCCAAGGGACGATCGTGCGATTTTCTGAACTTTTCGACAGCCGATTCCGACCTTCCGAACGAAAATTTCCAAGGGGACAAACTCCAAAATTTTTCTCCTACGGGAACAGAACAAACAATTTTCCTTTAATGTGTACCGTTTTCGTACAATTTTTATACGAGAAAAATCAGAAGCGAAAGACTGCGCATGATTAGAAATTTATCGTACGAGAATTTTCGTACATTCATTTCCTTCCTAGATTCTGACTTGCTGTGAAACAATGGGGAAAATCTGACAATCGTTGACCCGATTTTCTTATAGTGTGTACCCCACGGTAAGGCATGCTTTACTGCAGCTAAAATTGCACCTAAGCATATTAGGCATTTTGTAACCCTGCTTGCTGCAGTTTACTTTCAGTGTATAGCAATGCATGTAGCACATGTAAAAGGCCCTGTTGGCACATTTCAATGCTTGCATCGGCTTACAAAATACATGTACCATTCCCCCATAGCATGTACACAGAAAATGCAAGTAAAAATGAAAGCCAAACACACAAAAAGCAACACGCAACATAATGTAAAATGCACATATGCATATATAAGTTATTGGTTGGCTACACAGGATCCAGCTGGAAGAGAGATTGTGCATGATAAACACACAAAAAATGCTTGCATATAGATGTATAAACACCCATTCAGACGTGCAAAATTATACTTCCATTCTATTAACTTTACACGCATGCATATGTACATGTAATCACACACATGTATATGCATATGTAAATAACTGACCATGGACGCAGATCTTTCTATTTTGATTTTATAGATCTGAACGCTGTGCAAATTTACTGGTCTTTATGCACAGTGTGCATGAGCCCATCAGGAACAAAAGATCTGCACTCAGATCTGTAAAATAAAACGCAGTACTGATAAAAAAACGCTGCTTTTAGGTGGCCGTGTGCATGAGCCATTAGACTCAGAAGCATAAAGGGGGGGGGGGGGGGATGCAAGACATTAAATTGTAAGCTCCTGGGACTGATGTGAATGGAATAATTTCCTTAGATTTGTAAGTTTACTAAAACACATAAATCAACAGAAAGGGTTAAACGTGACTTCCACAATGGCACAACCTGGGGACAGAGCTGGGGAAGTAGGAGATGGCTGGATGGTTTTGCACCAGATACCAACCAGGGAGGGACGTGAGGGGAGGAGTTGATGGTGGCCTCCAGGGGGTTTCTTTGTGTTGGATTCAGCAGCAGCAGCAGCAGAAGCAGCCTCCAAGCTGCAGACCCATGGGTCCATGCAAATTCAGCTATCATAAAGTGTCAAGCCCTGCACCTCCTGTCTCCTACTCAGCATCCCCTGTGCTCTGAGCTGCGTCAGACTGAGGATTCATCTACTTCTGTGCAAACCTCACACAAAGGAAGTCAATAATCCATCCATAGAAAGAGGACGCCAAAAGCCCCCAACAACCCCCCCTAGCTATCCTCCACCCCGTTGGAAAAGAAGAGAAAGGTGACTGTGTGGATCAGCGCAGGTATCTGGACTCATCCCCTTGGTAAGCAAAGCATCCCTTTATTATTTTGGTACTAGTGATGTGAGCAAGTGGTGCTTAGCATTTAATCAATAGGATATACGTCCTCCCTGGTGCGATCTATCAGTTCCAATTTGTCCTTCTGATAAAAAAATCTTTGAATTATTAAAATCTGCATTGTGAGAATATGTATCTAGTACAGCTATGTCCTTCAAAGAACATACGCCTCCCTTTTGCATTCAAGAACTTTGGGGTTCATCAAAACTGCTGGTTGAGCTTCTGTGTCCTGGGTACCTGGATAGAGATATTCTGAAGAAATTAGTATTCCTGCTTCCCGATATCTTTGTCCCTAGAAGAAAATTAGGTTGAGCTTGGGACTTTGATGCATGCTGGACATGTATTGTGTTCTAAAAGGAGATCAGAACATCACCATGCAGAGGGGGATATCAACCATCATTTCCTTGACTGGGGTACCTTGGTTTCCCCATCCACACTCTAGAGATTGGGAAGAATTTCAGAGAACTGTCTGGTCCTGGGATCCGTACATTCATTTTATAGAGGTATGGATAGAGTTTAGGAAGGAGATCTGAGTTTTGAGCCTTGCAGGAGATAGGATGCAGGGATGTCAGTTTTCATATAATGCTTGAATATGTGTGATCAGAACCCCCTCCCATCTGATGTGAGTGCTACTCCTTTTGTTCAGCATCTGGAGGCTTCTCATTACTGTAATTCATCGTACACATCCCCGGTGGCAGGCAAAGGAGGTGCTGCATCTCACAGCTTTGGATGATCTTGTGGTTTTTGCTTTACAGGGGCACTAAGCATTAGTCCGGCAGGATGGTGAAACTGGGCAACAATTTCAGCGACAAGGGTGCAAAACCCCCTTTGTGTGAAGATGGATTTGATACCATCCCCCTGATGACCCCTCTAGACGTCAATCAGCTGCAATTCCCACCTCCAGACAAGGTATGTAGAAAGGCTTGGTGGAAAGACACAGAGGTTGGCACTGCCAGCTGAATTCTTTGAAAATGCAAGGTATTTTAAAGTCTGTGCATTCTTAGTCATCGACCTATAGGGCAGAGGATGGGTGAACGCAATTTAAAATGAATTGGTATAAATTTAATTAAAAATTCACATGCCACAAAATAAATTACTTATATAATCAAGTTAATAAATATTTTTTTAGAGTACAATAAAACATTCATAATGGCTGCGTGAACTGTCAGGGTACAGGTGCATTGTACATGGTAAATTTTTTATCAATTCAAAGCATTCAATTTAACCCCAAGTTTTCAGTTGCCTTGGTATATTGAAGGGGTTACACTTTAAACCCATGCACACTAACAATTAAAATATACCATGTAGTCTAAAAATCTGTAGTCTATAACCATTGAACAGGTCGTTATGAGAAGGTTCATGGTTTCGTCTCGCATGTTTTAGCATTAATTATGACTGAGAGAGGCCTTAACCCACTAGAATATATTGCTGCATCACAGAAGGTGTTTACCAGCACAATATTGTTATATTTTTTAATTAACAAAAAGGTTTAATTTGCATATATTTGCAAAAATAAGCTAAAGTGACTCTTTACCCATGTCTTGCTGGTGCTCTCCCATTATCCTGTTTTCTCATTAGAGCCAACTACTACTTCCAGGTATGGGGAAGAATGTGATCTCTTTTTTTATTCCCATGATGCAATGATGGGAGTTCAAATGTCCAATCACCAGGCCTGAATGTTGTCACATGTTGGTGGGAGGGTCCTTAGCTCTATGTAAGCTCTGACCAGGCTTACCTTGAGCTAGATCAGGGTTTTTTTTTCCACTTAGCTCTGGTAGATGAATGTGAGGAAGTGGGGGAGATCATGGGGAGAGTACATATCAGTTGTGGAGAGGATGAGCTATGAAGTGAACCTGTTTTTTGCCCACAAAGGGCAAAGTAAGGATTCAATGTAAAGCCCAACTCTGGGGATTACACAAAAACTACCCTTGCTGTGCCCCCCTACCTGAACTGTAAGGGATAAGTCTATGAGGTAGAGGAAAGTTTTGTATTACTTACCCTACTCTTTGCTCTGGTAGGCTTTGGCGCTCCACTCTTTTGCATGATACTCTAGGCTGTGGGTGGTCCCTTACCATCCTTATGTACAATTCAAGATGATTGGTCCTGCATTGTGAGTGGTCCCTCACCATCCTTATCTACAATTCAGGATGATTGGTCCTGCATTGCAGTTGATGACATCACAGTGCGACTATAGTCAGGATCAGCTTAGCGAGGAGGCTTCAGGGGACTGGGTAGCACAGATGGAGGACACCTGTCAGAGCGGGGGATAAGGTAATTATTCTAGCTTATTCTTCAGCCACTACAATTAAGAAGCATTAACCCTTGTAATGCAGGGGATTTACTACATGGGAATTTTTTAATCTTGCCCAGAGTTGGGCTTTAAGGGGTGATTCAGACATGTGCCTTATTACCCCCACGTTTGCATGCCTTTTTTCACGCATTGACCAGTGAGTCATTGTGAATAGGCTGCCCATGCCCACAGCACAGGTTATAAGACACCAGCAGCTTTTTTCAACGCAGCACACACAACGCACAGATGAGTTCACATCTATGTATTGTGGTGCACTAAAACGCCCACATTAGCTAGCTAGGTACCTTGGGGTGCTATTCAGATGTTATTCATTTACCTATGGACAGTAAGGCCCCAGTCCAATCCTCCAGACTATGAGGAAAGTTGGATTTTATCATTTTGCCATGGGCAATGGACATTTCTTATTTTAAATGATAGCCCCTGGTATGCAGTGATGTGCAACCATGGCAACCACCAAGAAATTGTTTAGAAGCATAGGATTGGTAGATCAATGCAAGCTGATTTCTAATTGGTTGCTGTTGGTAACGTTATGCCATTTTTGTCTATATTGTGTTTTACTATAACTTTGATTAGAGTTGTCACATTTTTTTTTTACAAAAGTCTCCTCTGATAGAAGCAAATCACTTTGCTGATATTTGAAGGGTCAGTCCACTCTAAACTGATATTTCAGTTATTGGTAACTAGTGGGAAGTTAAACCCACTAATGCGTTCTTGCATCTCTGGGGAACTGTATTTAGGAGATTTCTGCTCTTCCTGGGTCTCCTCATCTACCATGGCTGGGATGAGGTGGTCCCATTTACCATGCTGGAAGTTCTATATACTAGTGGTCAGCTCTTCTAACTTGCAACACTGTGGTCCTTGGTTTGCGTCATGGTGGGAACACTATCTGCATGGAGTTTGCATGTTCTGCTTATGCATGTATAAGCTTACTCCAGGTACTCTTAGGAGGATAACTGCCTTCTGTCTATAAGTGGCATAATATGATATTCTATTGAGCACGCCCAAGATGGCTGTCACACTATCTGCTCCAACAGCAGATAAAGCCCATTAACTTCCCACATAGAAAAGCACCATATAAATTACCAATAATACATTCTTATTTTATCCTATGAAGAATATAATAGGGGGGGTGGGAACATGCAAAATTGGGAGGGGACCCCCAAAACTCCCAGGTTGGCAAGAACAGCACCAGGAAGTACAAAAGAGAGATCTAATGGATGACGACCCCAAGAGATATAAGAAGCCAGCGGGTGTCTCGGCCCAGCAGGCTCCACCCATAACTGAATTTGGTTTTGAGTGGAATTTTCTTGCAGTTACTATAAATAGAAAGGGAAAATTAGCTTTTAGCATTTCGGTGTAGTTGGTCTAAAAGCTTATTTGTGATTGGTTGCTGTTTGTTCCATGTTTTTAGATAAAGTCCAAGGAGCTTTCGCCATAAATGAGATACCTTTGCACATATACATCGTTTCTCCAGTGCTTTTCTGTTCTCATACATGGCATATATTCCAATACAGGGAGAATCCATTCCATGTATTGCCTACTGTTATATACAGTATGCCTTCTGCAGCCATGATAGTATTAATATATAATTGGGGTATTGCAGTTGAAATGCAGTCCTGGCAGGGCTTGCTTACTTATTTATAACCTTGCTGATGTCACCCAGTGCATTCATCACAGCTTGTGCATTTCAATGTGCAGCTCAACTACTGCTGGAAGTCAATGGAAAAGGCTGTTCTGTTCTTTAGGGATTGGGGACAATATACTGAAGAAGCAATTTTCACCGTATCCCACATTTACCATAAGCTGCTTTGGCTGGGCTGAGATGACAATGACTTCTGCAGCCCCAGAGACATTACATATGTGTGGAATATATATATATATATATATATATATATATATATATATATATATATATATATATTTATTTTGTTACTATTTTACTATATTACTATTTTACTATTCTTTACCAGGTTTGATGGCAGCAAATATTTTTCCCAGTTATCCCTCCCTGTAGAGAAATGGGATGTTTTCACGGATCACATTTATGAGGGTTTAGGCTTCATGCATTGCATTGTTTATTTTAGCATGTAAAATGAGTCTGCGAGGTGTAATGCCCCGTACACACGGTCGGACTTTGTTCGGACATTCCGACAACAAAGTCCTAGGATTTTTTCCGACGGATGTTGGCTCAAACTTGTCTTGCATACACGCGGTCACACAAAGTTGTCGGAAAATCCGATCGTTCTGAACGCGGTGATGTAAAACACGTACGTCGGGATTATAAACGGGGCAGTGGCCAATAGCTTTCATCTCTTTATTTATTCTGAGCATGCGTGGCACTTTGTCCGTCGGATTTGTGTACACACGATCGGAATTTCCGACAACGGATTTTGTTGTCGGAAAATTTTATAGCCTGCTCTCCAACTTTGTGTGTCGGAAAATCCGATGGAAAATGTGTGATGGAGCCCACACACGGTCGGAATTTCCGACAACAAGGTCCTATCACACATTTTCCGTCGGAAAATCCGACCGTGTGTACGGGGCATTAGAGTGAGTGTGGTGCATTTTTAGTGGCCTTTGTATAGGAAACAGAACCAAAGCAGTCTAGACCCAGTCTGCAGTTTATCATGTTCATTGAACCCTACAAGTAGTGCTTCCACTTGGCTGTATTGCAGAATGCAATGCAGAGTATCTCCAGAGCACTGTTTCTAGCTGAAATATTGCACCCATCAAAACGGAAAATTTCACATGGGACTCTTCATTGACTTTCTACACCCGTCCTAACTATTATGCCGTGTACACACGATCGCACATTCCGACAACAAAATCCATGTTTTTTTTCCGACGGATGTTTGCTCAAACTTGTCTTGCATACACACGGTCACACAAATCTTGTCGGAAATTCCGAATGTCAAGAACGCGGTGACGTACAACACGTAGGACGAGCCGAGAAAAATGAAGTTCAATAACCAGTGCGGCTCTTCTACTTGATTCCGAGCATGCGTGGAACTTTGTGCATCGGAATTGTCTACACACAATCGGAATTTAAGACAATGGATTTTGTTGTCGGAAAATTTGAGATCCAGATCTCAAATTTTGTTTGTCGGAAGCTCAGACGGAAAATATCCGATGGAGCCTACACAAGGTCGGAATTTCAGACAACAAGCTCCCATCGAACATTTCCCGTCGGAAAATCCGACCGTGTGTACACAGCATTACAGTTGTTTTTTTGGAGCACTAGTTGTAGCTTTATCTTTTAGCAAACTTTGCACAGTAACCCTACGTTCATGCCTTTTTTAGTGCGTTTTGCAGTTTGCAGAAATGCACTACAGTCCATTTAACATGGTTTCCTATGGTACTAGTTCACATCTATGCATTTTGCGGCTGGTGAGTTCTTATAAAGGGTCGGGGACTTTTTCCTCGCGATTTGCAGCTAATAGATTTCAATGGAACCACACAGGAAACGCAAGTGTTGCATTGTGATGTGATTTTTTTATGTATTTCGCATTTTGTTCTTATTTTACCACTGTATATAGATGGTTACTAACCCCACGCCGTTTTTTAAAAAAATTTGGCGTGGGGGTCCCCTCCGAATCCATACTAGACCTGAAGGGCCTAGTATGGACCTGGGGGGAACCCTGCGCCGTATTTTTTCGCAAATTTTTTTGCCAGCGAATTATTTATTTATTTTTTTTACATTCAGCTTTCAGCTGATGACTCATCGGTTGCTAAGGATGCGGCGGCCGGCTTCCCAGTTCCCTCCTTAGCAACCAGCTATATACAGTGTGTTTTACAGTGCGTTTAAAGAGAAAAAAACCCATAAAACGCAACATGCATATAAATTGCATGCAAAAACGCATAAAAAATGCTGGTTTAAAAACGCAAAATGCACTGAAAAACATGCTTGAAAAACGCATCAAGCGCAGCCACATAGATGTGAACCTAGACTTAAAGCTGGTCAATGGTTGCCTTCCATTCATCAACTTGATTATAACATTTTTTAATCAAACTGCTTTATTGCATACCTTATTTTAGACCCAGTGATGTCACTTCTGGTTCTCTGTGCTTCTCTATGTAATGCAGGCAGATCATGGCTGGAAAGTGGGGTCAGCAGGGTGCTGTACATAGCTACCTTAAAACCTCAAAGCACCCTGCCTCTCTACTTTTACAATTGAAAGTCCTCAGCCCCAATGCAAGCAGTGGGATTGCTCCTGAGAGGAGTTGTGCAAATATTAAAATTCTTTGATAGGTCGGTCTCAGTATGGAGGAGTGGGTGATCCTAGGCAGACTGCATTTGCATACTTACTGCCACAGCTAATGCCCACATGTGATGCTAAACTTCCATGATTAAATTAACTAAAATCCAATAAATGAAGTGGATGTACTATGGACAGTAAAGCTGGGGTGGAAAGAGTCTGCCCAGACAGTATGGTCACCTGCTGACTGGCAAAATCCACAGCCAGCTTAAAGTGATTGTAAAGTTATCATTTAAAAAAAAAACAACAAATATGTTATATTACCTGCTCCGTGCACTGGTTCCTGATCCTCCTCTTCTGGGGTCCCCACACCGGCGCTCCAGGCTCCTCCTCTTCTCTTGCTATGTGGACACTTGTGCAGGGTTGATCCTGAGCTGGGCCATCAGAGCCCATTGACACACACAGCACAGCTTGGCCCCGCCCCACGCTCCCTCCTCATAGGATTTGATTGACAATGGCTCCTGCTGCCTCTGTGTCCTGTGACGAGAGAGAGGGCATCGCCGCTACTTTCTGGCACAGCGCTAGGTTGAAATCAGGCTCAGGTAAGTATTTGGGTGGAAAAAATTTATAAAAGAAATAGGGTACACTGGCCCAGTGCATTAACCCACAATATTATTAAAAGTAAGATAAAAAAGAGCTACTCACAGCGCTCATTGGGCCACTCTCTGTGCATATACACTTCACACCAGTTCACAAAAAGGATATCGGGGAACTGGAGAAAGTGCATAGAAGGGCAACCAAACAGTTAAGAGGCATGGAGGAGCTCAGCTATGAGGAAAGATTAGAGGAACTGAATTTATTCACTCACAAGAAGAGGAGATTAAGGGGGGATATGATCACCATGTATAAATACATAAGTGGTCCATATAGTGATCTTGGTGTTGAGTTATTGACTTTGAGGTCATCACAGAAGACAAGGGGGCACTCTTTACGTCTGGAGGAAAGGAGATGTAATTTCCAAATACGGAAAGGTTTCTTCCCAGTAAGAGCTGTGAAAATGTGGAATCGACTCCCTCAAGAGGTGGTTCTGGCCAGCTCAGTAGATTGCTTTAAAAAAAGGCCTGGATACTTTCCTAAATGTACATAATATAACTGGGTACTGACATTTCCAGGTAAAGTTTATCAAGGGAACATCCGATTGCCTCTCGGGGGATCGGGAAGGATTTTTTTCCCCTGCTGGAGCAAGTTGGATCATGCCTTTGGATCAACTGTGGTTATAGGATTGTAAAAAATTATTTTTTTTCCCCCCTTTTTATTGGTTGAACTAGATGGACTTGTGTATTTTTTTTGACCAAACTAACTATGTTACTTCCAGACAGGCCAATGACTTAAGCATAGGGGGGACCTCACCAGGGTCCCTGCAGTCTAATGCCCCGTACACACGGTCAGACATTGATCGCACATTCCGACAACAAAATCCTAGGATTTTTTCCGACTGAGGTTGGCTCAAACTTGTCTTGCATACACACGGTCACACAAAGTTGTCGGAAAATCCGATCGTTCTGAACGCGGTGACGTAAAACGCGTACGTCGGGACTATAAACGGGGCAGTGGCCAATAGCTTTCATCTCTTTATTTATTCTGAGCATGCGTGGCACTTTGTGCGTCGGATTTGTGTACACACGATCGGAAATTCCGACAACGGATTTTGTTGTCGGAAAATTTTGGAGCCTGCTCTCAAACTTTGTGTGTCGGAAAATCCGATGGAAAATGTGTGATGGAGCCCACACACGGGCGGAAATTCCGACAACAAGGTCCTATCACACATTTTCCGTCGGAAAATCCGACCGTGTGTACGGGGCATACCACCTTTAAAAGGTATGTCCTTCTTCATCAGAGCTAAGCAGCAAATGATCATTCAGCCATATAAATACCCTTACACATGGTCCCTGCCATGCCCACAATGTGAGAGCCAGTGCCCCCTCCCCCCCAAAACATGGGAGGAGTCAATACATCCAGAGAGGGAAGTATTTGGGTGGGGGGGAGGCGACCATGGATTTTTTTTTTACCTTAATGCAGAAAATGCATTAAGGTAAAAAAAACTTTTAGCCTTTACAATCACCTTAGCTCTTCAAGACTCAGAAATTGAATCCAACACAATTTTACTTAGCTAATTTCACTTTAGGAATGTTTATAGTGCAAGAAGACAGTGGGGTTGTTTTACTATCAGCTTCCAGTTTTTTTTTATTTTGTTTTTTGTCAAAGCTTTTTCAAACAAGCTGAAGTTTGAAGCAGATTGGCTACCTTGTACAGTTGCCCAGATTTTGCACTCAACGTTAATGACTTTCCTAAGCCCTATCTCTGCCATGTACTAACACTGACTGAGGAAACATAGAAGAAACAGGGAGGTTCTTCCTAGGGCTAAACTAAATAGTAGGGATGGGCTCAGGCGTGTTCGGGATCCTAGTCCCAACCCACCTGCCCGATCCCGCCAGGAAGCCGACAAAGTACAACGCTAATCACAGGCATTGAGAGATTTCTTGGCCTGTGAAGCTGCAGACCAACAAATGCCTCACTGCCTGTGATTAGCGGTGTGCACTGTTGGCTTCCTGGTGTGATCGGGCAGGTGGGTTGTTACTAGGATCCCCAACACGCCTGAGCCCATCTCTACTAAATAGCACTAATCAGGAGGGGAGGACAGATGGAGGTACCAATCACACAAGCAAACAGGTTTTAGTGGCTCTAAACCACCACTAGATGTCAGCATTCTACAGAACAATAATAACCTAATGTAGTTCAATACAACACACAAAAAATACATTTACATGAGACATTATTATTAATATTATCTATATTTTTAATAAATAGCTGCAAAAATATTTATGGTCATTGCAGAATTTTTATGGACACATTACCAAAATTCCAACTGCTATCATTTTCAATATACTTATGGTAGAGCTTTTAGCATTTGCTGTTGTTCAACATGCTTACACCTGGGAGCAGAAAGGTTAGGAGTCTGTTCTTTCAGATAGTACAGATAAAGTCATCTAAAATGAGAGTTTCATCCAAGCCACCATGTACCCTGCACTCACATGGACAGTATAAAGCTGGAACTACATACAGCCGGGGGTTCCACAATGCAAAGGTAAAGGTGGGTCAAAATCAATCCCAAATAGTCCCCAGGAGCTGGGAGAACATTGATGGCACTGCTAGAAAAGATGGCTTATAGAGCTCCTGTGTCATCTATAATACACGGTGATAAGGTATTGCTGCCACATGAAAGGTTAGGACAGTAAAGACACCTTGGATAACAGAGATGAAAGTCCCAATGTCTCATCTCTGCTAACCTTTCCTTCACAGCCCTCTTTTATCAGGATGTTTTAAGAGGACCTGTCATGAACAATCACAGAATATGTCACTTAAAGCTGCAAGTTATTGGGCTGTTATCCTCTTCCTTTGATTGTGAGCCAATGACATTGAACAAGCATTCAAGTCAGAGGTCCTAACTTTACTGAATACATACTGGTTCCAGATTTCACATATAAATAGAGTACAGTTAGATGTAAAATCCCTGTCAAATGTTCATTTGTCTGTGACCCCATTGGGGCGATTTTTCTCAAATCCCGTTCCTGGGACACCTGTATAAGAACTAGGGGATGTAGTTGTTACCAGGACAGCATGCAATAATAGATTATTACTTAGAACTTCTAACATGTCCTCACTTTACTAAAAAGTTGCTTTTTCTTGTTCATGTCCCCATTATGACATGAAGTGAGGGGAAATCTCCCCAACAGGGTCATAGGTGGTAATAAAAACCTCTAGCCCTTCCTGGCTATTCAAAATTAAGTAAAAGGTTTAGCCTGTGGAGATGGGTTTTAACTGTTGAAATCCTTAAACTGGGCATATAGTGTACAATTTTCAGCAGATTCTTCAAATTTGATCAGCACAGTTTTTTGCATCTTTACACCAGGTTAGTTTTGTGTGTCCTTACACCAGGTTTTTTTTTTTTTTGCATCCTTAAACCAAGTTAGTTTTGTGTGTCTTTACACCAGGTTAATGTTGTCTTTCCTTATACAAAGTTAGTTTTTTGTGTCCTTAAACCAGGTCAATTTTTTGCATCCCTATGTCAAGTTAGCTTCATGTGTCCTTACACCAGGTTAGTTTTGTGTGTCCTTACACCAGGTTTATTTTTTTGCATCCTTATGCCAAGTTAGTTTTTTTGTGTCCTTAAACCAGATTAGTTTATGTGCGTCCCTACACCAAGTTAGGTTTATGTTTCCTTACACCAGGCTTTGTGTGTCGTTACACAAGATTAATTTTTTTGCATCCTTAAACCTATTAGTTTAGTGTGTCCTTACACCAGGTTAGTTTAGTGTGTCCTTACACCAGGTTAGTTTAGTGTGTCCTTACACCAGGTTAGTTTAGTGTGTCCTTACACCAGGTTAGTTTAGTGTGTCCTTACACCAGGTTAGTTTAGTGTGTCCTTACACCAGGTTTATTTTTTTTTTGCATCCTTAAACCAAGTTAGTTTTGTGTGTCCTTACAGCAGGTTAATGTTTTGCATCCTTATGCCAAGTTAGTTTTGTGTGTCCTTACACCAGATTAGTTTATGTGTGTCCTTACACCAAGTTAGATTTATGTTTCCTTACACCATGTTAGTTTTGTGTGTCCTTACACCAGGACGTAGAAATATTTATATTTTACCTTAGATATGAGCGTTTTGAAAATGGCAACACTACAGTAAATTCCAGCTTATGACATAATGTACAGTTGTTACTTAGTCCAATTGGTTTTGTGTTAATTTTGGAGGTTATTCTTTTGTGGCATTTAGCAACTGTCCTTATAAAGTGGACTTTTCTTTTTTTCAATACCTTCAATAGCGACGTGCCTTTATCTCTCAATTTGGTGCTCCTTGAACAGTGACTCGATCCTTCCTGATTGAGAATCTATTATATAATGATTCTCTAAGGAAACCATTATCTGCAATATATAAAGAACTGTTTCCTACCTGTCCTCCCTCGGTTATTAAGTGTCAGGCTAAGTGGGCTATTAATGTCCCTGATCTTCAGGGGTGAACTGGGAGGATATGTGGGACTACCCCTTTACTCTTTTAGTCTTGGCCAGGGACAGACTTATTTTTTTCAAATTTCTACATATAATTTATTTCACCCTGCCTAAATTATCAGCTATTTACACCTCAGTTTTAGCAAAGTGCTGGCGTTGTTTGTACACACCCCGTTGAATTTGGCGTTATCTTTTGGTACTGCCCAGGGATCCAAGGGTTCCAGGTGGGAGTGTCTAATGCATTAATGCTGTCTTGGTAGTATTACTCCCGTTGACAACCTTGGTGTGTTCATTGGGCTTGGTGGAGGAAGTGGCCCCTACCAGAGCCTTGTGTACACTGCTCAGCATCCTTCAATTTCACACCCGTAAGTAACGCTGTATCTTGGCCTAGGCCGACAAAGCTCAGGCCTAGGGTGGCACTTTCCAGGGGGGCACAAAAAAAAACAGCCTTCTCCCACCTCCCGCACGAAAAGAGTCACCGCCGGCTTGCACTACACTTTTACTGTAGCGACTGTCTTGTGGGAACAGGGCTGAGGGGGGCAGGGTCCAGGAGGCAAATCAGTCTAGCGCCTAAATAAAGCGGCCCGACTGCTGCCTGCCGGTATGATAATAGCGGCCGGGTTAGGACGTTCAAACTTACCGGTGGTTGCTGGCCGCACTTAATAACTAGTCTATAACGGTCACCAATACTAAGCGTGGCACTGCAGCCTAATGCTCTGCCTATCCTCCTCTGCGGCATCCTTGGGAGGAAGTTACATATGGCCCGGACTCTGTGTCCCAAGCACGGAGAAGAGAGGAGGGAAGCCCCCATGTATGGCAGGCATAATTTCAATAATAGCATTTCATTTCATCCTTGTCCTCTTGAGAGTACATTGAATTGTATCATATACAATTAAGACTTTTAATTGTATATGATGGCAAATATATGCTATCACTATATGTCACGGGATTAGTACGATTATGCCTATCTTGTAAGATATTTGGACTTCGGTTTGCTGCCATTGATTATATCACTTATTTGTATGATGACTAGGAACATCCTAGTTATTATACAAATAAGTGAAATAATCCTGTGATTAAAATCAGTGGCAGCAAATATCTTACAAGATAGGAGTAATCTTACTAATCCAGTGGCCTAACTGAGGCTGCACTGATGGGCACTAATAAAGCTGCACTGATGAGCACTGATAAGGCTGCACTGATGGGCACTGATGAGGCAGCACTGATGGAAACTGATGAGGTGGTACTGATAAGCTGCACTGATGGGCACTGATAGGCTGCACTGATGGGCACTGATAGGCTGCACTGATGGGCTGCACTGATGGGCACTGATGAGGCTGCAGGGATGGCCACTGATGAGGCTGCACGGATGGCCACTGATGAGGTGGCACTGATATGCTGCACTGATGGGCACTAATAGGCTGCACTGATGGGCACTAATAGGCAGCACTGATGGCCACTGATGAGGGGGCACTGATGGCCACTGATGAGGGGGCACTGATGGCCACTGGTGAGGCGACAATGATGGGTACTGATAAACTGCACTGATAGCCACTAATGAGGCTGCACTGATGGGAACTGATGAGGTGGCACTGATACGCTGCACTGATGGGCACTAATAGGCTGCACTGATGACCACTGATGAGGCTGCACTGATGTCCACTGATGAGGCGGGTCTTAAACAAGAACGGGTGTGGCCTTGACAGGAGGGGATGGGTCATATTTAAATTAGGGGGTTAGTCAGGCCTAGGGCAGCACAAAACCTATATACACCACTGCCCGTAAGGCCATTGTACTACACTGGAAGGCATCTGCGGCTCCTGCGGTGACCCATTGGAAGACTTTAGTGAATAAAATTATACTGTATTACAAAGTGACCTATCTGAGCAGAGGATGTCCTAAAAAGTTTGATAAAGTTTGGAAGCCTTGGTTGTCTTCTTCTTTCACCAATGCCTTGGGGTCCTTAGTTTTATATTTGTCCTGAATACACTAGTTCTTACTGGGGGTTTACAGGGAACGTATCTTGGTCTCATTCCTTGGGATAGCTTTGTCTGATGCATGGAATGCCTTCTCCTCACTAAGATTTAAGTTGAGTTTACTCGCTACTGTTGTGGTCGCAGTAAGTTGACTACCATGTTATTCTGGGTGGTGGTGTATGTCTGAAGATAATTCTGTAAATGAGGATACCTTTTTTCCTGATTTGGTCTTTCTCCATAAATTACTGGACATACCCTAAGTAGGGTGCAGCCTGTGGGGGTATGGTGGTTCTTTGGATTTGTTTGTGTATTTTGTATTTTCACCACGTTCTGCTGAGCATTTGGATGTACCTTTCTGTACCTATAAAAAAATGATAACAAACATAATTGGTTTAGAAAATGCACCGTTTCTATGAATCAGTAAGACACATGTCAGTATTACCAAATTACAATATTATTTTGAGTATAAAGGATTCTCCTACTTGCTGTGGATAAAAAAAATGATGCTCACGAGCACCTTTATGTAACCTGACGACTAAGCCTAGGTCACATAGTCTCTGACTACTAGGAAGCATTTTGGATGTTTCCAGTCATTAGAAACTGCAGAACATTTAATTCTTGCTATCAGACAGACCCCGTTGGATAGACTTGCAGTGAGGTAAAAGGATCAGTAAGCCGCAGCTAGCAAGCAGAGCTTGTCTATGTAGTAAGTAAACACACTTCCCTCTTTCTACACATTCAAACAACATTATACCTATGGTATAAACAAGGTTTTTAAAGCTTAACTTTGAGCAAATATGAAGATACCAGGAGCCAATAAGACTGCGGTGTACATGTGCCTACAGTGACAGGAGAAGAGGACAGCGGGATGACCAGTGTTTTTAATGTGCTGTTGTTGCTGTGGAAATGAAGGATCTGGCTGTCTGCAAGCTTTGAGTTATAACCACTATTATTTTTTTGATTGTCCTGTGGAGAAGTAGGGTCAATGTTCTTTTGGCCCTGTTTCTCCTGGGGATCACAGGAGTGCACTTCATTCTGCACTCCTGTGACCCATATTTAGCCAGTCAAGGCTCTGGAGAGATACTGAATTTCATGTCAGGATCCACCCAGATAGGAGCTGGCTCAACCTCTCAGTGGGCCACTGAGTGCCTGAGCAAGCCCCTCCCATCCCCTCCACAGCCTGGTGCTCCAGTGAGCACTGGAGGGGCAGAGCACAGAGCCGGTGACTGACAGTCACTGGATCTCTGCTCCCTGAAGACCAAGAACTGAGCAATCAGCAGTCTTTGGTCATTCAGTTTGCCACAGGTTGCTGCAAAGGTTCAAACTGCTACATACCTCTAATAATGGACATAAAACTGCAACTGGCAAACCTAATATGGCTTAGCTATGCAGCTGTGTCTGTATATGTATTATATTATATAGTATGAAGTAGCTGTTACGTTGGTTTAGTCTTTTTTCCTTTTAAGAATTTGAGAGCGTTGTACCTCAGACAGGACTGTTTGTAGAGAAAATTTGTTGATATTGTTCATATAATAATTATATTAGTCACTGCCTTTTGAGCTAAATGGTGGTCTGCACTCTTATTTGGTCAGTTGCCTGGTAGTTGTATATTTAAAGTATAACTAAAGGCAAACATTTTTTCAGTTTTTGGATAGAGTGGAGCCGCTGTGCTTTGGTTCCAGAGTAATGTGCTAACAGTCTTGGTGCAGGTTAGCTGCACTTTGCCATAGACTTCTATTATGTCCCACAGTCTAATGCCCTGTACACACGATAGGATTTTCCGACAACAAAATCCATGGGATTTTTTCCGACGGATGTTGGCTCAAACTCGTCTTGCATACACGCGGTCACACAAAGTTGGTTGGACATTCCGAACGTCAAGAATGCGGTGACGTACAACGTGCCGAGAAAAATGAAGTTCAATAGCCAGTGCTGCTCTTCTGCTTGATTCCGAGCATGCGTGGCACTTTGTGCGTCGGAATTGTGTACACACAATCTGAATTTCCGACAACGGATTTTGTTGTCGGAAAATTTGAGAACCAAATTTCAAATTTTGTGTGACGGAAATTCCTATGGAAAATGTGTGATGGAGCCTACACAGGGTCGGTATTTCCGACAACAAGGTCCTATCACACGTTTTCCATCGGAAAATCCTATCCTGTGTACAGGGCATTGGTGTGCTTTCAGAAAATGCACCATTTCTCCCTTCCTTTATTCTCTTCTTTCTCTCTTTTAAATTATTATAAAGTTTGGGGTTCACAGAACTCAGCTGCATCCCTCGTATTGGGCTTCCTTTTAATGCTCTTTTCATATGTCCTCTCAGGTTACCCTTGACCAGGCTCTGTCATCGGTAGCTCTTTCTGAGTAAATGAGGGGCTCTCTAATTTTAAAGGGAAGGTCCCCGATGTGTCTCCTTAGGTGACAATGATACACTTTGTCTTTTGTCTCCTTAGGCAGCAATGATACATACTCTGTATCATTTGCCAAATTTTGTGTACGTTTTGTTGTACTCTGAAGTGACTATTTGAACTGACTATTTGAATTGACAAAGGGTCTAACCCTTCCCTACTCTGTCCAAAAAGAAAAAGATATTGCCTTTACATACACTTTAACTCACATGTGGTGGAATTGCACCCCAGTTCACACCTTTTGGGAACAAATGTTTCATATTCATAAGCTGCTGACTGCGACCATTGCCAAATACCCTGCAAATGGTCCTGCTATCACTCTCCTAGAACTTATCAGAAAAAAAACAAAATAAGCTCTCCTTCAATTTTTTTCTGTGTTGCCAGAGCTCTAATATCTAAACATAGGAAATTCATTACTGCACCCTCCATTACAGAATGATCCAACTATTCCAAATTAGTTGTACAAAAGAACTTATTAAACAAAGCCACAATGTACATACATTTTTTATTGAAATACTGACTCCCTACATACTGTAGCATCAGACAAATTTAAAGGGGTTGTAAGGGCAGTGCTCACAATCACTACTAGCCCCCCTGCTAGGATACTGTGTAGTATACAGTGTATGTTGTTTTTTTAAATTCTTCTTCTAAAAATCGTTTTTCTCCTCGCCGATCAGCGGTCACGTGTGGTCTCTTCCTTCAATGTATGCACTGCAGAGGGAGGGGCCGAGATCCCCCTCTGATGTTTGCCGGGCGGTCACGTGACCGCAGATCGGTGAGATGAAATAAGGTATTTAAAAGAAGAATTTTAAAAAACGACATACACTGTATAATACATTTTATCCTAGCAGAGGGGCTGGCAGTGATTGTGAGCAGTAATTGTACTACTGCTCGGAACGGTGATAGAAGGGGAGGTGCGGTTCACACACAGGAGCTGACAAGGAGAGAGGGTGGGGGAGAGGGAAGAGAAGAGTGCTGACAGAGGCATGTAAATGGACCACTGTGTCAGAGCTCAGCAGCCATGATTATTGTGGTCAGGAAACACAGGGGGACACAGGAACTGGCAGGATCAACCAGGTTTTTTACAATTTAGAAAAGGAAACATGACACCGCACAAACACTATGCAGTATATTATGCTTTAAAGGAACAGGATCTTTTTTTTTTTTTTTTTAGGGTAACAAACACTTTAGGGCTCCTTCACACGGACGTGTCCGTGTACGGAGCCCGCTCTGCTCAGCGGGGGATCGCTCCGCCGATCCCCGCTGAGCAGGCAGATGACAGGTCCGTCGCTACCTGTCAGAGCGCCGCTCTCCCCTATGGGGGATCGGATGATGACGGACCGTAGAGTCCGTCGTCACCCAATCCAATCACGGATGGAAAAGTAGGTTTTTCCTCCGTTACACTTTTTCGGATTGGAGCGGGTCGGATGTCAGCGGACATGTCACTGTTGACATCCGACGCTCCATAGAGATCATTGGAGGGTCCGTTCAGGTCCGCCTAAAAAACTGACAGGCGGACCTGAACGGATCGTCAGTGTGAAAGAGGCCTTAAAGATAAATTCCAGGTATGACAATTTTTACATAGTCACGTTGGTCCAGCTTGAACCAATATAAGTACCGGTATGTATGCGCCGTACCTGTGTTATACCCATTGAAGCTGCAAATTACTGTAGTAGAAGATTCTGGGTTCCATGCCGATCGGGTAACTATTTAAAAATTGCCATACCTGGAATTCAACTTTAAAATTTTAACATGAGCCCTTCGAATAATTCCACAAACGTGCATAACAAACTGCCTTACGAACAAACCTTTTGCTGTTATCACAGCTTCCTCTATTCTGTTAGTTTAGCTACAATTCTTCACTCTCAACTTTCCTTTTTCTTACCTTTTTCTCACTCCCAGCACCATCTGTCTGTATTTTCAATGGTTCGTTTGCTATTCAAACGCAAATGCATGCTTTTGAATGCAAAACACAGCTTTGACAACAAAAGATTGTGTTTGACTTGCTTTACCTTAAGCTGGCTATAAATCAGTAGATTTTCATAGGAAAACTCATACAAAAATTCTCAGTACATTTGACGGCTTGTCAAATGTTGTTCAAAATTAGTTTAAAATGTTGTTTGCTTTTAATATTTGATTTTGGAACAAAGGGAATTTACTGGATAAAAACCACATAAGTATACTGTTAGAAATTTGTTAGTTCCAGAAAAGATTTCCATCCTGCTCTTTTAAAGCTTTTCATCACTGCAAAAGACATAAATTTTACCCCACTAGTGATTAGAAAGTCGAATGAATGTTCCATTATTGTATAGCCAGCTTGAATATATGCTGCATCCAAGAAAGGCAACACAACATAAAGCAGATCAAATGTAGCCTCTGAACTGCCATGTCTACTCTCTGCTAAAGTCAATGGGATTTTGCCAACCTGCATTTGAGGTGTACTCAAGTCAAACACAGGAAAACCATGCCTATCAACATGAGCCCTAAGTATTAGTATATTGATTTGAGCATAACTTTCATGCAATCATCCAAGCACACCATAGACCAGGGTCTCCACACTTTAATAAAGCCAGTTTACCAACCTTTAGGCTTTAGGGGGGCCAGACTGTGGCGAGTGGGGATAGAAAATACTCTGCTATCAGTGGGAGTGGACAATGTGTTAAACAAACAAAAATATATCACAATGCCTACAGGATAAATATATAAATCAAGTGACAAAACCTAATTGACGTAACTTTACAATAATACTTACAACATAAGAAAAATAATTGATGAAAATATACAACGGTGGTCAATAATTAAAGTGATAAGTGCTCCAAATACAGTGCAAATGTGCTCCAAAAAGATGACTGGTGCTTCGTGCCACACTCCCCTCTCACCATAAATCATAGACCACCAGCTTCGCAGTCTGGGGTCAAACAGGCAGTGATCAATCAGATCTGGTATAAGCCGGGTGATTGGGTGCAGTAAAAGTATCTAAAAATATTCTGGGTATTGCGGATTAGGTAACCAGGCTCAAACGATAGGGAGAGAAGAAAAAGGACTAATAGTGAAGTACTGTATGATTGTATTAAATCACGTTTCTCAGGCGTCACACAGGCATCAGTACAACCAGGAAATGCCGCTGCGTTCCATGGAGGGCGCAAATGGCGTCAATGGTTGGACAAACCGGAAGTGCGTCAATGCGTTTCACCCCTCCTCCAGGGCGTCATCAAGGACATCACGTCCGGTTTCAAAGAAACTAATTTATATGCGGGGAGCTAGATAACTCCTCCCACTACAATCTAAAGCAACCAATTAATCTAGGTGTCAGCCACCAGTTCACCTAATGTGACATCATATCCCGTTTAATTATAACAAACTGGCTTTAAAATATATATGTTTATTAGTACATTTGACATAATCCATGATAACTCAAAAAAGAAATTACATAAAATTGGGAAATGTATATAAAATGAAATGTACATATCGCATCAATACCTATATAAAATAGAATGTACATATCGTAACAATCCCAAGAGGGAAATTGGTAGAAATGAAATGATAATAAAGTGAAGAAAAATCATATAAATGAAAATGAAAATAAAAAAATAAATAAATATGAATTAAATGAAAAACAAAATAAAATGAAATAAAAAAAAAAACTACCAGTTTGACAGGAAGCAATTCAAATCCAGCTCTATGTTTAAGCCAAGGGGGTTCATAGTACCAAGCCTATGGATCCATTGGGTTTCATTCTGCGAGATTGTCTGCCTGAGTTTGGACCCTCTCCAATGTTCCTCTGCCCTATCAATTCCGCAGAAAGTCAACCCACTGTTGTGAAACAATCTGAAGTGATTGGATAGGCTATGATGTTTAAAACCCTTTTTGATTTTATTTACATGCTCTCTCAGCCTGATCCCTAACTTTCTTGTGGTCCTGCCCACATATTGAAGACCACAAGGGCAGGACAACAAATAGGTGACATGTGTGGTCCCACAGGTGATAAACTTCCTAATCTCATAGGATCTGCCCTGGGAGTGAGAGGCAAAATGGGTGGTCTTCATTTTCCTATGTTTTGAAGTTCTACACATAACACACTTCCCACAGCTGAAAAAGCAGATTTGGTCCAAAAAGGTGAACTATTTTCTAGGGGGATTGATGAAGATGAACCTCTGCCCCAGAATCAAGTTTTTTGCAGACACTAACAGGTTTTCTTCTAAGATTGCCCTGTATTTGGCTGCATCCATCTTCCCATCAACTCTGACCAGCTTCCCTGTCTCTGCTGAAGAAAAGCTTCCCCACAACATAATGTTGCCACCACCATGTTTCACGATCGGGATGGTGTGTTCACGGTGATGTACATTGTTCGTTTTCGCACACATAGCATTTTGCTTTTAGGCCAAAAAGTTCAATTTTGGTCTCATCTGACCAGAGCACCTTCTTCCACATATGTTCTGTGTCCCACACATGGCTTCTCGCAAACTGCAAATGGGACTTCTTATGGCTTTCTTTCAACAATGGCTTTCTTCTTGCCACTCTTCCATAAAGGCCAGATTTGTGGAGAGCACGACTAATAGTTTTCCTGTGGACAGATTCTCCCACCTGAGCTGTGGATCTCTGCAGCTCCTCCAGAGTTATCATGGACCTCTTGGCTGCTGCTCTGATTAATGTTCTCCTTGCCGGGCCTGTCAGTTAAGGTGGACGGTCATGTCTTGTTAGGTTTGCAGTTGTGCCATACTCTTTCCATTGTCTGATGATGAATTGAACAGTGCTCTGTGAGATGTTCAAAGCTTGGGATATTTTTCTATAACCTAACCCTGCTTTATAGCTGTTTGTTCATTGAGGTTCTCTAACAAACCTCTGAGGGCTTCACGAAACAGCTGTATTTATACTGTAATTAAGTTACACACATGTGGACTCTATTTACTAATTAGATGACTTCTAAAGGCAATTGGTTCCACTAGATTTCAGTTAGTGGTATCAGAGTAAAGGGGGCTAAATACAAATGCACACCACACTTTTGCAGATATTTATTTGTAAAACATTTTGAAAACCATTTATCATTTTCCTTCCACTTCACAATTATGTGCCACTTTGTGTTGGTCTATCACATAAAATCCCAATGAAATACATTTACGTTTTTGGTTGTAACATGACAAAATGTGGAAAATCTCAAGGGGTATGAATACTTTTTCAAGGCACTGTATATCTATTATAGAAATGATATACTGTAAGTATGTTTATATGGAGCTACCACATTTTTGTTACTGTACAATTTCCAAACTTCAATAAATTATATTGTGAATAAAATAAATGCGCCCCCTTATGCCCTGACCCGTAAACTGTATCTGAACTCAAATAGATTTATCTGCCCATAAGTCTGCTTTAACCACTTGCTGCCCGCCATATAGCAATATGACGTCGGCAAAGTGGTTTAGTTATCCTGATCGGACATCATATGAAGTAATAAGGATAACAACGCGGCGCGTGCCCGCAGAGACGCGCAGCACGGCGATCGGAGGTGCGGTGTGTCAGTGTGACACACCGCAACTCTGATCGTGGTATGGAGCCTCTGACGGAGGCTTCTTACCATGTGATCAACTGTGACCAATCACAGCTGATCATCGCGTGAACCAGGAAGTGCCGGTAAACGGCTTTCCTCGGTTCACGCTGACAGGGAGAGCCAATCAGTGGCGCTCCCTGTCAGAGAGGGGGGGTCTGTGCTTATAATTAGCACATTAATTAGCAGCACAGCCCCATCAGATGTGTCCATCAGCTGCAAATCACTGCCCATCAGCTGCCAGACTTTGCCCCATAAAGAGAGCCTGTCAGTGCCCATAAATGTGCCAATCAGTTCCCCATCAGAAATGCCTGTCAGTGCCCTTCAGATGCCACTCAGTAATGCCTATCAGTGCCCATCGTTTTTTTTTCAAAAATTTCGGTCTTTTTTAGTTTGTTTAGCAAAAAATAAAAACCCCACAGCTGATCAAATACCACCAAAAGAAAGCTCTATTTGTGGGAAGAAAATGATAAAAATATAGTTTGGGTACAGTGTTGCATGACCGCGCAATTGTCATTCAAAGTGCGACAGCGCTGAAAGCTGAATATTGTCCTGGGCAGGAAGGAGTGAAAGTGCCCGGTATTGGAGTGGTTAAAAAGAATTATGCCTAATAAAAAATATGCTGAAAATAAAAGGTACACATTTTGTTTTTCATAGGAAATACTTTTCTTCTTTGGCAAAGTCAAGTTCAAATAAACAGTGAAGAGTTCATAGATATTGATCGGTCCCTGTCTGGTATTCGTTAATCTGCTTATCAGATCCTCGATTTTTTTTCTTACTTCTGCTTTTCTTTACTCTTCACAAAGTCATCACCATATGTCTGTGATTTATGATAATTTTTGTGAAGTTATTTTAAATTGTAAAAAAATGTTGACTTTTTCGTCTATGTCTATGCTGAATTCTTTATCTGTTTCAGATATCTACAGCCTAATTAGCCACAACATTAAAAAAGATGACGGTTCCCCTTTTACTGGCCTTTTATCGATATATACTATATTGTCAAAAGTATTGGGACGCCTGCCTTTACACGCACATGAACTTTAATGGCATCCCAGTCTAATGCCCCGTACACACGGTCGGATTTTTAGACGGAAAATGTGTGATAGGACCTAGTTGTCGGAAATTCCGACCGTGTGTAGGCTCCATCACACATTTTCCATCGGATTTTCCGACACAAAAAGTTTGAGAGCAGGCTATAAAATTTTCCGACAACAAAATCCGTTGTCGGAAATTCCGATCGTGTGTACACAAATCCGACGGACAAAGTGCCACGCATGCTCAGAATAAATAAAGAGATGAAAGCTATTGGCCACTGCCCCGTTTATAGTCCCGACGTACGTGTTTTAAGTCACCACGTTCAGAATGATCGGATTTTCCGACAACTTTGTGTGACCGTGTGTATGCAAGACAAGTTTGAGCCAACATCCGTCTGAAAAAATCCTAGGATTTTGTTGTCGGAATGTCCGATCAATGTCCGACCGTGTGTACAGGGCATTAGTCCGTAGGGCTCAATATTGAGTTGGCCCACCCTTTGCAGCTATAACAGCTTCAACTCTTCTGGGAAGGCTGTCCACAAGGTTTAGGAGTGTGTCTATGGGAATGTTTGACCATTCTTCCAGAAGCAAATTTGTGTAGTCAGGCACTGATGTTATATGTGAAGGCCTGGCTCGCAGTCTCCACTCTAATTCATCCCAAATGTGTTCTATGGGGTTGCGGTCAGGACTCTGTGCAGGCCTATCAAGTTCCTCCACCCCAAACTCGCTCATCCATGTCTTTATGGACATGTACAGTCATGTTGGAACAGGAAGGGGCCATCCCCAAACTGTTCCCACAAAGTTGGGAGCATGAAATTGTCCAAAATGTCTTGGTATGCTGACGTCTTAAGAGTTCCCTTCACTGCAACTAAGAGGCCGAGCCCAACCCCTGAAAAACAACCCCCCACCATAATCCCCCCTCCACCAAATGATTTGGATCAGTGCACAAAGCAAGGTCCATAAAGACATGGATGGGCGAGTTTGGAATGGAGGAACTTGACTGGCCTGCACAGAGTCCTGACCTCAACTCAATAGAACACCCTTAGGGTGAATTAGAGCAGAGCAGGGGTCGGACTGACAACTCATGGGGCCCCCGGCCAATCAGAGATTTTGGGGCCACACAGTATACACAAACACACACACACAGTATGCAATCACACAGTATACACATACATGTACACACAGTATACACAGACATGTTTCTATTGGCTGAGAAGGTACTGGAGAGGGAGGGCTGGCACCGAGACATCAGGCTGGAGGTTGGGACAGCTATAATCTCGAGATTTTTAGACCAAAAGGATGTCGGTAAGGGACATTTCAGAGACAGATGTAAAAAAACCCACAGATTTTGACATACTGTCCCTGGTTTTTCTGAGGCTGGCAACCCTGATGGGGCCCCCTAGTGGCCCGGGGCCCTCGGGCAGTGCCCGAGTGGCTGAATGGTCAGTCCGCCCCTGGAGTAGAGACTGAGAAGAGTGGCCAAGCGAGGTGGCTCATCACTGATGGAATTCCTCCACCTTTGCTGTGGCCTGTTGGAGTGACTGGTGGTGCAGCAGAGTTGCTGTACTGGCCTAGTGTGGTGCAAAAAAATACCTTGCTGTGTAATTAAAATATTTTATTAAGACGTCAACTTAAAATGTCTTAACTCCCAACTTAAAATGTTCTATAAATATATTTTTGATTGGTAGATCGACTTCTGTACAATCTCAGTGCCCATACATGGATCAAAACTTTGGCTGGTCCATACTGAACTGGTTGCATTTTGATCTATGTATGGCCAGCTTAATGGTTAGTGGGATCAAAGCAATGTTCTTTTTTTTGACCGTAGTGAGGAGAAAAGGAGCAGAATGATTTTTTTTTCTTGAATGAATGAAATTATAACCGTGAATGTGTTTCTTGTTTAGGAAAATATGTACATATTAAAACCTGTTTGATAGGTCTGGAATTCCATTCAAGAAGCAGGCCTGGATGAAAGCTGGCGAATACATGGATCGATTTTCATCCGTCCCTGTTGGCTGAATGAAAAAACGGAATCATGTATGGCCAGCTTCAAAGAGACTTTGAATGGAATTAGTTGGGATGGCAAGATTGAATGTTCTGAGGAACAATTTTTCTAAGAACATTTGAAGGAACCTAACCATGTATGGCCAGCTTTACATGGACCTTAGTCAGCAAGTCTCAGTTGGGGGTCTCGGTATCATTTACAAGGTGCAAAAAAATACAGACCCTTCGCCTTACATATTCTAGCCAAATGTGAGAGCCAGCAAGAGAGATAACTACGGCTCATCCCCTGTGATATCATTAAGGAGATTAGAGAAGATTTCAATTGAACTTCCTCTTTAAAGCGCACATGTAGTCTTCCTTTCCTACTTCCTGGTCCTGTCTCCTTTAAGAGATTCGATCGTTATGCGTTTATTGTCTCTTACAGCCATGTTCTTAGGGTGCTGATTGACAGATGGGCCTGCCACAACTCTTTCACAACGTATCCTCACTGAGTTACTATGGTAACAGTCAAACAGTCACAAAAATGAAAAAAAAATGAAAAGAATAGACTAGATCTTAAAATGTATTACCACTTGTGCAGCCAAATTTGGATAACACCTACTTTATTACACGCCCACGTTTACATATACTTAACTTAAAGCCATATTAACCTGAAAAACAAACATTTAGTACATTGCAGCTTACCAATTCTTGGATGTGATGGCTACATTAGTTTTCTTTTTTAGGCTTTATTTCTTCTATTTTCATCTGGTGATCCAGCCATTAAGCTCTCTTGCAGTTATAGGGATGAGACAGACCATTTAACACTGGAAGGGGTACTTTAAATGATCATTCATTTATGTAAAACCTTTATCCCAAAGGAAAAACAAATATTTCCTGGAGTTTAGCTCGACTTTGTTAGTGTATTCTGCTAGTACTTCTAACACCCCCCTCACCCTAGACCAGGGATATACAATTAGCAGGTCTCCAGCTGTTGCAGAACTACAAGTCCCATGATGCATAGCAAGACTCTGACAGCCACAAGCATGACACCCAGAGGCAGAGGCATGATGGGACTTGTAGTTTTGCAACAGCTGGAGGTCCGCTAATTGCATATCCCTGCCCTTGACGGACAATGCTGCTGTCCAAAGGTGTACGCTGTGTGCATTCATCCAAAGTGGTGTCTGTATAACACAGCAGGTGGGTTACTGACCAGATCACCAGGGGAAAACAGGAGGAGGGGGAAGAAAACGAATGCAGCCACAACATCTAATGATTGGTAAGCTGCAATATATCACATTTTTGGTTTTGGGTTTAATATACCGCTTAAAAAAAAATGATTAACTCAACTTCAAAAGCAGTAGTTATAATTGCTCTTTACCTTTTTATTTAAAAAACCTACATTGCTTCCTCCTTCTAATCTGATCTAGTCATTCACGTGATTCCTCAGTTCTGGTTCCCCTGTGTAGGAATTCTGGGAGCTGTGATGTCATCCATGGTCCAGCCATTGTTGGTGCTCCCTCCTCTCTCTTGCAGCAGCTGCTCAAGGACACAGGGGAGCAGGAGCTGCAGAATCATGTGACGAGACTAGAAGTTACAGGTAAGTACACAGAGGTTTTTTTATACAGAGTGTGCAGGATAGGTAGCTGTAGGGGGGAGGGAACATTTTTAAGAATAGTTAAAGTTAGGCTTTTCTTCCACTTTAAAGTGGATGTAAACCCAGTTCATGAAATTTGCGCTGGGCACATATATCTGTAGTGTTTTCTTATCTCTCTTCAAAGCACTAAGTCCTGTGACTTTCTCCTGCTCTGTTCTCCTGATATCAGCCTGATAACTTCTGACAAGTTCTCCGACATGTGATAAAATCAGCCTGAATTTTGTGTCGGGAAGGGTGCTATAAATAGATTAGCAAAACGCTGCTCTACTCACAGAACAGCTCTGAAAGTCTCTGCCTATCTGGAGGGGGGTGTGTGCCTTTCCTCCAATCAGCTGTCTCTCAGTGTAATCCAACACTACACTGCTACTGCTGAATGAGGAAGAGAAAATTCTAACACGATGTGCACGTTCTATACAGTATATAAAGCTGAAGACAGCAGATATACATGTAAAACTTACATAGGGAGATTTGTTTTATCCCTGTGTATCATCTGAGTCTGTTCACTTTACTGGGTATATGTGAGTGTTTACATCCACTTTAAGTAACAATTACAGGTCTTGTCTCTCCCTCAAAACGTGACTGGATAGAAAAAGGAGAAGCAGCATACTGATAGGCTTATTTCTCTGCTCTCTCCTACTGTCAGCATGTTTTTTGTAAAATCCTTAACAAAGTGGCACAACTGATCTGCTACTTGTAATAGTCTGATCACTACTGTACAGGGGCCGCAAGAGGCTGATACCAGGTCAGATTATGGTATTTATGCTGCTTAAAGTATACAGTATGTTAACCCTTACCTTGCAAAATAACCTATTCAGTTTAAAAATGAAAAGCAAAATATGTATGTATACATAATCAAAAACATTATAAATGCGTTTTTTTCCCTTTTTTTATAAGTAATCACATTCCCTCTGTTCTTAGCTGGAGCTCATAGAGGAGAAACAGCAGTACAGGAGGGCAGGGGCAGTGTCAGGACAAGTCTGATCATTGTAGGAGAGCAGGCTGAGTTCCCAGCACAGCTAAAAACAACTGACCAGGCTGTGCTCTCATGCCTAGTGTGGTCAGTTTTTAATAGGAAAGTAGTGGGACTTGCAAAAACACCAGGGATTTCACACAAAGGAAGCAATACAAAGAGAAGAGGATACTTTATCATACAAGTACATGGCACGGCAGGCACATATCAGGAATATGACATGTTGGGTTGACATATTCTTTAAAAAAATAAAAAATAAATAATGATGTATTAATTAATAAAGAGCTTTATTAATTTGCATTATTACATCTTTCTGGAGTTCAGTGTTAAGGACAAACCAGCAATGTCATGGCAAGACTTATAAATTTCACTGTTTACTCTTCACCATAATGAATCGATTCTGTCCCCGTTGTATTGCAGCACTCACAGGAGATTATTGCGAAGTTTTTGCTTTTCAAGGTATTATGTATTCCTATCAGCCTCCTACTGAGCTAAAAATCAATTACATGATAATTCAGCCTCACCATATGATATTCTTCTCTCTCTTTTTTTCTTAACAAATTAAAATGTGATAGATAGCAGCCGATTCCTGGGCAGCAGAGAGCTAGGCTGAAGTGCGCCATTTACTGATAATTCTTATCTACGTGACATGCATCTATGGCAGTGCAGAATGCTGCTAGAATTTAAAGATTGGGTATGAAGGAGGATTCTGAGTTTACCATCAATTGAGCACAATGAAGAAATGTCAGGGAGACGGATAGTCATCACTTTCATATTATTGCTCTGTAATAAAAGCGAAGTTTTGCACAGAGAACATTTCGGCTAGTGATGGAGTTTAAACAAGTACAGAGCACATTTTCATTTGTCCAAGTAGATGTCCTAATGCCGATTCATTTAGAGTGTCTTGGCTTTACAAATAGCATTGTCGCAGCTACTTTGGTCACCAGTGAGGATTTAAAGCATAAAATAATGTAAGCGCTTACTGGACTGTTCTAATGCCACCCACACATCTTATTTTTATTTTTTTTATTAGATTACATCATTATTTATAACTGGAGAAAAAAAAAAACCCTTTGATGCCTGTAACCAAACTCTGCTTCACTTTTTTTATACTTTGCGTTACAGCATGAAAATTGAGTACTGTCCGTGATACTTTTTTTATCGTTACAGCATGAAAACTTAAATGCATTATACACCTTCCTACCTGCACCTTGTGCTTTTCACCTGCATAAGGTGAGCATTGATCATATAAATCAGTGGTCTCCAAACTGTGGCCCGGGGACTGGATGTGGCTCTTTGCTATCCAGCCCTTGGGGCACTATTCCTCCCAATGCTACAAGGCGTTATTCCTTCCACTGACACCAACAATGGGGTACTATTCATCCCACCGACACCAACAATGGGGTACTTTTCCTCCCAATGACACCAACGATGGGGCAATATTCCTCCCAATGACACCAACGATGGGGCAATATTCCTCCCACCGACACCAACAATGGGGTACTATTCATCCCAAGGACACCAACAATGGGGCAATATTCCTCCCACCGACACCAACAATGGGGTACTATTCCTCCCAATGACACCAACGATGGGGCAATATTCCTCCCACCGACACCAACAATAGGGTACTATTCATCCCAAGGACACCAACGATGGGGCAATATTCCTCCCACCGACACCAACAATGGGGTACTATTCATCCCAAGGACACCAACGATGGGGCAATATTCCTCCCACCGACACCAACAATGGGGTATTATTCATCCCAATGACACCAACGATGGGGCAATATTCCTCCCACCGACACCAACAATGGGATACTTTTCATCCCATTGACACCAACGATGGGGCAATATTCCTCCCACCGACACCAATGATGGAGCATTATTCCTTCCCCTGATACCAACAATGGAGCATTATTCATTCCACTAATGATGGGGCATTATTTTCTCCCATTGACCTTGGGGCATTTTCTACTCACACTGGCCACAGTTTAGGAAGTTTGGAGACCACTCGTTATAGATTCATGGTGTCATCTGTTGTCCTGTATGAACAGCCTATAGTAGAGTAAATCTTCACATGCTAGTGTCAGAAGTTTCTGTTTGTGTTCAAACCTGAGACATGTGGCATGGCAATGCACAGATTAATGCATGACCTATGTCTGTAGTCAAATAACGAATATTTCCTGTGAAGAAACATATCCCACAATCCCATTCAGAAGGGATCCATGCCGGGGTCAGTGAGTGAGAAGCACAGTGAGAAGCTCTGGGAGAGACATGCCAGGATTGGATGTGGAGCCAGAGGGAGAGACTGTGGTGTTGTTGAATTCAAGTCGCTGCAGCCAGGAGGGTTGGCAGGATTTGCATCGGACGTGCTGGGATCAGTAGTCCACGAAGGATCAGTTAGCACAATTATCTTCCTCATCTAAAATGATTGCTACTACAGAGGGGACTGCAGACCTAACTTGTGAATAAGTCCCACTCTTGTATGTTTTATAGAAGGGATGATCCCTCCAAAGGGCTAAAAATGCTTTAAACTCTCTGCCCCCACACACATACTTTTTACCTTAATGCCTAGTTAAAACAACAAAAACATTTGAAAGTGTACAATGCCATTAAAGTTGGGCGGACACCCCACCCCTTGGGGTACCATTACCCCCACATTTTTTTTTAAAGTTTAGTGGGGATTATGCACCAATACCATTTTTTTTAGGAGTACGAGTACCGATACTTTTTTTTTTAGTACTCGCCGATACCATTTACCGGTACCTACCGCAACTGGTTTGTTCGTACTTCAGCTCTTAGCAAGGCTACAAAGCATTGAAAAGTTATTTACAAATTTAAAGCGCCGCCATCCCTCCATGGCTAACGCATACACAAGTCACATAAGTTGCATATATAACTGGTGTTCTCACCACAAATGTGAGGTATCGCGGCGAACGTTATAGTGAGAGCAATAATTCTAGCACTAGACCTCCACTCTGCTATTGCAGTTGCTCCAGAGCTTAGTAAATGAGGTAAAGCTGTGCTGACTTCCATTATCCAATCATGTGCAAGCACGCATGCTGTTTTTTTTTTTATTTCCCTTGCATGTAATTGGGTATTCTTTGCAAAGTGAAGCTTTGACCATTAACTCCAATTTGTTGTTGTGTAATTATTAAATTGGAGGGGGTGGGGTCATGATCAAAGCAGTTTAAGTCATATTGAATTCCCTAGTCATGTAATTTATTATTCGGTGGCTGGTTTATTTCTATGCATAGCAATTTAGCACATTTTTAACTGATAAGTCATGTAGTAGCATCTTTATGTTTACATGTGTTAAACAGGCCAATTGAGGAGTAAATGCATATACTCCTCAATTGATATATATACATATATCAAGCAGTGAGAACAGGTAACAGATACAAGATACCCAAAATGAACAGCAAAAATTCCCTCCAATCAGTAGACTTTTCACAGAACTCTAGGCCCAGACAGGCTACTGTCTTTCAGCACCTTTTGATGTCTGCCAGTAGTCAACTGTAGGACTTTTTCCCACAGGTTAGTGTATATTCTGTAGTCCCAGATGCGCAGTTAGCTTATTGTTTCTTTGGACCCTGTTACGGGCCAGGTTAGGACTCTTTAGGTCTTTAGAGTACACACCAGGACAAGATGGGCAGCTAGGAAAACAATGATTCTTTCTTGCTTCTTCTCACAGGCAAGGAGCCAAGGAGTCAAATGTTGGACCTCTCTGGATGAACACACTCCCCAGACAAAAGTCTGGGAGGGTAGAACCCTTCTACTACTACATCCTCTCCAGACAAAGCCTAGAAGTGGAAGGACCCTTGTAGATGGTCTTTCCAAATATTTGTCCTCTTCCTCAGCCCACATTACTAGCACAGACTGCTCTGTGATTTGGCCAGGGCAGAATATTTATCCGTAACCCACAACATTGTATCTTTCCACTCTACCTATTGGAGAACACTTCCGAATGGCAGACAGAAGTCAACAATGCACCGGGCTTAGGAGAAACCTAACAAGCCCTGATAACATAACCAAAGTTTAGGCTAGAATGTTATGTATAAAGTGCAAAAAATCTACTTGTAGGTCAGTAACACCCACACACTCTTCTCATAGGCTTGCCTTACACACAGGCCATGCACAGTTCACCTAGAACTACCTCCTGCCAAATGTATCTACATATGGTGGGTCCTAAACAGCTCACTTACCAACGTAGCTCTGGTCACTCTTACTAACGCCTCTCCTCTGGCCGGGGATACTTCTTGCATTGGACCTGACATCTCTTCTGTGGTTGGATAGGGCTCCTCTTCCCCTGTTCACCAGCTGCCCCAACCAGATCAGGTTTGCACTGAGATGCACCAGTCTAGCATTGGCCTAACGGGGGTGCTATCTCACTTTCACTATGACATCACCAACAGTAACAAAAAGTCTATTTCAGACACTTCATGCAGCCACTGGCTTGGTAAAACTAATTTTAGTGAGGTAGTCCATAACATCAGTTCAGTTAAGTGTCTTCTCTTCTCATCTCCAACAACTCAAATCTTCTTTGTGTGCAGTGTACCTTTGAGATCCCAGTGGGAAGGATGCCTATCTTGGGGTTGCAGAAAAGAGTCCTTAACCCACCTAACAGACCAGGTTCTGTTCTGCTAGATTACATCCATAGCTTATAAATGATCCTGTCAGGATCAAATGAAGTCACCTCACTTCCTGGAAGGATTTAAAGCAAAAACCCTCCCTAAAGTGGCCATAAATCAACCCCTGCCTACATACTTGCAGTAACATGAGACAAATATGTGTGTTACTGCATATGCATACGTGTAAAAATGCCATAAAGTGGTTGTAAACCTCAGACGTAAAATATGAACAAAGCTAATACATCTATAGTGTGTACTTGTCTCAATTAAGAGCACTAAGGGTAATTTCTGTCTGCTTCTTCCTAACTCTATCAGCACGAGCCAATTCTGACAAGTTTTCCTGACATCAAGAGTAAAAATGGTGACAGGGGAGGGACCTCCAGCAGGTTAACAGCCTCAGCTCTGTTCCTGTGTGGAGGGGGGTGTGTCCCTTCCCTACAATCAGCTCTCAGAGCTCTCCTCACTGAGCTCTGCAGAGTGTGAATTCAGCTCTCTAACCTTTTTTTGGAACTATCTGACAAACTTTAAATATATTCAGCACTTTGAACAGATGTAGAAAATATATAAACTGCAGATAGACAGATACAACTTATGTAGGAGGATTTGTTTAATCTCTGTGTATCACCTGAGGATAGTCCCTTCACTGGGTATATGTAAGCGTTTACAACCATTTTAGGAGGGCTTACAGAAGAGAGAGCTTCTGAAGGCTCTGACTACAGTCGTCCACCTACCTTCCCCTGGCATGAAAACTTACCAGTAGCAATGAAGAACATACAGGGGTTGATTTACTAAAGGCAAATAGACTGTGCACTTTGCAAATGCAGTTGCTCCAGAGATTAGTAAATGAGGTAAAGCTTAACTTTGCAAAGAATAACCAATCACATGCAGGAAAATAAAAAAAATGTATTTTTGCTTGCACATGTCAGCAGAGCTTCTGCTCATTTACTAAGCTCAGAGGCAACTGCTCTTGCCATGTGCAACAATCTATTTGCCTTTAGTAAATCAACCTCACAGTGTTGTTGTTTCACTACTGCCATTTGTCGCCTGGTCCTCAGGTACGCCCTATGCCATCCTCTCTGGTGTTCAGCTCTCTTTTTACATGTGGACTGCCACATTTTCTTTGTAGGATGGTCGTCTCGCACACCAAGCAGTGGACACAAATTTTCACCAAAAAAGCTTTGCTTTATGCAGTACCTTTAACCACTTCAGCCCCGGAAGAATTTACCCCCTTCCTGACCAGAGCATTTTTTGCGATTCGGCACTGCGTCACTTTAACGGACAATTGCGTGATCGTGCGACGTGGCTCCCAAAACTGACGTCCTTTTTTTCCCCACAAATAGAGCTTTCTTTTGGTGGTTTTTGATCGCCTCTGCGGTTTTTATTTTTTGTGCTATAAACAAAAATAGAGCAACAATTTTGAAAAAAACGCATTATTTTTTTACTTTTTGCTATAATATATATCCCCCAAAAATATATAAAAAAACAATATTTTTCCTCAGTTTAGGCAGATACGTATTCTTATACATATTTTTGGTAAAAAAAATTGCAATAAGCGATTATTGATCGGTTTGCGCAAAAGTTATAGCGTTTACAAAATAGGGGATAGTTTTATGGCATTTTTAGTAATATATATTTTTTTTTTTAAATGGCGGCGATCAGCGATTTTTATCAGGACTGCGACATTATGGAGGACACATCGGACATTTTTGACACATTTTTGGGACCATTGTCATTTATACAGCAATCAGTGCTATAAAAATGCACTGATTCCTGTGTAAATGACACTGGCAGTAAAGGGGTTAACCATTAGGGGGCGGGGAAGGGTTAAATCAGTACTAGGGAGTGTTTTATAACTGTCAGGGGGATGGGCTGGTGTGTGACGTCACTGATCTCTGCTCCGATGACAAGGAGCAGAGATCGAATGACACTTGTCACTAGGCAGAACGGGGAGATGCTGTTTACATCAGCATCTCCCCGTTCTTCCTTCCCGTGAGTCGATCGCGGGTATCCCCGCTGCGATCAAGTCCGCGGGACTCGCGACCCGACTCACGGAGCTTGCCGCGGGCGCGCGCGCTCGCCTGCTGGCCGCCTCTTAAAGGACAACGTACAGGTACGTGATTTTGCCTGTACGAGCCCTTCTGCCGCAGTATATCTGCGTGAGGCGGTCGGCAAGCGGTTAATTAAAATATTTTAAATTACAGATCTCTAAAAGCCATAGGGTGATATTTGGTAGCTGTCCTAGAAAAGGCTGAAGAGAACCCCCTTGCCAGAATAAAAATGTTAGTATGCTTTTATATGTTTGTAGGTGGGTGCAGTCTAATGTCTCCACTGTAGGTGGTGCTCAACTGCAGCTGCATTGCAGTTGGAGAGGAAGTCGAGAGGACCATGGTTCTGCTATGGTTTCCTGGGTCACTGGGGGAGCTATCCGATTGGATGCTGCAGCCCCATGTGATTCTGGCAGCCATCTTGTGATTCTGGCAGCCTATTTAAGTATCTGGCTCCCAGGCTTGGCACGCATTTCATGTGTGGGTAGTGTAGGGACAGGTCACCTGTCTGAAAGGGACAGTGGTTAGTAGTAGGGAGAGGTTCCAGATGAGTAGGGAAAGTATAGGGATATGCCATCCTTTCTGGAGACCTCTTCATTTGGGTATGGACCAGCCAGGCTACATTCTCCCCTTCAAGACAGGCGCTGTTGGCACATCTGAGACCAAGCTCTGCTACACACTGCTGTTGCTTTCTGTGAGTGGTCCTGGTCAGGTGCCTTCCCGCCGGGCTTGTTGTGAATTGCTGAAAGTAGTTCTAAAGGCAGAAGGTTTTTTATAGAATGAATTAAGATAAAAAACCTTCTATGTGCAGAAGCCCCCCTAATACTTACCTTAATCCAGCGATGTTGCACGAGAGACTCGGCTGTCTGGGACTCCCCTCCTGATTGGCTGAGACACACAGAGCAACGACTCAGGTGCCCCCATAGCAACCTGCTTGGTGTGGGGGCACTTGACAGGAGAGAGAGGCCAGGAGTGCCGGCGAGGGACCTGAGAAAAAGAGGATCTGGGTTGCTCTGTGCAAAACCACTGTACAGAGCAGGTAAATATGATGTTTGTTATTTTTAAACAAAAAAAGGGGACTTTAGTATCACTTGAACTTTAATATTAAAGGGGTTGTAAAGGTAAATTTTTTTTTTTTTAAAAATAACAAACATGTCATACTTACCTTCACTGTGCAGCTCGTTCTGCACAGAGTGGCCCCGAACCTGCTCTTCTGGGGTCCCTCGGCGGCTGTTTCAGCTCCTCCCCACAAGCACTAACCACCTTAATGCGAGCTCCCTCGCATGGTGGTTAGTTATTGCGGGCGCGCTCCCGTGATACAGCCGGCAGCTATAGCCGCTCACTGTATCACTCGGCCCCGCCCCCCGGCGTCATTGGATGTGATTGACAGCAGCGCGAGCCAATGGCTGCGCTGCTTTCAATCCATCCACTGTAGCCAATCAGCGACCAGGCTGAGCTGCAATAGAGATGACGGGAACGAGCAGCGGAGATTCGAGGTGTCAGGTAAGTATAACGGGGGGGCTGGGGGCGGCGGTATTGTCAAAAGTTTTTTCACCTTAATGCATATAATGCATTAAGGTGAAAAAATGTTTACCTTTACAACCCCTTTAATACAAGTTCTGTTCTCTGCAAATGGACTCGGAGCCTTGTTTCACACTGGATGTGGTACGAATTCACAGAGGATTGCGCACCGCATCAAAATCGCAACCCATTCATGCAAACCGATTGTGGAGTGTATGTTAAGTTAACGACACCTCAAAATCGGTTTACAAAAAAACAGTGTGATTTGCAGAATCGGATCGCATGGGTGTTCACACCCATGCGATCCGATTCTGGTGCGGACAAAAATGGTCCTGCATGAGTTTGGTGTGAATGCTGTGCGATTTGGGCCATACAAATCCATGGCTCAAATCGCACCCCAGAGACACTGCATGTAATTCGCACAGGAATTGCAGCACATGTCCTGCACCGCATCAGTGTGAACCTGGCCTTAGTGTTTACTGGCGCTACACCACGCACCTTCCCACATGTTCTAAGTATTTCTCTCTTGAAAAGTGTGCTGCAGACATATCTCTGTTGAAAGTTAACAATCAGTATGGATATTTGCAGTCAGAATGTTATATGGGTGGTGGTCACTTTGTGTCCAATGACACAGCTTTGTTTCATAGGCAGGCTTGAGTTGCTGTTACAACCACAAAATTCTGTTTTCTGCAGAAAAAAAAAGAAAAAAAAAAGAATGCCAACATAAAGGAAAATAGCTATTTACCATTTACATTCATTGCTAAATTATGTTTTGCTTAAAGTCCTTGAAATCTGCTTGGTTGCTACACAAACATTGTCCTTTTCTCATTCAGTATACAATTCATTTCTTGATTGTAGTTACTCACAAGGGAGAACATTTCAGGAATAATGTAGACAAACAAAATGGCCATTTGAAAAATGGAATAAAATATTAGTTCAATGCTTTATATCACGCTAAAATATCATATCAGAAATTACAGAATTTCCTGGCAATCAGAATATGAGATCTTATTGTCAATAGCAAAATATGACTTCTAATTTCTTTTAACAGGTTGTGGTGAAAACAAAGACCGAATATGAACGGGATCACAAGAAAGGAAAGTTTCGCCCTCCTAAGATTGCAGAATTTACAATCAGCATCAGTGAAGGAGTGTCTGAAAGGTTCAAGGTAAGTGCTAAATATTGTATATACATACATTTTTACTGTTATTTTGCATAAATATATAGATATATAGCTAGATAGATAGCTAGATAGATAGCTAGATAGATAGATAGATAGATAGATAGATAGATAGATAGATAGATAGATAGATAGATAGATAGATCATCAACAACTTGGAATATCAATATATATATATAATGTGTGACATTTGTTTGCGAGTTGGAAAGGTGTAAATTACGAGTGCAGGAAATGCAAAGTAGTATATACTAATAAAATATTATACTATTATTATTTTTTTTTATATTTGTATTAGCTTTACTTTTATAAAATATGGGTGGGTAGATAGATAGATAGATAGATAGATAGATAGATAGATAGATAGATAGATAGATAGATAGATAGATAGATAGATAGATAGATAGATAGATAGATAGATAGATAGATAGATAGATAGATAGATAGATAGATAGATAGATTCACACCTTCAGAGGTCTTCAGAGGTGGAGTCCATGTTATCACCAGTTATGGTGGGTGGTCATATTGGTGTGGCTGATCAGTTTATATCTAAACAATTACATACATACAATTAGATAGATAGCTATATAGTATTCTATTTCCATGTCATCGCTATTTACTAGTGAACAAAGCTGTTGCCTCTTGGAGCCCTTGATAGGTCAGCAATGCACCTGAACTTCAGTAATAGACTTGGTGTTATGATGGGGAAATGTTAGATGTTGTATTTGAAGGGCATTTTGGAAGTTGTCTAGTCCTTTGAACCTCCAGTCTGGTGGGTATCTTGGCAGCATCGACCTTGTTGAACTGTGGTGGGATTTGGTGGCACAGATGATGTGCAGGGTCCCAGGCATGGCTCTATGAGCAGGGAGCTGGAGTAAGAAGTCATGTGAGACTTGTCAACTGGTTTTTACAGAAATTTTTCCTACTAGGCTTTTTGCTAGTTGATTCCTCAGTTTAGCACCATGGAACATCAATGTCAGTAGCTCCTAACTCTCCTGCAACCTAACCTACTAGATCTGCCATGGTTACATGCATACATTTAAAAGAGGGTAGTCTTGTGGTATGTTTGGTGGGTCTTATCATCACAGGAGAAAGCAGCATAGACCTGCATTGTGTAGCAATTAAGAGAATTGCCCTCTTCAGGTAATAAACTTTATTAATCACTACAGGAAGCAAGTTTATGCTGTCTTCTCATTTTTTCTCAATAGTCCCTCTGGTGTTCTCAGTCCTCCTTTGCTGAGATGTGTACAGTACAGTATATATACATTTAGTTATCTTTGTTATTTTGGGGTTGATTTACTAAAACTGGTGCAGCTCTGCATAGAAACCAATCAGCTTCCAGGTTTTTTGTCAAAGCCTAATCGAAGTTAGAAGCTGATTGGCTCCCATGCACAGGTGCACCAGATTTTGCACTCTCCAGTTTTAGTAAATCAACCACTTTGTGTCTATTCCGTTGTCACTTTGCTGGAGATCTGTATTCTTGATTCCCGTTTCCCTTTTATTCTGTTCTATCATTTACAGAAAATAGTATATTTTTCAGCCCCTTTCCGAATTCTGTAAGAGGAGATAATCCTATTGTTTTGTGCTACCTGAGTGCCACACATTGTTAGTTCCTTCTGGGGATTAACATCATCTGTGCATAAAAAAGTAAAACTTCAAACTGCAAGGAAAAAAAGTGAAGTGTTTATATTTCTTACTCTGGTTTGTTGCATCATATAATTTGGATTTAGGTCTGGACTTTGACTGGGCCATTCTAACACATGAATATGTTTTGATCTAAACCATTCTATTGTAGCTCTGGCTGTATGTTTAGGGTCGTTGTCCTGCTGGAAGGTCAACCTCTGCTCCATAATCAAGACTTTTGCAGACTCTAACAGGTTTTCTTCTACTGTATTTGTGTCCACCCATCTTCCCATCAACTCTGACCAGCTTCCCTGTCCCCGCTGAAGAAAAGCATCCCCAGAACATAATGCTGCCACCACCATGTTTCATCGTGGGGATGGTGTGTTCAGGGTGATTTGCAGTGTTAGTTTTCTGCCACACATAGCATTTTGCTTTTAGGCCAAAAAGTTCAATTTTGGTCTCATCTGACCAGAGCACCTTCTTCCACATGTTTTCTGTGTCCCCCACATGGCTTCTCACAAACTGCAAACAGGACTTCTTACGGCTTTCTTTCAAAAATGTCTTTCTTCTCGCTACTCTTCCATAAAGGCCAGATTTGTGGAGTGCATGACTAATAGTTGTCTTGTGGACAGATTCTCCCACCTGAGCTGTGGATCTCTGCAGCTCCTCCAGAGTTACCATGGGCCTTTTGACTGCTTCTCCGTTTAATGCTCTCTTGCCTGCCTGTCAGTTTAGGTGGACGGCCATGCCTTGGTAGGTTTGCAGTAGGGACGCACCAATACCACTTTTTTAACACCGAGTACAGTACTGATATTTTTTTTTTAAGTAGTCACCAATACCATTTACCGATACCTATTGCCTAGGAAGAGTAGGTGGGGGGTGGTGGTTTTGGAGCGGGGGGGTTGTTAGGGAGTTGGGTGAGGTTGGGGTGAGGGCAGGGGGGGAGTAGAGGGGTTAGTGAGGGCAGGGTAGTTGAGGGTGGGGTGAAATAGGGATTGTGGGGTGGAAAAATTGGGATGGAAAAGGCTGTGATTGCTGGGAGAAAGATGGTTGGGATGGGAGGGTCATTGGGAGACAAGGGGGTAGAGGTGACAGCTGGTGGAGGGAATGAGGATGCAACACAGGGAGGGCACAGTACAGGAGGTTAGGAGGGCACAGTACAGGGGGTTAGGAGGGCAGGGTTCAGGCACATTACATGCAGAGTGTAGGGTTTAGGCACAGAACATACAGAGTGCAGGGTTCAGGAACAGTACATACAGAGTGCAGGGTTTAGGGCACATTACATGCAGAGTGCAAGGTTCAGACACATTACATGCAAAGTGGGGGGTTCAGGAACAGAACATGCAGAGTCCAGGGTTTAGGGGCCATTACATACAGAGTGCAGGGTTTAGGGCATATTACATGCAGAGTACAGGGTTCAGGCACATTACATGCAGAGTGCAGGGTTCAGGAACAGAACATGCAGAGTGCAGGGTTCAGGGTCCATTACATACAGAGTGCAGGGCTCATTACATGCAGAGTGCAGGGTTCAGGAACAGAACATGCAGTGTGCAGGGTTCAGGGTCCATTCCATACAGAGTGCAGGGCTCACTACATGCAGAGTGCAAGGTTCAGGGTCCATTACATACAGAGTGCAGGGCTCATTACATACAGAGTGCAGGGTTCAGTTCTCCTCCACCACTCCTTTCCACTGTATTCTGATCCCCCATTCACCCCTTCTCAGCTCTGGCTTGTACTCACACCTCCTCTACTGCCTTCATCTTCTTCCCCTCCCTTAAAAGCTACATCGTGTACATGCCTTACCATTTGTTGTTCTAATGTAAAGTACCTGGCCGGCTCTTGCACAGACATCCCCCACTGCAAAAGCTGCCTCTCTGCAGCCAGATCTGGGGGCTTTGGCATCCAGGCATCATGGTCAGGTGAGAGAAAGTGCAGCCTACCTTGTGAGGCCCCCCTCCTACCCCTGACCGTACTAGCTGGGACGCTGGCATCTCCCTTGTCACTGCACTCAGGGAGACAAGCTATTAAAAAGCCCCAGTCCTAGTACAGATGTAGCTGACAGGCTGCGACTGATGTGTCCAGTTCATGTCACTTCCGGTATCAGGTTAGGGTATCGGAGCATTTGCGCGAGTACCAATACTTGCAAAAATGCCTAGTATCGGCACCATAGAACTGGTAATGATCAGAAAACATAAAAAATAAATGCTCCCATAGTGTAGTACTTTGTAAAAGAGGATTTAATACAAACAAGTGGGTTACACTTACAGGATAAAAGCTGTTTCAAAGCGATACAGCAACATGTGTTGAAAACGAAACCACGGCGTCTCCATCGGCTTCACTTCACTTCCTATATTGTTTGCCCATCCACCTCCTGAGAGGAAAAACGTGATGACGTCACCGTCACAAGCTCCACCTGAAGCCTATGGGGTGGAGCCTGAGCTTATATTGTGAAATTCTGTCAGATTAGCAAACGTGTGAGATCAGCAGGCTTGCCGCTGCCTTCAAAATTCAGCATCAAATCAGTGTCATGGAGTTCTATATACTGTATTTCACGATCTAAGCTCAGTTTACTGGTAAAAATAAGTGTGACATGCAAGACTTCAGTAGGTGTAAAAAGATGTCCGCTTGGCGACTTCAGACTGTAAGCTTAGTGTGGCCGAGTGCGGGGTGTACCAAGATGGCCGTGACGGAACGTCACTTCCGTTACGAAATCTGACGTGTTGCCTAATCTGACGGAACACTGGCATACAATGTGTAAATGGCACATGCGTGGGAGTGACGTCGCACCCCCGGCCAGCCGGAGGCCACGAACCCGGAAGGAAGACCGGAGGAAGATGGAAGCCCTCTCTGTGGTGATACTGCAGTGCTGGAGGGCTTAGTTTTTAGGTAAGTCTGTGTTATACATACTAGCACATTATGACATTGTCATGTAGGGAATTTTTTTTTTTTTATCCAACTTTGGTTTACTACCGCTTTAATATCACTTTAACTCTCCTCTCCACCCAGACTGACAATGCTGCTGTCTGCTGTGCCCCCTGTGCTCCTTCATCCAGAGTGGGAGCACTCTAATACAAGAGGTGTGTTACTGGCCGGATCACCAGGGAGCAGCATTCTATATGCAAAATATATTCATCGGTCACTCTACTCCTAAGTATCTCCTGTCTCCCCTTGCGGTTTTTACTACTTTGTTCCAAAATAAGCAACGCTAACATCACAGGTAGGTGATCAACAGATCATTTAACCTATAGATGGATATCCATATATAAACTTGTATGGTAATTTATCCATTACGCTTTTTCAAATAATTTAGATGAATTCCTCTTTTCAAATAAACCCCTGAAGAAGGACTGAAACTTAACGTACCCCGAAACGCGTTGGGCCTGAAAAGAGTTCCCATCTTTCAAATATCAGCGTTTAGTGGAACACAACCACAAATTCTTTTGAACTGTGTTTACCTAATGTTACCGTTGTTTTCAATGTTTACAATGTTTTTAATTCATGATAACCTTTAAATAAAAATATTGCTTTTTTATATGAGTCTGTACCCTTATACTTCATATAATTGTTGTGCAAGTGCCGGCAAAATCCATCTAGGGGAACCCCTTTTCTTCATCCAGAGTAGGAGCACTCTAATACAAGAGGTGTGTTACTGGCCGGATCACCAGGGGAAAACAGAGAGGAAAAAAAGAAAACAAATGTAGCCAACACATCTAAGTATTGGTAAACCATTTGTGGTTTTGGGTTTAATACCGCTTTAAGGAAGTAAATAATCTGCAATAAACTGGTAGAAGAAATATTCATCTCTCAGGTAATATTACACATTCTCTATATTACTGGGGATGAATTTTGTTTATGAATCCAAACTGCTTGGTTGGCATTTCTGTAGGAGTATCTGCGAGTGTACTATGACAGAATTAATCTATAGAAGATGAACTACGGAGGTCCTATCTTTTTCCCAGCATGCACCATAGGTGGCGGGAGAAGAATGCTGACTCTGGACAACTGATACACATCTATATTTCTATATTAACCAATATCCTCAGGGGGTATGGAGCAGTTTGGTAATTACAGTAATACCGCACTGGCTGAAATCATTACTTCCGGCAATATCCAGGTCAGCCACGCAGCAGAAGCACACACATACGTCAGCCCCCCGTTTATAAGCCCATTTGTAGCATTAGCTAATATACTTTTCTGTGAAAATGACAGTTTTGATCCGAGGCCCCCAGACATCTGTGCCACTGACCGTCCATTTGTCAGCATCTCACAATTCATTGCACAAAGGCCTCACTCTATTGATTTGTGGAGGAGGGAAGGAAGCGGCCAGGGAAGGAGCAGCAGTCATATTGTCAGGTGGCGGATGAGCAACTGTACAGAATTCAGTTTCATCTGGAATGCTCTACTAACAGGGATACTATAGTGTTTACTATAGTGTTTTTAGCATCATTATATGTTATTACTTCGACTCAAAGGACATGAGTCTTTTTTCAATGTTATTTATGTAACTGTGTGTGTGTATGCATGCATGTGTTTTAAAACACACCAGTTATTCTAGTTTTTATTGAAATTTACACAGTTTAATGTTGCCTTTTAGTTGAATCTCAGTTTATTGTATCAAAGATATAAGAAAGACAATATTACAACAAATAAAGAACAAAGATCAAAAAAGGTTAAGGAGCAATATTCGTCTGCGAGAATGTATAACGATATATGAACAAGTATTTAGAGGCTAAATGGGAGAAAAATGCAGCGCTACCAAATGTGAAAATTGAGGTATGGTTGGACTTAATTATAGGGGGATGTGCTTAACAGTGAAACATGTGTTCAAAATACCATATAGAAAATAAATTGTACAACCACTATACAAAAAGTCCACATGTAGCAGAGGAATAATTCCAAACCCAAATAAAGGGGGAACTGGCATGAACAAGTGAAAGTGATGTGAGTCTTGGGAAAACAAAGTCAATAATACACCATGTGAGTCCGTGACTGTAAACCAACATCAAGGTACAGAACTTCCGTAGCTGCAAGCCAACATCACGGTGTGGGACGTCAAAAGTAAAAACATCAAGAAGTAAGGAAGGGTGGATACTCTTACCAGATGTCGTTGACTCCCCTGTCGTATGACATGGAGTCAATAAGGTATGGAGCCCAACCTGGGCTAAGAACGATATCCGGAACGGTGTAACCTCTGTCTCACTCCTCGACCTCCCTGATGAGATGAAGGGGTATCCGGAGGGGCGGCCAGCTGGATGTCAACCGATGGACATCAAAATGTCGTCCGAGAAGAAAACCGAGGGCAAACTTGGTCCAGGCCTCGTGGTGGAAGTAGGCTAATGGAAGGCAGTTTCTTGCACAAGAAGACGGAGCAGCAGTGATCGGTCTTTATTACAGAATTTATTACATTGGATTGCTGCACAGATCTATCCCGCAGTTGCTGTTCAATTTCCTTTAAACAGATCCACGTCCTGTCAGGAGAGAGAGTAAGTATTTAGAGGCGTATAACGAAACATTGGTGTATAGGATGAACACATCATTGAGATTATTGGATAAAGATCAGTGAGTAAGCTGTATGGATCACAAAGGTGTGGAACACATCGTTGACACTTTTTCGGGGTATAAACAAGGAATCAAAGAGAAAGATATTGAAGATGGTGAGGTTGCATAATGGAAAAGGAGAGAAAAAAAAAGAACAGAGAAAAAAGACCTACGGTATGTACTCTGTCCAGTTCCAGAAGTGGTATGTGTGGGGTCTCCTGAGGCCCAAGTGGGGAATTCAGATGAGTAGACCATGAGACATCTATGAGCTACCTTAGGCTCCATTCTCACCAGCGGTGGACTGTGCCACCCTTCTGAAAGCAATCCACAGTGGATTGCATTTCAACGGTTGTTGAGCCACGCTTTGCATGTGTAGCACACCCCACATAGGAGCTGCAGATGAACAGGGATCCCCCACTCCTGTATAGCACACAAAAGTCAGAAAAAAACATTCAGTGGCTTTGTTTTTATTGTTTTTATTAGGGGGTTAACAACTTGGATGGGGTTAGGGAGTTTATGGGATGCCCACTTGACTTCAATAGGAACTCTAGGGACAACTTCCTATATACAGACTCCTCTTTAGCTAGAGGGTGCTACACATGTGTTCAGGGAGTCCTGCTAAGTGTCTGTTTTTTTAGATCCCGAGGGGGCTTTTACATTGCAGTAGTATAGCACAACAACGGAACAAGCATTTGGCACTTAGTTGTAGTGCAGTGCGGTCCCATTAATCTCAATGGGCACGTTTTGGCAAGCAACACATATCTGCCAAATGCAATATTTCAAGTTAAATTTTCCCCACTGCACAGGCTGTCATAGTGGGTTCTGTGGTAGGCGGTTTGGGGCTGGTAAAAATGCAAATCAACCACCCCTTTGCCGCCAGTGTGAAGTCAGCCTTATGCCCTGTACACACGATAGGATTTTTCGACAACAAATGTTGGATGTGAGCATGTTGTCGGAAAGTAAGATCATGTGTATGCTCCATAGAACATTTGTTGTCGAAATTTCCGCCAACAAATGTTTGAGAGCAGGTTCTCAAATTTTCCGACAAGAAAACTTGTTGTTGAAAATTCCGAGCGTGTGTACACAATTCCGACGCACAAAAGTCCACGCATGCTTGGAATCAAGTAGAAGAGCCGCACTGGCTATCTAGGAGCCAGCTAAAAAAGTTAGGAGACAGTTTTTTTTAGCGAAGTGTGGGTTGTCAGCGCCCGGGGCAAGGCAAATATTCTGCGCCCCCTAACTTACTTACAGCAGATCAGCCGGCCACCCAATAACCCCGACGTAACACTGTTACATCAGGGTGGTATGCTGGCCAGAAAGAATGTCAATAAAAAACCTATTATAGATGGAGCGTGTGTACACAATTCCAACGCAAAAATTCCACGCATGCTCGGAATCAAGTAGAAGAGCCGCACTGACTATTGAACTTCATTTTTCTCGGCTCCTCGTACGTGTTGTACGTCACCGCGTTCTTGACGTTCAGAATTTCCAACAACATTTGTGTGACTGTGTGTATGCAGGACAAGTTTGAGCCAACATCCGTCGGAAAAAAATCCACGGTTTTGTTGTCGGAATGTGCGATCGTGTGTACGGGGCATTACGGTTACATCAGATGGGAGATTTCATTGCAGTGATTCCTCACGGCTACATATTGCTAATGCCAGTGATTAACAGCAATTTGTAGCCAGCAATTCAATCTTCAATCACTATAGTTGCTGGTGATTTGTCGTTAGGAGCATTATGTTGCTTCTACAAGTTAAACTAGTGCTACAATTCAGGCTGTCATGTTCTGCCACAAATCGCTCTCATCCAGCGATATGTAGCCAAGACATGGGTGAACGCAGAGCTGGCAAGCTGGTTCTCCATAAACTCAATCAATGAGCGACTAATCTAGAAAAGTGGATCGCTGCGAATAAGTCCCCTGTCAGACATGGCTCTTACTTAAAACAATGCATGTCACATGGCTGTCATCTCAGAATTTGCTCAGTAGGCTAAAGCTGGCCATAGGTAGGTCAGTTTGTTTTTCTTTCATCCAGCGGGTTGAATTAAAAAAAAAAAAACAGACCTGATTTCCCCATCCACACTCTCAGTATCAATAGTTGTATTCTGGCAACTGGGAGACTTCCCCACCATCAGAATACACAGATCAGTGCTGCAGCACTGATTGAAGAATAAAATACCAACAGGGGGGTTGAACAGAAGTCAATCGGTAGATTGACTTCTGTTCAACCACAGTGAAGACACATGGATCAAAATTCAGCAGGTCCCTGCTAGGGTTGCACCAATACCGTTTATTTTTAAAGGCAAGTACCAATACTTGTGCTCAAGTACTCACCAATACCGAATACCGATACCTTTGCGGTGTGATTTGAGTCCATACAAAATGAATGGGCTTAAATTGCACTGTAAAGAATCGCATGGAATTTGAACAGGAATGTGATTCCTGTCTGAATTGCATGCGGTTTCCCGTAAAAAAGGAGAGTTGTGGTCTGAAGAAACCACTCTGCCACCTCCATCCCTAAATACAGCAAAAGAAAAGAAAGGATGGCCTTGGGACTTTATGTGAGGTAAAGTCCCAAGGCCATCCTTTCTTTTCTTTTGCGGTTTCCCGTACTGCTTCTGTGTGAACCCAGGCTGAAGTCACTATGATAAGGGGGCAAACCACATGCAATTCAGACAGCAATCGCACCATATTCTTGTTCAAATTGCATGTGATTCTTTGCGGTGAGATTTGAGCACATTCATTGTGTATGGGCTCAAATTGTACCGCAAAGGTATCAATTCAGGTATTGGAGCATTTGCACGAATACAAGTACTCGTGCAAATGCTTGGTATCGGTGCAACCCTATTCCCGTCTGAACTGGCCGAATTTCAATCTATGTATGAAGAAAAAGGTGTAGAAATTGCGCCAACTCCCAAACTAAACAAAAAAAGCAGCCAACACAACAATCTGACCGTTGTAAAAATAAAAGCAATAACCAAGTGTGGCGCTGGTGAAAAGGCAAAGTGGGTGAAAACCAGTGGTTTCTGTGAAAGAAACACCAACAAATGTATGACAATAAAGTGTTGTAGTATTCAAACAAGATATATACAAGAAAAAAATTGGTCAATACTTTGAATGTGTACCAGGGTGGAATGTTATAGAACAGACCCCAAGTTAATCCAAAAATAACAATGCCAAAAATACCATAATCAAACAGTATTCAAAGAAAATAAAATATAAAAATTATATATTAGGCGGTGACCCAATGTATTAGGTGTGTAGCTCTGTAAGGGACATAATGTCCATGTGTGAGAAATGAAAGTGTCCCAAAATCTTACAAAGGTAAACGAATAAAGGTGTGGTGTTATAAAACTGTGAGTCTATTTGTTGAAGAGATGCAATACTTCAGGCGGACCTCACAGCCCTTGAGGTGTAAGCCGGCTTCCTATGTAGAAGTTGAGGGGTAGCCTCAAAGGTGGATCCTTTGCTTATGTAGATAATATCATCATCAATAGAGAACGACAAAAAGATGCCCTTACCAGAGAGGGTGGACTCACAGGCCGTTGGCGGTGAGTCAGACAGGCTTATACCGTCAAGCGGTGTGGGGTGGTGCTCCGTAAGAAGACTTGGTAAGAAGACTTGGTGTGGAATCCCATCAAAGGTCCTCAGATGATGTGTTAGTATGAAAACAGGAACATCCACGGGTCAGCTTCGATCACCGGTTGGTCGTTTCCTCAGTGGTTTATCCCATATATCATTAAATAAGAGAAAGAAAAAGGCTTCCACATGGTGTAAATCCTTATTTTCCAAAAGGTAAGGTGGCACTTTATTCAAATATATACTCCAAAAAAAATTTACAAACAGGGGCGGTAAAACCTCGGTTCAGAGTATAAATTAAATATAAAAAATACTTAAAAATGGTCTAAAAACAGCGCAGTGAGTAGTGGTGGGGTATAAGTATATGCTTATACCCCACCACTACTCACTGCGCTGTTTTTAGACCATTTTTAAGTATTTTTTATATTTAATTTATACTCTGAACCGAGGTTTTACCGCCCCTGTTTGTAAATTTTTTTTGGAGTATATATTTGAATAAAGTGCCACCTTACCTTTTGGAAAATAAGGATTTACACCATGTGGAAGCCTTTTTCTTTCTCTTATTTAATGATATATGGGATAAACCACTGAGGAAACGACCAACCGGTGATCGAAGCTGACCCGTGGATGTTCCTGTTTTCATACTAACACATCATCTGAGGACCTTTGATGGGATTCCACACCAAGTCTTCTTACCAAGTCTTCTTACGGAGCACCACCCCACACCGCTTGACGGTATAAGCCTGTCTGACTCACCGCCAACGGCCTGTGAGTCCACCCTCTCTGGTAAGGGCATCTTTTTGTCGTTCTCTATTGATGATGATATTATCTACATAAGCAAAGGATCCACCTTTGAGGCTACCCCTCAACTTCTACATAGGAAGCCGGCTTACACCTCAAGGGCTGTGAGGTCCGCCTGAAGTATTGCATCTCTTCAACAAATAGACTCACAGTTTTATAACACCACACCTTTATTCGTTTACCTTTGTAAGATTTTGGGACACTTTCATTTCTCACACATGGACATTATGTCCCTTACAGAGCTACACACCTAATACATTGGGTCACCGCCTAATATATAATTTTTATATTTTATTTTCTTTGAATACTGTTTGATTATGGTATTTTTGGCATTGTTATTTTTGGATTAACTTGGGGTCTGTTCTATAACATTCCACCCTGGTACACATTCAAAGTATTGACCAATTTTTTTCTTGTATATATCTTGTTTGAATACTACAACACTTTATTGTCATACATTTGTTGGTGTTTCTTTCACAGAAACCACTGGTTTTCACCCACTTTGCCTTTTCACCAGCGCCACACTTGGTTATTGCAATCTATGTATGGCCAGCTTAAAGGAGAACTCCAGCCTGAGCTTGTTTGGCTGCGCTTCTTCTATGGGTCACAGGAGTGCAATTCGTTTTGCACTCCTGTGACCCGTTTTCAGCAGAGAGCGGTCTGAAGTTCTCTCTATGCTGACGTCACCAAGATAAGTCCAGGCACCGCGTCATCAGAACAATAAAGTCCGGATACGACAGACACCTGGACTGATGCCTGTCTCAGGCTCTCAGCGAGCCGCTGAGAGCCTGAGATGGCCGCTTCCCGCTCCTCCACAGCTCAGCGCTCCAGTGATCATGGGGGGGGGGGGGGGAGCAGAGAGGAGAGCTGCTGACTGACAGTCAGCAGCTCTCTGCTCAGGGAGGTGAGAGAACTGAGCCATTGGCAATGTTCGATTGCTCGGTTCTCAGTGAAGACGCGGCGGGGGGACCGATGCTACATCCACCTAGGTAAGTATGATTATGGGGGGGGGGGGAAATTCCATTCTTCTCTTTTAAGGTTGATGTCAGACAGGCGATAGTGGAAATTAATCATGTCTACAAAGTGCTAATGCCATCGATTAATATCAATGTGCAGCTAATGATTCAATTCATTACTGGTGATTTGTTTATACTGGAGTGATTTAGTGATTTGCAGGTAAGCTACGAATTACACATGTAGTCCATTGACACTTCCTGAAGAGTCTGCAGGAGCCTGGCATTGCGCCCGCAGCTACTGATGGAAGTTGCAATGCTTTGCAGTCTCATTTGCAAAAAAGTTGATAAATGCACATTTTTTTCCTGCAAATATACGTCCATTTTTTTTTTTTTTTTCAAAAAGGTGGCCTTTAATTGTAGAACTATTTTTTATGGCTTATAGAGTCATTTTTTATGATGTATATACTGTTATAGATGTTGTGATGGTGTGACAAGTTGGAATGAATGCCCATGCTTGTCTCTGTGGGAGTCACTGAGCTTGCCATGTTGCTATGATGTGCTGCTAGGTAACAGCATCACACGCAGGATTTGGTAAAGCTCTGAGCCTGCCAGAGGAGCCTAGTAGTGAGCCTCTCCATCTTAGAAGCCTTTTATGTGTGACAGAAATGGAGACGTTCGTTGTGTGGTTGCACTTTGAGCTGGAGACAGCAGTGACGTCACATATGAAAATATTCCGGCAGAACGATTGCAGAGATGCAATGCGGAGCATCATCCCCTGTCATCCGTCTCATCCATTGTTATATTCCCCACTCCAACAAACAGCGGAGGATGAATAATGGATGACGCTTCATAAATATGGTAATTAAAAGGGGTGTCGTCTGGAGTTACCTCCTGGGTCCTTGTTAATTGAGACTCATCAGGCTCACTGCTGTTGTTGTTGATTTCAAGAGACCTCAAGGATGTTTTAGTAACAAAGGCAAATATTTAACGTAATTAAATGAGGCGTTCAACTTTAACTACATATTTTTATTGTCAGAGCCGCTGTGTAATCCTGGCTTGCGTTTACTAGATTAATCCTCCCAGCCCGTCATTGACTTCGGATCGGATTATGGCGGCTTTCAGTTTTCTTCTTAAACTGGCCATACAATTGGTAGATTTACATATGGAGGTTCTTACAAAAATTCTTGTCACTATGTTTGAAAATGGCATCAGAGACTTCATGACTATTGTTCAGAAGTACCTAAAAAATGTAGTTTGCTACATGGGCCAATTAATCCAGCTTGGAACAGTAGAACTACAACGCCAATTCCAAAAAACTTGGGACACTGGGGTTGATTTACTAAAACTAGAGAGTGCAAAATCTGGTGCAGCTCTGCATACAAACCAATCAGCTTTCAGGTTTTATTGTTAAAGCTTAATTGAACAAGCTAGAGTTAGAAGCTGATTGGCTACCAGGTAGAGCTCCACCGGATTTGCACTCTCCAGTTTTGGTGACAATCTAAATAAAAGCAGAATGCAACGATCTGCAAATCTCATAAACCCATTTTTTATTCAAAATAGAAAATGGAACACATATCAAATGTTTAGATTGAGCCGCAAATCATGTACCTGTACGTTATTTTACGTCAAGTGGTTGTACCGTTTTTTAGAGCTTTCTTGTAATAACAACCGGAGCAGCTACGCAGCCGGAGGAGGAGCTGCTTTCCACCCCACCAGTAGGGTTGCCACCTCATCCTTTTAAAACCAAACACATATTAATTACACAGGTTCTGTGGCTGATTTAGGTGGTAATTAAACTCACTTGTTGCCTTATCTGCATTTAATTAGCCGTTCTGTGTAAGGCCCCTTTCACACGATCGGACCGTTCAGGTCCGCCTGTCAGTTTTGACGGCGGACCTGAACGGGCGCTCCATGTTAGTCTATGGAGCGTCGGATGTCAGCGGAGACATGTCCGCTGACATCCGACCCCGTCCGATCCGCTAAAAGCAGACGGATGGCTCTACGTCCAGGTCCGTCGCTGGCGGATAGGATCGGGTGAGATCTGATGAAAACGGACATGCTGTCCGTTTTCGTTCAACTCTCCATAGGCGGCAGCGGCGCCTGACAAGCCCCTCCCCGCTCAGTGAGCAGAGAGGGACCTGTCATCCGCCGGCTCAGCGGAGATCAACGGACTGATCTCCCGCTGAGCTGGCGGACCGAGGCGGGCTCCGTAGAAACGGAGTCTGCCTCGTGTGAAAGGGGCCTAATTCATATGTGTTCGGGTTTAAAGGGATGAGGTGGCAACCCTACCCACCAGGAGACCCGGAATCGGCTTTGATCGGGTCTCGGATGTAATAACCCAGAAATTTGAAAAAGGATCACTTCCTGATTACTGGAGTCTTAAAGGAGCCGGTTTCAAAAAATAGAAAATATTCAAAAACGCTGATGGTGTTTTAAATGCTTTCAAGTGCAAAGGAGGGATTTGGGGTCTTATAGGTCCCTCCATAAGACTACCTGTCACGTGCCTATTATTGTCACAGGGGATGTTTACATTCCTTGTGACAGCAATAAAAGTGATTATAACAAAAATTAAAAAATTAAAGCAACAGTGTGAAAATAAAAAAAAATGAATAATTAATAAAGAAAAAAAAATTGTGTGTCGGTCCTGACAGGGCAACAAAATGCTGAAAAAGTACAACCCAAATTCCCAAAAATTTGGAACAGGGCCATTGTTTACCATGGGGTAGCATCCCCTTTTCTTTAAAGCGGACCTTCAGTCATTTTTTCAACTTTCCTCTATTAAATCTTCAGCCCTTGTTGTTTTAACCTTAGATAGTAAAACATTTTTTTTTCTGCCAGTAAATACCTTATACAGCCCACTTCCTGTTTCTTGTCTGATCATCAGCATAGGCTAATGACATCATGCACATCTCTCTCTCTCACTCTTGTGAGAATTTGACAGGAAGGGAGGGGAATGAGTTATAAGAGGCCAATGAGAGCTGCAGAGCTGGAGGTGTGCCTCTGTGTGTCTGTATAAATCCAGGAAGTGAACAGGCAGCAGCTTCAGCTGCCCTCAGTTAAAATGGTTGCAGCCAGATTCAGTGGAGGGAGATTTCTGCAGCATATTTGGCAAGTACAGAATCACAGTATATAAAATAATATGCAAAGTGGTTGGAGGGAAGCTTCAGAATGGCAAATATGTTTTTATTACAAATTATGTGAGCAGATTGCAGTCCCTCTTTAACACAGGGCTTTACAATTTGCTTTGAATCTAGGAGCCAGTCAAAAAAGTTAGGAGTGTGGGTTGTCATCGCCCAGGGCAAGGCAAATATTCTGCGCCCCCTAACTTACAGCAGATCAGCCGGCCACCCAATAACCCCGACATAACACTGTTACATCAGGGTGGTAGGCTGGCCAGAAAGAATGACAATAAAAAACCTGTTATAAATGGAAACGCCTTATTATTATGCCAATTGCAGTGTGACTGTGGCATGTAAAATACCCTCATCTGTTGCCTATTGCAGCTTAAGGTTGGTGGGTGGCGAAAACATGGCTCTACCACACATTTTTACCACCCAACTGCACATCTAAATGAAGCCTTAGTGGCACTTTAAATAAAATACAAAAAAGTATGAAAGATGAATCCCAGTGCTGCCGATCATCTGCTGCCTCTTTGTTGCCACTTCATGCCTACATGTGTGTCCCACATGGTGACTCCATTCATTCATCTGGTGGGTTTATGGTCACCGTGAAACACTGGAGCCCAGCTGTACATAAAGTGTGGTACTCCCGCTAAGGGTACTGCCAGTCTGCCCACTCTGTCCGGTGGAGGCTACACAAGGGGGGGTACACAGGCTGCCGGGTCACCCTCCGCCGAGGCCTGACATCAGGACTGGACTGGGACAAAAATTTGGCCCTGGACTTCCTCATGACTGGCCCACTTTAATTTTGAGTGTCCCCAACAGCGCCCCCTTACATCAGAGTGTCCCCAACAGCGTCCCCCTTACATCAGAGTGTCCCCAACAGCGTCCCCCTTACATCACAGTGTCCCCAACAGCGTCCCCCTTACATCAGAGTGTTCCCAACAGCGTCCCCCTTACATCAGAGTGTCCCCAACAGCGTCCCCCTTACATCAGAGTGTCCCCAGCAGCGTCCCCCTTACATCAGAGTGTTCCCAACAGCGTCCCCCTTACATCAGAGTGTCCCCAACAGCGTCCCCCTTACATCAGAGTGTCCCCAACAGCGTCCCCCTTACATCAGAGAGTCCCAATCAGCAGATCCCTTCACATAAGAGTCCCCACCAGCAGCCCACATCACAGTCCCCATCAGAGAGTCCCCATCAGCAGAACTTCACATCAGTGTCCTCCCTCTCCTCGCCCTCCCACATGTACTACTCACCGTTTTGAAGGCAGCTTCTCGTTCCTCTCTCCAGTCATGTGATAACAAGTGATAGGGGAGAGAGGAAGGAAAGTCTGCCGTTGGTCTATCTCCCCCTGCAGCTGCTCCTCCTGACAGGAGTGAAATTGTGATTACTCACTGTCAGAGAGGAGCGGCTCCAGGACCGCACCTGACTGGCCCACTGAGCCATCGGCCCACCGGGAATCTCCCGGTAGTCCAGATGGCCAGTACATGCCTGCCTGACATCCCCCCCACTGACCCCTCCCGCTCTGTGTAGGTGGGCCCCCCGGGGAGAGGAAGGCCAGCTTGGCGGCGGTGCAGCTCAGGCACAGCGGGCAGCAGAAGAGCCAACACAGCTCCCCCCAGAGAGAAGCTGTTTATCCTCAGACCCTGCTCGAGCATTGGGGAGGAGGAGGTGAAAGCGGCCGCCTGCAGAGAGGAGCCCGGCCCCCCGGCCAGACATCGAACTCCTGGCTGCTTCCGGTGAGATCAGCCAGAAAAAGAGAGGGAAGGATTGTCTGCAGCGATGCACGTCTGGCGTGTCGGGCAATGAGAGTTGCAGTGAGTGGGTCGGCGGCAGGCCAGGATGAGGTTTCTGTTCACCATGGTGACCTGGCGCCTGGGAGTTTTCGAGCCCTGCTTTAACAACACTCTGTAAACATCTGGGAACTGAGGAGACCAGTTGCTGGAGTTTTGGATAGAGGAGTGTTGTCCCATTCTTGTCTGAGAATATGCTGCTCTAAAACCTGGATATATCTTTCAGCATTGATGGTTCCTTTCCAGATGTAGATTGCATTTACAAAACCCATTTCTGTTTTTTGTAGATTTTACACAGCATCCCAACTTTTTGGTTAATGGGGTTGTAAGTATATACCATACCTGGCCAATGCCCTGGAAGCTGGAAACCACTGAAGTAGAAAACGCTACCCCAGCGATTTCCAATTGCTTCCAGGTTCCATGTTGAGCGGCTGCCCTGCTGCACTGTGAAGGCCAGCCACTCAGCACGGGTGCTATTCAGAGAATGCTTTACATTTTCTGAATGAATGCAATCCATGTACTCACCCTATGGTCCATGCCAACTGACCTTACTTTGTACAGTAAATGTTTATGGTAAACTGTATCAAATGCTTTTGCAAAATCCAGATACACCACGTCTACGGGCCTTCCTTTATCTAGATGGCAACTCACCTCCTTATAGAAGGTTAATAGATTGGTTTGGCAAGAATGATTCTTCATGAATCCATGCCGATTACTGGCTGACTATTGATACAGTTTTCATTACTAAAATCTTGTATATAGTCCCTTATCATCCCCTCCAAGAGCTTGCATACAATTGATGTTAGGCTAACTGGTCTGTAATTCCCAGGGATGTATCTTGGCCCTTTTTTAAATATTGGTGCTACATTGACTTTTCTCCAATCAGCTGGTACTATTCCAGTTAGTAGACTGTTCGTAAAAATTAGGAACAATGGTCTGGCAATTACTTGACTGAGTTCCGTGAGGACACTTGGGTGCAAGCCACCTGGTCCTGCTGTTAAGTTTTTCAAGTCTATTTTTAATTCTGTCCACTGTTAGCCATGAGGGTGCTTCCTGTGATGTGTCATGAGGATAAATATTGCAGATTTGGTTACTGAAGCCCCCCAATTCCCTTGTGAAGACTGAGAAGAAGAATAAATTCAATACCTTCGCCATCTCTCCATTCTTAGTAACCAGATTCCCTTCATCATTCTTTATGGGACCAATATGATCTGACCTACCTTTCTTACTATTTATGTACTTAAAGAATTTCTTGGGATTTTTCTTACTCTCCTCCGCAATGTGCCTTTCATTTTCTATCTTTGCCACCCTGATTGCACCCTTACATTTCTTGTTGCATTCTTTGTAAAGTTGCAATGCTGATGATGATCCCCCAGCCTTGTATTTTTTGAAGGCCTTTTCCTTTGCTTTTATATGTATTTTAATGTTTGAGTTAGGCCACCCAGGACTTTTATTAGCTTTTTTAAATGTATTTCCCATTGGGATGCACTGGCTAATGCCCTTATTTAATATGCTCTTAAAGCAGACCAATTTCTCCTCTGTGTTCTTTGTTCCTAAGATTTTATCCCAATTTGTATCCTCTAGCAAGGCTCGTAGTTTAGGGAAGCTGGCTCTTTTGAAATTCAGTGTCTTTGTATTCCCCTTAGTTTTGCTATTGGTGTGATTTATACTGAAACGAATTAACCTGTGATCGCTTTTTCCAAAAGCGCCCCATATTTCTACATCTGTGATCAAGTCTGTAGTGTTGGTAATCAGTAGGTCTAGTAACGCTTTGATTCTAGTTGATGCATTTACCATCAGACGCATGAAAATGTCCTGCAAGACATTTTGGAACTGGCAAGCCTTAGATGAAAATGCGGTTCCTTCCACCTAGTCTATGTCTGGATAATTAAAATCCCCCATTATGATGACACTTCCCATCCTTGCTGCTATCCAAATTGTGATGGGAGGTCCGTCTCAGCCTCCTCCCTCTGGTTAGGGGGCCTATAGCGTACTCCCAGTATTACTTTCCCCATAGTTTCATCCCTTTGCAGCTCTACCCATAAGGATTTTACCTCCTCCCTTGCTCCCTTAGTGATGTCATCTTTCACATTCACTTGTACATCATTTTTGATATACAGGCATACCCCTCTCCCTTTTTTACCCTCTCTGTCCCTGCGATATAGGGAATACCCTTGAATGGTTGCCAGCCAATCATGAGAGCTGTTGAACCAGGTCTCTGAAATTCCTACAAAATACAAATCCTCCTCGAACAACAGTAGCTCCAGTCCTCTCATTTTGTCCGCCAGACTCCTGTCAGTGGTGAACATGCCACGTAGTTTAGACCGGTTGCATACTGTCTCCTTATTGGGTGTTCTGAGGTTGCAGATATGACCTGTTACTATACTTACCTCGGGTTTAGGTGCTTTAGTCAACCTACCACTAATGCCCCAAATACTACCCTCTCGAATATGATCCGTGCTGATTATCTTTACCTCTGGACCCCGTCCCCCCCAGTTTAAAAGCCCCTGTAACTTTTAAATATATATATATATATATATATATATATATATATATATATATATATATATATATATATATATATATATATATATCCAAATTAAAGCTCTATCTGTCCTGAAAAAAAATATATATATATATTTATAATATGTTAGGGTAGTGAAGAAACACTTTAAGGTATCATGTGCGGAACTAAGACACAACAAAAAAATTGCTCTAGGACTCAAGCGGATTTAGTCAGAAAAAAGCCTCTCAAGGGACTCAAGGGGTTAAAGCAGTGGTATGGTCATAATGGGCATTCTGTCTCTTTCAATCTCTCCACTTCCAGACTCACTGTGCCTTTCATGACTATGCCGTGTGTTCCTGCTAGTGTGATACATAAGGGCTCATTCACACGTGCAGATGGTTGAGCTGCAGTTTTAAATTAAACTTCATATCATGGTGGAATAAACAAATATGGTAGCCATCTCCTGGGGGCATCATCGCAAAAATGTTGTTTAAAATACAAAAAAAAAAGTCAAAACTGGACTCTATTTATGCCTCACATGAGATTATATGAGAAATGCTTTATGCAGCACAGTGGTTCAGCCTTTTTTTTTTGGGTCAAAATAGGTGATAATCCATGGTGGAACACTTTTCAGAGGGGTGGCAAGGGCTGCCACACGTGAGAACGAGCCATAAGGGCATATCGGAATCTTTTCACTGGTGACAACTTGCCAGCATCAGCATTGCTAACAGACTGATTACCTTTTCTAATGGAGTCCCTATCTCATTTCCACCTAGCCAGTGAGTGAGATTTTGGAGTGTTCAGAGACAGCGAGGGAGCAGCTTCATTAGGTGAAGTGGTTCTCTCATCTGGCAATTTGTCACCAGCAGCAGAATCGCCTGTTTGATATGACCCCAAAGCTAACCAAATACTGAACAATTGTTGCTTGTGTCCCTTCGGGGAGATTTTTCCTAAAAAATAGGTATTGAGAAAAAAAAATCTTCAAAGGAAGAGAAATCTTCTCCCCATAGGATGATATATCCTCAATTCTTGCTCCAGTGACAATATAAATTTGAAGCAGAATGATTTCATTCCAAAGTAGAATGAAGAAAGTGTGGCCTGACTACTCAGATCCCACCTAAAAAAAGAACCAGACTTTTTAGGGTCATTTCTTACAATGGATCTCAGCACTTTACTGCAAACCTAAAGCGTACATAAAATACGCAGGTTACAAATCTGAAACATAGAAAGGGGCACACGTCAAGAATGCCCATTCTCACCTATATTATTTGCTTTGCTTATTGAGCCTTTAGCACAAAGAATAAGAATGGAACCTTCTATAACAGGCATAGAAATGGGAGGTTGTCACCACAAGATATGTATATTTTATATATTATTGACATCCTTCTATTTCTATCTTCACCTCAAATTTCAGCTCCTAACCTTATGAATATACTAAAAAACCTATTTGATCATCTCAGGGCTTACGGTTAATACTCAAAAATCTACAGCACTGAACATCTCGTTAACCACTGCAGGAAAACTAATTGTACACATTACCCTTTAAATGGGCTACACATATTCCTTATTTGGGTATCCAGCTCACTGCCAGAAACTTGGATTTGTTTTCCGCCAATTAACTACAAACTTGCTTTTAAAATGGTCATCTATACCGACTTCATGGGTTGGGAAAATAAATATAATAAAGATGGCCATACTTCCTAAATTCCTGTACCTTTTCAGAGTTCTTCCAATATACATCCCAGCCTGTTTCCTTAGAATAATACAACAAAAATTTATAAAATTTACTTGGGGGAAACTCAAACCATGAATATCTAGAGAAACCTTATTCCTTCCTAAAATCCATAGTGGCCTAGGATTTCCAAACATTTCATTATATTATAAAGCCGCTCAACTAGCACAATCCATAAAATATCACTCCAAAACGGAGATTCCCCTGTGGGTTACCATCGAAGCAATAGATTGTGACCCTCTCTCCATACACAATATTTTATGGTTACGTCCCATAGATCGTAAAACTTTAAAAAACACTAAACATTCTCTAGCTATCTGGGATAGACTCAAAATCTCTCATGGTCTGCAATCCAAACATAATCCACTTGTATCTTTTCTCAAGAACCCAGCTTTCTATCCAGCATGGACTTATCCCAGATCTTTTCGGGCTTGGTCCAAAGCAGGTATAACATGTTTACATCACATGATCCTAAATCCATCCGTTCCCAGACTTATGCAAGTCCTTTGGGCTCCCCCAATCAGAAATATTTCATTACCTTCAAATTAAGAACTTTTGTATTCCTTTCCTAAGCATTGACGACTCTGTAGATGATTTTACTAAGTTTGAAAATATATGCATGAAAGACCCTCATGCCAGAGGTCTCATATCAACAATGTACTCCACATTGCTAGTTAAATCAGATGTTAAATCACCATGTTATGTGGTGAAATGGGAAAAAGATCTCGATCGAACTATAGATAAAACAGAATGGTCTGCAATCTGGTCCAATATCAAATCTTTTTCTCCTAATGTGACAGATATTGAACCCACCTACAAGGTACTCTTACGCTGGTATTTGGTTCCTGCTACAATACCTAAATTAGCGCCTGATAACTCAGGTCTCTGCTTTCGCGGCTGTTCAGAACAAGGAACATATATACACATGTGGTGGAATTGTTCTATTATAAAAAAAAATTCTGAAAAAAGTTTTTTTTTACTCGCTTCAGAAATGTTTGAAATAACAATAATACCAGATCCAGAAATTGCACTTTTAAATATAAAACCCGATTACATGACTCGTAAACAATTCAAGCTATTCATACAACTTATGACGGCCGCGAAACAGACAATAACTAAAGCATGGAAAACTCCCTTACTAAACGTAGCAGAAACCAAGCACAGAATGAATCGGTCAATGTTGCATGCAAAAATGAAAGCCCTAGATAAAGAAAATCTGGAAGGATATAAAAGTCTATGGAAACCATGGATCACACACACACTGTTTACCTATAAACTTTGACCACCGGGTACTCCAGTCATGGTAACTAACATTCATGGGAACACCCCATGCCCTCTGTCCCCCCCCACCTTTCCTTACCCTTATTTTCTTTCTTTCTTTTTTCTTCTCTTCCTTATTTCTCTCTTATTATCATTTCATAAGGTACCTAACAGCAAAAGGTGATATTGAATATATTTAAAATATCACACTCAGAAGTTGGATGCATATACTTTATTCAAAAGTTTAACACACATAAGAACTTAGACACAAATAGACCTAATTTTCTTTCATTAACTGATAATGATCCTCTAAATATTAATGTAAGCTAATATTGAAACAGTCTGAAAACTCCATCTATCTAAAGGGAACTTATCTAACATTAATTTTACCATCTGTGTGTTATATTAATACAATGCCATAACCTGCTTCTTTAATTTACATGTAACTACTAAAATACCTTTAATGGATACATTATACTTGTTATCATATGTTGATCTTTCAATAAAAACCTTTGAACGACAAATGAACAGCCCATTCAAGACAAAATAACCAAACCAGCTTGGTTTCACTTGCATTACTTTTTTTGAGCCTCTAGATGTCTTTGGTCTGATGGCCAGCATCATTCAACCCAATTTCTCTGAGCCCAGGTCATACTGGACCCACCCAAATCTGTGATTGGATAGAGAAAGGAGAAGCGGCACAGTGATAAGCTCATCACTCTGTCACTTTGCTCTCGCCTCCTATCGGCATGCTTATTGTCAGCACATTAACTGATTGTCACCTTGTGCTGCTTCTTCCCCTCACACTTCAACCCTGCTGTCCAAAAACTTAGGCTGATACCAGGTCACATTTAGGTACTTACAGTGCCATGCAAAAATATTTACCCCCCTTGGCATTTTTCGTGTTTTGTTGCCTCACAATCTGGAATTAACATGGATTGTTTGAGGATTTGCATTATTTAATTTACAGAACATGCCCACAACTTTGAAGATGTTTTTTTATTTTGAAGCAAACGACAAATAGGACAAAATAACAGAAAAAAGTCAATGTGCATAACTATTCACCCCATAAAGTCAATACTTTGTAGAGCCAGCTTTTGCGGCTATCACAGCTCCAAGTCGCTTTGGATAAGTCTCTATGAGCTTGCCACATCTTACCACTGGGATGTTTGCCCATTTCTTCTTTTAAAACTGTTCCAGCTCCTTCAAGTTGGATGATTTGTGCTTGTGAACAGCAATATTTAATTCTGACCACAGATTTTCTATTGGATTGAGGTCTGGGCTTTGACTAGGCCATTCCAACATATTTACATGTTTCCCCTTAAACCACTCAAGTGTTGCTTTAGCAGTGTGTTTGGGGTCATTGTCCTGCTGGAAGGAGAATCTCCGTCCTAGCCTCAAATCACACACAGAGTGGTACAGGTTTTGCTCAAGAATATCCCTGTATTTAGCACCATCCATCTTTCCCTCAACCCTGACCAGTTTCCCAGTCCCGACTGTTGAAAAACATCCCCACAGCATGTTGCTGTCACCACCATGTTTCACAGTGGAGATGGTGTTCTTTGGGTGATGTGATGTGTTGGGTTTGCACCAGACATAGCGTTTTCTTTGATGGCCAAAAAGTTCAATTTTAGTCTCATCAGACCAGAGCACCTTCTTCCATACATTTTGAGAGTCTCCCACATGCCTTTCGCAAACTCAAAACGTGCCATTTTGTTTTTTGCTGAAAGTAATGGCTTTCTTCTGGCCACTCTGCCATAAAGCCCAACTCTATGGAGCGTACGGCTTATTGTCGTCCTATGTACAGATACTCCAGTCTCTGCTGTGGAACTCTGCAGCTCCTCCAGGGTTACCTTAGGTCTCTGTGCTGCCTCTCTGATTAATGCCCTCCTTGCCCGGTCCATAAGTTTTGGTGTGCGGCCGTCTCTTGGCAGGTTTGCTATTGTGCCATGTTCTTTCCATTTGGTTATGATAGATTTGATAGTTCTCCTAGGGATCATCAAAGATTTTGATTTTTTTTTATAACCCAACCCTGACTTGTACTTCTCAACAACATTGCCCCTTACTTGTTTGGAGAGTTCCTTGGTCCATGGCAGTGTTTGGTTAGTGGTGCCTCTTGCTTAGGTGTTGCAGCCTCTGGGGCCTTTCAAAAAGGTGTGTATATGTAATGACAGATCATGTGACACTTAGATTGCACACAGGTGGACATCATTTCACTAATTATGTGACTTCTGAAGGTAATTGGTTGCACCAGAGCTTTTTATGGGCTTCATAACAAAGGGGGTGAATACATACGCACATGTCAATCTTAGTATATGTAATACATACGCACATGTCAATTATCAGTTTTTAATTTCTGAAAAATAGTTTTATGTATATATTTTTCTAATTTTACTTCCCCAACTATTGTGTTCTGATCCATCACATATAATTCAGATTAAAAAAACATTAAACTAAAGGCTGTAATGTAACAAAATAGGTAAAAAGTCAAGGGGGTGAATACTTTTGCAAGGCACTGTACATTCTTTGCATTTAAAAAATACATTCAACCATGTAATAGTGATTACAGAGCTGCATTATTTTGTGTCTTATATCTGCCTTGAGTTCAGCTTTAAGCATAGCACCGCTTTGAAGCCAAGTGATATAGAATATCTTGTAAATGAGATGGGTTTTGTGTATGTTTGCTGATTTATGATTATTTACACGTGTGGGAGCAGCCATACGTATTACCTCATAAGATCTATTAGTAGTTACCATGGCAATGTCAAGAGGAACAAGAATGCATTAAGTGTGCAGGGAATAGGTTGTGCGCTAACAGAGATCTGCGGTTATATATACGAGTTCCGTGTAGATCAATATCATATTCCCCAATGTCTATTACATTTGCATGTATCTTATACACTCTTAGTATCTCTTACAGTTAAACTCTGCAAAGGGTATGCATGCAGCCTCCAAGCAGTCCACATGGGTAAAAATGTCTTCATTATCAGACTTACAATGCAATATATTTCATCCCTAGATATCTCTAGATAACATTAAAAATAAGTATGCATGGCACGAGGCAAGTATAACATACAGTGGAAAGCAGGGTCTAAAGCCAGCCATACCTGGATTGAAATCTGGCCAGTTTAGCAGGGACCAGCCAAATTTCAATCCATGTATGGGCAGAGTGGTTGTACAGAAGTCGATCTACCTATTGCCTCTCAATCAACACCACTTTTTTTTTTTTTACATGCCTGATCAATGTGTTCTGATGGCAGGGAAGTCTTCTCACTGTCAGAATACAAAGATACAGAGGGGAGGATTCCCTCATCCACCTTAAATGTGAGGAATCGAGTCATTTATTTGGAAAGCTACTAGTGTACGGTCAGCTAAACGCCTCCATCACACATATAAAGTGTGATATACCATGTTAAATATAGTATAATGTGCTATAATGTGAGGACTGCAGCGATTAAGTAAGTGATATAATCCAGGTAACATACAAAAAAATCTAATAAAATCGTGCTAGTCTACAAATATAAATGACTTATACTTAATGTGCTATGACACACTGAATATGTGAAACATCATTAAGTGCAAAGTACAAAAAAAAAACAAAATATTGAAAACACTTCAAAGTCTAAGTATAAGTGAATCCTTATATTTGATGAAAAGAGTCCAAGAGCAAGACAAAAAAAATGGATATTCCACCACCAAGTGACTTGATGCAGGGTTTTCTGTGGCACCCCACACACAGAAGTCAGGGACTCTTACTGTGCCCCAAGAAGACGTCACGTGTGACAAAACATATTGGGCGGAGCTAATCGCTGACACCACCGCGCTCCACGTGAGCCCGGTAGTGCAGGTGATTGCTTTTTCTTTGCTGGCAAATGTTTTTATTCTATGTGAGCTTAAGATTTTATACATTTTAAGTAGCCACTTGGCTTTCCTTTTTGATAAACATCACCTTAATGGTATTACACTATTATTATTATTATACAGGATTTATATAGCACCAACAGTTTGCGCAGCGCTTTACAACATGAGGCCAGACAGTACACTTACAATACAAATCCATACAGGAGGGATCAGAGGGCCCTGATCGTTAGAGCTTACAATCTAGAAGGGAGGGTCAAGTGGAAACAAAAGGTGATAACTGTGGGGGATGAGCTATTGGAGCTTTTTTCTTTATACGGTTCATCTCCTGTTCCTGGATGATTGGGATGTCTGACGGTGAGGGGAGATTACAGTGGAGGACCCATCTACCATCTCATTGCCTTAGTGGCTTGGTTATTGCTACCCCACAAAGGTCATTCTACCTGCCTGTTTGACCTTCCTAGAGATAGGTGGTCCTGGTGATCCGGTAAGATTCCCTGGCTACTGTGTGTGGGGTGCCACAGAAAACTCTGCATCAAGTCACTTGGTGGTGGAATATCCATTTTTTTTTTTTCGTGTCTTACTGTTGGACTCTTTTCAGCAAATATAAGGACTGTTTTCAGTATTTCGTTTGTCTTTTTTGCACTTTATGATGTTTCACATATTCAGTGTGTCATAGTACATTAAGTATTAGTCATTTATATTTATAGACTAGCGTGATTTTATTTTATTTTTTTCTCCATCACACATACATGCACACATACCAGCATGTCTTTGGAATATGGGAGGAAACCCTCGCAGGCACAGAGACAACATGCAGACACTGCGCAATTATTGTCCTGACCTGGATTCAAACCAAAGACATCAGTACAGCAAGGCAAAAGTGCACACGACAATGCAAATCACATTATTCTCTATGGTGCCCTTTGACATCAATGCAGCACAGATGCAGCGTGTTTTTGGAGAAGGTACATGTGCTACTTTAGTGCTGTTGCAGCAGGATTTTGGCTCCATAGACGGCAACAGAAACACACCAAAAACATGTGAAAAACATATATACATGTATTGTTAGCGTGTTTTTGGCAGAGTTTTGTGTAGGAGCCGGCACCCACTGGTGTCCTATCCAATGACTCATCCCTGCCCTACTCATTCAGCTCTCAGGCCTGGTTCACTATGCAGGTGGTTGCGGGTGTGGAAATTGCAGCGATTCCCGCACCGACAGTCAAAACACACTGCTGTTTAAAAAAGCACGGAGCTGCCATGCATTCCTACGCATCTAAAAATGCAGTGCATTTGTGGGAACCGCAGGGAAATCACATGGTGCAAAAGCACCATACGATTTTGGGACCGCTGCATGTTTAAAATGCCGCAAGCACCTTTTGTCTGTGGGAAACGCAGGCACGGCAGCCCATTCAAATGAATGGGTCGCCATGCCCACGCAAACGCGGGCCCCCAAACTAGGCCTCAGATAAGGATTTCAGCCCAGTTATGCCCCGTACACACGATCTGACTTTCCGTCAAAAAAAACGTGCAATTTTGTTCGAAGGATGTTGGCTCCAACTTGTCTTGCATACACACGGTCACACAAATGTTGGCCAACAATTACGAACGTAGTGACGTACAAGACGTACTTGATATCTCAATTATGAACGATAGTTATATCTCCGGCTCGTACTTGATTCTGAGCATGCATGGGCTTTTATCCGACGGACTAGTGTACACAAGATCGGAAAGTCTGACAACAAATATTTGTTCGTGGAAAATTTGAGAACCTGCTAGCCAACATCTGTTGGCGGAAAGTTCAACAACAAATGTTCGATGGAGCATACACACGGTCAGGCTTTCCGCCAACAAGCTCACATCCAACATTTGTGTCGGAAAATCTGATCGCGTGTACGGGGCATTAAAGCTAAACAAATAAAACAGCGTAGGGGACCCCCCCCCCAATCCGTACCAGGCCCTTCAGGTCTGGCATGAATTTTAAGTGGAACCCAACGCCAATAAAACAAAAAAAATGGTGTGAGGCCCTCCCTGAAATCCATATCAGACCCTTATCTAAGCATGCAGACTGGCAGGCCTGGGAAAGGGGTGGGGGGGGTGACGAGTGTGCACCCCCCCCTCCCCACCATACCAGTTCACATGTCCTCAACATGGATGGGTATTTTGTCACAATTTAAAAAATCCTGCCGCCTGCTGAGATCAAACTGATGCCATCACTTCCCTTGCGCCAAATGACATGCCTGGTTTCCCCCCTGCTAAAGTAATCAAATGGGTGCAATAACCCAGGTAATGTCATTGAGCAAATATGCACATGTCCATACTAAGTCCATATATGATCAATGACGTCACTAGGTTACCCTGCTCCTTTGTAACAGGATCCCCATCGCTAAATTAAATAAAAAGGCGGGATCCCCTGGGTGAGATCATTGACGTCACCCAGATGGCTATCACTTCTGTGGCGTTTCTGGGTACCCAATGGCAAAATAACCTCCCCATGTTGAGGGCATGTGGCCTAGTATGGTTTAGGAGTAATGGGGCCACACGCTTGTCTGCCCCCCCCCCCCCCCCCGCCCCTTTCCTGAGTGGCTGGCCAAAGTTATCTGCAGAAACCCATTGGCACCAAGTCGAGCCAAAGACAGCTTAGCTGAATGGTCTTTCATATATGTTTGTACCTTATGGGCATCTTCTACCTCGGCAAATACCACAGGCTGGCTGATTTGGGTTAAAAGTGATAGCAAGACTGAAATGTCATGATTGATTGCTTTTATTCTACTGAGATGAGTTATGCCCCGTACACAGGGTCGGACATTGATCGGACATTCCGACAACAAAATCCTAGGATTTTTTCCAACGGATGTTGGCTCAAACTTGTCTTGCATACACACGGTCACACAAAGTTGTCGGAAAATCCGATCGTTCTGAACGCGGTGGCATAAAACACGTACGTTGGGACTATAAACGGGGCAGTAGCCAATAGCTTTCATCTCTTTATTTATTCTGAGCATGCGTGGCACTTTGTGCGTCGGATTTGTGTACACACGATCGGAAATTCCGACAACGGATTTTGTTGTCGGAAAATTTTATAGCCTGCTCTCAAACTTTGTGTGTCGGAAAATCCGATGGAAAATGTGTGATGAAGCGCACACACGGTCGGAATTTCCGACAACAAGGTCCTATCACACATTTTACGTCGGAAAATCCGACCGTGTGTACAGGTCATTAGAGTGGGATGCCATTAAATGTCATGTGCGTGTTAAGTCAGGCGTCCCAATACTTTTGGTTAGCTACTACATATTGCAGTCTATAATATAAACTTTATTAAACAAATACTATATTTTAAAACCAAGCCCTAAATGATTCCTAGATTGTAAGCTCTAACGAGCCGGGCCCTCTGATCCCTCCTGTATTGATTTGTATTGTAAGTGTACTGTCCGCCCTCATGTTGTAAAGCACTGCGCAAACTGTTGGCGCTATATAAACCCTGTATAATAATAATAATAATAATAATAACAGCATGTGCTATAGGATATAAAAACTTGTGCCATTAGTGCTAAACAGCAGCCTATTTTATTACATCAACCATATATTGTCCTTTTAAGAGTACAATCTTAATAATACACCTTAGGAGCTATGTACTGTCAGACCCTAATCACTTGTAAGTGCCTAAATCCATTAATACAGTCCTGTGTATCATTTGCTGTTCCCGCGCCTTTACTGCGATAGGACTTTGTTATTTTCTTAGCAGTTATAGTTGAAATCTGTAAATACAGGGCAATTTTGCTGGTAGGCGTAGCCCTGGAATAATGTTAAAGTACAGGAGGGAATATATACGCTCTCTAGGTATGTAGGGGAATTTTGTAGCAAGCACTAACCAGGTATTTTATTCACATTTAGCCTAATACATATGTATGCTTTCAGAGCCCAGGACAGGATTTAGTACAAGAATTCTGAATTCTACTACATTGTACATATTTAATGTCAGGGAGATGGGAATATGCCAGTTTGTATTTCACTTTCCATTAAAATAATATAATATATTAGCAGGAATTGTGAGGTGTATATCGTTATGAATGATTTAATACAAAAACATGGACAATACCCGGCTCAATAAATAAAGGAACACAGTACAGTATTCCATAGCAATCAGATTTCACTTCTTTTTTTTTTTTTTGATAGTTCAAAAAGCGAATGTCTGGACACAATTCAAAACAAAAAACAACTGCAGAAATGTAGTGAGCTCTTCAATTCCTGTAGTGGACTGATAACACTGTCTTTGCTGCACTAAAATCCCAGTCAGTGCTGCCAGCCGTGTCTGAGTTCTCTGCTCGACTACAAGAGCACATCCCCCTCTCCTCGTCTCCATAATATTGGGTCGAGATGTTCTGTAATCCAGGAGAAGAGAACTGGCCAAGGAATGCAACACTATTTTGAATTCCAGTGCATCAGAGTTGTCAGCTCAAACAGGAATTTAGGAGCTCAGTGGATTTCCGTAAGATCAACAGGTATTTTTCTGCACATGCAGAGTCAAAACCTGTGGAAATGTGCATATACCGTATTCTTCGCTCGCACCTGACCATAAGACGCACCTAGATTTTAGAGGAAGGAAACAAGAAAAAAAATATTCAATGTCCCTCTGTCCCTCATTCCTCCTCATTTGTCCCTCATTTTGGTTTGATATATATAGATAGTATAGAAAATTCACTTTTTATCTATCAAAAAGTGTTTTCCAGTGCTAAACCTTTCATCTGATTCCTAAATTGCTGCAAATGTAAATTCCAAAAGCCAATATAAAGGAATAGTAGTGGTAAAAAAAAGCACTTGTGGGTTTAACCAATCTTGTTTGTCTGTACTATTCTCCTTTAAGGGGGCGTGGAAAGGGGTGTGTCCTATGCCTGCATACTTTTGCAGGTGGGTGTCCCTTATTCCCATCTCAAAAAGTTGGGAGGTATGAATGGTGTACTAAAAGATTTACCAGTGCCCATGAAATGCAGCTTGACCTGTGCTAATGAAATGCAGCCTTACCAGTGCCATAAATGCAGCCTTACCAGTGCCAAAAAAATGCAGCCTTACCAGTGCCATAAATGCAGCTTTGCCTGAGGTCATCACATGCGCTTGACAGAATACAGAGCAGCCCTAGTGACTGTACTCCATTCGGCTGCTCGGTCTTCTGTCTGAGTGTCAGGCCCAGCAGGAGATCACCTGGTGCTCGCAGGGGCTTGGGATGTCTGTCCTCCACTCTCCTGCCTCTCTTCCAGTACTAACATGGCGGCGGGGGGGGGGGGGGGGGATGGTCGGGGGTATGCGGTGCCTGGTCAATATTTGCTTCTTAAGACGCAGAGACATTTTCCCCCATATTTTTGGGGGAAAAAAGTGCATCTGAGTGAAAAATATGGTATTTCAGAGATGTAATGCATATGTTTTTTTTTTTTGTTTTGTTTTTTTTGCCCTGACATACATTTTTATGTAGTTTACAGCGGTCAGATTGGTGAAAATGATTGTTGATCAGATACAATGGGTTGCGTGACTTTGCATATTGTTCAGCCTGTAAAAGCTGAAGGTTAGGTATGCATACTTCTACATAGCTACCTTGGTCCAGTATGGACCAATAGAAGTATGTATGTGCCATACCTGTGGGATTCCCGTAGAAGCTGGAAATCTCTGTAGTAGGTACTACTAAATGAACGTAAGAAGTCGCTCACTTGGAATGGGATGTAGAGAACGCTTTGCATTATCTATATTAGTGCAAAGTGTTCTCTGAATGGTCAAGGTGAAGATTGTGACATCACCGGGCCACCTCTTCAACTAGTCCAGTTAGAGAACGCTTTGCATTATTTAAGAAAATGAATGGCCCCTGTGCTAAGCAAGCAACCTCTCCTGTGTTCACAATGCAGCAGGACAGCCGCTCATCACGGGATCTGGAAGCTAGTGGCGATCACTGTGTAGCGGTGGCTGCTACAGTCATTTCCAGCTTCCATTGAAATCCCACAGGCATGTCACATACTTACTTACATTGGTCCAAGCTCGACCAGTGCAATTATGTAAAAATTGCCATACCTAAACCTCAGCTTTAAAGCGGGAGTCCGGAGACCAATCTTTTTTTTTTTTTTTTTTTAGGTCATTGAGACACTTTGCTAATCCCAAAATAATATTCACAGTTTGGGTGTAATATTTCCACCTCTGTCTGTTTTCGTATTGAAGAATAACTTAAAAAATGTGATGCTGGCTGTTTCCATCTTGCTTGTGGGCATGTGAAGCCCACAAGCATTGATTTCCTGGATGCGGTGAATGCTGTTCATTCACAGCTTGTTCACGCGCATGATCATTGTTCACTGGATCTTGGGAAGCCTGACACTAATCTCCCAGGAGACAGAGCGGCGCCGGGGAAAGGCAATAAACACGCCTACTCCCATGGGAGGAGAGACAGGAAGTGCCACAATAAAGTACAATATAAAGGTAATTACAGCGATAAAAACATTTTTTCGTGTGGCATTTGAACATCTATGCAATTAATTGAAGGGGGTAAGATTAAGTTAAAAATTTGAGTGGAACCCCGCTTTAATAAAAAGGATAGCGGTTGTTGAACATGTTGTGTGGGGCATGGACCAAGCACAAGTTGAGTTTAGAAATCTACATTGAGTTCAGCAGAGTGCTACAATAGATATGTGTTTTGCCCCAGCACTTTGCACGCACCCAGAAGCTCGATAAGGCTGCCTATAGACGGAACATTTTTTTTCCCAAATTGACAAATATTCATCAAAATCCCTTAATGATCAGCTAATGGAACAAAAATGATCATAAACAATATACTGGTAAATATAGACGGAATGGTTCAAAATGATGGGAAATCATTCTCAGCAGATTTTTTTAAATAGACGTTATAAATAGGAATCACTGCAATGAGTGGTGGGGATCTCACTGTGTAAGATCTGCATGGCACATATGAAACAATGAACACAATTTCCAGAAAAAATATTTTAGGAGTTGTTATGGTTTTTATCATTTTCCACACCACCTTTATTTAGTGGAATCTTTGTTGGTTTGGGTGCAAATTTATTGTCTCTGTAGGAAGCTCGAGATTTGCTTACCCCATGAAAAGAGGAGTAAAACCCAATGGAGGAGCTTCAGGCATGCTCCCTAAGGATGTCTTTAGGCCGGGTTCACACTAGAGCATGGAGCGGCTCACAGCACGGGTCCGGTGTGTCTTCATTTACCGTTTCAGGTCCCATTTCAGCCTGAATTTTTGGCTGAATTCGGACCTGAAACGGACCAAAAGACGCACAGGATTCCTGTGCAATTCACACCGGAGCCACTCCGGAGATGTATGAACCGGCTAGTGGGTGGATTCGCATCACACAGTGGGAAGAAGTAGACATCCCAAACATCAGGAAATTCAGATGCTCTGCAAAAAGCCTGGTAGACACGGGCTGAATATCGGCCACAACACACTGGTCAGTGATGCTGATCGGACGCTGGTTTTGTAGCATATCCATTCGTCAGAAACCGGTCGACGTTCAGCCCGTGTGTTTACCAGCCTGTGCAAACGGGCAAGCTTCTGTTGAATGGGCATGCTGGAAAACCAGCATCCGATCGGCATCTGATCAGTGTGTTGTGGCCCGGGGGGCAGTCCCCTTGTCAGAACACAATAGCTCAGTGGGGAGATCGATATAATAACATTGGATACTTTAGTACAGCAAGCTCCTCCTGAGCGCTTCATTTTTTTTTTCGTTCAGCCCGCTGGGTTGAATGAAAAGAAAAACTGATAGTGTGTACCTAGCAAAAGATAGAAGATTGGATTTACAGGTGCGGGGACTGGTATGTTTTCTACTTTAGGGCCCAACAATATCTTTTTGCATCATAGAACTCTGCAATTCATACCATGCATTGTGGTACGTTGCGGTGTGTCGTGAAGCTGTGTTAGGGTACTACTTTAAATAAATGGCACCACTGCGCACGAACGTACGTACAAGTTTTACCAACGGTAAACTTCCTCCTATAGGACGAGTTCACCCGAGAATGTGATGCAGGAAACCCGCATTCTGTGCGATGCATGATGTGAACCGGCCCTTAAAGGATCTTTTTGCAATAAAGCACCCCATGGGGTTGATTTACTAAAGGCAAATCCAATTTGCAAAACTAGGACCAGTTTACACCAGAAAGAAAGTGATGCAGCAAATCCACATTCCATGCACGTTTCCAGCACCACGCTCATGCACTGCACTTGTGATCTGCAGCGGGTGTCAGTGTTAACTTACCAACACCCCTAACGCATGCCGCAAATGTAGCACGTTTACCTGCACTGGATCACATGGTACAGTAGTACCTTGCAAACCAGTTGCTGGGATTTTTGTAAAGTAATGCATGCACTGATTTTGGTGCGGCTTGGCGAGATTTCAGTCCATTCCAATGAATGGGCTGAAATCACACTGCACCCAAATCTCACAGGAATGCACAGAGCGAACTGTGAACAGGCAAACTAGGTTAATATATTTTTGCATTAAAGCAGCCTGCACTGCTCACCATGTGTTGTAGTGCACTGTGATGCAATGTGATGCTGTGTTGGGTTGCCATTCAAAATAAATAGCGCCAACATTCGTGAACATTTTACTGGTGGTTGAACTGGTATGTATTCTTCTAGGGCTGTTACTATTTTGTTTTTTGCATGCAGGCACATCATGCATTGTGGTGTGCTGTGATGCTTTTCAGTACAGGTATGTTGTAAAGCTGCATTGGGATCCTATTCAAAATTAATGACACCGCAGTGCACCAACGTACATAAAAGTTTTATCACGCCCCAACTCAATGGTGTGAATGGGCCATTACACATTTGTTTTTCCAGAGATAGTGTCAGAGCAACAACAATTGCCTAACATATGTGTATATATAAATAGCGAAAGAGAATTAGAGAAGAAGGATCTGTTGGTGCAAAATGCAATCCCAATGTGTCACCCCTGTCCATGCATCCCAGGCTGAATATTTGTTATAAAGGCAGTAGGATGGTGCAGATTTTGCTCACATTTCAACGTTGCAAATCCAAGGAGAATCTGAGTTGAATAGCTTGCAAAGAAGATAATGGAGCCCATTTATCACATAGCATTTCATAAACAACTGTCTGCATTGCCCCACAGCTGGTAGATTCATCCTCTTCTTCTACTATAATTTTCTCATGCAAGGTTGAATCTGATTGGTTGCTTTGAGGCAGGACAGGCAATACAAATTTGATAAATGGCCTCTGTTGTTTCTGTGTGTTTGCTGAGAAGACATTATTTATGTATGTTCGAACAGCCCGATTCATTATCTCATAGGATGTTGATGTTATAGCGTAGCAGTTACCATGGTAGCATCACGAGAGATGAGAATGCGTTGGGTGGATTGTGAAAAGCTTATGTTCTGATCAGTAGATGTCTATGAACCTAATACTTGGGAATCTGAAAGGTTCAAGCCCTCCCTGAGGTCTATGTCCTATCATGGGGTCGTGTGCCTCAAGGGGGAGCATATAAAAGCTGGAGGGGAGGGAGCTATTAGAAGACAAAACATCTGCTTTGTGATGTGTTTTATGAGGCTAGGAACAAAATATAAAGTCCACCACCACCAAAGGTTATAAGGAGTATGGTGGACTGGGAGTGTCCAGTGGTCATTTTGAGAACACTATCTTGGTTGGAGGTTGACTTTCTAAAAGGTTTGGTAAACACAGCAAAAAGGGGGTTTGGACAAAACTAAGATCTGGGGTACAGTATAAGTCATAGCTCCCAACTGTCCCTGATTTCGAGGGACTGTCCCTGATTTGAAACAAAATCCCTGTCACTCTTTCCTTCTCATTTGTCCCTCATTTTGATCTGATCTATACAGTCGTACATTTTTTAACTGTCAAAAAATTTGCTGCATTTGTAAAGTTTAAAAGCCAGTATAAAGGAATAATAGGTGGTAAAAAAAAATCACTTGTCGGTTTATTTATCATTTTTTTTTATATAATTCTCCTTTAAGGGGGCGTGGTAGGGTGTGTGTCCTATTCCTACATACTTCTGCTAATAGGTGTCCCTCGTTCCCATCTCAAAAAGTTGGGAGGTATGTATAAGGCCCCTTTCACACTGGGCCGGTAGGGGGCGTCGGCGGTAAAACAGCGCTAAAAATAAAACAGCGCTATTTTTAGCGCTGTTTTACTGTGGTATTCGGCCCCCTGGCGGCCGAAAAAGGGTTAAAACCCCTCGTATAGCGCGGCTATAGCCGCGGTATTACCGCGGTATAGCCGCGCTGTCCCATTGATTTCAATGGGCAGCAGCGGTGAAGGAGCGGTGAATACACCGCTCCTTCACCGCTCCAAAGATGCGACTTGCAGGAGATTTTTTCTTCTCCTGCCAGCGCACCGCTTCAGTGTGAAAGCCCTCAGGCTTTCACACTGAACAAACAGCAGAGGCTGTTTAGGGGCGGTTTGCAGGCGCTATTTTTAGCGCAATAACGCCTGCAAACCGCCCCAGTGTGAAAGGGGTCTAAGTGACTGTGTTAGAAGCTGGTGCCTTAGCAGGTACAGCCTGAGAATTTTATTTTATCTAATGAGATAAAAAAGAGAAAAGTGCTTACGTTCTAGCAACAAGACAGGATGGGGATTGCTAACTGGGAGTTGTTGGCCAAAATTCAGTGGGGGTCCAAATGGCCTACAGGTATGACTATAAAACTAACATACATTGTACAAAGTTGCAGTTTTGTAATATACTATGTACTGGGGAACCTTGACTACAGAGGCTTTTTGTTTGTGGAACAAGTGATCTTAGCCTTCAAACTATTACTACAGGCAAAATCTTTAGGTTTGAATGGAGTGGAGGGGGGTTTAGAGCACGTCTGGTTTTGATTGCTGTCTGGCCCTCATTACAGAAATTCAGCATCTGTATTTTTTTCCTCTAAAAGTGAATGAAAAAGAAAATTCCAAATTTTGGGTTGTCCCCAGAACAGTAATAGAGGGGAAATCTTCCAATGAGGACACTAGTCTTTGTGACCCTGGTGTTGGCAAAGCAAAGTATTCCCTCATTTTGTAGGGATTTCCTGTCACTTCCCATTTTTGCTATGAACCAGGAAGTCAGATCTCCCCAATTGGATAAAAAAAACCCAAAAACTTAGGGATTATAAACTTCCCTTACTCTGCCCAAAGTTTTGCATTTAGTTCTTCTTTAAACTGGTCATACAGTGCATCCAGAAAGTATTCATAGCGCTTCACTTTTTCCACATTTTGTTATGTTACAGCCTTATTCCAAAATGGATTCATTTCATTACTTTCCTCAAAATTCTACAAACAATACCCCATAATGACAACGTGAAAGAAGTTTGCATGAAATCTTTGCAAACTTATTAAAAATAAAAAACGAACAAAAGACCCCATGCAAATTCACAGCCTTTGCTCGGTACTTTGTTGAAGCACCTTTGGCACCAATTACAGCCTCGAGTCTTTTTGAGTATGATGCTACAAGCTTGGCACACCTATTTTTGGGCAGTTTTTTCCATTATTCTTTGCAGGACCTCTCAAGTTCCATCAGGTTGGATGGGGAGCGTCAGTGCACAGCCATTTTCATATCCCTCCAGAGATGTTCAAATCTGGGCTCTGGCTGGGCCACTCAAGGACATTCACAGAGTTGTCCCGTAGCCACTCCTTTGTTATCTTGGCTGTGTGCTTAGGATCGTTGTCTGTTGAAAGAACCTTCCCCCCAGTCTGAGGTCAAGAGCGCTCTGGAGCAGGTTTTCATCAAGGATGTCTCTGTACATTGCTGCATTCATCTTTCCCTCAATCCTGATTGGTCTCCCAATTCCTGTTGCTGAATAACATCCACACAACATGATGCTGCCACCACCATGCTTCACTGTAGCGATGATATTGGTCAGGGGATGAGCGGTGCCTGGTTCCCTGCAGACATGATGCTTGCCATTCAGGCCAAAGAGTTAAATCTTTGTTTCATCAGACCAGATCATTTTGTTTCTCATGGTCTGAGAGTCCTTCAGGTGCCTTTTGGGAAAACTCCAGGTGCGCGTTCTAGTGCCATTTACTGAGGAGTGGCTTCTGTTTGGCCACTCTACCATACAGGCCTGATTGGTGGAGTGCTACAGAGATGATTGTTCTTCTGGAAGGTTCTCCTCTCTCCACAGGAAACACTGCAGTTCTGTTAGAGTGACCATCGGGTTCTTGGTCACCTCCCTGGCCCTTCTCCCTCGATCGCTTAGATTAGCCGGGCGGCCCGCTCTAGGAAAAGTCCTGGTGGTTCCAAATTTCTTCCATTTACGGATGATGGAGGCCACTGTGCTCATTCAGACCTTCAATGCTACAGAAACTTTTCTGTACCCTTCCCCAGATCTGAACCTTGATACAATCCTGTCTCGGAGGTCTACAGACAATTCCTTGGACTTCATGGCTTGGTTTGTGCTCTGACATGCACTGTTAACTGTGGGACCTTATACAGACAGGTGTGTGCCTTTCGAAATCATGTCCAATCAACTGAACTTACCACAGGTGGACTCCAATCAAGTTGTAGAAACATCTCAAGGATGATCAGTGGAATCAGGATGCTCCTGAGCTCAATTTTGAGTGCCATGGCAAAGGCTGTGAATACTTATGTACATGGGATTTTTTCATGTTTTATTTTTTAATAAATTTGCAATTATTTTAAACAAACTTCTTTCACGTTGTCATTGATTGTAGGATTTTGAGGAAAATAATTAATTTAATCCATTGTGGAATAAGGCTGTAACATAACAAAATGTGGAAAAAGTGAAGCGCTGTGAATACCTTCTGGACACACTGTAAATGGCTTGAATTTCAGAAAATTCCTGCCGAATCAGACAAAATTCAAGCTGTAAGTGGTCCTGCATGCGCCACCCACTTTAACAAAAGTCAATTTTAAAATGATTGCCTGAACAGTGACTGAATCCTATCAGATGCAGTAACTGTTCTGGTATTAGGGCAGTGGTGGATGCAGTGGCTTCCTGAATAAAAATACAATAGCCGGCAAAGAAGATTCCTCCATCCACTCTGTTTAGCAAGGACTGATGTTCTTTCGAAAATCCAGCCTTGTATGCTTAAAGTAGAACTATAGGGAAAACTTAAAAAAAAAATGTCATTTAAAATAGCGTAAGGGGGTGGTATTACCCCTTTCAGATTCATTTTTTGTCATCTGTGTCGCATTGAGGAGATTTCCCTTCAATTCCTGTCCCATAGACAAAACAGGTGAGTGGAAATCCCTGCAAAGTAAGAGAATTGGTCACTAAAACTAGTGTCCCAATTAGACGATACACTATTTTGTCAAAAGTGTTGTGACACCTGCCTTTACACGCACATAAACTTTAATTGCATCCCAGTCTTAGTCTAGCGGCTAGAGTTGGGTTGATTATATTTAGAAAAAATCATGGACTTTACAAGCACTAATGTATTAAAAAATTATAGTAATTTTTTTAACAACAAATGTACAAAAAATAACTTAAAAACATATAAAGTACAGACTTGCACAAGCGATAATTAGCTCCAACTCTAGCCACTGGGTCCAGGTCACTGAGTGTAATGACCACTGGGAGTTCCCTTAACGAAAAAATAAAAGTTAGTGCATAACATAAAAACAGTAGAAGACAGGCACCAACACCACATCCAAAATCTGGAGTATATCCTATATATAGTACTGTCAAACTTACCAGAAAGTAAGTGTGTATATTATTAATAAAATTACTATTTTTTGAATACATTGGTGCCTGTAAAGTCCATGCTTTTTTCTAAATATAATCAATCCAGTTATTAGGACGTGGCACTTTTGACCATTATTTATACACCCACAGTACCATCCTGTGGTGGTGTATTTGTGCTAGTTTATTTGTTATCAATATTGAGTTGGCCCACCCTTTGCAGCAATATTAGCTTCAACTCTTCTGGGAAGGCCGTCCACAAGGTTTAGGAGTGTGTCTATGGGAATGTTTGACCATTCTTCCAGAAGTGCATTTGTGAGGTCAGGCACTGATTTTGGATGGGAAGGCATGGCTTGCAGTCTCCGCTCTAATTCATTCCAAAGGTGTTCTATTGGGTTGAGGTCAGGACTCTGTGCATGCCAGTCAAGTTCTTCAGCCTTCCCAAAAGAGTTGAAGCTGAATTTGGCCCCTTTCACACATACGGACCGTTCGTCTGCTTTTCATTCATCCGTTGAAAAATGGACATGAATGCACTCCTATGGAAAAACGGATGACAATGGATGATCATCTATTTTCATACATTTTCATCCACTTCTGTCAACTTCCGTTTTTTTTTTTTTTGAAGGGATGAAAGCTCTATTTTTCATCTGTCAAAAAAACGGATCAGACGAAAAACGAAAGTTAACTAGCAAATGGTCAGTTTTTCATCCAATTTTGCATTGATAGTGGAGGTAAAAAAAACTGATGAAAGATTGATGAACTGAACTAATAAAAAGAACGGTCCGTATGTGTGAAAGGACCCTTATAGCTTATAAGGGGTGGGCCAACTCAATACTGAACCCTAGGGACGAAGACTGGGATGCCATTAAAGTTCATGTGCGTCTAAATTCGATCGTCCCAATACTTTTGACAATATAGTGCATCACCTCTACTTCTGTTCTGGGGACAACCCAAAATGTGGGACTTTCTTTTGCTTTTATTTTGACAATAACAGTAAACAGGACAAATAGAAAGGATGAATCTCCCTAACATGGGAATGCACAGTAGCTGAGGAAAATTACCAGTTCCTGCAATAAATTTGTAATGATCTCAGAAAAGTCCCAAAATGTCAAAACCATGCTGCATTTGCCCATTGGAACCTGATGACACAGGCCCTAAGGCTAGCTAGCTGAACAGGGAAGAATGGTGACATAAGTCCAGGGGCATAGCAAGTACAAATCTGGCCCTGCTGATTATAATAATTCATGCATTTCTACTGGGTATTTAAAGCTGAACTCCAGGTATGGATATGTATGTGCTATACCTGTCTGATCCTCGTGGAATCTGGAAAACACTTTAGTAGACACCCCTACTTCATTGATCCTCATTACTTTCCTAGGTCTCATGCTGTACAGCTGCCCTGCTGCTGAACATAGAAGGTTTATTTTTCGGAACAGAATCCAGAAGCTAACAACAATCGTACTAGTGGTGTCTATGCCAGTGGTTTCCACCTTCCACAGGGATTGGCCAGGTATGGCACATGCATAGTTATATTGGTCCAAGCTAGATTATTGTAACTATGTAAAAATATCCATACCTGGAGATCAGCTTTAAAGGAGAAGTCCAGCCTGAGCTTTTTAGGCTGGGCTTCGGTCACAGGAGCGTAATTCGTTTTGCACTCCTGTGACGTCACTGCTATCAGTCGAGGCACCGCGTCATCCCGACTTCCCAAGTCTGGATCCGCCTGCTGCCTTGATTGATGGCAGTCTCAGCAAGCCATTGAGATAGCCTCTCCCTGCCCCTCCACAGCTCATCTCTCCAATGAGCGTGGAGAAGCAGACCAGGAGCAATGTTGACTGACAGTCAGCATCTCTCTGCTCGGGGAGGAGTGAGAACCAAGCCATTGACGGTGTTTGGTGGCTCGGTTCTCAGTGCAGAGACGCCGGGGGACAGCTGCAGCATCCGTCTGATGCTCCATCCACCGAGGAAATAATACAGGGGGAAAAAAAGACGACCCCCCCCCCCCCCCGAAAAAGGAAGTCACGGGCGGACCAAGCTGCTTATTAAGGGAATTTTTATTGCACAATTGATAAAGACAAAAATACAAAAACTAGGTACCCACCACCAACACGTAGACTAATGTTAAAATAAGACAACGTTGTCTATATAAAAGCAGCTGCGTCACGTATACATCAAGCACACAACATATATACCAAAATAAACTTCAGTATAAGGTGCAAAGAGTGGCGGTTAAAGTGGAGTTCCACCCAAAAAAAAAAAAAACTACATGAAAAATCCTAAAAAAAAATACAAAAAAACATTTGGATATTTTTTTGTTTTTACTCACCTCTAAATGCCTGTTGCTAGGGGGTCCCTCGTAGTCTGCCTCTTTCAGTGCCTGGGCTGGTGACATCACTTCCCCCTCTGCACAGGAAGGGCTCAGCTCTGCTCCCTCCCTCCTGTCAATCATCTGGGACCTATTACAGGTCCCAGGTGACTGAGCGGCCAATAACGGCGCTCGGCGCCGCTCGCGCATGCGCAGTGGGTGCCAGGCTGTGAAGCCACGGCCCGGTGCCCACAGTTGCAATGCCGGCGCCGCCGAACGGAGGGGGAGACGAGCGGGGCTTCGATCCCCCGCATCGCTGGACCCAGGGACAGGTAAGTGTCCAATTAAAAGTCAGCAGCTGCAGTATTTGTAATTTTTTTTTTTTTTTAGTGGCCCTCCTCTTTAAGTAGGCACGTAAATCCTGGTGACCAACACCATCACTAAACATGGGTAGGTTGGTGGTGGGTACCTAGTTTTTGAATTTTTGTCTTTATCAATTGTGCAATAAAAATTCCCTTAATAAGCAGCTTGGTCCGCCCGTGACTTCCTTTTTCAGGAGGTCCTCTTTTTCCCCCTGTATTATTTCTTCTGTTATTGTTTTAAGTCTCGGAGACTGCACCATAAGGCTCGGTTCACACTGGGGCGACTTGGGATCCGACTTGTCGCCCCTCAAGTCGCCCCAAGTCGTCCCAGAAAGATATTCACATGACAGTGAATGGAAGCGTCTTAAATGACACTCCTGAAGTCGCTCCGACTTCAGAGCGTACTCCCTGTACTACTTGGATCCGACTTGGTAGGCGACCTGTACCATAGAAATCAATGGAAGTCGCCTCCAACTCGGATCTCTCTCTAAAGTCAAGCGACTTTGCAGGGAAAAAATTTTGTTTGCCCAGGCAAACCCCTCCCTCCCAGAGAGCTGATTATCCTGTGATTGGCCACAGCCAAAGTCGCCTGTCCTGGAGGCGACTTGAAGTCGCGTTGTATTTTGCTAAAGTCGCGTTGAAGCCGCGTTGAAGTCGCCGTACAAAGTCGCGCTGAAGTCGTGTTGCCCCTGTGTGAATCGAGCCTAACTGGTGAGCCTGCGTTTCAAGGGATGCTGTACCTCCTATGCACATATACTTGATGGTGCAGTACATACACAATAGTGAGCTGATGGTCTCTATTATTTGTATGTCCATCCACCGAGGTAAGTATAATTAGCAAAAAACACAAAAACCCATACTTTTAACTCTTATGCCCCGTACACACGGTCGGATTTTCCGGAAATTCCGACCGTGTGTAGGCTCCATCACACATTTTCCATCGGAATTTCCGACACACAAAGTTTGAGAGCTTGCTATAAAATTTTCCGACAACAAAATCCGTTGTCGGAAATTCCAATCGTGTGTACACAAATCCGACGCACAAAGTGCCACGCATGCTCAGAATAAATTAATAGACGAAAGCTATTGGCCACTGCCCCGTTTATAGTCCCGACGTACGTGTTTTACGTCACCGCGTTCAGAACGATTGGATTTTCCGACAACTTTGTGTGACCGTGTGTATGCAAGACAAGTTTGAGCCAACATCCGTCGGAAAAAAATCCATGGATCGATCAATGTCCGACCGTGTGTACGGGGCATTAGGCTGGAGTTCCTCTTTATGAAGATAGTCTTTGGGCCCGAAAGGCAACTCAAAAGCCATGCTGTTATTTCTTTCCACAATTCATCAGAACATGTTTAGATAATTTATTAATATTAATTCACTGCAGCATTTACTGATCAGGTTCTATTAGCATAAACACCCTCAAGCTGAAACACCTGATTACTCTTATTTCCCAACCCAATTTACATTCATTTCACCTGCTGCCATCTTCACCTAATAGACAGATTTCCTGAATTCTACATTGCAAAAGATGTAACCTATAGCAACCAGAGATTGTCTCTCCCTGCTGTAACATCACTCTGGTTGCCATGGGTTACCACGTGCCACTGTTTTCACTCTGCTTTATTAAATAAGCCCATTGTGGTTATTTAACACTGACACCAGCAGCGCAGATCTCATTATACAAAAATAAATGTGAATAATAAAACAGAAATCAAACTGAACGTAGTAATTGCTTACTATAAATACACATATTTTATGGCTATTGTAAATTTACATAATTATAGTGAGTGATTCCTAATAATGGCAGTATGATCTGCTGTGTAATGTCTACCGCTATTTACAACCAATGAAAAAGCCACGATAAACGAGCTGTTGAGCAGTAGATGGTTTAAACAGAATGCTTTTACTATTTATTTTAAATAAGAGCTGCCTTATTTTCCCCAAGTTCCATCATAGCTAATGTATGATTAACCACTGTGCTGGTAGGGTATGTGCACGCCAACCTTTGTAATCCTTCATAAAAAAAAAAAACTGAACAAGGGCTGAAAAAATAAGAAGTTTTGATCCTTTCTTAATAAGCTATTTTTTTGTTCTTCTTTTAGGCCACTTTCACACGGGTGGCATTGGGGCGGTATGAACAAGCGATTTATCCACGTTTATATTGTCCATCTCACCCCCACACTACATGCACAGCTTGACAGGTGGCACCGCCTGTCACACTCTTGTATATACAGGTGCATCTTAGAAAATTTGAATATTATCAAAAAGTTACTTCCCTTCAGTAATTCTATTCAAAAAGTGAAACTCCTATATTTTATATACAGTAGATGCGTTACACACAGAGTGATATATTTTCAAGCATTTCTTTCCTTTACTTTTGATGATTATGGCTTACACAGCTAGTGAAAACCCCAAATTTAGTATCTCTGGTCAGGGCTCCTTTTGCATGAATTACTGCATCAGTGCAGCGTGGCATGGAGGCGATCAGCCTGTGGCACTGCTGAATTGTTATGGAAGCCCAGGTTGCTTTGATAGCGGCCTGCAGCTCTCATTGGCCCTCTTATGACTCACTCCCCTCCCTTCCTGGCAAACTCTCACGAGAGTGAGAGAAAGGGCTGTGCATGGTGTGATAAGCCTAGGCTTTTTACCAGACAAGAAGCAGGAAGTGGGCTGTATAAGGTATTTACTATAAAAAAAAATGTTTTACTATCCAAAGTTAAAACAACAAGGGCAGAAGATTTAATAGATGGAAAGTTGAAAAAAATGACTGTAGGTCCGCTTTAAGCACAGTGATACCATAACCATTAAACCAGGTATTGGCACTTTTGGCAGTGTGGGTAGGTCCCAAGTCCTGCTGGAAAACATAATCAGCATTTGCATAAAGCTGGTCAGCAGAGGGAAGCATGAAGTGCTGTAGAATTTCCAGGTAGAGGGCTGAGCTGACTTTGGACTTGATAAAACACAATGGACCAACACTAGCAGATTACATGGCTCCACAAATCATAACGGACTGTGGAAAATTTTGCATTTCATTTGAAAATTGAGGTCCCAGACTGGAGGAAGAGTGGAGAGGCACAGAATCCAAGATACATGAGCTCCAGTGTGAAGTTTCCACAGTCAGTGATGATTTGGGGAGCCATGTCATCTACTGGTGTTGGTCCATTGTGTTTTATCAAGTCCAAAGTCAGCTCAGCTCTCTGCCAGGAAATTCTACAGCACTTCATGTTCCCCTCTGCTGACCAGCTTTATGAAGATGCTGATTTAATTTTCCAGCAGGACTTGGGACCTACCCACACTGCCAAAAGTACCAATACCTGGTTTAATGATCATGGTATCACTATGTTTGATTGGCCAGCAAACTCGCCTGACCTAAACCCCATGGAGAATCTGTGGGGTATTGTCAAGAGGAAGATGAGAGACACCAGACCCAATAATACAGACAAGCTGAAGGCCGCTATCAAAGCAACCTGAGGTTCCAAATTCTCTCAACAGTGCCACAGGCCGATCTCCTCCATGCCACGACTCATTGATGCAGTAATTCATGCAAAAGAAGCCCCAACCAAGTATTGAGTGCATACTATACTGTACATGGACATACTTTTCAGTAAGACAACATTTCTGTATTAAAAATCCTTTTTTTGATTGCTCTTATGTAATATTCAAATTTGCTGAGATATTGAGGTTTGGGTTTTCACTAGCTGTAAGCCATAATCATCAAAATTAAAAGAAAGAAATGCTTGAAACGCATCACTCTGTGTGTAACACGTCTATATAAAATATAGGAGTTTCACTTTTTGATCTGAATTACTGAAATAAATTAACTTTTTGATGATATTCTAATTTTATGAGTTGTACCTGTAGGTGAAAAGGGTCGTGCCGCAACTGCGAGGCAAATACTTGGCTTATAGTTGTAGTGCGGTCCCACAATGTATAAAAAAAAAAAAAAAGTAAAAAAAAATGTGACAGTATCACCTCCAGAAACCCCAAGCATATAAATAATAGAAATGTAATATAAGTGGTATCTTCCAAACGTATATATATAATAACAAAATGGTTTGCAGACAAATAATAAAGTTTGTCATGCAAAAGACCAACGTGCTGTGCGTTCCATTCCATATAACCGCATTTAAACATATTACGTTATCAAGTCCTCTCAGAATCCAGTTTGCAAAAAAGTCTGTGGCATTCAACCCCAAACAGTAATGTGCTCTAACATAGGTGTGCGCAGCCTCTTGCATTAGGGTGTGCACCCCAAAGCTCAAATACATATGCATGTGTATATGTACTGATGGTGTCAGTAGGGCAGTGGACAGTGTCAGTAGTTTTATTTTATTTTTAAATAAATTATTTTATTTTGTAACATTTTTTTGGGGGGATGAAATATTAGTGGTCTAAACAGGGGGGAATATGCACCACACAAGGCGATTAGGGTGTGCCCAGGCACACCTGGCACACCCTGTGCGCACGCCTTTGTGCTCTAATGTCTCATCCAGAGAAGAAAACTCCAATCCACCAATAGGTGCAGTCCTCACTCACCTTCAGAATTGACCTGTACAGGTCAAAAAAACGCTTTATATTTATTATGCTTGCGGGTCCACCTTCCAGCTGTTAGCACCTACTTCACTTGTGTTTGCACAGTCTTAGGGCGGAGCCGGTGATGTCACATTCGGTTAGCGCAGAAAACCGGAAGTGTGGTGAGGAGTCCTATACTGGCCATTTTTACACTGTGCATATGTTTTTTTACCCTATGTGAGTATATTTTATGAGGATAATAGAGCATTTTACCTGCGTTTGTGTGTATTCCCATTCTTTGAGTGACAACTGAGGAGGAGGCGGCGCGGCCGGCCACTAAAAGGGACACACGAGTGAAGTTGGTGCTTCTTCATATAGTAGTACGTAGTAGCAGTAGTAATTATGAGCAGAATTCAAATTGTTTTGTTTAATTTGCACAAGATGATTGTATTTCATTTTTGTAATGAGCGGCCATTGCTTTTTGCATAAAAAAAGTGAGGTTTTTGTTAAGATTGTTTACTTTATACGAACTTTGTGTTTGTCATATATGTATAAGGCAATCGAATTTCAGAATAAACTAAAATACATATATTCATTTCATGAAGGGTTGTGTTTATGTGAAGATTTCTGGGGAGGGGGTCCAGAGCTTTCACCGGATTCTTAAAGGGGTCTGTGACTCAAAAAAAGGTTAAGAAACACTAAGCTAGAACAAAAAGTGATTGGACTATATTTGTCTTTCACAGGTCACCGTCCTCGTTCTGTTCGCTCTGGCATTTCTGGCTTGCATCGTGTTCCTGGTAGTCTACAAGGTTTACAAGTACGACCATGCCTGTCCCGAAGGATTTGTGCTGAAGGTAAGAGAGATGAGTGAGGAGTGATGAGTAAGCACGTTTGTGTGATACACGTCCACTGAGCCCCTTATTGGATTGATGTACGTCATATTTTCTTGAGTTTATGGACTTTCAATAAATGTTTTTTATTTTATTTTTGGATGTGCCGCCATTTTTCTCTGTTTCAATTGGATTTCACCAGGCAGGCACCCAGATTCTTCCAGCAGCTCATCAGATCCTAGCAGGTGGCTTTGAGCGGTGTGCACCCAGCTCTATCTTTTCATATTATCACAAAGTGTTTTTCATAGGAATCTTGTGCGGAGCTTAGAGTGGAGTAGGAAATGGTTAAAACCTTTTTTTTCCCTTTTGCTATCAGTTGTCTCATTGGGGAGATTTCCTTTCACTTCCTGTCCTGTAGACATACACTATATTGCCAAAAGTATTGGGACGCCTGCCTTTACACGCACACAAACTTTAATGACATCCCAGTTATGGTCCATAGGCTTCAATATTGAGTTGGCCCACCCTTTGCAGCTATAACAGCTATAGCTCTTCTGGGAAGGCTGTCCACAAGGTTTAGGGGTGTGTCTATGGGAATGTTTGACCATTCTTCCAAAAGCGCATTTGTGCAGTTAGGCACTGATGTTGGACGAGAAGGCCTAGCTCACAGTCTCCACTCCAATTCATCCCAAAGATGTTCTTTCCGGTTGAGGTCAGGACTTTTGTATGTGCAGGCCAGATAAGTTCCTCCAACCCAAACTCGCTCATTCATCGCTTTATGGACCATGCTTTGTGCACTGATCCAAATCATTTGGTAGGGTGGGATTATAGTGTGGGGTTGTTTTTCAGGGGTTGGGTTTGGCCCCCTAGTTCCAGTGAAGGGACCTCTCAAGGTGTCAGGATACCAAGACATTTTGGACAATTTCATGCTCCCAACTTTGTAGGAACAGTTTGGGGGTGGCCCCTTCCTGTTCCAACATGACTGTACATCAGTGCACAAAGCAAGGTCCATAAAGACATGGATGAGTACGTTTGGGGTGGAGGAACTTGACTGGCCTGCACAGAGTCCTGACCTCAACATGATAGAACACCTTTGGGAGGAATTAGGACGGAAACTGCGAGCCAGGCCTTCTCATTCAACATCAGTGCCTGACCTCACAAATACACTTCTGGAAGAATGGTCAAACATTCCCATTGACACACTCCTAAACCTTGTGGAAAGCCTTCCCAGAAAAATTGAAGCTGTTATAGCTGCAAAGGGTGGGTCAACTCAATATTGAACCCTACAGACTAAGACTGGGAAGCCATTAAAGTTCATGTGTGTATAGAGGCAGGTGTCCCAATACATTTGACAATATAGTGTATCTTCACTCTTGGTTAACTATACTTTAATAAAGTGTCTTAACTGGAAGATTTTCCTGCTCAGTGATAAATCAAAGTCTTGAATTTTTCCTAATTTTTAGTCCTGGTAACAGTAGGGTTGAACCTCCCTAGGGAAAAAAGGATGAATGGCTGCAGACTCCGGAAGAATGCATGCCAAAATCTTTATTGTAGTGATCAACAAATAGAAGCATATACAGCACAGCGAGCACCAGGAGATACAAATGTTAACGCGTTTCACGCAGATAACAGTGCTTAATCATAACACACCTACTGGATATTCGGACAGAATTAGAAACCTGAAAAAGTTCTAACCCCTTACCACTGTAAACTACAGAGAAAGTTGGTTTATATACACTTAAAGTGGTGTTCCGGCCGAAATGATACTTTTTAAATAAAAATACCCCTATAATACACAAGCTTAATGTATTCTAGTAAAGTTAGTCTGTAAACTAAGGTCTGTTTTGTTAGTTTATAGCAGTAGTTTGTTATTTTATAAACTTACAGAAGGCCGTGGCCATCTTAAGTGTGGGCATCTGAAGCCAGACTGTATTTCTTCCTGGATCTCATCCTTGCAGATCTCGCACATGCTCAGTGCAGCACAAGCAGTGTAATAGGTTTCAGGTCAGGTTTCCATAGCAACGGCAGTTTCAGAGGAAGTTGCCGCCCCTTCCCAGAAGGCATTGGAAACAGGAAATGATGCGATGGGCCGCGGCCAGGGAGGAGGAAGTGAAAAATGAATACAGCAGATATACAGTAGGTGCTGAGAAAAAAAATTAAAAAATATCCAATTTGTTTACAGTGCACAGTTTAGTGAGGGATGCTGAAGAGTTGGAAAAGTGGGTAGAACTCCGTTTTAAACAAGTACAGAGGAGATATCACATGTCCCTAGGAAATTCCTAGCAAGTAGAATAAGTAGAGAATAGACAACACTTTACAGTTGACATTGCAGCAGGACTGCAGGCAAACAACTAAACTTCAGTTAACGTATGTACAGTATATGTGGAATGTTTTTCCTGATGTAGTATTTTTAATGCTGATCAGCCAGTCTTGTGATTCACACACTCCTACCACACTACATTGCCAGGTAGGTGACATGACTATCTGCAGCCTGTGTCGTCTCTTCACCTCCAGCCAACCTTCTGGCCTATGACTACTAGTTTTAATCCTGGTTTAGAGGGAATTTGAGGCACTATGGTAAATATAGAATTATAGCAGATCTGTTTAAAGGGGAACTGCATTTTGTACTTCCTAAATTCTGACCTTCCCCACCTGGGCAGAAACCTTCTAAATATAAATATACACCTTGGACTATCAAAAAATAAAAAAAACTGCCTGGCTCTGAGCTTGTGCCCTGAGTGGTGTAAACATAACCACTTCAGCCCCGGAAGATTTGGCTGCTGAACGACCAGGCCATTTTTTGCGATTCGGCACTGCGTCGCTGTAACTGACAATTGCGCAGTTGTGTGACGCTGCACCCAAACAACATTGATGTCCTTTTTTTCCCCACAAATAGAGCTTTCTTTTGGTGGTATTTGATCGCCTTTGCGGATTTTATTTTTTGCGCTATAAACAAAAAAAGAGCGACAATTTTGGAAAAAAAACAATATTTTGTACTTTCTGCTATTATAAATATCCCCATTTTTTTTTTTTTTTTAAAAAGCAAATTTTTTCTCAGTTTAGGTTGATATGTATTCTTCTACATATTTTTGGTAAAAAAAACAAAAAACGCAATAAGCGTATATTGATTGGTTTGCGCAACAGTTATATCGTCTACAAACTAGGGGATAGATTTATAGCCTTTTTATTATTTATTTATTTTCACTAGTAATGGCAGCGATCTGCAGTTTTTATCATAACTGCGACATTATGGCGGACACATCGGACAATTTTGACACATTTTTGGGACCATTGGCATTTATACAGCGATCCGTGCTATAAAAATGCATTGATTACTGTATAAATGTCACTGGCAGTGAAGGGGTTAACACTTGGAGGGCGATCAAGGGGTTAATTGTGTTCCCTGGGAGGTAATTCTAACTGAAGGGGGAGGGGACTGACTAAAGGAAGTGACAGGTCGTGGTTCCTAGCTAATAGGAACACACGATTTGTCACTCCTTTAAGAACAGAACAGGGATTTGTGTGTTTACACACACACTTCCGTGTTCTGTCCCTTGTGCTTGCGATCGCTGGTGGCCGGCGGTCATCGCGACCGTCAGCCACGAGCATCGGCACCCCCACTGTGCAGTCCCTCTGATTTTCTAAAAACTGACTACACTAAGCAGGAGAGCACGCTGTGGTCAGTTCTCTAGCGATGCTGGGAACTCAGCCTGCTCTCATCCAATGATCAGACTTGTCCTGACACGCCCGCCAACCCCCCCCCCGCTGCACAGCCATTCATTGAGAAGATCAGTGTACTGCTGCTTCTCCTCCCCTGAGCTCCTATGCAGCTGAGAACAGAGGGAATGTGATCACTTATAAAAAAAGGGGGAAAAAAGTATTTATAATGTTTTTTTGTTTTTTATATCTTTACAAAAATGTTTTGCATTTAATTTCTATTTTAAACTGAATGGGTTGTTTTACAAGGTGATCGTTTACAATCACTTTAAGATATTTCCTTACCATTACAAAGCTGCCATTACAATGCATAACAAGTAGTGCCCATACAGGGATCTTCATGGTAGGTTCACCAGTTATTATTTATAAATAATACAATAAGAGCTGAAAGTATCTGCACTGGCACAGCTGTGTAGATATGGCAGATTACAAGGAAAGCGCTTTGAGCTAGAGCATTATCATAAACCCGCTTTATCATCAAAAAACAGTAACTACACCTGCATAGACTTGAAGAGGGGCAGGTGCTATTGATTTTGATAATAAAAATTTTTATGATAATGTGCTAAGAAGGAGTGCTCTTGTGTTTGTTATGTTTCTCATTATTTTAATGAAAGCTGCAGACCTAAAAATACTGAAATGACATGAACATGTTCGAGCTGATAGAAGATTTTAGTGATTGTAGTTATATATACTTTAACGGAGCATTAGCTTGTGTGCAGGGAGCCGTTCGACTCAGTACACACACTATATTGCCAAAAGTATTGGGATGCCTGCCTTTACACGCACCTGAACTTTAACCGCTTGCCGACCAGCCGCAGTCATTAAACTGCGTTAAGTCGGCTCTCCTGCGCAAACCGACATAGGTGTACATTGTTCTTTGCACAGGAGATAGCGGAACGCGCGCACACCACGGGAGCATGCCCGCGGGTCCGGTGGATTCAATGTCCGCCGGCGACCCGCGATCGCGGTGTAAACAAGCCGATTCCCCATTCTGCCAAATGACATGTCAGAGATCTTCTGTTCCCAGTGAACAGCGATCTCTGTCATGTCCCTGGTAGCCCAACCCCCCTACAGTTAGAACACGCTGAGGGAACACACTTAACCCCTTGATCGCCCCATAGTGTTAACCCCTTCCCTGCCAGTGTCATTTTTACATTGATCAGTGCATTTTTATAGCATTGATCAATGTAATAATGTCACTAGTCCCCAAAAAAGTGTCATTTGGGGTCAGATTTGTCTGCCGCAATGTCGCAGTCCCGCTAAAAATTGCACAAAATAAAAAAAGTCCCTAAATCTATCCCATAGTTTGTAGACGTGATAACTTTTTCGCAAACCAATCAACATATGCCTATTGCGATTTTTTTTTTACCAAAAATATGTAGAAGAATATATGTCGGCCTAAACTGATGAATAAATTAGTTTTTTATATATTTGTTTGAATATGTAATATAGCAGAAAGTACATTTTTTTTTTTTCAAAATTGTTAGTCTTTTTTTGTTTATAGCGCAAATAATAAAAGCCGCAGAGGTGATCAAATAGCACCAAAAGAAAGCTCTATTTGTGGGAAAAAAAGGACGTCAATTGTGTTTGGGTACAGCGTTGCATGACTGCGCAATTGTCAGTTAAAGCGACGCAGTGCCGGATTGCAAAAAATGGCCTGGTCATTAAGGGGGAAAATCCTTCCGGGGCTGAAGTGGATAAAGAGGAACTGTAGTCTGCTCACATCATTTGTAATAAAAACATCTTTGCCATTCTGAAGCTTCCCTCCAACCACTTTGCATATTATTTTATATATACTTTATATATAAACTTATATACTTTATATATATACTTTATATATAACTTACAAAGCCATCCACCTGGCCCCCAGCTACATCTCTAACCTTGTCTCAAAATACCAACCTAATCGTTCTCTTCGCTCCTCCCAAGACCTCCTGCTCTCAAACTCCCTTGTCACCTCATCCCATGCTCGCCTTCAGGACTTCTCCAGAGCCTCTCCCATCCTCTGGAATGCTCTACCCCAATCTGTCCGATTTTCTCCTACTTTATCCACTTTCAGACGAAAACTCATCTCTTCAGAGAAGCCTATCTGGCCCCCACCTAACAACTGTACATTTATCTTCTCAATCAGCACATCACCCACAGTTATTACCTCTTGTATCTCTTGACCTTCCCTCTTAGATTGTAAGCTCTAAGGAGCAGGGCCCTCTGATTCCTACTGTATTAAAGTGTATTGTATTTGTACCCTCAAGTTGTAAAGCGCTACGTAAACTGTTGGTGCTATATAAATCCTGTATAATAATTATAATAATATACCGTGATTCTGTACTTGCCAAATATGCTGCAGAAATCTCCCTGCACTAAGTCTGGCTGCATCCGTTTTAACTGTGGGCAGCGAAGCTGCTGCCTGTTCACTTCCTGGATTTACACAGACACACAGGAGGCACACCTCCAGCTCTGCAGCTCTCATTGGCACTCTTATGACTCATCCCCCCCCCCACTTCCCTTCCTGGCAAACTCTTACAAGAGTGAGAGAGAGAGCTGTGCATGATGTCATAAGCCTAGGCTTTTTACCAGACAAGAAACAGGAAGTGGGCTGTATAAGGTATTTACTGGCAGAAAAAAAATGTTTTACTATCCAAAGTTAAAAGAACAAGAGCAGAAGATTTAATAGATGGAAAGATGAAAAAAATTACTGAAGGTCTGCTTAAATAGCTACCCAGTCTCAGTCCGTAGGGTTCAATATTGATTTGGCCCACCCTTTGCAGCTTTAACAGCTTCAACTCTTCTGAGAAGGCTGTCCACAAGGTTTAGGAGTGTGTCTATGGGAATGTTTGACCATTCTTCCAAGTGTATTTGTGAGGTCAGGTACCGATGTGGACGAGAAGGCCTGGCTCTCAGTCTCTGCTCTAATTCATCCCAAAGGTGTTCTATTGGGTTGAGGTCAGGACTGTTTGCAGGCCAGTCAGGTTCCTCCACCTCAAACACGCTCATTCACACTATATTGCCAAAAATATTAGGCTACCCCTCCAAATCATTTGGTGGGGGGGGGGGGGATTATGGTGGGGGGTTGTTTCTCAGGGGTTGGGTTTGGCCCCTTAGTTCCAGTGAAGGGACCTCTCAAGGTGTCAGCATACCAAGACATTTTGGACAATTTAATGCTCCCAACTTTGTGGGAACAGTTTGGGGATGGACCCTTCCTGTTTCAACATGACTGCGCACCAGTGCACAAAGCAAGGTTCTTAAAGACATAGATGAGCAAGTTTGGGGTGGAGGAACTTGACTGATCTACACAGAATTCTGACCTCAACCCAATAGAACACCTTTGGGATCAATTAGAGTGGAGACTGCAAGCCAGGCCTTCTCATCCAACATCAGTGCCTGACCTCACAAATGCGCTTCTGGAAAAATGGTCAAACATCCCCATAGACACACTCCTAAACCTTGTGGACAGCCTTCCCAGAAGAGTTGAAGCTGTTATAGCTGCAAAGGGTGGGCCAACTTCATATTGAACCCTACGGGCTAAGACTGGGATGCCATTAAAGTTCATGTTCGTGTAAAGGCAGGCGTCCCAATACTTTTAGCAATATAGTGTATCTTCCAAACCAGAATTTGGGGCGATCAACAGGTGTACCACCAAGCACCCCCTTTAGAAGCTCTCTGTGTATAAGGCCTAAATCACCTGACATATCACCATCTCCCCCTATAGCAATTATTTTAGCAATTTTTTGATTTCCAGTGGGATCAGATCACTTGGCTCTGTAGAACATTGAGAGCTGAGCTTACAGCACACATCTGAATGAATGTCACTGAACTCCACTTTGCATAAGGATCACCATACACGATACAATCTGACCATATAATCTCTTTGCAATCAACTTTAGATTTAGAAAAACTATCTAATTTGTGGACCTACCTAAACTATCCAATCAATTTGTATCCAATCTGGCAGGCCCTTGCGCTACAGGCTACATAGTCGATGATTAAACAATCAAATTGGAACGTGTGTGGTAAGATTTAGGTGGGATGAGCTTCAGGTTCAGGTGGAATGTGAGTTCTACCTAAACCCAGCATGTTCATAGTTGGGGTTTGCAGGGGTACTTAACAGAATCTGAAAGCCCCCTTTTAGAATAGGGGGGCTCCCGGATAACTGCCCCCTTGTTAGGAGAACGAGTATGGGTTACATTAGTGCCCCATCATATTACTTTCTAAAAAAAAAAGTAAATAAAGGCACCCACACCATGAAAAATATGTTTTAATAACCACTTCACCTCTGGAAGGTTTTACCTCCTTCATGATCAGAGCATTTTTTGCTATTCGGCACTGCGCTACTTTAACTGGTAATTGCACAGTTATGCAACACTGTAGAAAAATAACATTTTTATAATTTTTTCACACAAATAGAGCTTTATTTTGGTGGTATTTGATCACCACTGGGTTTTTATATTTTTTATCATATAAACAAAAAAAGACTGAAACTTTAAAAAATAAATATATATATATTTTTTAACTTTCTGTTATAAAGCATAAACAAAAATACATTACATTTCTTCATTAATTTAAGCCAAAATGTATTCTGCTTTATGTCTTTGGTAAAAAAAAAAAAATCCCAATAAGTGTATATTATTTGGTTTGTCTGACAGTTATAGCATCTACAAACTATGGTATATATACTGAAATTAATGCAGCTATAGATTCTATACTGTAATGGCGGTGATCAGCAACTTATAGTAGGACTGTGATAGTGTGGCGGGAAACCTGGTGCTAACAGACACTGTCTGGGAGAGTCACTAACTGACACTCACATCGCTAGTAACACTAATACAGTGATCTATGATAATACTGTACACTGACACTGTACTAATGACACTGGCTGGGAAGAAGGTTAACATCAAGAGGCAAACAAGGGATTAACTGTGTGCCTAACAATGTGTAATGTGTGCTGCTTTTTTGTACTGATCTGGCAGTTTTTTCTCCCTGCTTTTGAGGGAGAAGAAACAGCTATATCGCCGTGTGTTTGTAAACACACAACTCATTGGCTGAAATCTGCTGCCAAACTCATGCTGTATCCAATCACAGCCCGGGTCAGCAAGGCGCTCCCCAAATCCGGAAGCAAGCCGGCAACATACATGTATATTTACTGTGAGCGGTCGGCAGGAGGTTAATAAAGAAATAAACAATATGTCCCATGTAAATCCAATGTCAATGTTGTCAACTTTGTCAAGCAATGTAGAGCCTCGTCAATCACGACAAGCCACTGCCTGACAATGTTATCATGCCACCATGGTGACTCTCTGCCTGACAATGTTATCATGCCACCATGGTGACTCTCTGCCTGGCAATGTTATCATGCCACCATGGTGACTCTCTGCCTGGCAATGTTATCATGCCACCATGGTGACTCTCTGCCTGGCAATGTTATCATGTCACCATGGTGACTCTCTGCCTGGCAATGTTATCATGCCACCATGGTGACTCTCTGCCTTGCAATGTTATCATGCCACCATGGTGACTCTCTGCCTGGCAATGTTATCATGTCACCATGGTGACTCTCTGCCTGGCAATGTTATCATGTCACCATGGTGACTCTCTGCCTGGCAATGTTATCATGTCACCATGGTGACTCTCTGCCTTGCAATGTTATCATGTCACCATGGTGACTCTCTGCCTTGCAATGTTATCATGTCACCATGGTGACTCTCTGCCTGGCAATGTTATCATGCCACCATGGTGACTCTCTGCCTTGCAATGTTATCATGCCACCATGGTGACTCTCTGCCTGGCAATGTTATCATGCCACCATGGTGACTCTCTGCCTGGCAATGTTATCATGCCACCATGGTGACTCTCTGCCTGACAATGTTATCATGCCACCATCGTGACTCTCTGCCTGGCAATGTTGCCCTTCCGCTACTCCCATGCAAACAACTGGTTTATGTCCGGCTACAGCTTGTAAACAAACAGTCAGGGTATCTTGGGTGACTTCACTGACCAAATAATGTCATCATGACCATGGTTGAGCTTGGGTTCGGTGTGAAACCATAAGTTAGATGCATTGCTGGACCCATGAGTTGCGGGTGAAAGATTACTCGCCCCACAACTGCATGAATACAAAGGGGCGGGGATGTTTGTGACATCATAGTATGTAGCTATCAGATGTCTCAAGCACCCCCCCCCCTTTTTTTACATGCAGCTGCGGGGCAAAGAATCTCCCACCCGCTACTCATTAGGCCTGCGGAGATGTGATCATATAAAAGTTTCCCGCAAGTTCAGGCGAATTGGGTTCAGACTGAGTTTGGATTTTTTTTTGTTTTTGTTTTTTGGTAATTTATTGCAGCATTTTGGCATAGGAGGAGACGAAAGTAAATAAGTGGAACTTTTACATTTGAGAAATTGACTTACTGTTTCAGCAATAGCTTTATAATTACTTAAGATAAAGTGATACAGATATTGGTTTTTTTTGGGGGGGGGGTTGAGTTTGGATTCTCACCCAATTCATCTCCAGTCATAACCATTATTGGTCAATGACATCACCCTGGATCCCCAGCCAGTAGTGGCCAGTGGATTTGTGCTACAAACGAGTCACTTCCATAGGGTTAAGTTGCACGTTTCCATAATTTCAAGTGCAGGTTTAATGCAGTATTAAACCCTAAACCAAAATTGTAATATATTGCAGCTTATCATTACATGTGCTGCAGGGGCGTACATACAGGGGTCGCCATTACGACCTGGCCCCCCTGTATGCCTGGATAGGAGGGCGGCAGCATGTAGAGGAACCGATCCTTCTATGCAGCCGCTGAACCCTCCTCTCCCTCCCACAGACATTCAGCGGCTGCAGGAGGGAAATGGACGGCATTGACTCCTCCACATGCAGCTCCCACCACCTCCCTATGCCTGTCCTTCTGCCCTGGGACTTCTGTGTCCTACCCTGCCCCCCCTCCCCCGCAGCGCTACTGGGTTCCCCCTCCCACCTCCTGCCGGCTGCTGCTGGGGATCTGTCAGAATGGAGAGCGGGGACGGAGCCGATCACTGACTCTTTTTTTTTTTTTTTTAATTCATTCATAGCTGGGGCATAGTAAAAGCATAGTAAACTATGTTTACTATGCCACAGTTTATGAATGAATGGGAAGCTCTGTACAGAGCTATTCCTGTTTATTCATTCTGTGCAGCTCAGGCTGCAGAGAAAGGGACAGATGAATCTGTCCTTGGTCCCTTTACCTGTCTCAAAAGTGAGACATTGGGGTTTATTTTGATCCCTGATATTTCAACAAAGCCCCCCAACGGGGGTCCTTAAAAAATATGTAAACAAAATAATAAAAAATAAAAATTGGGAAAATAAATTAATTAATTAAATTAAATGGTAAAAAAATAATTAAAAAAAAAATAAAACAAAAATAAAACAAAAACTTTCACCAGTGGTGGAACTACCAGGGCCGCACTTGCTACTGGGCTCTGGCGTTCCGCCACTGTGGGGGGACCCCAAGATGGCAGGAAGGTGGCTCGCTGTGGGACCATAATAAGGGGTACCACAATGGGAGTACGGGGCCCCGGGATCAGTAGGATAGGCCAGGGGGGCACTTCACGATTTCTTGCACTAGGTCCCCGAAGGTTCTAGTTACACCTGGCTGTGCTGGCTGCATTTTTTTTCTTTTTTAGGCTTGCTTCCTTCTGTTTTCACCTGGTGATCTGGCCAGTAACATCCCCCTGTATTGGAGTGGCCCCTCTTTGGATAAAGGCTCACAGGGGCACCTTTGGATAGCCACATTGTCAGTTTGGGAGGAGGGGAGTGTTAGATGTACTAGAAGATTTTGATACACTAAAAAACTGAAGCTGAATGTCAGCTATGCCCCGGTTCACACAGGGGCGACTTGTCAGGCGACCTAGTCGCCTGACAAGTAGCGCCCCATTCTGTGCAATGGAACCGTTCTAATTAGAGCGTCGCAAGTCGCTCCGACTTAGAAAAAGGTTCCTGTACGACTTTGGGGGCGACTTGCATTGACTTCTATACAGAAATCGTTTTGCAAGTTGCCGCTGAGTCGTGTCCTGGGTCGCCTGAGGCAGTCGCACTGTAAGTCATGCTGTCTCAGTGTGAACTGACCCTAATGCCCTGTACACACGGTCGGACATTCCGATGGAATAAGTGCGATCGGAGCTTGTTGTCGGAAATTCCGACCGTGTGTGGGCTCCATCGGACTTTTTCCATCAGAATTTCCGACACACAAAGTTTGAGAGCATGCTACAAAATTTTCCGACAACAAAATGTGATCCTTTAAATTCCGATCGTGTGTAGACAAATCCGACGGACAAAGTGCCATGCATGCTCAGAATAAATTAATAGACGAAAGCTATTGGCTATTGCCCCGTTTATAGTCCCAACGTACGTGTTTTACGTCACCGCGTTCAGAACGATCGGATTTTCAGACAACTTTGTGTGACCGTGTGTATGTAAGACAAGTTTGAGCCAACATCTGTCGGAAAAAATCCATGGATTTTGTTGTCGGAATGTCCGATCAATGTCCGATCGTGTGTACAGGGCATAACACTTTGTAAGCAGTTACAGAAAACAGTATTTTTCTTTTAAGAGCTTTACATAAAAAAAATAAAAGCTGATCATTCTAAGTACCCTTGTCACTGGTAAATGGTTTGTCTCATTCTTGTAACTACTACATCTGCAGGACAACTTGTTCTTTTGAAAAACAACAGACTTACTGGTCAGAATCACCAGGTGAAAATAATGAAGAAAAAAATAATGAAGAAAAAATAGAAAACAAATGCAGCGATCTCATTTAAGAATTGGTATACTGCAATTTAATAAATGTTCGCTTTTGGGTTTAATGCTGCTTTAACCACTTCCCGCCCGGCCTATAGCGGATTGACGGCCGGGCGGTGGTTCAGTTATCCTGACTGGGCGTCATATGACGTCCTTCAGGATAACATGCCGCCGCGCGCCCGCAGGGGCGCGCATCGCGGCGATCGGTGGATCGGTGTGTCAGTCTGACACACCGCTACACCGATCTTGGTAAAGAGCCTCCGGCGGAGGCTCTTTACCACGTGATCAGCCGTGTCCAATCACGGCTGATCACGCTGTCAATAGGAAGAGCCGTTGATCGGCTCTTCCTCACTCGCGTCTGACAGACGCAAGTAGACGAGAGTCGATCGGCGGCTCTCCTGGCAGGGGGGGTCTGCGCTGATTGTTTATCAGCGCAGCCCCCCCGCAGATCACCACACTGGACCACCAGGGATCGCCACTAGGACCACCAGGGAAGGGAAACATGTGGATGGCCAGGTATGTATCCCATGGCCATCCACATGTGCCCAGTCAGTGCCAAATCTGTGCCAATCAGTGCCCACAAATGGGCACTGATTGGCACAATTATGTTGCAGTGATGCCCAGCAATGCCACACTTAGGGGCATCACTGCCATCAATCAGAATCATCAGTGCCACCCATCAGTGTCCATCGGTGCCACCTGTCAGTGCCCATCTGTGCCCATCTGTGCCCACCTATCAGTGCCCATCCATGCCCATCTGTGCCAACTATCAGTGCCACCCATAACTACCCATCAACGCCACCTACGAGTGCCCATCAATGCCACCTACGAGTGCCCATCAGTGCCGCCTATCAGTGCCCATCGGTGCCACCTATCAGTGCCCATCAGTGCCACCTACCAGTGCCACCTATCAGTGCCCATTAGTGCCACCTATCAGTGCGCATCAGTGCCGCCTATCAGTGCCCATCATCAGTGCCCGTCAGTGCCACCTCATCAGTGCCACCTCATTGGTGCCACCTCATCGGTGCCCATCAGTGCCGCCATATCAGTGCCCGTCAGTGCAGCCATATCAGTGCCCGTCATTGAAGAAGAAAACATACTCATTTACAAAAAATTTTAACAGAAACAAAGAAAAACGTGTTTTTTTTCAAAATTTTCTGTCTTTTTTTATTTGTTGCGCAAAAAATAAAAACTGCAGAGGTGATCAAATACCACCAAAAGAAAGCTCTATTTGTGGGAACAAAATGATAAAAAATTTGTTTGGGTACAGTGTAGCATGACCGCGCAATTGTCATTCAAATTGTGACAGCGCTGAAAGCTGAAAATTGGGCTGGGCGGGAAGGTGTCTAAGTGCCTGGTATTGAAGTGGTTAAGGCATCCCCAATCATGTTATTTAAAGGACTTGTGAATATTTATTGTTGCCCTTAAAGCTGTATTAAATAAACTTTGCTCATCTTGCTCATCCCTATCATTAGGTGACCCTAAGCAGAGCAGCTTACCCTTTGTTTCCTCCCTGTGTTCAGATAAAATACTAAAATGGCCAGACACGGGATGGAAGAGATAGTGTTGCAGCATCTGTATCTATGTATTGATTTCATGGTATCCATATTAGCAAAAAAAAAATCAATGTGTCTGATCACTGCGATAGAGGGTGACATTGGCTGCCACAGTGACAGAGGATGTAGGAGCTTTCTCATGAAATGCCCTCCAATGGGATTAGAGAAGGTCAGTAAAAAGCCAGCGAGCCTGGCAGTGTCTTGACCTAAGTGCTTTGCTTTCTAGAAATCATTTTCTGCAGTATTCCAGGTTTTTCTACATGCCCAGTAATTGCCCCTTTTGACCCCCGACTTGGGTTTCAATACAACGCCAGCATCACACACTTTATTTGTGACCTGTAAAAACCTTATTTAAGACTCTACAGTATTTTGGAAGTCTGAAAAGTACTTACGTTCCAGAAGAAGAGATCTGACTTTCTCCTGTTGGACTTGTGTTATGCGCCACACACGCTTGACATCATCTGAGCCAAATAAGTTTATCTTGGTCTTATCAGACCACAGGACATGGTTCCAGTAATAGATGTCCTTAGTCTGCTTGTCTTCAGCAAACTGTTTGCAGGCTTTCTTGTGCATTATCTTAAGAAGTGGCTTCCTTCTGGGACGACAACCATGCAGACCAATTTGATGCAGTGTGCGGCGTATGGTCTGAGCACTGACAGGTTTACCCCCCACCCCTTCAACCTCTACAGCAATGCTGACAGCACTCATACGTCTATTTCCCAAAGACAACCTCTGGATATGACGCTGAGCACGTGCCCTCAACTTCTTTGGCTGACCATGGCGAGGCCTGTTCTGACTGGAACCTGTCCTGTTAAACCGCTGTATGGTCTTGCCCACCGTGCTGCAGTTCAGTTTCAGGGTCTTGGCAATCTTCTTATAGCCTAGGCCATCTTTATGTAGAGCAACAATTCTTTTTTTCAGATCCTCAGAGAGTTCTTTGCCATGTTGAACTTCCATTGACCAGTATGAAAGAGAGCGATAATACCAAATTTAACACACCTGCTCTCCATTCACACCTAAGACCTTGTAACACTAACGAGTCACAGGACACCAGGGAGTAAAAATGGCTAATTGGAGCCAATTTGGACATTTTCACTTAGGGGTGTACTCAATTTTGTTGCGAGCGGTCAGGCAGCCATTTGTTCAATTTGTTATGTGATTGATCTTTCTTATTAGTGAACAATTGCCCAACAATTTAGTAGCACAACTGAATTACTGATCATCATCCATGTTTTCCTAGCCTACAGTTGACCATACACTTGGCAGTTTGATGGCGTGGTTGAACTTTTGGTTCAATTTTTTTTGCCAAAATTGCAAAGCAGTCGAAAAGCAAAAATGGTGGTTTAGTTCAACTGCAAGTAGATGGGATCAAACCTGCTACAATGAAACCTAGTGTAAAAATCTGATTGCATTCACTGAATTGCCATTGCCCTTTTCTCATTTTCGATCTGATGTTTCCATAAACTGTAATGGGGTGTACACACGGTCGGACTTTTCAGCTACAAAAGTCCAACGGACGCTGACGGACTAAAGCTGGCTGGTAATCCGATCGTGTGTGGGCTTCTCCGGACTTTCAACGGACTTTTTCAGCCTCAAATCCGACGGACTTTAGATTTGAAACATGCTTCAAATCTTTCCGACGGACTCGAGTCCGGTCGAAAAATCCGCTCGTCTGTATGCTAGTCCGATGGACAAAAACCCACGCAAGGGCAGCTATTGGCTACTGGCTATTAACTTCCTTATTTTAGTCCGGTGTAAGTCATCACGTAAGAATTCGACGGACTTTTGTGTGATCGTGTGTAGGCAAGTCTGTTCGTTAGAAAGTCCGCCGCAAGTCCGTCGAAAGTCCGCCAAAAGTCCGTCGAAAGTCTGTCGGACAGGCTGTCGGACTTTTGTAGCTGAAAAGTCCGACCGTGTGTACGCCCCATAAGTTTTATGTCAGTTTTACCTTCACATATGTCTGAATTATGATGGTCAATAAAACTCCTGGGTAGTGGAGTGCTTCATTTTTTGCACATGCAATTCCCCAATGGATGGAAAGTGATAAATTCACAGAAAATTGTCATGTGTATAGCCAGCATAAGAATCATTGATGAGAATGAGATTATACATGGTATACTTCGATCAGCCATAACATTAGGACCACTGACAGATAAAGTAATAAGATTGATTATCTTGTTATAATGGCACCTGAAAGTGGGTGGGATACATTAGGCAGCACGTAAACATGTTGTCCTTGAAGTTGATGTGTTGAAAGCCGACAAAATGGGCAAGCATAAGGATTTGAGCGAAGGGCCAAATTGTAATGGCTAGAAGACTGGGTCAGAGCAACTCCAAAACTGCAGCTCTTGTGGGTCATTCCTGGTCTTTGGTGGTCAGGACCTACCAAAAGTGGTCCAAGGAAGGAAAACTGCTTAACCAGTGACAGGGTCATGGGTAGCCGAGGCTGATGGATGCACGTCGGGAGCGAAGGCTGGCTTGTGTAGTCCAAACCAATAGAAGAGATACTCTAATTCAAAGTGCTGAAAAGTTTAATGCTGGTTCCGATAGAAAGGTGTCAGAACACACAGTGTATTGCAGTTTGTGTATTGGGCTGTGTAGCCGCAGACTGGTCACGTTGGCCATGCTGACCAAAAAACACCTACAATGGGCACATGAGTATCAAAACTGGACCACGGAACAATAGAAGGTGGCCTGGTCTTATCAATCCTATTTTCTTTTACATCATGTGGATGGCCAGAAACATGTCTGATGCTTACCTGGGGAAGAGATGGCACCAGGATGCACTATGGGAAGAAGGCAAGCCGGCGTAGGCAGTGATCTGCTTTTGATGGCTTGGCGCCCGATATCACCACATACATTCAAAGGTCATAGAGGTCCATGCTTCAATGGGTCAGGGCTGTTTTGGTGGCAAAAGCAAAACCTACTCAATATTAGGTGGGTGATCAGAATGTTATGGCTGATTAGTGTATGTCACTTTCTCCTGTATAGTTTACCTTCCGATTGAAAATCTCAGCATTCAAATTCTTGACAAAGTCGATTGCTGAATCACTCCAGTGCGGGACGTTTGGAAGACGCTGTAATCCTTTCAGCGTGTTCTGGAAGATCCTGCCTTCTAATAAGGGCCATCACAATCTGGACATCCCATCCTGCTATTATCTGTATAAAGGGGGCTGATTACCCCATGTGTTTGGTGGGGCTGGCCCACACTGCAGTAGCTGGGCAAAACCGAGCCTGTGCTCCACCCAAATTTTTCCTCATTGTGTGTATTGAGACAGGATTTCTGCAGAGATTGCATCAACATGCAGAGAAGGTTTTATTTGCAGTAACCAGCAAATTCTGCAGACACGGTCTACCCACCTAAAAAGCTGACACTAATCCCATTGCCCTTAAATAAGCGAAAATCATTGGCACTGAAGCCCAGAGACACAGCTTCACCTCTACCCATTCAGACCTGTATATCATTGGCTTAATTGATAATCCTCTCTACTCATAACTGACTGATGATCTGGGCTGGGTAATCACTTATTTCTCTTTGTGGCGCTCATGGTTTGTCTCATATATGTGCAAGCATGACGTATTGCCAGACCAGATAAAGCTGGTAAAATATTCAGCTCACAATTGCTGCCTGTTCAGTAATTGGATCCCGAGAGTAAATCGGCCTCTGCAGCAAAATCTGAACTTCTGTTCTTTGACTGACAGGTTGAGAGATCTGGGCTGCTCAGAGACACTGGTTACAGGAACTATTCTCTTAAAGGAATCCTGTACTGGAGAAATTCGGATCTGCCATTGCTGACCACCTTCTATCAGTTGTCCGGCTCTGGCTTCAGTTCTGTAATAAGTCACTGACACAGAATAGCCATATAGATTGGAAAGTCAGAGTTATGTCACCACTCCTGATCTGCATCCTTGTTACAGGTTGGAGGGAGAGAAAGAACTGAAGCCATAATGACTAGGGATGGGTGAACAGTTCGGCCCGAGCATAAGTTCAGCGAACATCCGAACAAACAGGTCGTTTGACCGATTGTTCTGCCAACCAAGCCGACCACAATGCATTGCGGCGCTGAACAGTGCATTGCAAGCCCCGATTGGCTGACGCAGTAAAAGCTTCAGCCAATCAGGGCACAGAGCACTGTCAGAGTCATGATTGGACACTGTCATCATGACTTTATCCAATCATGGCTCATTCCCACCCCACAGTATAAAAGTATTCTTTGAATGGCAGCCATTTTCAGTGTGGTTTCAACATTGAGAGAGATAGAGCAGGGCTCTGTTTAGTGCTATTAGTTAGTGTGCTACATTGTGCTATTTTGCTTCAATTGTCAGTGTAGAAAATTAGTTTAGTGTCAGTCTAGGGATAGTGTGAGCTTGGTGAGGAGGACCATCATTCAGCTTTGCATAGTGTGCAGCTAGAGTAAGGACAGCTCAGATATTTTCACTGTAGTGTATTGAGACTGTGTCATTCATACTGCCATTAGAGTAGAGTAGGGACAGCTCATATAGTTTCAGTGTAGTGTAGTGAGACTGTGTTAGTAATCTTTACATTAGTGTATAGCTAGAGTAGGGACAGTTCAGATAGCGTCAGTGTAGTGACAGTTGAACACCATCTATTTAATTGCGTTACTGCCAGTTTAACGCCACTTATGTCTGTGTGAGTTACTGCAAGTTGAACGCCATATAGTTTTGTGCGTTACTGCAAGTTTAACTCCATTTACTTCTGTGTGCGTTACTGCCAGTTTAACGCCATTTACTTCTATGTGCGTTACTGCAAGTTTAACGTCATATAGTTTTTTTATGTTACTGCCACTTTAACGCCATATAGTTCTGTGTGCGTTACTGCCAGTTTAACGCCATATAGTTTTTTGCGATACTGCAAGTTTAACGCCATTTACTTCTGTGTGCGTTACTGCCAGTTTAACGCCATTTACTTCTGTGTGCGTTACTGGAAGTTTAACGCCATTTACTTCTGTGTGCGTTACTGCAAGTTTAACGCCATTTACTTCTGTGTGCGTTACTGCAAGTTTTATGCCATATAGTTATGTGCATCACTGTACGTTTGGCGCATTATATTGCAGTATATTATAGTGTATCCGTGGAGTTTGTCTGTGAGTACTCAAATTAAAGTGCACCAAACACCACATTACATTGATTAAAGTGCATCTACATACAGATTTCCACTTCTTCTTTACATTTGCTTATAAGCACTGCCCTTTCCCTCCAAATAATGTTTGGGAGGACAACAAGGAGAGGCAGACCTTCCCTTGGCACTGTAAGGGGGCCAGCAACAAATGGGTCCACAGGCAAAGGTGGACATGGTGGTCAGTCCTCAGGCAGGGCATCATTTCCTCTGTTTAGCGAGTTTGCCAGTGCTATCCAGCCACAGCATGCAGAGGAGGTGGTGGACTGGCTTACTAAACCTTCCTCATCCTCTTCATCCTCCTCATCCTCTGTCATGCAAGCAGAGACAAGTGTGCAGTCCCCTGCAGTTGCCAGAGTGGATAAACCCGCCTCCTTGTCCACATCTATTCCTGCCATAGCCCCAACATCAGCCATGGCGGAGTCAGCTGAGTTATTTGACCACAGCTTCAGCCACTTGCGCCTTGATGATGCCCAGCCATTACTGGATTCAGATGTTGGTTCTGAGGTTGAGGATGACAGGAACATGAGCCTAGAGAGAGGGGAGAACACTTGTAGACAAATTGTCATTCATGTTCCCCCAGCCGCAGCGTATTGCCAAGTTGTCTCCAGTGGTAATGATGATGATAATGATGAGGAGATGGAGATGATGATGATGATAAGGTCACTGATGCGACTTGGGTGCCAGATAGAGCAGAGGAGGAAACTGAAGTTGAGGCAGCAAAACCCCAAGGAGGCCGACATCAAGAAAGAGTAGAGAGCAGCCACCCTATTCCATCACATTCTGCAGCTGTTATCTCCTCAAAGCTCAGCTGTCTGGGTCTTTTTAAGCACATCTGCAGCAGATCGCACTGTTGCTATCTGCAAACTGTGTCCCAGGCACATCAAACGTGGCAAAAATACAAACCATTTGGGTACCACATGCTTAACAAGGCATTTAACGTCCAACCACTCAGCCCATTGGCAAGAGCACCTAAACGCCACACAAAAAGGGCACAAATCTGTCCCTCCTCCTCCTTACACACTTCTGTCTGCCCATACTATATCGAGTCATTACCTCTCAGCAGCCTCCACTCACAGGGATGATGGTATAGCACAGGCTGTACCAGGTCCTAGCAGCACATCTGCCAGCAGCACACCACCAGCTGTAGACTGTAGCCGGCAAATTTCTCTGCCTCATCTGCTGCAGCGGAAAAAAAATACAGTCCCTGCCACCCACATGCCCAGTGGCTAAATGCAAGCTTGTCAAAGCAGTTGGCTCTCCAACTTCTGCCTTTCAGCCTGGTGGATTCTGCCCACTTCCGTGAATTCGCACAATGTGCTGTACCACAATGGCAGGTTCCCAGTCGCTACTACTTTTCATGTAAGACCGTTCCAGTCAGGCTAAAAGGTGCCATGCAGTGCTTCAGCTGGTGTGTTCAGGGGACAGGAACCACACCTGAGTAGAGATTCTTGCAGCTCTGCAGGGACAGGCCCAGAGGTGGTTCACACCACCCCAGCTGGAGCCAGGAATAGTGGTGTGCGATAATGGCTCAAACCTCATATCAGCCTTTAGACAGGGAAAGTTGACAAATGTGCCATGCCTGGCACATGTCCTCAATTTGGTGGTGCAGCGTTTCCTAAATACATACCCAGGGTTGCAAGATGTGTTAAAGCTGGTCAGAAGAGTCTGTAGCCATTTCAGGCGGTCATACACAGCCAGTGCTCGGTTGGCTGAAATTCAGCAGGAATTCCACCTGCCTGTAAACCACCTGATTCGTGACAAGCCCACCAGGTGGAACTTGACTTTGGCAATGCTGCAGCGGCTATACATGCAGCAGTGGGCTGTCAACGAGTACCTGTGCGAGTACGGCACTACGACAGGCTCAGGCCGCCTCTGCTTTTTTTTCCCCACGCCAATGGCTGATCATTAAGGATGCATGCACTGTATTGTCACCGTTTGAGGAGGCCACAAGGATGGTGAGCCGTGACAGTGCATGCATCAGTGACACAATCCCTGTTGTTTTCCTGCTGGAGCAAACTCTGCGTGGCATTTTGGACAGGGCAGTGGAGACAGAGCAGCAGGAGAAAGAGGAGGTTTTCCTTTCCTCTCAAGGCCCACTTTATCCAGACACCATCATTCCTATGTCACAAAACACACAGGAGGAGAGAGGGATGAGGATGAGGAGGAGGATTCTGGCTCCTTCATAGGCTTTGAAGAAGACATGCGTCAATCTGTAAGCGATGGCTTTCCAACCCCAGGAACCTTGGGAGTAGTACGTGGTTGGGAGGAGGAAGTTCCAGATGCTGTCATCCCGAGTGACCCGAGGAGTCTGCTTCTCAAGCCTCGGCAAATTTGAGGCGCATGGGAAACCTCATGCTTCAAACCATGCGAAAGGACCCAAGAATACGTGGCATAAAGGAGAAGGATGATTACTGGTTGGCAACCCTCCTTGACCCCTGTTATAAGGGGAAGGTCTCAGAACTCATCCCATCCCAACAGAGAGTGCAGAAGATAAAATCTCTTGAGGACACGTTAAAGAGGATTTTATTTAACGTTTTTCCTGACTCAAGTAGGTTACAGTGTCGTGGAAAACATAGTTTTGAGTCTTCTGTTGGTCCAGAGAGGAGCGTTGGAGAAGGCGTCCGCCTAAGTGAGGCATTTCGGAATTTATTTAGTCCTCGCCGCCCAGGGCTGTCAGCATTCACATCCCATCAGCAGCGTCTGTATGACATGGTGGACGATTACCTCGGGGTCAAAACAGAGATGGAGAGCTTTCCAGCTGAGAATTCATTGACTTACGGAGTCATGAGAATAGACCAGTGCCCAGAACTTGCCCACTATGCTACTGAGTTGTTAGGCTGCCCTGCATCCAGCGTGCTTTCAGAACGGGCATTCAGTGCTGCAGGAGGTTTCCTTACTGATCATAGAACGCGTCTGTCCACAGACTCCATGGACCGTTTGACTTTTATAAAAATGAATCAGTCCTGGATTACCAGCTATGAAGCCCCTGATGCCGATGTCACTGATTAAGTCTTTTTGGGATGTGGAATCTCTGCAGGACTTCGAGGCTGCCTAGCTTTGAGGGTGTTCAATCATTTCATCTGAAAGAATGTTTTTGGTATAGGTTTCATGGGCACAATTAACACCCAAAGACCAATTTTCAGCACCTGTTTGACAGGTGCATATCATTGCAATTTGTTTTGCCTTCATCAAGAGCACCTCTATAGGGTAACGGTGGGAAGGCGCCCCCGACACCCAAAGAGTAATTTTTCTGCACTTGTTTGACAGGTGCATATCATTGCAATTTTTTACAGCAAGGCCAATTCTTGCTTTCATCAAGAGTACCTCTATAGGGTTACGGTGGGAAGGCGCCACCAACTCCCATGTATGTGGCCTTATCATACACACTGGCTCCGCAGCTGTTGCTGAGCAAAATAAAGGCAGCTTACAGGGAAAATTTCATTTTTTTGGCTTTATAAATGCAATTTTTGCTGCAGCAGATTTTAGACACGGTACAGATCTGCCACTTTACAGGTAGACTAAGGGGACCCCCAGGCACTATATTGGAAGGAATTTTTCATTTTAAAAATCTAAAAATCACTGCTCATTTAACCACTTCAATATTGGGCATTTTCACCCCCTTCCTGACAATTTTCAGCTTTCAGCGCTGTAACATTTTGAATGACAATTGCGCGGTCATGCAACACTGTACCCATATGAAATTTTTCAACACAAATAGAGCTTTCTTTTGGTGGTATTTGATCACCTCTGCGGTTTTTATTTTTTGCTCTATAAACAATAAAAAGAGCGACAATTTTGAAAAAAAACACAATATTTTTTTTTTTTTACTTTTTGCGATAATAAACATCCCAAATTAAAAAAAAAAAACAAAAACAAATTTCTTCCTCAGCTTAGGCCGTATTCTTCTGCATATTTTTGGTAAAAAAAAAAAATTGCAATAAGCGTATATTGATTGGTTTGCGCAAAAGTTATAGCGCCAAAATAAGTTATTGGGTTATTGATTTATGGCATTTTTATTATTATTATTTTTTTTTACTAGTAATGGTGGCAATCTGCGATTTTTGTCAGGACTGTGACATTGCGGCGGACAGAACGGACACTTTTGACACTATTTTGGGACCATTGTCAATTAAACAGCGATCAGTGCTATAAAGATGCACTGATTACTGTATAAATGTCACTGGCAGGGAAGGGGTCCACACTAGGGGGCAATCAAGGGTTTAAATGTGTTACCTAGGGAGTGATTCTAACTGTGGGGGGATGGGAATCGCTGGAGGAGGTGACCAATTGTTGTTCCTATATACTAGGAAAACATGATCTGTCTCCTCTCCCCTAACAGGACATGGATCACACACAGATCCAAGTTCCTGCTCTGTGACCAGCAATCACGCTCGCCCCTCAGACTGCCAGGAAGCCGAGGACGTCATATGACACCTGCCCAGGATGGCAGAGCCACTTTGCGGCCGTCATATTACAATACGCGAGATGGGAAATGGTTAAAAATGACGTTTTTCCCAAAATTTTTTTTTATTTATACATGTCCCCCAGGGCAAGACCTGGACCCCTATAACCATTGTATGCCCAATTACTTGCATTTAAGCCTTCAAAATGGGCATTTTTGATTTTTGACGTTCGGGTCTCATTGACTTTAATGGGGTTCGTTATTCGGGTCCAAACTTTTGCGGTGTTCGAAAGTTCTGGTGCAAACCGAACAGGGGTCCATTCGGCCCATCCCTAATGATGACAGGCAAGCAGCCTGCATCTTCACAAAAAGGGGTCAGTAATGGCAGAATCCATATTGCCTAGGTGCATGTTTCCTTTAGGACCCATTCAAATGGGTGTTCACAATTCTAACTAGCTTGTCACTCATGGTTTGTCTCAGACAGACTTAAAAGCAGATGTAGCTTTTCCAGTGCAGAGCACTACAACACACAGTTGTGCATTACCAGGCATTTGATTCATGAAGGACTGAAGTTGTCAGACAAACCTGATTTCTTTTTATGAAGAGGTAAGTAAAACCTTAGACAAAGGAATGGCTGAGGACGTGGTATACTTGGATTTTGCAAAAGCGTTTGACACAGTTCTCCACACACAGCTAATGTGCAAGGGAAAGTCTACAGGCTTGGAAAAATCAGTTTGTAAATGGATAGAAAACTGGCTTAAAGACAGAATTCGGAGAGTAGTGGTTAATGATCCTTACTCTGAATGATCGAAGGTTATCAGTGGTGTACCCCAAGGTTCAGTGCTGGGACCCTTACTTTTTAATACATTTATAAATGATATTGGGTCTGGGATTAAGAGTACCATTTCAGTGTTTGCAGATGACACCAAGCTATGCAGTAGCATAATATCCTTACAGGATGTCTCCAATTTACAAGCCGACCTCATGGCACTTTTTAATTGGGAAACTGTGGCAAATGAGGTTTAATGTTGATAAATGAAAGTTATGCACTTGGGGGGGGGGGGGGGTAAGAATATGAATGCATCATACATACTAGGGGGGGTACAACCAGGCGAATCCATAGTGAAGGATCTGGGGGTTTTGGTAGATCACAAGCTTAATAATAGCATGCATTACCAAGCTGCAGTTTCCAAAGCAAGCACAGTCCTTTCTTGTATTAAGAGAGGCATGGACTCCACTAACTATGTAACTATGTGGGTATTTGTGGTGCACTGCAACACACATACAATAGAGGTCTGCTGGGTTAGTGTATGGCTCCACAACACACTACAATTTAAATTGTCTCTAATGCCGCGAACACACGACCGGTTTTGCCGTCGGAATAAACTCCGAAGGTTTCTCCGACATAACTCTGACGGAATTCCATTCAAGCGGTCTTGCCTACACACGGTCAAACCAAAGTCCGACCAAAGTTCGACCGTCAAGAACGCGGTGACGTACAACACTTACTGGACTAGAAAAAGGAAGTTCAATAGTCAGTAGCCAATAGCTTCCGTCTCCTACTTGCTTCAGAGCATGCGTCGTTTTTGGTCCGTCAGAACAGCATACAGACGAGCGGTTTTCCCGATAGGAATTGTTTTCGTCGGAAATATTTAGAACATGTTCCATTTCTAGGTCCGTCAGAATTTTTTAAAAGAAAAGTCTGATGAGGCACACACACAAACGGAATAGACAATGAAAAGCTTCCGTCAGACTTTTTCTGTCGGACATTCCGCTCGTGTGTACGCGGCTTAAGTGTTTTCTAACTCATTTACACTGGGCATAGATGAATCGCTTTCCACTGGCTGAAAAAAAAAAAAAAAAAAAACGGATTCCCCCATCTACACAATCAAGGTGGTTGGAGGAATCCACACTGCTGCAGTATTGTATTTGGGCTGAAATCGGAGCTGAAACGATGAATGGAGACGCACCGGACCCCTGCTTTGAGCCGGTGCGTTCTCAAGTGTGAACCCAGCCTTAAAGTAACATCTTGCAATGCGTTAAGATGCATGTGCCATTTTTTGTCAGCATTTTATTGCTTTGGGCAGCCAACATAAGTCAATGGCAGCGCATCAAAATGCATATAGCATATGTTTTGATGCTTTAGCTACAAGTCTTGGCCAGTGGCTGTTAACTCTATTTACTCCAAATTCTAAATTAAAAACCGCATGCTGACTCATGACAACTCACCTTCCTAACACTACAAAATAATGCACCTCCACACAAACACATAGCTATAAGTGGGTGAATGAGTGATGTGAATGGACCGGTCAGAGCCCTGACTTCAAACCTGAAATACATAACAAGCACAGCAGTTTTGTGGCTCTCAGGAGGATGGAAAACATAGTGTGGTTGATATACTAAAGGCAAATCCACTCTGCACGACAAGTGCACTTGGAAGTGCAGTCGCTGTAAATCTGAGGGAAGATCTGAAATGAGGGGAAGCTCTGCTGATCTTATCATCCAATCATGTACAAGCAAAAATGCTGTTTTTTCCCTTGCATGTCCTCCTCGGATCTACAGCAACTGCACTTCCAAGTGCACTTTTAGTTCTCTTGTAGTGCAAAGTGGATTTGCTTTTAGTAAATAAACCCCAATGTATATCTTGTATCTGCCTATTGTTTCTTGATAGGCTTTACTTTGAGACAGGTTCACTTCAAGCACATGTGGAAATATTTCATTCCAATCTGTCTGAATTATTAGGCATATCACAAAAATGCTCCTATATATCCATCTGGTCCCGGAGAATTCACAATCTCTCATACGGTATGATGTATGTGCAAAAATAATGTATCCCTTACATGATGTATCTGCTTCTGCCACCCCCGGATCCTTTCCGTACGCTCCCAGACGTGTCCACTTCTCTCTGCTCCCTAACATTCCAATCACTCAATGTCAGATGCAATATCTGTGGTGCTCCATCAATAAATCACTGCTCTCTAGCTAATGAACAGTATGCAGACAGCTTGTTATCAGACACACTGCAGGTAACTGATAGCAGGGAGCTTCTGGAAAATTGATAAAGGTGTGAACCAGCTTCTTGGATGAAACAAGAGAACTGGTCTAATGCTGGTCATACACCAGTACAATTTTGCTTTAAAAAATTTAATTTAAGGACATTCGATCAATTTTCGAATGGTTTGTGGGATAAAATTGATGTTTGTTTGTGATCAGAGTGATGAGAAAATTTGAAAGAGCAGCTTTTCATTGTGAAAATTGTTTGTACCATCATACTCATGTTCTAGGCACAAAATAAATATGTTTAACCGCTTGCGGACCGCCCCACGCACATATACTGCAGCTACCTAGTATGTGATCTGACACTTTCGGGTCTGCGGCGTGCGTCCCAACGTGATTGGACACATCGAGAGCCAATCAGCAGGTCTGGTGGACGCGATGTCGGCCGGGACCTGTTAATTGTTCAGGAGACAGGCAGAACAGTGGTTGATGTGAACAAGGCAGACTGCCGTTCTGTGAGAGGGGAATGTACTGATCCTGTGTTTCTGCTATGCACTACTGCTAGAACTACTATAATTTCTGCTGTCAGGACCGAAAATGTGTGTGGAGGAGAATGGTGGGCGGTAATCGAACTGTGTAAAGTCCGATTTACTTTGTATTAAGTCCTGTATACTGACAGGATGGGGAGAGAACAGCCCGCACCTCCTCCTCTCTGCTGCTATCTGTACTCCTGTTGGCCACCCAGAAAGCTGTGTGGGTGCCCAATGTGTCCTTGGCAATCAATTGCATCATCGGTTGGTAGGACGCAGGCATTTTGCAGAACATTCTGGGTTGCCAACACAAGTACAGATAGCAGCAGAGAGGAGGAGAGAGCTGGGAGGAGGTGTGGGCTGTGCGCTCTCCCTCCTGTCCATATACAGGAGTCAACACAGAAGTCTTAGATCAGACTGGACACTTTTTTCTCCTTTTGCCGTGGCACCCCGGTTGAGAAACACTGGCCTAGAAGGTAGTGGAATTACAATTATTATACCGGTTTTATGTAGTGCCAACAGTTTGCGCAGCGCTTTACAAAATTAACTGACAGAGTACAGTTACAATACATCCAAATACAAAAGGTATAGGAGGGCATTGCTTGAGAGAACTTACAATTTAAAGGGAGAGGTAAGTGATTTACTGTAAGGCAGGGGCGTTGCTAGGGGGTGGCTTTTGGGGCTATAGCCCCGAATCTGAGGCCAATAGCCCTGAGTCTCTGCAGGGGTCCTCAAGGGGAGGGGAGGCTCTCTGGGGACCCTTATGTAAGTGGGGGGGGGCTCTCTGGGGACCCTGATGAAAGGGAGAGGCTCTCTGGGGACCCTGATTTTAAGGCTTAGGCTCTCTAGGGACCCAGATTTAAGGGGGAGGCTCTCTGGGGACCCTAATGTAAGGGGGCCTCTCTGGGAACCCTGATGTAAGTGGGGGGGGGTCCTCCGGGTACCCTGATAGAAGGGGGAGGCTCTCTGAGGACTCTGATGTAAGGAGGAGGCTCTCTGGGGACCCTGATGTAAGGTGATGTAAGGGGGGGCTCTCTGGGGACCCTGATGTAAGCGGGGGGCTCTCTGGGGATATATATACACCCACACGTATATTACTGTACATGCATGTGTATGCCCGCCCAAGCGCATGACTTTCTTTACTACGCTGCTATGGGCTCTAGCCCCAGATCTTTTGTAGACCTAGCAATGCCCCTGCTGTAAGGTAATAACTGTGGGGGGATAAGTTGATAGAAAAAATAAAAGTTGTTAAGCAGAGGTAGGATAGGCTTTCATAAGAGGTGTTTTCAAGGATCGCCTAAAGAAAGACTGAGTGAGCCGAATGGACTGGTTAAAGGAGTTCCAGAGAAAAGGAAATGTCCTGCAGATGAGCGGAGGGGTGATGAGGGGGACTAGAGCGCGAGGAGGTCTTGGGAGGAGGCAGAAAGATTTGGACAGTGATTGAATGTGGGACTGAAAGGAAAGGGTGGGGGAGGTTCTAGTAGAGAGGGAGAGATTGAATACACGAGTTAGAGAGTGTAGAACAGAGCAGGAGGGTGAGCAGAGTAGTTGTGAAGGAATGGGTCCAGGTAGCAGGTAATCAGTTGGAAATCAGACAGAAGTATAGCAACTTCCTCTACAGCAGGGATATGCAATTAGCGGACCTCCAGCTGTTGCAAAACTACAAGTCCCATCATGCCTCTGCCTCTGGGTGTCATGCTTGTGGCTGTCAGAGTCTTGCTATGCCTCATGGGACTTGTAGTCCTGCAACAGCTGGAGGTCCCCTAATTGCATATCCCTGGTCTACAGGATCAAAGGAGGAAGAGTTGAATCTGGTGATGTACATAATATGTTATGTTGGGGAGTAGGGATGGGCAAACGGTTCGGCCCCAGCATGAGTTTGGCCGAACTTTGGCTGTTTGGACGTTCTCAGAACAACTGAATTATAGGGTCGTTCGACCATTTGTTCGGCCTGAATGACCACAATGCAGTGCACCGCTGCACAGTGCTATAGTGTTCTATTCTGATTCTATTGTCAGTGTAGAATATCAGTTTAGTGTGCATCTAGCAGGATGGATTTAATTTAAATAAATTCTATTCAACCACTTCCGGACCACCTTACGCCGATATGCGTCTTAACTTTGATGGGGGATATCGTTGTTATGGCAGCAGCTAGCTATCCTCTTGTTTGGCCGGCGGTCCGCTTCAAGATAAATGTGGTCTCTGCGGCGGATTCACCGCAAGATGACTTTTATCAGTGGCGGGAGAGGGGCCCCCCTCCCACCGCGCTCCGGTGCCCTTCGCTGCTTACCGGAGCCGGTGGCAGCGGCAGAGGCGATCGGATGTTCTTCCTTCCTTGGCATGGAGACGAGTGAGGGGAAGATGGCCCACCCATCTCCATGACATTGCAGGGCGGAAGCGACGTCAAAACGTCACTTCTGCCCATAGCTCTTAGGTTCCTTTCACACTGAGGCATTGCAAAACCGCGGTAAAAACGATAAGCGTTATTACCGCGTTTTTGTCACGTTAGCTGTAAAAATAGCGCTAACGCCCATGTGTTTTAATCACGTTTTTAGAGCTCAGCAGCTCAATAGCATAATGGGCAAGTTCTGGCCAGTGGTTTAATCTCATGACCCAATAAGCCAGTGTATTGTCGACTGGAAAGCTCTCCACCTCTGCTTTCCTAGATAATTGTCCACCATATGATACAGATGCTGCCGTTGGTATGTGGAAGCTGACAGCCTTGGGTGGTGAGGATTAAAAAAATTGAGAAATGCATCACTTAGGCGGCCGCCTTCACCACCACTCCTCTCAACCGGAGCTTCAAACTACGTTTTTCACGACACTGTAACCTACCAGAGTTGAGAAAAGCATTTGATAAACTCCTCTTTAAGGTGTCCTCAAGATATTTCATCTTCTTCTGCACTCTCTGTGGGGTGGGGATGGGATGAGTTCTGAGACTTTCTCCTTATAACGGTGGTCAAGGAGGGTTGCCAACCAATAGTGATCCTTTCCCTTTATGCCACTTATTCTTGGGTCCTTTTGCAGGCTTTGAAACATGAGGGAGCCCGTACACCACAACTCACTATCTCATAGCTCACCATCTTTGTGGCTTCTTCAAATGGTGACAGTACAGTGCATGCATCCTTTATGACCAGCTATTGGCGTGGGGACTCTTCTGGCCTGCTTTAGTAGATCTTCCAACCCTGGGTACGTATTTAGGAAATGCTGCACCACCAAATTAAGGACATGTGCCAGGCATAGCACATGTGTCAACTTTAAAAATAATAAATAATACAGCGGAGTGAACAGCTGCCAACACACCTGTAGACCCAAGTAGTAAATAGATATGTAAAGAAAAGCCTTTTTTGACTTGGATGACATAAATCTCCCCAAGTCAACAACCTCTGGTAAGCCTCTAATACCTTCAGGTGACGGCTCTTTCCGCCATTATTACCCTTCCTGGTTATTTTGGTCGCCTTTAAACTTTTACCCAGCCTCCTCACATACCTTCCACTTTAATCTGCGAGTCAACATGTGTGTCTAAAGGAGTTATATTCTTGTGACCTGTTGGTCTCAGAGCCTCTTGTGACCTGGTCGGCGTAAGTCATTCCAGGTCATTTATTTCTGGTAAGCACCCTAAGACCCTGGGTGGTGGCTTTCTCACTTCCCCTACAATTCCCTACATCATCGGTGGACTTTGATAATTTGGTTCCCTGTGGTACTAATCCTACTCAAGACTTTTTTTGATTGTACTTGTTTTTTCTTCATGTTTATTTATACTTGTATCACTGTTCACACGGTTTGATATTTTTATAATTTATATATTATATATACAGTGTACTATTTCTATTTATATCAACACTGCAGGGTTTTTTTTTCACATTGGTTCACACTTTTTATATACTATATATGTATTTTTCTAGCCTTTACACATGAATATCCAATCATATGGTATGTCATGATTTATATATACACTTTATTTGGCTTTGAGATGCTATTTATTTGGAGTTTATAGTGCCACACTTTTCTTTACACATATGTCAACTTTCCCTGTCTAAGAGGGAACAGGTCGTTTGTGCCATTATCACACACCACCATTCCTGGCTCCAGCTGGCGTGGACCACCTCTGGGCCTGTCCCTGCAGAGCTGCAAGAATCTCTTCTCTGTTGTGGTTCCTGTCCCCTAGACACACCAGCTGAAGCACTGCATGCATGGCACCTTTTAGCCTGACTCACTGAATAGCCCTTTGAACGCTTAGGGGGTACTTGAGGTTCATAGGACAATTCAGCATAGGAGGCCATCAAGGAGGATAGGGTTGAAAAAACTGGCATCATTACCAGCTGTATGGAGACATGGGGGCAAAACAAGCTGCAGCACTGAGCCCTGTCCTGCATCCTTTCAAGTTGCAAGCAGGGTTACCCAATGTGCTGTGAACAAAATATATGGTCCCTGCCCATGCTTGCTGGACCACGTGTCACCAGTAACGTGGATTTTGCGGCTGACTGCCTTGCCCAACGATGCCACAACATTGCCTTCCATGTGATGGTACAGAGCTGGAATGGCCTTACGTGAAAAGAAATAGGGACTGGGAACCTGCCATTGTGGTACAGCACAATCTGCAAATTTACGGAAGGGGCAGAATCCACCAGGTGGAAAGGCAGAAGTTTTATAGCAAGCAGCTTTGACAAGCTTGCATTTAGACGCTGGGCATGTACTGGCAAACTGTTTTTACGCACCTGTTGGACAGGTGCATATCATTGCAATTTTTGACAGCAAGGCCAATTCTTACTTTTATTAAGAGTACCTCTATAGGGTTACGGTGTGAAGGCGCCACCGACGCCCAAAGAACATTTTTTCTGCACCTGTTTGACAGGTGCATATCATTACAATTTTTGACAGCAAGGCCAATTCTTGCTTTCATCAAGAGTGCCTCTATAGGGTTACAGTATGAAGGCGCCACCAACACCCAAAGAACAATTTTTCCGCACCCGTTACTTCTTTTCAAAGTCTATGAGAGAGACACCAGAATTTATCCAAAAAAAATCTCTAATCTTGTTCCCAGTGCACTACATTGTGGCTTAATCATACAGACCGGCTCCCCCAAGCCATTGCTTACAAAATAAAGAAAGCTTGCAGGGAAAATGTCATTTTTTGAGCTTTATGAATGCAATTATTGCTGCAGCAGCTTCTATAGACAGTACAGATGTGCCACTTAACAGGTGGACCAAGGGGACCCCCCAGGCACTATATTGAAAGGAATTTTTCATTTTTATACTTTCATTTTAAGCATCAATAAATCACTGCTCATTTAAAAATGTTTTTTACAAACATTTTTTTCATTGATCCATGTACCCCAGGGCAGTACCCCCGTAACCCCAGACCCCCATAAACATTGTATGCCCAATTACTTGCATATAAGCTTTAAAAATAGGCACTTTTGATTTTTAACGTTCAGGTCCCATAGACTTCAATAGGGTTCGTTATTTGGTTCCGAACTTTTGCGATGTTCGAAAGTTCTGGTGCGAACCGAACAGGGTGGTCGTTCGGCCCATCCCTATTGGGGAGAAACAGTGACAGCCTGGATCTTATCACAGATTGCAAGAGTCTTGTTTTAAAAGTGATTGGCAGTTTACTGGGAAGTAATTTAGTAAGTGGGGTAGGCAGGGGACCAAGTACAAAGTTAACAGTAGAAAAGAATTGGTGGGGACTGGATGAGAGGGGGTTGATGAGAGTGATTAAATAGATCTGTTTACAGGAAGGAACTGTATTTTTTCGAGGTGAAGATTTGGTTTAAATCATGATGGTAGGGGACCAGGATTTTGTAAAATATCCCTAGAAATCAGGAAATCAAGAGGGTGAGATAAGAGTAAGATTTATATGAGGGCATATGCCTCTGTGTTCTTCTGATTGTGACAGTGTGTGGGCTTAGAATGAGCAGTAGATGATGAGTGTAGTATTTGGGGAGGGTAGGAGTGAAAATGAGATGGAGAGGACACTGTGATTAGAAAGAAAGGGGGAGAGAACACTTTAGAGGCTGAAAAGATTAGGAAGCAGACTGGAAGTTTTTGAGCTTGTTGCAGAGATACAGTTTTACTTGCAGTAGGTCTGAGGTTCTGTTTTTGTCATTTCTTTCTTGGTTGTGCCTTAATTACAGTGAGAGAAAAAAGTATTTTATCTCCTGCTGATTTTGTACATTTTCCCACTGACAAAGAAATAAAGAAATTTTAATGGTAGGTTTATTTTAACAGTGAGAGACAGACCAACAACAAAAATATTCAGAAAAATGCATTTCAAAATAAGTTATAAATTGATTTGCATTTTAATTAGTGAAATAAGTATTTGACCCTTTCGCAAAACATGACTTAGTACTTGGTGGTAAAACCCTTGTTGGCAATCACAGAGGTCAGACGTTTCTTGTAGTTGGCCACCTGGTTTGCACACATCTCAGGAGAGATTTTGTCCCACTCCTCTTTGCAGATCCTCTCCAAGTCATTAAGGTTTCGAGGCTGACATTTGGTAACTTGAACCTTCAGCTCCCTTCACATATTTTCTATGGGATTAAGGTCTGGAGACTGGCTAGGCCACTCCAGGACCTTAATGTGCCTCTTCTTAAGCCACTTCTTTGTTGCCTTGGCCTTGTGTTTTGGGTCATTGTCATGCCGGAATACGCATCCATGACCCATTTTCAATGCCCTGGCTGAGGGACGGAGGTTCTCACCCAAGATTTGACAGTGCATGGCCCCGTCCATCATCCCTTTGAAGTTGTCCTGCCCCCTTAGCAGAAAAACACCCCAAAAAGCATAATGTTTCCACCTCCATGTTTGACGGTGGGGATGGTGTTGTTGGGGTTATAGGCAGCATTCCTCCTCCAAACACGGCGAGTTGAGTTGATGCCAAAGAGCTTGATTTTGGTCTCATCTGACCACAACACTTTCACCCAGTTCTCCTCAGAATCATTCAGATGTTCATTAGCAGACTTCAGATGGGCCTGTACATGTGCTTTCTTGATCAGGGGGACCTTACGGGTGCTGCAGGATTTCAGTCCTTCGTGGCATAGTGCGTTAACAATTGTTTTCTTGGTGACTGTGGGCCCAGCTGCAGGAGAGCATTGACAAGATTCTCCCATGTAGTTCTGGGCTGATTCCTCACCGTTCTTATGATCATTGAAACTCCACAATGTGAGATCCCGCATGGATCCCCAGACCAAGGGAGATTGACAATTATTTTGTGTTTCTTCCATTTGCGTATAATTGCACCAACTGTTGTCATCCTCTCACCAAGCTGCTTGGTGATGGTCTTGTTGCCCATTCCAGCCGTGTGTACGTCTACAATCTTGTCCCTGACATCCTTGGACAGCTCTTTGGCCTTGGCCATGGTGGAGAGATTGGAATATGATTGATTGCTTCTATGGACAGGTGTCTTTTATACAGGTAACAAGCTGAGATTAGGAGCACTCCCTTTAAAAAAGTGCTCCTATTCTCAGCTCGTACCTGTATAGAAGACACCTGGGAGCCAGAAATCTTTCTGATTGATAGGGGATCAAAAACTTTTTTCACTCATTAAAATGCAAAATCAATTTATAACTTTTTTGAAATGTGTTTTTCTGGATATTTTTGTTGTTATTCTGTCACTCACAGTTAAAATAAACCTACCATTAAAATTTTAGCCTGATCATTTCTTTGTCAATGGAAAATCAGCAGGGGATCAAATACTTTTCCCCCCCTCACTGTATATACGTAGATAAATGGTTTTGTTAAAAAGGTCCATCTACTTCAGCCTTACAGCTCTGCCATTTTTATTCCTGGAAGGCAAAACAAAAACCCCTGGGCAATTTCTGACAATTTGCCAAACCGGAGAAAATAAAATTAAGACACCAGAAGAACAGTTTTCTTTTCAATTAGTTTTTATTGAAAATTCAACAGTAAAATAATACATATTACATCTGAGAGTTATACAATACTGCATAAGTTGAACCTCTTCATCAGCAGGGAATACAATACCAAATCGAGTTAGTAAGAAAAATAAGAAGTTGTTCCTTTAATTGAGTCAAATGATCGCGTTTACCTTGTGACCATCCTAAGTAATGGCGTCGCTCCTGTGATCCAGGCACCCCTAATGGGTTCTAACTGTGCCACGGACCACTGGCCCGCACAGACAAATAGTGTCATGCACACTTCCATGTGACTGTTGCTTACTATTTCAATTATATTTGTTATAATTCCCCTAATCAATCTATTATGTATTTGGGTATATCTCCCATAGCTCATACAAAAATGAAGAAAAAGAACACTTTAACAGAAAGAACGTTAACAAGTTACATGTACCATCTAAAAATGTGTGTATCTAATAATGCAAGTAATTTACCTATCCCTAGTTGGTAGGATATTGCGCTACCCATGTTTCCCAGGATAAATTACATTTTTGGATATTATGGCTTTTTATGGCGAAAAATTTTTCATATGTGTATTGTGTTTTAACTCTATTTATAACTTCTGACAACACAGGAGTCTCTTTAGATTTCCATTTAGAAGTTATGGTTAGTTTTGCTGCAATTAGTATGTGAGTAATAAGAGATCTATATTTGTTTGGGATTAAATGCATTCCTATATTAAGAAATGCCAACTGTAGCGAGGGTATAATAGCTGCTCCCGTGACTTTATTGATTAGGGAAAACACCTCCTTCCAAAAAGTTCTGACTTCCTTGCAGCTCCATAGTATATGTAGGATGCATCCCCTTCCTCCGCAGTCTCTCCAGCAATTGGGAGAGGAGTCTGGGTAAATCTGTGTCAGTCTTACTGGAGTTAAGTAGGTTCTATATAGTATTTTCAGCAGCAATTCCCAGTGGTTTACACAGTGGGAGTATCGAAAGTGGGATTGGATGGCCATTTGCCAATCCTTCTGTGTATAGAGATTACCCAGCCCCCTTTCCCAGTTTTGCATGTTTGAGGATTTATGAAAAGCACCATTATATTGTATCTTGTCGTAAAACTAGGACAGTCTTTTGTACTGTCTTGGTCAGAGTTCAAGCGTGTCCATGTTTCCCTGTGAATATTATAATGTATATTGGGGTTGTTTTTATGAAAGTAGGTGAGTTGGATATAGGGGAATGAAGTGGGTTTGGGGTACAGAAGAACAGTTTTGAGGAGTTTCCTTGATCAATTATCCTTTTAGTATCGGTGAATATCATGGCTTAATGATAGACTGCCCAACATTGGTGCTAGAAGATTTCCAGTGGGCTCTAGAGATTGCTATCTGAACACTTTAAATAGAGTAACCAGACCTTTTCTGACACTTGTTTACAAGTAAAACTCTGTATGATCAGTAGAATACAGCACTGGGTTTTTACAATACGATGCATCGGCTTGCAGACTTTGATCTTCATTCTATGTGTAAAAAACAGCCAAATCTCCCTTGCTGGCTCACTGTGAAGGCGCTAGGCTCAGCCAATGTGGGTACATACCCACTGGTCCATGAGAGTAGGCAATTGCTAATGTCTTTAGCAGACTCCAGAGCAACAGAGCGCTGCCTCTTTGCTTGTACCGTAGGATATTAATTAGTTCAGATATTTTAGGAGCATGTCAGAACATTCTGTACTAATTAGGCCTATTTTAAAAACACAAAGTTAATGTTGTACAGAGCACATACTTTCTACTGCCTGCTTTGTATTAAACCCTGAGAGAGATTAAAAATGCTTTCTTGAAAGTGTTTCACTGTATGAAAAGAAAACAACAGACAGATGTAAATGAAACTTTGATCTCCCTTTTTTGATCACCTGCTTATATATATATATATATATATATATATATATATATATTAATATATTATAGGCTGTGCTTAACCCTGTGTGATATTAGATGTGTTTCTGAATTCACAGCTTCTCTTTGCTTTTATGCTTTAACTGATCTGGTTGGCCGAATGTATATCTGTGACATAATGAGGCAGATGTCTGAATGGGTTTCCGTTGGCTTCCTCTACGCTGCACCCTGACACCTGTATGCCACCAGTAGTTAGAACAGCAGTTCCTGTGACAGACAATTCCATCACATTTTTACAACCATTACAGTGAAGGAAAAAAAAATTAAAAATCAATCCCGTTTGAAAAGGTTGGAAAAAAAAAATCAATCCTGTATGCAAAGGTTAAACCTCTTTTGTCACAAAGAGTGCCTTTGTGCGATGACCTTAGAGTTAACAACAAAACAACATTGCACTGACTTTTATAATTGGACCAATTTTGTAAACTGCTTCTTTTCAAGGGAAAATAAATGCAGTTAAAGTGTATGTAAACCTCAACATTGAGGTTCTCTTATTTGCTCCCTTTTGGTCTGATAAATATCCAATGAAAAGCATTTTGGTATACCTGCTCAATAAGTGACAAAAAATACCTGTCGATCTTGTCAGAAATTCAAAGTTGTGTCATATGCACAATTCCTGTGTTATACCAAGGAGTCTAAGTAGCCCGCCTAGTGCTTATCTTGGGAATACAGAATGATTAGTGTCTATGTTATAGACCATAGGTGCTCAACCTGTGGCCCTCCAGCTGTTGCGGAACTACAATTCCCATGAGGCATTGGAAGCCGCTGATAGTTACAAGCATGACTCTCGAAGGCAGAGGCATGATGGGACTTGTAGTTCTGCAAAAGCTGGGTGCTTTTAGTAGTTTAGTAAATAAAAACATGGCGGTCTAACCAGACTCTATAAAAATGCTGTGTGTTGTCAACTCACAGGATTTAGGAGCAGTAGCGGCCCGACCATTAAGGGCGCATGGGCGTCGCCCCCTCATCAGTGCGTCCGGCTCTCTAATCTACATGCAGGGCGCCAGATGCATGGATTCCAATACTGCATTCTGCGCCCCAAGCCCACCCAGTTGTGTGACAATAGCAAATGAATATTTGCTATTATCACACTGATTCTCCTCCTGGCCAATCAGGAAGCCACCGTCTCCACCTGTCAGTGCAGGGTGATTGAGCTGGGGTATGGTGCGCGGTGCGGGCTGGAGCAACGGGGGGGGGGGGGGTTCCTTGGTCAGTGGAGTGCTGCATATAGTTTTCTTTTTTAATTTACCCTGACATACACAATATTTCCTCATAGCTGAGGTTTTCCATGCCCATTATTCATTTAGTTGCCCATCTCTGCCATTTCTCTGGTTCTGCATTATACTTTTTGTGAACCAATAGCCAAATTATGAAGAGCACTTTTAAAATTAGGTTTTGTAATGCTTCGTGTGGGTAAAGTGGATTTTCCCATAGCTTTGGGAATCGGGTGATGCAAAGTAAAAATTCACATGCAAAGAAAAACCAATGATATGCAACACCCCCCCCCCCCCCCCAAATGACTGAGTATTTTTGCTTGCACATGAATCAATGTTTGACATCAGCTCAGATTCTCCTGATCCACTAAGCTGAGTAAATTTTCAATTTTCCCAGAACCCTACGTCTCTGTCTTTATCCTATATAATTTTTAACTTTAAAACAGTAACTTTTATTAAAGTAGGTGTCAAATATAGGATCACAGTAGGTATATAAAATACAAGGTAACTCCAAGATAGTCACAATAGAAGTATATATTGGGGTTTTGTTTATTCCCAAGTATGCCAAGTGTGACAAAGCAAAAAAATAATAAAAGAAAGAAACAAGGATATTATATTGTAGTATACATTATGGCAAGTATAACCTAAAAGTAGAACGTCATCAACAGATACTCTTAAATGAGATTGATAAAAGAACAGTAAGATCTCCCAAAGAAGACCTTATGTTTAAACACATGCCTCAGATGCTTATAGCCATTGGTCCCATATCTTATTATATTTGGATAGGCATCCCCTATGAATACATAGGAATATCTTATATGGCAAGGTATTGTTTATTTCAAGTATCCAGGTGGTAAATTGAGGAGGTTTGGATCTCACCCATTGTCTGGCGATCAATTTTCTGGCAGAGAACAAGCTTCTGGTTTAGGAAATCTTCTTAGCAGACACTGTTTAGGGTGTAAGGTTAATGGGGAGCCCATGGTATCCTGGAGGAATGTAATAACTTGCGACCAGAATCCCTGTATTATCGGACAGTTCCAGAGCAAGTGATAGAACATACCCGCATCTCAGGAACACATAGGATGCGTGGTACTTTGTTCCCTTTTATATCGGGCCAATTTAAGGGGCGTAAGATAAGATCGATGTAAAATATATAGTTGGCTTAGGCGATCCGATAGCTAGCCATTCCTCGACATCTATTGCACCTACATCTGCCTCCCATCACGACTTAATCCCATAAGTTAATGGGGATGAGGAGGGAAGAAGTAACATGCCATAAAATATACAGTGCACCAGGAAAGTATTCACAGCACTTCACTTTTTAAACATTTTGTTATGTTACAGCCTTATTCCGAAATTGATTCAATTCATTATTTTCCTCAAAATTCTACAAACAATTTCCTTATGACAATGCAAAAGAAGTTTGTTTGAAATCTTTGCAAATTTATTAAAAATGAAAAAAAAAATCACCTGTACATAAGTATTCACAGCCTTTGCCATGACAGCCTGCCTGGAGTTTACAAAAAGGCACCTGAAGGACTCTCAGACCATGAAAAACAACATTCTCTGGTCTGATGAAACAAAGATTGAACTCTTTGGCTTGAAAGTCAAGTGTCATGTCTGGAGGTAGCAAGGCATCGCTCATCACCTGGCCAATACCATCCCTACATTGAAGCATGGTCATGGCAGCATCCTGCTGTGGGGATGTTTTTCAACGGCAGGACCTGGGAGACTAGTCAGGATTGAGGGAAAGATGAATGCAGCATGAATGTGCAGAGACATCCTTGATGAAAACCTGCTCCAGAGCGCTCTAGACCTCAGACTGGGGCGAAGGTTCATCTTCCAACAGGACAACGATCCTAAGCACACAGCCAAGATAACAAAATAGTGGCTCTGGGACAACTCTGTGAATGTTCTTAAGTGGCCCAGCCAGAGCCCAGACTGGAAATCGATTGAACATCTCTGGAGAGATCTAAAAATGGCTGTGCACCGATGCTCCCCATCCAACCTGATGGAGCTTGAGAGGTCCTGCAAAGAAGAATTGGAGAAACTGCCCAAAAATAGGTGTGCCAAGCTTGTAGCATCATACTCAAAAACAATTGAGGCTGTAATTGGTGCCAAAGGTGCTTCAACAAAGTATTGAGAAAAGGCTGTGAATGTGAGATGTACATGTGATTTTTTTTGTTTTTATTTTGAAAACATTTGCAACGATTTCAATCAAACGTCTTCCACATTGTCATTATGGGGTTATTGTTTGTAGAATTTTGAGGAAAATAATAAATGTAATCCATTTTAAAATCAGACTGTAACATAAAATGTGTAAAAAAAGTGAAGCGCTGTGAATACTTTTCGGATGCACTGTAGATATCAATTCATGGGATTCCAGGCCCTTAACCACTTCCATTATGGAATTGGGGACTGACTATGGAAATGTTGAGGTGAATTGGAGTCTGCAGGGCGTGACGGACTTGTAAGTACCTGAAAAACATATGTTTGGGCAGTGTAAATTCTGCTTTCAACCTATCAAATGTTTTAAGGGAAACTGTCCATAGGTAGTATTTGGGATTTCTCCCAATTTAGTTTGAGTCCAGAGAATATTGATCAGTGATTTTTAGGCTGGTTAGTAAAGAAGGGTCTGAATCTGCTAAATAAAGTAACCCAGTGGTTCTCAACCTTTCTAGTGTCGTGACCCCTTAATAAATTTCCTCAAGTTGTGGGGACCCCTAACAGTAAAATCATTTTCATAGCGTGGATTATCGGTACCCAAGGCAAGACAAGAGATTTGCGCCCCTAACCCACGGACATTTAGCGCTCCCTGAGTCCCTTCCACTCGTATGGTATTAAAACCCCTTATGGTACATTTTAGGATGTACCACTTTTTCTCTTTGTTCTCCTTTCTTTCCCTTTTATCTCTTTTTATTTCAATTTCTTGATTTTTTTTCCCTTTCCCTCTCCCTAGCGGTCGTTCTTGTTCTCTTATTCTTTCTCTCCCTTTTCTTTGTATTCTCTATTTTTATTCCTTTTCTTACTCCTTAGTGGGGGTATTGGGATGAGTGGCAGTGCTGGAGGGGAGTTGGGATCAGTGGCAATGCTGGGGGGAGTTCTGATTAACCAACTTAGGTGATCAAGGTCATCTGCTGATCTGAGAACTGTAGTGGGGTCTTTTAATGGCAACTATAATCACAGGTAGTGTTACTCACTGTGTCTCTGACTTTGTGGTTACTCGCAGCAGTGACACCTATGCTGAAATCAGGAGATAGGGTCTCCTCCAGCCTCTCCCACTTCACATTCCTCCCCAGTCAACTGACCTTTAGTGTCTGCCCCCCCAGTCATGTTTTGAACTGAATGGGCGGCTGCGAAGAGGCTGAGTGGGCGGTCACAGGCTCCAGGAACCGCCCAGCTGTGCTGCCTCGAAAAGGCTGGGAGAGCGGTGCAGGATTCAGGAACAGCCCAGGATTTGGTGACCCCCGGGGGGGTCCCGACCCCCAGGTTGAGAACCACTGAAGTAATGTATCGTCTGCATACATACTGATTTTTTCCCACTAGGGGGCCATATCATTTTTATTACAAGAAGGTCTTGCTCACTCTGGGAGCTGCAGATTAGGGTCTTAAGTGGTTCCCAGAACACGCAAATCTTTCTCAATCATTGATTCACTTAACTTTACCACTCCTAGATTGTGTGATGCGTTTATTTGTTAAGCCCCCAAATGCTTATTATTTCATACATCAATATAAAACCTTATGTTTCATGCATTTGTCCACTCCACCACTGCACCCAGGGCAGGTTGGCTTACAAGTCAGAGACCTCCTGTAAGGACTTATTTCCATCTCACAGATTTGTCATCTGCATACTCAGAAATGGTACTTTTAATCCCAAGTGCTTTATAATTTATAAAAATATTAAATCTTATAACAAAACTGAACTTTGGGTTATACCATCTTCTGCCATTTCATCCTGCAGTAGTGTTTGTCCTTTTCTGACTTTCCTCCCTTCACCAGCCTAGTTTATCCGTTTGCTGATCGCCCGCCCCCAAATGTACTGCCGCTCGGCTGTTGTAGGCAAAGTGACGTACCCGTATGTCGCTGCCTACCTCCGGATCTAGAGTGTGTGACCCTGCTTGGCTCCCACTGTGATTGTACACAGTGGGAGCCTGTCAGCAAGTCCCAGCCAATGATTCATGGCCGCGATCGGCTGTGTGCAATCACAGCCCAGCGCTCTTGTGTTGGTAAACAATACAGAGCTCTGTAGGAAGGGATCGATCTGTCAGTTTTAGAAACTGAGAGATAAGTTAGTAAAAGCAACACACTGTACGCACATTACAAATAGGCTTATATTTAACCTCTTGTTCACCTTAGATGTTAACCCGTTCCCAGCCAGCATCATTAGTACAGCGACAGTGTATAATATTATTACTAATCACTGTATTATTGTCACTGGTGATGTCAGTGGCAGTTAGTCAGTTCCCCCCAGCGTCAGTTAGTGTCAGATTGACCATCGCAGTTCCCACTATAAGTCGCTGATCACCGCCATTAGTAGTATTAAAGGTAAATGTATATACCATAGTTTGTAGGCGCTATAACTTTCACAAAAAACAAACAAACACTTATTTGGATTTTTTTTTTTAATCAAAAGCATGTAGCAGAATACATTTTGGCCACAATTTATGACGAAATTTTTTTTATTGGATGTTTTATAGCAGAAAGTAAAAAATATATACATATTTTTTCAAGATTTTCACCCAGTGGTGATCAAATACCACCAAAAGAAAGCTCTATTTGTATGAAAAAAAATGGTTATATTTCATACAGCGTTGCATGACCGTGCAATCGCCAGTTAAAGTAGCAAAGTACCAAATGGCAACAAATGGCCTGGTCATTAGAGGGTTAAATTTTTCCGGAGCTGAAGTGGTTATGTACTTCTTGTAACTTCTAATGCCCCGTACACACGGTCGGATTTTCCGATGGACAATGTCCGATCGGAGCGTGTTGTCGGAAATTCCGACCGTGTGTGGGCTCCATCGGACATTTTCCATCGGATTTTCCGACACACAAAGTTGGACAGCAGGAGATAAAATTTTCCGACAACAAAATCCGTTGTCGGAAATTCCGATCGTGTGTACACAAATCCGACGGACAAAGTGCCACGCATGCTCAGAATAAATAAAGAGATGAAAGCTATTGGCCACTGCCCCGTTTATAGTCCCGACGTACGTGTTTTACGTCACCGCGTTCAGAATGATCGGATTTTCTGACAACTTTGTGTGACCGTGTGTATGCAAGACAAGTTTGAGCCAACATCCGTCGGAAAAAATCCTAGGATTTTGTTGTCGGAATGTCCGACCGTGTGTACGGGGCATTAGAAGCACGCAGACCCCTTTCCATTCAGGGAGCAAACCACCCTTAATATACGTTGTACCCCAATTAAAAATCTATCCTTCTTGCACCAAGACTTTAACCAACAATTTAGCTCTGAGCTCATGCTGTCTTTTCTGTGTTGCACCTGGTACAGTTGGTTTTCCAGGGAAAGTAATCTTGCAGGTCCTTCCCTTCCATCCATCCACTTCCAGAACATGTGTAGCAAAACAGAGACCCGCTTTTTTTTAAATGGTTGTAGAAGTTTCTAAACAGAGTGCATGGCGCATACCAGTTAAGTGGCAAACAAGCTGTTGATAAGGTTCTCCATTTTCTAAAAAGACCCCTCAGAGGTTGTGCTATGAATATACAATTCCCCAACAACTAGTCTTCAACAAAAGGTTTTTTTAAATGAGGGTTCAGGCATCAAACTTAACAAAAATAACAATTTATTATATTGTATTTATTGTATTATTATATCTCTTGACAGAAAAACTTTACAGATTCCACAAATTCCTTTAACCTACTTGCCATTACTGAAACCTGGCTTCATGAATCAGATACTATTTCTCCTGCTTCCCTCTCCCATGGGGGCCTTCTCTGGACTCACTCCCCCAGACCAAGTGGACGGAAGGGAGGTGGAGTGGGAATCCTTCTAGCCCCATGCAGCACCTATCAGGTTCTTCACCCACCTCCCTCTCTGACACTCTCCTCTTTTGAGGCACACTGCATTCGTCTTTTCTCTCCCATTTCTCTAAGAATTGCTGTCATCTACCGGCCCCCTGGACCGGTATCAGCCTTTTTTGATGACTTCTCTGCCTGGCTACCCTACTTTCTCTCTTCTGAAATCCCCACAATTATTCTTGGGGACTTCAACATCCCTGTCAACACTAACACTACTATTACTTCTAAACTTCTTAGTCTAACCTCATCGCTTGACCTGAAGCAATGGATACAGGCTCCTACCCACTCCAACGGCAACACCCTTGACCTTGCCTTCTCCTATCTGTGCACTCCATGCAACCTTTCCAACAATCCACTCCCACTCTCTGATCACCACCTTATTAGTTTTGCTCTCTCCTTGTCTTCCACCTCTTCTCCCTCCAACCGCCTAACAGTTACACGCAGAAACCTTCGCCACCTCAACCCTTCTCTTCTCTACTCTGCTACTGATCACCTCTATGACAAAATCTCCCCCCTGTCCTGCCCCAACCAAGCTACTTTCATCTACAACAGCTCACTGTCTTCCTCCCTAGACAAGCTGGCCCCCCTCACTACACGCAGAATTAGGCCCCGACTGCTACAACCCTGGCAAACAGATGACACCAGAAGTCTCAGAAAACGTAGCCGCGCTCATGAGCGCCTGTGGCATAAGACTAAGACCCAGGAAGACTTCAAAAAAACGATCAAGGGGTTAATATGGCGCACAATGGAGGTAGCCGAGTACATATATCTAAAAATGGTGGGGGGAAGGGGGTGGGTTGGGGGTTTCTGAGAGGGGGAACTTGATGGTGGTAGTTAATGTTTCACAACAAGTTCGGGTATTAGTCCATGTGAGGATAAAATGATGCTGAATAAATGGAAGGCAGCCAGTCTATAAAAGCTAGAAGAAGCTCTGGAACAAATAAAAAAGAAAGAAGGACGGCGCCCTCTAAGTGCAGCATGTATGTTAAAAATATTTATTACAATAGATAAAAACACTCACATTTGAGTTGCTAAAAACCAGCATGTAAAGTAGTTTCATCCGCGTGCTCTCGGGGGATGTGGGTGTCACGGGCCAGTGGAGGGGTTCCTGGGATGTGAGTCCTGTAACCTGGGTCCTGGTAGCTGTTCCGGTGGTGCCGAGGGTCCTCAGAGCCTCCGGGCGGCCAGGATATCGGTCATGGATCCTCCGTGGAGCGCCGTGCTGACCTGCGTCTTCACTTCCGGGAGCGGGGTGAGGCGGGCAGTGCTTCGCGTTCGGAGCATGCGTGCTCCTTCATCAGGCTATGCTGGTGGCCATATTCAGTGTGGGAATTTATACTATAGGCAATGGGAGGGGTGGGGAGGTAATTGAGAGGAGGGTGGGACTATGTATAATGATTGGGCACGTAGGTAACCATGGAGATGGGGTGTACACAATGTGGAAGGGGAGTGAAGGGAGACGGGGAGTGGGCGGGGCGGGGCGGGGAGTGAGGAGGGGGGGAAAAAAGGGAGATATGCAAATGAGTGTGTTGTGGTAAGAACATATATGTGTGTATATGGAATGTGGGGTAAGGAGAAGGCGGTCTATAGGAAGAGGAATATTGTATTGATCATAGTGGACGGGAACAAAATATATATACATATATATATATATACATATATAGATACATACATACACACATACCTATATATATATATACACACATACATACATGTCAACATATATGGGAAGGGAATACAAAAATGCAGAAAATGGTATATAATTAAATAGGTATATACTTATAGGGAGAGATTGGTAGTATATATGAGAAGAAATGACGCAATGATGGAAAAGGGATAAAACATGTACAATGTATATACGTGTGTAAACACAAAGAACCGTTTAAAAAGGATCCCTTCACACACACATACACATATATACACATTTAAATGACGCGTAAGATTGGGACAAAAGAAAGGGGGAGTGTGTTTCCAGACGGGTATTTGGGAATGAGAGGAATGTTATGGGAAATACTGGGAAATGAATAAATAAAAGTAAAAATAATAAAAATATATAGAAATATAAATAAAAATATATAGAAATATAAATATATATATATATATATATATATATATATATATATATATATATATATATATATGTAAAAATAAAAATACAAATACAAGTACAAATAAAAAAAAATAATATATATATATAAAAAAAATATATAAAAAAATAAAAATAAGGAAGTTAAAAATAAAATATTTTTTAATAAGAATAAAAATAAAAATAAATATAAATAAAAAATAAAGATAGGAATAAAAATAAAAATGGTATGTGTTGTACACTAGGGCTATGTGGATAGGGGTAATGGGTGGGAGACGGGTATACCCATACACGTGCTCCACATAGACTGTAAGTTAATGGGGTAGTGACTAGATGATGGATAAAACAAGAAATGAGACAACAGGTAGGACAATGGATGAAACAATACGTGGTGAATTGAGATGAGATGATGTGATGAGGCAGTGATATGGTTGGGGTCACAGCAAAATGTTAATTTCAATGCCTTCATTGAGGCCTCCTGGCGATAAAGTGTCCAGTGTGTATATCCAGTAGTTTTCTCTTTCACACAACCTTTTGTAGCGTTCAGCGGTAGGGAGGGTGGGTGGAATAGACTCAATAACCCACACCCGTAGCCCTGAAGATGTTTGTCCATGATGTTCTTTAAAATGTCTTGGTACACTATGCTTGTCAATGCCCTTCTCTACAAGGTTACGATGCTCACCAAACCTTTTGCGGAGCGGGCGTATAGTGCGGCCTACGTATAGTAGGCCGCAGGGGCATGTGAGGCAATAGACCAGGCGAGAGCCAGCGGTATGTCGGTTCCCAGGAGTAGTATCGTAGCATGTTCAGAAGGTGGATGCTGTCTTTAATGTAGGAAGGTAGGTTCTGTACTATACCTTGTAGAAAATGATCAATGTAGATAGAGAAGTAGCTGGTTACACGCATCATCATCTAGTCACTACCCCATTAACTTACAGTCTATGTGGAGCACGTGTATGGGTATACCCGTCTCCCACCCATTACCCCTATCCACATAGCCCTAGTGTACAACACATACCATTTTTATTTTTATTCCTATCTTTATTTTTTATTTATATTTATTTTTATTTTTATTCTTATTAAAAAATATTTTATTTTTAACTTCCTTATTTTTATTTTTTTATATATTTTTTTTATATATATATATTTTTTTTTTTATTTGTACTTGTATTTGTATTTTTATTTTTACATATATATATATATATATATATATATATATATATATATATATATATATATATATATATATATATATATTTATATTTATTTTTATTTATATTTCTATATATTTTTATTATTTTTACTTTTATTTATTCATTTCCCAGTATTTCCCATAACATTCCTCTCATTCCCAAATACCCGTCTGGAAACACACTCCCCCTTTCTTTTGTCCCAATCTTACGCGTCATTTAAATGTGTATATATGTGTATGTGTGTGTGAAGGGATCCTTTTTAAACGGTTCTTTGTGTTTACACACGTATATACATTGTACATGTTTTATCCCTTTTCCATCATTGCGTCATTTCTTCTCATATATACTACCAATCTCTCCCTATAAGTATATACCTATTTAATTATATACCATTTTCTGCATTTTTGTATTCCCTTCCCATATATGTTGACATGTATGTATGTGTGTATATATATATAGGTATGTGTGTATGTATGTATCTATATATATATATATATGTATATATATTTTGTTCCCGTCCACTATGATCAATACAATATTCCTCTTCCTATAGACCGCCTTCTCCTTACCCCACATTCCATATACACACATATATGTTCTTACCACAACACACTCATTTGCATATCTCCCTTTTTCCCCCCCCTCCTCACTCCCCGCCCCGCCCCGCCCACTCCCCGTCTCCCTTCACTCCCCTTCCACATTGTGTACACCCCATCTCCATGGTTACCTACGTGCCCAATCATTATACATAGTCCCACCCTCCTCTCAATTACCTCCCCACCCCTCCCATTGCCTATAGTATAAATTCCCACACTGAATATGGCCACCAGCATAGCCTGATGAAGGAGCACGCATGCTCCGAACGCAAAGCACTGCCCGCCTCACCCCGCTCCCGGAAGTGAAGACGCAGGTCAGCACGGCGCTCCACGGAGGATCCATGACCGATATCCTGGCCGCCCGGAGGCTCTGAGGACCCTCGGCACCACCGGAACAGCTACCAGGACCCAGGTTACAGGACTCACATCCCAGGAACCCCTCCACTGGCCCGTGACACCCACATCCCCCGAGAGCACGCGGATGAAACTACTTTACATGCTGGTTTTTAGCAACTCAAATGTGAGTGTTTTTATCTATTGTAATAAATATTTTTAACATACATGCTGCACTTAGAGGGCGCCGTCCCAGGAAGACTTCACACAATATAAATCTGCCCTCCTAAAATACTACTCCTGCCTTCACACTGCCAAACAGACCTACTTTATCACACTCATCAACACCTTCTCATCCAGTCCACGTCAACTCTTCTCTACCTTCAACACTCTACTCTGTCCTCCACTGCCTCCACCCACCAACTCACTCACTGCCCAGGAGATTGCCAATCACTTCAAAACTAAGATTGATACAATTCATGAAGAGATCGCCAATGCGCAAAAACCTCCCCCATGCAACACCCCATGTCCACAGATACAATCATTACTTCCCTCATTCAACCCTGCTACTACTACTGAGGTTGCTAAACTTTTATCTAGCACTCATCTAACCACTTGCCCCCTGGATCCTGTTCCCTCGCAAATGCTACGCTCACCCTCTGACTCGATTCTACGCTCTCTAACTCACATTTTCAACCTCTCCCTCTCTTGTGGCATCTTCCCAAACTCTCTAAAACATGCGCTAGTCACCCCCATACTAAAAAAGCCCTCACTGGATCCCACCAATCTCAACAACTTACGTCCCATCTCCTTACTCTCCTTCTCCTCCAAACTTCTTGAAAGACTGTGGACTTTATATGAAACACATCACTAAGGCAAGCTGAGTCATCAGATGTAAAAAATATATAAATTTATTGATACCACATGGGAAATAGGTGCAATAGATGATACTCACATAAGGTAAATAAATAAGGTACAGAGTATGTAAAACATGGCAGTAGAACATATAATAGTAGCATAGTAACACGTTATACATTGTAACATAGGTCAATTGCAGCATCATCAACGTTACACCCCACATGTGTATACGTAATTCATATTGTATTAAAAACTAGCTGATGGCTAAAACGCTAAAGTGCCCATGGTAGATAAATATTTGCTGTGACATGTCAAGAAGTTATGAGTGTTCAGTTGTATTGCTCGACGCGTTTCGTGGAAGTTTGTCCACTCATCAGGAGCAGCTATCTGGAAATATCTAAACATATACAGTGGTAATTAATATTATTTAATTACAACAGGAAGAGGGGAAGCAAGACCGCTAACCCTAACACTCTTACCTGTGGATGAATGGTATAATGATAGTAGGGCATATATAGAAAAGTCATGATTGGAGGAGAGCCAGGGGTGGACACAATAGCCCCACGGGAGCTGAGGAGGTAACCAAGAGGCGGCAGGGCGAGGCAGCTCAGGACGCCGTAGAGTAGTGGTTAGCAACAAAGTTCACCTAGGTTTCCCACCTGGTGGTGTAGGATAGAGCGTAGACCCAAAGTAACTGTAGATAAATAGAATAAGGTACATGTGGGTAAGGAACAATGTGTTAGATGACCACTAGGTGGAAAATCAAGTGTGGGACAAGGTAGAATGACAGTGAAATAAAGTTAAGGAGAACAAGACCGGTGGAGTAAGAGAACAAAGAGAACCCATCACAGTGCCAGGCGAGCAGGGTGGAGGAATAGTGCAAGGCAGGTGAAGTGAGGACAGGTGTGTAAGGAGGAATGGGGAAAGCAGTGCAAGGAGATCTACGGTTACCTGCGATGACAAAGTCTCAGCCCGCCAGCCAACGAGGTGGACCCCCAACGTCACGCTAAGGCGTGCTAGGAGGGAGGAGAGGAGGCAGCCCACTGGGGCGGCTAGCGCCTATATAGGCAGCCTCCGACTTCCGCCAGAATGCACGCCAGATGGACACAGCGTAATGACGGCACGTGACGTCAATTGACGCCAAACGTGCCGGCATACGGGGCGTGACGTCGACGCGCAGCGGACGCACGCCCCCAGTCCCATGACAGGTGGATCAGGGGGACAGGGGGATAGCAACGGTGCGCGTCGCAGCTCCCGGGGATGGAAAGGATCCACCCCCCGGATAGCATCCTAAATAGATAACATGACTAAAATAAATTAAATAAAATAAATTGAATCTATTCCAGTGATAGCAAGTAGAATCGTAACTAGGCATATGACACCAGACCACAGCAATGATATATATAGTATTTAGTGTGTGTTTCCATCCCATATTAGTATTAAAACAAGCGGTAAAAGTTAGGACTTTATATGAGACCATGACCATCCAGTACACAGGTCTCCATCCAATTATATCTGAGAAAAACATAGGGGGACTGGGGGAAAAAAAGGGGGCAATGGGGACTTTATATGAAACACATCACTAAGGCAAGCTGAGTCATCAGATGTAAAAAATATATAAATTTATTGATACCACATGGGAAATAGGTGCAATTTTTTTCCCCCAGTCCCCCTATGTTTTTCTCAGATATAATTGGATGGAGACCTGTGTACTGGATGGTCATGGTCTCATATAAAGTCCTAACTTTTACCGCTTGTTTTAATTCTTGAAAGACTGGTCTACAACCGACTAAGCGACCATCTGACCATGAATAAACTTCTTGATCCCCTTCAGTCCGGTTTTCGCCCTCAACACTCCACGGAAACTGCTCTCCTTAAACTCTCAAATGACCTACTAATGGCTAAAGCCAATGGACACTATTCTGTACTACTTCTCCTGGATCTCTCTGCTGCCTTTGACACAGTGGACCACCCCCTCCTCCTCAAAAAACTCCACTCCTTTGGTCTCCGTGACTGTACTCTTCGCTGGTTCTCATCCTACCTATCCCACCACTCCTTCAGTGTCACTTACAACTCTACTTCCTCCTCTCCTCTTCCTTTTTCTGTTGGGGTCCCCCAAGGTTCTGTTCTCGGACCTCTCCTTTTCTCAATCTACACCACCTCCTTGGGTCAGTTGATTGCCTCCCATGGCTTTAAATATCATCTCTACGCTGATGACACCCAAATCTATCTTTCCACCCCCCAGCTCTCTCCATCTGTCTGCTCACGCATTACCATCTTACTAGCAGACATATCAGCCTGGATGTCACATCACTTTCTCAAACTCAACCTATCCAAAACCGAGCTCATGATATTTCCTCCCTCAGGTGCCACTTCCCCTGATCTCCCTGTCAAGATCAACGGCTCAACTATCAACCCATCTCCCCACGCCAAGGTCCTAGGTGTAATCCTGGACTCTGAACTAACCTTTCGACCCCACATTCTATCACTATACAAAGCTTGCCGCCTCTGTCTTCGCAACATCTCCAAGATACGCCCCTTCCTAACCAATGTCACCACAAAGCTTCTAATCCACTCCCTGGTCATCTCCCGCCTTGACTACTGCAACTCCCTCCTCATTGGTTTACCTCTAAATAGGCTATCCCCACTTCAGTCCATCATGAACGCTGCGGCCAGGCTCATCCACCACACAAACCGCTCAGCGTCTGCTACACCCCTCTGCCAATCCCTCCACTGGCTGCCACTCAGTCACCGAATTAAATTCAAGATACTAACTATAACTTACAATAAACAAAAACAAACTATTCCCCTAGGATGGGATTTTAAAGGCATTACCACAAAAAGTATATGTATAGTAGAAAATATTTTATTACAAGGATAGAAATAGTAACACACAATAATCAAGGTGTACCCTATCACATACAAAAAATACATAAGGAAAATTGCATCGGAAGTGCAGGTAACATCAAAGGGTGATAAACATCACATACGACAATAGATAAAACAAATGAGAGGATGGAGTGGGTCTCACTAAACCAACGCGTTTCGGAGATTCCTTCGTCAGGGTTTGACGAGTGAGAGTCACCACCTATTAAATATTATAGAAGGCAAGAAAATGTCAAAATCGTCAATGTCGATTACAAGCCTAAAATAGTATGTCCCCCACACCCCAAGTGTGAGAGAATATACACTTACCCAATGCAAAAATAAAAGAAAAACGGACAGTCAGCGCATAAAATCAACTCTGCTGTGGTGTCCCAGGTCGCATGCACATGCTAGAAGTCCAATAGTGAATGACCAGGATACTATGAGTGGGTCTGTAGAGAGAATGCTCTATCCCAAAACGCTGAGAAGACACCGCGTCCAAGTGGGGCGCAGTGCCTGTGCGCAGGCTGGGGTCCAATAGGATCTTCGGACCTAGAGTAATATAAACCAAATCATAAAAAAGGGCCAATGGCAAGTAGAAACACAGGTACTGCTGTATGCGGTGCGGTCTGAAGAAAACAGTATTCTGGAGAGAGCACCAAAGGAGTGTATCTGCATATATGGAATTAAAGGCCAGGGTACATACCTGCGATTTGGAGCTGGATGGGACACCTACAGTGTGTAGTGTGGGGAAGGGAGGAGAGGCTCAAATAGTATTGGACCAGTTTGTGGGTTGGGCCGCAGAGTAAGCACCTAAGGTTACAAAACCAAAGGAAAAGGGTAAGCTCCAAAGTAGGATAAGTAAAACAGTAAACTTGCATGGAAGACACCATGTAGTAGAGTGTCCCCCAAGATGGATCTAATACATGCCCCCAATCACTGATAGTGTATTACCTGTAGCAGCCCAGAGCGCAGCACTGGTGCACCGTCCACCTCCGGTCACAAGGTCGGAGTGGATGGGCTAAGGTATATGTAGACGAGCACAGCGCTCTCAGCTGATTGTAATAGCAATCAGCTGGGCGCCGTGTATGCATTGAATAGGCTCCTCCCTTGCATCACGGCTGTCAAGGAGACAGCCAATGGAACGGTATCCCATATTTCTCGTCCAATCCCGGACCCCCTGGGAGTGGGCCGCGCCGCGCCCCCCCACGCACGCCGGCCCCGGTCCCTCACCGCGCATGTGCGTTAACCAGGTTGGAGCGCACCGTCACGGTTGACGTCACGGGGCCCAGACCCGGAAGCGCGCGCCGCCGTCCAATCCCACCAGCACGGAAATCCGGGGCCGAATACAGCAGACGCTGGATCAGACCCGGAAGGGAGGAGCCGAGAATCGGCTACCTTCCTGGTGTCCCCAAAGAGGGGAAGCCTTTCCGTGCTGGGTCTGCGCACGGTCGCAGCAAAGGGAGCAGCTGTAAGAAGTGTAATTCAAAGTTGAGCATACAAAACAAGGGTATCTACAAATGTAGAAAAAAGGAAAAACACAAATCAAAGTGTATGGTATACAGTAGTAGATGGACATGGGCAATGTTCATTGACAAATGTAGAAAAAAAGAAAAACACAAATCAATGTGTATGGTATACAGTAGTAGATGGACATGGGCAATGTTCATTGTCTAGCAAGGCACCTCTGACATAGGAGACCACAACACAGCTGTTACATGGGGAGAGACAAAGTGAATACATAAACAGAGAGAAGTATCACACTCATGTTCGAGGTCACAGCATCTAAGTCACCTCATTAGGATATGATTGCCTCAGCCGGGGGTGCCCTCCTTACCCTAAGGAGCGAGGGCAAAAAGTGTCTGATTCCCAGTGTATTCCCTAGGGATCACAATCTGACCCCTAACGTAAGGAGATGGAAGGTCCGTACTTCCCATGGTGGGGATGTTATAGGGATGAGGTAGGGGCCAAATTGAACATGGTATGGTGGGGGTTTATTTTTCCATACCTCCGGAGTCAAAGCCCTCTAAAAAGGGTTTGAAGCATGTAGAATCGTTCAAACCAGGGGGTCTGGTTGCACGTAAGTTGTAGATCCACCTGAGTTCAAGCTGGAGGAGACTCTTGTTCCAGTCCCCTCCCCTTTCGCCCGGGTGGACCCGGTCCAAGATCAAAAATTTGATATTGGGAAACTTACCCTGATGAACTAGGGCCGTATGTCTCCCCAAAGGTAAGTCGGGGTCACATGTCTGCATGCTCCTGATGTGGCGGTATGCTCTATGCCAGAATTCCAGTTTGGTTTTTCCGACATAGAAGCATCCGCAATCACATCGGAGCATGTAGACCACCCCTTTAGTTTTGCAGTTAGCAAAATGCTTGGGCCTGAAGGTACTGCCGTTGGGCAAGGTGGGATTTTTTGTGGTGCACATAAATCTACAGTATCCACATGCCCCACACATAAAGGTACCCCTGTATTTACAATGTTGAGCAAATTTCTCGTCCCTAAATTCACTTCTGACCAGTCTGGAGGAAAGGGAGGAAGCCCTTTTAAAAGTAAAGAGGGGACTCTCAGGGAGGAGTCTCTGTAGGTTAGGGTCCATAGTAAGGATGTGCCAGTAGGTGAGGGACCGGGGCCGGCGTGCGTGGGGGGGCGCGGCGCGGCCCACTCCCAGGGGGTCCGGGATTGGACGAGAAATATGGGATACCGTTCCATTGGCTGTCTCCTTGACAGCCGTGATGCAAGGGAGGAGCCTATTCAATGCATACACGGCGCCCAGCTGATTGCTATTACAATCAGCTGAGAGCGCTGTGCTCGTCTACATATACCTTAGCCCATCCACTCCGACCTTGTGACCGGAGGTGGACGGTGCACCAGTGCTGCGCTCTGGGCTGCTACAGGTAATACACTATCAGTGATTGGGGGCATGTATTAGATCCATCTTGGGGGACACTCTACTACATGGTGTCTTCCATGCAAGTTTACTGTTTTACTTATCCTACTTTGGAGCTTACCCTTTTCCTTTGGTTTTGTAACCTTAGGTGCTTACTCTGCGGCCCAACCCACAAACTGGTCCAATACTATTTGAGCCTCTCCTCCCTTCCCCACACTACACACTGTAGGTGTCCCATCCAGCTCCAAATCGCAGGTATGTACCCTGGCCTTTAATTCCATATATGCAGATACACTCCTTTGGTGCTCTCTCCAGAATACTGTTTTCTTCAGACCGCACCGCATACAGCAGTACCTGTGTTTCTACTTGCCATTGGCCCTTTTTTATGATTTGGTTTATATTACTCTAGGTCCGAAGATCCTATTGGACCCCAGCCTGCGCACAGGCACTGCGCCCCACTTGGACGCGGTGTCTTCTCAGCGTTTTGGGATAGAGCATTCTCTCTACAGACCCACTCATAGTATCCTGGTCATTCACTATTGGACTTCTAGCATGTGCATGCGACCTGGGACACCACAGCAGAGTTGATTTTATGCGCTGACTGTCCGTTTTTCTTTTATTTTTGCATTGGGTAAGTGTATATTCTCTCACACTTGGGGTGTGGGGGACATACTATTTTAGGCTTGTAATCGACATTGACGATTTTGACATTTTCTTGCCTTCTATAATATTTAATAGGTGGTGACTCTCACTCGTCAAACCCTGACGAAGGAATCTCCGAAACGCGTTGGTTTAGTGAGACCCACTCCATCCTCTCATTTGTTTTATCTATTGTCGTATGTGATGTTTATCACCCTTTGATGTTACCTGCACTTCCGATGCAATTTTCCTTATGTATTTTTTGTATGTGATAGGGTACACCTTGATTATTGTGTGTTACTATTTCTATCCTTGTAATAAAATATTTTCTACTATACATATACTTTTTGTGGTAATGCCTTTAAAATCCCATCCTAGGGGAATAGTTTGTTTTTGTTTACTGTACTAAGGGATATGGCATACCCATATCAACTTGCTATTTCTGGTCAGAACCCTTTCTTTAACTATAACTTACAAAGCCATCCACAACCTGGCCCCCAGCTACATCACTAACCTAGTCACAAAATACCAACCTAATCGTTCTCTTCGCTCCTCCCAAGACTTCCTGCTCTCAAACTCCCTTGTCACGTCATCCCATGCTCGCCTTCAGGACTTCTCCAGAGCCTCCCCCATCCTCTGGAATGCTCTACCCCAATCCGTCCGATTTTCTCCTACTTTATCCACTTTCAGACGATCCCTGAAAACTCATCTCTTCAGAGAAGCCTATCTGGCCCCCACCTAACAACTGTACATTTATCTTCTCAATCAGCACATCACCCACAGTTATTACCTCTTGTATCTCTTGACCTTCCCTCTTAGATTGTAAGCTCTAAGGAGCAGGGCCCTCTGATTCCTACTGTATCAAATTGTATTGTATTTGTACTGTCTACCCTCAAGTTGTAAAGCGCTACGTAAACTGTTGGCGCTATATGAATACTGTATAATAATAATAATAATACAGATGGTTGGATTTGCACAAGAGTATAGGTTCCTGACATTCTTCCCCTGAGAAACCAAACAGACAACACATCTTCAAAGTACTAACTGACCTCTTTTTATCCCTCTACAGAACAATCGATGCATACCTGCAGCCCTGGACAACTACTACACTGAACAGGACCCCAGCACTCAGGGGAAGTTCTACACAGTCATAAATCACTACAACCTGGCCAAGCAGACCATCACACGCTCTGTATCACCATGGATGACGGTTCTGTCGGAGGAGAAGCTATCTGAGCAGGAGACAGAAGCTTCCCAAAAGTCTGCTTAGCTCCCAAGCTAAATTCTCTCCATGTAAAGGGAACTAAAAAAGGAACTTAAAAAAAAAAATTGAAAAATAAATACATGATTCACTTCTCTGTCGCTCTGGCAGTCAAGTAGTTAAGGTTCATTTAGAAATTACTTGTATTATGTTTGAAACAAAAAAGTGCGCTTCTGTTTCCTGGTATCGCTGTGCATACATACTTGTACAGATTATTAATGGAACATCAATAGCTGGTAAATCAGACCTAGCTAACAAATAACTTCATAACATGGAAGGCTTGCTTAATATCTCTTTTTTGTATCAATTATTTTAAACAATGTGGATAATTTGATTGAAATTAGATTAAAAAAAGTTTAGTGGAGAAAAAAAAGTCAACAAGGCGCAAGTTAATTTGGTGTATACTTTTTCTATTAAGTAGGCTGGCGTGACAGTCTAATGCCGCGTACACACGGTCGTACTTTTCGTCTACAAAAGTCGGACAGCCTGTCCGACAGACTTCCGGCAGACTTTCGGTGGACTTGCGGCGGACTTGCGGCCTACTTTCTAACGACCGGACTTGCCTACACACGACCACACAAAAGTCGGTCGGATTCGTACGTGATGACGTACACCGGACTAAAATAAGGAAGTTCATAGCCAGTAGCCAATAGGTGCCCTAGCGTGGCTTTTTGTCCGTCGGACTAGCACACAGACGAGCGGATTTCAGGGTCCGTCGTAGTTACGAAGTAAAGTTTTGAAGCATGTTTCAAATCTAAAGTACGTCGGATTTGAGGCTAAAAAAGTCGGTTGAAAGTCCGGAGAAGCCCACACACGATCGGATTACCAGCCAGCTTTAGTCCGTCAGCGTCCGTTGGACTTTTGTAGACGAAAAGTACGACCGTGTGTACGCGGCATAAGAGGACCAAACAAGTACAACATTATTGTCTCTCTCTGCTTAGAGATGGCGGCTTAGCATTTTTTGTTTAAGGTGGAACTACGCAACAACCCTGTTCAAAAAAATTTAATACAAAAATTTATTTATATATATATATATATATATATATATATATATATATATATATATACACACAAACCTTTTTTTCTCAGCTTTGGAGAGAGTATGGAATGGTTAAAACCAATGCCAGGCTTCTTTATTGCTGTCTGTGAAGCATCTAGCAGATGTCCTTTCACTTTGTTTCAGAAATGAAGCACAAATCAAGAGGAGATCTCTACAAAGGGAGGGGAAATCTGCTCTTAAGCCAGCCATAGACCAGAGGTGCTCAACTCTTGAAGAGCAAGGGCCACTTAAGTGATGTGGTAACCAGTCGCGGGCCACAATAAAATGAAGCGGTTTAAAATTTCTAATTTTCCCCCAGCCACTAAATACCGGTGGGAGGGAGGAGGAGGAGGAAAGGCCAGATTTCAGCAGTTACAGGAGAAAAATGGAGAGTATTAATTCCTGTATATGCCAGCCCTCCTGTCCAAGTGTAAAACAGAATGTGACAGGGAGGCTGTACAGGCCCCCTGGAGCATGAGATGGGGTCACCCCCCTCAAAAACTTAAATGTAAATTGTTCCCCCTACTGCCCTGCGCCCCCTCTAAAGCTTAGTACAAACAGGCCGAATGTTGGGCGGCCCGTGTGTACTGCAGCCGGTCCGACAGAAGGTGGCCATTTGGCTGGCTTCTGTCGAAGGGGCACGACCGAAAAAGTCTGCCGATCGGCTCCCGATCAGTACTCTAAGCCAATGGCTGAGAGCGCTGACTGGAGTGTTCTTGCAGAGGGGGCATCCTACTGTCAGAACACAATAGCACTGCAGGGGAGATCACGGTATCGGATTGTTAGTACAGCGGCTCCTCCCAAGCTGTCAGTCTTTTTTTTTTCAGCCCTGCTGGGTTGAATGAAAAAAAAAAAACTTTTAGTGTGTACCAGGCTGTAGGCTGCGGTTTACCCACACTGCGGATGCAGCGCAGTGCACCTGCGGCTTTCCTGCGGGTTAGCTGCTTTTTACCATAGACTTCTATTATATCTTGCAGGTGTGGTGCACTTTAGTAAATCACACCAATACTCCTGCATTCGGTTTGACGTTGAGGGCCATAGGTTGACCACCCCTGCCATAGACGGATCAAAATTCATCCGGTTTAGCCGGAATGGCAGATCGACTTCAGTACAACCAGCCTGTCAGGTTTTTTCATTTGATCACTGCCAGTAACTATAGCTGCTGAGAGTGATCATTGTATTCTGATGGCCGGGAAACCTCCTGCTGTCAGAATACAATAGCGCAGTGGGATTTATTCCCCCATCAACACTGACTGTGCTGATGGGGGAATCAAGCAATTTTATTTCCATAAACCCATGGCTGAAGGAAAGAAAATTGCATAATCTGTGGCCTGCCTTAGACATTTGTCATCAGAACAAGTTTCCCATTGGAAGACCTCCACTCACCTCCTTGTGACAACTCAAAAAGGTTGTAGGCGATTCCCTTGATTGGGGACACAGACAGCAATACAAACCTGACAGTTCCAACCCTTCCATATTCTATATAAAATGCAAAAAAAGGTTTGGCTTTACATACACATGAAACACATCACTGCCCCAAACTTGTTTTTACCCCGTATACTAGCTTCATTGGAGCTAGAGTGATTCTATATACTATATGTTCACTCACAATTTAACAGAAGTTCATGATTTATTAGGTTTAAATGATTGCCTCCTCTTAAATTTGGAAAGCATTGGGGGACATAAAGATTGCAGTGTTGCTGGATATGTATGCTACACATCTATGCTGCACGTTTAGTAGCTCAACATCTAGTCCAAAAAAGAACATTTATAATGTTTATAAGGCTGGGTTCACACTTATGCGAAACGGATGCAGATTTCTCCACATCCAATTCGCATGACAGGAGATTGTGACCGGCTGTCAATGGAGCTGGTTCACACATCTCCGGGGCCTCTGCAGAGCGGGGGGCACAGAGCATCTTTGGCTTTGTTTCAGGTCTGAATTCAGCCAAAACTTTGGCCTGATTTTTCCCTGAAACGGAGAACAGGGACACACTGGACCCCCTGCTGTGAGCCGCATCCGAAGTGTGAACCCAGCCTAAAGGCCCATACACACAATAGGACTTTTTGACAACAAACATGCAAATTAGCTGTTTTAAGGCAACATCTGACCGCGTGTATACTCCATCGGACAAACTTTTTTGGTTTTCATCGGACAAATGTTGGCTGTGCAAACAGACAAACTTTCCGGCAACAAAAGTCCTATGGTGCAAAAGCCTATCGTGTGTACACAAGTCCATAGGACTTTAGTCCAAAGTACAAACACACGTGCTCAGAACCAATGCAAAAGATCAGACAACAATACAGAAGCTGACCAAAGGGTGGCGGTAAAGAGCTGAAAAACCACGTGATATGATGAAAGTTGGCTGAAAAAGTCCTGCTGTGTGTATGCTTAATTAGTTTACGGCAAACGCCCTTTGTACAAAAATCCACGGGAAAGTTTGTACAAAGTTCGATCGCATGTATGAGGCTTAAGACCCAACCTTGGAAAAGCATGATAGCCTGATTCACCCAACTGATTTACTAATTGAGCAAGTCATGCTCACTTTGCAAAAGGACTTTTTACTTAGTGAGCCTAACTTAGTGAATGATGTGAAGCTGTCTTTGTTTTTATTTTGAACTTTGAATACCCAGTTGCGTACAAGAAAAAAGCTTCACCTCATTCACCAAGTTAAGGGCCCATTTACGTGTTGATGCACAAATGCACGACCCTTTTTTTCTAATACAACACCATGTGTTGCAGTGCATTGTGCGGCACTAGAAAGCAGGTGCACTGCCTTATTGCATTGGGGGTGCCATTCAAAATGAATGTTACATGATTTGCTGCAACTTGGAAGTCTGGCCTTCACTTTCCAAAATGAACAGCCTATACTTCTGTAGTAAATCAATCCCAATGTATTAAAACCAGTTCCATTTAAGCAAACTACAGCCAGACGCCATTTTCTGCTGTGGCAGAGGAATCCTTCGTTGTAGCCTAAATATGGGTGAAAATCTATATTCCCACGTTTGCAATAACAGATACAAACCCAACCTTGGAATGTAAAACTTGGGATATTTTTGGATGTTTTTCTACTTTAGTTTGTCGTAGTAGCAGGAAAATTCTTCTGTGAGTGGTGATTGTGCTAATAGATGACAAAAAAAAATGATGTGTCGCTGGTTTTGGTTTAAGTAAATCGTTTAAAAAGGTGACTCTGGGTTTTAAGGATTATTGGTGGTTAAGAAGTTTCAGTTGGAGCTTTGCTATTTGCAATTTTCTGTATGTGTGAAATTTGTTTTGGGGGTCAGAAACCAATACATACACAAATCAATTTTTTTTGATGGGACAGTGCAACAGATTTTAGTTGACTTTTTTGTATGTTCTTCAAAACTAAAGGTAAAACCATAGCTGAAAAGCTTAATTATCTCTCTTAATACTGTATATCACAACAAAAGGAGCATTTTCCTGAGTGATGCATTTTCTTTAAAAGGGGTGTGTGGGGGGGGGGTCTATTTATTTTGAAATTTTAGCCACCATCACAGACCCTTGTGTGCAGCAACAATGAGCATCCCGCATGCAAGATACAGTGGTTCTGTCCACTCGCTTATTGTCTTCTCATGCCTGTGGACTGCTCATAGCCTCCATCTACTCAGAAATGGGTCATAGCCCAAGTAATTCAACAGCAAGCTACCCCGCTTCTGGCACTGGGATCTCCTGATAGGCCTCCTTTACAAGAGAACTCCACTTTAGACTCCCATTACCAAGATTTTGGTAAATTGCATGGATATATCTCCTCCTTAGGCTCTTGTGGGCTTAATAAGACAAAATATTGGAACTCAAAGTGGCCAGTTAGGATAAATTAAAAATCTGGTTGCAATGGATTACAGCACTTTAATGCATCTGTTTGTACTGCCTTTTTGAATAACTTAAATGTCAGGTATGCACACATTCAACAAACATAAACCAGGTTTGCTATTCTAGAGGAGGAAAAGAGCGGGAGAGGAAGTGCGGTCACAAGCTTACAGACAACAAAGACCGCACTGGTTACAAAACAATTTGGGTTATTCCAAGATAACATTACACGATCAACTAAAAATCAGCAGGCTCCTGGTCTCTTGACTAACACATACAGGGATAATCAGGGTTAGGAACAGTGCAGGGGTAGACTCAGACGGCCAAAAGCTAGCGGTGGGCGCAAAGAAGAGCTAGTGGAAGGTGCAGGGTTTACGATTACATGTGCCTATCATTCTAGCTCACAGTACACCACAGTGGGCAGGGCTGAGAATTCCCTGCCAGAAATGCAGGCTAAAGAAAAAATATGGTGTTCCCAGAATACCAGATTATCGGCTAATGGAGATTGAGTGATCCGGAACACTACAGAAATGGAGGCAGAAAATATTAAAAGAGGTAGGTAGGCTGCGTACTGCTGTATACAGCTCATGGTCTAAATGTCAATCTTTTCCGGATTGCACTTTTAACAAGAACTCCTTTTACTCATTACATTGCAGCACTAATCATGTAGACAGTAGGGGTTATAGAGAACACTTTTCACCTTCTAAACTTAGGTAAACAAATATTCACTCTGTGAATGGGTGAAACACTTATCTCACCTTGCATAGTAGATGAGGATTGGAACTCACACTTCTGTATGTGAATAGCTTGTTGATCAATTGTGTATTACACGACAATGTCACTCCGATAGCCTCTTCACCCCTCGTACACATGACGCCAAACAGTAGCGTTTTAGAGAAATTACATGTATGTTTGCCATTATTTTATTCTCATGCTGACTGAATGTTTCTTTCTTGAATTACCAGTGAACACTTTGATTGTTCTATTCTTTATTATTAAATAAAATGTGAAAAATAAACCTACTCAACCATTTTCTGTTATTTTACTAAAAACACTTTACTTTCAAAGCCTAGCTCAAGACAAAGGCATAAAACTGAACCTTTAAACACTCAGCAGACTAGGTTATGTTCTATATTACTCTTTTACCAGGCCCTGTCTTTGTGCTTAAGGTGGACCTTCCCCCCTTAAATTTCATATCAGCATGCATCACTGCATGCTGATGTGAAATCATCAAAACACCGATCAAAAACAAAAAAACACAGGTTTTGATTTACTTAGCTTTTTTCACATACACCTCCTGGCTCCCCTGCAGGCACTAGTGATGTAGCCCCAACTGCACAGATGCTACCTGTGAAGGCAACGTCACTAGTGCTTTCAGGGAGATCCCATACCTAAGCAGCAAGATCTTGCAGTATTCTTATATTGTGCATATGTGTGATAAAGTGCGTGTCGTCTCCTACTTCGTCTCATACGCATACGCCGTATGGCAAATTACAAGTATTTGCTGTTTATTAAAAAAAAAAAAATCTTTATCCCGTTAGAACCTGGGGAAAGTTTAATGTTGTATGGCACATGCACGAGATGAGGCACATGATGTCATGTGTTCCAGATCGTGCATGCACAGGACATACAATTTCAAAATTATTATTATACAGGATTTATATAGCGCCGACAGTTTACGCAGCGCTTTACAACATGAGGGCAGACAGTACAATTACAATTCAATACAGGAGGAATCAGAGAGCCCTGCTCGTTAGAGCTTACAATCTAGGAGGGAGGGTCAAGTTATACAAGAGGATAACAGCTGTGGGGGATGAGCTAATGGAGAAAATACTGCAGTTGTTAGATGGAGGCAGGATAGGCTTCTCTGAAGAGGAAAGTCTTCAGGGATCGCCTAAAGGTGGATAAATTTGGAGACAGTCTGACAGATTGGGGTAGGAAATTCCAGAGTATGGGCGAGGCTCGGGAGAAGTCCTGGAGGCGGATATGGGAGGAGGTGATGAGGGAGCTAGAGAGCAGGAGGTCTTAGGAGGAACGGAGACGGCGATTAGGTTGGTATTTTGAGACTAGGCTAGTGATGTAACTGGGCGCAGAGTTGTGGATGGCTTTGTAACTTAATGTTAGTATTTTGAATTTAATTTGTTGGGCGAGTGGCAGCCAGTGGAGGGACTGGCAGAGAGGGGTAGCAGACACTGAGCGGTTTGTAAGGTGGATGAGTCTGGCAGCAGCATTTCTGATGGACTGAAGGGGGATAATCTATTTAAAGGTAAACCAATGAGAAGGGAGTTGCAGTAGTCGAGGCAAGAGATAACCAGGGAGTGAATCAGGAGCTTTGTGGTTTCATTGGTTAGAAAGGGACGTAGTTAAGAGATGTTGTGGAGGTTGAGGTGGCAAGCTTTGGAAAGTGATTGGATGTGGGGCCGAAAGGAGAGTTCAGAATCCAGGATAACTCCTAGCACCCTGACATGTGGGGACGGGTGGATGGTTGTGCCATTGCTCTTGACAGACAAGTCTGGGGAAGAGGCACGTGGGAGAGGAAATATTATGAGCTCGGTTTTGGACAAGTTGAGTTTGAGGAAGTGGTGTGACATCCATACAGATATGTCGGTTAGTAAGTTAGTGATGTGTGAGGAGACTGATGGGGTGAGTTGAGGGGTGGAGAGATAGATTTGTGTGTCAACGTAGAAATGATATTGAAAGCCGTGAGAGGCTATCAGCTGACCCAGAGAAGAGGTGTAGATTGAAAATAAAAGAGGTCCAAGAACAGAACCTTGGGGGACCCCGACGGAAAAGGGAAGAGGAGTGGAGGAAGTAGAATTGTAAGTGACACTGAAGGTGCGTTGGGATAGGTAGGATGAGAGCCACTGAAGAGCACAGTCACGAAGACCGAGGAAGTAAAGTTTTTTGAGGAGGAGGGGGTGGTCAACCATGTCAAAGACAGCTGAAAGGTCCAGAAGTAAGAGTACAGAATAGTGTCCGTTGGTTTTTGCCATTAGTAGGTCGTTTGTGAGTTTTAGAAGAGCAGTTTCTGTAGAGTGTTGAAAATGGCGGTATGGAAGCAGTGACAGCCTGCAAAAGGATCCACAAGGAAAGGTTGCATGGACATAGGTAAGGGGGGAGTTAGGGCCACTTTAGAGGAAACCTATACTAAAAGAAAAATGTCAGGCCGCCACTGCTGACTTCCTTATGAATACCAGTTGCCTGACTGTTACAGGCTTCAATACTTTGACTAAATGACCATGAATATGCACACAAATTAGAAAGTGGGAGTGAAGTCAGAACTCCTGATCTGTATACAGTTAGGGGTAGGCAACCCCCGGCACTGGTGCCGCAAGTGGCACACGAAGCCTCTTTTGCTGATACTTGACTTCCTCCCCATCAGCAGAGCACCGCAGAGGTCAGTGAGACACTAATGCATTCCAATTTCAGAATTCCCCACACCGCACCTGCACTGAGGGGGAGGCACTGTGCCCCCACACATGTAAAAGATGGGAAACGATTGTTTGGTTCTCTAACTTTGCTGTAGCTGCGATCATCAGCTTTTATGATGGGGAAGAGTTTGGGTGCAGTTCTGCTGGGGGGGTCCCCGTTTCCAGAAGGAGGACTGTCATTGGCCACTGCTAAAGCCAGTCACAGTCCTGCTAGCCCCACCCACCATCTGGAAGAAGATAAATCGCTTCGTTGCCACTACCAATCTCAGAAAGAAGGGCTTTCACTGTGATTAAGAAAACCACAATCAGGTGACAGGTTGTGGAATTACTGTTGAGCTTCTGGAAACTTTGTTGAAAATATTCCTGAACCTTTGCGTCACTTACTACTGAACTGCTGCACTCTGTGTCCATTTAAGCCACAGCCAGTATTCAGCGCAATGAAAATCACACCCAACTTTTCCTGTGTCGCAGAGCGCCGCACTTTTTCTCAGCTGCGAGGGCCCAACTTATGATCCTGCACACAGGCCCACTGCTTTCAGAAAATGGCCCTGACCTGAGCTCATCGTTACACATCCATTTCAGATGCTTGTATGTGACATCACATACAAGCCCGTAGGCTTGATGCGAGAGTTGGATCAGCGGGATGAGTGTGTCAGGACAGGTAGATGTGTCTCATCCCTGCTTCCTTTCACCACTCTGCATATCATAGATGAGAAGAGGGTACAGCAGTGGAGCAGGAGGGTACAGCGGTGGGGAAAATGAGCAGGAGGGGTTCAGAGGTGGGACAGATGAGCAGGAGGTTACATCGGTGGAAGAGATGAGACAAGGGTTTAGCAGTGGGACAGAAGAGCAGGGGGTTACAGTGGTGGGACAGATTAGCAGGGGGGTTCAGTGTTGGGTCAGATGAGAAGGGGGTTCAGTGGTGGGACAGAAGAGCAGGGGGGTTCAGTGTTGGGGCAGATGAGAAGGGGGTTCAAGTGGTGGGACAGAAAAGCAGGGGGTAGAGCAGTGGGGTAGATGTGAAAGGAGGTGTATTGGTGGGACAGATGAGCAGGGGGTTACAGTGGTGGGGCAGAAGAGCAGAGGGTACAGAGGTGAGACAGATGTGCAGGAGGTACATTGGTGGGGCAGATGAGAAAGTGGGTTACAGGGGGGAGGGGGGGGGGGCAGATGAGGAGGTGATTCAGTAGTGAGACAGAAGAGAATGGGGATACAGCGGTGGAGCAGATGTGCAGGGAGGTTACAGTGGTGGGGCAGATAAGCAAGGGGGTACAGTGGTGGGGCAGATGTGCACAAGGTACAGTGGTAGGAGGGATGAGATGGGGGTTCAGCGGTGGGACAGAAAAGTAGGGGGGTACAGTGATGGGGCAAATGAGCAGGGGGGGTTCAGTGTTGGGCCAGATGAGAAGGGGTTACAGTGGTGAGAAAGATGAGCAGGGGGGTTCACTGTTGGGGTAGAGGAGAAAGAAGGTTGGTGGGATAGGTGAGCAGGGGGTTACAGTGGTGGGGCAGAGTAGCAGGGGGGTACAGAGGTGGGGCAGATGTGCAAAGGGGAGCAGGGGAGAAAGGAGGTACATTGGTGGAACACCTGAGTAGAGGGTTATAGTTGTGGGGCAGAAGAGCAGGGGGTACAGTGGTGGGACAGATGAGAAAGGGAGTTACAGTGGTGGGGCAGATGAGCAGATGGTTCAGCAGTGAGACAGAAGAGCATGGGAGTACAGCGGTGGAGCATATGTGCAGGGAGGTACAGTGGTGGGGCAGGTGAGAAAGCGGGAACATTGATGGGGCAGATGAGCAGGGGGTTACAGTGGTGGGGCAGATGTGCAGGGGGTTACAGTGGTGGGGCAGATGAGAAAGGGGGTATATTGGTGGGGCAGATGAGAAAGGGGTACATTGGTGGGGCAGATGAGAAAGGGGGTACATTGGTGGGGCAGATGAGAAAGGGGGTACATTGGTGGGACAGATGAGCAGGGTGGTACAGATGTACAGGGAGTTACAGTGGTGGGGCAGATGAGCAGAGGGTACAGTTGTGGGGCAGATATGCAGGGGGTATAGTGGTGGGGAGATGTGCAGGGTAGTAGTGGTGGGCCAGATGTGCAGGGTATTACAGTGGTGGGGCAGATGTGCAGGGGTTTATAGTGGTGGGACAGATTCAGTAATGAGACAGAAGAGCATGGGGATACAGCGGTGGAGCAGATGTGCAGGGAGGTACAGTGGTGGGGCAGATAAGAAAAGGGGGCTCACTGATGGGGCAGATCAGCAGGGGGGTTACAGTGGTGGGACAGAAGAGCGAGGGGGCACAGTGGTGGGGCAGATGTGCAGGAGGTATAGTGGTGGGAGGGATGAGAAGGGGGTTCAGCTGTGGGACAGAAAAGCAGGGGGGTACAGTGATGGGGAAGATGAGCAGGGGGTTATAGTGGTGGGACAAATGGGCAGGGGGGTGTTCAGTCTTGGGCCAGATGAGAAGGGGGTTACAGTGGTAGGAAAGATGGGATTCAATGTTGGGGCAAAGGAGAAAGGAGGTACATTGGTGGGACAGATGAGCAGGGGGTTACAGCAGTGGGGCAGAAGAGCAAGGGGGCATAGAGGTGGGGCAGATGTGCAGAGGAGAAAGGAGGTACATTGGTGGAACACATGAGAAGGGGGTTATAGTGATGGGGCCGAAGAGCAGGGGGTACAGTGGTGGGACAGATGTGCAGGAGGTACAGTGGTGGGGCAGATGAGAAAAGGGGTTACAGTGGTGGGTCAGATGAGCAGATAAGTTCAGTGTTAGGACAGATGAGAAGATGGTTCAGTGGTGAGACAGAAGAGCATGGGGGTACGGCGGTGGAGCATATGTGCAGGGAGGTACAGTGGTAGGGCAGATGAGCAGGGGGTTACAGTGGTGGGACAGAAGAGCAGGGTGGTATAGTGATGGGACAGAAGAGCAGGGTGGAACAGATGAGCAAAGGGTTACAGTGGTAGGGCAGATAAGCAGGGGGTTACAGTGGTGCAGGGAGGAAGGTGATCTGAGGTGTGAAGGTGCATGAATTGGGGCTGATCTGATGCATGAGAGTGCAGGATGTTAATTTCTCACTACTAAAGTAGTTTAAAACAGTGGTCATCAACCCTGTCCTCAGGGCCCACTAACAGGCCAGGTTTTATGTATTACCTTGGGGAGATGCAGACTGGAATACTGCATTGTTAGTTTTCCACCACCTATAGCTTTTTGCTTTTGGGGCAAAAAGTTCCATTTTGGTCTCATCTGATCAGAGCACCTTCTTCCACATGTTTGCTGTGTCCCCCACATGGCTTCTTGCAAACTGCAAACAGGACTTCTTATGGCTTTCTTTCAACAATGACTTTCTTCTTGCCACTCTTCCATAAAGGCCAGAATTGAGGAGTACATGACTAATAGTTGTCCTGTGGACAGATTCTCCCACCTGAGAGTAAAGGGGGCTGAATATAAATGCACGCCACACTTTTCAGATATTTATTTGTAAAAAAAAAAAAATTGAAAAACATTTATCATTTTCCTTCCACTTCACAATTATGTGCCACTTTGTGTTGGTCAATCACATATAATGCCAATAAAATACATTTACGTTTTTGGTTGTTGTGGAAAATTTCAAGGGGTATAAATACTTTTCCAAGGCACTGTAGCTGCTGATCAGTTTCTGAAACTGAAATTTTTGACCATTCCTCTGTGCCAAATTCCTTTGGTTTTCTAGCGGTTTGTGGGTGTCTGTGAATTAGTTGCCGATTTTAAATCCCCCCACAACATTTCAATGGGATTCAAATCAGTGCTTTGACTAAGCCGATCCATAAATCCCTAATTATTTCTTTACGTTTCTACGGTGGATTTGCTAGTGTACTACGACTCCTTAATGTGTTGAACCATTCAGTTATGGTTCAACTTCACTTTTTAGACAGATGGTCTCATATCCTTATCAAGAACACTGGATTTAAAAATGACCGCTATTTAGTCCAGGACGTTTCCAAGAAATGTAATTGTGTGATGGGGTATACCTGCTTATTCACAAGACTTTTTTACTCTAAATGTCTTTTCTACTTATAGGTGTCAAGAATTAAAGTCTACATTTGTCCTATATGTACACTGTATGTCATGGAAGTAATGCATTTTGCACATGAAGGAAATGCTTAAAGTGGAAGTAAACCCATCCATCAAACAGTTTCATTTCCGGCACGTGCCGTAAATGTAACACTCCAATTGGTTGTGCTCTCAACCAAACTGTCCAACGATCCAATGGCTGGTGTCTAAACTGATCACATGTGCAGCATCATGGCAGTTGTAGAATAAACAGAGGCAAAGATGGCAGCTTCCTTGGCTGAAAACGATAGGGGATTTTCTTACAATTTAAGTGACCCTGTTTGCTGCAACTACAAAAAAAAAAAGGGCCACTTTGGTCACTGCTGCTATCTGACACTTCAAGGCATGTGCCAGACGCTGAACACATTTCAATCAGTAGAGTTCTGTGAAGAGATCAGTGGTGGGTATTATCCCTTTACTGTGCCGGGAGCACTTTGGGATTTACTCGACAGTAACAAAGTTCCACTAAGGGGTGAAATTTTTCAGTGGAAGGAGCGAGTCAGTGTTCATGCTGTAACCTGAACAATAAAATTGTTTTTAGCACGAAGGAAAACAAAAAGCAGCCTTTTATGTACTATGGAGTCTACTCTGGAGGGGGTGACAGATCCCAGAGCCACACAAACGTTAAGTGATCACTTTGAGATATTTAAAAAAAATGTCAGATGTTACACATCTGCTGCACTGGCTTCCATATACATTCAGAGCTTGTTACTCCAATGGCCACACTACTGCGCATATCTACTACCTGTAACAGGCCCACATTTTGGAGAGACCAGTCCTGTTAACCAACTTGCAGTGTTAATTTATAAATTATTAATAATGACTTAACAAGAGCCAGTTTGATGGAACAGCATACGGCAGTGACTAAATGCACTCAGAACCCCGGAATTTATCCAAAAGTCAAATTCTTGAATGAATTGTAAGACGTAAGTGAAATAAAAATGGAATTAGAATTGTAGATCTGATAATTACACTGAGAAATACATAATAATAATAAAAATGTACAGGATTGCATGGTTAAAGCAGAGCTGTAAATATGAGAACATTGCATAAACAGGAGAGTTTAAAAAAAAAACTGTAAATTTAGGCAAAGAACTATTTCACCACAGAACAATTTTAACTGCACATATTGCAAGGAGCAAAGGCCTACACAAGTTGCATGTAGTAGCCAATCAATCTTGAATTATTGTACAGTGTGTGCAAATGATCACTACAAGATGCTGCTACTTGCAGCTTACTCCATAGTACAATGGTTCTCAACTCCTGTCCTCAGGGCCCACTAACATGCCAGGTTTGCAAGATAACTGAAGTACATCACAGGTGATATCATTTGCTGCTCAGTGATTGCAGTATTCTAGTCTGCATCTCCCCAAGGTAATACTTAAAATCTGGCCTGTTAGTGGGTCCTGAGGACCAGAGTTGAGAAACCACTGCCACAGTGGATAGTATGTTCCATTTGTTTAGTGGTCATTTGCTACACCTTGTGATTAATCACTAGCGATTTTAGTAGTGGGATTGGGCCACTAAAATATCCCCTGTGTAGCCCTGGCCTATTCATGTGCTAGTGGTTAAATCTATAAGTAACAAGAGTCTAATATCACCCAAGTTGCTCTAGTTTCATTGTATCCTGGAAGTAAGTGGAGCTGGATTAAGTGGGAGTTAAAAACAAGTGTTAGAGTATACAAGTCTTGCTGTCTGTTGGTGTTTGCTGTCTGTTGGTGTGTGTGTTTGCTGCTGTCTGTTGGTGTGTGTGTTTGCTGCTGTCTGTTGGTGTGTGTGTTTGCTGCTGTCTGTTGGTGTGTGTGTGTTTGCTGCTGTCTGTTGGTGTGTGTGTTTGCTGCTGTCTGTTGGTGTGTGTGTTTGCTGCTGTCTGTTGGTGTGTGTGTTTGCTGCTGTCTGTTGGTGTGTGTTTGCTGTCTGTTGGTGTTTGCTGGGTTGCATTTTGGGGACTTTTCCTTTTAGTTTTTAATTTGCCTTTTGCTGTCACTTTTTAAATAGCTTTTTTTTTTTTTTTTTCTTGTTTCATCAGTCTATCAATTAAGGGGTGTGGTTAATTGCTCACAGGTGCCTATTTAACTTGTTGTAGGACTCAGTCTGAGCGTGCTCAGTTTGAAGCGGTGGAGCTTGGTGTAAGTGGGAGTTAAAAACAAGAGTTTAAAACAGGAGGTTATAACAGGGGTCATAGTACCTGTGTAGTGTGAGTATCTGAGTGTTGTCTGAGTAGTGTGTGTGGATCGTTAGTACTTGTGTATTGTGTACCTGTGTATTGTCTTGTCGTGTACCTGTGTATTGTCTTGAGTATTAGTGCCAGGAAGCTAGTTGTTAGGTAATTTGGACAGGGTAAAATCCCCAAATCTCACTAAATTTAATAGGTACGATGCCCGGCGGGTGTGGAGGGGCGACTCTTTGTACATCTTGCCGCATGTATGCGTTCCTTGATCATCCGATCGAGGGCGAATACTGCTGTGCAAAATGTAAGCGCATTGTTTCCCTGGAAGCCCAGTTTCTGAATCTGGGGAAGCAACTGTCAGCACTGAGAAGTCCCTCCATACTAAAGGTGAGCCAGGAACGTACATGGCAGGTGCCGGCAGGGGCCAGCACAGAGGCGGGTGGAGACAAAGAGGTGCAGGCACTAGCAAAGAGTAGATGGGTGACAGTCAGAAGGGGTAGAGGGGGAAGTGCCAGGGAGGCCGATCCAGGACTGGAGCATCCCAATAAGTACGCTCCATTGAGTGACATTGGTGTAACCAGTCAGGGACCAGCATTGCTGGAGATGAGGGACTCTCCTAGCTGCCAGGGGAAGAACTCCTCCAGTGAGAGTGGGGGGGCAGCAAAGGGAAAGGAAAGACAGATTCTGGTGGTAGGGGACTCAATTCTTAGAAGGACAGAGAGGGCAATCTGTAACCAAGACCTGAAGCGCCGAACAGTATGTTGTCTACCGGGCGCTCGGGTTCGGCACATCACGGATCTTGTGGACAGATTACTGGGAGGGGCTGGGAAAGACCCGGCTGTCATGGTGCACGTTGGCACCAATGACAAAGTCAGAGGCAGATGGAGTGTCCTAAAGAACGATTTTAGGGACTTAGGAGCTAAATTGAGGAAAAGGACCTCCAAGGTAGTGTTCTCAGGAATACTACCGGTACATCGAGCCACACCAGAGAGGCAGAGGGAGATTAGGGAAGTAAACAAATGGCTGAAGAGCTGGTGTAGTAAGGAGGGGTTTGGGTTCCTGGAGGACTGGGCCGACTTCTCAGTCGGTAACCGGTACTATAGAAGGGACGGACTGCACCTACCCTGTTTCCCCGAAAATAAGACCTAGCGTGATTGTCGGTGATGGCTGCAATATAAGCCCTACCCCCCAAATAAGCCCTACCCTGTTTCCCTGAAAATAAGCCCTACCCTGAAAATAAGACCTACAAGGACTTTAACTAGGGCTTATTTGGGGGGTAGGGCTTATGTTGCAGCCATCACCGACAATCACGCTAGGTCTTATTTTCGGGGAAACAGGGTAAATGAGGAGGGTGCAGATCTGCTGGGAATGAAGATGGCCAAAAAGTTAGAGGGGTTTTTAAACTAGGCGATGGGGGGGAGGGTCCAGAGACAGTGATAGCCAGCGCGGAAGATATTCCAGAGGGTAGTATTGGGGGCATTAGTGGTAGGTTAACCAAAGCACAAAAACACAAGGTGAGTATAGTAGCAAGTCCAACTTGCAATCTTGAAACACCCAATACGAGGACAATATGCGACCGGTCTAAACTATGTGGCATGTTCACCAATGCCAGGAGCCTGGCGGACAAGATGGGTGAACTAGAGATACTGTTGTACAAGGAGGATTTGGATTTTGTGGGAATTTCAGAGACCTGGTTCAACAGCTCTCATGATTGGCTGGCAAACATTCAAGGGTATACCCTATACCGCAAGGATAGAGAGGGTAAAAAAGGGGGAGGGGTATGCCTATATATCAAGAATAATATACAAGTGAATGTGAGAGATGACATCACTGAGGGGGCTAGGGAGGAGGTGGAATCTTTATGGGTAGAGCTCCAAAGGGATGAAGCTAAGGGGAAAATAATACTGGGAGTATGCTATAGGCCCCCTAACCTGAGGGAGGAAGTGGAGACGGATCTCCTATCACAAATTGGATTAGCAGCAAGGATGGGAAGTGTTATCATAATGGGGGATTTTAATTATCCAGACATAGACTGGGCGGAGGGAACCGCGCATTCATTTAAGGCTCGCCAGTTCCTTAGTGTCTTGCAGGACAATTTTATGGGTCAGATGGTAGACGCACCAACTAGAAATAAAACATTACTAGATCTACTGATTACCAACAATACAGACCTGATAACAGATGTGGAAATACGGGGCAATTTAGGTAACAGCGATCACAGGTCAATTAGTTTCAGTATAAATCACACAAATAGGAGACATGAAGGGAACACAAAGACACTGAATTTCAAAAGAGCCAACTTCCCTAAACTACAAACCTTGCTAAAAGACATAGATTGGGATAAAATATTAGGAACAAAGAATACGGAGGAGAGATGGGTTTGCTTTAAGAGCATATTAAATAAGGGCATTAGCCAATGTATCCCATTGGGTAATAAATTTAAAAGAGCGAACAAACATCCTGGATGGCTTAACTCCAATGTAAAAATGCATATAAAAGCAAAGGAGAAGGCCTTCAAAAAATACAAGGTTGAGGGATCATCCACAGCATTCAGAATTTATAAAGAATGCAATAAGAAATGTAAGGGTGCAATTAGGATGGCTAAGATAGAACATGAAAGACACATAGCGGAGGAGAGCAAAAAAAATCCCAAGAAATTCTTTAAGTATGTAAACAGTAAAAAAGGGAGGACAGACCATATTGGCCCCATAAAGAATGAGGAAGGACATCTGGTTACAAAGGATGGGGAGATGGCAAAGGTATTGAATTTATTCTTCTCCTCAGTCTTCACGAGTGAATCGGGGGGCTTCAGTAACCAAAACTGCAGTGTTTATCCTCATGACACAACCCAGGAAGCACCTACATGGTTAACAGAGGACGGAATTAAAATTAGACTTGAGAAACTTAACATTAATAAATCACCGGGACCAGATGGCTTGCATCCGAGGGTACTTAGGGAACTCAGTCAGGTGATTGCCAGACCGTTGTTCCTAATTTTTACAGACAGTCTATTGACTGGAATGGTACCAGCTGATTGGAGAAAAGCCAATGTAGCACCAATATTTAAAAAGGGCCCAAAAAACATCCCTGGGAATTATAGACCAGTTAGCCTAACATCAATATTATGTAAACTCTTGGAGGGGATGATAAGGGACTATATACAAGATTTTAGTAATAAGAATGATATCATTAGCAGTAATCAGCATGGATTCATGAAGAATCGTTCTTGCCAAACCAATCTATTAACCTTCTATGAGGAGGTGAGTTGCCATCTAGATAAAGGAAGGCCCGTAGACGTGGTGTATCTGGATTTTGCAAAAGCATTTGACACAGTTCCCCATAAACGTTTACTGTACAAAATAAGGTGCATTGGCATGGACCATAGGGTGAGTACATGGATTGAAAACTGGCTACAAGGGCGTGTTCAGAGGGTAGTGATAAATGGGGAGTACTCAGAATGGTCAGGGGTGGGTAATGGGGTCCCCCAGGGTTCTGTGCTGGGACCAATCCTATTTAATTTGTTCATAAACGACCTGGAGGATGGGATAAACAGTTCAATCTCTGTATTTGCAGACGATACTAAGCTAAGCAGGGCAATAACTTCTCCGCAGGATGTGGAAATCTTGCAAAAAGACCTGAACAAATTAATGGGGTGGGCGACTACATGGCAAATGAGGTTCAATGTAGAAAAATATAAAATAATGCATTTGGGTGGCAAAAATATGAATGCAATCTATACACTGGGGGGAGAACCTCTGGGGGAATCTAGGATGGAAAAGGACTTGGGGGTCCTAGTGGATGATAGGCTCAGCAATGGCATGCAATGCCAAGCTGCTGCTAATAAAGCAAACAGAATATTGGCATGCATTAAAAGGGGGATCAACTGCAGAGATAAAACGATAATTCTCCCGCTCTACAAGACTCTGGTCCGCCCGCACCTGGAGTATGCTGTCCAGTTCTGGGCACCAGTCCTCAGGAGGGACGTACTGGAAATGGAGCGAGTACAAAGAAGGGCAACAAAGCTAATAAAGGGTCTGGAGGATCTTAGTTATGAGGAAAGGTTGCGAGCACTGAACTTATTCTCTCTGGAGAAGAGACGCTTGAGAGGGGATATGATTTCAATTTACAAATACTGTACTGGTGACCCCACAATAGGGATAAAACTTTTTCGCAGAAGAGAGTTTAATAAGACTCGTGGCCACTCATTACAATTAGAAGAAAAGAGGTTTAACCTTAAACTACGTAGAGGGTTCTTTACTGTAAGAGCGGCAAGGATGTGGAATTCCCTTCCACAGGCGGTGGTCTCAGCGGGGAGCATTGATAGCTTCAAGAAACTATTAGATAATCACCTGAATGACCGCAATATACAGGGATATGTAATGTAATACTGACACATAATCACACACATAGGTTGGACTTGATGGACTTGTGTCTTTTTTCAACCTCACCTACTATGTAACTATGGAAGAGAACTTGCTGAAGGAATTGCTGACCTGGCTACCGGCCTGTTACAGTAAGTGTCAGTAAGGTGCAGGAGAAAATTCTTGTGAACTTTTGGATCCTTAGCTTTTCCAGGAGGCTGCAGTGAGACTACGTGACATCACTAATGCTTAGAAGAACAGACCAGAGGTCCAAGGTAAGTAACGTTTCCTTTCTTTTGCCTATTTTTTTATTTTTAACACATTTGCAACTTGGCATTTGGGGCTGGAGGGCTATCACATAGGCACTAGCTAATTTTCCCTTGCAAGATCTGCATTCAGTGACCAGATTCCCTGCAAATAATGCTCAGTAGGACTGTAAAACAGAAGCAAAGTTAGTAAGCATACTTACCTGCACTCTCCACAAGCTCTGAACGATCTAGGCCAGTGGTCGCCAAATGTGGCCCTTTGCTTGTATTTATCTGGCCCTTGGGGCACTATTTCATTCACTGATAGCAATAGTGGAGCATAATTCCCTCCACCGACACCAATGAAGAGGCACAATTCCTCTCAATGACACCAACAATGGGGCACAATTCCTTCCAATGACTCCAATGATGGGGCACAATTTCTCCCAATCATGCCAACAATGGGGCTCAATGACATCAACAATGGGGCACAATTCCTCCCACTGAAACAAACAATGGGGCATTATTTTTTTTCCCACTGATGTTGGGACCATTTCTACTTCCAATGGCCACAGTCTGGCCCCCCTAAAGTTTAAAGGACAGTAAACTGGCCCTTTTGTTTAAAAAGTTTGGAGACCCCTGGTCTAGGCTGTCAGTTGCTACACCATACTCTGCTGCTACTCCTGGGTCCCCCATTGTCCTCTTCACTCATTGGGCAGCCACTTGCTATGTAATTTCAGCGCAAGTACCAGAGTCAGGGCCGGCCCTACCATGGGTCCCAGTGGGTCTTTGGACCCAGGCAGCACTTTGAGAGGGACAGCAAATTAAACCACGGCCGCCTTTCCTTTTCTTCTATTTACCCAGCAAATCAATTTACCCAGTCCAGTTTTGTGTCATGTTGACAACTGCCCCCTGGGCCATTCCGCCTGCCCCTATACTACCGTAGCCTGTCCATATACCGTATATACTCGAGTATAGGTCGAGTTTTTCAGCACATTTTTTTGTGCTGAAAGTGCCCCCCTCGACTTATACTCGAGTCAAGCACTTTTCTGCAGCAAAAAAAATTATTTTCCGAACCGATTTTGGGGCCCCGTATCTCAGGGCCACTTGGTGCTAGGAACTCCAAAATTGGTGTGCAAACCCAGTGGAACTGGTATCATAACATATCCAAAGCTGGGGTTCCTAGCACCAAGTGGCCCCGAGATACAGGGCCCCAAAATAGGTTCGGAAAATGTCATTCTCTGCTGCAGAAAAGTGCTTGACATTTTCTGAACCGATTTTTGGGGCCCTGTATCTCGGGGCCACTTGGTGCTAGAAATCCCAGCTTTGGATATTTTATGGTGCTAGTTCCACTGGGTTTGCACACCAAATTTGGGGTTCCTAGGACTAAGTGGTTCCGACATACGGGGCCCCAACTTCGGTCAACTGTGTCCATCTGCAGCAATGTCATTTCGGGACACTTTGGGTTCAGAGACCCCAAATATTGGCTGCAGCTAGGGGGCATCTAGGAACACTTAACTACCGAGTTTGAAGTTTGGGGAACCTATGGCTGCAAATGGGCACAGTGAGGCATGCAAATGGGCACAGTGGGGCTGCAAATGGGCATTGTTGACCCTCTTTTCCACTTACAGTAGCTGTGCATTTCTCACCCTCGTCTTATACTCGGGTCAATAAGTTTTTACCATTTTTTTTGTGGTAAATTAGGGCCTCGACTTATACTCGGAACGACTTATACTCGAGTATATACAGTACTGCTCCAGCCTATACTGCCCTGGCCCACCCCTATACTGTCCTAGTCCACTCCTTGAAATTGAACATAATGGTATGTCATATACTTTTGCATATAAACAAGGTACTGTTGCCTGTAAACCTGACTTCCTGTTAAATTTAATTGTAGTTTTAATTACCATGATATAAAATAATGGATGTGGAGGACTTTTGGTGGGTGTGATTTTTTTGGGGGGAGCAGCATTTCATTCTTGGACCAAGGCAACACAATGTCTTGGGTCAGCCCTGACTGGAGTGTACATTGCACAGTGTATGCACTGTGCAATGAACGCAGAAATTTAAAAAGATTAAAAGCTAAAAGGCAAGAACAAGGTGTTTTTGGCAGAAGGGACTTTGAGTTTCTTCTGTCAAAAAAAAACCGTGCCACCTTTTGACATTTTAAGTTTACTTATGCTTCAAATCCAGCTGACAAGAAGGTAGCATGGTACCTTTATTGACAGCTGCAAATCTTTAGCATTGCTGGTTTTAAAAGTTGGGCATCAAAATGCAGCCACTGGTGTGTGGTAGGATGACAGTGATACAGTAATACCAATGCATAGCTTCTGGTGCATTGCACAATTTACTTGACATTTAGAGCCCTTTCACACTGGGGCGGTTTGCAGGCGTTATTGCGCTAAAAATACCGCCTGCAAACAGCCTCTACTGTTTGTTCAGTGTGAAAGCCACTGAAGCGGTGCGCTGGCAGGAGAAGAAAAAATCTCCTGCAAGCCGCATCTTTGGAGCAGTGAAGGAGCGGTGTATTCACCGCTCCTAAACCGCTCCTGCCCATTGAAATCAATGGGGCAGCGCGGATATACCGCGGCAATAGCCGCGCTATGCGAGCGGTTTTAACCCTTTTTCGGCCACCAGCGGGGGTTAAAACCGCACCGCTAGCGGCCGAATACCGCCGCAAAAACGACGGTAAAGCAGCGCTAAAAATAGCACTGTTTTACCGCCGACGCCCCCACCGCTGCAGTGTGAAAGCAGCCTTAATCAAGTTGCATTGGCCAAGGTATGGTGCGATGTGGGAGTTAGCGTCGCATCATGCTGCACTGAAAGAAGTATTGCATGGTGTACTTTTTTCAGTGTACACCACCTCAACTTGGTTGTGTGAACTGGCCTGACTGGAATTTGCCCTGACTTGTGTTGGAATGGAGCTGGCAAAAGCTGCCCAGCGCAGTCCCACCACACCTGACAATAACAGGCCCTTTACATGCTTCCTCAATTTAGTTTGCAGTTATAAAATGCAGACAAGGAGTTCAACTAATACTCCTTTAAATTAAAATATTCATCATTCCCACAAGGCTGAAAACACACTGATTACTTAACATCGTTTTAAAAGTCCTATTCAAACCAATTGCTTTATTCAATCATTTCTATTAACTTGAGATCAAAACGTTCTCGGATTTCCTTTGTCGGTACACTGAAAGAGGTCTATTTCACAGTGAAGATGACTGATCATGCAAGTTCTAGCATTCATTACTATACTGCTGAAAATAAGTTAAACACAGCATGCAAACTGCTACTTATTTAATAAGAGCAATGTACACAGCAGCCAATAAACAGCCATTTGTAACATTTTGAGCTGACTTGCTATTGGTGTGGTTGTTTATCTGATTGGTTATTATGGAGTTCTACACAGTGAGGCTGATTTACCAAAGGAGTTGCGAATCTTCAACCAATCATTTGCAGCTGCGTCCACTCTGAATACCCAATCGTGTGAAGATTGAATAAACAGGAATCTGCTTATCATTGCTTATCATTGGCATTTGAAGTGAATTTATTGAGTGAAGATTCTTAACTGCTTTAGTAAATCAGCCTCAGTGTGTCTGGAGCATATTTGAGAATATGAATAAAAAAATAGAAAATGGAATTAGCTAATAATCATACAGGGAAATGTTGGAATCTTTTATTTATTTATTTTATTTTTTGAAGCAGTATATTACCCAAAACCTAAATTGTAATATATTGCAGCCTGCCAATCCTTAACGACTTCAGCCCCGGATGGATTAGCCCCCTTAATGACCAGGCCGTTTTTTTGCAATATGGCACGGCATCGCTTTAGCTGACAATTACGCGTTTGTGCGCGTTGTACCTAAACAAAATTGACGTCCTTTTTTCCCCACAAACAGAGGTTTCTTTTGGTGGTATTTAAACACCTCTGTGGTTTTTATTTTTTGCGCTTTAAACAAAGAGTGACAGTTTAAAAAAAAAAAAACAATTTATTTTACTTTTTGCTATAATACATATCCAAAAAATAAAAAAACTAAATTATTAATCAGTTTAGGCCGATATATATCCTTCTACATATTTTTGGTAAAAAAATCCCAATAGGCTTATAATGATTGGTTTGCACAAAAGTTATTGCATCGGCAAACTACAGGATAGATTTAGGGACTTAATGTTTTTACTAGTAATGCCGGTGATTTGCGATTTGTAGCGGGACTGCGACATTGTGGCAGACAAATCTGACCCCAAATTACACTTTTTGGGGACCAGTGACATTACATTGATCAGTGCTATAAATATGCACTGATGAATGTAAAAATGACACTGGCAGGGAAGGGTTTAACACTAGGGGGCGATCAAGGGGTTAACTGTGTTCCCTCACTGTGTGTTCTAACTGTAGGGAGGATGTGCTGCCAGGGACATGACAGAGATCACTGTTATCGATGACTGGGAACAGTAGATCTCTGACACGTCCCCTGTCAGAACAGGGATTCGCCTTGTTTACAAAGGCAGATCCGTTCTGCCTCTGTACTAGGCGATTGGGGGTCGCCGGCGCACATAGAGTCCACTCGACCCACAGGCACGCTCCAGCCGTGTGCAGGGATCGGTCAATGTAAACAGACAGATCCCCATTCTGTCAGGGGAGTAGAGAGAGATCTGCTGTTCCTAGTAAGCAGGAACAGCGATCGCTCTCTACTCCCAGTAAGTCCACTCCCCCCACAGACACCTCCCTAGGGAACATTTAACCCCTTGATTGCCCCCTAGTGTTAACCCCTTCCCTGCCAGTGACATTTATAAAGTAATCAGTAATACAAGTAAAAAAAGGCGCAATACAAAATACCTCATATAAGATTGCCTATGTACACAGGGGCAGGATCCATACAGACATATATATAGCATATATATGGGTGGAACATGCTTGACAAAGGAGTGCCGCTATCTCCTCCATCGATAGCGAGCTAACTCGGAAACGCGTCGCACAGGAGTGACGTCACAGCTCGGCGCCACTGTGTTTTGCAATCCAAGCCTCGTTCTGGCTCCGATCACACGGCCGTGCTTTACTTCCACCACGGATGCCGGACGAGGCCCTGGAAAACACCGCTACACATGTGAAAACCAGCTTGGACGCCCCCACCTTCCTCCCCCTGGAACCCACACCACCTTTGACGGCTCCTCTGCTTTCCTGTACTTGGTGTGCTATTGAACTACAATATTGGCTTACTGCAGCTCATCTTCAGCTTATTAGATGTGATGTCAGTGCATCTGGACTTGTTGCCACCTGTAGTCCTCCGCTCCTTCTCGTGCATGAGATGCATCTGAAATCTACACTTCAGTCCTACATGTGATTGGTTATTGTTTTTATTAATAAATTTATTTTGATACATACTCAGTGGCGCCCCTTTTCCTTGTTTTTTTTATAAAGTAATCAGTGGCTATTTTTAGCTCTGATTGCTGTATAAATGACAATGGTCCCAAAAAGTGTCAAAAGCATCCAATTTGTCCGTCGCAATGTCGCAGTCCCACTAAAAATCGCAGAACACCACCATTACTAGTAAAAAAATATAAACAAATAAAAAGGCCATAAATCTATTGCCTATTTTGTAGACGCTATAACATTTGCGCAAACTAATCAATACACGCTTATTGTGATTTTTTTTTTACCAAAAATATGTAGAACAAAACATATTGGCCTAAACTGATGAAGAAATTCGTTTTTTTTACTTTTTTTTGGGTATTTATTATAGCAAAAAGTAAAAAATATATATATATATTTTTTTTTTCAAAATTGTCTGTCTTTCTTTGGTTATAGCGCAAAAAATAAAAACTGCAGAGGTCATCAAAAGAAAGCTCTATTTATGACAAAAAAAAGGACGTCAGTTTTGTTTGGGTACAGCGTTGCACGGCCACGCAATGTCAGTTAAAGCGACGCAGTGCCGTATCGCAAAAAATGGCCTGGAAATTAAGAGGGCAAATCTTCCGGTCCTTAAATGGCTAAAGAATAAAAAAATAGACTTTACAATCACTTTAAATGTGGTAACTGCATTTGTTTTATTTTTAGGCTTTTCCCCCCCAATTTCACTTGGTGATCCGGACAGTAACTCACTTCCTGTCTTAGGCTGGCCATACATAATACAATTTTCTTATTCAATTTCCCTTAGACTTACCTTCAACTATGTAGTGTAAGCGTCTGCCTGATTGCATGCAAATTGAAAGTGTTTAGGTTTTACCTCATATTATATGGTTTTGCTTTCTAAAGGAAAATTGTACAAGAAAATTGTATAATATATAGGCAGTCTTAGGGTGGCTCCTTTATCTTTTTAACAACAGAACTGTCATTTAAGGGTGTTTTACTTTCTTTTTCTGCCTCAAAATGCCCACCAAATGTTCTTGCACACAGACATTTACAAGCAAAAGCGTTTAGAGGCAGGAAAAAAAAAAATCACTTGCATGTTTAGGAGAGAAAAAAATCTGGCAGAGAAAAAAAAAACAGAATGCACATAGACGTGCTTAGCATTTGAGTTTATTCACTTCAATGGCCAAAATAACCACATGCCGGCTAACGCGGCAAAGTGGCGCTCCTTTGCTGGATCACGTACCTAGTACATGATCCGATACTTCCAGATAGGGGGTGCGCCGCTTGTGCTGTGATTAGTCATAGCACAAGCTGATCAGCGGCCAGCGGTCATCCATTGGCTGGCACCCAGCCAATGGATGACCGCTGGCACCCGCTGATCGGCGAGGAGAAAGACAGAACCTATATAAACAAGTCAAAGCTCTGTCCTGTCTGCGGGGATGTGCTGGAGTTTGAATAGGGAAAAAAATCAAGCACATCCCTTAGTAAAAGCACCACATCGTAAACACAAAAACACTGGTTAGGCACACATTTACCCTAGATGTTTAACCCCTTCCCAGTCAGTGTCATTAGCATAGTGACATCGTATATTTGTTTAGCACTGATCACTTTATTTATTATCACTTTATTAGGTTCCCGCAAAGCGTCAGATTGTCCGCAGCAATATCGCAGTCCCGCTATAAGTCGTTCATCACCGCCATTACTAGTATAAATAAGTAAAAATTCCAGTATATACAGTATCTCACAAAAGTGAGTGCACCCCTCACATCTTTCTAAATATTTTATTCTATCTTTTCATGTGACAACACTGAAGAAATGACACTTTGCTACAATGTAAAGTAGTGAGTGTACAGCTTATATAACAGTGTAAATTTGCTGTCCCCTCAAAATAACTCAACACACAGCTATTAATGTCTAAACCGCTGGCAACAAACGTGAGTACAACCCTAAGGGAAAATGTCCAAATTGGGCCCAAAGTGTCAATATTTTGTGTGGCCACCATTATTTTCCACCACAGCTGGTGGATGTTAGAGACCTTGCGCTCCTCCACCTTCCATTTGAGGATGCCCCACAGATGCTCAATAGGGTTTAGGTCTGGAGACATGCTTGGCCAGTCCATCACCTTTAACCTCAGCTTCTTTAGCAAGGCAGTGGTTGTCTTGGAGGTGTGTTTGGGGTCGTTATGTTGGAATACTGCCCTGCGGCCCAGTCTTGGAAGGGAGGGGATCGTGCTCTGCTTCAGTATGTCACAGTACATGTTGGCATTCATGGTTCCCTCAATGAACTGTAGCTCCCCAGTGCCGGCAACACTCATGCAGCCCCAGACCATGACACTCCCACCATCATACTTGACTGTAGGCATAAATTTTAGCCTACATTTATCAAGAGATTCCATTTTTTGCATTTGATTATCGGATGTGTTTTATAGCAGCAAAAAACATTCAGAGGTGATCAAGTACCACCAAAAGAAAACTTTGTGGGAACAAAATGACATAAGTTTTATTTGGATATAACATTGCATGACCGCGCAATTGTAAGTTAAAGTAACGCTGTATAGCAAAATAGCCTGGTCATGAAGGGAGGTTAATCTTCTGGAGGTCAAGTGGATAAATAAATATTTTTAACAATGAAATGAAGGCTCGACTGATGTGGCTTAATGCGCCTAAATGCATTCCCAAAACGCAGCTATAGGCGCATTTTTAACATTGCTTTCCCTCTGCCATCAGAAAAGGCGTTCAGAAGAGCTGGGCAAACTTACTTAGATGGTCTTTAAGGTGACTAGCAAATTAGAGTCCAACTCCAGCTTGCACTTTTTTTTTTTTTTTCTTTTTTAAGAGGTTATTCCTTTTACTCAAGGAGTAAAAGCTTACAATTGTAGGAAACCCTGTCAGTGTTAAAGAGGAACTTTGGTTTGCTTTTTCTTTTTAAAATTCAGCAGCTACAAATATGGTAGCTGCTTACTTTTAAAATTGACTGCCTGGGGTCCAGCACGGTCTTCTCGCAGTTGGTTGTTCTTACTGCTGTGGGTCCCCAACACTGCAATCTTGGATACAGGCGCCAGCTGTGGCTTCTTGAGGAATTAAAACTGGCTCCCCACTGCGCATGTGTGAACTCTAGGACTGTGGAAGTGGGAACGGGTACCAAGAAAAATTGGTACTTGCTACCCTCCACCCCCTCCAAAGGAGAGGCAGCAAACCAGTGGGACTTCACTTTTTGAGTGAAGCTCTGCTTTAAATGGTTTGTCTTAACCCTCTAAGGCTAGGTTCACACCTGTGGGTTGCAGTGGATGTGTTATCCTGGTACAATATGCGCTTTTTCGTCACACATTTTGACGTGTTTTTAAAGCGGAATTCCGCCGTGTTTTTTTTTTTCTTAAAGTCAGCAGCTACAAATACTGCAGCTGCTGACTTTTAAAATATTGTCACTTACCTGTCCAGGGTGCCCGCAATGTCAGCACCCTAAGCCGATCTATCCCTTGGCTGTCGGGTGCTGCCTCCGCCATCCTCGGTAGGGGAATCAGGAAGTGAAGCCTTGCGACTCACGCTGCGCTATCCCACTGGTCCCTGCTGTTTTCTGGGACTCGTGTGTCTCCCAGAACACAGCGGGGGGGGGGGTGGGTCAGCACAGTGGGAAGTGGCGTAGATACCCGCAGGTGGCTGGGGTATCTATGCCCGAGAGTGGGAGCAAAATACCTGTATTAGACAAGTATCTGCCCCCCCCCTCCCCCCTGAAAGGTGCCAAATGTGACACCAGAGGGGAGGAGGAACTGGAAAAGCAGAAGTTCCATTTTTTGGGTGGAACTCCGCTTTAAAGAGTTTTGTGTTTTTGGGAAGTATCTGTTGTCATGCAGGAGAAACCAGCAAAAACACATGCATGAAGCATTTCTGCTGCAATTCCATTCAAGTCTGTGGTACCAAAAACGCAAACCTGCTGCAGGCAAAAAAGACCCCAACCCTTACCAAAAAATACACTGGTTGAAAAGAAACAGATGTGAACATGACCCGTAGGAAATCATAGTAAATGGACAGTAGTGTGTTTTTGCAAACCTGAAAAAGCACTGAAAAATGCATAGGTGTGAACCTAGCCTAAGGCAGCCCATAGATGGGTGTGTGATCCTACTATGGAGGCTCTGGAAATTTAGAGTTAGGACCGCAGTGTATACAGAGGTCCCTTGGCGTGGGAACTGCGGCTTACACATATATTTGCAAATGTGTGCAAACAAAACGCTTTGTTTTTAACGTTCGACAGGGTCAATTCGGTTGTTTTGCAGGCTGGCTGCTAAGTGTGCTGGGAAATCTTGTGTTTGTTTGTGATGTGCATTGCCCTTTCATGCCCATCTTGCTTCAAAGCCCAGTTATAGGTTAGGGTGGTTGCCACTTTTCTGTACGGTTGGTTGAATTGGGTGCTGTGCCTTGAAAGGATGGGCTCCCTCCCATATCTGCCCTTAATCTATCCATTCTTATATGTGCTCTCACTATGGAGGCTCTGAAAATTTAGAGTTAGGACTGCAGTATACACAGAAGGCCCTTGGTGTGAGCACTGCGACTTATGCATATATTTGCAAATGTGTACAAACAAAAACCCTCTGTTTTTAACAAATTGTTAGACAGGGCCAATGTGGTTGTTTTGCAGGCTGACTGGTAAGTGTGCTGGGAAATCTTTGTGATGATGACAAATGGTTGATGTGATGTCCCTGCCACCTTGTGCATCATCAAAGGGCAGTGCAGGGATGGAGAAGAGGCAAAGTGGACCCAGCATGTCATATGACTGGTCTAAAGACATCTAAAAAAGGTAAGTATATAAGAAAGAAAAAGAGCAAGGCATAAATGTGGGGAGCCCTTCGGGGGGGGGGGGGGGGGGGTTGGATTGCTGACTGAGGAGGCAGATGCAGAGTCTGGGCTTTTCCAGACACTCAAACCAGAGACAACTAAAATGTTCAAAAAGTAGTAAGCAGTTGCAATCTTGCATGAGTTTTATTGAAAGGGAGGATCTGTGTGCAGGCAGCTGCCAAACTGCTGACAACCCAATACTGCTGGTAGCCAGGAAAGGTATTTCACAGGTAAAAATAACCATTACATATTTAGTGTGACAACAGTTACTTTAGCTTTCACTTCCTGCAGAACATTGGTCAATGTTAATACAAAATGATGAAGAGTAGGTTCCATAGGGGCAAAATAAAGCTGACTGTAGCACACAACTTCCAGTGTGCCACCAAATTAAGCAGTGTCCTGGGGGTTATTGTTCCTTTAACAATTCCAGTGTAGAAGCAGTCAGCAAGTCTGGCCTTTCCCTGTAATGCAAACAGCTCAATTTCTTCCAGTTAATCTCTTGTAGACACTTCATGACCTCATTATTAGAAGTGACATTTATGAACATATCCAGACTAACGTGGAGGAAGGAGAACAACCAAGATGTGGCATTTTCTTAACGATGTAACATTGTGCAAATAAAGTCGGGGCTATGAGGCACAACTAAATTATTAACTATCGTACCAGTCCAGGAAGAGTAAAGAGAATGAACACATGACTAGGAAGAAGAGGATCCATACTCTAAAGCCTGCGTTATTCTTTATGGCCTGCAAAGGAAAAACAAGAAGAGCATTAGTAAAGGAGGTCTGTTCGTTAAAGTGGCACAGCGGGAATCACAGAAGCTAGGTAGCTGACTCGCCCCTTTAGGCCTAATGCCCACTGGACGTTTTTAATGCTGCTCTTAGGGGCGTCGGGAATTTCATTCGGCTTCTAAATGACCCTGCATGTTAGCCTATGGTCCATATACACATGCACTTAGGAGTTTAGATGCAGGGACGTTTAGTGGCAGAAAAAAAAAGAAAACCTACAGCCAGTACGTCCAGGAGCAGCAGTGTTTTGGCAGAAAAAAAATAACTTATTATTCTGGCCAGTGAAATGAATTAAGGCCCAAGCGATTGACACACTTAAAGTCGTTACACGCATTTACAAGCGTTCTTCTGTCAAAACGCTGCTGCCAGGAGGAAAGGAATCTAGGAGAGTTAGCAAAATGTACAGTGTGCATGACAGTGGCCAAGTTTATTAAAGCGGAGTTCCAACTGTTTTTTTTGGATGAATATCGTTTGTTTCAAACTCTTATTTATAGCCCTCACGTTTCTGTGATGAATCGCCGCTCGCTCTGCAGGTATGCATGCACTATTTTGAACTTGAAATTTCAGAGCATTTGCAAAAAAAAAAGAAAAAAAAAAGAAGTGTGCGTTTCCCTGACAGCTGAGCTCTGCAGCAGGGAAAACGGAGGTGCAGGAGAAGTAGACAACTATAGGGTGTTCTTGAGACTGTACCTCCTCAGCCTCTACAGGTCTGCAGCTTGATATGCCTCATTCAGACACACAGGTTTAGAGCACAAAGCCTCTGACAATGATAAAGCTATTTTATCACACTAGAGATCGCAAGCATGTTGCTGTACATTCAGAGTTCTCATTGCCGGAGACAGCTGTCAAGTTTACCATTCACTCATCCATCACACTGAATTCCCCAGCTCCATTCTTTCATATGTATCAAGACAGAGCCTTTGGGGGGGACGTATTTAAATCATATTTTATCAGCAATGTTACTTTTTCTACATAGTAAATGATTAAATCGGAAGGAAAGGCTTTTAACCCAATTTGAAGATTGTGGAGGATTATGATAGGTCAACCATCCATCCCATTATGCTGTAAAAGGTTTGGTGTGACCTGGAGGAGAACTGGAAATCCATCAACGATAACTAAACTGCTATCATACCCAGACAGGCAGACATGCAGGACCTACAAGATGGGAGTAAATGGGAAAGGAAGTAAGGCCTCCTGGGGAAGATGTCAATGTAGATCAGACAATATTGATACCAAACCGGCTATGTTCTAGGTCTGTGTGTGTGTGTAATAAATTGTCTGGAGGTGTGCATGTACACCATGGCTAGTAAAGTAGAATATCAAAATAGGACACTGCAACAAAACCTCTGTGCAGCCGCTGATAGCCAGCAGTGAGGCTTTGGCTTTATATATGTAAAACTGAGTAGTTGTTTCCATTTAAATAAAATGTAGCTGATTCTATATGGAGCAAAACTATTTAACAAGAATGCTGGACAGTGTAGTTTTGCATAGTTTAAAGCAGAAAATCCCCAAAAAATTAACATCACACAGCTCTGACAGCCAGTAATATAATAATAAAACAGTGTAAACTGTTGATGCTATATCAATCTTGTAGAAAAATAATAATATACTACATAATTTAAAAACTTTCCTGGGAGCTGTGCTCCTCCATATCACCCTACAGATGGTGCCGTGCCCAGAACACGTATAGGATCAGGAGGACCCACAGAAGATGCTAAAGATGTCAGAGGTTACAGAATGTGCCTGTTCTTCTAAGGATGGTAGTAATTTATATACTGGAAACTAATGTTTGTCAGGAAAGCTCAATAACATCACATCAGGTGAAAAAAACCCATATCTGCACGTAGAATCAGCTAGATTATGTAAATATATATATACTACAACTTTGGTTGAATCTGGAGTGCTTTGTTAAGAAAAAATAGATTCCAGCTAAATTATTTCAAAATTATGGAATCAAAGTATAATCACTTATTACTTTTGTGCTTACAATAGGGAAATCGATGGAAAACAGGTACTAAGGTGAATATGTTATTTTTGAGATGGGTTGCATTATATCTTTTCATACACTAAAAGTATTGGGACACCTGCCTTTACACGCACATGAACTTTAATGGCTTCCCAGTCTTAGTCTGTAGGGTTCAATATTGAGTTGGCCCACTCTTTGCCGCTATAACAGCTTCAACTCTTCTGGGAAGGCTGTCCGCAAGGTTTAGGAGTGTGTCTATGGGAATGTTTGACCATTCTTCCAGAAGTGCATTTGTGCTGTCAGGCACTGATGTTGGACGAGAAGGCCTGGCTCGCAGTCTCCACTCAAATTCATCCCAAAGGTGTTCTATCAGGTTGAGGTCGGGACTCTGTGCAGACCAGTCAAGTTCCTCCACCACAAACTCGCTCATTCATGTCTTTAAGAACCTTGCTTTGTGCTCTGGTGAGCAGTCATGTTGAAACAGGAAGGGGCCATCCCCAAACTGTTCCCACAAAGTTGGGAGCATGAAATTGTCCAAAATGTCTTGGTATGCTGACGCCTTAAGAGTTACCTTCATTGGAACTAAGGGGCCAAAGTCCAACCCCATCCCCTGAAAAACCACCCCACACCATAAGCCCCCTTCCAAATGATTTGGACAAAGCAAGGTCCATAAAGACATGGATGAGCAAATTTGGGATGGAGGAACTTGACTGGCCTGCACAAAGTCCTGACCTCAACCCGATAGAACACCTTTGGGATGAAATAGAGTGGTGACTGTGAACCAGGCCTTCTTGTTCACATCGGTGCCAGACCTAAAAAATAAGCTTCTGGAAGAATGGTCAAACATTCCCATAGACACACTCCTAAACCTTGAGGACAGCCTTCCTAGAAGAGTTTAAAGCAGTTATAGCTGCAAAGGGCGGGCCAACTCAATATTGAACCCTATGGACTAAGCCTGGCATGCCATTAAAATTTGTGTGCGTGTAAAGGCAGGCGTCCCAATACTTTTGGTAATTTAGTATAACCCTTGGCCAATCCTGAGGAGGAATTCAATTTCCTTGTTTATAGACTCTTCAATGAATTTCTTGGCTCCTGCATACATGAATGCTCTATTCATATTTTGGTTCAGTCTTCTACACCCAATAATAATATTGCCGGGTGAATCCAGATCGTTTTGATAACCAAGTAGCGACCCGGACCCTTGTTATTGTCCACGCTTAGTGTTCACTATATTGAACTAAAAATGCTAGCAGGAAACAAAGAAATAGTAAAACGTCTACCAAAGAAAGAGGGTGACTTGCTCATAAGAGATGTAGCTCCTAACACAGTGACAAGTGAACCAGATAACAGTTAGGCTGGAAAGGCAGCAGATTGACATACCACTAGCCTCTATGGGGAGGAGACTGAAAAAACTGGATCTAGAGAAGTTAAGCCAATAAAACAGTAAATTGCATGATGTTTGGTCTTAGGAAGGCAGGCCATACCACCTATTTTTTTTCAACCATGGGAATCCCTCTCGCAGAGCTATTGTGTTCAGCCGGTGGGGAGCCTTCTCTACCAGCAGAGTACTATGAACACTGCTGGGCTGGCAGCTATAGAGCCAGCAGTGATTGGACAGAAAAGACACGACAGGCCGGTTGTACTGAAGTCAATTGAAGGATTGAATTGAGCCAGCCTGCCCATAGATGGATTCAAATTTTGCTGGTTCCTGTTGAACTATCCGAATTTCGATCAGTCTATGGTTGGCTTGAGTTTTAGTTTTTGCATTACACCTATATACACTGTCCACTGTCACGAAGGGGTTTATTTACTAAAGCTAGAGTGTGCTAAATTAGTCACACTTCTGCAGAGAAACCAATCAGCTTTTAACCTCAGCTTGTTCAATTAGGCTTTGGCAAAAAAAAAACCTGGAAGCCGATTGGTCTCTATGCAGAAGTGTGACTAATTTTGCACTATCTAGCTTTAATAAATAAACCCCTAATTGACAATAAGTAGAGATGTATTATTGGTATGTGAGGGGACAAATGACGAGTGAGGTTTAGCTGTACCTAGTTGCTTCAGCCTGCAGGAAAATTGTGAATGCTGTAATGGAGGATCAGTTACAATGACAGCTTAAAAACCTGTAATCTGAAAGATAGGGCACCTTAAAGTGGTTGTCAACCCTTCCATATACCCAGTGAAATGACTAGCCTCGGGTGATACACAGAGGTGGAATAAATCCTCCTACATACGTTATACCTGTTTATCTGCAGTCTTCTCTTCTCCATCTGTTCAAAGTGCTGAATTGTACAGCTTGTCTGATAGTTCAGTTGTAGCCAAATTCAAAGTCTGCATTTGAAGGCCAACAGCACCTGTGCATAGGGGATGTTTTAGCTAACAAATGGCGGTCAGCTGATAGAAACAGAATTATAATTCCAGCCAATATGGAAAGGAGGCATGAAAGAAACTAAAGAAAAGGTATTGTGACAGTATGAGATGCTGTCACTGTAAAATTGGTTGTTTAAATGAAGGTATGGTAATACCTCATGGCTCCCAGTTGGAGACTGCTTCACCCAAGGGAGAAAGGAGGTCTCCAGGAGTCAGAGAGGCTGCAGGTGGCAGCCAGAGCGTGTGTGCGTGCGTGTGTCTGTCAAGAGGCAGTAAATGGCCTGAGGACTGAAGACCAGAACGGAGCTGCAGGCGCTAGGACAAAGCAGTCTCTGCACAGAAGCACCTATGGTCGGGGTGACCAGCATAAAAAGCAGAGGTACTGCAACTAAAGCTAAGTGAGAGCTTAAGAATAAGGTGGGATAGCATTTTCTGTTTATGGGTATTTGCTGGAGAAGAACCCCTGCGTGGGAAACCTTTATGTTAGACTTTTTATTTGCCTTTTTAACCACTTGCTGCCCGCCATATAGCAAAATGACGCAGGCAAAGTGGTTGTGTTATCCTGACGTCATATGTCGTCTTTCAGGACAACAAGCCACTGCGCGTCCTGGGGGCCGCATCGCGGCGATCGTTGTTGCGGCGTGTCAGTCGGACACACCGCAACTCCGATCTAGGTAAGAGTCTCTGATGGAGACTCTTTACCAAGTGATCAGCCGTGTCCAATCACGGCTGATCACAGTGTAAACAGGAAAAGCCATTTATCGGCTTTTCCAGACTCGCGTCTGTCAGACGTAGAGGAGAGCTGATCGGCTGCTCTTCTAACAGGGGGGTCTGTACTGATTGATTATCAGCGCAGCCCCCCCCCCCCCCCCCGAGGATGCCACCAGGACCATCAGGGATGCCCACCACTAGTCACCACAAGGTATGCCACCCATGGCCACCAGGGATGCCAATCAGTGCCCACAATGGATGCCAATCAGTGCCCGCAATGGATGCCGATCAGTGATGCCCATCAGTACCATCCAATGGATATTAGAGTACATCCGTGCCGCCTATCAGTGCCGTATATCAGTGCTACCTGATTGGTGCCACCTCATCAGTGCCCATCAGTGAAGGAGAAGACTTACTTATTTACAAAGTTTTGTAACAGAAACAAAAAAAAACGTTTTTTTTTTTCTCAAAATTTTCGGTCTTTTCCAGATCCCAGAGGTGATCAAATACCACCAAAAGAAAGCTATTTGTGGGAACAAAATGAGAAAAATGTAGTTTGGGTACAGTGTAGCATGACCGTGCAATTGTCATTGAAAGTGCGACAGCGCTGAAAGGTGAAAATTCGTCTGCGCAGGAAGGTGTATAAGTGCCTGGTATTGAACTGGTTAATAAAAATGGGCTGCCATGCCCTGAAAATATAGTTCCTGACTGGAATCACTGGAAAACATATATACCACTAGAGATAACCACCCCCCATATGGTACAGTATGCAGTGGATTTTTATACAGCTGCTATCTAGAGATTGCTAGAGCTGTGACAAGAGAGAAGGAGCTTACAACTGCCTCTATGCACAGGTACTGTGAGATGGAACAGCCAGATACATGACATGGGCCACTTTAATGGCTGATATCCGTTTTCATTTTTTTTAATGACAGGTTTCCTTTTAAGCCACACAACATTTTATATTGTAAGAGCAGTATTTTGTCTCCACTTACTGAACTGCGCCATGCTCTACAGTTGTGTGTACAATACAGTTCCAAGAAATAGTCACAAGTGTCAGGCTAATTGCTTTGGTGTGAATAGAGGGGCTTAAACCTTTATTACATATAGCTTTTTCTCTAGGTCTGTTGTGCAACAAGCTGGAATAATTATTAACACAAAACCCCACACACACATAATCCTGCCCACCTCCTCGTCTTCCAGATATACACACAATTACAGCCAATGTAACTGTAGACAAGAACATTACCTCTCGTATATCTTCATTTCCTTCTTTGATATCTTCTGTGGCGCCCACGACGAGCTGATGGATATTGTCAATGTCTGTTTCCTGGCAGAAGAAAGGAGAGGCAGAAAACATTAATGATTCACATTATTTGCAGGGGTTCCACATGCCACAAACACAGGCCTTCACTTATTCAAATTGCTCCTGCAATGAGAGGCACTCGTCAAGGAAACAAAAACCATTTCAGTCATTGAGGCTCATGCAAACTGCAGCTCAAAGGAGCTCAAAGCAGCAGCTCCTACAGGCTTTTCAGCTCTTATTTTTTTCTGTCTAGAAACTCCTCTTCATATTAGCCAATGTGTCCATACACACTTAGGCTTTTTCAGGCGGTTTCAGGCATATGCTCTTGCAGAAAGAAACCCCCCCCCCCCACCAAACTCACGTTTTTGAGAGGAGCTAGTGCCCCAAAGAGCTCAAAAAAGCTCAAAGAAGCTTGAAAATGCACAAAAACATTTGTTCCAGCTTTTTGTTTTGTTTATATAGTGGTTAAGAAATGACTATCTAGGAGGGATTGTGAAAAAAAAGCGCTTATGCTCAAAAAAAGCTCAAAAGGAGCTTGAAGAGGCTTGTAGAATCTCAATAAAAACATGCACAAGACCACAAAAAAAGCACAAGCTTCTTTAAACTGAAATAAAAGCTTGAATGCCTGTAAAAGCAGCTTTTTTTTGAGTTGCAGTGTGCATGAGCCCTTATAGGCACTGCTTCATTGTAGAAGCTTCTCTATCATTGCAGTCAGTTCATGATTCTGTCCGTTGGAGGATGGAAATTCTGTGGTGAAATTTCAGGCCACTCAAAATACCACTTAAAAAATAGATCTAAACACAATAATTAAAACCCCAAACTTTAAAGGCCAATATAATTTATAAGCTTGTTTGAATCCATTGATTTCTTTTTTATTTCAAGTGATAGTAAAGTCTCGTTTTCTTTTCTATAAAAATAACATGTTATACTTGCCTGCTCTGGTGCAGTGAATTTGCACGGAGCAGCCCAGGTCCTCCTCTTCAGTGCTCCTGGCCCCTCCCTCCTGTTGCGTGCCCCCACAGCAAGCAGCTTGCTATGGGGGCACCTGAGCCGAACCGCAGCTCCATGTGCCCCGCCCCCTCTCTTTCCTGATTGGCTACCCGACTTTGATTGACAGCAGCAGGAGCAAATGGCGCTGCTGCTGTGTCTCAGTCAATCAGGAGGGGAGTCCCGGACGGCCAAGGCACTCATGCACACCACTGGATCAAGATGGGCTCAGGTAAGTATAGCATAAGATAAAAGTGCATTAAGATAAAAAAATCTTCTGTCTCTACAATCACTTTAAATCTGCAGCATTTATTTAAATAATACTGAATGATCTTGCCATGGTGGTCCTTGTTCAGGGACTGTTATAAGGTGACAACTGTCTTCTAATTGTGGCCCTGTGCCGTCACCCTCACATATTTGCCCCTGGTGGAAATGACAAGAAGCTCTGTAAACACACATTGGCCAGGCATGTCCACGGTTATCACTATCATAAAGCCAGTCTACAGCACTTACTTTCAGGCAATGCTGGAGAATGTGTATGTAGACAGAAAGTGGGTGAAAAAGGCCGGAGAAGATGAACAGCATAAGGGCTCATGCACACAGGACATTAAAAAAATGCAAGGGCTACAAACAGGAACAAGCAGCGTTAACGCTTTCATGCGCGTTTTTGCAGTAAAACACTTAAGGGCTCATGCACAAGTGACTTTTGTGCAGCTGCTTTTATGGGCATCTGGCTCATTTTTTTTTTTTTTTTTTTTACTGCCTCTGAACTCTCCTCCATGTTCTCCTATGTGTCCATGCACACAAACTTTCAGATGAGTTTTGGAGGCATAAGCGTTTAGGGGCAGTAAAAAACAAAAAAAAAAAACTACTGCCTATGTGTCCAGGAGCAGAAGCTGCTTGGTTGTAAAATTGCAAAACGCCCAAAAACACGGCTAAACGCAGGTTAACGCTGTAACAAGCTTTTAGCTGTGTTTGGCAGTTTTACATTTTAGGGAGTGTTTTTACTGTAAAAACAGTTAAAACCGATAACGCTCAAAACCGCGGAAAAACGCGCATAAACACTATTCAAAAAACACAGCTAAAAGTGCGTTTTTAACGCTGCTTTTTTCCTGACAGCAGTGCTGGTGTTTTTTAAACATTCTGTGTACATGAGCCCTAAAATGTTAAAAATGCCAAAAAAACACCAAACGCGCCTAAGGGTTTGTTACAGCATTAAGCCGCATTTTTACAGCTTCTGCTCCTAGACGCACATTCGTCATTTATTTTTACTGCCCCTAAACGCTTATGCCTCCAAACTCCTCTGATTTGGACATGGACACATAGGAGAACATGGAGGAGGCAGTAAACAAAAAAACGCCAGATGCCCCTTAAAGCAGCTGCAAAAATGCCCTGTGTGCATGAGACCTAAAAATTCAAAAAATTATGAGTATTATGAATAGTTGAAACTCATATTTTATGAAAAAAAAAGTCAATTGTTTAATAACGCAGTGCTTTAGCAAATGAATTGTCATCCAGTTAAAGTGTTTGTACAAGCAAACTTTTTTTTAATTAATACGTCATACTTAGCACAGGGCAGCTCCTATCCTCCTCTTCTTTGGTCCCCCGCTGGTGCTCTTGGCCCCTCCCTCCTGCTGAGTACCCCCATAGCAAGCGGCTTGTGCGTGCTTGCTCTCATAGGAGGCACAGTGTGTGGCTCGGCCCTGTCCCCTCAATGCTGGTTGTGATTGACAGCAGTGGAGCCAGTGCTGTGTCTGAGCCAAAGAGCAGAGAAAGAGAGCCTCTGCTCTTGTGCACATCACTGGATCGAGATCAGGCTCAGGTAAGTATAAGGGGGGGTAGCTGCTTGCAGAATGTATTAAGGTAAAAAAAAAAAAAACTTCTAAGGGGGGGTAGCTGCTTGCAGAATGTATTAAGGTAAAAAAAAAAAAAACCCTTCTGCCTTTAGAACCCCTTTAAGGTTAGATCTACTTTCTGTCCCAGGACTCTGTAGCTAGATACTTACTCTACTAGTTTTTTTGAGGGGTGCATGACATGTTTGCAGCTGTAAATAGAATCAAATAGAGAGAACAGGTGCTCCCGTGTAAAAGTACTCCATCCTCCACAATCCTACATATGAGCCAGAAGATGTAAGCACGATGTAGACGTGTAAAAAGGACAATGCATTTCAAAACCTTAGCGTTTCAAAGTCACGCAATTTTGTACAGGTCACCAATGTAAAAAGCAGAAAAACACCTGTAATCTGCCCCAAAGAAGCTCATGTTCTTTTTTGAGCTTAAGGCGTTTTTCTTCAGGCGGCAAAATGCTCAGATGTGAACAGGTGCCATTGAAATGAATGGGATTTTGCTTGTTTGGTGTTTTTCTCGTTTTTTTTCCCCAGGGCGTTTTACGAACTGAAAACGCTCAAGGGGGGGAATGCAGACTAACACACAGCAGTAACAGGTTTCAGGCTGCATTCACACCTGAGCATTTTCGTTTTCAGGCAGAAAGTCATCCATCAGAGCCACCCCCTACTCACGTGAGCCCAGCAGAGCCCCCTTTTACATCAATCTGTACAAGGGTCATGTCTGGCTGGCAGTGGATGCAATGATTTTTGTTTTACTATACACAGACTCAGACCAGAGCATCCACTGCCAGCCAGCTGAGGTGTTTTCCTAAATAGATGCTGGGGCCAAGTAAAATCTCATAGCAGGCTTGATGCGACCCGCAGGCCATAATTTGGAGACTGAAAACCTTTGGATTGTTTGTGTATCATATTTCTTTGTCTTATGGATCTTTAATAAATGTATTGCTTTTTATGGGATGTGCCACCCTTTCTCTTTGTTTTCCATGGATTCCTCTGGCTGTGGACCAGGCAGGCACCCGGATTCATACAGCAGCATATGAGATCCTGCAGACAGCTTAGGAGCGATGTGTACCCAGCTCTTCTCTTACATAATTTGGAGACCCCTGCCATAGAGTGTAAACATTGCACAATATACTGGGAAAATCATGTTAGTTCTAGGTTATTTTTTTATTTGTATTAAGACTACATTTTTTACATAACCTAGAAACACACACACACACACACACATATACATATATATATATATATATATATACACACACACATACACATACACATACACCTACACAGTGAGGGGATAAAAGTATGCTGATTTTGTACGTTTGCCAACAAAGAAATGATCAGTCTATAATTTTAATGGTAGGTTTATTTTAACAGCGAGAGACAGAATAACAAAAAAATAAAATAAAATTCAGAAAACCGCATTTCAAAAAAGTTATATATTGATTCGCATTTTAATGAGTGAAATAAGTATTTGACCCCTTCGCAAAACATGACTTAGTACTTGGTGGCAAAACCCTTGTTGGCAATCACAGAGGTCAGACGTTTCTTGTAGTTGGCCACCAGGTTTGCACACATCTCAGAAGGGATTTTGTCCCACTCCTCTTTACAGATCCTCACCAAGTCATTAAGGTTTTGAGGCTGACGTACCACTATATACTCTGTTTTATTTATTTTTAGACTGGTAGACTCAGGTTTGGTTGCCACTACCCGAGTCTCACACAGCTTATGACCAATCCCGGGTTGGCCAACAAGCAACAGTCTAATCATATGGGACAACCCGATGCATCCACATGAGCTATGTAGCACTATTTGAGGTAACAATCACACGCTGTATGTCCACACCTCTGCCCCCTAATGGTTCCCCTTTCCCTTTTCTTTTTCTCCCCCTTTTCTTCTTTTTTCTTTTTCCCTTTTCTCCTTTTTTCTTTTTCCTTTTCTTTTTCTTTTTCTCTTTCTCTTCTCTATTTTCTTCCTTTTTCTTCTTGTTCCTTTTCCTTCTTCTCCCCCTTCTTTTCTTTCCTTTTTTTCTTCCCTCTTTCTTTCCCCCCCTCCTCTCTCCCTCTCCTTCCCCTCCCCCCTCACCTTCCCCCCTCACCTGCATTCACCTGCACTTTTGTTGTTTATTCTATCACCTCTAGACTGCATGGTTTCCTTCCACTCTTTTATACTCCGCCATCACCATCACTTCCCAATTTCCCTGCATTTTTGCTCTGTGCATGTTCTCTCTCCTTCTTTTCTTTTTGAACATACATCAGAAGCTTATGGTTCAGAACCCTCTTTGGTCGTTGGACCACATATACCATATCTATAATGCCTTTGATCCTGTAGTGGCCCTCTTAGCCCACAGATCAAATTTGACTATTTTTACATGGACCTTTACTTATTATTCCCTGCAAACTTTTATCACAGGTGTTTTGGCGCTTTCCGGCCGGTCGTCCGCTTTGACGGGCGGTGCTTAAAAGTGTGACCTCTCGTAAGCCACGTTGCATCTCACTATCCTGTCCTGGGTTGTGGCGGCGATAGATGAGGTTGGAGCCCCCCACTGGAAAGGAGGACAAGGCAATTTATCTTTTAAAGGGATCTTCATGTGGGAATCTGTGCTTTTTGTTGAACATACCCACACTCGGTAACTATACTGTATTAAAGTATTGCGTAGCCAATGTAGTCTATACTATACTCATACGAATGGAACATGTATATGTATATCAACTCTATTTTCGTGTTCTCTCCAGCAGACTGATCCTCTGAAGAAGACCCCATTTGTAGGGGTTGAAACGCGTCAGATTTAATGTTCATGACAAATTATGATTATGAACAAATGTCTGCTTATGTATGTTCAGCTTATTCTTTTAAATTAATTCCCACTGAAGCTCACAGTTTTTAACTTTGATGGTCTACCATTATCCAATAAAATTGTTATACTTTTTTTCATATACTTGTGTCTATATCCGTTATTGTGCTGCCTAAAAACCCCAAAGTGGGGAAACCTTCCTTTTCTGACGTTTGATAACTCGAACCTTCAGCTCCCTCCACATATTTTCTATGGGATTAGGGTCTGGAGACTGGCTAGGCCACTCCAGGACCTTAATTTGCTTCTTCTTAAGCCACTCCTTTGTTGCCTTGGCCATGTGTTTTGGGTCATTGTCATGCTGGAATACCCATCTACGACCCATTTTCAATGCCCTGGGTGAGGGAAGGAGGTTCTCACTCAAGATTTGACAGTACATGGCCCCGTCCATCATCCCATTGATGCAGTGAAGTTGTCCTGTCCCCTTAGCAGAAAAACACCCCCCCCCCCCAAAGCATAATGTTTCCACCTCCATGTTTGACAGTGGGGATGGTGTTCTTGAGGTCATAGGCAGCATTCCTCCTCTTCCAAACCCTGGCGAGTCGAGTTGATGCCAAAGAGTTTGATTTTTGTCTCATCTAACCACAACACTTTCACCCAGTTCTCCTCTGAATCATTCAGATGTTCATTAGCAAACTTCAGACGGGCCTGTACATGTGCTTTTCTTGAGCAGGGGGGGGGGCAACTTGCGGCAACTGCAGGATTTCAGTCCTTCACGGCGTAGTGTGTTACCAATTGTTTTCTTGGTGACCATGGTCCCAGCTGCCTGGAGATCATTGATGAGATTCTTCACTGTTCTCATGATCATTGCACTCCCTTTAAGGCCTGATTCACACCTATGCATTATTAGTGTTTTTTGCATTTTGCAGATTGCAGATTTGCACTACAGCCTGTTTAATATGATTTCCTATGGAACACATTCTGTAGAGAAAATCTGCAAAAAGCCACTAAAAATGCATAGGTGTGAATCAAGCCTAGTGTCGGTTCACAGAGGGGCAACACGACTTGCAGGCCGACTTACCGAGGCGACCTGCACACGACTTCAGCGGCGACTTGCAAAACGACTTCTGTATAGAAGTCAATGCAAGTCGCCTGAAGTCACCCCAAAAGTAGTACAGGAACCTTTTTCTAAGTCGGAGCGACTTGAGTCGCTCCTATTAGAACGGTTCCATAGTACAGAACGGGACGCGACGCGACTGTCGCCCCTGTATGAGCCGAGTGTAAGAGTGCTCCTAATCTCAGCTCGTTACCGGTATAGAAGACACCTGGGATCCAGAAATCTTGCTGATTAGTATGGGATCAAATACTTATTTCACTCATTAAAATGCAAATCAATGTATAACTTTTTTGAAATGCGTTTTTCTGGCCCCTTGGGCCGCAGTTTGGAGACCACTGGTCTATTACATAAAATCCCAATAAAATACACTTACGTTTTTGGTTGTAACATGAAAAAAATTTGGAAAATTTCAAGGGGTATGAATACTTTAAGGCACTGTATAGATTGCATGGGTTTTTACCAACATGTGGTGAAAAGGTCATGTCAATAGCATCTTTAGAAATATATTTACCTAGAAAAATGGTGACGCGTTCAACACTTATTTTACCCGCTGTGTGTGTAATATATATATATATATATATATATATATATATATATATATATATATATATATATATATATACATACATACATACACACACACACACACACACACACACACACACATACACGGTATATATACACACACATACAAGTGTCAGGCACATGATTCGATTTGTAGGATGAACAGGCTAGTACCTACAGATCTTTATTACATCTGTGCATTTGCTTTAAGGAATCCCTTTTGCAGTTTATATATTAAACATTACACAACTTGAAAATATTTCTCATTTGGAGAACAGTGTCTCTTTAGTAATTAAACATGCCGAATGGGGAAAGGGGGGATGTTTGCAAGTTATCCAAAGCTTACTCTGTGCAAAATTCTGCTCTTCCTCTAAGCATCCTGTTTGGTGGTAGTACAAAAGACTGTTATTCCAGGGATAGGTAAGCTCAGTAATCTGTTATTGCAGGAAGATAAGGGACAGGAGAGGTAACAAAGGAGCCAGCCTGTCCTAGATTAATGCAGAAGCATCCTTAACTCACAGCTCTGAACAAGATTGCATATCCAGTGTATAGAATGCTTACTACCAATAAGGGCTTCATCTAATAGAGATCCACACAGAAAAAGTCTTTTACCTTTGAAAAGCACATAACAAGATACCTCCAACAGAGAGGAGAAATGGTGTGATGCAGTAATTAGCAAAGCAGTTACATACCAGATGTCCAAATCTGAGACTTCAGTCAGAGTAACTCTTCAGCTACCAGACTGTAATCTACAGAATCAGGAAAAATGCTTGTTCAGGACATATACTAGTATTATTTTATTTGAAAAGTTTGGTTTTAAGAATGTTCGTTCGATCTCTATCAAATCGACACTCGATGAGAAAATTTGAAGGAGCAGGATGGAAAGTCTTTCTTGAATGAACATATTCTTTACAGTGAAAGTTGTTTGCAGAAAGACCATTCACTCCATTATTGAATGTTAAAAGGGACTTCTTTTTGAAGTACTTTCAAACGGTATTTTTCATGACATTTAAATGTACTGATAAGGATTTTGGTTCATTTTGAAAAACTACTAGGGTATGGCCATCTTTAGTCTGTAGGTCTGCTGTGCACACCTAACACCTGAAGGCTCAATAAATGTCACCACTCCTTTGAGTGGCCCTGAGTCATGCCAGGACAACCTCTTTTGGACTGTCCCTCATAGATATACTGTGGCAGGGCGACCCTCCTAAGCGAAATCGCGTACCTGTTCGTGATTTCGTGCACTGGGTCTGGGGCACGTGCCGCTGGCGACCCGCTCCCGCTGCGATTGGACAGCAGGAGCCAATCAGCGGGTCCGGTGGACCCCATGTTGCCAGCACCCCGCGATCGTTCTCAGGGAGAGGCGGAACGGTGGTCTGCCAATGAAAACAAGGCAGGCGGCGGTTCTGTGAGAGGGGAAGATGGAGATCTTGTGTTTCTGCTAAGACAAATCACAGATCTCTGTCTTCCTTCAGTCAAAGCACCCCCCCCCCCCCCATAGTTAGAAAGCACTACCTACGAGCACTTTTAACTCTGATTTTCTTCCCTGCCAGTGTCATTAATACAGTGACAATGCATTTTTATTTTTTTTTAGCACTGTATTAGTGTCACTGGTCCCCAAAAAGCGTCCCTTAGTGTCAGATGTGTCTGCCGCAATGTCGCAGTCCCGCTAAAAATCGCTGATCGCCGTCATCACTAATAAATAAAAATTCTATAAATAGATCCATAGTTTGTAGACCAAACCACATATAGAAAAGCCATAGAAAATATACATAGGCTTTTCTATGTGCATTTTACTGGCTACATCTCTTATACATCAATCTCTTTTGCTGTCCTTTCTCCCCTCTTTCCTTTTGAATATCAGCAGTCTCCCTTATGTGGTCCTTTCCCGGTCCTGAGGATCTCTCACCCGGGGCGCACTGGGGGGGGGGGGGGGGCGCTTATGCCGCATCACTTTTTTCATGGCTTTGGCTCTTTTTTGAGCGCTGCTCATTGCCGATTGGCTGTGACTGTGCGTTGGTGTCCCCCAAGCGCAGGCCAGTGTCACGCCTCTTTGAGGCGGCGTCCTGCGCTTGGGGTAACAGTTGGTCCGGGCTACCCACGTGACGCTCATGCGCAGTGACCTTTTTCGCCACTGGGCATGCATCGTAACGTCCTCTTGCCAGTGCGCATGCGCAGACGTCACCTGGATATTAGAGCCGTCAGCGGCCTGTAAACCTGTAAACACAGCTGCGACGGCTGTGGTGACCTCCAACATTTGATCCTGCAGATCTTGGAATTTTTTTTTCTATAAACAAAAAAAGACCAACAATGAGACGGCTCTGACTATCGGCATACCCGGCGTATAACCAAACAGAGGTAAGACAAAACACTCTGAGATCTCTGTGTTCTGCTGTCTTACTCTACATATGTTCTCACCCCCTACCATCCATATGCATCCCTACAGGTATATTCCCTGGGTTGGATACCCATTGAAACTTTCCAGCCAAGTCTGGGATTTGCAAACACTGTATGTGTTCCCTGTTTTGGTTGATATTCCTGGGATGTTTTCTGCTTAGGTATGTACGCTGAATGTGCTGAATGTACGCTGAAGAGTTTATATACTCTTAAATCCCAATAAAATCTTGTTGGTAATATAGTACTATACCCCATATACCTTATCACCTATTTCAGCTCATCTGGTCTGATTTTTTGCTGGGGGCCTACTCTGGACCTTCGCTGAGAGATCTTTGTTAGACTGTCGGGGCCGCATGGGAGCGTTTTTTATTCATTCATTTCCTTTGATATATGGGACCCTCTCATTTCCCGTATTGTATGGGTTACTGATATTCATCGGGACGTGACCTACGCTGTTCACTTTGTGTGCTTGTATGTAATTTTATGAGAGATATTTTTGAGAGATATATGTATATTGTCTGTATTAACGCCTATTCATTGGTATATATACTTCACTAATAGACACCTGGCTGTGTATGTGTTAAAAAATCACTGAAGGGCATCAAGCCGGAAACGTCGGGCTCATCCATTAAGCCTACATGTGTCTGTATGGGTATCACAATCCATACAAATGTCAATGCATTCTTTTGTCTTTGATGACTTAAGTCTTTTTATTGAATAGACCATTTTGTAATAAACTTCTGTTTTATACGATACAAATATTGTTTCACTTTCAAAGTCCCACCCATCAAGGGGGTTTTGTGTTTTTCCTTTTTTTGTTTATAGCACAAAAAATAAAAACCGCCGAGGTAATCAAATACCACCAAGAGAGAGCTCTATTTGTGGGGGAAAAAGAACATCAATGCCATATTACAAAAAATGGCCTGGTCATGAAGGGGGGTAAATCTTCCGGGGGTGAAGTGGATAATGTGTATGGTGGATTGAGTCCTTGTTACTTCTACATGCTTCATTCTCTTCTACAGTTGGGACTGCTACACTCAAGTATGCATCAGAGCCCAGCTCATTATGAAGCCTTCTGTAATACAAACTACCCCTGAAACACTTCTGATGTTTGTTCCCCATATCCGATAATCTCCAGCAACTGAAATTTGGAATAGCAAAATAGGATTTGACTTGAACTAAAAAAAAGGATCAATGTGTGGGCTTGCCTAAGTTTGGGCTTCTGGTGTGTAAAAGAGACCAAGTCGCCAGACCAACAATTTCAACAATAATCTTCCCATAAGATTGTATGTGCATTGGACGTACAGTATTTTACGCATGTTATTTACCTGTAAATCTTTCTTTAGACATCTAAAAGCCCTTAGACTGCTGCTTGGGTGTGACGCCAGAAACTCCAGCAGACCCAGAGAACTCACTCAAGTGACTCTCCGTAGTATTCCCCTTTGCTTCTCTCCCATGCAGCTACTGTACATAAAAGCTGATGTAGGGAGGTGGGTGGGAGGGTCTGAGGATCTGGGCCAGCACAGACACTAATTAGATACTTTCAGAAGAGGGCTGTGACATTCAAAGAGGTAGGGAGCTGTGCTAGGGAACGGACTCTTCAAACAATCAAATTTGCTTGCAAGTTGAGGCACAAATTGAGTCAATCAAAAAAAAGTTTATGGAAAGTAAAAGTGTTGCAATTAGGCATTTAAAATACTTGTTTTTTCTGTTCTTTTAGTTGGTGACAGTGTTTGTTTAAAGTAGAACTCCAGCCCAACACTAACTAGTCTTAAGAATGTCCCCTCCCTCTCCTGCTACCCATGCTACCTAACCTGTGTAAAAAACAAAACCAAAAAATGTATATTTTATTTTAATCTGTTCCGGGCATATGATCTGCAGTTTCGGCTCTCCTGTATAAGCTGCAGGGGAGAAGAGGGAGCGACAACAGTGACAACAGGGAGCTTATGAGTGACATCACAGCTCCCAGAATTCCCAGTCACTGTTGAGCGCTCCTCTCTCCCCTGCAATCTCTCACCAACACAGGGGATCATGTGACCAGACCAAGGCAGACTAAAAATAGGTAAGTATATAGATCTTTTTTACACAGGTTAAGCAGTATAGATAGCAGGAGGGGGGAGTGAACATTTTTAAGACACGTTAGTGTTAAGATGGTCATAAAAGGATCCAAATTCGGCCGGTTCAGCAGGAACCGTCAGAATTTCAATACATCTATAGGCAGGCTGGTTGTACTGAAGTCAATCCAATAATCGACCTCAGTACAACCAGCCGGTTGGATTTTTATCACCAGATCACTGCCAGCGACTATAGCTGCCAGCGCTGATCATTGCTTTCTGCTGGTGGGGAAGGCTCTGCATGCTCCCTGCCAGAAGAACACAATAGCGCTGTGGGAGGGATTACCCCATGAACACTGACTGTGTTGATGGGGGAAATGGAACAATTTTCTTTTCTGTGGCTGAAGGAAAGAAAATTGCATAATCTATGGCCTGCCTTAGGCTGGAACTCTACTTTAAGTGGAAGGCGTTACCTCTAGGACATGCCTGCTTTCAATTTGTTTATTGCTATGCAACTCAGATTGGGAGCGCAGATATTTTAGCATTAGAGACTACATTATGTAGAGATGCCTTAACCGGTTCCCGACTGGCGCACGCCGATGTACGTCAGCAGAATGGCACAGCTGCGCAAATGAGCGTACCTGTACGTCCCTTTGAATTTGCCGCTGTGCCATCGCGAGCGCGCCGCCGGCGGGAGCTCTGTGAGAAGGATCGCGGGTCCCGCGGACTCTATGTCTGCGGGGATACCCGCGATCGTCTCACGGAGAGGAAGAACGGGGAGATGCTGATGTAAACAAGCATCTCCCCGTTCTGCCTAGTGACAGTGTCACTGATCATAGCTCCCTGTGATCGGGAGCTATGATCAGTGATGTGTCACAGCTAGCCCATCCCCCCTACAGTTAGAACACATCCCTAGGACACACTTAACCCCTACAGCGCCACCTAGTGTTAACCCCTTCATTGCCAGTCACATTTACACAGTAATCAATGCAATTTTAATCGCACTGATCGCTGTATAAATGTAAATGGTCCCAAAATCGCGCCAAAATTGTCCAACGTGTCCACCATAATGTCGCAGTCACGATAAAAATCGCTGATCGCCAGCATTTTTAGTAAAAAAAATAAAAAAATAAAAATGCCATAAAACTATCCCCTATTTGGTAGACACTATAACTTTTGCGCAGACCAAACGCTTATTGCGATCTTTTTTCTTTACAAAAATATGTAGAAGAATACGTACCGGCCTAAACTGAGGAAAACATTTTTTTTTATATATATTTTTGAGGGCTATAGCAAAAAGCAAAAAATATTGCTTTTTTTTCAAAATTGTCACTCTTTTTTTGTTTATAGCGCAAAAAATAAAAACCGCAGAGGTGATCAAATACCACCAAAAGAAAACTCTAAAACTTTGTGGGAAAAAAAAAAAAAAAAAAAGACGTCAATTTTGTCTGGGAGCCACGTCGCACGACCGCACAATTGTCAGTTAAAGCATTGCAGTGCCGAATCGCAAAAATACCACCGGTCTTTGGCCAGCAAAATGGTCCGGGGCTTAAGTGGTTAACGATGCATTTGCAAATGTATGCAACAGAAAGCTCTGTTTTAACCTAATGTTTATTTAGGCTTTTTATGCTGACTAGCTGGAGAATGTTTTGGGGAATGGTTGTACGGTTTTGAATACCAGGGGTACCCCAGGTTTTTAGGACTACTCCCTGATCAGTTTCATCCTTGGAGATGCAGCCTGCTTTTAAAATCTGCCCAGCAACTCCCTTTTGTATATTATTATTATTTTTACACAGGATTTATATAGCGCCAATAGTTTGTGCATCGCTTCACAATATAAAGGGAGAAAATACAACAATATAATTCAATAAAAGAGGGTTAGGAGGGCCCTGCTTCTGGGAGCTTACAATCTAAGAGGTTCAACTTATAATTTATTTTATTTCCTATTTGTATTTTGTTCATTTCTATTGAAGGTCAACAATTTCTGTGCAAAATATTTTTAATAATGCAGTTCAGGCGACATGAGGAGAATGTTTTTTGCTGCACTGAGAAACATTGCACACAATATAGGCTGAGGCACATTAGCACTGAATCAAAGTGTCCCTTGAAATCATTTGAAAATGTTGGCAGTTGTGCTTCATAGGCTTCCAGCTGAGACCATCAGTGTTTTTCTTCTATGCGGGCCACAACTGCATCAATTATGTGCTGTTTTTTCCCCAGATCCAATTAAAACAGTTATCTACATTCAAGAGTATTTGCTTTTAGTGGCTAAATGTGTGTGTTTGTTGTTTTTTCTATGCAACCCAAATCACAGCTAAACATTAAAGTTATCCGCTGGGCAGTGTAATAGGTTTGCTGTAAACAGTCTTTACTTAAAGGAATAGTCCATATTTTTGCAAACAAGTAAGAAATATGACATTAGCAAAATAAGATGCGGATTTATTAAATTGAACATTGAAGCCTGCAGATTTATCAGTGCAATGTACAGGCTCCTGCATGATTTACATTCCAGCCTCAGGTTGGTATGGCGGTGTGGTGATCTTCTGTTATGGATCTAGAGGAAATAATCAATGCACTTGTGATCCATTCAGATCTGTAAGTCCCTCTGCCGTATTGACAGATGGGACTTGTGGTCTTTTCATTCACAGATTCCTGTGAATGGAAAACATGGCTTTGTGGGCAAAGCCACGCACAGCCACACTAAATTAAAAAATCAACAGAATGCTACAGGGAAAAGTACCCCGTGATTCAATTATGTTGGGGCAGTGAGAACTATAAAAAAAAAAATCCAAACGATGCTTGATTTTCATCGAAGCAAACAGATTAATAAAACAAGTGGACTATCAAAACATGCTGGCACCATTACACAGGTGCCCCCAGCCTGGAAAAAAAACGTACAATGTTAGTGAACTTTTGGGACCAGCACCACACACCTGGGTAGCTCTTCAACAAAACTGATCTGGCGAGAACAAATGTCAGTTAAATTTGCAAAACTAATATTCGTCACAATAGTAAATAATCAGACGGGTTAGGTTACCTGCTGCAGCACCTTCTCTGTGAATATTTCTTGCAGTCGGGATATTTCAACCACCTTGCCTTCTATTTGCCTGCAAAAAAAAGTATCACAGACAGAATCACATCTCAGTCAATAAAAAGTTCTGAAATAACCTTAGTCTAAATCCACATCCAGATTGCCAATGTAATACATTATTCTAAAAGACTTTTCCATTAGTGGTAAACTGGACATATGGCCAGGCTATATACATTAAAGTATTTGTACAAGTCTTTTCTTCAACATTTCTTCAAGTCCTAACTGGCCTCTGTATCTTCAGGCACCCAGCAGCAACTTATCCCCAAATTTTACACAGTAGAAGCACTGAAATTGTCAAAAACCTTAGTTAGTCATAACGGTATTTCTAGGAGTCTTTCAGGACAGCACCCGGAGAGAGCGTAGCTCCACCCGACTTCCCAGGAAACACTGAGCAATGTCTTTTAAGGCAGGACACTTCCACCATCGTAATCGACAAACCTCCAGCCATGCTGAAAGACAGAATCAGAAAAACAGACAAACACAACATAACAGTGCAAGTCACAACGGAAACCATTAGAGAGGGTAATAGCTGCTGTCCTGAAAGACTCCTAGAAATACGTTACTGGCAAGTCTAACAAAGGTTTTCTTAAAACGTCTTTCAGGACAGCACCTGGATATGATCAGCAAGAACTTACTACAACGTGGGACCACCGCCTGCAGGACCTTCGGGAGGAAAGCCTGCTCCGTGGCTGATGGTAAATCGACTCTAATGCCGGATGAACGTAGGGAAACTCGTCAATGTTGCCGTCTTACAGATTTGCTTGCGTGAGGTGCCAGCCCTCTCAGCCCAGGATGTTGCTACTGCCCTAGTTGAATGGGCCAAGATACCTTCTGGGAGTATCTGCCCTGAGGCCGTATAGGCTTCTCTACTGGCCATCCTAAGCCATCTTCCAATTGTTCTTTTGGAAGCACGATCTCCCTTACGTGATCCTGAAAACAACACAAAAAGACAATTCAATTTCCTAAATTGCTTATTTAACTCTAGGCATCGAAATAGACATTTCTTTACATCGAGTGTGCGGAAAACTTCCTCTTTAGGACCGGCTGGGGATGCACAAAACGTTGGAAGAACTAGAGACCTTTGGCAGAAAGCCTGGGTCCACCTTTAGAATTATCCAGTGTGGAAAAATCGTTAAGGGTTCGACCATAGAAAAAGCCTGAAGCTCACTAACTCTTCTGGCAGAGGTGACTGTCACCAATAGGGCTTTTTTCAAAGTCCAATCCTTTATTTTAGCGTTTTCTAGAGGTTCAAAAGGTGTTTTAGTTAGACTCTGTAGAACCACTGAGAAGTCCCAACTTGGAAAAAATTTGATAGGCGCTGGTCTTGACCTAGCCAGGGCCTTAAAGAAGCTAATTATCAACGGCTCTTGTGATAATTGCATTTCCAAAAAAAACGGATATCGCTGCCACCTTAGCCTTCAAGGTGCTAAGCGCTAACCCTTCTCCATTCCATCATGAAGAAATTCCAGGATGGAAATGATCTTCTGCGGCAAATACTGCTTTGCAACGCACCAGGAGTTGTAGCATTTCCAAACCTTGAAATAAATGTCTCTAGTGACCGTCTTCCTGCTATTCAGCAGTGTAAAATTTTTTTCTGATAGACCCCTATTCTTCAGGATCTGCTCTTCAGAAACCAGACTGCTAACCTGAGCTGGCTTACGTTTGGATGAAGGATGGGGCCCCGATTCAGTAGATCATCCCACAGAGGTAATATCCAGTGAGGTTCTGCCGCCAGGTTCAGAAGCGTCGAGAACAATATCCTCTTGGGCCAATAGGGGGCTACAAGTATTAGATTTGTGGATTCTTCCTGAAATTTTTTGAGGATCAGAGGCATTAACTGGAAGGGGGGAAAAGCATAACACAAAAGGAAGTCCCAAGGCTGGGCTGAAGCATCCAAGCCCCTTGCCTGATCCAATCTGTTCAGGGAAAAGTAAGCCAGCACCTTCGCGTTCGAGTGGGTCACAAACAGATCGATCTGCGGAATGCCCCACTTGTTCACCACCATCTAAAAAACTTGAGAATTTAGACTCCACTCTGATTCTGACATTTTCTTCCCGCTCAGGAAATCTGCTATCCAATTCAAACTGCCCTTCAGATGCATGGCCGACAGGGACACCCGATTCTCCTCTGCCCAAACTAGGATCTCCCGAGCTAAAGTCAGGAGAACCCTGCTTCTGGTACCTCCCTTCTTTGTTACATAGGCGACAGCCGTGGCATTGTCGTACAGAATCTGAACATGTTGGCCCCTGATCGTCTCCTGGAACCAAAGGAGCCTCATCAGAATTGCGTTTAGTTCCCTCCAATTGGATGATCTTTTTTGCGTCTAAGCTTGACCAGGTCCCCTGGACAACACAACCCTCCAGATGTGCTCCCCACCCCAAGTCGTTAGCCTTCCACAATTTCCTCCTCACTTGTAAGGGAACTGTGAATCATTTTTCTAAGGGTTCTTCGTTATTCCAGTTTTGCAGAATTATCTGCTGCAGCTCACTTGAGTGGAGGCGGGTCCATTGAACAACCAGAATAGAGGATGTTAGGAGACCCAATGTTGACATAGCCGACCGAGCCCTAACTGGTGAGCTTGTACTGAATCTGTTTTATTGCTCCCAGGATCTTTTCGCTCCTCTCTTCTGGTAGGAAGATCTTTTGCTGAACTGAGTCAATGTTATAGCCCAAAAACCTTATCACTTGGGAAGGAACCAGATTCGACTTTTCCTTGTTTAGGAGCCAACCCAAGCTTCGCAAGAGGTGTTCTGTTCAAATTTGTCAGCGGCTGTTCTATTGAGCTGGCAAACAGAAGGAGATCCTCTAACCATCATAATTCCCTGAATCTCCAGAGGCGCCAAGGCTTCCGCCATGATTTTGGTGAAGATCCTCGGGGCTGAGGACAACCCGAAAGGTAGGGCTCTGAACTGCAGATAGGATATCATGCCCTCGGAGCTGACTGCCAAATGCAAAAACTTTTGAGAAGCCACTGCTATTGCAACGTGAAGGTAAGCATCTCTGAGATCGATAGAAGCCATTAAACAGCCCACCGTTAGAAGCTTCCTTACGAATAAATCGTATACAAAACTTTTTGTAGCGAATGGATCGTTTTAGCAGTTTTAGGTTCAAGATTAACCAAAACTTTCCTGAAGGTTTCTTTACCAAAAAAACATGAGAATAAAAGCCTGGCCCTTCCTCCTCCTGAGGAACTGGGATATCACTCGCCGCTGCCTCAGGTGTTATAAAAAGGGACATTATTGCTAGGGCCTTGTCCTGCACTCTGGGGATCCTTGGTTACAAAAAACTATTTGGAGGATTTTCCAAAAATTCCAGTCTGTATCCCTGGGAGATGACATTGAGGACAAACGAACTGTATGTCACCACTCTTCACGGAGGGAGGAAGGGTAGAAGTCTCCCGCCCACAGCAGGACCACCATCACTGGCTTTTAGTTGGCTGTTCAGGCCGCCTGAAAGGAACTCAAGCCCTGTCTCCCCCTTTGCGCATTCCAAGGTTTCTTATAACCTGCTTCTTTGAACGCTTGGGTTTGCTGAAAAGGACAAATTATTTTTAACTAAGGGTGCTTTTTTTTTCTTGCTGGAAAAGCCTTTTTCTTTTCTGCGATCCTATACAAGATAGCCTCTAAATCAGGGCCAAATAACAGATCCCCAGTAAAAAGGAGCCCACAGAGCTTCACTTTGGAAGCAGAGTCCCCAGACCAAGTCTTTAACCAAAGGGCTCTTCGTGCAGAGTTCACTAAAGCTGAAGTTCTGGTGGACATCCTGATTGACTTCGCAGAGGCATCTGCTACATACTCCACTGCCTTTAGAAGAACCGGAATGGTGTTCAACAGATCCCCTCAGGAGGTACCTCCCTCGATGTGCTCCTTTAACTGTTCTAGCCAGTGTTCAAAGTTCTGGCTACCACAGTTGAAGCCATGGCTGGCATGAGATTGGCCGTTGACGAGTCCAATGCTTTTTTTTTTTAATAAGGGCATTGGCTCGTTTATCCATGGCATCTTTTAAGATGCCCATGTCCTCAAAAGCTAGGTCAGTATTGTGAGAAACTTGGGAAAATTCTGCATCCAATTTCGGCCTTTTGTTCCACACATGCCACTCGTCCTCATCAAAAAGAGAAACCTTCACGTAAGGGAGCGAGAGAAAAATGGAGCCCTCTCTGGGTCCTTCCATTCTCATTTGACAGCCTCTGAAAGGACCTTGTGAACTGCAAAAACTCTGTTTAACCTCCCCAAGGCCCTCAAACATTTTATCATGCAGGGATAAGTCAACCTTATCCTCCTGAATGCTCAGGGTGGTATGAATGGTTTTAATCAAATCATCCACCTCCTCCAAGGATAATTTGTATCTAGATGATCTTCTATCTGCATACCCCTTATCCTCATCCCCTGAGACTTTGGGGGAGCTGGCCCTGCTTACACCCTCTTCCTCTTAGTCACTATCCTCCCTGGATACTGAAGTGGACAGCAGAAGACTGGATGGTACATTAGCCTGACTCCCTGATTGGAGCACTGGGTGCTTGTCCAAAAATGAGCGGAAAGACTCAAAAGTATCCGTAAGCTCCTTTTATAAGGGGACCATAAGATCCGAGCTTTGAGGTGATTCCTGTTTTAGCAGGCCGGCTATACAATCTTTACATAGAGCCTTCTTCCAGGTATCCTTAAAACCCCTGTCACACCAAGGCGTTTTTGCAGCGTTTTAGCCCTAAAAATAACGCTATTAAAACGCTCATAAAACTCTCCCCATGCATCTCAATGGACCCTTTCACACTGAGGCGTTGCGCTGGCGGGGGGTTGAGAAAAGTCCTGCAAGCAGCATCTTTGGAGCAGTTTTGGGCGTTGAAAAAAGCTCTTCAAAAACACCCCTCTCCATTGAAATTAATTGAAAACGCTGTAAAAACGCCTGAATAGTGCCTATAAATCCGCCCTGAGCTGTAGAAAAGTCACATGGTCTCACGAAAAGGTAAACATGCAAGCAGAAAAGAGAGCATCTACAACAACAGGACTGAAATTGTGGGAAGGTCAGAATGATTAAACAGACCATCAAAGTGCCAAAAAAACAAAATTAAAGTGCCAAAAAAAAGAATTAATCCCAGAAAAATTAAGATTTGAAGTAAAACAAGACACTGCTTGTTACTTTACAAGACACTGCTTGTTTTACATGATCTCACAAAGGACAAACATGCAAGCAGAAAGATAGCATCAATAACACATGCTTCAATAACACTTGAAAAACGCTGTTAAAACGCCTGCAGCGTTGCGTTAATTTTACCGCTAGAGCCCCTAAAACACGGTAATAACGCTAAGGCGTTTTAGCGCGTTTTTGTAGCGCCTTGGTGTGAAAGGGGTCTTGGATGCCTTGCAAGAGGGGCACTTTTTCTTAGGAGGAGTAGGAAGGGCATGCTTTAATTTCTTCTCCGCTTTCTGTAATAAAATAGAGGAAAAAAGGGAGAAAGCACTAGATTAGGACCTAAACCATAATCCCCATTCTTTGCCCAAGGATACCCAACAGCCTCCACCCCCAACAAAAAAGAATAGGGGGGGGGTTGACCATCCAACCATACCCCTTTGTGAGGTAACCCAAGGGGTATGGTGCAGGTTCCCCCCTTCCCTATACATAACACCCAGGGGAAGGGAGGAGGGAAAAAAATAGCCCTAAAGGCAACATCTTTGGAGCCTCTGACCAAGCTTATCTGGGCTTGGCTGGCGCCTGTAGCTCCTGCTCCCGCCATTGCCTCCATGACTGCAGAGGACATTGTGGTCATACCGTCTTTTTTAAAACTCCCGGTCTCTTCGCCATTGCGAAGAGCGGACGTGTACGCCAGCCAGGGCCCACCCCCCTCCTCCTGCCTGCGCTCCACAGGGGAAACGGAAGCCACGCGGCCGACCGGAAGTCCGGCCCCTTCCGGAAATGAAGTCACCCGCCATCTGAACCCAGAACGAGTGGAGGCCCGGGAAGCCCCTGGTTCAATGCTCAGGGTTGGGACAGACCCCCCGGGCCAGTCCCCAAGCTCTCGCCGAGCGGAAAAGAAGAGGGGTGGTCCGGAACATCTCCCGCCCGGCTGGGAGGATGCTAAATAAATAAAAAAAAAAAAAAATAAAGTATGCCATGCTCCCATACACAGGACCTCTGCCTGGAGAGAGCAGCACACCCGCAGTTACTCGTAGAGCTTCCACCATGGCGGAGGAAACACTACAACTGAGGCCATGGTGGAAGTGTCCTGCCTTAAAGACATTGATCACAGTGCTTCTTGGGAAATTGGGTGGAGCTACGCTTTCTCCAGGTGCTGTCCTGAAAGACATTGTGAGAAATATACTTTACAGACACCCTGATGCTTTAGTCAATATTTTTTATTAAAGTATATGTACACCCAACATTTCATATTACTGACACGCACATGAACTTTAATTGCATTCCAGTCTTAGTCCGTAGGGTTCAATATTGAGTTGGCCCACCCTTTGCAGCTACAGTGGGGAAAATAATTATGTGATCCCCTATGTTATAACCTTAGTTGCAGTTCAGTGAGTAAAATAATATATCAAATATTTGATCTACCAACCAACAATAATTCTGGCTCCCACAGACTGGCTACAGTATGTACTCTTGTGGTACACAGATTAGTCCTGTCAATTTAAGGAGGTGTTCCCATTGACATCTTATGTGTATAAAAGACTCCTGTCCACAGAATCTCTTTCTTCCATTCAAACTCACCATCATGGGCAAGACCAAAGAGCTGTCAAAGGACATCAGGGACAAGTTTGTAGACCTGCACAAGGCTTGAATGGGCTACAAGACCATCAGCGAGAAGCTTGGTTAGAAGGAGACAACTGTTGGAGTGATTATTTGCAAATGGAAGAAATACAAAATAACCATCGCTCGCCCTTGGTCTGGAGCTCCATGCAGGATTTTGCCTCATGGGGTAAGGATGATTATGAGAAAAGTAAGAAGTCAGCCCAGAACTATGTGAGAGGAGCTTGTAAATGATCTCAAGGCAGTTGAGACCAAAGTCACCAAACAAACCATTGGTAACACAATACGCTGCCATGGATTGAAATCCTGCAGCACCCACAAAGTCACTTCCTCCTCAAGAAGGCACATGTATAGGCCCATCTGAAGTTTGCCAATGAACATCTAAATGATTCAGAGAAAAATTGGGAGAAAGAGCTGTGGTTAGAGGAGATCAACATTGAGCTTTTTGGAATTAACTTGACTCGCCATGTTTGGAGGAAGAAAAATGCTGACTATGACCCCAAGAACACCATCCCAAATCATGCCGCCAAGGCAACAAAGCACATTAAGGTCATGGAGTGGCTTAGCCAATCTCCAGACCTTAATCCTATAGAAAATTTATAGAGGGAGCTGAATCTTTGAGTTGCCAAGTGACAGCCAAGAAACCTTAAGGATTTAGGCTTCATGTACACGGGACGTTTTTACAACCTCTCCTGACTGATTTTAACTTGACAGATAGTAACCCACATTTAAAACGTCTTTTGCCACGTTTAAAAATTGTTCAATTTTTTTTCAAAATAGCCAAAAATGAAAAACGCCTGTAAATGAAATGCGGCTAAAGGCAAGTTACTGTGTTTAGAAGCGTTTGGCGCTTAAAATGCCTCTAAACACAGCTTCTGAACCCATTTTTTTGCATTCCAAAAAAAGCCTCTAAACTCAACTGCCTAGAAACGACTGTAAACGACCCTGTGTACATGTACTGATAAGATAACATAGAGGAGAGTTCAGGAGCAGTTGAAAAAAATGCCCAACTGCTCCTAAACGTCCGTTTAGCAGCAGCAGTGTACATGAGACCTTAGAGAAGATCTGTAAAGAGTACACCAAAATCCCTTTTGAGATGTGTGCAAACCTGGTAAACTACAAGAAACATCCTACCTCTGTGTTTGCCAACAAGGGTTTCTCCACCAAGTACTAAATCATGTTTTGCTTGGGGATCAAATACTTATTTTACTCACTGAACTACAACTCAATTTATAACATTTGTATCATGTGTTTTTTTCTGGATTTTTGGTTGATATTCTGTCTCTATCATTTAAAATACACCTATGATAATAATTATAGACCCTTCATTTCTTTGTGAGCAAACATACAGGGGGATCAAATCATTATTTTTCCTACTGTATATCAGCTTCAACTCTTCTGAGAAGGTTGTCCACAGGGTTTAGGATTGCGTCTATGGGAATGTTTGACCATTCTTTCAGAAGCTTATTTGTAAAGTCAGGCACTGATGTTGGACGAGAAGGCCTAGTTCTAAATCATCCCAAAGGTGTTCTATTGGGTTGAGGTCAGGACTCTGTGCAGGCCAGTCAAGTTCCTCCACCCCAAACTCGCTCATCCATGTCTTTATGGACCTTGCTTTGTGAACTGCTATGCAGTCATGTTGGAACAGGAAGGGGCCATCACCAAAACTGTTCCCACAAAGTTGGGAGCATGAAATTGTCAAAAATGTCTTGGTATGCTGATGCCTTAAGGGGCAAAGCCCAACCCCACACCATAATCCCCCCTCCACCAAATGATTTGGAGGGGTGGCCCAATACATTTGGCAATATAGTGTGGATGAGCGAGTTTGGTGTGGAAAAACTTGACTGGTCTGCAACCCGACCCTTCAAAGATAGAACACCTTTGGGATGAATTAGAGTGGAGACTGCGAGTCCAGGCCTTCTTGTCCAATATCAGTGCCTGACCTAACAAATGCGCTTTTGGAAGAACGGTCAAACATCCCCAGAGACGCACTCCTAAACCTTGTGGACAGCCTTCCCAGAAGAGTTGAAGCTGTTATAGCTGCAAAAAGTGGGCCAACTCAATACTGACCTCTACGGACTAAAGCCTCGTACACACGGTACGATTGTTGGCCAACCGTGCATCTGATTTTTGTCAAAAAGGCATGTGCCAGGATCTTGTCTTGCAAACCAACGTTGCATAACTGTCGTGCCACAAACACGAACGTAGTGAAGTACTACGAGGAATTTCAGCTCTTGAGCGCCACCCTTTGGGCCTCTTCTGCTAAGTGAGCATTGATTCCGAGCATGCGTGTTTGTACTTTTGACTTTTGTGTGACGAATTTGTGTACTAACCATACGAAAATCAGATGTGAAGCCATTGTCTGCTGAAAACGTACTAGCCTGTCATCGGACATTTGTTGGCCGAAAATTGGACAATTGTCAAAAGGAGCGTACTAACGGTAAGACTTTAGGACAACTGTCAACAATCAGACCGTGTGTACTAGGCTTTAGACTGCGGCTGCCATTAAAGTTCATGTGCGTGTAAAAGAATGTGTCCCAATACTTTTGACAACATAGTGTATGTGCCTGCTGTACCATGTACTTGTATGAAAAAGTATCCTGTTCTCTTTGTATGGCTTCCTTTGTGTGAAATCCCTGGTGTTCCTGCCAGTCCCTCTGCTTTCCTATTAAAAACACTTAAACACTTAAAAAAAAGACACATGAAAGCCCGCATGGAGTTTGCTAAAAAAACACCTGAAGGACTCCAAGATGGTGAGAAATGAGATTCTCTGGTCTGATGAGACCAAGATAGAACTTTTTGGCCTTAACTCTAAGCGGTATGTGTGGAGAAAACCAGGCACCGCACATCACCTGTCCAATACAGTCCCAACAGTGAAGCATGGTGGTGGCAGCATCATGCTGTGGGGGTGTTTTTCAGCTGCAGGGACAAGACGACTGGTTGCAATCGAGGGAAAGATGAATGCGACCAAGTACAGGGATATCCTGGACGAAAACCCTCTCCAGAGTGCTCAGGACCTCAGACTGGGCCGAAGGTTTACCTTCCAACAAGACAATGACCCTAAGCACACAGCTAAAATAACGAAGGAGTGGCTTCACAACAACTCTGTGACTGTTCCTGAATGGCCCAGCCAGAGCCCTGACCTAAACCCAATTGAGCATCTCTGGAGAGACCTAAAAATGGCTGTCCACCAACGTTTACCATCCAACCTGACAGAACTGGAGAGGATCTGCAAGGAGGAATGGCAGAGGATCCCCAAATCTAGGTGTGAAAAACTTGTTGCATCTTTCCCAAAAAGACTCATGGCTGTATTCGATCAAAAGGGTGCTTCTACTAAATACTGAGCAAAGGGTCTGAATACTTAGGACCATGTGATATTTCAGTTTTTCTTTAATAAATCTGCAAAAATTTCAAGAATTCTGTGTTTTTCTGTCAATATGGGGTGCTGTGTGTACATTAATGAGGAAAAAAATGAACTTAAAATGATTTTTAGCAAATGGCTGCAATATAACAAAGAGTGAAAAATTTAAGGGGGTCTGAATACTTTCCGTCCCCACTGTATTTCTATTTTAAACTTACTGGGTTGTTTTACAAAGTGTGCGTTTACATACATTTTAAGGCATACCTGTAAAAGACTTATGTATATACTTACCTTTCCTGCTACCCGTAACACCTGTGCTGAAGTTCGCATTGAAACCGGCGCTTCCTGAAGTGCCAATTTCCTGGATACCCTGCAACTCTCACCGACTCCTCCTGTTGACCTTCATATCACTACTGGATCATGTGATGGGTGGAGGTCAGCAGGAGGAATCACTGGAAGCCGCGGGGGTCTCAGGAGATTTACACACCTGGAAATTTTAGTGCCAACTTCAGCACAGGGTTTCTCAACATCAGTGCTGAGTTTAGTAGTGTGGGCAGGAGGAAAGGTGGGTATTTAAGATGTTCTTTTATAGGCATGCCTTCAGTAAACACAATAGTGACAAGAGTAGATTTAAAGTGTAATTAAAGGCCCGTCTTGTTTACCATTTTCATCAAAAGTGAAAGTAAAAGAACATTTAAAATTTTAGGTTGACATCAGAACACTAATAGAGGGAAAATCTTCCAATGGGGACGCTAGTCCTGCTGACCCTGGTGACATACCAGGATTTCCATAAGCAGGCTACAGATGGATCAAATCTCAGCTGGTTGAGCATGGACCAACCAAGTTTCAATCCATTTGTGGGCAGGCTGGTTGTATCCAAATCGATCCATCGATTGACTTGGGTACAAGCATCATGTCAGATTTTTAGCTTGCGATTATTGCCAATGGCTAGAGCTGCTAGCAGTAAATCACTGTGTTCTACCGGCAGGGACGCACCCCCCCCCCCGCCTTCCCCAGGGGAACACAAAACCTCCACAGTAGGGATTCCCCATCAACACTGACTGTATTGAAGGGGGGAAATCTAGCTATTTTCTTTCCTGCAATTTCCTCTCACTTCCTGTTTTGGCTATGGGACAGGAAGTGAAGGAAAAAAATCCCCAATGAGGGGGGGGGGGGGGGGGTTGGGGAACTGGCGGGGGTTATAACCTTCCCTCGTTCTATTCCAAATGGAAAACAAATGTTGCCATTAGTTACATTTGAATGTCCCTATAGACACTATAGATGCCTCGGAGACTGTCTTCATCTATATTTAGGTCTATATTTAGGTCTATAGAGTAGGTCTACATTTAGGTCTATAGAGTAGGTCTATATTTAGGTCTATGGAGTAGCAGGGAAGCCTGCAGAAATCTCCAGTGTTTGCTTATCTTATTGAAGACAAAAACAATCAGGCAAGGTTCTATAATGAGTTTGATCTCTTACCTCATAGACATGGGACAACGCACCACTTGAAATGCAGTAAATGGGTAGTAGATAGCAGAATATAATTTGAGCAGGGTCTCAGAATGTCCTGCCTGCTATAGAATAGTCAGTATTGGCAGGAGAACATTCCATGAGTCAAGTAATAAACATTCTGCTCTCCTAGCTCCAGAGAAACAACACCCACACCATACCTATTAATAGCTCTTCAGTTACGTGTTGCCATTTTCATGTTGAGCCGCGTTTTTCTTAATGGTAGACATGAATTATCCTCTTATTTAATCGGTCAGTAACATTAGGTTTACTGGCTTGCGCTAACATGGACTTATAAAGAGGACGTGGAAGATGTGCAAGGTGTATTTCTCTACTAGTAGTTTACCTGGTATAAAAATTGTGGCAAACAATAATGCCTGGTACACACGGGAAGTTTTTTTTTTTTGGTTCAACCCAGTGGACCGAATGAAAAAGTGATGTTAGTACAGCAATCTCCCTCCGCCGAGCTATTGTGTTCTGACAGGGGGATGCTCCCCCGCCAGAAGACAGTGATGAGCGCTCGCAGCCATTGGCTACTAGCACTTATTGGATGCTGGTTTTCCAGCATGCCCATTCCTTAGAACGGCTTCTGTTGGACAGGCTGCTTTACATACGGGCCGAATGTCGGGTGGTTTCTGTTGAACTGGGCTGTGTACCATCCTTAAAGTGGTTGTAAAGTCACTGAGGACAATTACTAGAATCCCCTCTGTTATAGCAAGCTATGATGTGCAATGTGTCTTCTTTTTAAATTATGAAGCTAAATGAGCACTGCTGTGTGGTCACGTGACCTCCCGCCACTCTCCTTCTCCGATCTTAGGACTACAGTGGGAGGGGCTGAGATTCCCCTCTGATGTCACCCAGGAGGTCACGTGATCGCACAGCGGTGCTGTGAAATAAGGCATTTAGCTTCATATTTAAAAAAAAATTACACACACTGTACAATATAGCTTGCTGTATCAGAGGGGATACCAGTAATTGTGCTCAGTGACTTTATAGCCACATGGAATAATGTCAGGAGGGGACGAGTGGGGAGGAGATGGGATCTCACAGCACAGACTATTGAGCTGATAGGCAGGGAGGGAGGGGAAGAGGGAGAGACTGACCAAACAGCAGGCTGATGGAGGCACACAAATTGACCACAGTATCATGGATCAGCAGCCATAACTATACAGGAACAGGCAGGATTAACCAGGTATTTTACAGCATAGAATGGGACAAATGACACAGCAAAAGCACTATGCTGTTTATCGTGCTTTAAACAGGATAATTTTTTTTTTTATTGGGTTACAACCAGTTTAAGTTAGGCTCATCTGAATCTGGTCTCATCACCCAAACAAACCAGGACAATAATTTCCTATCCAAGTGGTTGTTTTAAGGAACGTGAGAAGATATAGTCTATACTGTGGGCTCTTTGAAGAAGGATTTGTCATAGAAATGAACTAGCTTGTCTTTAAATCTGCTTACATTCTAGAAATACATACGTAGGGGATCAATAAGAGTCTGTGACCCTTAATTCTCAATTCCGAAAATCCAATAATCATCTGCCATTTCCAAGGAAAAAGCCTTTGTTGCCCATAGTAAGATAACTAGGTTCATCCAATCAATTCCATAATTGCTAGAAGAAAAGTCGGCGTGAAGGACTTATTTTTCTTTTAAGCAGAAGTGGAACTCTCAAACTACAAATAAGGTTAAAGTGATAGTACAATTTAAGGAAAAGAAATGCATAGACTGCACAGCCTTCTCACTCAGGGTTTCAGTCCCCTAAAGTGGTTGTAAAGGCTGAAGGTTTTTTTACCTTCATGCATTCTAAGGGTAAAAAAACCTTCAGTGTGCAGCTCCACCACTCAGCCCCCACTAATACTTACCCAAGTCCAATCTTGATCCAGCAAGTTGCACGAGACCTGAAGCTCTCCCAGGTCTCTCTCTTTTGATTGGCTGAGATGCAATGGCTGAGCGGGGCTGACCTGAGCTCTCTCTGTCTTATGGACGCAGAGAGCCAGCTCGGGAGCAAGCATGCACAAGTGCCCCCACAGCAAGCGAGGGACCAGTGAAGACGTTTGGGGCTGAGGGACCCAGAGAGCCGGTGGGGGACCAGAGAAGAGGATTGGGGCTGCTCTGTGCAAAACCACTGCACAGAGCAGGTAAAGTATGACATGTTTGTTATTTTTTTTTTTTAAATAAATGTTTTTCCATTACAATCACTTTAAATACATGTTGCTTTAGTACACAAGCCCATCCTATTATTATACAGGATTTACATATTGCCAACAGTTTAGGGTAGGAAGTTTCAGAGGAAGGGAGCGGTTCTGAAGAAGTCCTGGAGGTGAGCATGGGCGGTGGTGACCAGATAGCTAGAGAGCAGGAGCTTTTGGGAATAGTGAAGAGGGTGGTTTGGGTGATATTTTGTGATGAGGTTGGTAATATAGCTCAGAGCTGTGGGTGGCTTTGCATACTGCTGTTGGGCAAGCACAAGGCAGTGGAGAGAACGGCAAGCAAGAGGTAGCAGGCACTAAACGATTGGTAGGTGAATAGGTCTGGCAGCTACATTCATAATAGGGGTGGAAAGTTTGTGTGAAGGTAGGCCAACACAGAGGGAGTTTCAATAGTCTTTTTGTTAATCTGGGAATTCCTTTTGCCTACTTACTTTTAAAAGATGAGAGGTATTCCCAACCACACCCAAGGCAGGCTTCTTGCTATCGTCACATATAAAAATCCTGATGTATGCATCAATAAAATAACGTTTCCCAACCACCAACCATATTAAAACCTGCTTTGTTACGGTAAGCAGGCCATACACCAGTAGAATTTTGTTTTAACATTTGACAAGTCATTAGTCAGAGCATTCAATCCTGCCATCATTTTATCAACTCATTTTGTTGCAAAAGCCTTAAAATGAAGTCCAGACCTGCTCTTTGCATGGAACCCCAGACATAATAAACATGTATGTCTGTTCCTAGCATTAGCACATTGTAATTTGTACGAATTTTTCTGAATGAAAACCACATTCACATTTGGAATTTGATTCAAGATTTTTTTAAATCCAGCTACTTTGACTCTTCTCATCTCTACAGATAAAAATAACAGTCTATTTGACTCCACTAACCATTAGAAAATCGAATGTTACGAAAATAAAACATTTCAAACTAAACTCTACTAGTGTATGGCTAGCTTTAGGCCCCTTTCACACTGGGGTGGTTTGCAGGCGTTATTGCGCTAAAAATACCGCCTGCAAACCGCCCCAAAACAGCCTCCGCTGTTTGTTCAGTGTGAAAGCCCGAGGGCTTTCACACTGAAGCGTTGCGCTGGCAGGAGAAGAAAAAATATCCTGCAAGCCGCATCTTTGGAGCGGTGAAGGAGCGGTGTATTCACCGCTCCTAAACCGCTCCTGCCCATTGAAATCAATGGGACAGCGCGGCTATAGCTGTACGAGTGGTTTTAACCCTTTTTCAGCCGCCAGCGGGGGGTTAAAACCGCACCGCTAGCGGCCGAATACCGCGGTAAAACAGCGCTAAAAATAGCGCTGTTTTACCGCCGACGCCCCCTACCGCCCCAGTGTGAAAGGGGCCTTACAGTAAGTGATGGCAGGGAAATGCACCCTGCAAGACTTGATGTTTTAATCTTATCCACATTTTACAGGACACATCTACAGGCAAAGAGGAAATCTAACATTATTTCAATCTGAAAACACTGCAAATGGTTAAAGCGTTTAGTACATATACATATTTCTGTGCATCTCCCTGTGGCTGATAACAATGCATTGTATATAATGCGTTTCATACAGCTCTGCAGTGCAGACACGGATATGCAGTAAGAACAGGCCTGAGAGGAGATACAACTTATCCACTAGAGAGAGTAGCCACATCCATTAATGTTTTGTTGCCAAGGAAACACACCTATTTTAAAAAATACCTGCACTTATCTGATATTTCTACAGATGTCAATTACATTCAGTACATTTACTCCAGGTTAACCTCTTCCCTGCCACACCTAGAGAATGCAGGTACATCTGGCTGCATACAACAGCTTGTGTGCTGCTGAGAGTCACTGTGCTCCTTCTGTTTTACACCAGTCCCCTTCAACTGTCTATTCCTGTATGCAGAATTTGTGATGTTGTCAGGACAGCCAGTGAGATTCCTTGAAGGCAAATTTGCCTGTTGAGGTTCCACTGACTCCTTCTTCACTATTGTGTCCTCTGATGATCCAGGGAGCAGTTAGAGGAACCACAGAATGCAACAGGGAGCCAGTCCTCCAATGTACCGTACATGGAAATCTGTCAGATGTCAAGAGGCCATTGCTCTGAAAAAAGAGTAAAGATCCGACAACAGAGAGTAGGGACAGGTGAATATAGACCCACTTATTTTGCAGGCAGTGCTCTTTTTCATAATTGACCTCAGTAATAGAGTCGCTTGACTTGCCGACCGCCTAACGCCTAACCACCTAACGGAATCACGTACCTGCAGACAATTTCTTGCAGGAGCTCTAGGGGGCGCCTGCATGCTGCCGGAGGCGCGATCACATGCCGATCGGGGGGGGCCAATCAGTGGGTCCGGCGGACCCGAAGTCCGCTGGCCACCCGCGATCGTTCAAGAGAGACACAGAACAGCGTTCTGCCTATGTATCTTTCTGCTAAGCAGGAACACCGATCTCTGTCTTTCCCCAGTCAGACCGTCCTCCGCACAGTTAGAAAGCATTCCCAGGGAACACATTTAACCCTTTGATCGCCCGTTAACCTCTTACCTGCCAGTGTCATTAGTACAGTATCAGTGCATATTTTTAGCACTGATCACGGTAATAATGTCACTGGTCCCCAAAAAAAGTGTCAGTTAGGGGTCCGAATTGTCCGCCGCAATCCCGCTATAAGGCACTGATCGCTGCCATTACTAGTAAAAAAACAAATACATAAAAATATCCCTTTGTAAACACGATAACTTTTGCGCAAACCAATCAAGATATGCTTATTGGGATGTGTTTTATAGAAGAATATATATATATTTTTTCAAAATTGTCACTCTGTTTATAGCGCAAACAAATTTTAAAACCGCAAAGGTGATCAAATAGCACCAAAAGAAAGCTCTATTTGTGGGGGGACTAAAGGATATCAATTCCATTTGGGTACAGCGTCGCATGTCAAAATAACACAGTACCATATCGCAAAAAATGGCCTGTCCATTAAGGGGGTAAAACCTTCCAGGGCTGAAGTGGTTAAAGTGACTTCACATTTTTATGTACTTGGGATTCCCTATTTTTATTTCTAAACAAGAACAAAAAAAGATTTTAAATTATATATGGACAGTGGCTAGGTTTTTAGCACTTCTGCCCAGCAGCACTAGGGTCATCTGTTTGAATCCCAACCGTGGCACTACCTGCCTGGAAGTTGCATGTTCTCCCTGTGCCTGTGGGGGTTTCCTCCCGGTACTCCGGTTTCCCTCCTATACTCCAAAGACATGCTGATCAATTAATTGGCTCCTGTCTAAATTGTCCCTAGTATATATGAATGTGAGTTAGGGACCTTAGATTGTAAGCTCCTTGAGGGCAGGGACTGATGTGAATGCATAATATATGTATATAATAATAAACAAGTGATCTTGCACAGTAATAAATTATCACAAACAATAATATAATATAAATGTGCAAAATTGGTGTACTAAATCAAGTCCAAAAACATCTAATCCATATAGTTCTTCATGCTAGAGGTGTCTCTAATATGTATTCATTTTGTCCCTTCACACAACTGTTTTGTGATCTCAGAACTCTCACTTTAAACCAGTGAATATTCAGCCTGAAAGTATAAAGGAATATCCAGCCTTCAAATATATCACTCCAGGATCTTCTTACTGGTATATTCACACCTTCCTGAAACCTACAGGGTAAACCAGCATCCGAACTCCAAAACGCAAGACTTTAACCCTCTACCAAATCCCTATAGGCTGCAAACAATGACCACATAAGCATCCAGCATGCATGCGTAGAGAGCTCCACCATTTGTTGCCCAAAAATGTCATTGAGTCAGCAGGACCACATTGTGCTCTCCTGCCTAGTGTGGTCAGTTTTTAATAGAAAAGCAGAGGGACTTGCAGGTACACCCGGGATTTCATATAAAGGAAGCAATACAAAGAACAGCATACTTTCTCATACAGGTACAGCAGGCACATATCAGGAATATGAAATGTTGGGGTAACAAACGCTTTAAGATTTTCTTCCTTAGGTATATCTCCCCTGCCCAGTAGAATATCACATTATATCTGAATGAATCAAAGATAGTTGTTTACCTTACTTCATCAAACAGACTGTTCATCTCGCTGACAAGTCTCTGGTTTTCCTGCTCAAACTGTAAAAAAATTTTTTTTTAATAAATATATATGTATTTAAAAGTGAATGTTCATTTAATATGATTAAAATGGAACTAAACCCATCAGTTTAACTGGTTCCCAAAAGAAAGTTCAAGTTAGAAATGTTCATTTATTGGTATTAAATCCTAAATCAAACATACCAGTATTATTCTCTGCAATGTTTTAGTTTACATTCTGCCTACTAGCACATAGATAGAGTAGGCTACATTCAAGGTATGCCTTGATAACAGTCACAGTTGCCAGTATGCTTATGTCAGTTCTCAATTAAAGTGTAAGTTCACCTTTACAGAAAAATCTGTAAGGTGAACTTACACAGGACCCCCACTTCGCCCCCCCCCCCCCCCCCCCAGTCCCGCTGACCTGATTGGCGGTAATCGCATGTTCTGAACCCCGGTATAGCTGCCTTATGGCCCTGGGGCTTAGAAATCCTCTCAGCTCTCTCCTCTTCTTCCTCCCCGCTGAGAGGACGGGCTACGTGGCTTCTGATTGGTCTGCGGCACCCGTGTGACGGTGCTGACCAATTAGAATGCTCCTAAACGTACCTCCCGACGGGGTATATTTAGGACATTAAGCTCCGGGGATTACTAAGCGAGGTGGGGGTCCTGTTTAAGTTAACCTTACAGATTTTTCTGTAAAGGTGAACTTACCCTTTAAACACTAAAGCTATAGCCGCAGGCAGTGATCATTGTTTTCTGACGGCGGGGAAACCTCCCACTTTCAAAATACAATAGCGCAGCGGGAGGGATTTCCCCATCAACGCTCTGACTGTGTTGATAGGGGAATCGAGCAATTTGTTTTCTTTCAACTCGTGGTTGAAGGAAAGAAAACTACATAATCTATGGTCAGCCTTAGCTAGGAGTTTGCAATGTATATACATATAGTTAATACCATCTAAGGTCAGCCATAGATGGGGCAAATTTCTTCCCTGCAACCACCTTGATTTCCCCATCAATACAGACAGCGTTTATAGGGGAATCCCTCCCACCGAGCCATTGTATTCCCCTGGCAGAGGTGAGGGAGAAGCCATCCCTGCTGGGAGAACACCGGGATCATTGCTAGCGGCTATAACGGATGCTATCAATCGCATGTAAAATCCGGCAGGCTGGTTGTACCCAAGTTGATCAATTTGGGTACATTTAGCCTATCCATACATGGTTTGAATCTCGGCTGGTTCAATATGTTTTTATTGCTTGCAAAGCAGAAAACGAGAAAAATATAGAGCAGCATAAGGCACTAGTAATTGTGTGACAGGTGCAGAACTGCATACAGTACAGTGTATGATTGCATACAATAAAAGGGAAGACAATAGTCAAAATAACACAATGATCATACAAGAGTGTGAGGTGGACCTGCCAATAGGAGCCAAACTATCTGCTGCTTCTGCTCATACCAGAAAAACATTTATAAAAGAAAAATAAAGGAACAGATTATAGCAGAACAAAAATAATACAATATACAGAATCTGGATATATCCAAGAATCCAGGAATAGAGAGGGGGAAAAAAAATGATAAGAAGTAATACCTCGTACACACGATCGGACTTTCCGACAACAAAACAGTGGAATTTTGTCCGCAGGGCATTGGCTCAAACTTGTCTCGCATACACACGGCACACAAATGTTGGCCAACAATTACAAACGTAGTGACGTACTAGGTGGTTTTTCAGCTCTTTAGCTCTACCCTTTGGGCTCCTTCTGCTAATTTCGTGTTAGAAGTTTGGTGAGTGTTGATTCGCGCTTTTCTTTTCGTGTTTTTCATTTAGCGCTTTTCATTTCGTGCTTTTCAGTTAGTTTCTTAACTGCCGTTCGTCAACCAGACATGTTGCGGAATCGGATGAAATAATGTGTTATTTATTATTGGCCTTGGAGTTATTGCTTTTACATTATTTTTTTGGTTGAATAATGATTTGATTTGTTATATTTTCTATATTTTTGGATGCATAAAATGCACTTTTTGGTTAAGTTCTATTGGCAGATAGCATGTCTAATTTTATTTGTTTTCTTTTTTTAATGCACAATAAAAAAAATGTGGAGAATAATACTTGGCTATGTGTTTTACTTCAAATGACAGTTTGGGAGTAGGCAGTTACATTTAAAAAAATACAATGTAAAATTGACAAGGGACACCAACATAGTTGTATCTTTGATCTTAAAAACTACGGGATAATGGTGTTGTGGTAACTTGCCCAAATAAAAACAAAAAACAAAAAAAAAAACAACAACATAACATTATTCTTGATATCACTAGAAAAAAAAAAAACCTTTGAAAATTTGTTTGCAATAACTCCATCAGTATCACTAGCAAAGCAGCTTTATTATCATCCCATTAAAGAAGAAGAGAATTGTGCGTTGCATTTGGAGATTTCATAATTTTCCATGTCACGGATATTAATTCTCTATTAAAAACGCTAGTTTACAAGACCGACCACTTCTGGCCCATCCTTGCTTCCGAGCATGCGTGTTTGTACTTTGGACTTTTGTCCGACGGACTTGTGTACACACTCTCGGAAAATCCGACAACACACATTTGTTGGCGGAAAGTCCGATAGAGCGTACACACGGTCATATTTTCCGCCAACAGCCTGACATCCAACATTTCCCAACGGAAAATCCGATCGTGTGTATGGGGCTTTAGAGGGAAACAGATGACCTAGGGTGCCCTGACATCACAAAGTAAAACATAGTCATTCCTCCAGTCAGATACGCATATACGAAGCCCAGGGTGCCCATGTCTTTTCAAATTGTTTATTCCTATCAAGTAGCATACTTGCCAGCTTCTCATGCATTATTATGAAGGAAATTTTAAGTTTGCTATGAGTAAAGGAAACAGACTGTTTCTTCCAAGCTCCTATCATCATACATTTGGCTGCCAGAAAAATAAAAGAAGCTAATCTCTATGCATTGCAGGAAATACTCGTAATAGTTTCATTTAATAGGGCATATTGGCCTACCGCTTCTCCCAACACTGAGCAAGGAAAAAATCCTATTACAATATATCCTAATCTTAGGACACCACTACCAAATATAGCACATAGTGCCCCTCGGGGGCATTTGCTATAGCACAGAGAGGAGCTTGCGTGCATCCAAGCTAGGCGGACAGGAACAAGATTCCATCTAGTAAGAACTTTCAGGTTCTCCTCGATAAAGGAAATATTTATAATGCCACGAAATGAGGCATTAAACTGTGAGTGTCATATCGCCAAAGTCGTATCAGTCGACAAGTCCCTGCCCCAGCCTACCATATAAAATAACTTTTCTGGGGAGAGTAGCAACAGACCATATATCAATTAGATTTCTCCTCTCTGACCCTTATCCCTATTACACCACTTTCATATGGAGAAAGAGAAGGGCCATCCTGCCCTGTTGGGCCATAATGATTTCAAAAAGTGGAAAATTTGGCAGAAATGAAAATATTCAGAGCTTGGCAAGACAAACTTAGACATGCAGTGGGCAAGGGTAAAGGGTCCTGTTTGGGTAAAATAGTGCCTGATTCTATATAGGCTTTTGTCTAGCCACCATTTAAATGCCCAAACACCCATACCTGGAAGGAAGTTAGGATTGTTAAATAAGTGAGCGGGGGGGGGGGGGGGGGGTGTTAAAACAGAGATTAAGTGATCATGGGTCAGCAATTTATCCCATAAGGCTAAGGAATGGGACAGGGTCAGGGCTAAAATAAAAACTCTGTTTTTAGCTTGAATTAGTAAACTGGGCCAATTTGTTTTTTTTTTGTTTTTTTTTTAAGGCTAGCTGGTAAGTGTGCTGGGAAATGTTTGTCCGTTAGTGCTGTGTGTTGTCCTTCCATGTGCACCTTACTGCAAAGACTATTTTAAAACTGGGGTGGTTGCCATTTTTTGTATAGCCTTTGCTGAATTTGGCATGGGGACTCATTGGATGCCTCCAGCTGCTTCTGTGTTCTTACTGGGCATCCAAGCAAACCTGCACTTAATTTATCCACTGCTATACTATATGAGCTCCAATTTGGAGACTCTCAATAATAGTGTTAAAGTGACACTAAAGTTAATTAAAAAAAAAAAAATAACAAACATGTCATACTTACCTCCACTGTGCAGCTCGTTTTGCACAGAGTGGCCCCGATCCTGCTCTTCTGGGGTCCCTCGGCGGCTCTCTCTGGCTCCTCCCTGCATTAGATAACCCCCTAGGAGAAGCTCTCTCCCGGGGGGTTACCTTGCGGGCGCGCTCCCGAGTCCAGCATTCAGCATCCATAGACGGATGCATTAAGGTGAAAAAACACTTACCTTTACAACCCCTTTAAGAGCGCAGTACACTGAGAAGCCTTGACGTAGGTAAGTGTGCAGGAAAATTTGCGTGTTTGTGATGTACTATGAATCCAGGCTCTTTTCTTTGCATGACTAGAAGAGAGGGGGAGCTAAGGACAATGCAACCCCCATACATATGTGCGGAGGTTACATCATCAGTAGCTGTACAATGGCCAAAGGGGAATGTAGTGGGACCTGAAAGTGGTGATGCCACTTCATTTGAGGAAGGGGCAACAGGATCCTTGACCAGTCATAGCTGGAGGAGGGCACAGTAGAAGGTAAGTGTGCTGTAATGTGCAATTGTGATGTGCATACTTGAAGGGAGACCTTAATCTGCTATCTGCTCTTTGACCACCTGTAATCGAGTGGTCAATACATCTGGTAAGCAGCTCAGCACACTTTGTGGAAGCACTGCACTCAATCTGTTGTCAATCTGTTGTAATCTGTTTTGACGTTCAATACCACAAGTGTCTCTCATCACCGATGTTGGACTTCATTGGTGGACTTATTGATATATTGAGACAGAATGTATTCATTTTTGGAAAAACCCAGCTTTTATGGGAAAAAACAACATGAAGAATTTAAGATGGAGTGTGATTCTCAACTTTTTCTACACTTCTGACTATATACATGTGAATAAAAATTATTTATTTTAGCAATTCAATTCAAAAAGTGAAACTCATATTTTATATAGATCCATGAGTGATATATTTCAAACATTTTTTTAAAAAAAATTCTATTTTGATGATTACAGCTAGTGAAAACCCAAATTTCAGCATCTTAGAAAATTAGATTATTATATAAGACCAATAAAAAAAAAGGATTTTTAATACAGAAATGGTGGCTTACTGAAAAGTATGTCCATGTACAGTATAGTATGCACTCAATACTTGTCAGTACTTGGTCAGGGCTCCTTTTGCATAAATTACTGCATCAATGCGGCATGGCATGGAGGCGATCTCCCTGTGGCACTGCTGAGGTGTTATGGAATGAATGCCTTCAGCTTGTCTGCATTGTTGCGTCTGGTGTCTCATCTTCATCTTGACAATACCCCACAGATTCTCCATGGGGTTTAGATCAGGTGAGTTTCCTGGCCAATCAATCACAGTGATACCATGATCATTAAACCAGGCATTGGTACTTTTGGCAGTGTGGGCAGGTGCCAAGTCCTGCTGGAAAATGAAATCGGCATCTCCATAAAGCTGGTCAGCAGAGGGAAGCATGAAGTGCTCCAGAATTTCCTGATAGAAGGCTGCGCTGACTTTGGACTTGATAAAACACAATGGACCAACACCAGCAGATGGCATGGCTCCCCAAATCATCACTGACAGAACATTTTGCATTTCATTTGGAAATCAAGGTCCCAGAGTCTGGAGAGGCACAGAATCCAAGTTGCATGAGGTCCAGTGTGACACTTCCACAATCAGTAATGTTTTAGGGAGCCATGTCATCTGTTGGTCCACTGTGTTTTATCAAGTCCAAAGTCAGCGCAGCCCTCTACCAGGAAATTCTACAGCACATCATACTATACTGTACATGGACATACTTTTCAGTAAGCCAACATTTCTGTATTAAAAATATTTTTTTATGGGTCTTAATAATATTAAAATTTTCTGAGATGCTGAATTTTGGGTTTTCACTAGCTGTAAGCCATAATTACCAAGATTAAAAAAAAAGAAATGCTTGCAATATATCACTCTATGTGTAACGCATCTATATAAAATAGATGTGTTTTACTTCTTGAATTGAATTACTGAAATAAATTAACTTTTTTGGTGATATTCTAATTTTTTGAGCACCTGTACTTGCTTACACACACACAAACCTCCAAATCTCCTCTCTCTATATGTATAATATGAATCTGCTTATCTAAAACATATTTCTATGTACACTTTTAACCAAACAAGCATTCATATAGGAGACAAATATCTCTGGCAGTGAACAGAACTTGGCCTGAAAATCACTTGGTTAAGTCTGGGTGGTAGAAAAGCAATCAGTGCTGCTGACAGCAGCTGCTATTAATCTTTAAAAATCAATTTAGCACGCAAGATTGGTCTACGGGAATAAAACGGATATCCAAAAAGTGCAGATTCGTCATCTGGAAGGATTACTGTAAGTGCATGAGGAAGATGTATCAGCCTTTGATACAACATATAATCTTTACATATCCACTTCCCGCTCCAACCAGGCAGCCATGACAAGTCATTGTACTAGTAATAAACCTGCAAACACACTATTTCTATATTCATTTACCAAGCTAAAATTACAGACTTTAACACCTCCGCCTTCTGTGTGCAGACAGGTAATAGCAGAGAGAAGAGAAAGACACTTTTTATATACATATATTTTTTTAAATGGCTAACATCTATGCATAATAATGCAGGGTGAAACTAGTGCCAGTAAGGTCAACACTTTTGATCTGCACAAGTAATTCACAAATGAAAGTTGCTGTATCAGCATACCAGCCAGCTAACTAGCTAGGAAGCCAAGCCCCCATCACTATGGTAACCAATGGTGAAGCATAAGAAGCGGATGGACCAAGTGCCAACTTCCTAGTTGAAGTTGGGATATTAGAGCGCCCAGGTTCTGGACCTCCTGGTGTGTACTAGAAGGTAATAGACTATGCAGGCATCTAGATACACCTGCTATTCCAACCTAGAGGCAGTTTACTATACATAAACTTACTACAGATACACTTAAGCCTAGTACACACGATCAGAAAATCGTACGAAAAATATCACCTTTGAAGCGGTTTTACCATAATCTGCTTTTTAGTATACAATTTTTGAAAGCCGATCACGACAGTTCATCCGAAATTATCCAAAGGGACAAACACTGATTTTTTTTTTTTTCGAACAATACCAGATCGTACGATTTTCATTTAATCACTACAGTTTTCTAGCGAAAAAACAATACAAATACACTACAACACATTACATCACTTCTGAAGTTGTATTCTGACATACAAGAATTTTCATAAGTCGAGTACCCTCTTCATTTTTTCGATACGGAGACTAGTGTGCAAAAAAACAAAAACGGACGATTATTTGTCTGATATTTTCATCATGTGTACCAGGCTTTAGGGCTTGTTGAGATGTGCTTTGAGATTTAAGGGCTCATTCACACTAGCGTAACTTAATAAATTATACTAAATCTTGTGCATATACAAATAAAGTGCATAGTGCTTAATTAAATACTATAGCAATTGGTGACTAATAGATAATCCAGTGCTGGAATCACAGTGATTCAGATATTTCATTAAAACCAAAAAAATTCCATCAAAAAAGTCCATAAATCTTTTGTGATGCAACTTCAATCTTTACACCATCACCAATGGCAGACTTCATGATAAAACACCCAGTGGATGTGAGTGAAATTTCTACTCACCAGACCACCATGACCTCTTTAACTAAAAAGAAGGTCAGATGGGGCTTTTTAATTTGGCTCTGTGGTCTTGCTGGCATATCAGAGGAGATGTGGCTGGAATCTTGCTAATACTCCACCGCAATAACAGTTGAAAAAATGAAAAATAAAACAGGACCATAGCGTAATACAGTTTAAGTAAAAGATAACATTTTAAAAACATGCCAAATGGCTGCTTACATTAGTAGGTGCCTTTCCTCGGCACTGGAGGTTTAAAGCAAGTATCACAAGGCAAATGGAAGGTATGGCCATCCTGTTCGCACTGTGTTGCGCCTTGGCGTACGTTTCGTCTTCACAACGTCATCAAGGACGCTTCCCGATGACGTTGTGAAGACGAAACTTACGCCAAGGCGCATCCCGGTTACGTCACTTCCTGGTTCTGTCTCACCGCGGCAGTGGAACGCACGGCGATCAACACAGCACGAGCGGGACGACCATACCTTCCATTTGCCTGGTGATACATGTGTTAAACCTTCAGTTTAAAGCATGTGGCAGGCCACCTCACAGATTTTCTTTAAAGGTGAACTTACACTTTAAAGAATTTGATTTTGAAACTGTAACATTGGCCAACTGTATTCTATTATTAACAAAATGTTATTTTGTTTTGGGTGTATCAGAGTGATGCTTCTCTCACTTTCCCCGGCGGATTTTGCTGTGCTACAGAAAAAAAAGGATTACATGCTGGGTCACCAACCCTCACTGACACTTTGCATTACCAAACACTGATACCAAGTAAAAAGAGATTAAATAAGAGGTGAAGACTATCTGGCCCCAGTCACAAACTAAACCGCTACCTTCATCACTTGGCAATTCAAAAAGAACATGAAATGTGCAAGAACACGACTATAAGTACAAGAAAACAGACAGAACTGCAGTGCATTATGTATTTAAATCTTAAACACTGTAAACCAGGAGTCATTGCTTTAGATCAGGGATAGGCAATTAGCGGACCTCCAGCTGTTGCAGAACTACGAGTCCCATGAGGCATAGCAAGACTCTGACAGCCACAAGCATGACACCCAGAGGCATGATGGGACTTGTAGTTTTGCAACAGCTGGAGCTCCACTAATTGCATATCCCTGCTTTAGAAGAAATCCAGGCAAAGATAAAAACCCACAGATCAGATTCAGGCCTCGTTTACACCACATGTGCATAAAAACTGATAGAAAAAACACGCAGATTTCACTTGCAGAGACTCCAGTTTACATTAGTTTCACATGCACGTTTCAGTGAGTTTTTATGCATGCGGATATCAATTCTCATGCGTGTTTTTTTATTTATGCACTGATAGACAGCACACCCTGTGTCATCACTTTTCTTCTGCCCTGTTCACACCACAATGCTGATGTCAGATTCCTGCACAGGAAAAAATAGAATTTTTTTTACAGTTTACCTGTAAAATCCTTTTCTTGGAGTACATCAAAGGACACAGAGCTGGTTATTATAACAACTACTTGGGTTATACGCCACGTATAGGTGAATGGACACTGGTAGATCAAGCAGATCAAACAGGAAGTCCGCCCCTATATAACCCCTCCTACACAGGAAGCACATCAGTTTTGTAGCAAGCAATAAATTCCCAAAAAGAGGGGAGGGACCCCTGTTTCCCGTGATGTCCTCCAAGAAAAGGATTTTACAGGAAAGCTGTAGAAAAAAAACCCTATTTTCTTTATCGCACATCACAGGACACAGAGCCGGTTATTATAATAACTACTTGGGACGTCCCAAAGCAATATCCTTGAGGGGAGGGACACACCATCATAGAAACTGTCACCAGAGAAGGATCTACTCTGCTATTTGTAATACGCTGACCCAAAGGCAGTATATCGTCTACGTTATTGACATCCACCTGGTAAAAATCCTGTAGATGTATAAACCAAAGACCAAATAGTGGTCTTGCACACCTGGGCCACCGAAACCTGATGACGGATGGCCCAAGATACTCCTCCACACCTGGTAGAGAATCTCTCCCCAGAAAAAAATGGGTTTTTGCCATTTAAACCATAGGCACCATTGATAAACTGGCAGATCCACTGCTAAATATTCGACGTAGATGCCGCCTGCCCTTCCTGGGCTATTCTGGCAGCACAAACCAGGATTCCTGACCTGTGCCGACAACTCAAGTAGATCCTGAGCGCCTGAACAACCTCTAGAGTATGTAGCAATCTTTCTCCTGCCGACTGTGGATTAGGAAAAAAAAATCAAAGGCAAGACACTGTCCTGATTCAAGTGAAAACTAGAAACCACTTTACACAATAAAATGGATGAGGACGCAACATCACCTTATGATGCAAGACCAAGAACGGCTCCTTGCATGAAAGAGCCGCCAACTCTGACACTCCACTTAGTGAAGTGATAGCAACCAAAGAAGCTACCTTTCGAGATAAAAGAACCAACAGAATCCTCTAATTGGTTCAAAAAGTGGCCTTTGCAAGGACAGTCGAGATCAAATTTAAGTCCTAAGGACACAAGAATGGCCTGACAGGTGGGACTGTCCAAGTTACATGCTGTATGGAGGTATGAATACAGGAGTGAGAAACAGCGGCTTCTGGAAAAAATGGATAGGGACAAACTCTGACCCTTAAAGGTACTTTCACCTACCGATTGGAAAAAGAAAAAAGAAAAGGAAAAAGAAAAAGAAGATCTCCCACTCACATATTTCTGCGGGTGCCACTTCCTGGCTTCACCCCAGGCAAAAAAATATTTTTAAGTCCTGTAATCAAAGTTCCCGGAAGCTGGTTCCAGGGGCTCAACAGTGCTGAGATACAGGACTCAAGACCATTAGGTCCCACTGGATTGGGAGTGTTCAAGGAGCAACCCCCACAAGACTCGCTATGTCAGTGTACCAAGCCCTCCTGGGCTAATTCGGCCAACACTAATATCAATGTTACCACCTCACGGATTCTTCGAAAAAGATGTGGCAGAAGCCAAAACAGAGGAAAAATGTCAACTAAGGGAGAACCGGTCCCTAAGGTGTTACCAGTACATCTACCCCTATTGGCAGTGGGACTCTCATCCCGGACACACCTGTCCCAACCTGTTATAGGACTTTGAATCTAGTAGATTCCCCTTGCCACTATTCTATCCCTGGAATATGTATTGGCAATAGAGACAGCACTTGTACTGTCCCAGACAGAATGTGGTTCACCTCCCTGAGTCGCATGACCTCTGGTGCTGCCCTGGTGGTTGATATATATGCCTGCGGAGGCATTTCCGGATTGAACTTGTTTGTCCCATAATCCAGAGCAAGGCGTACTGGCCAAAAATTCCAAGATATTGATGGACAGTATTCTCTCCTGTGGAAACCAAGCCCACTGAACTGTAGCCAGCCTCAAATCAACTTGGAGAGACTGGCATCAGTGATTATTTTCCAAATTTCTAAAAGAAGAATATCAACCACTAATTGTTGCTCTGCAACACCCCGGAAACAGAGCCTTCCGGCAATCCAATGCCTGGATAGTTCCAGACAGAGAGAATGATCCTCTACCAAGACCTGGAGTAGGACTGTATGTAAGGAACATGTTTTGACCTAAACATAAGTTTCTCCTGTAGAAATAGATCGAAGGAACGCCTGGAGTCGACTGTTACCTGAGCAAAGATTTTTGAGGTAATGAGTATTGAGGTGTCTTTAGCAAGCTCAGCACTGGGGCTAAACACTTTTTGAACCCTCCGGAGCTGTGGCCAGCCCAAAGGCAAGATTTTAAAAAAAAAACGGCTTTCCACTGCAATTACAGAAATCTTTGTTGAGTCTGGAAACAAATCGCCACATGAAGACGTGCGTTTACAGATGATTTTGGACCCAGAAATCTACCTCTTGCAGAGAGGTCATCACTGAACAGTCAAGCCTATCTGAAACAGAAGGATGTTCAGCGGGCTTGAGATCTTGCGATAGACCTCTTGTCCCTATTTGGTTTTGGAACTGCTACCATTTAATTGTCTCACAATAATTAGCCCATAACATCTGCTCCGAGAGCCAATGCAAGGCAAAAGACTGACAACTCTGTGGCAGACCCAGACAGTCCTAAGAGGTACACTTATACTACCAGGTTTCTGCCAGCTAAAGATGGAACAAACCACCTGAGATACTCCCAAAAAACAGCAGCCTCAGATGCCTCCCTCACCCAGGTGGGGAAAAGCTTACAACATCTGGTATTCCCGGGCAGTCTCCCATCCATATACTAACCAGGCATGATCCCGCTTAGGCTTCGATCAACCGAGATCAGGCATGATCAAGGTGATGCGGCCGCAGTCTGACGAAAAAATGAATGCGACAGCAAACACTGCAATGCCAAACACCACAGTGGCTCAGATGCACCCGACACCACTGTCCATCAGGAGATGTGGACACTGCCAGATCCCTGAACCTGAGGAGCAGTGCACCTGCCTCCCCTGGCTGCCTCTCTTTTCTGGAACCATTTCATTGGTATAACAGGTAAATAACGCAACAACTATATTAGCCAACCTAATATACAGTCCTCCAAGGATGCAGGTCTAAAACAATGTTGGTTTACCTCTATGCAACCCCTTAGGTATGCTGATATGCAACTGCCTAGGCATGAAAACATGCAGGTATACAAGTATTCTTGCCATTCATGCATTTATGTATGCAGTTCAAGGCCAATAAGAACACACGCATGTACCCCTAGGCAAATAAACACATCCGTACGTACTCCCAGACAAAAAAGCACATATGTATGTAGTCCTAAGCAAATAAGCAAATATGTATGTAGTCCCAGGAAAACAAGTTCATATGTATACAGCTTAACCACTTCCGGACTGCCATCCGTCGTTATACGTCGGTACTTTGAAGGAGGTTGTCGTTGTTCCTCCTTTTCAGCGGGCGGTCAAGTTTAAGATAAAAGTGGTCTCTGCGGCGGATTCGCCGCAAGATCACTTTTATCGGCGGTGGGAGAGGGGGCCACCCCTCCTGGCGCGATCCGGTGCCCTCCCCTGCTTACCAGAGCCGTCGGCAGCGGCAGAGGCGATCGGGTCTGTCCCCTTCCTGGGTATGGAGACGAGTGAGGGGAAGATGGCCCCCACCTGTCTCCATATCACTGCAGGGCGGAAGCGACGTCAAAATGTCACTTCCGCCCATAGCTCTTAAAGGGCCATTTTTTTTTTCATTTTTTTAAGTGACAATTTTTTTTTTATTGCATTTTAATGTAAATATGAGATCTGCGGTCTTTTTGACCCCAGATCTCATATTTAAGGGGACCTGCCATGCTTTTTTCTATTACAAGGGATGTTTACATTCCTTGTAATAGGAAAAAAAGTGACACAATTTTTTTTTTTTAAAACAGTGTAAAAAATGTAAAAAATAAATAAATATGGAAAAAAAATTTTTTTAACACGCCCCGCCCTGACGAGCCCGCATATGAAAACAGTGTTCAAACCACACAGAATAGAGGGAGCTATGCATAAATTACTTGAAAGAAAATAACATGTCAGAACAAAGGGGCATAGAAACACATGGACACACAGAGGAACCAAATCTTACCAACACTGCTTCAAATCAATGAGTGATGAGAATGTAAAGATAAAATCAATGCATATAGCGTCCCATCCATCCAGCTAAAACACCTAGATGTTTTAGCTAGGTGTTTTAGCTGGATGGATGGGACGCTATATGCATTGATTTTATCTTTACATTCTCATCACTCATTGATTTGAAGCAGTGTTGGTAAGATTTGGTTCCTCTGTGTGTCCATGTGTTTTTATGCCCCTTTGTTCTGATATGTTATTTTCTTTCAAGTAATTTATGCATAGCTCCCTCTATTCTATGCCAAATTTATATGTGTAAGCTTATGTCTATGTATTATCTTTCAATACGTTCATGAGACATTTACCCATGTGTTTCTCATTCCCAGTACAAAAAAGTCACACCATCAATCTCCTGAAGAAACTCTGTTGAGTGAAACATGTCGAGAATGGTAGTGCTTTGTCTGTATATGCTTTGATTCAATGTTACCTTTTGATACAGATGTAACTTTCCTTCTCATGTTTTTATTCTTCAATTAAATAAAACCATTGTAATTTTAGGCAATCTGATGATTTAGATCTTTATAAGTAAACACCTTAAAAGTCCCGAGGTTTGTCACCTCTCTGCCCCGTCTCTCATTTTTTGAAATTTCTTCCATTTGGGATGTGGTGTATTTTTGGTTTGAGCCCTCCATCTTGCCCCATTTTCATTTTATAACCCAAGTAGTTATTATCATAATAACCGGCTCTGTGGCCTGTGATGTACGATAAAGAAAAATCTGCGCATGATACTAGTGTTGTGGTGTGAACAGGGCACAGAAAGAACAAATGATTTATTTGTGCCCTTGCAAAACACATGCAGAAAAACTCACATCTCTGCTAAGGATGAGCTCAGGCGTGTTCGCAACCTGCACGTGTAGAGCCCGCCAGGAAGTCGGCACTGCACAGCGCTAATCACAGGCAGTGAGACATTTCTTGATCTCTGCATCCGCGGATTGGGTAAATGTCTCACTGTCTGTGATTAGCGCTGTGCAGTGCCGACTTCCCGGCAGGCTCTGCACATGCGGGTTGCGAACATGCCTGAGCTCAAAGTCTCTGCAAATGGTGTGAACGAGCTCTAAAAGAGCAAATTCAAATGAACAATGAAAGATGTGGCTTACTTGATAAACTGACATATTTGTCCTTAAAGGCAAAACATAGTGGTATTTCTACCTGGGGAACTCGATTACCTTGTTGCCCGCAAGTCATTTTCAATCTGACCCTTGATCCTTTCTCTAGGCCGGCGTTTTTCAACCAGGATGCCGTGAAGAACCCTTTAGGGGTGCCACAGCAACAGCCTGATCTGAGCGCGATCCTGTCTTATCTCCTGTACCCAGAGAAGTGAGGGAGGACACAGCCCGCACCTCCTTCTTGCTGCTATCTTTATTATTGCTGGCAAAACAGAAGGCTGTCCACACCACCCCACCCTACCAACTGATGACATCATTTACATGTCCAGTGGCCCACACAGCTTTGTGTTATGCCAGCAATAGTACAGTTAGCAGCAGGGAAGAGGTGAGAGCCCGGAGGAGGTGCGGGCTTGTGCTCTCTCCCTATGCACAGAAGTCAAAATGTGATTGCTTTCACATCTGAATGTACTAGGCTTGAATACCGCCATCCATCTCCTCCCCACACTGTTCCTGTACAAGCAGCAGAAATTGAGGGTAGAAGGGAGGTAATTAAACCCTGTAAAAGTTCAAGCTGAGAGCAATTCTGTGTTATCTCCTGTATACAGACAGGAGAGAGAGGAGCTGGAGGGGGGAGAGCACAGCCCACACCTCCCTCCATCTGTCTCCTCCTATCCCCACTTCTGGAGTGATGGGGATGGACAGAATTTGTGCTATGTGGGAGGGGAGTGCTAGGAGGGGGGATATGAGGGGTTCACACCAGGGGCAGTGCAGTAACACGTGCAAAATAATGCGTTTTCCCCATCCTGCACAAAAATGTGCTGCCTTTTGCAGATGCACGTGGGAACCATTAATTCTTAACCGCTTCAGCCCCGGAAGATTTTACCCCCTTCCTGACCAGAGCGTTCTTTGCGATCCGGCACTGCGTCGCTTTAAGTGACAATTGCGCGGTTGTGCGACGTGTCTCCCAAACAAAATTTACGTCATTTTCCCCCACAAATAGAGCTTTCTTTTGGTGGCATTTGATCGCCTCTGCGATTTTTATTTTTTGCGCTATAAAAAAAATAAGAGCGACAATTTTGAAAAAACCCATTATTTTTTACATTTTGCTATAATAAATATCCCCCAAAAATATATAAAAAAACATTTTTTTTCCTCAGTTTAGGCCGATCGTATTCTTCTACATATTTTTGGTATATATAAAAGCGCACTGATTCCTGTGTAAATGACACTGGCAGTGAAGGGGTTAACCACTAGGGGGCGGGGAGAGGAGTGATTACTAACTGTAGGGGGGATGGGCTAGCAGTGTCATTACTCTGATCACAGCTCCCGATGACAGGGAGCTGTGATCAGTGACACTTGTCACTAGGCAGAACGGGGAGATTCTGTTTACATCTCCCTGTTCGTCCTCTCTGTGAGGCGATCACGGGTATCCCTGCAGCGATTGAGTCCGCGGGACCCGCGACCCGACTCACGGAGCTCCCGGCCGGCGCGCGCGCAATGGCATGGTGGGAAATTTAAATGGACGTGCCTGTAAGTTCATTTGCCCAGCCGTGCCATTCTGCTGACGTACATCGGTGTACGCCGGTCGGGAAGGGGTTAATGACTTCCCCATACATCTAGCAAATGTACGTATGCGCCTGCTAAAACGCACGGTACCACAGTACTGTGTGTTTTGCTACTGCTCAATTTTAAAGGTCACACTGGTGCCATTTTGTATGTCTCAAGAGCAAAGAGCAGCCCATTAAAAAAAAAAAAACGGGCACTAAAGAACGCGTTTGGGCGTATTTTCTGGGGTTAACCTCAGACTGGTGTGCTCTGGGATTAAGCACAATTCCGAAGGGTGCCTTGACTGAAAAAAGGTTGGAAAAACACTTTTCTAAGCTGCCTGTGTAGCGCAATGTATGGCCAAACACCCTATGCTGCTGGTTAGTCCTCTGGTTATACTTTACTTCAAAACTCCTGGCCATTGATTGAAAAAGGTCGATCCAATAATAACATGGTCAGTAGTGCTGTTTATATCATGTACATGGGTTACAAAGACAAATGTATATATTGTTCAAATCAATAAAAAAGAATAAATACATTAAAACTCCAATATACAAAACCCTATACCCACAGTTGGAATTGTTCAGCCATGACATCACAAACTGCAGCCACAACATGTGAACCCATCATTACAAGGTAAGGCAAAACAGCAAAGAAATATAACTACACTAATGACTAGTTAAACTACAAGTCCACCCTAACACTAAAATCCCTGCATCTACAGATATCCACGATCTAACAGTAACCCATCTAGGCCTGTAAAGAAGAAATCAGTATACCTTTTTTGAAGCCAATCCGATCTGGTCTCCAGCGGCGGAAGCTCTGCAGAGAACACAGCCAACAATGACTGTGAAATCAATGGGAAGCGACATCACCCATAGAGTTACTATGGGGCTTCTGTTGTCCGCTGCCTCCTCTGCACCCACCTCCACAGCAAAGCCGCAGCTGAGAGCTCAGTGTGGGAACAGGTCGGATGGGCTTCAGAAAAGGTATGTATACTGATTTCTTCTTTACAGGGCTAGATAGGTTAGTGTTAGATTGTGGATTTCTGGAGATTTTAGTGTTTGGCTGGACTTCTACTTTAAAACAACAAAAACATTTGAAAGTGTAAAATGCTTTTAACGTTAACTTTGCACTATACGGACAATTTATGTATTTATGTACATAGTGATCCTATTTCCTTAAATGTATCTTCTCAAAGGATAATAAATACAGTCCAGCTAATCCTTCATGCCTCTCTTATGTTTAGTTATCAAGTGGCCGACAGTCTGAACCAAGAGGGAAGACCAGGAGAAGATAGAAACACCTTTGACAGACGGGACTGCTGACATCGCAGCACTGGAGGGAATGGTTTGCAAGGTAAATTTGCCATAATGTGCCAGTGTGGTATGCATACTAGAACATTATGTCTAAAAGCTCCTGGGGCCCATTTTTCATCTTTTTTTTTTTGTGGATGTTTAATTGTGCTTAAAAAAGAGAAGTTTAAAAAAAAAAAGTTACACTCACCTAGGTGGATGCCGCATCGATCTGGGCCCCTGCCGTTTCTAAGGCCGAGAACTGAGTGATTAATGACCGCTGATCGCTCAGTTCTCTGTCTTCAGCGAGCAGAGAAGGGTGACTGCCAGTCCCTGGCCCTCGGTTCTGCCCCTCCAGCAGACTGGAGCACTGAGATGTGGAGGGGGCGGGAGTGGCTGGCTCACCCTCCCACCATCTCGCTAAGAGGCTGATCCAGCTGCTGGTCTAGGAATCTGGGTGGATACCGACTGTAAAGTCAGGATCTTTCCTGGGCGTGAACTGGCTGAGTGATGTCAGCTGACAGCAGGCTTTAGTTCAGAACGAACCACTTCTGTGGCCTACAGAAGTACAGCAAAAATAGGTCATTCTTCTCCTTAAGTCTGTGATATACCAGAACACACCTTTTCGACTATTGACTCCCCTAATTGCACTCCCTTTATATTTTTCAATAGTATGTTTCCACACACAAACACACACAATTAATTAGCTGCAAGGGCATCTGGGATAAACAGTCCAGAAAACTGCAGAGACATCACAAGCAGGAGACTTTTTTTTCTTTTTTAAGCAGGCCTTCACCCCAAAAATTGATTATTTGCATCTCCTCCCTCTGCCACAATTGGATAATTTGGCCGAAACAGAAAATGACAGTTTTAAAAAATATATATATATTTTTTTTTATATATAATTGTATTATATTCGACTTTTTAATTAATATCATGAATTTAAATAAATATGCATTTATTGTCGGCACCTTTAGTGCAAGAAAAGTTTAAGAAAAATACATACCTTTAAATTCTATGTTTGTCTTTACACTGGTCCCTTGAGCTTCCATTGTGGTGTTAAAAATCTTGCTTGCTGCATTTTTTGGTCAGTTTAAAAAGGTCACACCAAAAACGCACTTTCCTGTTGAAATGCATTAAAAAAGCAGCAAGAACGCATCAATAACGCACCCGTGTTACGTTTTTGATGCGTTTTTTGAGTCACACGACCTATGAAAAACACACCATAAGCACAGTAAAATTGTGGTAAAATTGCGGCAAAAATCGCATGCATTTTCGGCGCCATTATTAGCACCTTTTCCTCTGTCGGCAAGATGCCCGAAATTTTTTGTTCGATCGATATGTTTCAGCCGCCGAAATTGTGCTAAAAGACCCTGTCTATCCTTCAGTACCCAGCAGAGACCTTCAATCTGCACATGCGCAAACACAACTTAATTAGGAAGGTACAGGATTTTTTATTCGGCCCGCGAACATGCCAAAGTTTTCCATGCCTTTCTAATCATTCCGCGTTTATGCACCCACGCATGCACAGATCTCCCTCGGGGCTCTGTCAGGTTTCAAAGAAGGGGTAGAGTGCTTCAGCATATCTGCACATGCGCCGGACCATCAAAGATGGTGGGGCCAGCACTAAGGAGACTGATGTTCCTCTTTAATTTTGGAGTTGCTGCGCAGTACCATGCCTTCCAAACTTCGAGAAGGTGTTCAAAGCACATTTCCTACTCTATCCATCCAACTCTATGAAAAAAAGATTTGTTTTAGATACTTTAAAGCTGAACCCCAGTCCGCTAACCAAAAAAAATAAAAATCTGTGCACCCCATATCTCTCTTCTCCCCCCAATGCGTTCATTTGTATGAGAGTACCGACATGAAATATAAAACAGCAGGCAAACTGTGTCAATGCACTCCAGCTTTCTTTTAATGTGTCAATCACTTCTGCGGTCCACCTCCTCTTTCACCGCAATCAGTGTAGGTTCTCCTCCTGGAAAGCCGATATTATTATTCAGCTGGTGTGTAAAGCATAATAATGATGACTTCTTATAAAGAAAGATTACAGGAAATGATGCATAGCACAGTTTAAGTACCATCTTAGCGCATTTTTTTAACATCTGCACAGACTTAATGTAGGATTTCATAGCTGCACAGAGTTCCTTTATAACCCACTGCAAGAAGCGCAGTTACAGTCTGATTTCCAAATAAACATAAATTCGGCAGACAGCGCACCATACCACTCCAGGAGGAGTTCAAATAGATAAATTATGATATTTCCAGCTTTCCACAAATTAATATGAGGAGATAACCATCTCCTATTCTGCTTTGTCTGTTCCAGCATCAGATATTACAAAAGACAGGCTCAGTCAATTTTGCTGCTTTTACAAACCTTTATCCTTTGTAGTAGAACAATAGGCACAGAACTGAGGATTGGTGTGTCTGTACAGATAACAGCTGTACTCTGATTCAGGGGCTAGTTGCAGAGATTAAAGGAAAAAGAACAGCGATCGTAAGGAATTTAAAGTAGGAAAATGGTTATAGATGCCCATAATTCAACTGTTCTCAGGCAAAACAATGTTTCTGTCTCTTCCATCCGCGTGGAAATTTGTCCTGGCCAAGCATTTAGGTTTATGAATCTGCAGAGCATGACGCGGGGTTGCTTATAGTATTAAAATATTGATCAGAAGATATTTAAACTATCCAAATGATATAGCATAGACAGCTAACAGGCATCTGCTTGAACAAAAAATTCACAAGGTCAAAGAACCATCTGTCCAAAACGAACTAGAATGGCTGACTGATTTCATATCTGTGGGTGTCCTACATTTTACCTTGATGTTGCCTACACACTGTGACTACCTACACACATAAGGTAACCGGATTTTGGCCTGATCCCAGCATTGCCAGTAACATCAGGCTGTTGAAAGCTGTTATCACACACAAAAATGTGTTAACTTACAGCAGTGCCAATTCCTCCCTGTTTCTGTGTATGTAACATGTGTGTTGGGATATGGCAATGGGTTTGAGGAACAGCAGATGTCTCACCACCCGTTGTGCTCAGTGAGATATCGCATGTTTCTCAGAAACCTATGGCTGCCCTCTGATGTTTAACAGTCAGTCGTTAGGCTGCGCATACATACACTATATTGCCAAAAGTATTGGGACACCTGCCTTTACATGAACTTTAATGGCATCCCAGTCTTAGTCCGTAGGGTTCAATATTGAGTTGGCCCACCCTTTGCAGCTATAACAGCTTCAACTCTTCTGTGATGGCTGTCCACAAGGTTTAGGAATATGTCTATGGGAATGTTTGACCATTCTTCCAGAAGCGCATTTGTGAGGTTAGGCACTGATATGGCCTGGCCCGTAGTCTCCCCTCTAAATCATCCCAAAGGTGTTCTATAGGGTTGAGGTCAGGACTTTGTGCAGGCCAGTCAAGTTCCTCCACCCCAAACTCACTCATTCATGTATTTATGGACCTTGCTTTGAACCCAAGCTGGTTTTGAGGGGGCTGAACGAGCCACCCAACTTTGCGAACTGCCGTCTACAGTTTATGGCCAGCTTTAGACCTTTCTTCATTCAGACTTTTTCTCTGATTTGACCTACGTGTAAATACTGTAGATGACAGGAATGCCCATTAGAAGGAATATTGAGGCGAGTGTAACAAAACTGAAGTAGAAAGAATCTGGAGCAGCTGTACATGGTAACCAATAAGCTTCTATTTTGAGCTTGTTCAGTTAAAGCAGAAAAATCACACAAAAGGGGAAGTTCCACTTAAAAAATAAATGCACTTTTTTTGCAGGTAAAAATGTGCATTTATTATTTTTTGTTGCAGGAGCCTGTAAACATTGCACCAGTGATCAGCAGATTGCTGATGCCATGGAGGTCTCCTGCAGACCTGTCAGTGTATCGGCACGCTCATTACGTACGAGGAAGCCAATACATTCTTACAGGAAGAATCAAATTACCACAGCACTCATTGAAAACTACAAACCGATGGCCGCAAAGGATGTCGGGGGTTGTAGTTTATTCATACAGAGCTCTGCGTATGAATAACGCGCCCGTGTGGGCGGAGCACTGCACGGCCGCGCTGTTTCCCCATATAGCTGTCACAGGGGGAGAGAGTAGCAGGGAGCGTCACATTTGGCATGTCATTTTTTGTTTGGGGGGGAGAGAGGGTATTTTTGACAGGTATGCGCTCCCACTCCTGGTTGGATCGCTTAGGCCCCCTCCCTCCCCACAGTCTTCTGGGACATGTTACAGGTCCCAGAAGATAACGGAACCATTCACAAAGCGCAGTGTGGCTCGCGCATCCGCAGTGGGCAGCCGGCTGTGAAGCCGAAAGCAACATAACCAGCTGCCCACAGTTAGGATGATGGCTCAGGGAACCTGGAGGCTAGTGAAGAACTAGCATGAGTGAGGACGGCGCTGGATCTCTGGATAGGTAGGTGTCCTATTGTTTAAAATCAGCATCTACAGGATTTGTAGCCTGATTTTAAATATTTTTTTTAGAGTGAACCACCTCTTTAAAAAGAGAAGTAATTTCTATTTATACTTACCTATGTGGATGCAGCATCAGTCTGATTCTGCATCTGTCCCCCGTTGTCTCTGCACTGAGAACTGAGCCACCGAACACTGCCAATGGCTCAGTTTTCACAGATCAGAGAGTAGAGCTGCTGCCTGTCAGTCAGCGTCTCTCCTCTCTGCTTCTCCACGCTCATTGGAACGCTGAGCTGTGGAGGGGCGGGGAGCGGCCGTCTCAGCGGCTCACTGAGACAGCCATCAATCAAGGCATCTGGCGGATCCAGACTTGGGAAGTCGGAATGACGCGCTACCTCGACTGATGGCAGTGACGTCAGCGGAGAGCGGACTTCAGACCATTCTCCACTGAAAACGGGTCACAGGAGTGCAAAACGAATTACACTTCTGTGACCCAGAGGAGAAGCCCAGCCAAAAAAGCTCAGGCTGGACTTCTCCTTTAAGTTTTCAAAATGAGACATAGAACCTGATTGGTTATCCATGCACAGCTGCTCCCGTTTTGGTAAATTCCTCCAATTCCTTTTCAGCTCTCAAATGAAAACAAGCATCAAGGTAATATTAGCAAATTTGATTGCACCTGGATACAAGAAAACCAAAGGTGTTGTAAAAGCACAGAAAAATACCATATCTTAAGTTTCTACTAAGAATTTAATTGAAAATGAAAAAAAATTGACTTGGAAACAAATTACCATTTGAATCTCCTCTGGGGACAATTCATCTTCACCTAGACTGTCATCCCAAAGACCTGAAGTGCTCTGAGCGTCAGACACTGTCCTTTCTGTCCGGGGGAAGGGAATGCAAAGATGGTTAATTCATGATACTGAACTTGTATCAGCTTGTTATACCTAGGAATTATTGAAATGTATACATATACTGATAAAATTAATATGATTAGCATAATGTACACTAGCTAATTTAGATTAGTACAGTAGTGAGCGTTGTTATCAATAAATATGGTTTACCTAGTGTACTACAATACTGAGATGTGAGGCTTTAAAACTATAGGAAGAAACAACAATGTAAAGCTGGCCAAACCTTCATAGAATGGTGTTTAAACTTTTTTGTTTTAAGAACGTTTGTTGGATTTCCTACTCGTTAGAGAGGTAAAAATCAATATTCGTTTTCCAACACAGTGACAAGAAATATCAATGGAGCAGGATGGAAAAGGTTTTGTGAACAAATTAATTTCTAAAAGTGAACTCGGTTTTTGTCCATTCAAAGTCAATTTGTTTTGAAATCAAATGTTAAAAGAAAATACAATTTCGAACACCACACCACAAGTCATCTGACTGAGAATTTTGGTGCCATCGTTAAAATTCTACTAATGTAAAGCCATCTAGCAAGGAACGGCTGCATTGTTATATTCCCATTCTACAGATTTCTTAAGTCCCACAGTCATAGACCATATACTATAAATGCCATCTGCATATACAATTGTGTAACCTGCAGTTAACATCACCACGTTGTTAAGGACTTTTATTAATCTACATTCACTTGGCCAGTTACATGCAGCCACTCGATTCCAGCGGCAAGAATCAGCAGATTCTGGTGGCTGGAATGACCGAGGCATGTGATTAGCAGCGGGATGCTCTGCCTATTTAAACGAATGGTGGGCTGACAGCAGCCGCTGCTGTTTACATGTAGCCACACACAGAGTGTATAGCTGCAGTTAGGGGACAGATGTTTGAACCTGTATACACTGACTGCACCCAGGCTTGGACATCCATCAATAACTGCAGCTATTCGTTGTGTGCGTGGGTACATGTGAACAGCAGCGACCAATGTCAGCCCACCATTAGTTTAAATAGGTTGAGCGGTTGCTGCTAATCGCATGCCTCGGTCATTCCAGTAGCTGGAATACGGTGGGCTGCATGCAACTGGTCATGTGAAAGAGCCATTAGACTCCATATATGAGTGGAATTAACAGTGCAAGTTTTTTTTAAATGTTACCTTAATAGAAACTTAGGGGGATATTTATAAAGCAGTGTGACTTTCATCAAGCATTCACTGATGTTGAATCAATCACTGTCATTTAAAGCACCTGTACCTGGAAGATTGCCCTGCAGTGAACATTTGGTAAATGTCAGATCCACTTCTTTATAGATATGCCCCTTAGGGCTAACTATTTACTGCAAGATACTAGGTAAGCAAAGATCTCATGGCAGCATGCCTTCATGCATCCAACACATGACTAGACGTGGCACTTTATGTAGTATGTGCTGGGTACGCATTGTGGATGCATATCATGCCATGTGTAGTACGTGTAAGCTCTACACTGTTTTTGATGCCCTTTACTGGGTATGACTATGTACATTACAATTTTGTATGTGAGCTTTTGGTTGTGGCTTCCATGTGTGCTCTGTGCAGTGTATGCTATGACTATTCAATACTTATGCTGTGTGAGCTAAGTCAAATATATTGTTGTAAAATCAAAGTTTTAAAATGTAGCTGTATATGGTGGGAGACATTTCTGCACATTACATACACATGCTCTACTTTCTGCTTTAAAGCATAACTAATATCAAAACTTTTTTTCCTTTTGGTAGACTGGAGATACAATGCTATGAAAAAGTATTCACACCCCTTGACATTTTCCATATTTTGTCATGTTACAACCAAAAACGTAAATGTATTTTATTGGGATTTTTTGTGATAGACCAACACAAAGTGGCACATAATTGTGAAGTGGAAAGAAAATGATAAATGCTTTTCCAATTTTTTTACAAATAAATATCTGAAAAGTTTTGCGCGCATTTGTATTCAGCCCCATTTATTCTGATACCCCTAACTAAAATTTAGTAGAACTAATTGCCTTCATGTTCATTCAAAAAGCCTATCTGTGTCTGCACGTACTATGCAAATTCAATAAAATGTATCATTATTGATGTACTTTTTGTCTTTGATGACTTAAGTCTTACTCATTCTATGCGGTTTATAATAATTTTACTATTTTTGATATAAAATATTGTTCCTGGTCACTTTTAAAGTCCCACCTACCTATGGGGGTTCTATGTTTTTTCCAACTGCCTTCAGATGTCACTTAATTAGTAAATAGAATCCACCTTTGTGTACCGTAATCTAATCTCGGTATAAATACAGCGGTTCTGTGAAGCCTTCAGAGGTTTGTTAGAGAACCTTTATGAGCAAACAGCATCATGAAGGCCAAGGAACACACCAGGCAGGTCAGGGATAAAGTTGTGGAGCAGGGTTAGCATATAAAAAAAATTCCAAGCTTTGACCATCTCACAGAGCACTGTTCAATCTATCATCTGAAAATGGAAAGAGTATGGCACAACTGCAACCCTACCAAGAAATGGCCATCCACCTAAACTGACGGGCCGGGCAAGGAGAGCATTATTCAGCAGCCAAGAGGCCCGTGGTAACTCTAGAGGAGCTGCAGAGATCCACAGCTCAGGTGGGAGAATCTGTCCACAGGACAACTATTAGTCGTGCACTCCACAAATCTGGCCTTTATGGAAGAGTGGCAAGAAGGCAAGAAGAAAGCCATTGTTGAAAGAAAGCCATAAGAAGCCATGAGGAACCCTTCAGTCATCATCGGACGGGACTCCAGCCAGGGCTCGGTGGACATCAATACGGGTCGCTCCAGCTTCATCTCCCGCCGACACCTCCAGCTGAACTTTGTGGAGCCCAACTTCTACCTGAGGTGTCTGGGCAAGAACGGAGTGTTTGTGGACAGGGCCTTCCAGAGGAGGAGAGTGCCCCCGCTACAGCTCTCCCGGCAGTGCACATTCCGGTTCCCAAGCACAGTTATAAGATTTACCATTCTTTACCAGGAAACACAGGAGCGCTCCACCTTGCCACTCTCTCCTATATATCATCAAATTTCACCCTTAAAAATACATACCCCCGAACCAGATGTGCCAAGCTTTATCAGTCCTTTACCATCACCTACAGGAATGATCAGTGTTCCCAACTCTTGTCCTGCCAGCCCACGGGGCGCTGGATCTTCAGGATTGCTAAGCCACTCATTATTGCCAAACCTGCACAGACCGCAAGTTTTGTGGCAAAGCCTTTGACCTACATGTCTGCTTCAATCATGACCTCACAGCCCACAAGTCATGCTATACATGTTGTGCAGCAGGTTCCCACAGTCACTATGGTCCAGATAGTAACAACACTCACCAATTCTGCAAATGGATACATTACTGCAAACCAAAGACTATTAGTGAGGTACATGGCAGAGTAATGGATTGTGGCGTTTCTACCAGAGGTACAAAAGAAGATGTAAACACTATAACCTTTCCTACAGTTCCTATTCTTCCCAGCAGAGTTATTCAGACAATGGCAAGACAGCGGTCTCAAGGCATTCCTGGGCAAAAACTTACACTCTTACAACCTGCTACCCCTCTCAGTTTAATGCAGAATCCGGCATCACTGAACACAAGTGGAAGAGAAATGACTACTGCCAGTCTAGCCGGAAGTGTTTATGCTATTTCGAATCCACTGCAGCTACTTGCAACTCAAGCAAGCACTTCACTTCCTGTTGCTGTGTCCAGTGTTCTTAACCAAGATAAGCAAAATGAGCCCTGCCAAAAAAAGCTCGCCTAGAAGAGAGTTGTGTAGTGTAAGCTGAAGTAATCACATCCGCACAAGCTGATGGGACTGGAGAATGAGAAGAGATGAAACGTGTTAGTAGGGGTGATTTTTTTGGTGGGGGGGGGGGCAAACCCAAATGCTAGTAATTTGTAAACTAGGTTTATTCCTATTATTCCTATCAATATAATAGACAAAGTACAATTTCGGTACTAAATATAAAAAAAGAAAGCCATAAGAAGTCCTGTTTGCAGTTTGGGAGAAGCCACAGCAAACATGTGGAAGAAGGTGCTCTGGTCAGCTGAGATCAAAATTTTACTATTTGCCCCAAAAGCAAAACGCAATGTGTGGCTGAAAACTAACTGCCCATCACCCTGAAACACCATCCCCACTGTGAAACGTGGTGGTGGCATCATCATTTTGTGGGGATGCTTTTCTTCAGCAGGGACAGGGAAGCTGGTCAGAGTTGATGGGAAGATGGATGGAGCCAAATACAGGGCAATCTTAGAAGAAAACCTGTTAGAGTCTGCAAAAGACTTGAGACTGGGGCGGAGGCTCACCTTCTTGCAGGACAACAACCCTAATCATACAGCCCAAGCTACAATGGAATGGTTTAGATCAAAGCATAGTCATGTGTTAGACTGGCTCAGTCAAAGTCCAGACCTAAATCCAAATGAGAATCTGTGGCGACTGTTCACAGACGCTCTCCATCCAATCTGACAGAGCTTGAGCTATTTGCAAAAGAGAATGGGCAAACATGTCACTCTAGATGTGCAAAGCTGGTAGAGACATCATCCAAAAAGACTTGCAGCTGTAACTGCAGCGAAAGGTGGTTCTACAAAGCCCACTTCTATGCTGAATCTTCAACACCTCTACCGTCTGTCTGTCGTATAGCCATACTATCGGACTTATGCTATTATGGAATGATGTCCTCATCCTTTAAGTCTCAGTTTGCAGTTATATGGTTCTATACAGCAGCGTTTTTTTATCCACTAAATTTTGTATATAGATCCATTGTGGCTTTTATGGAATTGTATTTTTAGATGTCTTTTTCAATAAATACATTTTTGAATTAATTACAGATTTTTGTGTAACTGTGCCTATAAAGTCCATACAAGTCCCTCCCCCCTCTTTTTTGGTTCTATAAAGTGTTGACTAAGGGGGGCTGAATACAAATGCACGCCACACTTTTCACATATTTATTTGTAAAAAACTGTATAAATCATTTACTATTTTCCTTATGCTTCAAAATTATGTGCCACCCCTTGTTGGTCTATCATATAAAATCCCAATAAATTACATTTACATTTTTGGTTGTAACATGAAAAAATGTGGAAAATTTCAAGCGGTATGAATACTTTTTCAAGGCAACATAGTTTAGAAACACCTGTTAGCAATAAAAACATATCTATGCCCCCATTAGGGAGAATGACTCTCTCTATTCGTCCTGTTTACCGTTATCATCGAAAGTTAAAGTAAATAAAATCCCAAATTTTGGGTTGTCCCTAGAAATGTAAGGGGGGAAAACTTCCTATGGGGACACTAGTTCTGGTAAACTGGGGGGTAACCTCAAGGGATGACCTTAAATTGCAGGGATTTTTTCTCACTTCCTGTTTTGGCTATGGGACAGGAAATTAAGGTACAGCTCCCCAATGGGACACCAGTGGCAAAAAAAAGAAGAAAACTGATGGGTTATAACCCAACCCCTCCCCTACTCTATCCAAAAGAAAAGAAAAAAAGTTTTGCCTATAGTTCTACTATAAAGACCTCCACAATGGTTTTAAACTACTGCCCTTTCTCATATTGTAAATCTATGGGCATGCCCTAAAAACACTCATACTTGTATATCTTATTTCTGTTAAAGACAGAAGTCTGACTATATGCACTGATATATAGATCTATCTCATTTTTTTATCAACTTACAGGCACTTAACACAGATGTCAGGTTTGCTCTGAACCGAGGGGCCTTATTCCTCTCTTTGTATCATCCATTTGAGAAAGCCTATTTAATCTTGAACCTATGAAGATAAAAAACACCTGAGCCAACACTGCAGTGTCATCCAGATCCTGACTTTTTTAAGTATCAATCCATTAACCAAAAAAAAAAAATAAAAAAAAAAAAAAAAAAAGAATATGGATGGATGAAAATTCAGACTTGTAGGAATTCAATGTATGCTTGTTTTGGATGACAAGGTAGAGAACCTTCACTGGGTATTGAAGTCAAGATTGGGATTACCACTACAGTGCTTGCAATGGCAGCTATCCTAGTTCTACTTTTCCCTGACCACTCACACAACGGGGAATAAGACAACCTACACCTTGGCACTGGCATTGCTGTGAATTCAAATGTAAGATGTATAAGATATAAGTGTCTTCCAAGGGAGCCTTATTGCTCTGAAAGCATTTTTCTTTGCAAAGATCTGAACAAAGTACTGATTTCTGGTTGGAGGCATAGAACGGCACCTACAAAACCCAACAGAGGTTCTGACCCATCTCTACTTTATGCAAAACAAAAAAAAAAAAGTAAAGAAATTTTTGCTCATTAAAAATGTAATACAAGTTACTGGAAAAATACAAAATGCCAGATCTAGGAGAATGCCTAATCAAACACTCCATAATTCACCTGTATTATCTTCTCCAGCTGGTTTGCCATCCTCCTTCCCTTCTGCATTGCCAGAGGTGGTTGTCTCTGTTGAGTGCCGTGTCTTCGCTTTATGGATCTGTTCCGACTCCAACCTTGACCTACAGACAAAATACAGAACGGAGCTCTCAATCATAGGAACAAGTGAGATTCTTACTTTAGGTCAGTCATTCTCAACCTGGGTGCTGCAGTCTGAGGTCGCCAGGGGCGTTGAGGCATTCTGGATGACAAAGGGTATAGGTCAACCTCTTGCTGTGCCAATGTACAGTTTGGAGCTCTGCTGCTCTTAGCCTTGAATAATAGGATTTTTTATTACAGCTTACCTGTAAAATTCTTTTCTTTCTACGGACATCACGGGACACAGAGCCATAGTAATTACTGATGGGTTATAGGGTATCACTAGGTATTGGACACTGGTCACACCCTAATCAGGAAGTTCAACCCCCTATATAACCCCTCCCCTTCCACGGATACCTCAGTTTTGTAGCAAAGCAGTATAGGTGTATTAGAAGAGGGGCGGGACCTCTGTGTCCCGTGATGTCCGTAGAAAGAAAAGGATTTTACAGGTAAGCTGTAATAAAAAATCCTATTTTCTTTTCTCGGACATCACGGGACACAGAGCCACAGTAATTACTGATGGGATGTCCCAAAGCAATGCCAACTGAGGGGGGGGGGGGAATCACAACCAAGTAGGGTGCTATCAGACCTGAGGACCCTGTACCGCTGTCTGCAGCACACTACGCCCAAAGGCGATATCCTCATGCCTTCCTACATCCACCTGATAGAATCTGGTGAATGTATGAACTGAAGACCAGGTTGCGGCCTTGCAGATCTGAGCCATAGAGGCCCGGTGATGCACTGCCCAAGAAGCACCAATAGCCCTTGTGGAATGTGCCTTGATCTGAAACGGAGGAATCTTCTGTTTCAAACCGTAAGCTTGAATAATCAACTGTCGAATCCATTTAGAAATGGTCGCTTTTGACGCTGCCTGTCCTCTATTGGGACCCTCCGGCAGCACGAACAAGACATCCGTCTTGCGAATCTGAGCAGTTGCCTCCAGATAGGTCTTGACTGCTCTTACTACATCCAAAGAATGTAATGACCTTTCTTCCGAAGAACAAGGTTCTGGAAAAAAGGAAGGTAGCACAATGTCTTGGTTTAGATGAAAATCTGAAACCACCTTCGGTAAAAAACTAAGATGAGGGCGCAGTACCACTCTATCCTTGTGTATAATCAAGTAAGGCTCTTTACAGGAAAGAGCTGCTATTTCTGATACTCTTCTAGCAGAAGAGATAGCTACCAGGAAAATTAGTTTCCTCGTCAGTAAGACCAAAGGAATCTGACGTATTGGTTCAAAAGGTTGTTTTTGTAACACCGATAGAACCAAGTTCAAGTCCCAGGGGTTTAGGGGCGCCTTAACCGGAGGATTAAGACGCATCACCCCCTGTATAAAGTTTCGGATCAGAGAATGCGAAGCAAGCGGCCGTTGAAACAACACTGATAAGGCCGACACCTGGCCCTTGATGGCCAGCTTCATCTCTAATCCTAATTGTAGAAAATCCAGAATTCTACTTATGACATATTTCCTGGGATGCCAACCCCTGGATTCACACCAGGATACATAAGCTTTCCAGACTCTATGATAAATCATTCTGGAAGCTGGCTTCCTTGCATTGATCAAGGTAGATATGACAGGACCTGAAAGCCCACGATTTTTCAGAACGTGGGATTCAATAGCCCACCCGTCAAATCTAGCATTTGTGAGGCAGGCTGGAACACCGGACCTTGAGCTAACAGGTCTGGGTGTATCGGTAGGGTCCACCGGGAACCCACCATCATCCCTGCTATTTCTGCTTATCAGGTTCTTCTGGGCCAAACGGGGGCCACCAGAAGTGCCGACTTCCCTTCTTGCCTGAGTCTGCGAAGGAGCCGTGGCAGTAGCAGAATGGGAGGGAATGCATAAATCGGTGAGAGCCGATGCCACGGAATCACCAACGCATCCGTCCTGCCTGCAAGAGGATCCCAGGCAAACGGTAGGAAGGATTTCCCCTTCTGTAGGTTTTCGGGTATGAGCCATCAACTGAGGCTCTGACACATCGCATGCGATAGGTGCATTGGAAAGTTTAATGCCTGCACCTTCCTGTTCCAGGTCAACAGAATACTGTGTTGCAACAGTTCTGCTTGGAACTGCGCATAGGGAACTGCTTCGAATGAAGCCACCATCTTCCCCTGCAGCCTCATAAAAAGGCGGACAGAAAGACCCTTCTTGGCCCTGACTGTCAGAATCAGCTCCCTTAGAGCAGTGATCTTTGCCTGCAGACACTTCAGTTAAGCAGGAAAACTGGGCACATATAGGCCTGTAACTCTGATGCCTATTGATATCAGAAATTCTCCTCCCTGCAGGACGGAGATTACTGTCTGAATTGATTCCAAACGAAAGGACTGCATCCTTGGGAATCGTTTCAGATCTCTCAAATCCAAAATGGGTCTGTCGTCCCCATTTGGTTTTCGGACCATAGAAAGATTGGAACAGAGTCTCAATCCTTGATCCTTTGTGGGAACCCCCACAATGACCTCTTGCGACCAAAGTCGCTTTATCGCTAGAAGGAGCGACTGCTTCTCTTCTGGTTTTCTGGGAACACCTGATCTGAGGAAACGAGGAGAGGGACATTCTTGGAACTCCAGTCTGTACCCTAAGGTTACCATGGAGATTACCCATCTGTCCTGGAAGTCCTTCTGCCAGGGCCCTGAGAGCTGCAGCAGTCTTTCCCCCCACTCGAGCGAGCGGGGCGCCCCTTCATGAAGAGGTCTTAGTGTCTTGCTTAGAAGACCTTTTCCCCCAGGATTTCTTGTGTCCCTGGGGTTGACTCTTGTTTCTTGCCCCAGACGGAGGAGACCGTCGTGACTGCCTGGAGGCTGATGCCCCTGGCGCTGGGGAAAGAGTCCGTTTAAAAGAGGGACGCTTACTCTTCTTCTTATCAGGTAAGAGAGTGCTTTTCCCACAGGAGATCGTCTTGATATAATTATCCAAGTCCTCTCCAAACAACCTTTCACCACGGAAGGGAAACCCAGCCAGAAGCTTCTTACATGGTGCTTCGGCTGACCAGTTTTTCAACCATAAGATTCTACGTATATGCACCAACCCAAGCGAGAGGCGAGAGGTTTGCACGATAGAATCTCTAATGGCGTCAACAGCATAACATAAAGCCGCAAGAAGGTTAGCAAACCCCTGGGCCTGCTGTTCAGGCAATACTTTGATGACCTGCTTAACATGGTCTCTTAAGTATTGACAGACTCCAATCGCTGCTACTGCAGGTTGGGCCACTGATCCTGCTAAAGAGAACACATCTTTCAATAAGAAGTCCATCTTTTTATCCACAGGATCTTTGAGCATCTGAGCGTTGTCTACAGGACAAGTCAGATTACTATTTACAGAGGAAATGGCCGCATCAATGGCCGGTATTCCCCACCTCTTAATAAACTTTTCTTCCATAGGATAAAGTGTAGAAAACTTTTTCGGCGGAAGAAATCGCTTATCTGGGTGATCCCACTCAGAGTAAAGCAGCTTTTCAAGTAAATTATGAACAGGAAAAGCATGTGCTGCTTGGAAAGGTTTCAGTGACCCCAAAGCAGAAGAGGTTTCTGTAGTAGTTTCAGGTAGGGGCAACTTAAATGTGGAGCGGACCAAACCAGTGAGGATCTGCACTAAGACTTTCTCCTCTTGGGAAGTCGCAGAGGGTCCCTCTCCACCTGAATCCTCCGAAGAGGAATCATCTGTCCCATCCCGATCCTCTGAAAGGGATTCATCTTCTTTATCCCAGAGCTCCTCTGACTGAGGGTCTTGGGGAGCAGAGGAAGGCCTTGTGCGTCTTCTTCCACTCAGTGAAGATGTAATCGCGGCCATTAGTTTTTTCTCTAATCCAGAAATGGTTGAGGAAAAAACTTCTTGTGTAATGTACACAGGGGCTGAAGTGCCGGCAGCAGATGTAGCCCCTAACCCCAATGGCTCTCCCTGTCCAGCTGCCCCTGGTCCCTCAGGAGGGGATGGTGTAGCAGACAGGGGGTCCTCAGAACCTGAACGAGACCCCCTAGTGCCTCCGGTTCTAGGGGTGCTTGAACCTCTTCTACCCATAGTGCAAAGCAACAAGGTGTGAGGTATCAAAAACGAACACTGACTGCTGAGCGATGTAGTCTGGCTAAAAGCCTTGCTACCAAATGCCCAATCCGGTGTTCTTTAGTGAATGCAGCCTAGGGGAATGCCTGTGTCCCACCTTACATGTGACTGTCAGCTCTGTGTCTCTCCAAAGCTCAGAGCACCTGTACAGTGTGCTTTAAATAGCCATGCTTTCAGGCACTGTGGGCGTCTGGGCACGCTGACGCTGTGCTGACGCCCCGCCCCCCCTCCCTCCCCCCTCGTTTTTGAAAAACGAGCGCTTCCCGCGCGAGCCGACCCTTTCTGACAAGCCTGAAGGGAGGCTGGGGTTGGGGGAATAAGGAGGAGGCCGGCAGTGATGGGCCCTGCATCGAAATGCGGCTTCGGTGGCGGCGGCGGTAGCGGCTGTGACAATGCGGTCTCACCCGCCTTACAGCCTACCTGAGCCTTTCCCTAGCCTGGGGGGACCATCCCAGCAGAGAAAACCCCCCACCATCTACCTTTGGAGCTGGAGGAAGAGCCTGTGCAGCGGACGCTGAGACAGATCAAGCATGAGAAGGTTTGTGCTCTTGGCCACCCCCGGTGGTCACAATAGGCACAGCATGCATTCACTTTAAAAGAGAAGAGCCACTAGAATTTTGTGGAATCTCCTCTTACCTTATCCAGGCCGCAGGGTTCAGTTTACACAGACCCAGCCTTCGCCTCTCACGGTGGGCTCCGTTTGTGAAAAACCGTCAGAGACTGGGGCCCCCATCAGTAGGGGGATCCTTCAGTTCTGGGCCTGTAAAGCACCTCGCCAGAAATTAGGAAGTTTAAAGCCATTTTCTGATCCGCGGGTCCAGCTCTCTAAAAAGAGAAGCGTTACAGGTAAAACCTCGTTTCTTCGGACACGAGGCCCGGGTACCATTCAATTCGGCCATGAAAAGACACTTTGAATGGATCCAGTCGCCTGGCTTGCCCCAGTATAGGATCTTAGGATATTCCTTTTGGAGCTTCAGCACAGGACATCTTTGCACGTCCAACACCTAAGACACTGGTGTAAAAACTGAGGTATCCCTGGAAGGGGAGGGGTTATATAGGGGGTTGAACTTCCTGATTAGGGTGTGACCAGTGTCCAATACCTAGTGATACCCTATAACCCATCAGTAATTACTGTGGCTCTGTGTCCCGTGATGTCCGAGAAAAGAAAGATAGATTGGCAGAGCTCCGAATTCTACATCTGCACACTGGGAGCTCAATAAGGGGAACAGTAACGAGCAGACTAGTGGAAGGGAGAGGAATCTTCCCGAGTCCTGATCTTTGCCTGTCCCTACAGTGCAAACAAACCATTTATCCAGCAATGGGAGAGCAGGTACAGTCCCCTGCAGATTCTGTAAGTTTGCCCATTTGCAAAGAAATTAAGGGTTTATAATTTTTGTCGTAGGTGTATTTTAAATGGTAAAAGACAGAATATCAACCAACAATCCAGAAAAAAACACATGATACAAATGCTATAAATTGAGTTGCAGTTCAGCGAGTAAAATAATTATTTGATCTCCAAGAAAAACATACGTGGTGGAGAAACCATCATTGTTGGCAAGCACAGAGGTAAGACATTTCTTGTAGTTGGTTACCAGGTTTGCACACATCTCAGGAGTGATTTTGGTCCACTCTTCTTTACAAATCTTATCTAAATCCTTAAGGTTTCTTGGCTGTCGCTTGGCAACACCAAGCTTCAGCTCCCTCCAAAAAATGTCTATAGGATTAAGGTCTGGAGACTGGCTAGGCCACTCCCTGAACTTAATGTGCTTCTTGTTAAGGCACTCCTTTGTTGCCTTGGCGGTATGTTTTGGGTCATTGTCATACTGGAAGAACCATCCACGACCCATCTTCATTGTTCTGGCTGAGGGAAGAAGGTTCTTATCCAAGATTTTACAATACATGGCCCCGTCCATTGGCCCCTCAATGCAACAAAGCCGGCCAGTACCTTTAGCAGAGAAACAGCCCCAAAGCATAATGTTTGCACCTCTGCGCTTGACTGTAGGGATGGTGCTCTTAGGGTCAAAGTCAGCATTTTTCTTCCTCCAAACACGGCGAGTCAAGTTAATGCCAAAGAGCAAAGTGGGAGGTGTCTGAGGTTTAAAACCATACCTAGACACATTTATAAGTCAAAAAGGTGGAGAAATTTAGGCTTTCCATGAAATGCATCCAGTGAAACCAACTTTTTCTAAATTTGGATTGGGGTCCTGTGATTGTGCCGATAGGAGAGGCATCCCAAACACAGGGGGGAGGGAAGAAAAGGAGGGCTTACTGAATGATAGATATACACATCACTAATAAATAAAGTATAAATAAAGTATAAACACTTTATTGTTAAAACATGGTAAATAGCTATGGTTTTTAAATGGAGAACTTGTAAACATATCATTTAACTAGCCACTGTGGGCAAGCCAAATGGATTCACACACATGCAGGACATGTACAACATAAAACATGTAACAGTTAACTCAGAGACGTCCGAACGCCAGGTGAATTGGGACAAGCTGTATCCACTCGGCCCATGCCGATATGTCAGCTAATGCTCTGTGTGGAACAAACAAGTACCAGCTTCCTGGAGGCTTGAGCCATTAAGGGAAGGGGTGGGGGCAGGAAGACCAAGGGTGATGTCCAGTCAGAGATCCCGAGATCAGGCTGTAGATAGAACAATACCATTGGGACCTACGGTCCATAAAGATAATAGCATAGTCCATGGCATCACCTTGGGAATACCTTAATATTGATGTGTCCTGTTAATATATCCCCTGTAAGGTGTTAGCCTAGCCAGAGGACTTGTAGCGCCTGGTTTCAAGCATATGAGGAATGAAGTGTCTCATTAGTCATACATTACCACTCCTGTGGGTTACTCAGTCCATGTCTATGTGTCGTGTCTTTCTCATATGGCGCAGAGCGGGCTGTCCATATATCCAGGTGAAGTGGAATGTCACCCTATGGATCGGTACTAATGTACCTTAGAGCTGCCGTTTCTCCATAAACAGGGGCTAGTAGAGGTCTGCAAATACCGGGCCTTGGATCCTTCCACTATGCCGGACTAGTAGGGGGACACGTCCCAACTGATGCGAGATGTCTCATTGCTTTCCACTGGAAAAAATGAGAACCCTCATCTTATACTACTTTATATACTAGATTTAAGGAAGTGGAACTTATGGAAGGACCCACTGCTAGACTAAACGATACTCTAAAGCAGCATAATAAAGGACACAACCTGTGGCATCTTAAGGAGGATCCGCCATGATTGTGCCTCTTTTTTTTTTTTCTCTTTAGTTCAGCTGCTGGGATACAGGTTGATGATGGAGAGAGCAGAACCCCCCCTCCCCCTTTCTTCTCCTTTTCTCCTTTTTCTTCTCCTTCTTTGTCTGTTACTCTTCTCTTTCTATCCTTTTTACACTGAGTACCTGGTTCCTGGCACTCTATTATTCATATGCTGTAGGATTACGGCTATACTACTGCTTAATTTGCGTGGACTTGTCTCTTTGCGAGTTGGTATTGTTACCTATTGTTCATTTGTTCAGTTCACCATTGTGCTCCACATTTACACTTTCGCTGAAGCTCTTTTACAATACTGAGTCCACGTATTTTCTTTAACAATGATGTTACAGTGCTTTGTATCCCATGTATTTTCTGAAAAATATTTACTAAAAAGTTACTTCTAAAAAAAGAAAGTTGCCTGGTGTTTTTATAGAGATATAAAAGTCTCGAATTTGAATAATTACAAAAAGTAAAAACAAAGACAAAGAAAATAATTTATAGAAAACCCCCCTTCCCCCTAATATTTTGGATGAACAATTTTTGTAATTATTAATTAGGGATAGAGTAATATTTGGGCAATTACACTGAATGAATATGGTCAATTTCTGGTCAGCGACGTTACTCTGGCCTTTTGTTTACTTTTAGCATCAGGGCCTGATAGATGTCATTTTGACACTAGTCAACAGCAGGATTGGACGTGTCAGTCGGTCAGCGGGATCTTTTTCTTTCAGCGAGTCGTTCATCATGATGGATGTGGACCTGCATCAATGGATGACGTGATTGATGATAAATGTGCATTGTGGGTCTTTTTTATTCTTATTTTCTTCAATAAAAGTACTTGTCAAAAACGGTGTCTTTATTTACTGTTGACTTTTTATGTCTATGTACTCCTTACTCATTCACATGGGAAGGCTGGTATATGGGTGTGCCTCTTTGTTAATGGGGGCTTCCAGATTCTGATAATACAGTCAGAATACAGTGATCACTGCTGCCGATAGATCAACTTCAGTACAACCAGCCTGCCCAGAGATAAATCTGGCCGGTTACTGCTGAATGATCCAATGGTTCTGCTAGAGGATTCATGTACCTGGATACAAACCTGTGAAATGTTTTGTTGAACCTGGAGGCCAGGAGGTCCACATGCAGCAAGCCCCACCTGCAACACAAGTCCTGGAACACCACTGGGTGTACAGACCAGTCCTCTGGGAGCTGACAGCTAAGGAAGAATGCCCTGTCAATAGTCTTTACCTTGAATGGGAAGTTGCACCTAAAACAGGATCCACTCTACCTCCCTTGCCACAGTAAGACTTCGAGCTCCTCCCTGAGGAAATGTATAAATCAGAGTGTACTTGTCCCATGGAGCCTCCAGAGCACCCATTACTTCTGCTAGAGGATCCCTTTACTTGGATAAAAACCTTTCCAGTTTGCTCTTAAACCTGGAGGCCAGGAAGACTACATATTTAGCATCCACCACCTGTGACACAGGTCCTGAAACAACTGACAGGATCTGCTCTACCTCTCTTGCTGCAGCAAGACGTCCGGTTACTCCTTGATGGTTAATGTATGCCATTGTCATAGCATCTGACTGGATCCAAATCAGATGACCCTCCAGCAGGATGGCCCAACATTGCATACCTAGCCAAATTGCCTGAAGTGCCAAGATGCTTAGCTGGCAACTAGATGTTTTTAGATGCCCAAGTCTCCTGCACTGACAAGGTATCCACACTAACAAGATAGAACCTGTTGAGATCTTCCAGACAACATGAAAAGAGGACTTCTCTGAATCCAGAGCTAGATTTCTGAGACACCAAGCCAGGGACAACCGAGTTGACCTGTCTAAAAACTGGATCGATTTGTCCCAAACCTACAGAATCTTGCACTGCAGATGCCTGGAGTGGAACTGGGCAAAAGGGGCTGCTTCAAAGGAGACTACCCTGGACTCTCAAGCAAAAGCAGAGAGTTGGACAGATTCAGGACTGGAGAGTTCAAACTCTGATCCGAGATATGTCTAGGACTAGACCCAGATACTCCATGCAGTGAGTCCATTCCAGCATTGATTTCTGAAGGTTTAGGATCAACTCGAACTACTGTTAAGTTTGGACAGTGAGAGACATGTTGGCCAACAGAGCCCATGCTGGCTGTTCCCTCAAAAGAAGGACAAACAGGCATCTCCACAATGGACATGGCACAGCACATTGGTGAATACCTGAAGCACAGATGAGGGGTCAAAGCTAAGGGCCATGAACTGGTAGTGTAGGGGCCCCACTGCAAAGCCTAGACATCACTAATACCCTGTAAAGTTAGGGACGTGTAGGTAATCATCTTTGATGTCCAAAGTCCCCCTGGGGAAGGGAGGCAATGACAGATTTGAAGGATTCCATTCAGAATTTTTGGATCCGTATGTAGACAATTAGAGCCTTGGGAACAATGAACAAGTTGGAGTAAATCCCATGAAGCCATTCTGCTACAGGAATGGGGCACAGACAATGGGTTTTACCCCATTGTTGGTATCATGGGAGGGAATAGTGCCCCATCATTGGTGTTAGCGGGAGGAAGAGCGCCCCATCATTGATGTTAGCGGAAGTGCCCATCATTGATGTTAGCGGGAGGAATAGTGCCCCACCATTGATGTTAGCGGGAGGAAGAGTGCCCCATCATTGATGTTAGCGGGAGGATGAGTGCCCCATCATTGATGTTAGCGGGAGGAAGAGTGCCCCATCATTGATGTTAGCGGGAGGAAGAGTGCCCCATCATTGATGTTAGCGGGAGGAAGAGTGCCCCATCATTGATGTTAGCGGGAGGAAGAGTGCCCCATCATTGATGTTAGCGGGAGGATGAGTGCCCCATCATTGATGTTAGCGGGAGGAAGAGTGCCCCATCACTGATGTTAGGGGGAGGAAGAGTGCCCCATCATTGATGTTAGCGGGAGGAAGAGTGCCCCATCATTGATGTTAGCGGGAGGAAGAGTGCCCCATCATTGATGTTAGCGGGAGGAAGAGTGCCCCATCATTGAGTTAAGCAGGAAGAAGAGTGCCCCATCATTGAAATTAGTGCCCCATAATTGGGGTTAGTGAAAGGAATAGTAACCCATCATTGGTTTCAGTAAAAAGAACAGTGCCCTATTGTTATCTGTGACAGGCATTATGAACCATCTTTGGTGTCAGTGGGAGGAATAGTGCCTTGTATCATTGTATCAGTGGAAGGAATAGGCAAGCAAAGGGCCACATCCACCCCCCGGGCCGCAGTTTGGAGACCAGAATTAGAAAAAAGTTTTGGCTAGGGTAGGCTTTAATATTTTGCATAAAGAAAAGGTAGACAAATTAGTCAAAGCAGAAATCTTTAGTTGCTAATGACTACTGCACATCCACCTCTATCTGATAAGCTCATAAACAAAACCAACAGCCTTGTATTAATACTAGGTCTGGAAAGCAGGAAATCACTGGAGGAATACTGAACTCTATATTAAATTATGTATACTCTTATAAGCAGTGAAGGATACAGAGAGGCAGACCTGTGCTATATTCAGGAATTGAAGTATTACATTAAGAGAAAATTCCATGCATATTCAGCTGTGGAAATAATAATAGACTTTCCCATTACAGCTCCAATCACATCATTTCTTCTTGTAACCATCTCAATTATGGAGCATAATAGTTTTTAATTGAAAAGGAACAAAATGCCTCTCCAGCCTTAGTACAAAGAAAATCTATTAATGTGATAAAAGCATTTCTAATTATTGCATTAAGCCTTCTCTAATACCCTATGGGAGGATGGCACACACATAGTTTAACACTCCACAGAGATGGTTTTTTGATGTGGAATATGGTCCATTTGTTAAAGTCTTTTTATCTTCTGTTTTAGATGTCCACATCTAGGTAGGCACATTGTTACAGAGAGAGCGCGTGTACATTTCTGACTGAATTGTTTGATCTCCATCCAACATTTAAACATATTAGAGATACCACTTATTACTGCAATGCGGCGAGAACACTTCATCTGTAAATCAGGCAAGCTCACTAACAGATAACCAGCTTCTGATGCCATTGAGCCACGGAATATCCCCAAAGGCATCCCAGATCCACCAACCAAGCAAAGCTACAGCACAGGCCAAGTATTGAACTACAGGGCAAACGTTCATGGCAGAATACCTAAATATTAAATTGAACCTGGGCTCAAGTGTTAAAAATAGTCATGTAAACGTTCTGTTGGCACAAATCATAAAAGAAAGTCAGAAAAATAACCTTTCTGGGAAAACAAATGTTGCTTTATGCTTCTATTGGTACTGACCACATCTGATAGCCTAAGTCAGTGGTCTCCAAACTGCAGCCAGGGGGCCAGATGCTTATTTACTCCCCCCCCCCCTCCAGTGCCACATCTGGCACCTTTTGGGGGTGGGGGAGGGGTGAGCGGATACCTGTCAAAAACAGATACTCGCTCCTACTTCCGTTTAAGGGCGCCACGGCAACCAACGTCATTTACGACCCCTCTTCCTTCCCCCCGCTGCCTTCTGGGAGACACCATTCAGAAAGCGCAGGACCATTCAGAAAGTGCAGCGCGACTCGGGCATGCACAGTAGGAAACAGGCTGTGAAGCCGCAAGGGTTTACTTCCTGTTTCCCTTAGTAAGGATGCTGGTGCCTGCACCCAAAGTCGATGGACGAGTCGCTTCGGGTGCCGACATCACAGGCTCCCTGGACAAGCGTTCTTATATTAAAAGTTTGTAGCTGCTGACTTTTCTTTTTTTATACAGGCTGGAAATCCATTTTAATAATTATACTACCAAAATTAATGTGTGCTGTAAAATGCTTTCAGCATTGTTAAGGAAAAAGGGGAAAATTAAGGTCTGGAGTGACCAATCAACCACCTCCATCCCTAAATGCACAAAAAACAAGAGGGAGGTCGCCCTGGGACTTTGAGTGAGGTGGGAGAAATTAGGCACACATACATAAGAATGCAATAAAATCATCTAATTATTACAAAATGCTGTATAACCAAATGGGAATAGCAATAAGTGTGCATTACCCGGCATAGTGGCCAAGTTATCAGCAAAAGTAAGAACAAAACATCAATCATTACACACGATACATATCCATAAAACAACCATACAGTACATGGTAAATTGCTGCATCAGTGGGTAGACGTAAAAAATGAATAATTATACATACATAAATAGAGCAATGTGTGAGTAATAGTACCCACAACACAACAACAACCCAGCAGTAAAAAACATATAAAGAGCATCGGTGGTACCCTACGCGTTTCGCGAGTCTCTGCTCGCTCTTCAGGGGCAGATGCATGGATATGATGTCTGAAATAAAGTAAAATAGGGTAAATGGGTATATGTATGTGAATGAAAAAATGGGGGTGGGAGGAGTGTAGTGGTAATCAGAAGAGGTCAAAGATAAACAAGACCTCGTACTTACCACTCCACTGAGTTAGGTTACCGAACGCTGATGTCAAGGCGGCGATGAAAGGAAGTCCAGCTCGGGGGCTGAGGGGGCCCAGCGAACGGAAACCACAATGAGGAAAATCCAGATGCATGGCACAGACTGCATGGGGCATGTAGTAAAGGATGTACGATGTAACCCAAAAAGCGTATCTAAAAAATATATAGTAGGATGTATATAGAAATGTGTGGGTCTCAAACATGTACATATATATATATGTGGGGTATACTGGTCTGAGCAGTATATAACGTAAATACCCAAGAGGATTGGCAAAAGGTGTATAGGTAGGGAGGCTAGGGGGTAGAGCAGAAAATGGAAAACTAAAAATAAACTAAAAATATAAGTAAAAAGAAAAAAGGTAATGGAAGTATGGGAGTAGGTAGTAACAAAAGAATAACAAACTCTATATGGTGTAAGAGGATAATGTCACCCACACAATGAGTGTGAAAAACAAAAATTAAACAATACCTGATGAGGGTTGAGACAACCCCAGCCTGGACGGTGCACTCCCAAACCTAGAACCATAACGTCAGACCAGTAGAGATCAACTGCGAACCGCAGCCATGCCATGCACCTAGACAAACCCACGGTGGATCCATAAGCTCCGCCCCCAGCGTCATGTACGGAGGCGACGGACTGGCGTCAAAGACGTCAGCCGTCAAGGGAGGCGTGTGCTAGCAGACACCATCCCTGCCTCCGGGATGTTCCACACAGCCCACAACTGGAGTCGAAGGGCGTCACAGTGTGCGCGTGGAGAACATGGCGCCGAAGTGCAGGTGGCCACGCCCGTCCCGGGGGGCAGACGAGGACAGCAGGAGGTTACAAAAACCTCCCTGGTGCACAACGCAGCCCCCGAGCTAGACAAACCACCACACCCTCAAGGCAAAAAGCGAGGGGGAACCCAGCTCACCAAGGTGTGCCCCCAGAGGCAGCGGAAGCAAAACCTAACTGAGCAAAATATAATATTGCACTGGATATGCAAATGAGTTGTGGCCAGCAGTCAGAACAGACCAAAATAGTGGGCAAATTGGGTGTCTTCCACCCGGGTAATACAGAAAAAAGGGAAAATTAAGGTCTGGAGTGACCAATCAACCACCTCCATCCCTAAATGCACAAAAAACAAGAGGGAGGTCGCCCTGGGACTTTGAGTGAGGTGGGAGAAATTAGGCACACATACATAAGAATGCAATAAAATCATTTAATTATTACAAAATGCTGTATAACCAAATGGGAATAGCAATAAGTGTGCATTACCCGGCATAGTGGCCAAGTTATCAGCAAAAGTAAGAACAAAACATCAATCATTACACACGATACATATCCATAAAACAACCATACAGTACATGGTAAATTGCTGCATCAGTGGGTAGACGTAAAAAATGAATAATTATACATACATAAATAGAGCAATGTGTGAGTAATAGTACCCACAACACAACAACAACCCAGCAGTAAAAAACATATAAAGAGCATCGGTGGTACCCTACGCGTTTCGCGAGTCTCTGCTCGCTCTTCAGGGGCAGATGCATGGATATGATGTCTGAAATAAAGTAAAATAGGGTAAATGGGTATATGTATGTGAATGAAAAAATGGGGGTGGGAGGAGTGTAGTGGTAATCAGAAGAGGTCAAAGATAAACAAGACCTCGTACTTACCACTCCACTGAGTTAGGTTACCGAACGCTGATGTCAAGACGGCGATGAAAGGAAGTCTCCTAGCCTCCCTACCTATACACCTTTTGCCAATCCTCTTGGGTATTTACGTTATATACTGCTCAGACCAGTATACCCCACATATATATATATGTACATGTTTGAGACCCACACATTTCTATATACATCCTACTATATATTTTTTAGATACGCTTTTTGCGTACATCCTTTACTACATGCCCCATGCAGTCTGTGCCATGCATCTGGATTTTCCTCATTGTGGTTTCCGTTCGCTGGGCCCCCTCAGCCCCCGAGCTGGACTTCCTTTCATCGCCGTCTTGACATCAGCGTTCGGTAACCTAACTCAGTGGAGTGGTAAGTACGAGGTCTTGTTTATCTTTGACCTCTTCTGATTACCACTACACTCCTCCCACCCCCATTTTTTCATTCACATACATATACCCATTTACCCTATTTTACTTTATTTCAGACATCATATCCATGCATCTGCCCCTGAAGAGCGAGCAGAGACTCGCGAAACGCGTAGGGTACCACCGATGCTCTTTATATGTTTTTTACTGCTGGGTTGTTGTTGTGTTGTGGGTACTATTACTCACACATTGCTCTATTTATGTATGTATAATTATTCATTTTTTACATCTACCCACTGATGCAGCAATTTACCATGTACTGTATGGTTGTTTTATGGATATGTATCGTGTGTAATGATTGATGTTTTGTTCTTACTTTTGCTGATAACTTGGCCACTATGCCGGGTAATGCACACTTATTGCTATTCCCATTTGGTTATACAGCATTTTGTAATAATTAAATGATTTTATTGCATTCTTATGTATGTGTGCCTAATTTCTCCCACCTCACTCAAAGTCCCAGGGCGACCTCCCTCTTGTTTTTTTCAGCATTGTTAAGGTTTCTTCTTGCTGGAGGCTGCCATTTTGCTGAAGCCCAGAGTGCCTGAACAGAAGTAAATCATAAGGCGGAACTAAACCCGTCAGTGGAACGGTTTAAAAAAACATTCACATTTCTGGAATGCTGGGATTGCTAACTGTCACATTTGCTTATGTCCTCAACACAACTGTCAAACCATCAAATGGCTGGTGTCGTAACTGATCTGCATGCCATGGTGCTGCATATGTGATCAAACAGAAGCAGCTTCCTTGGCTATAAAAGGATAGTAGGGTTTAATTCTGCTTTAAGGCTGTCAGTAGATTGGCCTCTACAAACTCAGCAGTTACTAAAAATGGAGAGCAATTGAGCATGTGCAGAGCAGGGTAATGTAATGTTTTACATAGCTATACCTGCAAAAGGGGCCAGCCTGAAGTCATCTAGCAGGACTTCAATTTCTGACTAAAGTTTCACTTAAAAAAATACCAAATTCACTGCATCAGCACGACAACCAGGGAATTACTGATTTAAGCAGGAGAGGAAGAAACCATACTTCAAAAGTATAGGTTTCCTTTAAATTGTACATATATATTTCTTGATAATACAGTCCATTTAACACAAACCCTCAACTGAAGATTCTGATGTGAATTAATGAGCACATTAATATGAAGACAGTAAGTGCCGTAGCCAATTTAGACCAAGGCTGTGCCACTCATTAGACTGCACTGCTTCACTGAATGCATACTCACAATCTTTTCTTGTCCACCACACGTTTAACTCTGATAGCTCTCTGCTCCGAGTATAGCTTACACACTCCTACAAAGACAGGAAATATTCCATTAGCAACAAACCAATAGACAAGACGGCAACAAATACATAATCCACCGCAAGACTGACCTCTGGTAACACCTACTTTTTAAATAGTCTCTAATTAAATCCAGGACGCCATTTCTATGTTCTTTCACTTGAGATGAAACGGTATCCTTATTTGCTATAAATTAGGGATGGTAGAAAAAAAAAACAACAAATATGAAGTATGTTTAGAAGAGAAATCATTCACAATCATTTACAGCGCATATTGTAAACACTGAACAAAACTGATACACTAAATGCAATTAAAAAAAGACAATTGTGAGGAAATACAGGGCATATCCATAGAAAATCTCTTTGGGGAGGAAAGAAAAATACCAGCTGCTGAACTGGTGACACCAACGCTGGCAAATACATGGAAAACTACAGTGTAGAGCTGCACGATTCTGGCCAAAATGAGAATCACAATTTTTTTTGCTTAGAATAAAAAGATCATGAATTCTCTCACGATTCTCGCGGCGTAAAATCTTTCACATTATATAAAAAAATTGGGCTAACTTTACTGGTTAGTTTTTTTTTTAAATCATTTAAGTGTAAGTGTAACGACTGCTGCGCAAATACAGTGTGACATAAAATATTGCAACAACCACCATTTTATTCTATAATGTCTCTACTAAAATATATATATATATATATATATATATATATATATATATATATATATATATATATATATATGAAAAAGAAAGAAGGGGGTTGGGGTAAGATTACCCCTGGGACTTTTAAGGTGCTTATCAATGTTAAATTGGATCAAAGCAATGGATCAAAAAAGAAAAATAATAATGCATGCAAAATGCGGAGTTCGCCTGTGACCGGCGCATGCGCCCGGGAGCTCCGTCAGCGCTGTGAGCGCCGGGGAACCGGCACGTCTACGTTGGCGGGCGGAGCGGGGATGGGATCCAGCTTCGCTCCCTTGCCTGCTATTGGCCACATGGACCTATGGGAGGACCTCACCCTACGTCCGCATCCCGGTGGTGACGTCAGACGCCGCCGGGGTGGAGGGACATATATAGTGCGGCTCTATGGCCGCTATCTTCTGACAGTAGCTCTGAGGCTGCAAGGGGAGGTGTATGCCTTTCTCCCCCTCCGTACACATCCACCTCATCATTCAGGTAACCGAATTTACTCACCAGTTCAGGTTTACTTACTGCTGGTGATTCAACTAGTGCGATCATGAAGGTTTTTTACATTAGTGTTTTTTATTATCATTTTTTATAGCTTATTGGGGCTGTCTGAACATGGATCTCCTTTTCTGACATATAAGGGTTGCCAGTTTGGAGTGCCACCTAGTGGAGATACTTGAGCATTGCTCTTCTTCGATTTTGTTTATAAGGCTATATCAGCCCTTAACAATTACTCCTTGATTCAACCCAAAGGTAAACTAAACCCTTAATCTCTTATGATAATTGCCCCTCTATTTCCCCATGAACAACTCAGAAACAATTTGCTAATAATCTGTTTTCCCTTCTAATATTTAGCTTTCAGCTATCTTACTCTACACTTTGGCCCCTCTGTGGACCAAAATGGTTTGGGAGGTCCTAGGCGGGTGAGACGCATCCAATTTACCTGTGAATTTGAACCACTAAACTCTGTTTATACCTACAATCTATTTGTCTACTATTTTTCTTCAAACTTAATTGGGCTTGGTAAGCAAATCCCACTCTTGATGATTTAATCCTTTTCTATATTTATATTAATGTGTTTGCTCATTAATTGTGGACATATAAGTCAATGTATAAACACATACAATACAATTATCATAATTAATTGTTTAAATTGTTTAGATTGTTTGATTATGGGTTTTATAACCAGAGATATTTGTTTTTCATTCATGTGATAATATTCATTTTTTCATGTATGCAATCAACTTTTGTTTTTCATTATTATTGTTATTATTATTTTCTTTTTTTTAATTTTATCTTTAAACGTCTTTGAATTATCTGATTTGTATATTCTTTTTTCTCTTTCTCTTATCCATAGTATGCCACACTTGTACCAAAAAACTCCTGATGAAGCTCATGAGTTGAGCGAAACATGTTGAGAGTGGTATCCATAAAGTGGTTTATTTAAATATCATATTCACTATTGATTGACTCAGATTGAAAGAAAGTTTGTTTGTTTTTAGATGTCTTGGTGATACTTGTAATAATTAAAGATTTTGAATTAAAAGATTAATTTTAGACAGTTTGGCATTTTGCATACATTATTATTTTTCTTTTTTGATCCATTGCTTTGATCCAATTTAACATTGATAAGCACCTTAAAAGTCCCAGGGGTAATCTTACCCCAACCCCCTTCTTTCTTTTTCCTATCTAATAGGGATGTGGTGCTAAGGGTTAACTGTCCCTGCCCTCTAAACACATATATATATATATATATATATATATATATATATATATATATATATATATATATATATATATATATATAAAATGTTTGGGGGTTCCAAGTAATTTTCTAGCAAAAAAAAATAAAAAATGATTTTACCTTGAAACCAACAAATGTCAGAAAAAGGTTTAGTGTTTAATTGGTTAAACTTCCCTCATTTACACATCAAAGTGTATTCCTTCCATCTAATAGGACAAATTGTTACAATGTTTATACTTAAGTTCCACTGCTAAAGAATGTTGTGATTCTTGGCAGACTGCCCGTTTTTTGTTTTTTTTTTCTCCTTTCTTTTGATGGTTGTCCTTCAGCAGAGCAGAGAGAGTTCTCTGCATAGAAAGAATTGGGAAATATTTTGTCAAGATCGCAAGGGGGAAATAAATTGCGAAAACGATTTCTAAACGATTAATCATGCAGCTCTACTACAGTGGGTATAAAAAAAAGAATCATCCCACTTTAAAATAATCACATTTTGTTGCTTTGCAGCCTGAAGTTAAGACAGAGTTTTTGTTTTATCCAGCTGTAATAACTTATAACATCAAAGTGAACGAAATAACACCAACATTTCAGAAAAAGAATAAATAAAAAAACAGAATCACTGTGTTGGAAAAAGGATCACCCCCTTGTGTCAGTATTTTGTTGAACAACCTCTTGCTTTAATTACAGCCTTTAGTCTGTTGGGATGTGTCTCCACTAACTTTGCACATATAGATTTTGCAATATTTGCTTACTCTTCTTTGCAGAACTGCTCAAGTTCAGTTAAATTCGATGGTGACCCTTTGTGGACTGCAGTCTTCAAGTTATTCCACAGATTTGTTAATGGGGTTTAAAGAGGAAGTAAACCCTGATGGGTTTTACTTCCTCTTTGTTCCCCTGCAAAAGTAAAAGCATTATGTGGCACTTATCTGCAAACGAAGCCCGAGCTGTCCCCGCTGGTGGCCACATCCATCTTCGCCCCTCTTCCTTGCAGGGCCACGGACTCCAGCTCTGTGACTGGCCAGAGCCTCGTGACGTCAATTCCGCACATTCGTGCGGGAGCTGCCAGTAACAGTACTTGCGAGTGAAGAAACGGCACGGAGTTCCGTTTCTTCACAGAAGATGTGATCGGCACACTACAAGGTAAATATCTCCTAAACGGCGCACGTTTAGGAGATATTTCCACTACCTATAGGTAAGCCTTATTCTAGGCTTACCTATAGGTAAAAGTGACAATCGGGGGTTTACAACCACTTTAAGTCTGGGCTCCGAATAAGCCATGCAAGGACATTCACCTTTTTCTCCTTCAACCACTGTGTGGTCTTTTTTGCTGTGTGATTTGGGTCATTGTCATGTTGGAAGGTAAACCTTCTTCCCATTGACAACTTTCTGGCAGAGTGCAGCAGATTTTCCTCAAGAATTTGATGGTATTTTGCCCCATCCATTTTTCTTCTATCCCGACAAGTGCTCCAGTCCGTGCTGCAGAGAAACACCCCCATAACAGGATATTACCACCTCCATGCTTTACTGTAGGAATGGTGTCATTTGGAAGGTGAGCTGTATTGGATTTCCACTTGACATATCGTTTGTTGTTGAGGCCAAATAATTAAATTGTAGTCTCATCTGACCACCATAAACGCACCTTGAAGATTCTGAGGCCACATGGAAAAGGGTGTTATCGTCAGATGAGACTAAATTTGAATTATTTGGCCTCAACACCAAACGATAGGTCTGGTGGAAATCCAATACAGCTCACTATCCAAATAACACCATGTCTTTGCAGTGTGGAAGTACCTGAAGGAAACCCATGCAGGCACAGAGAGAACATGCAAACTCCAGATAGGTAGTGAGTGCTGTGGTTGGAATTCGAAAAGATGACCCTAGTGCTGCTAGGCAGAAGTGTTAACCATTTAGTCACTGTGCTCAGGGCCACTGATAAGGCAGTACAGCCTGCCCTCCTGTACTGGGCTCAGGCCCCATGAGTTCAAAAGGGGGGCCCAGGCACCTGCTAAGCAGGAGGGCCAGCTGTACTGTCTTATTGCAGACACCAATCCTCTTTTGCATTCCCTTGCAACGCTGACAGATTCTCCCTCAGGCTGCACGGCAGAGGAGTGGTTCTAGCAAATGCACCCCCTCCCATCTGCTGTCCGGGCCCCACTCTGTGCTCCTTCCCCCCGCTGCGCTGCCAGCTTCCCTCCTCTCAGTAGCTGCTGCAGGCACACAGGAATCATTTATTGACCCCTTCATTTCCTGAATGAACACAGTAAGTGATTGTTACCATTCACTTCTGTGTCTATTCATCACTGAGGCATATTAAACTGTGTTAACAATGCTTCAGCTTGTGAATGAGCAAAAAGCTTTAGAGCACTTCCAATTCACTCATCTTTGCAACTGAGGCAGTAAAGAAAGGGACTGATACATTTATGTCCTCAGTTACTTCCAGACCGGGGGGGGGGGGGGGGGGGGGGTCCTGTCGGGTAAGCTGTATGGGGCCCATGATTTCTAACAGCAGCCCTGACTGTGCTGCCCGCCACTGTGCTAATGTGACATCACCAGTGCCAGGAACACTATTCGCGATCCAGGGCACAACAGGGTAGTAAAACACTCACCTACTTATACAGCATCTCACAAAAGTGAGTACACCCCTCACATTTTTGGAAATATATTATTATATCTTTTCATGTGACAACACTGAAGAAATGACACTTTGCTACAATGTAAAGTAGTGAGTGTACAACTTGTATAACAGTGTCAATTTGCTGTCCCCTCAAAATAACACAGCCATTAATGTCTAAACCACTGGCAACAAAAGTGAGTACACCCCTAAGGAAAGTGTCCAAATTGGGCCCAAAGTGTCAATATTTTGTGTGGCCACCATTATTTTCCAGCACTGCCTTAACCCTCTTGGGCATGGAGTTCACCAGAGCTTCACAGGTTGCCATTGGAGTCCTCTTCCACTCCTCCATGATGACATCACGGAGCTGGTGAATGTTGGAGACCTTGCGCTCCTCCACCTTCGGTTTGAGGATGCCCCAGATGCTCAATAGGGTTTAGGTCTGGAGACATGCTTGGCCAGTCCATCACCTTTACCCTCAGCTTCTTTAGCAAGTCAGTGGTCGTCTTGGAGGTGTGTTTGGGGTTATGTTGGAATACTTTCCTGCGGCCCAGTCTCCGAAGGGAGGGGATCATGCTCTGCTTTAGTATGTCACAGTACATGTTGGCATTCATGGTTTCCTCAATGAACTGTAGCTCCCCAGTGCCAGCAGCACTTATGCAGCCCCAGACCATGACACTCCCACCACCATGCTTGACTGTAGGCAAGACACACTTTGTACACCTCACCTGGTTGCCGACACACACGCTTGACACCATCTAAACCAAATAAGTTATCTTGATCTCTTCAGACCACAGGACATGGTTCCAGTAATCCATGTCCTTAGCCTGCTTGTCTTCTGCAATCTGTTTGCGGGCTTTCTTGTGCATCATCTTTAGAAGAGGCTTTCTTCTCGGACGACAGCCATGCAGACCAATTTGATGCAGTGTGCAGCGTATGGTCTGAGCACTGACAGGCTGACCCTCACCCCTTCAACCTCTGCAGCAATGTTGGCAGCACTCATATGTCTATTACCCAAAGACAACCTTTGGATATGACAGCTCTCAACTCCTCTGGTCGACCATGGCGAGGTCTGTTCTGAGTGGAACCTGTCCTGTTAAACCGCTGTATGGTCTTGGCCACTGTGCTGCAGCTCAGTTTCAGGGTCTTGGCAACCTTCTAGCCTAGGCCATCTTTATGTAGAGCAACAATTCTTTTTTTCAGATCCTCAGAGAGTTATTTGCCATAAGGTGCCATGCTGAACTTCCAGTGACCAGTATGAGAGAGTGAGAGCGATAACACCTGCTCCCCCTTCACACCTGAGACCTTGTAACACTAACGAGTCACATGACACCGGGGAGGGAAAATGGCTAATTGGGACCAATTCGGTCATTTTCACTTAGGGGTGTACTTACTTTTGTTGCCAGCGGTTTAGACATTAATGGCTGGGTGTTGAGTTATTTTGAGGGGACAGTAAATTTACACTGTTATACAAGTTGTACACTCAATACTTTACATTGTAGCAAAGTGTCATTTCTTAAGTGTTGTCACATGAAAAGATATAATAAAATATTTATAAAAATGTGAGGGGTGTACTCACTTTTGTGAGATACTGTATGTGTTGCTCTTTCCCTGGCTGTATGAGAGAGGTGTTCCTCTCTCACTGGCAACTTACCTTCTGCAGCATTTTCATCCGCAAGCAAGCGACAATTTGCTCATCCAATCTGCGAGGGAGTGACACATATAAGCAGTACGTTTTCTTTGTACTTTTTAGTGATCCTGACGCTGGCTAATTCCCACCAGCAACAGAATTCCAAGTGTGACACGGGCCTTATGGAAGAGGAGATGTGAGGTATGAGTGCTTCAGGGAAGGGCCTTTGGCTTTCCTAGCATTATTTACTGCACTCCAAAAAAGAAATAGAAAATACATTATACTGGTCGGCAGACCTTTTTCGGTCATGCTCCTTCGACAGAAGCCTCAGTCGGACCGGCTGCCATACACGGGCCGAAGGTTGGCCGGTTTGTAATGAACTGGCCTATGCTGCCCGACAATTCGGCCCATATGTACTAGGATTTAGGCAGGCTTGTACACGACAGGGTTTTGGTAAATCCAAATAAGACTGTATATTCTCAGACACAATTCTGAAAGCAAAGAGCTTTGTGTATGCAGATGGTTTAACCCTCAGGTGACTGTCACTGACACCTAGATGCCCAGGCTAAACTTAGCAATATCCATGTACAATGGTTAATTTGAACTATCACTAATTTGTCTACCTAAAAGAAAAACACTTGTTTTTTTAAATGATTTCTGTACCTTATTTTAATAAATCCCTGCTCAGGAAATAGACATTTATTCTTTAAAATGGACATGCACTGTATATACAGTATCCAATGATTACATATTGTGTGTGTCGTCCATTCATGGAAACGATGTGAAATCAGGCTTTCCACTAACATCTCCCAACCTATTAAGTGAATGTGGAATGGTAGTAAATGTGTGTGAATGAAGAACAGGCCGAGTTCATCAATAAAATGGTTTCTCATTACTGCACAGCTACATGAGCGGAATACAGAGACCAGCACAGGAAATGGTACACTAAGTGCAGGTGACTTAATGACATTGTTACAGAAAATCATTCAGAAAACTGCAACCAAAATTGCTTCAGATGACCTTCTATTACCAGGCAACCCTGCTACCCAGATAACCCTTCCCTGGCTCAAAATATTGTTCTCATAAATCCAGAAGTAGAAGAATAGGAAGGCAGGCGCACTGACTAATGACTGATGGTTAGGAAGGTTCTACAGCGAAGACCATTCATTAAGGAACAAATTGAAGCTATTTAAAATGCAGGATATTGGGTTAAGGGTTCATTCGTACAGGCGTCCGCCAGCATAAATCTGCAATTCTTGATGGCAGTGAAACCATCCCCATGCACTTAGTGTACATGAACAAAAAAAGCCAGCAGTGCACCCTGTACAATTTAATGGGCGACGCCACTGCTCTTTGGCATATAACAGCCCATTGACTCAGACCGGCCCTAGATGTAGACAGTTTGCATCCAGGTGCAGTGTTTCTGGCTGCATACAAGCAAAAGTAGCGGAGACATCATCACTGTGCTGCACATAGCCTGTACAGAGAGCAGAGCTGTGGGAGGGGTCCAGCAAGCTCCACCCACAACTAACTTCCTAACAAAAAAAAAAGACAGGAGGGGGCAGAGACAAGACCAGTCTCCCTGCACAAGGGAAGAGAGCAACAGTGACCGGTCTTTATTACAGGAAGCTCCTGGACAGAGGAAAAGTGCAAATATGCGGCCACACTGGACTGGACTTTTTTGTGGGGCTGCATATTTGCGCGCTCCCAGCACAGAGACCAGGGTCTCATTAAAAGCCCTGGGCCCAATACCAATGATCGGGACCCAGGACTCCCGATTACAGGTCACCTGGGTGCTGTGATCGCCTCCGATTGGCTACAACAGTGATAAGTCATTGTGAAGCCTGCCCCACGTTTTCTCTCTCTGGGAATGGAGGAGAGATACACATTGCATCTCTCACTCTCCTTGCAGAGTAAAAAAAATGTGTGTAAAAAAAAAAAATAAAAAATAAAAAAAAATACCCAGGTTTGATTTAGGTCAGTGCCAGGGTTAGTGTTTGGTCAAGGTCGGGTCAAAGTCAGTATTTTTTGGGGAACAGAATTTTTTTTTATAATTAGCGTGTTAGATAGGATAAAAAAAAAGCAAAATTTGCACTATTGTTTTTGGGCTGTACTACGGGTACAAACAACTAACATACACATACAGGAAATATAAAATGGAATAACACATGTATGTGAGCTGCTGGTACTGCACACCCCAAGATGTTATACAAAATGAAAATTCCCTCGCTGGGTTTTTTAGCAGCTGAGAAAGGTTTTGGACAGTAAGTTTGTTCAAATTTTGATTAAAATTCTTTTTAATAAATCAAAACATGATTTACAAATTCATGAAAGTTGTAAAAAATAGCTCTGGCATTGACATGAAAGAGACATAACCGTTCAAATGATAAACAAACACATTTTATATGGAACCCGCTGCTAGCAACATAGTGTTCCACATGACCCTTCTATTAAGGCCTCATGCACACGAGACGCTCTTAAACTCGCATTCAGAGGCAGTTGGACACTTTTTTCAACTGCCCCTGAACCCATTCAATGTTATCCTATGTGTCCATGTACACAGTCTCGTTTTTTGCTGTTTTTAGGCAGTTGCGTTTAACCTCGTTTTTCCAGAAGGAAAAAAAAATGGGTTCAGACGCAAAAGTTTTTCACATTTCAGACGCCAAACGAGGCTAAACGCTGGTACCGCGTTTGCGTTTATAAGTGTTTTTTTACACCAAGTGGCCCCGAGATATGGGGTCCTAAAGTCGGATCACAAAATGTCATTCTCTGCTGCAGAAGTGCTTGACATTTTGCGACCCCACTTTGGGGCCCCGTATCTGGGGGCCACTTAGTGCTAGGAACCCCAAATTTGGATATGTTGTAGTGCTAGGTCTACTGTGTTAGCACAAATTGGGGTTTCTAGCACCAAGTGGCCCTGAGATATGGGGCCCTAAAGTTGGGTCGCAAAATGTTATTTTCTGCTCTGCAGACGCTTCTAGACGAAACGCGGCTAAACGCGGCTAAATGCGGCATGCAAATGCGGCAAAACGTATGTTTCTAAACGCCGGCTTCAGCTTTTAAAAACATGTGTTCAGCAGAGTTTGCACTGGCGTCTCGTGTGCATGAGGCCTTATGGTCTTCTTCAAGGGGGTTATTGTCTATGCAAAAAGGAGAAAATACAAAATTACATTTTGCATGGTTAAACATCATACATTGCATCTCATCATATATATGATGGTGTTCATTTACCATTCAAGGATAGGAAAGGAGGATAGACATGTCCTGCAGCCAGAAATTGTTTTAAAATTTATTTTCCGTGATTCTGCCTTTATGTGCTAAATCTACATTCCCCAAGGCGGGCCCCACTTTCAAAAAACTTGCAAGAGACCACACTTTTGGACTTCCCAGGGGGGAAGGGAGGAGAGCAAGCGAACACCTGTGATATATCACATAGCAGCCTTAGATTTTCGCAGTAAAAATGTTATACGTTTTTTTAGTGTAGGGTGGTTGCCAGGCTGGAGTAGCCACCAGCTAAGGCATTTAATCGGCGTAGTTAATTTATTGAGTTCATACAGGTTGGTGTATTAATGAATTGTGTGTTAAAATTATTCGGAAAGATGGTACAGGTGTCATGTGTATAGTGCTATTGTTGAAAATGAAATAAAAGGAATATGATGATGAAACATTAAAAAGGTGAAGGTGAGAAAAAAAAAAAAAAAACAGTTCAAATGGATTATGTGATGGAATTCATTACCAGTGTGTGTATAAGTATTAATTAAATAGGATATAGATATGTGCCCAGCAATATTTGTTTAAAGTTATGGGGTGAGGTGTATATATATGAAGGTTGTAAGAGTGTAATCAATAAAGCGAATAGTACTCAAAAACAAAAAACAAAAAAAAAAAAACACTAAATGCCAATCACAACAATGAAAAAAAAAATCCCAATGCGTGTGATGTCACAGCATCGGGCGGTTGCCACGGAGATGACAGTGATGGCCGGGGCATCAGCTCTACGCCGGGGGACCACGCTGAGACCGCCATGTCGGTGGCAAGGACGCAGGGGGGGGGGGGGGGCGCTATGGGAGAGCGAGCACATGCACCCAATTAGAGGACAGCATACAAAGACACAGCCTCCTGTGGATCCTGGAGTAATCAGCTGCTGACACACAGATGCATCTAACAAATCTCATTATCAAGTAAGTGCTGTGGGTGGGATGTGCCAAACCCTTTCTGATGCTTTTTTAGTCTGGCTTTATTTTGTTGTAATTATTATACAGATACAGATGCTTGAATATCTTTTGAGTCCTACAATCCGTATCATAGATGCACTTCACAAGCTTCACTGTGGGTCATGTTTAATTTTCTCATCGCCTAAGGTAACCAATTGGGATTTTTTTTTCATTGCTGCAATTGGTATTTTTGGCATGTAGTGTTTTTTTTTTTTTGCAGTTTTCTTTTTGAGCACTATTCACTTTATTGATTACACTCTTACAAACTTCATATAAACACCTCACCACACAATTCATGAATACATTAACCTGTATAAACTCAATAAATAATTAACTACGCCGATTAAATGCCTCAACTGGTGGCTACTCCAGCCTGGCAACCACCCTACACTAAAAAAAACTTAAATGTTTACTGCAAAAATCTAAGGCTGCTGTGATATATAATCGCAGGGGTTCGCTTGCTCTCCTCCCTGCCTCTGGGAAGTCCAAAAGAGTGGTCTGTCTCAAGTTTTTTGGAGGTGGGGCCCGCAATGGGGAATGTAGAGTCAGCGCATGAAGGCAGGATCACGGAAAATACATTTTTAAAAAATTTCTGGCTGCAGGACATGTCTATCCTCCTTTCCCATCCTTGAATGGTAAATGTAACGACACCCCGAGTATGAAAGGGGTTAAAGTCGTTTAGGACACTCCATACCCAAACACAAAGGCAGCTACCGAACACTTCCATCAGACGAACCAGAAACCCATACAAATAATTCTCCCCCACATACGAGACAAGATGCTCTGTCTTGAGGTTCAAACCGGAATGATTCTCTATTCAAAAACATGTTATACAGATCCCACTTCAAAACACCCCCCCCCCCCCCACCCTTGGAAAACAGGGCAGGCTAAACTGTCCAATGACAATGGACACACAGGTCAGGTGTGTTTAACAATGAGACAGCACACATTATATATACATATATACAGCATTGAGTCTGACTAGCACAGATCATAGTGGGGTTCTCATTCACCTTGTGCCCCTATTAGTGACTTCCATCACAATGGCATATCCAGGGTCTCCAGAGTCTGTGTGTCTTGGGGGACATGGACCTGAATCTAAAGAAATGCCACCTCAAGGGTCCCCAGGCATACAGCTCACAAAGAGCACCATTCCCCCAAATGCCAGGGCACATAATTGGTTGGCATGAGGCTGGCATTCAGTCCCCTCCAAAAGCCTCTGTCCCGGCTAGGTCTGTCACAGTAAATATTTACCATCATATATATGATGAGATGCAATGTATAAATGTTTAACCATGCAAAATGTAATTTGTATTTTCTTCTTTTTGCATAGACAATAACCCCCTTGAAGAAGACCATAAATAGAAGGGTCGAAATGCGTAGGGGTACTATGTTGCAAGCAATGGGTTTCATGTAAAATGTGTTTGTTTATCATTTGATGGGTTATGTCTCTTTCATGTCAATGCCAGAGCTATTTTTTACAATTTGTAAATCATGTTTTGATTTAATAAAAAACAATTTTAATCAAAATTTGAACAAACTTACTGTCCAATACCTTTCTCAGCTGCTAAAAAACCCTGCGAGGGAATTTGCATTTTACATACACATACATTACCTTGAAAAAGTATTCATACCTCTTGAAATTTTCCACATTTTGTCATGTTACAACCAAAAATTTAAATGTATTTTATTGGGATTTTATGTGATAGACCAACACAAAGTGGCACATAATTGTGAGGTGGAAGGAAAATGATAAATGCTTTTCAAATGTTTTTACAAATAAATATCTGAAAAGTGTGGCGTGCATTTGTATTCAGCCCCCTTTACGCTGATACCCCCAACATCTAGTGGAACCAATTGCCTTCAGAAGTCACCTAATTAGTAAATAGAGTCCACCTGTGTGAAATTTATTCTCAGTATAAATACAGCTGTTCTGTGAAGCCCTCAGAGGTTTGTTAGAGAACCTTAGTGAACAAACAGCATCATGAAGGCCAATGAACACACCAGACAGGTCAGGGATAAAGTTGTGGAGAAGTTTAAAGCAGGGCTAGGTTATAAAAAAAAATATCCAAAGCTTTGAAAATCTCACGGAGCACTGTTCAATCTATCAACCGAAAATGGGAAGAGTATGGCACAACTGCAAACCTACCAAGACATGGCCATCCACCTAAACTGACAGGCCGGGCAAGGAGAGCATCAATTAAAGAAGCAGCCAAAAGGCCCATGGTAACGCTGGAGGAGCTGAAGAGATCCACAGCTCAGGTGGGAGAATCTGTCCACAGGACAACTATTAGTCGTGCACTCCACAAATCTGGCCTTTATGGAAGAGTGGCAAGAAGAAAGCCATTGTTGAAAGAAAGATATAAAAAGTCCCATTTGCAGTTTGCATGAAAGCCATGTGGGGGACACAGCAAACATGTGGAAGAAGGTGCTCTGGTCAGATGAGTCCAAAATTGAACCTTTTGGCCTAAAAGCAAAATGCTATGTGTGTCAGAAAACTAACACTGCACATCACCCTGAACACACCATCCCCACCGTGAAACATGGTGGTGGCAGCATCATGTTGTGGGGATGCTTTTCTTTAGCAAGGACAGGGAAGCTGGTGAGAGTTGATGGGAAGATGGATGGAGCCAAATACAGGGCAATCTTAGAAGAAAACCTGTTAGAGTCTGCAAAAGACTTGAGACTGGGTCAGAGGTTCACCTTCCAGCAGGACAACAACCCTAAATATACACCCAGAGCTACAATGGAATGGTTTAGACCAAAGCATATTCATGGGTTAGAATTGCCCAGTCAAAGTCCAGACCTGAATCAAATTGAGAATCTGTGGCAAGACTTGAAAATTGCTGTTCACAGACGCTCTCCATCCAATCTGACAGAGTTTGAGCTATTTTGCAAATAAGAATGAGCAAAAATGTCACTCTCTAGATGTGCAAAGCTGGTAGAGACATCCCCAAAAAGACTTGCAGCTGTAATTGCAGTGAAAGGTGGTTCTACAAAGTATTGACTCAGGGGGGCTGAATACAAATGCATGCCATACTTTTCACATATTTGTAAAAAATGTTGAAAACTATTTATCATTTTCCTTCCACTTCACAATTATTTGCCACTTCGTGTTGGTCTATCACATAAAATCGCAATAAAATATATTTACGTTTTTGGTTGTAACATGACAAAATGTGGAGAATTTTATAGGGTATGAATACTTTTTCAAGGCACTGTATGTGGTATCGCTGCGATTATTAGGAGCAGGAGAATTTATTTTGGGTGGTTTGGTGGAAGGTTATGGCAGTAAAAAAAAGTAGTAGCAAAAAATATACAGCAACATTTAAAAAAAAAAAGAATTCTACTATTTTGGGTCAGTTTTCTTTTGATAATAAAAAAAATTATAAAAAAAAAAAAAAAAATCAGAAAAAGGCCATTACCAATTACCACCAAATAAAAGCCCAATTTTTCCTGAAAAAAAAAAACAAAACGTGGTATGATCCACCTGGAAGCTATATCAAGATGCAACTCAACTCAACTCATGTATGGTTTTACGATCACATGTCAAAGTTGCAAAATTGTGCTTAGGCATTAAGGTGTGTTCTACCATTAGGCGCGAAGGGGTTAAACACGTCACATACCCTGTTTCCCCGAAAATAAGACCTAGCGTGATTATCGGTGATGGCTGCGATATAAGCCCTACCCCCCAAATAAGCCCTACCCAGTTTCCCCAAAAATAAGACCTACAAGGACTTTAACTAGAGCTAATATAGGGGGTTGGGCTTATATTGCAGCCATCACCGACAATCACGCTAGGTCTTATTTTCGGGGAAACAGGGTAGTATCTGATAATTTTAAGCAAAGCCTGAATCTATAGCATCACTTGTAAACACCTCTCACAGCATTAGGTCATGTGTGACCAAGCACTCAGTGTTTTACTGTGGCTAAGGGCTTGTTAACATGAAAAGATACCCATGGTGGATCACTTTTAAGAGGCGTTTGACAGGAAGTGAGGAGGCGATCGCAATCGGTTGCAGCACGGTTCCATAGATCTAAATGTAATGCCTATCAAATGTGACATTTAGTTTAATTTTGCGAAGCACAGCATTGCACATGTGCCATGTGTACTCTGAGTGGATGCATGGTCTCATTCAGGTAGGCAGGCAGGAGGGGGCCAGCTCCACTGGTTGGTTTTATCACACCCTTGGCTGCATGACCAACCAAGCCGAAAGGGTGAAATGTTATAGCTCACCCCCTCAAAGAGATTTTGCGTATAAACACACTATGAGCATTCCTCCCTCCTATTCTAGGTCATCAAATGTGGTGAGCGAAACACATTTAGAGTGGAGTTGCACAGAAAGCATTAAAGTGTCCGCTAGTTATGACCGCTGTACTGATCATGGTATGGCATTTTGGTAAGCGTATTTTCTATTCGAGCACTGGAGGAGGATAATGCACTAGTGTTTGAGTTCTTAAGCTAAACTGAGACACACACTGAGACTTTTGTTTTCACTCTATGTTGGCACAGAAGTTTCTATATAAAGTTATTCTGACGATTGCATGTGCGGTTTATTGCACGTTTTTTGATTTCTTTTCATATATTTGAATGTTTTTATACAGTGGGTATAGAAAAGAATCACCCCCCTTTAAAACAATCACACGTTGTTGCTTTGCAGCCAGAAATGAAGACAGACACCGTTTTTGTTTTATCCAGCTGTATTAAAGCGGAGGTTCGCTGAAAAAAAATATTAAAAGCCAGCAGCTACAAATACTGCAGCTGCTGACTTAATATATGGACACTTACCTGCCCAGGGAGCCCGCGGTGTCGGCAGCCGAAGCCGATCTGTCCTTCGGCTCTCGGCTGCTGCCGCCGCCATCCTCGGTAAGGGAATAAGGAAGTGAAGCCGTGCGGCTTCACTTCCTGGCTCCCTACTGCGCATGCGCGAGTCGTGCTGCGCGTCCTCTCTGGTCCCTGCTGTGTCTCACAGAATACAGCAGTGGAGGAGAGTGTAGGCGCCGGAAGTGGCGTAGGTCACCGCAAGCGCCGCGGTGATCTATGCCAGGAAGTGGGAGCAAATACTTGTATTAGACAGGTATCTGCTCCCTCCTCCCCCCTGAAAGGTGCCAATTGTGACACCGGAGGGGGGGGGAATCCAAAAAGTGGAAGTTCCATTTTTGGGTGGAACTCCACTTTATCTCAGTGCAACTTATAACATCCAAAAGGAAATATATAACAGCAACATGTCAGAAAAAAAAATCTAAACAGAATCAATAAATTGGAAAAAGTATCACCTCCCCCTCATGTCAGTATTTTGTTGAACCACCTTTTGCTTTAATTACAGCCTTTAGTCTGTTGGGATATGTCTCTACTAACTTTGCACATATAAATTTTGCAATATTTGCTCACTCTTCTTTGCAGAACTACTCAAGTTCAGTTAAATTCGATGGTGACTGTTTGTAGACTGCAATCTTCAAATCATTCCACAGATTTTCAATGGGGTTTAAGTCTGGGCTCTGACTAGGCCATGCAAGGGCATTCACCCTTTTCTCCTTTAACCACTATGTGATCATTTTTGCTGTGTGCTTTGGGTCATTGTCATGTTGGAAGGTAAACCCCATTGAATATCTGTGGAATGACTTGAAGACTGCAGTCTACAAGTGGAACTTCTCAAGTTAACTGAACTTGAGTAGTTCTGCAAAGAAGAGTGAGCAAATATTGCAAAATCTATATATGCAGAGTTAGTAGAGACATATCCCAACAGACTAAAGGCTGTAATTAAAGCAAAAGGTGGTTCAACAAAATACTGACATGAGGGGGGGGGGGGGGTGATACTTTTTCCAATTCATTGATTCTGTTTAGATTTTTTTTTCTGACATGTTGCCGTTATATATTTCCTTTTGGATGTTATAAGCTGCACTGAGTTAATAAGGCTGGAAAATACAAAAAAGGTGTCTGTCTTAATTTCTGGCTACAAAGCAACAACGTGTGATTGTTTTAAAGGGGGGTGATTCTTTTCTATACCCACTGTATGTATCTGCAAGTTATTGCTTTACACATTTGTGGATGTGGAAAAATTTTAATTCATATCACAATCTTTGCACTGTAATGCCCCGTATACACGGTCGGACATTCCGACAACAAAATCCATGGATTTTTTCCGACGGATGTTGGCTCAAACTTGTCTTGCATACACACGGTCACACAAAGTTGTCGGAAAATCCGATCATTCTGAACGCGGTGACGTAAAACACGTACGTCGGGACTATAAACGAGGCAGTAGCCAATAGCTTTCATCTCTTTATTTATTCTGCGTGGCACTTTGTTCGTCGGATTTGTGTACACACAATTGGAAATTCCAACAACGGATTTTGTTGTCGGAAAATTTTATATCCTGCTCTCAAACTTTGTGTGTCGGAAAATCCGATGGAAAATGTGTGATGGAGCCCACACACGGTCGGAATTTCCGACAACAAGGTCCTATCACACATTTTCCGTCGGAAAATCCGACCGTGTGTACAGGGCATAAGGATGTCATTTAGATGCATGTTTGATGTTTTTGGATTCCACTATTGATGTGGGAGAGATTTAGTGCAGCCGCTATATAGGTACACCCAAAGCATCGCCTACTGCTAAAATTCGCTACTGCTGCAAAATATACAAAAAGGTTTATTCTATATGGTGCAGAAAGAAGGCACTCTGCAACTTATTTGTAATAATTCAACAGTTTTAATTGTAATTGTGTGTATATGCACTGTATATTTGCTGTCGCCAGGCTGTGGCTTAAATTTGCTGTCCAAGTGAAAGAGCTGGGAGATTAACATTTCAACCCATGAATGATGATTACTGTCAGTGACAATTATCGCACAGCAGGGCAGCCTGAACACTTGTTGGTCATACTAATACAGATGAGGGACAGGCACTGGATTTCTTCTGTCAAGAAGCAGAGATTACTATACAGAAACAAAACAATCTGTAGCCAAATAACAAACCAACCAAACACAGTAACAGAAAAAAGGAGGAAAATTTGTCTTTCCTAAAGCTGCTCTAATCACAGATTAAAAAAATAATAATACAGCTGTTAATAGAGGGGCTTAAAGTGTTACTAAACCCAGGACCCTGTATTTACTATATCTGGTCTCCCACAGTACACAGAACATGGAAATGCAATTATTTTAGTAAAAATAAACTAATCTTGTGCCTTCTATCAGTGTTCAGCTGAGCACTTATTAAAGCTTGTAGGAGGAGTTTTCATTCTCCTCTGATTGTCCTATGAGGCTGCAGGACCCCTGACTCTGTCTGGACAGTGCTGATAGGCCCTGTGCTGATCAAATGTAACCCCCCCCCCCCCGAAAAAAAAACCAAAAAAAAAAACACCAAAACAACTCTCTAGCAATACATACGGTACCAATCTGAGCATGTGCAGAGTGACTCCTGGGGCTCTGTACTATCAGGAGATGGATAGGGGACAGTAAAATAAGGGAAGGATCAGAGAAGACAGAATCAGCCTTTTTACACAATGCAGAAGATTAACCCCTTAGGTTCCACAGTGAGTATAACAAGCATGCTTTACTGCATATACATATATAAAACTAAATCGATCAGCGCAAACCATATATCCTAACACTGAGCAGCTATAGTACTGGGGGTAAAAATTTATCAAATCCCAAAGAGTAAAAATAGAAAGGCAGTACAGCGCATATAAAACTAAATAAAAACCATCAGTAATAGTCCATATAAAAACCATCAGTAATAGTCCATATAAAAAACTAGATCCAAATAAAATCCAGCAATTCCTCCAGTGATAATCGTGACATGCAATATCTTGTAAGGTGACTGTAGTGAAATGGACCTCCACCTTCGGTAGCACAAGCCGCTCACCTCTACAGATGGACCCCTGAGTATATCAGTCAGGTCAGTTAAGCAGTTCCCTCACAGGGATAAAGGCAGAGGATGGTAGATGTAAATCCTGGTCAAATATCAGCAACAGGTACTCTTGCAGTCATGACATGTGGAGATATATAAAAGAGATCTAGTGCTCTCTGTATATCACTAAAAATCATTTATTTTATAGATAAGTCAAAACACTTACAAGCGTCGCACTGTACCCCAGTGCATAGGACAACAGCATGTAAAGATAGGTGATCCACGTTGGATAGACGAACGGAGCGCGGGTGACGTCACGATCCAGACACGTGGGCGGTGCCGTACGCGTTACGTCCCTCAAAGGGGCGGGACTTCCTCAGCGGCGACGGACGGTCGTGACTACACCCGCATACATACATATTAGCAGTGGGAGAAAGCCAATCAACGTCTATGCGTACCTTTCTCCATGGCAACTCATGGAGAGGCACTAGACAGCGCAATCGAAGTAAACAGGAAGCACTGCATGAGATGACACTTGCAGCTTTCCGTTCTACATTGCTTTTTTATGAGTGGCCATTTGAAATATCTGCAGCACAAATAAGGTAGAAAATAAAACTCTATAAACAATATGAAAGAAATATAAAAGATATATATATATCTGAATCGTTTTGAAATAGAATTAACATATAAAAAACATCCCTATACATATTCCTATATAAAAATGTATGACATCCCGCGCTCCAAACGGCCATCCAGAATCACCCATATCTGCATGTTAACATAAAATTGTAATTTACATAAAATTACATAAAATTGTAAACACAAGGTCAGTCCCCAAACATCAAACACTCATAGGGGATAAGAAATATAAATACCATAACAGGGAGGGAGTAGGGAAATAATAGATGATTCCGACAGGGGGCAATACGTTAGACTTAGACGTAATTGCACGCATGTCAGCGATTTTGTTGCTCAATCTACGCTGCTTACGTCTAGATTCGTAGAAAAAGGTTACAATATACACAATTTGAATAATGATGTCGAGAAGGTTCTAGCTATGGATAGGGCCTCACTGATTGCTGATAAGGTTAGGGACACCAGCTCTGATGTCTCTAACTTTAAAATGGTGCTTAACTATAGCGTTCAACACAAACAGTTTGAAAGATTAGTTTAAAAAAACTGGCCAATCCTGAAACAGGACCGGGTGCTGGGTCCCCTGCTGCCACCACGTCCGATGTTCATATATAAGAAATCTCCATCTTTGCGTGACCGACTAGCCCCAGGAGTGGTCGACCCCCCCACACAGTCTGAAAACCGACTTTTTTCTTTTCTCTCAGGTTTTTATGCCTGTGGGCGATGCACAGCCTGCAAGCATTCCAAATGCAACAATAAAAAACGTAAGAATTTCAGGGCCACATCCACTGGTAAGGAATATAAAATTGACCAACTTATCACTTGCACAACGGTAGGGGTTGTATACATGCTCCAATGTGAGTGTGGTCTACAATACATAGGAAGGACCTCCCGCCCACTGCATGTGCGTTTAGGAGAACATGTTAACAACATCAAGAAGGGATTAAAGACACGCAATGTCTCCAAACACTTTAAATTGGTGCATGATCAAAACCCCAGGGGATTAAGTTTTTGGGGGATTGAAAGAGTAAATAAACACTGGAGAGGGGGTAACTTCTTACGTCAATTAAGTCGAAGGGAATCCCATTGGATTCATGAGACCAAGGTTCTCAGTCCTGGGGGCTTGAACGTTGATTTTGACGTTAACTGCTTTATTTCGGATCGGTAGCAGTTGACTGTCGGAATCATCTATTATTTCCCTCCTCCCTCCCTGTTATGGTATTTATATTTCTTATCCCCTATGAGTGTTTGATGTTTGGGGACTGACCTTGTGTTTACAATTTTATGTAATTTTATGTAATTTACAATTTTATGTTAACATGCAGATATGGGTGATTCTGGATGGCCGTTTGGAGCGCGGGATGTCATACATTTTTATATAGGAATATGTATAGGGATGTTTTTTATATGTTAATTCTATTTCAAAACGATTTAGATATATATATATCTTTTATATTTCTTTCATATTGTTTATAGAGTTTTATTTTCTACCTTATTTGTGCTGCAGATATTTCAAATGGCCACTCATAAAAAAGCAATGTAGAACGGAAAGCTGCAAGTGTCATCTCATGCAGTGCTTCCTGTTTACTTCGATTGCGCTGTCTAGTGCCTCTCCATGAGTTGCCATGGAGAAAAGGTACGCATAGACGTTGATTGGCTTTCTCCCACTGCTAATATGTATATAAGCGGGTGTAGTCACGGCCGGCCGTCGCCGCTGAGGAAGTCCCGCCCCTTTGAGGGACGTAACGCGTACGGCACCGCCCACGTGTCTGGATCGTGACGTCACCCGCGCTCCGTTCGTCTATCCAACGTGGATCACCTATCTTTACATGCTGTTGTCCTATGCACTGGGGTACAGTGCGACGCTTGTAAGTGTTTTGACTTATCTATAAAATAAATGATTTTTAGTGATATACAGAGAGCACTAGATCTCTTTTATATATCTCCACATGTCATGACTGCAAGAGTACCTGTTGCTGATATTTGACCAGGATTTACATCTACCATCCTCTGCCTTTATCCCTGTGAGGGAACTGCTTAACTGACCTGACTGATATACTCAGGGGTCCATCTGTAGAGGTGAGCGGCTTGTGCTACCGAAGGTGGAGGTCCATTTCACTACAGTCACCTTACAAGATATTGCATGTCACGATTATCACTGGAGGAATTGCTGGATTTTATTTGGATCTAGTTTTTTATATGGACTATTACTGATGGTTTTTATTTAGTTTTATATGCGCTGTACTGCCTTTCTATTTTTACTGCATATACAGACTGATTTTTCTGTTGTGGGTTTAGTAACACTTTAAAAGGTAGAGACGAATTCTAGCCACTTATTTTCACTCACCTTCTGTTCTAAGTTGCTGGATAGCATCAGAACATGTTCTCATAAAAGTCTGTGCATCCTGATCAATCTGATCACGCTCTGTATCCGTCATACGGGAATACTTCGAGGTTACATGACTGTAAAAGACAAATCATACAAAGATTCTTAATCAAAGCAACAGTAAGAATATAAAGAAGAGTTCAAGTAATCACTAATATGTACTAATAAATAGGAGAGCAGCTTATATGCAGTCCAGAAAAAAAAAAAAAGTGTCAGTGTTTGTCCCATCCACCACATCATTGTGCCCAATGGCAAAGTCTACATAATGTAAAACAGACCTGCTCAGCTAGAACACGCTGGAGAGGAGCAAGTCTCTGTTAGAGGCATTATATGCAAGTCATGCTCTCTGGCCATATTAAATAGCAGCAGTATCTATCTGCACTTTGCACATGCACTGAGCATGATTCCCTCCCCCGGATCAGTGCATGTTTTACCACTTAGCAGCCAGATACCTGGACAGAAGCCAATTATTAAACAGAAACTGAACCAGCAAATACCAATAGTATTAAAACTGAATTCTAGGATAACCAAATATTGTCTAAGGCTCCACTCACATTTGGCATCGAGGGCAGAATTGGCAGGATTCTGCTCACAATTCGAAATTATGTGGCAATCGCTGCAAAACACGCAAATGCAGTGCAATTTTGACAAGATTGTCGCCTTAAAAAAGGAGCAGGAGCTTCTATTGGGCAACAAACGTGCATAGGGCAGCCCATTGAAGTGAATAGGCTGTCCTATTGGCAACACACATAATGCGTGAAAATCGCTCACACAAAATCGCAAGCAGGAACACTTGGGAATGGGGCCCCTAATACAAGAGGCATGTGTATTCTTACTTTAATCTTGGTGTGCCTTTTGCATTTCTTCCAGATCTGTGCAGTAATCCAGTGTGAAACTTGACCTCTGTGCAGGAGGTTCCTGTAATAAAGACCAGTAACCGCTGTGCTCTCTCCTTGTGCAGGAGGACTGGTCTTGTATTGTATCTTGTAGTTTTTTGCAGGCAGCATGCAGTAGGTGGAGCCTGCTGAGCCCCTCCCACAGCTTCACTCTCTGCACAGGATCTGCACAGCACAGTGATGATGTCACAGTTACCTTTACAAGGTAATAACTGTGTTTGCAAAGGCATTTAATGCAAAGTGAATTTGTTTCTGTTGTGGCGATTGAGGAATATATTTGAGCCCTTGTTCACATAAAGTTGCACGATTTCAGAGCCGCATTTAATCTGAAATCGCACAATTTAAAAGGCGCATGTCAATGTGACTTCAGATGTAACTTGGAAGAAATCTGTGTGGCTTCATGCACAGACGTCTATCCAAGTCCCATCTGAACTACTTTTTTAAATCAATGCGGCACCGCAAAGTTGGCGCTACACCGATCTGAACAGGGCCATTGCCAACAATAGGGTGCAACTTGTCATGCAATTTGACCTGTCAAATCGCATGAAGAGTCGCTCTGGTATGAACGGGAGCTGAATGAGTTTTTGTGCCCACATTTCGGAGTTCAGCTTTAACATAGGAATAACTTGGGGAAAAAAAGGCTAGTTCAGCTACATTACAGCCATTTGGCATCAGTTAGGGAGTTGTAAAGGCAGAAGGTTTTTTTTTATCTTAATGCATTCTATGCATTAAGATAAAAAAGCCTTCTGTGTGCAGCAGCCTCCCCAGCACCCCCTAATACTTACCTGAGCCCCATTTCTGTCCAGCGATGTCTACGAGTCCCTCGGCCGTCCCTGACTCTCCCTCCTGATTGGCTGAGACACAGCGGTGGCTCCATTGGATCCTGCGGCTGTCAAAGTCAGCCAATAGGGGGAGAGAGAGGGGGCAGGGCCGAACAGCATCTGTGAATAAATGGACACACAGAGCTGCAGCTCGGCTCGGGTGCCCCCATAGCAAGCTGCTTGCTGTGGGGGGCACTCGACAGGAGGGAGGGGCCAGGAGAGCCGAAGAGGGACCCGAGAAGAGGAGGATCCGGGCTGCTCTGTGCAAAATTGCAATTGCAAAACTGCACAGAGCAGGCAAGTACAATATGTATTTTATTTAAAAACAAGACTTTACAATCACTTTAGGGAACATTGTTTATTTTTTTATCTATATTACTAGAGAGAGTGATGAGAAAAGCAGGTCTTGAAGCAGGCACATTGAATTTGCAGCCTGAGACAGACCGGTGCCATGATTCTGAGGTTATGATGCTTCATCAAATACATTTCAGAAATTGGAAATGGAAAACGCACGCTGGTTACCCAGGATTAGAAGTGCAGCCTGATATTCTATATCTATAGATGAGTGAAATCTCCACAGTGATCTATAAAAACATCTCCATAACAAGGCCTTCTGCTTCTCAGCGAGTGTGCACATCTGAATGTAACCTGCCGATTCTACCCACATGGTTACCCACATAAAGTCAAAGAGATCAGACAGCGAAAAAAAGAAATGCCGCTTTAGAAGATTCACAGATACAGAACTTTGATCCAAAAAATGCCATTTCCTTGGAGATAGGAAAAAAGATCTATTTACAGTTTGCACTCATTTTCCGTAGCAGGCACATCAGTCAGCTGTAAAATTAAATGTGATATTGGAGCAGTTTATGGCAGCAAGAAAGAAGAGAGCTGAAAGATGAAGGACAGAAAAGATGACTGGAAACACTTTAGGTGAAAACCTTTAGCCTTAAAGGGTCATTCCACACAAAATCAATTTTCAGTACTGTAATGGGTAGGCTGCATTTGGCCTCATGCATACGGGGCGTATGATTTTTATATAGGATCTTATTGCCAGCACGATCCTATGTAAAATCTTGTCCATACACAGTGTTCATGTAATGTTTCTGTAAACATACAGCACAAATGTACCCTAGTGGCTGCTGCCGCTGTTAAGGGCCAATATAAAAGTATCAACAATGTGTTGCACTGCCGCCGCTGCTGATTACACACTATGGCCAGGGGGCCATTCAGGGCCAACATGTAAACATTAAAAGTGTGTAATCAGTGTCAAAGGTGCTGCTAACAACACATAGTTGAAGCTTACCTGTTGGCTCTGAGCAGTGGCGGCAGCGAATAAAATACATTTGTGCTCTACGTATGTGAAAAAAATACGCTTTATATGCAAGTCCTCCAACACAGACTTCCCCATTTTTGGTTTACACAACTATATGCTGCAGACCAATACGGAGCAGTGTGCATGAGCCCATAGAATAAATGATGGATCTGAAGGGACAGTATTGTACATTGGGATGCATGAGCCCTTAAAAGGGGAGTTCCAGTCATATTTGTAAAAAATAACATTCAGCAGCTACAAAAACTGTAGCTGACGACTTTTAATAAACAGATACTCACCTGTCCCAGGATCCAGCGCTGTGCTCACCTGAGCCGTTTTTTCCACTGGTCTTCAGTCCCCATCATCTTAAAGTGATTGTAAAGTCTGTTTTTTTTCTCTAAAAATAACAAATATGTTATACTTCTCTGCTCTGTTGCAATGGATTTGCACGGAGCAGCCTGGATCCTCATTTTCTTGGGTCCCTCCTCTGTGATCCTGGCCCCTCCCTCCTGTTCAGTGCCCCCACATCAAGCAACTTGCTATGGAGGCACCCGAGCTGAGTCACAGCTCCCTGTGTCCATTCAGGCACGGAGCCCCGATCTGGCCCAGCCCCTCTCTACCCCGATTGGCTAGCTGACTTTGATTGACAGCAGCGGAAACCAATGGTGCCGCTGCTGTGTCTCAGCCAATCAGGAAGGAGAATCTTGGATGGCTGACGCACTCGTAGACATCGCTGGACAGAAAGGGACCTCAGGTAAGTGTTAGGCACACAGAAGGGTTTTTATCTTATCATATGCATATGCATTAAGATAAAAAAAAACCCTCTGCCTTTACAACCCCTTTAAAGTGTTTGTTACCCCAGCATTTCAAATGCCTGATACAGTTGTGCTCATAAGTTTACATACCCTGGCAGAATTTATGATTTCTTGGCCATTTTTCAGAGAATATGAATGATAACACAAAAACTTTTCTTTCAGGAAATTTGGTCAAAATTGATGGCAAGATGAATGCAGTATGTTATCAAAAAATACTGGAGGAACATTTGCATTCATCAGCCAGGAAGCTGCACATGTGACGTACTTGGACATTCCAACATGACAATTATCCAAAATACAAGGCCAAGTCGACCTGTCATTGGCTACAGCAGAATAAAGTGAAGGTTCTGGATCTCCCACTCTGGGGAGATCTCAAACCTGCACTCCATGCAAGACAGCCCAACTGGAGGCTTTTTGCCAAGAGGAATGGGCAGCTTTACCATCTGAGAAGATAAAGAGCCTCATCCACAAATACCACAAAAGACATCAAGCTGTCATTGATGTTATAGGGGGCAATACACGGTATTAAAGTGACACTAAAGGTTTTTTTTTTTTTAAATAACAAACATGTCATACTTACCTCCACTGTGCAGCTCGTTTTGCACACAGTGACCCCAATCCTGGTCTTCTGGGGTCCCTCAGCGGCTGTCTAGGCTCCTCCCCGCATCAGAAAACCCCCTGGGAGAAGCACTCTCCTGGGGGATTACCTTGCGGGCGCGCTCCGAGTCCAGCATTCAGCGTCTATAAATGCCAAATGCAGGACTCGGCTCCCCCCCCCCGCGGCTGCGTCATTGGATTTAATTGACAGCAGCGGGAGCCAATGGCTGTGCTATCAATCCATCCAATCAACAGCCGAGAACCCCCTAGCAGAGAGAAGGCACGTCCCCGTGGGACAAGTTTGAGGGTTCAGGTAAGTAAAAAACAGGGGGGGGAGTGAAAAAACACTTATCTTTATAACCCCTTTAAGAACTGGGGTATGTAAACGTTTAATCAGGGTAATTTGGGTAGTTTCTGTTGTGATTATGATTTAAAAAGAGTAAAACACAGTTGATTGATAATAAATGGCTTCAGCCAAAAACCAACCATGAGTGATATAATTGTGTGTTATCATTCATATTCTCTGAAAAATGGCCAAGAAATCATAAATTCTGCCAGGGTATGTAAACTTGTGAGCACAACTGTATGTGCCTGCTGTAGACAGTGTACAATTACCAATTATAAGCCTGTAAAGTATGTGGCATTAAGGAAATTGCTGTGTGGGGCAAGGAAGCAGCAGTTGTTCTTAATACTTGTCAGGCAACATTTTTATTCTTATGGTTGTAAAATCCTTTGGTGGTCTTTTTCTATTCACACTGCACCTACATAGTGGTTTTAACCACTTGTCGAACAGCCGCCGTCATTATACTGTGGCAGGTCGGCACGATCCCGCGAGCCGTCATAGCTGTACGTTGGCTTCTTTAAGCGGGATAGCAGGCGTGCGCACGCTGCACTGCGGGGGTGCCGATGCTCATGAGTGGTGGTCGCGATTACCGCCGGCCACAAGAGATTGTGGGCACGAGATCCCTGTTCTGTTCTGAGAGGAGATGCAGATCGTGAGTTCCTAATAGCTAGGAACCACGATCTGTCATCTCCTATAGTCAGTCCCCTCCCCCTACAGTTAGAACACACAGTCAGGGAACACAGTTAACCCCTTGATCGCCCCCTAGTGTTAACCCTTTCCCTGCCAGTGACATTTATACAGTAATCAGTGCATTTTTATAGCACTGATCGCTGTATAATTGTTAATCGTCCCAAAAATGTGTCAAAAGTGTCCACCATAATGTCGCAGTCACGATAAAAATCACAGATTGCTGCCATTACTAGTAAAACAAAAATAATAATAAAAATGCCATAAATCTATCCCCTATTTTGCAGATGCTATAACTTTTGCGCAAATCAATATACGCTTATTGCGATTTTTATTACCAAAAATATGTATAAGTATACATATCAGCCTAAACTGAGAAAAAAAATAGCTTTTTTTAAAAAAATTGATGATATTTATTATAGCAAAAAGTACAAAGTATTGTGTTTTTTTCAAAATTGTCGCTCTTTTTTTGTTTATAGCGCAAAATAAAAACCGCAGAGGTGATCAAATACCACCAAAAGAAAGCTCTCTTTGTGGGAAAAAAAGGACGTCAATTTTGTTTGGGTACAACGTCGCACGCCCTCACAATTGTCGGTTAAAGCAACGCAGTGCCGTATCGCAAAAAATGGCCCGGTCATTGAGCAGCCAAATATTCCGGGGCTGAAGTGGTTAAATCACAGGTATTACAGACTACAACAAAACAAAAACAAAAAAAAAATCAAAATACACAATATCAAAAATTCAGCTAAAAAATGTGGAACTTCACAAAAAATCTACAAAGCAAAACTCTTCATAATGGAAATGCCAGGATGCTTCATTTTAAGGGTAGCCATACACAGTTCCAATCTCGGCTGGTTCAGCAGGAACCAGCCGAGATTCTAACCATGTATGTGCAGGCTTAACGTGCCAAGTTGATCAATAGATCAACTTGGGTACAACCAGTCTGCCAGATTTTACATGCGATTATCGCTAGCGGCTGGTATAGCTGCTAGCAACAATCACTGTCTTTGCTCTATTCCCCCATCAACACAGACAATGTTGACAGGGGAATTCCTCTTGGCGGGGGATATTCCACTGTCAACACTGTTGGTTGCAGGAAAGAAATTTGCTCAGTGTATGGCCTGCCTAGGAAAGCAGAAAGCTTACAGTAGAATGCAAATACTAGCAGTATCTAAAAATGCATTTAATCATTTTTGTAGGAAGTTGTCTCAGCTTTAAGGTTCTGGATTTAAAAAGCGATTCCCTAGCCCCCCAACCTAAACCTCAAACCATTCCCTGCCCAAGTGCCTACTTAGTACTTACCACTCCCAAAAGACAGACGCCTACTTCAGTGTTTAAGCCTTCTTTCTGTCTGGAGATGTCTGTCCCTGGGAGTTTATTTATAAATCTTGAACTGTTCCTTTAAACCATAGTTACATATAGTTACATAGTAGGTGAGGTTGAAAAAAAAGACACAAGTCCAACCTATGTGTGTGATTATATGTCAGTATTACATTGTATAACCCTGTATGTTGTGGTCGTTCAGGTCCTTATCCAATAGTTTTTTGAAACTATCGATGCTCCCCGCTGAGACCACCGCCTGTGGAAAAGAATTCCACATCCTTGCCGCTCTTACAGTAAAGAACCCTCTAAAGTAGTTTAACCACTTCCCGCCCTATAGTGGATTGACGTCCGGGAAGTGGTTCTGTTATCCTGACTGGGCGTCATATGACGTCCAGCAGGATAACATGCCGCCGCGCGCCCCCGGGGGCGCGCATCGCGGCGATCGGTGGAGTGGTGTGTCAGCCTGACACACCGCTACACCGATCTTGGTAAAGAGCCTCCGGCGGAGGCTCTTTACCACGTGATCAGCCGTGTCCAATCACGGCTGATCACGCTGTCAATGGGAAGAGCCGTTGATCGGCTCTTCCTCACACGCGTCTGACAGACACGAGTAGAGGAGAGTCGATCGGCGGCTCTCCTGGCAGGGGGGGTCTGCGCTGATTGTTTATCAGCGCTGCCCCCCCTCAGATCACCACACTGGATCACTAGGGATCACCACTAGGACCACCAGGGAAGGGGCAACATGTGGATGGCCAGGTATGTACCCCATGGCCATCCACAAGTGCCGTATGTGCCCAATCTGTGCCAATCAGTGCCCACAAATGGGCACTGATTGGCACCATTATGTCCAAGATCTGCCCAGCAATGCCCCCAATGTTTTATCAGTGCCACCTGTCATTGCCCATCTGTGCCACCTGTCATCGCCCATCTGTGCCCATCAGTGCCCACCTATCAGTGCCCATCAGTGCCACACATCAGTGCCACCCATAAGTACCCATCAGTGCCACCCATATGTACCAATCAATGCCACCTACGAGTGCCCATCAGTGCCGCCTACGAGTGCCCATCAGTGCCGCCTACGAGTGCCCATCAGTGCCGCCTACGAGTGCCCATCAGTGCCGCCTACGAGTGCCCATCAGTGCCGCCTACGAGTGCCCATCAGTGCCGCCTACGAGTGCCCATCAGTGCCGCCTACGAGTGCCCATCAGTGCCGCCTACGAGTGCCCATCAGTGCCGCCTACGAGTGCCCATCAGTGCCGCCTACGAGTGCCCATCAGTGCCGCCTATGAGTGCCCATCAGTGCCGCATACCAGTGCCACCTATCAGTGCCCATCAGTGCCACCTATCAGTGCCCATCAGTGCCGCCTATCAGTGCCCATCATCAGTGCCCGTCAGTGCCACCTCATTGGTGCCACCTCATCGGTGCCCATCAGTGCCGCCGTATCAGTGCCGGTCAGTGCAGCCATATCAGTGCCCATCATTGAAGAAGAAAACGTACTTATTTACAAAAATTTTTAATAGAAACAAAGAAAAACTTGTTTATCGAACATTTTTGGTCTTTTTTTATTTGTTCCGCAAAAAATAAAAAACGCAGAGGTGATCAAATACCACCAAAAGAAAGCTCTATTTGTGGGAACAAAATGATAAAAAATTTGTTTGGGTACAGTGTTGTATGACCGCGCAATTGTCATTCAAATTGCAACAGCGCTGAAAGCTGAAAATTGGCCTGGGCGGGAAGGTGTCTAAGTGCCTGGTATTGAAGTGGTTAAAGGGGTTGAAACCCTTATGGTTTTTCACCTTAATGCATTAAGGTGAAAAACCTTCTGTGGTGGTGCTGCAGCCTCCCCGAGCCCCCGTTTTACTTACGTGACCCCGATCCTTCTCTGGCCGGGAACGAGCACACCAGCTCTACCTGGTGTCTTGTGTCCCGATTGGATAGATTGATAGCAGCTCAGCCATTGGCTCCCGCTGCTGTCAGTCAAACCCAATGACGTGGCGCCGGGGGCGGGGTCGAGTCCTGCATTCTGTGTGAATGGACACAGATGCGGGACTCGGGAGCGCGCCCGCACGGGTGTCCACCAAGGAAAGCGCTTCTCCAATGTGGGGAGGAGCCACCAGCGTCGCTGAGGGACCCCAGAAGAGGATGTTCGGGGCAACTCTGTGCGAAACGAACTGCACAGTGGAGGCAAGTATGATGTGTTTGTTTTTTAAAACGAGGGTTTTCAACCCTTTTAAGGTTAAACCTCTTTTCTTTTCATTTTAATGAGTGGTCACGAGTCTTATTAAACTCTCTTCCGCGGAAAAGTTTTATCCCTATTGTGGGGTCACCAGTACGGTATTTGTATATTGAATTTATATCCCCTCTAAAGCGTCTCTTCTCCAGAGAGAATAAGTTCAGTGCTCGCAACCTTTCCTCATAACTAATATCCTCCAGACCCTTTATTAGCTTTGTTGCCCTTCTTTGTACTCCCTCCAGTTCCAGTACATCCTTCCTGAGGACTGGTGCCCAGAACTGGACAGCATACTCCAGGTGAGGCCGGACCAGAGTCTTTTAGACTGGGAGTTTTTTTCTTTGATCAGCCCGCTGGGTTGAACGAAAAAAATCTTCTAGTGTGTACTAGGCTTTACAATAACTTGAAATTAGTGTGTCCCAGATGCAATGCACAGGATTCTGAAAACTCTTCCGCCAGCCTCATATTTATATCCAAAAGGGGGAACAGACCTATCATTATAGGGCTGCAGGAAGTAAACAATGGACTACAAATGTGGTGATGTCATTTAAATCTAGGAAAAAGAATAGGCTATTGTGCTGACTGGAACCCAACCATCATTAAATGGGGCACATAAGAGGGCTAGGAGAGTGGTAGGAAACACCAGGTGAAGTGGATGCAGCTCCTCTCAGATTAGGTCTTGAGATCCTAATGCACATATAAAAAACAAACACAAGAGGGCGCCTCCATCTAGGCGTCTGCTTCAACTAGTCATATGCCTACTGAGCTCTGCAGCCCTACAGTGACCCTATGGAGGTCTATATGGGTCTATGACAAGCCTTGATCCACTTTTATCTAGTGAGTGCATTTTTATTTTCTTTTATACTTTTTTAAAATAAAATCGCTACACCTAGATGGAGGCACCCTCTTGTGTTTGTTTTGTGTGTCATTTAAATCTGCCAGTCCCACTGCCGGGGATAGGATTTGTAGTCTTTTTATTCACAGCTCTACCAGAGTAGCTGCTCTGAATTCAAAACACAATCCTGCAGGGAGAAGAGCTCTGCAAATCAGGTAAGTGTGGGTGCTTGAGATGGTTGGTGTATGTGACCAACAATGGTTGTTTGATAACTGGTCTGTGTAGTGGCAATGTTTTAGTAAATAGGACATTTCTGGATACCACAACAGGAAAAACGTTAAATATTTGCACAAAAATATTTCCTATAAAGTATAAGTTAGTCTACAAAAAAAAAAACATAAAACAAATTGACGTTACCTTGTACTTGTAGAGACACCAGAACGCTTCTATTTATGTTGTGGCAGCACCCTCTGCTGTACAATGCTAGGAAGTACAAGAGATGCAGTATGCCTTGTATACAATTAACAAGGTAAGGTACATTTTTAACCAGAATCTAAATCCTTCAGTTTTCACATAAAATTAAATATAAAAATTTAAATATAACCGCACACATAAAATGTAATCTACTCAATCCCAGTGCCTGCATCTTAACCAGACTTTGGTGAAACAATTTGAGGACTGAAAATTGTTAACCTCAATCTTCCCTCATAAGAACATAAAGGAAAAGCAAGAAAATACTTATTGGAAGTAACCATCCCCAATAGAAAAACAAAAAACGCTTTAAAAACATCTTAAAAAAATGTTAATAATAATAAGACCCAGTTAATGTCCACTTACTGGAGGCTCCAGTATGACAATGTAACTCTCTGCTGCCTCCTGGAAAAGCTAGGCACAAATCCTGCGAGAACGCTCAGCATCAAGGCAGGACGACGTCATCATCAATTTCAGGACAGAAGGCAAGAGATTATTATATATATATATATATGTACACACACACACTATAATATATATATATATATATATATTTTGGCAGAGAATCTAGAGAATAAAATGGCGAATGTTGCAATATTTTATGTCACACGTTATTTGTGCAGCGGTGTTTTAAACGCAACTTTTTGAGAAAAAGGGACACTTTCATGAATTTAAAAAAAAACAAAACAGTAAAGTTAGCCCAATTTTTTTGTATATTGTGAAAGATGATGTTACGTCATGTAAATAGATACCAAACATGTCACGCTTTATAATTGCACACACTCGTGGAATGGTGACAAACTATGGTACCTAAAAATCTCCATAGGCGACGCTTTAATTTTTTTTTCCGGTTGCTGGGTTAGAGTTACAGAGGAGGCATAGTGCTAGAATTATTGCTCTCGCTCTGATGATCGCGGCGATACCTTACATGTGTGATTTGAACACAGTTTACATATGCGGGCGCGACTTCCATATGCGTTTTCTTTGCTGTGCGAGCTCGCTGGGACGGGGGCGCTTTACAACATTTTTTTTTTTCTTATTTTATTTTTATATTATTAAATTGTTTAAAAAAAAAAAAAAAATTGATCACTTTTACTTTTATTGTAAACATCCCTTGTGACAGTAATAGGTGGTGACAGGTACTCTTTATGGAGGGATCGGGGATCTAAAAGACCTCTAATCCCTCCTTTGCACTTCAAAGTATTCAGATCACCGAAAACAGCGATTCTGAATACCGTATACTTTTTTTAAATCCGGCGTCATTGGCAGCCCAGTAAACCGGAAGTGACATTGCTTTCGTGTTTACATTCAGGAAACTGGAACAAAGCCATTTACGGCTTCGTTCCAGTCTGTGGCTAGACGCCGGAAGTGCCGGATCGCGGATCGGGTCTCCCGGTGGAACCGACGGGAGTGGGGGATGTCCCCTCCCACTCCTCCGGGATAACAATCGAGCAGCTTTTAGCTGGAAAGCCAATCGCCTGCTATAACCCCCGAAGGCCGAGGCCGCATATCTGCGTATGCTTGGCGGGAAGGGGATACCAGTGGCACATACCAGTGGCTCATGCGCCCGGCCCCTAATCTACATACAGGGTGCTGGATGCAAGGATCCCAATGGGTGTTTTTTTTTTTGTGAAGCACACGATTAATTTGCTTCAAAAAGGGTGGGCTCGAGCGCAGAGCTCTTTGCTAATGTCACACAACTGGGTGGAGCTTGGGGCGCAGAGTACTGCGCCCTGAGCTCCACCCAGTTGTGTGACATTAGCAAATTAATATTCGCTAATGTCTTCCCGTTTCTCCTCCTGGCTAACTAGGAAGCGGGTCCCGAGACCCGATTGGCAGAGAGGAGAAGCGACCACCAGGACTCGGGAGGAGACGCAGGGGGGGGGGGGGGGGGGGCACGACCTGGATGGGGTAAGTGCGGGGCTGGCGAACGATATGGCGAGCAACTGGGGGGGTAGAAATGGTGATCAATCGAGCAAGCCCGGGGGGTAGAAACGGGCTTGCTCAATCGAGCGAGGGCCGGGGGGAGGAGGATGGCTGGCTGGGGAGGCTGCGGGCCGCCCCCCAAGAAAATTGAGCACCAGCTACCACTGATACACACACACACACACATGCATACTGTACTGTCCAAACGTTTTAGGCAGCTGTAAAGAAATGCTGTAAAGTATGCTTTCAAAAATATATATTTTGTTTCTTTTTATCAATTTACAAAACGCAAAGTGAGCGAACACAAGAGAAATCTAAATCAAATCAATATTTGGTGTGACAACCCTTTGCCTTCAAAATAGCATCAATTCTTCTAGGTACACTTGCACACAGTTTTTGAAGGAACTCAGCAGGTAGGTTGTTCCAAACATCTTGGAGAACTAACCATAGATCTTCTGTGGATGTAGGCTGCCTCAAATCCTTCTGTCTCTCTGTGTAATCCCAGACAGTGAGCACAAGCATTGTGTGTACCTAGAAGAATTGATGATAGTTTGAACCAAAGGGTGGTCACACCAAATATTCATCTGATTTGGATTTCTCTTCTGTTTATTTACTTCCAATTCTGTTAACTGATTAAAAAAAACTATTAACACTTCTATTTCTGAAAGCATTCGTAACCACTTAATTACTGGCGACTTATCAGTACTTCGCTGGACTTCAGGTGGTTATAACAGGATGATGCCACTGGATTACCTTTACAACTTTACCCCCCCCCCCCCTCCACATTTCTTTTTAGCCTGTCCCATCCCACCAGGACACACCATCAACCAGCCAGCTCTGTTTGCCCCTATGAAATAGAAAACAAGAATGATGAGCATACATCACTTCCGGTTTCCCCAAATGTAAACAGCACCATTTTTACAACTGAAAAGCATTTGATCACACCGATTTCGGTGTGATCAAATGTTTTAAATCTCTCCATAAAGTGTACTAGTCACTGCCTATTGCAATCACAGGGGATATTTATATTCCCTGTGATAACAGTAAAAGTGATCCAAAAGAAAAAAAAAGCAAGTGTAAAAATAAATAATTATTTTTTAAAGCACCCCTATCTCCCTGTGCTTGCGCACGAAGGTTAAGTGCATCAGTCCCGCAACGCATGCAGACAGCGATGGTCCTACACCTGAGGTATCGCCACATATATCAGATCATGGGCAGTAATTCTAGCACCAGACCTCCTCTGTAAATCTAAAGTGGTAACCTGCAAAGGCTTTTAAAGCGTTGCCTATGGATAGTAAAATGTATATCATTCATCGCCGCTGCATGGGCATTTTTAAAGCATGACATGTTTGGATTATTTATTCATTTATTTACTCTGCGTAACATGATCTTTTATGTTTTACCAAACAATTGGGTATTATATTGTGTTTTTGTGCAATACAAGTCAAAAAAGTGCATCTTTCCCACAAAAAAATTGTGTCTGAAAAACCGCAGCGCAAATACCGTGTGACATAAAAAATTGCAACACCAACCAATTTATCCTCTAGGACCTCTGCTTTAAAAAAAAATGTTCGGGGTTCTAAGAAAATGTCTAGCAAAAAATACTGATTGTTAAAAAAAACAAAAGGTGCCTTCAAGAGGTTAATTCACAGCATTTTTTCACATCTGCCAAACACTGTTGCACACTATTGTATATGTAATAAAGGCCTCTCATATATATTTCCTCACCAATGACTCACCTGAAGATGTCACTATTAAACATGTTGGACGGGGGGCCTGGGAGTCTGAGGGAGAGCTGTCTGTGTACTGAGTGGAGTGATCTTCGCTCTTGGGGATGAGTGGCTTAACTTCATTTCAGCACTGCTGACTTTTTGTACAAAAGTGATTCTACCTGCAACACTATGAGTGCATTTTTAATTTTTATTTAATAAATAGCAAATGGAGAACACTATGGGTTTTTTTTTTGTTTGTTTTTTTATCTGAGAGCATAACTGTGGGATCCAATTAGGCAGGGATGTTTGACCTTGATGCCTCCTCTGCTTTCTATTTCAGCCCTCAAGGTAGATATCCTTCTTGTCAATGATCTTAACAACTATAGAATATATTGGATAATCACCATTGGTTCTAGTATGTTTTGTACTTGTACTTAGATATTCTATTATTATTCCTAGTGTAGAACCCTCCTGTTTGCTCTCCTGAAGAAGCGGGGAACTGAGAAACATGTTGAGAGTTTGATCTTTTATATGTTCACATGGTGATTGGAGGTATCCTTAACACTAAGTGATCCCCCAACTGAGGTGGTATGACCACTTAGAGGAATCTACTATGCGATGTTCAATGATTTTAAAGTGTAATGTTAATTACATGTAAAATAAACTTTAATGGTTTTAAACAAAAATTGTTGTAAAGTCTTATTTATGATGGTATTGGGAAAATCCTATTTGCCCCACCCCTTCTCTTTTATATTTTAATAGGCAGCCCAAACAATGATCACATTTTTCGTTCAACCAGCAGGTTGAACAACAAAAAAAATTATCCGATTCTTCCATCCACACATTTGAGGCTGCGGGAGAATCACTCCCACTGTGGTATTTACACAAGTTAATATAGGTTGACTTGTGTACAACCAGCCTATTCCGACATGGATCAAAATCTGGGTGTTCCCTGCTGAAATGGCTGGATTTCGATCCATGTATGGCCATCTTTGGTTGTGCTTGTGCGAGAGAGAATTCAATGGAGACTCAGCAGTGAATGATGCTTCAAAGTGCAGAATTTATAAAGCTTGTCTGAGTGTTTAGCAAAAAGGAGGCAGAAGTCACATATTGCATAGCTGATTAGAGGGAAGAACCACACCCCCCTTCACACAGCACACAGGCACAGAGCTGAGGCTATCAATCAGCTGGAGGTCCATCGCCATTACCTTTTTTCTCTTGGTGTCAGGAAAACTTGTCAGGAGTGACTCATGCTTGTAATCAGGTTGAAATAGCCAGTTTCTCTTTAAGGCATGAATCACAGCACAGTGCTTGTGCTGTGTAATTTGTCCCTTTCTATCATCTAAAATACCTGGCTGATCCTGCCTGGTGCTGCCCTCAACTCTGTAAACGGACTACGTTTATCATGGCTGCTGAGCCCTGATACCATGGTCAGTTTACTTGCCTCCGTCATCTGTTGTCTCTCCCCCTCCTTGACTGTCAGCTAGTGTTAGTGCCGACCCCTCCCCGCCTGCTGCTAAAATATCTTTGTGTACGTAACATAATGGAACAGAGGGGAATCTATAATGTGGCCCAGTGCATGTTCTACATAAAAAAATCTGTAGCTGTATAACTTATTTTAGAGCACCCACATGACCGCCCATCGCTCTCCTCCCCGCTGACGTCAGCGAGGGATTCTCCGCCCTTCCCGCTGTACTTCTCAGATCATTCGAGGAGAGCGGTGGGCAGTCAATGAGCGCAGAGAGGCACTCTGAAATAAGGTATACAGCTACATAATTTTTTGTGTGCAACATACACTGGGGCACATATCATGGAACAGAGAGGAAACTATAAAGTACACAAAGTGGCTTTACAACAACTTTAATTCCTTTCCAGGTTTTTTGGCCTTTTTGGCAGGTTCTTCTCTGGGTCCGGCCCACTAATCCTATAATATAGATTGGATAGTATTCCAGTACAGGAAGCTCAAAAGAATGGAGCCCCTGAGAGAGCTGGCAAGGGTCGGTTCAGGTTTGAGTTATCTTCAACACCATGTTCCCGATAAAGACCTAGCAGAGAGCCAAGACCAATTCCTGGAAGGGAATGAGAGAATGACACTCACGAGTAGCAAGAGGATGTTGCTCATCAACACCTGGATGTAAAGTTATCAGAACCTGGGGTTCACCCCAAAGACACCAGCACTAGAAGAATGCCTTTGATGGCCTCTGTATTGCAGGTATGTTGGGGCAGTACACAGCCTGTAGTTAGAATGGGGAATTAGGGAAGATTTTTTTCTATGACTGTTGGACTCTGTAATTCCCTTTTTTGCACTTTTCTAAGTAAAGTGTTGGAAAGGTTGTCCCCTCCTGGTCTGAGATTACTGAAAGGGGTGTAATGCAAGTAACCAGCACATATAGTCTACCGAGTGAGTCTTAAACACATTGGGGTATGAAGACATCTGTGTGTGGAGGAGTAGTGTAAAGTTGTTACCCAGGGTAACGGAAATTTTACAGCAATCTGTCTGTACCGTTCACCTGTTATAGGTTAAATGGCTTCTAGCAGCAAGTGTGAGGTTTTGCGGTACGCCTTCTGCCAACGGCCTGTCTCCCAGAGCAATGGGAGAGGATTCGCGCCACAGAATCCCATCCTCTACAGAGGTACAGAAGTTCAAGAGTTAAGTGCACATGTGGAGCCCACGCAGGGGCATGGCAGAACCCACTCTGCTACTAGGGGATGGTAGTGGAAAACACTGGACAGGTGAATGTGGACAGAGCTCAGTCTGTCCCTCCTAAATACAAGTTACAGAGAAGATGTACATTGACACAGGGACCTGAGAATCAACTAGGGAACAGTTACGCTGCAAGTGTACATGGTGTATGTTCATCTCTAAAAGCAGAGGCCCACCTTAAGGTCAAGTAGTCCCCCATTGCAGCCTCAACCTAATGCCAGGACATTAATGAAAACAGCACAAGAGTAAAAGTACCCCATGTGTAGTCAAAGTGACCCTGTGCAAGGTGCCTAACGTAGCCCAGAAGAAAGCACCCTGGTAGGCCTCTCACCCTTACCGACCTGGCCAGACCCTTGCTTGGTGCCCAATGAGGAGGGAAACGTGGAGAACGTGACAATCACCCTATTGCCCTACCCTTTCATACCGACAAAGGAAAGAAGCAGCAAACAGAAATTACACTTAGTGCTCTGAATTGAGACAAGTACACACCATAGAAGGATATACTTTGTTTATATTTCATGTCTGAGGTTTACAACCACTTTAAATAATATAAATTGTCCTAAAACCCCACTTTGTGTCAAATGGAGGATCTCCAGTGACCATCCAAACCCCAATATGAAATGAAAAATTTTATGTTAAAAAAGGACTGACCTGCAGGCGTTGATATAGTCCTTCCTGTGCTCCAGGAGAAAATCCTTCAGTTTCCCAATGTTATTGATCTAAAGACAAAACATAGACAAAATGTATTGCTTTTTTCCAAAGGAAAATCTTGTACATTGGCAGTGTTTCTACATAGCAAAATAGGTAATTTCCAAGACTATCTTCCGTTAAATGAAAAAGCATACAAAATAACATTTTACAACATGCCGGCAAATTACATTGGAGCCTTTACTTCTGTTTGTATACAAACAACTGGGGATTTCCTTCATCTATACCACACCTAGGCCAAATTTTAAGGGGAAACCCCATACAAGAAAAATGACAAAAAAAAGCATGATTGTCTCTCCTCCCTACCAGACTCCAGGCTCAGGCAAGATTGCGCCAATGAAGTCAGGAACTGCCCACATGCCTGGACCACCACCATGCTCAGCCTCTCAGTGACCTGCTGAAAACCTGAGCCGGCCGCTCCTGCCCTCTCAACAGCCCAGTGCTCCAGTGAGTGAGGGGTGGGGGCAGAGCAAAGAGCGGTGACCGACAGACACCAGCTCTCTGCTCAGGGAGCTGTGAGAACTGAGTGATTGGCAATGTTTGATTGCTTGGTTCTTAGTGTTAGAGCTGGCAGGGGGCAGATGCAGCATACATATAGGTAATTATGATTCTGCAAAAAAAAGTCAATACTTCTCTTTTAACAAATCACTGACAGTAAGAAGGCTGCCCTATTTAGTAGCAGTAGATAACCCTTTACTGCAGGGGTGGGAAACCTGTGGCCCCCCCAGCTGTTGTGGAACTACATTTCCCATGAGGTAGTGCAAGGCTCACAGTTATGACTCTGCATGTCCCATGTGGCATTGCAAAACAGACAGTTATAATTACTCCCAGAGGTAGTACGGCAACAGCTGGAGGGCCACAGGTTGCCTACCCCTGCTCTACTGTATAGGATGTTCTGCAACTGCCGCAACTAGCCAAATGTCCACAAATTGGAGTGTCTGAACAGCCAAGGTTTGGTTTGAACATGGATCAACATAAACATTGGGCTGATCAGTATAAACAACCCACTGTGATTTATTGCTCTGAGTTATGTATTGGTATAGGTATAGTATTCCAATGATTTTGTGCGTTTGGGAAAGATTTCACTGGTAGATAAAACTGCACTATGTCTTTAGCTGAAACACACAGAATCAGAACATTGTAGCAGATAGGCATAGCTTCCTCTGGAAACATTCTAGAATCTCCTCCTCAAAAAAAATGAATTGAAAAACAAAAAGTAAACAAAAGATGAAGATCTATCAGAATAGGTATTTTTCATCCAGAAACTTGGGAGCGATGATGTAACAAAATACCTGGCCATGAGATGGTGCCAAAACACAGAACATCCACACTTTCTCATTCCATTCACAAAGCTGTTTTCCTCTTCTTCCGGTGTTATTTCCCTGACACCACAACTTATTTACCCACTAATTCTCAGATCTCAATCCAAAAAATGCATTATTCAGTCAGCTCCGTATGCAGTGGTATTTTACCACTTCACAAAAAAATAAATGTAAAAGTGGATTCATAAAGATCACACAGGTTATCACCCCCTTAAAATAACATCTGCTTCAGGGTGGCGATAACTGGGAGCTCCAATAACGGTCTATGTACGAGGGAAGAAAAACAGTCATTTGAAGTGGTAATAAAATAATACTTTACAAGGTAAAATATATTGGATTGTATACCCGCACATCTAAAAAGAAAAAAAAAACCCCTGTAAGGCAAAGGCATAATGAGCTAGTATGCACCGCATACTAGTTCATTAATGAATTAAGTACTGATGCCATCACAATGGCAGCCAGTGAACTAGTATTCTTAGAATAGAAGCCTAAATATAGTCCTTAAAGTGGATGTAAACCCACTGTCATCATTTTCAATCTAATAACACAGGGTATATCTGTAAGGATATACATGCCTCCTGCATGTATCCTTATCTTTTTTTACTCAGCCCCTCAGCTGTCCTGAGCCCCGCAACATTGCCGATTTTGTGCATGTGTGTTTACCGGCGCTCGGTGAATGGAGTCGTGACGTCAGAGGACTCCTCCGCCCACCTCTAAACTCCCCTGGCCAGCCAGCATTGTGAGAACGAGCCTCGCGCCTGTGGACAGAAAAGTGCACACAGGAGTGACAGAGTGCGTTCTCTGAAGAAGCAGAGCGCGCTCATGTTACTCCTGCGCATGTATGGGGGTGGAAAACCACGCTCAAGGATTATCAAGAGCTGAGCCAAAGAGGCAGAAGAAAGGAGTGGGGGAGGGAATTAAAAAATAATACCTGTGTCTTAGGCTAGTTCACGAGATATGTAAATCACCTGTCACTCACAGCAAGGGGGAGGATTTGACAAAGTTTTTCTCTGTTTGTCAAGTTTTATCTCACTGAACAATAAAAGAGGATTGCTCAGAGATGGATTAACTCTTTGTGGCAAGACTGGGCTCAAATGATAGGAAATATTATACTCTACATTATGACATTAAGGCCTCATGCACACAGGCTGTTAAAATAACGTTATGAAAATGCCAGTATCTTTGCAGTGATTTTTTTTTTAACTTTTTTCAGCTTTTTTCAACGTTTTTGCAATAGTGTTTTTTAGCGGTTTTTTTTTTCAAAATTTTTTTTTTCAATGGACCAAAAATGTTAAAAAACGTTGGTGAATGACGTTTTTGAGCGTTTATTAGCGTTAGAGCGTTTTTACAGCTGAAAAACGTCTCTCATAACCCACTGGTCCTGGGTTTTTTTTACAGCTTAAAAACGCCTATGCCATTTGCAGCTCAAAAACGCCTAGGTGGGTATGAAGCCATAGACTAACATAGACAGGCCTTTTTAAGCTGAAAAAAAAGCTCAAAAAAGCAGCTGTAAAAACGTCCGTGTGCATGAGGCCTAAAAAAAAAAAAAAAAAAAAAAAAAATCGTGTTTACATCCACTTTAATAAAGTTTCCTTTAAAATGTTATAATCAGTCTGGCATATAGGGTCTTGTGACTTTGAGGTTGTGAGGATTTCTCCTTTCCACTCACAGACCCCTTTCGCCGGGACGGACCGATCAGTCAGCCGGTCAGTTTTTCAGGTGGACCCTATCGGACCATCCATTGCTCTTTACGGATTGACAGATGTCAATGGACATGTGTCCATTTGCACCCAAACCAATCCTGTCTGCTAAAAAAAAAAATCTGTTTGGTGGATCATATCCCCCCCCATTTCTTTGGCCGCAGCCTTCCGGGACATGTTCCAGGTCTCAGAAGGCTGTGGGGCCATTCACATTGCGCAGCGTGACCCACGCATGCATGATGGGATGCCGACTGTGAAACCGCAAGGAGCCAAGTTCCCTTAGTAAACATGCCGGTGCCGGGGACCCGAAGACTGGTGAAGAACGGGCCTGGGTAGAGGATGGCACTGGGTCCTTTTACAGTATTTGTAGCTGCTGAAATGAATTTTTTTTCATACAGCCTGAAGATCCTCTTTAAAAGGTGGAATCTTAACATGCACATTCCTTGGTACAACTCACCAGAAAAGGAACATTATTTGGGATGTTTTATGCACACTGAAAACTGGAATAGCAACATACGCATTTAACATGCTTTGGCAGATTAGCAAGAGAAGCATTTTTACTGTGGGTGTGTACATCTGCACATATCTATGCAAACTTGTGTTGCAAGTGTCCCAATTCTCTTAGCAACTTCTCCCTGCTCCCATGCATTTCCTATGCATAATAAATCAAAGGCTAACAGCTTCAACTGAAATCTACACACACCAGTTATCAATATAGTGACCATCTCTTTTTGGAAGATGCTCACACAGGTTTAATCAGACAACCCAAGCCTCAAAGCAGGCAGAGTAGGCTGTGCTGTTTAGGTAACCCATAGTGCTTTTAGAATCCTTAGTCATGCTTTTTATATATACATTTGTGAAAAAGTAAATTGTTGATTTTTTAACATATTTAACCAGGTAAACATTAAATCTTCATTCAACAATCACTACATATAAAGATAATATACTAATGACACATAAAATGGACCTTGTGTATTCATTCACATAATTTAAATCAGGGTTCCTCAAACTATTTAACAATTTTACACCCTTACTGTACAGTCTCAGGTTGAAATGGCTGTAGCCATGATCCCAGTACTAAAGTTTTCAGGCAGCAATGGGCTTTAAAGTATCTGAGGGATCTGAGTGGCTCTACAACTGCTCGATCAGTTCTACAGGGTGTGGAAGGAGGAACTCCCCCCTCCCGTTGCCTTTAATAGGCTCTCCCGTAAAATCAGCAAGCCCAGGAATGCTGTCCTTTTATATACAGGTGCATCTTATAAAATTAGAATATCAAAAGTGTAACTCAGATTTTATATAGATGCGTACGGGGTGATATATTTTAAGCATTTCCTTCTTTTAATTTTGATGATTATGGCTTACAGCTAGTGACAACCAAAATTCAATATCTCAGAAAATTAGAATATTACATACAATAATAAAAAAAGCATTCTTAATACAGAAACGTTGGCTTGCTGAAAAGTATGTCCATGTACAGTATAGTATGCATTCAATACTTGGTTGGGACTCGGCGTGGAATGGAGGCGATCAGCCTGTGGCACTGCTGAGGTGTTTGGCAGCCCAGGTTGCTTTGATAGAGGCCTTTAGCTCATCTGCATTGTTGGGTCAGGTGTTTCTCATCTTCCTCTTGACAGTACCGCACAGATTCTCTATGGGGTTTAGGTCAGGCGAGTTTGCTGGCCAATTAAGCACAGTGATACCATGATCATTAACCACTTCCCGCCTGGCCTATAGCAGATTGACAGCCGGGAAGCGATTCTGTTATCCTGACTGGGCGTCATATGATGTCCAGCAGGATAACATGCCGACGCGCACGTTGATTGCTGGTGCTGTGTGTCAATCTTACACACTGCATCTTTGATCGTGGTATGCAGCCTCTGACGTGGGCTCCTTAGCACAAAATCAGCTATGACCAATCACAGCTGATCATCGCATGAACCAGGAAGTGCAGGTAAACGGCTTTCCTCGGTTCGCGTCGCCACTGTCAGAGTTGGGGGGGGATGGTGTGCACTTTATCAGCACAGCACCCATATGTGCCCATCAGCTGCCAGTCAGTGCCCATAACTGCCCCATCCATAATGCCTGTCAGTGTCCTTCAGATGCCAATCATTAAAGCCTGTCAGTAGCTCCTCATCAGTGCTGCCTATCCAGTGTCCATCAGTGCTGCATATCAAGTGTAACCTATTGGTGCATATCAGTGCCTATCAATTCTACATATCACTGCCTCATCAGTGCTGCCTCATCAGTGCAGCCACATCAGTGCCCGTCAGTGAAGGAGAAAACAAAATTTTATAACAGAAACGAAGAAAAACTTTTTTTTTTCAAAAATTCAGTCTTTTTTAGTTTGTTTAGCAAAAAATAAAAACCCCAGTGGTGATCAAATACCACCAAAAGAAAGTTCTATTTGTGGGAAGAAAATGATAAAAAAATTTGTTTGGGTACAGTGTTGTATGACCGCGCAATTGTCATTCAAAGTGTCACAGCGCTGAAAATTGTCCTGGGCAGGAAGGGGCGAAAGTGCCTGGTATTGAAGTGGTTAAAACAGGTATTGGTACTTTTGGCAGTGTGGGCAGGTGCCAGGTACTGCTGGAAAATGAAAGCAGCATCTCCATAAAGCTGGTCAGCAGAGGGAAGCATGAAGTGCTCTACAATTTCCTGGTAGAGGGCTGTGCTGACTTTGGACTTGATATCTTTTAGATTGTAAGCTCTAAAGGAGCAGGGACCTCTGATCCCTACTGTATTAAAGTGTATTGTATTTGTACTGTCTACCCTCAAGTTGTAAAGCGCTACGTAAACTGTTGGCGCTATATAAATCCTGTATAATAATAATAAAACACAGTGGACCAACCCCAGCAGATGACATGGCTCCCTAAATCATCACGGACTGTGGAAACTTCATACTGGAACTCTTGGAACTTGGATTCTGTGCCTCTCCACTCTTCCTCCAGACTCTGGGACCTTGATTTACAAATGAAATGCTAAATTTGCCACAGTCCGTGCTTCCCTCTGCTGACCAGCTTTATGGAGAGATGCTGCTTTTATTTTCCAGCAGGACTTGGCACCTGCCCACACTGCCAAAAGTACCAATACCTCATTTAATGATCACGGTATCACTGTGCTTAATTGGCCAGCAAACTCACCGGACCTAAACCCCATAGAGAATCTGTGGGGTTTTGTCAAGAGAAAAAGATTAGACACCAGACTCAACAATGCAGATGAGCTCAAGGCTGCCATTAAAGAAACCTTGGCTTCCCTTACACCTCAGCCATGCCACAAGCTGATCACCTCCATGCCAGGCCACATTGATGCAATAATTAATGCAAAAGGAGTCCCGAAGAAGTATTGCTTGCATACTATACTGTACATGGACATACTTTTTGGTAAGCCAACACTTTTGTATTAAAAATCCTTTTTTTTTTTTTGTTATATTGGTCTTATGTACAATTCTAATTTTCTGAGATACTGAATTTTTCACTAGCTGTAAGCCATGATCATCAAAATTAAAAGAAAGAAATGCTTGAACTTATTCAATTAGTTAAATATATTAACTGTTTGATGAAATTCTAATTTTATGAGATGAGCGTGTACTTGTGAACTGAGAGGGGAGGAAGGTACATCCATGCCCGTCTCCTCTCTGTGATGTAAGAAACTGGAAGCAAAGAGGCATTTGTCACTTCTGGTTTCGATTTGATGTTTACAAGCCTTTACCAACTTGTAAAGCACCTGATCAAACTGATCTCTGATTAAACAGATGCTTTTGAGGGCAGAGTAAAGTGTACTTGTCATCACCCATTCTATGATAAGGTATGTTCTTCATCCCTTGTGACATCAAAAAAGATGAATAAAAAAAAAATACAGTATGAAAAAAGAAAAGAAAAAAGAAAAGTTTTAAATATAATAAACATTTTTTTTTTTTTTAAAGTGCCCCTGTCCCCCCTGTGTAAATGCGAATGAACACATAGGTCCTGCGTGGATATGTACACAGCATATGTGCACAGCAATTTTCAATTACTGTTTTTATTTTTATGTGGTATGTTTAATAAAATGTATATATTTTATCAGTGGCGCCTATAAAGTAAATTTTTCCAGGTCTATTGTTTCTCAATTTCTCACTATGATAGGACGTGGCGCTTCGTTATTTTTTGTACACCCGCAGTGAAATCCTGCGTTGGTGTGCTTAGCTTTTTCTTAGAATAGACAGTGATTGCAACACACATCTGAGGTTTTGCCGCATACGTCAGATCGAGAGCACCAATTCTAGCACCAGACCTCCTGTTTAACTGGTAATCTGCAGGAGCTTTTAAAGCGTTGCCTTAGGAGATTTAAAAGGTACCGTAATTTGTCGCCTTTCCACAGACATGTGCAATTTTAAAAGCGTGACAGGTTATGTATATATTTTAGCCTAACATCTTTTATATTTTACCAAAAAATTGGGTATCATATTGTGTTTGTGTGCACTAAAAAAAACTCATTAAAGCGGAGGTCCGCCCAAAAGAGAAAAAAAAAAAAGCCAACAGCTACACATACTGCAGCTGCTGGCTTTTAAAGTGGATGTAAACCCAATTTTTTTTTTTTTATCATTTATTTACTGTAGAGTATAAGATTTCCTATCATTTGAGCCCAGTCTTGCCACACAGAGTTAATCCAGCTCTGAGCAATCCTCTTATTGTTCAGTGAGATAAATCTTGACAAACTGAGAAAAACTTTGTCAAATCCGCCCCCTTGCTGTGAGTGACAGGTGATTTACATATCTAGTGCACTAGCCTAAGACACAGGCAGTATTTTTTAAATTCCCACCCCCAATCCTTTCTTCAGCAGCTCTGCAAGGATTGGCTGTTCCACACCTCAGCATGATTTGGCATGCTGAAGTCATGTGGTGACTTTCCTGTCTTTTCACTGGATGTTAGAGATCATAGCAGAAGTTCAGTGTAAGAAATACACAGGAGAAAATGCATATTGACAAGGGGAGTGTAGAGGTGGGCGGGGAGTCTACTGACATCACGACTCCACCCACCGAGCTCCAGACAACAGACCCACCCACAGTATCTGCAGTTTTTCTGGTCTAATAACAGACAGAGGGGAGACATTTGACAGGTAAAGATACATGCAGGAGGCATGTATATCCTTATAGATAACCCCTATGGCAGTAGTTTAGAAAGGATGACATTGGGTTTACATCCACTTTAACAATCGGACACTTACCTGTCCTGGAGTCCCGGGTCACTTGCAATGGTGGGATTTCAGCCTCCATGTGACCTACCCTGCGTTCAGTCTCAGTCGCTCTCTCCCTCAATTCATGGATGTCCTGTCGGATGAGAGAGATGTCGACCTTCACCTCCTCTATTTTAGAAGTGAAGGTAGTTTGGCACAGGGAGACAGACTCAAGGATTCTGGCAGTGTTTCCAGAGGGGAACTCTGCTTCCTGAATGGGAGCGGCGCCATCTTCCTCCACTTGTTCTCGTCCCTCATGATGATATCCAGCTTGGCCAGAGCCTCAGAGACCCACTTCAGCGGCGACACGAGTGCAGGAATGCAGGGAGACACTACGGGCAGCCGGTCAGTTTATTTAAGGAAGGATTACCCCACAGGATCGATGTAAAGGATGAATTCTCAGATGGAGCTCTCTCACTGCACACCTTACGCCATGCAGCTCCAAGCAACGTCCCTTGGCACCTCACCTTTGCTCCTTTCCTCCCATACACTGACAACTAGTCCCCCAAAACAATTATAGTTAGCAAACTCTCAATTTTTTTTTTTTTTAACAAAAATAACAAACATTTCTATTCTTACCTGCTCTGTGCAATGATTTTGCACAGAGCAGCCCCAATCTTCTTCTGATGGTTCCCCACCAACATTTAAAGCCCCTCCTCTTTATTGGGTGCCCCCACAGAATACCGCTTTCCATTGGGGGACATGTGCGGGCTTGCTCCCGAGTCCTGCTGCTGTGTCCACTGACACAGACAGCGGGACTCCACCCCGCGTCACAACTTTTGATTGAAAGCAGAGGGAGATAATGGCTCCTGTTGCTATCAATCTGTCCAAAAAGAATAGCGACAGAGGCTGGAGCTGCTGCATTCGTACACATTGCTTGATCGGATTGGGTTTAGGTAAGAAAAAAAGAGGGGTCCTGGTGGGGGGCTGCAGCACGCCATTAGAGTGAAAAACTTTAAGACTTTACAATCCCTTTAAATATCTGACTCAGCTCAGTTGTAGTGATTCCTGGATACGATTCACACATTTATGGGCAAAGTTGATCCAGGGAAAATCCGATTGCCTCTTGGGGGATCAGGAAGGAATTTTTTCCCTTGTTGCAGCAAATTGGAGCATTCTCTGATGGGGTTTTTTTACCATCCTTTATTTACCTTCCTCTTCAACTGTATAAAATTGGGAATATTGAATTGTACAATATTTTTTATTTTATTAATGTTAAGGTTGAACTGGATGGACTTGTGTCTTTTTTCAACCTAACTATGAAACTATGTAACATCTTGAATACTTTTTTTTTTTTTTTTTTAATGTATAATGTTTGGTATGCAGAATTTCTGGTTTGCACATGACCCATCCTTGGCTGCTACGATATTTCAAGTAGAATTCTAGGTTTACTGGCCCAAACTTCCGGTTTTTATTAACGCATCCAGCGTGTTGTCGCATCAATTACATAAATTATTCAGCGTTGTGTATGGGCAAATTACTATCGGCTGATGGAACTATATAGTGTTGGCCTGAATGCTTCATCATTCAGAAGCCTTATATTTTTAATCAATAAAACTATTTAAAGCCAAAGTAAACCTGGAATTCTACTATAAAATATTCTATTCTATATGCAGTTAGTAGGTCAAAGCAGTGCAGTGTGGGAGAGATATGGAGGTAGTGCTTGTCTATTATTCACCATGTGCCAGTCCAATACTTACTCCTTCTGCAAAATTCTCTTTACATAATGTAGCTACATCACTGCACTAGTTGGTTCTAAGACCCAAAGCCATCATACTACCTCTGCTTGGCTTCTTGTCTGCTCCCATGTGCACCGGCAAAGCGGCTGAGCGATTAGCAACACTTTGTGCATTAAAGAATAATGGTAATTGGTAGCAATTTAAGTCCGCATTTACTATTTGCAAAAGTACTTGTTCGGCTGAACAGCTGATCCAAACATTAACTGAAATATTGCGTTATTTTTTACAGATGCGGAAATCGTTAAAGTGGAACTTGACTCTTCCAATCAACATGATTAGTTTTAATCCTCATGCGGCTAGCATTAGTAAATAGAGAAGTATACCATATTCATTTATTTTAACCACTTGCCACCCAGGCCAATTCTGACATTTCTGTCCTACATGTAAAAACCGTCTTTTTTTTTTGCTAGAAAATGGCATAGAACCCCCAAACATTATATATGTTTTTTTAAGCAAAGACCCTAGAGAATACAATGGTGGTCGTTGCAACTTATCTTGTATTGTATTTGCGCAGCAATTTTTCAAATGCGTTTTTTTGGAAAAGAAAAACAGTTTTGTACTTTAAAAAAAAAACAAAAAACAGTAAAGTTAGCCCAATTTTTTTGCATAATGTGAAAAATGATGTTACGCCGACTAAATAGATACCTAACATGTCACGCTTCAAAAATTGCACACGCTCGTGGAATGGCGCCAAACTTCAGTACTTAAAGATCTCCATAGGCGACGTTTTACTTTTTTTTTTTACTGGTTACATGTTTAGAGTTACAAAGGAGGTCTAGGGCTAGAATTATTGCTCTCTCTCTAACGTTCACGGCGATACTCCACATGTGTGGTTTGAACACCGTTTTCATATGTGGGTGGGACTTACGTATGCGTTCGCTTCTGCGTGCGAGCACACGGGGACAGGGGCGTTTTTTTAAAAAAATCGAATTGTTAATTTTCCTTTTTTTTTTTTGACACTTTTTAAAAAAAAAATAATAATAATTTTTGATCACTTTTATTTCTAGTACAAGGAATGTAAACATCCCTTGTACTAGGAATATGGCATGATCGGTCCTCTTTACAGTGAGATATGGGGGTCAATAATATCCCATATTTCACCTCTAGGCTGGGAAACCTGAAATAAAAAAAAAAAATCTCTTCTTCCTAGCCGAGGCAGTGCCAATAGTTTGAATGCAGAGGCTGGGCGTGACGTCATAACATCGCGGCCGGCCTCCGAAGATCATAGAGACTCCGGCGACCATCTGGTCCACCGGAAATCTCTATGGTAAACATCCGGGGCCAGCGGACCTGTCTCCGAATCACCGATGGAATCGGTGAGCCGGTAGAAGCACCGGAGGACGGTGGGAGGGGGACGTCCCCTCTCGCCGACCGTAAGAACGATCAAGCGGCGGAACAGCCGATATGATTGTTCATATGGTGTAGGGAATCGCTGGTATCATTCAGATATACCCGCACAAAGTCAAGGACGTCATATGACAGCAGGCGGGCAGGAAGTGGTTAAACTTTTTTTTCTACATTGTTTCAGTTACTTCCTAGGTTCTTGCCTAGGCAAATGATGTCATACATCCCAGGAGCCTTCAGGAGGGGAGAAGAAGAAGCGGAGTTTCCTCAGCTAAACACACTCTCTTGTATGTATACTTTAGAAAAGGCCAGATGGATTCCAGGAAGTAAATACTACATGAATCATTTGCCCTTACTCAAGACGGTCATTGACAGAAATGTTAGGAGGATGTTTTTCAAAGTGATTTCTCAACAAAATAAAGCATGGGGACATGGATGGGTGGGGGAGTTTGCTTTGAATATTAAAAATGAACTCAAATGTGTTTTCAGTGCTCAGATGCAATGAAGATTGGCTTTATAAATGTTGTTCAAAAGTGCACTGCAAAATAACAATAATACCACCAGAAATGGTTTCCAAGGAGTGTCTTTAATGTCACTCCAGACAGTGTTCTGCAAGACTCTTTCATCTTCCACTAAACTGGATTGGACATTTGGAAGATGGAAGGAGACCTGCAGCTTTATTATTTTTAAACAATACCTTCAGGTCAGGAAGTCTGATGAGAAGCAATCAATAGAAAATCACAGCATTTATTCTCTGTAGGATCACTGCCATTTGTGCTTTTGTGAACACAGCAAACAGCTTTTCTTTCATGCTTGCATGTGGATTGAAGGGGCAGATCGGCTTTGTTAACAGTATTTAAATGTATTCGATTGTTTATCACAGGGAGAGTAAATGGGCAACTAGAATGTAGGGTCACATTATATCATTACAACATCACATTTTCATATTACTACCCCTCCGAATTCTTTCCTTTTCAGTTCCTGTATATTGACAGAGTGTGTATAGAAAAGTTAGGATACATTTAAGTCTATAAAATAATCCTATAATGTTCACCCAATTGTTCTTTAATGAAGCCCAGTCACAGATCTCTGGATGTAAAGAACAGTATCCAACAATGCATATTCCTCCAATAAACAAAACCATTCACACATGTAGAAGTTTAGTAGACCGGTCCAACTTTCTATGTTCTTTTTTTTTTTCTCAAAACCGCAAAACAATCAAAGACATAAAATGGTGACAAGGAGATGAGATCAATTTAGTCCTGAACAAATCTGCTCACTTTTTTTCCCATTCCGATTCTAGATTTAAAAAAAACTAATTGCATACCCATATTTTTTTTAAAAATAAATAACAAGCAAGTCATGCTTACTAGTTCTGTGCAATATGTTTTGCAAAGAGCAGCCCCCATCATCCTCTTCATGGCTCCCTCCCACCCTTGCCGAATGCCCACCATAGCAAGCCCCTTGCTATGGGGGCACTTGTGCAGGCTCGCTCCCAAGCCACGTGCTGTGTGTCATGGCTCGACCTTGCCCCCAGTCCCCCCTTACTGACTCTGATTGACAGCAGCAGGAGCCAATGGCTCCGCTGATGTCTCTGAACCTATGTGGAGGGAGAGAGGAGAGAGCAGAGAGCCACTGCTCTTGTGTACATTGCTAGATAGAGATCAGGCTAACGTATATGAGGGAAACTGCGAGGGAGCTGCACTCCCGTTTTTTACATTAATGCAAGAGAATGCATTAAAGTAAAAAAAACTTTGAGCCTGTAGAACCACTTTATAGCTGCACTCCATAGATGATTTATTTTGCATACTTACATGGGGCCAGCTTGGTACAATGCAAGTATGCACATCTGTTACCTGATAATCCTCTGGGAAAGCTATAAATCCCTGCCAAGCAAGTGTTCCCCTGTGGCTACTATGCCGAAAGGCAGCCACTCAGCAGAGCAGCAGCTATCACTGTAGTAGCTACTACAGTGGTTTACAGCTTTCACAGAGGTCGATCAGGTTGCACTTATGCATACTTACATTGTAACAAGCTGGCCCAATGTAAATATGCAAAATATATCATTCCTGGAGTGACGTTTTAAGCTCTCAGTTTGTTGCCCTGTGTGCCCAACATCAGTGCGACTACCAGAGCATGGAAAGTAGTTAAAATTGACTGAAAAAGTGTCATGTGCATAGTCCACTTAAAGCTGAACACCGGCCAAACAGCAGAACACCCAGATAAAATTAATATAGATCTGTTTTACCTGCCAAAAAGATTTTAATTTCTGTTCATTCTGTTCTGAGATTTACACAGCGATGCAACACTGCACCGTCATTGTCTGGCGGGGCAGGAGATCTGATTTTTTTCACAGAAAAACTCACGTGTGCGCAGCGGAAATCCAGCTGGGAAGCCGCAAGTAGGCACAGCTGGCTTCCCACAGTAAATTATGCTGGCATTGGGAGCCCAAAAATTGTTGAAGAATGGGCCCGGCGGGAGGACAGTGCTGAATCCCTGAACGGGCAATTGTTCTTTTATTAAAAGTCACTAGCTACAGTATTTGTAGCCGCTTTTATTTTATCATTTTTAAACTGAAGAACAGTATAAAATTATTATGTTCTTGGAAGTACCTGACCATCATACAATGCCTTTTGCCCTGCTATGGAGTTCCGTATTACAATTCCTTTAAAAATGGTTGCTCTGCATTTATACTCTGAGGCAATGGGTAGTAAGCAGTACTACAAGTCTGAAAGAAGCCTTAGTCAATACCCATTTGAAATTGGCCCGAAGTTCTAATTTAATTCACAGGTGATACATCATTAAAGAGAATAGGATTGTACACTGCTAGCTATATTTAGCATTACTGAAACAAAACATGTATTAAGGTAAGAATGGAGCCCGTCATTGCCGACCTCTTTTTATAAAAATGCTAGGTGTCTGGCTGCCATGTTGACGTTCCCTAACTCCACATTACGAGGGGTGTTCATGTCAAATCGGGACATTTAATTTTACAGGTATAAAAAAGGGATGCTAGCGTGGCGGTACTACATGCAGTAATAAGTGACAAGTGTGCCCTACTACTGATAAGCGGGGGACATGTCTTTGGCCAGTCTAATGACAGTTAATCAAGATGGCAGACAACAGGGCTAGTGCATGAATGCAACAGCGAGTGGTCATGAAGCTTCATGTGAACGAAGGCGTAAAACCCGCAGATATCTACAGAAGACTTCAAGCACAGTGCGATGAGGCGCTCAGCCGCAGTAAGATATTTGAGTGGTGTAAACGTTTGAAAGATGACCGTACGTCCATCAGTGACGACACCAGCCGTGGTGATTCCCAGCCCACAGCAATGATTCCTGTGAAGATTCAGCGCATGGAACGCCTGATCCTGGATAAACTACACATAACCTGTCATGAAATTGTACAAGAGACGAATCTTTCTGTGACAAAGTGAAGCAGGCTGTCCTAGGATGGTTCAGGCATACTGACAAATCTTTCTATGCCGAAGATTTCAGCCCTTTCACACCAGTGGACCGATCAGTTTTTTCAGGCGGACCCAATCGGACCACCGTCCGTGTCAGCTCTGCATAGCGAAGAGGACACGGACCTGTCATCTGCCTGCTCAGCAGGCGGATTCCGCTTGGACGTATCCACCCCATGTGAAAGGGGCCTTCCAGGTATTAAACGCTGGAACAAGTGTATAAATGTAGCAGGGGAGTATGTAGAAAAATAAATACAGTTTCCACTCCTTGAAATTTGTTCTTTTATTATATAAACTCAAAAGTTCCAGCTTGACTTGAATGCCTCTCGTAGTTCGGTATCAGTGGCTCATAGTATTGAAGCTAAAATCGTCAACATGACATCAACACAATTAGTATTTTTAGAAGTCAGCCATTCCATATTGTGCATTTCTCTATGACAGGCTTACGTGAAGAGCCTGGCAAAAGTAAAGCCAAATCTTTCTAAATTAAACTTATACAATTATAATAGGTTGAAGCTGAATTCTAGGCTGATATAAAAGACAAAATAATTCAGCTCTAAAATCAATAATACGTAATTAAAGAAATGTTTTAAATGCAGTGTTAAGTCCCTGAATTTGATACCCTGTTTCCCCGAAAATAAGATCTAGCGTGATTGTCGGTGATGGCTGCAATATAAGCCCTACCCCCCAAATAAGCCCTACCCTGTTTCCCCGAAAATAAGCCCTACCCTGAAAAGAAGACCTACAAGGACTTTAACTAGGGCTTATTTGGGGGGTAGGGCTTATATTGCAGCCATCACCGACAATCACACTAGGTCTTATTTTCAGGGAAACAGGGTATCTAGCAGTCTCTGTAAAGCAGGGCTTGAGTATAGGGCCTCATGCACTAAGGACCATTAAAAAACGCCAGCGCTGCGGCCAGGAAAAGGCAGCGTTAAAAACGTGCTGTTAGCCGGGTTTTTGAATAGTGTTTATGGGTGTTTTTTTGCCATTTGTTCAGTAAAAACACTCCCCATAATGAAAAAAGGCTTAAAAATGCCAAATGCGGCTAAAGGCTTGTTACAGCGTTTTTTGTTGTTTTTACAGCTCAACAGCCTCCGCTCCTGGACGCTCCTCTGCTCCTGGCTTATGCCTCCAAAACGCCTCTGAAAGTTTGTGCGTGCATGGACACATAGGCTAACATGGAGGGGGCATTCTCCCTTTTAGATTGTAAGCTCTAAGTAGCAGGGCCCTCTGATCCGTCCTGTATTGAATTCATGTGCTGACAAGAAGCATGCTGACAGAAAGAGAAAGCAGAGTGCCAGAGAGATGAGCCTTTTACTGTGCTGCTTCTTTCACTGTCCAGTCCAAGGCTGGGGCGGGTCCAGGATGACCTGGGCTAAGAGGGAGTGGGTTGAATGATGCTGACCATCAGCTTGAGAACACCTAGTGGCAGAAAAAATTACTGTAGGGGGAAATCCTTGAATTGAAGGGGAATATTGTAGCAAAAACTAGGGTTATCTGACGGGCCATTTTTTTTAATTTATCATTGCTTTTTTAGCGGAAGGTCTGCTTATAGATGGAACATTCATCCCCATTGTGACTAGTTCTCTTTAATCACTGATCATTAAAAACGTAGAACACAGGGCTTATATTTGTCTCCACGTTTTAAAATGCTACAGCCACAGAAAAAAATAAATAACATTTTGTAAGCCTCGGCTCTGTCTGAAATTCAGTAGTCCTGTAAGAGCCGCAAATTAAAAGAGGGGAGGGAAAAGTACGGAAGTGGTAATTGCAATGTGTTTTCTTGGTCAATTAGACTGTACTTTCTCAATTCACAAAAAAAAAAAAAAAAATCCACTGTATCACAATGACAACTGTCTCATTTCCAAATGATTTGTCTCTGGGGGCACAGGCCCAGGGCTCAGATTTCCCAGACAAAAGTTTAGTTTTTAAACCAGGCTTGCACAGAGCAATTGATCCTGTAACCTAAAACTGGCCAGGTTGAGCAACATCTAAACAATAGGACAAGGGTGGCCATGTGCAGAGAGAGGTGCAGTTTAGAGGCAGGAGACAGCCAGCCGGGCTAGCCGTAATCTCATCATCAAAACTGCTACCTTGTTCAGTTTCTGTTTTGTGTCACTAAAATACCAGGGGAGGAAAAAAACAAGACATGAATGGCACCCCAGATAACATGCATTATTGCACATCGTAAAGATCTCAAGGACTGCAGAACAGAGCCAGAAACTATTAGGAGGCATTGCTTTGACTACAGAGAATAGTCAGTCCTCTTGATCATGTGCAGAACTATGTACAGACATATCAAAGCTCTATAAAATAAATCCTTATGGTCTTGTGCACTCTAATAATGCATGGTAACACACATCAGGCCTAAAGCGGCCAATACACTGAGCAAGTTTCTGGTCAGGTTCCTGATGAACCGGACCAAACGGAAAATTGTATACTCACCTTTCCGTAATTTCCTTTCCTGACGCCTCTCCATGGCAGCACACACTGGGTTGTGACTCCGCCCCCACAACCTGACAGGATTGGTTAGCTATAAATTTGAAGGGGAGACACCCCGCTGCATTCTCTGTAAATATATCACCATAAAACGGGGTGGGAATCTGTGTGCTGCCATGGAGAGGCGTCAGGAAAGGAAAATTACGGAAAGGTGAGTATACAATTTTCCGTTTTCCTGACGCCTCCATGGCAGCACACACTGGGAAATAACTCGCCAGTCGGGTGGGTGCAAGAAAATAATATTTATTCCTTATAATGCGGAAGAATTGGCTCTAACAACGGATCTACCAAAGTCTGCCATAGCCAAGTGAGCAGAATCTACTCTATAGTGAGAAATGAAAGTATGTCTGGAGGACCAAGTTGCTGCTTTGCAAATAGTCTCCGGTGAAACCCTGCAATACGCTGCCCAGGAGGTAGCCACTGCCCTGGTCGAGTGAGCCCTGATGCCTTCGGGAATTGCCAGATGATGCATGGAGTATGCCTTCTTGATGGACTTGACTAACCGGGAGGCGATAGTACGTGAAGTAGCCGCTTGACCTCGTCTGTTTCCATGTGGAATGACCATGAGGGTATCCGTCTTCCTAAAAGAATTTGTAGCCGCCAGGTAACTAATGATGGTAGTTTTAACATCCAGAGGATGAGGTTCACCCTGATCATTAGTGAAGGATGGTAAGACAATATCTTGGTTGTAGTGGAAGGAAGTTGCTACCTTCGGGATGAAGTGGTCTGAAGGTCTTAGTACTACCTTTTCAGGGAAGAATACTAAGTAAGGTTCTGATGCCATCAGTGCTTGGATTTCAGATACCCACCTTGCTGATGTAATTGCAATGAGAAAAGACAGTTTTAGGGTCAGATCCCACAGAGATATTGATTCGGATGGAGTAAAAGGAGGATTGGTGATGAGCAGGAGAAACAAATCTACATACAGAAAGAAAGGTACAGGCAAAACAAAAAGAAAGGAGACCACTGCAAATATTAAGCTTCTTTAAAGCTTACTGTGCCAGATGTCCAGACGCCCCCTGAGACCACCAGACCGGGGGTTCCCTCCATAGAAGCTCCTTTAGAGACTGTACAGGAGGGACTTCCAAACAGGAGAGGCTTGAACCTGCTGGGGCGAGTGCGGTAAGAGGCTTTTTCTTAATCTTGACAACAGGAGCCAGCTTGCTTCCCAATCTGTCAGGTGAGGATAAAAAAGAGAATGCAGCGGGGTGTCTCCCCTTCAAATTTATAGCTAACCAATCCTGTCAGGTTGTGGGGGCGGAGTCACAACCCAGTGTGTGCTGCCATGGAGGCGTCAGGAAAATGAGTTCAGTAGGTGGCCCCAACGATTGCCTCTCGCCCGACATCCCTCAAACAAAAAATCAAGAAATTAGGTAGAAATTTGTCAGCCAAACAGTGCCTGCATCCAATCAAATCCAGCTGCTGTTCGGGTATTTTGACAGCTGGTGGAGTCGGCTGTCGGTATTCAATATCCGAAGCGGGAGATTTGTCCCTTTAGGCTGTGTAGGGTAGATGGAGGAATCTGTAGGGTTAAACTGCTTAAAGAGGACCACTCTGGAACTGTAAATTAATAATTAAATAAAAGTCAGCAGCTACATAATTCTGTGGCTGCTGACTTTTAATAAAAAGGACACTTACCTGTCTAGGGATCCAGCGCCGTCCTCACCCGAGCCTGTTTTTTACTAACCTTCAGGTTCCCAGGGCCGGCATCCTATCTGTGGGCAGCCAGCAATGCGGCTTTCGGGTTCACAGCCGGCTGGTCACTGTGCATGCGCCAGCCGCACTGCGCTTTGTGAATGGTCCCACAGCCTTCTGGAACTCGTGATGTGTCCCAGAAGACTGAAGGGTGGGGGGAGGGATGCGAGTGGGGTTTAGTGTAGAGAAGAACTTACGCTCAGGTCACCTAGGCATTCCAAGCCAAAGTGGGAGCGGGTACTATCAAAAATAGGTACCCGCTCCCCACTTAAAAAAATGACATGCCAAACCTGGCAGGAGTGGAGTGGAGGACGACTTAAAGCGGAACTTCTCCTTTTGGGTGGAGAATTGCTTTAAGTAAGAGAAGCAGAATTAAAGTAGAAGCCATTCATAGAATAGTTAGATCCTCTGCCGTGTATTTACATCTCTTTGTTCACTTTTGGAAGATATTCCATCACTCTGTTTTGTACACAAAGGCTTCAGCTTATAAAAGAGTAGTGTGCACAGCAAACAATAACTGTTAAATACATTTCCAACCCAGCCGCTGGCTCCCACTGCTGTCAGTTAAATTCTGTGATGAGGGGAGCAGGGGGCATGGCGGAGTCACACCGTTTGTGTCTATAGATGCCGGCAGCAAGACTTGGGATTGAGCCTGCATGAATGCCCTCATACAAAGCGGCTTCCTATGAGGAAAAGGTGGGGCCAGGAGAGCTGGCAGGGAACCCCAGAAGAGGAGGATTGGGGCTCCTCTTTGTAAAACCATTGCACAGAGCAGGTATGACATGTGTATTATTTAAAAAAAAGATGTTTACAACTTTAAATACTTCAGTCCTTTTTCTGAGAAATTTGAGGATGAATTGTTCATGATGTATGCAGCTACAGAGGTCAGTGGGGGCTTGTTTTAATCTTATCTACAGTTTGTAAAGACCATGTAAACACATGAATATCCATAGTTGGCTACATGTTCACTTTCCTGAGTAGAATTAATGGCACTCACAGACGACTATTATAACAATCAGATATATGCTTCCATAGAGTCACCAGAACATTCTGAAATGTGTGCATGTACAAACAGGGAGCATTTGAAGTCCTTAAATGTAATAACTGCCTTTTTTCAGTTTTTTTTCCCTTTATTTTTACATAGTAATTCTATAAATTACACACTTCCAGTCCCTTTAAGTCTATGTTTTTTCTCCACTGTACCCATCATATGCAATCACTGTTAAGCCTCATACACACAAGCCGAATATTAGGTGGCCGGTTCAATAGAAATTAGCTGACATTCAGGCTCCGTGTGTACAGCAGCCGGTTCGGCTTCTGTCAAAGGGGCATGACCGATAAAGGTCTGCCGGTCGGCATCTATTAGTGCTCAGAGCCATTGAATACCAGTGTGTTCCGTCAAAACACAATAGATTAGCGGGGAGATTGCTGTAGTAATATTGCATAGTAAGTACAGTATCTCCTCCCGAGCTCTTCAGTTTTTTTGTTCAGCCCGCTGGGTTGAACAAAAAGAAAAAAATAGTGTGTATTAGACTTTAAAAAGTAGGCAGCTGTGGGTGCAGGTGCTGCCTACATACAATAGTTGGCAGTGAATATTCCTCTAGCCACACTGTTTAGCATGTATGGCTAGCCCTAAGCTCATGGGAAGTGATGAAGGCACTGCTTTTCTGTCAAGATCAATATTTTCTGTACTCGCTGTAAACATTTGTAGCCTGAAAAGTGAAAAGGAATTCAGCCACACCTGGAACTGTTAAGCTCCATATTACAAAAATATTAAATTTTTGTTTTTGGGTTTAGATATGCTTTGGTCAGCTCTATAATGGACATATTTCAGGCGCTTTTTGAAGAGAATAATAATCTCTAGCAATGAATCAGAAAATACAAGAGGAATCAGAACAAGATGGATTCCAATTGGCTGCAATGGTATTTGCACTTTTTCTCCATCATAGTCTCTATAGAGAAAAATAAAGCAAACGCCTTCCTTCACTCTTGGTCAGGAAGCAAAAAGAAAGAGCTACCCAGAGGAGAAATTGTTTGCAGTCACAAGCCCATATATTTCACAGTAGACACGCGTGTAATTAAAAACTGAAATATATGCCATAACCACCATAGAGTCATCAGAAGTCAGCTTGGGTTTAGAAACATGTAAATTGTATTTATCTTCAGCCTCGTCCCTTTTACATGGCATGAAAATTGTTATATTATCACTAGGTGACGCCATCACAACTCAAGCTCCCTGAAACATTCACATGCAATAAGATCTGTCTGTCAAGTTCAGCACCATCTAAACACAAATTACTGCCATAATAAACTGAAAAAGAAAAAACACACACACACAAAAAAAAAGTTTTTTTCTGAATAATTTATTCCCAGATATTTTAACTGTCAGTAAAGGCGTCAGTAGTTATTGATGCTGCCAGGACAGAGGTCTGGTAGAGGTGACACAATGTCCGCAACACAGACAGACTATGGTTTCCTTCTCCATACATAGGACTAACTCCTTGCAAACCTTCGCCCGTCAATTTGTTCTGTCTGTTCTCAACAAGCCGCTGATCCTTCACGACAACTGTTTTTTTTCTACTGGTGATGGCATACAGAAACAATTCCAGTCTAATTAGCCCCCAACAATTTAAAAGCCAGTACATCGCATGTGAAACGCCACTCAAACCTAATACTCTTATGGGACTATGTTTAGTGATGTCAAAGTCACACAGCTATCATTTTTAACACTTTTTTTTTTGCAGACTTGAAGGATGTTAGGCAGGGGCAATAACATGCTGATTATATCAACAATGTAAATGCCTCAAAATTAAGAGTATACAGGCCAAGACACAAGGGAGACAGAGAATTGGTAAATCCAACAAAATCCATAAAACGTTTGTATTTTCGGTGCTCGGTACCTTGTGTGGTGTCTGTAACCGTATTTGCACTTTTTTTCCCATGTTATAGAAGGGCTGCAAAGCCACATTTCTTCAAGACTTTGTTTTGTGATTACAATTTATTACATTCCCATAATATAAGTTCAATGAATTTCTAGCAATAACTCTTGAAATAGGTTTATTGCACATTTGGGACTGCGCCTGTATTGGGTAAAGTGAAACCCAAAGACGGAATACTGTCTTTCAGTCTGACTGAATGGAGCATGTGGTATATATGAGAAGGAGCTCAACCAATCAGTGGGGATTCTCAATACTGAGGGTGTGCGGTGCCGATGAGGCCACCTAATTTGCATCTTTGTGTAACCAAAGCCGGCCATAGATGGATCAAATCTTGGCCGGTTTTATAGGGACTGGCCGAGATTCGATCCATCTAAGGGCAGGCCGATTGTACCCGAGCCGATACATCTATCAACTTGGGTACAACCAGCCTGTTGGATTTTTAGTGAATGCTGGATGTGAGGATTTAATCTGATTTATAATCTGGATTTTGTCAATATAGAAGTCTTCTAGGTTTCCCCTGTAAGCATAAAAGTAGAAGCCCAATAAGGGCAAGTGTTCTTACACTTTAAAGAATAAATGTACAACATATGTACTTGCTACACACACTATTTTGTAAATTAAGGTTAATAAAAATTGCAATTTCATATCAGTCTGAAAAAGTGTGAGTGCTGTAGTTGTTACAGTAGAGGCTGATTACCTATCTGAAATCTGTGTGCTCCTCTCTAGCCAAAGAGTGATGGCCAAAGGATGTCCTGAACCTTGTGTAGGGTGCAATGTATCTATGGGGTGCAATGTTCAAAAAAAGCAAACATGTTCTGTGGCTTCGAAAGGTTGCCCTTCATCAGGGCCTAAAGTGAGTGTAAAGTTTTTTGGTTTTTTTTAAACAAACATGTTATGGTTATACTTCCCTGCTCTGTGCAATAGTTTTGCACAGAGCTGCCCTGGATGCTCCTCTTCTGGGGTCTCCCACTGTAGCTCATGGCTCCTCCCATATGACCTGTACTCCGCCAGCAAGCCGCTTACTAGGGGTGCACTCCATCCCGAGCTGCACTGTGTGCACCCAAGGACTTGGCCCCGTTCCCCTCGTCACTGGATTTGACTGACATCAGCAGGAGCCAATAGTTCACGCTGCTCTCACCGAGTCTAGAGAGAGCTGGATTGAGATTGGGCTCAGGTACGTTTTTTTTTTTAGGGTGGCAAGGTGGGAGCTCCCCCTAAAAGGTTTTTTACCTTTTATGCATTAAGATAAAAAATCTTGTGTGCAGAAGCCACCCTTCCCCCCCCCCCCATACTTAACCGAGCCCCATCTCGATCCAGCAATGTTGCACGAGAATCTTGGCTGCCTGGGACTCTCCTTCCTCATTGGCTGAGAGAGCAGTGGGGCGCCATAATAAATCAAAGTCAGTAAGCCAATGAGGAGAGAGGAGGCGGGGCTGAACCATGGCTCAGTGTCTGAATGGACACAACGAGCAGCGGCTCAGGTGCCCTCATAGCAAGCTGCTTGCTGTGGGGGTGCTCGGCAGGAGAGAGCAGCCAGGAGAGAGCAGCCAGGGACTCGAGAAGAGGAGGATCTGGGCTACTCTGTGCAAAACCACTACACAGAGCAGGTACGTATAACATGTTTGTTATTTTAAAATATTAGACTTTTGTATCACTTTATTGCAAAGAATGCAATAAGGTAAATAACCTTTAGCCTTTACAACAACTCACTATTCTTAAGAACACCCCCCCCCGTATGAAAAAGGATGTGTGTACTAATCCATTTTCTTTTCCACATACTGCAGCTGCTGACTTTTAATAATCGGACACTTACCTGTCCTGGAGTCCAGCGATGTCAGCACCGCAGCTGATATTTCCATGAGCTGTCGGGTGCATGCCGCCTCCACTGCGAGTAAGGGAACACGGCAGTGAACCCTTACGGTTTCATGCCGGTAACAACTACTACGCATGCGCGAGGCTCCGCTCCCCTCTCCTACTGGCTCGGCGGCCGGGGAGGGAAGAGGGAGGAGCCTGGGCAGTGGGGTCAATACCCGCGGCTGAGGCTTCCAGAAGTGGAACAGGATACCTGTGAAAGACATGTATCCTGTTCCCCCACCCCCTCCCCAAAAGGTGCCAATTGTGGGTGGAACGCCACATCAAAGAAAAATATCAAAAAGCGGAGGCTTCCTTCCCATTGAGCAAAATCACAATAACCAAAATGCAGTTAATCAAGAAAAAGATTTGGCCTAGTGTTGAGGCCCCATCTATTATAGCAACCTTATATCCAAGGCTAGGAGCCCATAAGTATCAGCAACCAATTACAAAAGAGAAATAAAACATGAAAATGATTATAAAGTTACATTGCAAGGAACTACAGGTCCCACTTAGCTCAAGTACATGGAGAGGTGGGGGTACATTATTTCCAGTGATTAAACCTGGTGTTTCACATCCCAAAACCTCACTTCTGAGGGAGTATAAAGATTAGGGAAGCTTTATTGTCCCCTGTCAGCATCTTTACATAAAATTATTAAAGCATAACAAAAACAATAAGAAAGAAAGAGGGTAAAAGAGAGAAAGAAAGGGAAAAAAGTCAGGGTTTGTCCCCTTGGCTCGAGCTTCCATCCACGAGGTGATCAAGCACCTTAAAGGTACGCAATCCATGGGTTCCACACCTTTTCAAACTTGGCTTTTTTGTCTTGATGGATACTGGTCAGTTTTTCCATTAACCATAATCCAGGAAATGTTGCGTTCCACTGTGGCATTGATCACGGGCGATTTCCATGCTCAGGTTATCGTTATTTTAGCTGCTAGAAAAATAAAAAATATGGAGAGTTCAAGGATGTCTGGGGATCTCCTCCAACAGGTCAGCGAACAGTGCTGTTTTGGTGCCTCTGGGTATATTCTGCCCCGTCAATGAGTAGACAAGACTGAATATCTTGATCCAGAAAAGTTAGACCTTCGGGCAGGACCACGTACTTATCCATTTTTAATCCGCTCCAGTCACATGATCCTGCAGCTTAGTCTCTCCTGTGTCAGTGAGCGGCTGCTGCAGGGGAGAGGAGGGAGTGCCAACAGCAGCTGGGCCATGTGAATCTATAAGTGATGTCATGACTCCCAGAATTCACAGCTGCTTCCTTACACAATCGAGTTGGAGCTGCGGAATCACGCGACAGGACCAGATTAAAAAATGGTAATTATACCGACCTTTTGTTATACAGAATAGGTAGGAGTAGAGCGAGTGAATTTTATTCATGAAAAGTTAATGTTAGGCTTTACTATCACTTTATTACCGAAACAAAAAGAACTGATACTGGATTAAGAAAGTATAGTGAAGACAGGAACAGAGTGCGGTCACCCTAAAATAGGAAGTATTTGAACAAAGACTTTCATGGCAGCATTACCTCCTATTTTAATTCTAATTCAAAATATTTAATAAAATACTTTTGAAATCACTCTTGCATTTAAAATGGTATATGCAATTTTAATGATTGTACTATTAAATACTTTAATCCTCATTTTTCTATAATTACTGGGAGGCCAATTCAACAAGCTTCAGACATGTCTCTTGGAGGAACTGCAGCTTCTTTTGATATAATTCAGTAAACAACTTCAGTGGGCTATGAGAGTGTGTGGTGAGCAATGGAACTAGAGCTGCACGATTAATCATTAAAAAAATTGCGATCACGATTGAACCCCCCATACGATCTCTTTCAGCATTTCCACCATTCATATAACAAGTGCAGAGCAGTTCTCTGCTCACAACTGTCAAAAAAAAAAAAAAAAGGACCGGTAAGCTGCAATATTTCACATTTTATTCTATGGTTTAGATTAGAGCGGCATGTTTATGGGCAAAATGAGAATCACAATTTGTTTTGCTTAGAATAAAGATCACGATTCTCGCGGCGTAAAATCTTTCATATTATACAAAAAAAAAAAATTGGGCTAACTTTACTGGTTAGTTTTTTTTAATTCATTAAAGTGTAATTTAAAAAAAAAAAAAAATCAAAATTGCATTTGAAAAAGACTGCTGCGCAAATACAGACACAGTGTGACATAAAATATTGCAACAACCACTATTTTATTCTCTAGGGTCTCTACAAAAAAAAAAAAATATATATATATATATATATATATATATATATATATATATATATATATATTTTTTTTTTTTGGGGGGGGGGGGGGGGGGGTTCTAAGTAATTTTCTAGCAAAACAAAAATGATTTTAACTTGAAACCAACAAATGTCAGAAAAAAGTTTAGTGTTTAAAGCGGATCTCCACCCATTTTTAAAACAATAGATGAAGAGCATTGCCGCAATGTCCTAATGACAAAACGGCACTTTTTTTTTCTACTGTACCTTTGTTTCTGTTAGTATCTTTGTGTCTTCCAGGAAGTCCATCCAGCGGTTATGGGCGTGTTTACTGCAGCTAAATCGTCACTTCCTATTAGCCGCACTGGCTCCTGGGAGCTTGTGTCATTGTTCCCAGGAGTCAGTGCGGCGGCCTGGCGTTAGTTATCTCTAGATTTCTATCCTGCAAGTGACGTCATTATCAGCGTTGCCATCACAACGGCGCGGGACTTCCTACGACGCCACTCGTTGTGATGGCAACCGGAGCTGTTGACGGCGCTCCGATATCAGTTTACTGCGCATGCGTGAGATCGGAAATAGAACGGGTGGTGCATGCTGGTCGATCAGCAGCACCGTATCCCGGAAGAGGATGCCTGTGGGCTTCACATGCCCACAGGCAAGATGACAACCGTCTCGAGCAGAATTTATAACTTTATTTATTAGGAGAAAACGGGCAGCACTGAACCTCAAAAACGGAACAAGTGAGTTCTATATTACTAGATCCTAATCTTTGTCATTTTGCCAAAAAAAAAAAATTATCCGTGATAGTGGAACCCCGCTTTAAGTGGTTAAACTTTCTTAATTTACTCACCTTACCTAAGTGTATTCCTTTGATCTAAAGGAGAATTCGTTACAATGTTTATACTTAGTTCCACTGCTAAAGAATGTTGTGATACTTGGCAGACTGCCCGTTTTTTTTTCCTTTCTTTTGACAGCTGTCGGCTTCAGCAGAGTAGAGAGTATTCTCTGCATAGAAAGAATCGGGGAAACACTTTGTCAAGATCGCAAGGGGGAAAAAAAACTATAACGATTCTTAACGATTAATCGTGCAGCTCTACTTTAGATATAGTTTAGTCTAGTTTACCAATATAAGTGATTAGGTGGCTCTACAGCCAACCAAATCACTTTTATATGATAGCCGGGAGCCAGGTGAAAAAAAAAGACAGTACTGCAGCTGTTTTAATCCCTTGACTAGCAGGACATTTATAAACGTACCCATGTAGAAAAGGGGTTAAAGCTGAATGCTAGCCTTAACTTTAAAAGCTGCAAGAAGCCAGTGTGGGGTTCAGCTTCAAGGTGGGAGAGCCATGTGTAAGGTTGAGGGCTTCCTTCCTGTGTTTATTTGGGTCAGCGTGTACAGTAACAGAAAGGATTCCCACGCAGGGGTAGAAAACAGTCCCAAAAATAAAAGTCCAGCAAAAGCAAATGTAAGCCTCCTGGCTAATAGATCTCACTGGGTCTAGTCCAGTCATGTAGGCATGTTCCCTCTAAGCCTGCTTCTCCTCCTCCAGCACCCACACTGAGTAACACAAATTGTACCCCAAGTGGGGAGCAAAGTGTGGCCAGTGCTTAACACCTTGCTGCTTCCAGACCTCTCACTGCCACCCGTTCACTTTAAGACCCCTTACACTCTGGGGTAGTTTTCAGGCGCTTTAGCGCTGGAAATAGCCTCTGCTAAGCGCCTGAAAACCGTCTCTCATTCATGCCAGTGTGACTTTTCACACTGGGGCGGTGTGCTTGCGGGACGGGAAGAAAAAAAGTCCTGCAAGCAGCATCTTTGGGACGAGTTGCCCAAAACGCGCCTGCCCATTGAAATGAATGGGCAGTGCTTTCAAAGCGCCTTAAAAGCGCCACAAAATGGGAGTTTTTGACCCCTTCTTTGTGTTTAAAAGCAGCATGCTATTGGCCAAAAAGTGTTGCTTAAACAGCGCTGAAGCACCACTAAAACGAGCTGCGCTTTAACACCAACGCGGCTCCAGTGTGAAAGGGGTCTAAGAACCGCAAAAATTCTATGTGGCAGATATACTCCATCTATAACTGACAGGGGCTGTTTGTCACACCAAATAGAGCCCACCCTTTTTCTGGACTGGAGGACATCCAGCATCATCTGACTCCCCCTCCCCTCCTTCTTTCTTAGTCTGACCATCCCCATAAATTTCATTAACTGGATTTGAGATCTTTCAAGAATGGAGGATCAGCATCACCTGTGGGTTTGACCTAAGGTTGTCTACATGCACATGCAGTCTGCTTAGGAATGTTGACTTCTACAACATTCATGTATCAAGTCATTTTGGTATTTGCAAGATGCAGTGATGTTTGTGGGAAGCTATGTACAGCACCCTGCAGGACCCTCCCACCAGCCACTATCTGAGTTGCATAGAAAACCAGTGATGATGTCACTGGGTCAAAAATTTAAGCAGATTAAACTTCAGCTTTAACTAAAGCTGATAAAGAGAAGAGAAAGGGTTCAACCACCTGCACAAGCTTCTTAAAAGAGAAGTATAGTATTTTTTTTTCAAGAATCATACTTACCTAGGTGGATGAAGCATCTGTCCCCCTCCGGCTCTAACACGGAGATCCGAGTGATCAAACACAACTAAGAACTCAGGTTCTCAGTGCTCCATGAGCAGATAGCTGGTCGCTGTCAGTCACCTTTGTCTGCTCTTCCCCTTCCGCCCCCAATGGAGCACCAGGCTGTGGAATGGGAAAGGAGCAGCTTGGTCAGGCTCTCAGCAGTTTGCTGAGAGGGTGAGCCAGGTGCTGGTCCAGAGTTCTGGTTGGATCCCAACCATATTGAGCCTGGACCGGCATCTGTGATGTCAGGCGACCGCTCCAGGTGAAACATGTAATATAATTCCCTTTCTAAATCACAGGGTGCCGGACCAGTCCGTGACCTTGGCGTAGCAAATGATGGCAAAAGGAGGGTTGACCGCACTTCCAACTTGAGAAAATATTTGCTTTATTGTATAAGATCCACAGAAAAGGACATCAAAGACCCATGGTACAAAGACAGTAGCATGGTTAACGCGTTTCACAAGGAATTTGTTTAATCGTAACTCCAAAAAAGCCCAGTGTACATGTAGCCTAAAACAACAATATGGTTATTGGTAGAGAATAATACTGAAAAAGTCATAACTGTAGACTTTCAGAATATAATGACAAATACCACAGTTTTAAAAAGAATATATTTATCTGTTTATAATCGGATATCTAGAATATGAAACCTTTTGTTTGCTTTTTATAAACTAGTTACAGCAATTTGAGTAGAAAAAGAGGTCTCCGTGCTTTGTCAGGGGGTGAGAAGACTGCATTGTACCGTCACAGTGAATGCGACAAAAGAAACTGCTGAGCGCAGGTTACAGGTTATTGCTACTGGCTACAACAGTTATTAAGAGAAGCCTCCAGTGTCATGGGTCTGCTATGGGGCATAACCTCCATAACCTTTAATATATGGATATGTTATTATCTTATTTACATTGACAGCCAATGTCAGGATGCCACAATGGATTTCAATATGTTCTGGCATATAAAGCAAGTAATTCCTTCTTAGCACACAGTTCCAAATTGCTGGAAAGGCAATCAGCATGAGTAACTTTCTGATTAATGTCTCATCTTTCTCAGTTGGCACAGCAAGGATTGCTCAAGAATAGCACTTATGATTCCACTTGATTTGCTAAAAAATACCACAAAAAAAAAAAAATCCTGTTGATCTTGTTAGAAATCCAGTGCTTTCTGCCTGTGTAAACACGAAGAGGGAAATTTACTAAAAATGTGTGCACACAGAATATAGTGCAGCTGCGTATGGTAATCAATCAGCTTCTAGGTTTTATTGACAAAGCTTAAAGGGGTTGTAAACCCTCGTGTTTTTTCACCTTAATGCATCCTATGCATTAAAGCGGAGTTGTGAAAAAATAAAAATTTTAAATTAAAAGTCAGCAGCCAAATACTGCAGCTGCTGACTTTTAATAATCGGACACTTACCTGTCCCAGGGTCCAGCGATGGGTGTGCATGAATCCCCGCTCGTCTCCCCCTCCTCTCTGCAGAGTTGCATCCCGTGACTGGCCGGACAATCATCTGGGACCTGCGACGTGTCCCAGATGATTGCCGAGGGGGAGGGGGAGAGGCGATCTCCCTTTTGGTGCCGCGATATGCCGGGAGGAAGTGGGAGCTGGAACCCTCTGGAAAGAAGATACCGGCTCCCCCCCCCAAAAAAAATTACATGAGAAATGTGGCTTGTCAGGGGGTCACCTCCCTTAAGGCAGAAGTTCCATTTTGGGTGGAAATCTGCTTTAAAGGTGAAAAAACTTCTGCTAAAGGAGATGGGAGCATTGAGTGCTTCTAGGTGAGTGGAATCGAGTCTAGGTAGGCGAACCTTAGCAAGTAAGGCCTCCGCTGTGGTCTGATCAGTCAGGCCCTTAGAGTATAGGGTCGTTTAATAGTCAGCGAGTAGTTTACTGATTTCCGCAGATGAGGTAACAAGGGAGCCCATAGGATTTTTTAAGGCAGAAATGTGGGTAGGTCTCCTTGGGCCTGAGCAAAGCTTAGCCAATAGTTTGCCCAGCTTGTTGCCAAATCTGTGAAAATGTATGGTAGAGTAAGACGTCTTAGCTGCTTCTTGCTGTTCTGCCCATAGATCAAAACTACATTTGGTCTGTTGCCAGGCTCTAATGTTATCAGGGGTGCGGTTCAGAGTTAGGCGTTCATATGCTGAGCGTAGAGCTTCACTGGCTTTCATATACTGTTGCAGAGAGTGTCTTTTAAATTGAGTAGTGTCCGTTATAATTCGTCCCCTTAGGAAGGTTTTACCTGCTTCCCAGAAGAAGGTTAGGGTCAGTGATGTGAGCCACGTTAGTAGAGGTGTATTCTGCTCAGGCTTCATATAGCACGTGGTGGAAGTCTTCGTTGTCAGCTAGATAAGAATTAAAGCCCCATGTGAGTGAGGGGGAAGAGGGTTTCGTATTTGTCAGGTTTACGATTGGGCTATGGTCCGAAATTCACGCATCTCTGATTTCTGTGCCGTGTAGTGCCAATAATAACGCGGCAAGAGAGGCAAAGAAATAATCGATGCGTGAAAAGGAATTATGGGGGGGGGCGAATAAAAAAGGTAAAATCTTGGTCAGTCGGATGTGTTAGTCGCCATATGTCCACAAAATGCATGGATGTAATGGACTGGGCTAGAAGAGTAGGGTCAGCAGGTAGGGGAGTAGTTTCGTGGTGCACGAGCGTCAGCACTGGTGCGGTCCTCCAATGGGGACATAAGAGTTAACATCGCCACCTACTAAGTGAAGGGCTTCAGGGGCACTCAATAGCCAGGATACCATATCTTGGGGGAAAAAAAAAGAAGTATCAGGAGAGTTAGAAGCGTAGATGTTAGTGATAGTTAGGTCTTTAGTGGCTAACATCATATGCAGTGTCATTTTGCTGCCAGACGAATCAGTCCGTACATCTCGAATACTATGTCTCGAATTCTTGTGGATCAGTATAGCCACTCCAGCTTTGCGGCCTATTGTCAGTGCACCATATACATCACCAGTTTGCAAAAACGGGTTAAATCGTCTGCAGACAGGTGGGTCTCTTGAATGGCGAAACTTTTGCATAATGGCATTTTTGTGGGCATAGTTGAGATATCTGACAATTACTGGACGGGGTTTGGTGCGATTTTTTGCATATTGGCCAATGTGGTGGGCACGTTCAATAGTGCAGGGGATGCGAAGGTCTAGTTGCTCAGGAACGACTTTAGCGCAAAGGTTCATGAGCTGAGCAATGGAGACCGATTCTGGCAGACCGATAGCACGCAGATTATTTCTTTGTGAACGGTTCTCCAGATCATCTAAATTGTCCCATATGTCCCTGTGGGAGGTTGAAATGCATGCTAGCGTTGCTGAGCTAGCTGTGGCCTCATCTTCTAAAAAAAAAATCCGCTCCTTTGCGAGTTTCAGCCTTTGAGCCTGTGCCTGGAGCTCAATGTGGAGCTGTTCCAGTTCCCTCTGCACTGCAGTGTCCACAGTGGCAGCTAGAGTAGGGGCAAGGAGGGCGACTACAGCTTGCACTATGCCTGCAGGCGAGGAAGGATCGTTGCCTGCAATTACTGGTGCCGCTGGAGACTGCAGTGCCTCAGGTGTGCAGAGAGCGGCTGCCGCCTTGTCTCCCGCGGGTTGCAGAGCGGAGGAGACCGAGCGGTTGTGGGATCGTTCCACAAAGCGATCCATCGGGGTCCCTTGAGGAAGCGGAGACAGGGGGGTCACCCCGAGGTGTAAGTGGGCTTTGTAAGATGATTTTGTGAGGAGTGCTGCGGGAGCCAACTCTGCTCACCCCCTCATGTGGCACCAGAACCGGAAGTCTGAAAAAACTTCTGACACTGACCAGCCACCTAGACCCCCCCTGTTTTACTCATCTGAGCCCGTTCGTTCCCTCGGCGGAGACGCGCTCTACCTCTCTGCCTGTTGTCTCGGCTCTTGATTGGATAGATTGATAGCAGCGCGGCCATTGGCTCCAGCTGCTGTCAATCAAATCCAATGACACGGGTGCCAGGGCCGAGTCCGGCATTCTGTGTCTATGGATGCAAATGCTGGACACGGGAGCGCGCCCGCATGGTAACCCCCAGGGAGAGCCCTTCTCCTAGGGGGGTTTACTAATGCAGGGAGGAACTCATAGTGCCCCAGAACAGGTGGATCGGGGCCACTCTGTGCAAAATGAACTGCACAATGGAGGCAAGTATGATTTTTTTTTTTTTAAATAACATGCATGAGGGTTTACAATCATTTTAACCACTTCAATACAGGGCACTTATACACCTTCCTGCCCAGACCAATTTTCAGCTTTCAGCGCTGTCGCACTTTGAATGTCAATTGCGTGGTGATACAACACTGTACCCAAACTAAAGATTTTGTTTCGGTTACAAAACTTTGTAAATAAGTAAGTTTTCTCCTTTACTGATGGACACTGATGGGGCAGCACTGACGGGCACCGATGAGGTGGCACCAATAAGGTGGCACTGATGGGCACCGATGATGAGCACTAATATGCGGCACTGATAGGTGGCACAGATGGGCATGGGTGGCACTGATGTACACCAATTGATGGCACCGATGGATGCCAATCAATAATGCCTGCCAATCAGTGATGCCCATTGTGGGCACTGATTGGCATCCCTGGTGGTCTAGGGTGGCATATCTGGTGGTGACATCCCTGGCGGTCCTAGTGGCGTCCCTGGTGGTCCAGTGTGGGCATCCTCAGGGGGGCTGCACTGATAATCACCACAGACATGTATGCTGTGTCCCCCCCACATGGCTTCTCACAAACGGGACTTAAGGCTTTCAACAATGGCTTTCTTCTTGCCCGACCTGTCCGTTTAGGTGGACGGCCATGTCTTGGTAGGTTTGCAGTTGTGTCATACTCTTTCCATTTTCGGATGATGGATTGAACAGTGCTTTGTGAGATGTTTAAAGCTTGGCATATTTTTTTTTTTTTATAACCTAACCCTGCTTTAAATGTCTCCACAATTTTATCCCTGACCTGTCTGGTGTGTTCCTTGGCTTTAGTGATGCTGTTTGTTCACTAAGATTCTCTAACAAACCTCTGAGGGCTTTACAGAACAGCTGTATTTATACTGAGATTAAAATTACACACAGGTAGACTCTATTTACTAATTAGGTGATTTCTGAAGGCAATTGATTCCACTAGATGTTAGTTAGGGGTATCAGAGTAAAGGGGGCTGACTACAAATGCACGCAACACATTTCAGATTTTTTTTTGTAAAACATTTTGAAAAACATTTATCATTTTCCTTCCACTATACAATTATGTGCCACTTTGTGTTGGTCCATCACAAAATCAACAAAATACAATTACGTTTTTGGTTGTAACATGACAAAATGGGGAAAATTTCAAGGGGTACGAATACTTTTTCAAGGCCCTGTACCAATAGGAAATTAAGAGCTGAATGTATTTCTGGGGCTCTCTGAATGATGACCATGTGTGACCATGACGATCACTGGACCAATTAATATATGCTGCATCAATGTAACTAGGAAAATACAAATCCTACCTGGAAATCAGTTTTAACCTAAAACAGCATATTTTTTTGCAGGTAAAAGGTCTTTTTTTATATGTTTCTTATAAACAGCAAACTTCCCAAAACACAATTCAACTCGCCAACCAGTGAGTTGAACAAAAGAAAATGCCTCGATTCCCCCATCCACATATTTGATGAGGATGGAGGAATCCCTCTCACTGTTGTACTGTATTCTGAAAGGGAGGAGCACTTCCCCCCTATCACAATACAATGATCAGTGTCGCCAGCTATAGCCAGCGCGACTGATCGTTTGGGAAAAACCCGACAGACGTGTGCACAAGTCGATTAATAGATCAACCAGCCTGCCCATATATGGATCAAAATTCAGCTGGATCCTGCTGAACTGGCTGAATTTCGACCCATGTATGGCAGGCTTAAATCATGTAAATTTAACAAAATAACCAAAGACCCATGGATACTGGGAAATGTACCAATGAGCTATGCTGCAATGCATTTGGGGAAACTAAAGCCCTGCATGCTGCGTTTCCGAAGCATTGATGTCTAATTTTCTATAAATACTTCCTTTAAAAAAATGTATGGCAATACATGATGTAATAAAGCAGGTTTCTGTATATGCTTTAGACCCCTTTCACACTGGGGCGTTTTTCAGGCACTTTAGCGTTAAAAAAAGCGCCTGTAAAGTGCCTGAAAGAAGCCTCATCTGCAATTCCAATGTGAAAGCCTGAGTGCTTTCACACTGGGGCACTGCGCTGGCAGGGCGTCAAAAAAAGTCCTGCAAGCGGCTTCTTTGCAGCGCTTTCGTGTTTTTGCCAGCGGGCTGGGTGCGACGATGGCCCGAGCCCTTTCACACTGCCAGCGCCCGACAAACGCCTGGAAAATGCCCCAGTGTGAAAAGGGTCTTAAGCGGCGCATTACCAGCGTTTTTCGGGCACTGGCAGTGTATAAGGGCTCGGGCTTTCACATTGGGATTGCAGATGAGGCTTCTTTCAGGCGCTTTACAGGCAATTTTTTTAACGCTAAAGCGCCTGAAAAATGTCTAAAAAATGCCCCAGTGTGAAAAGGGTCTTATGGTGAGAACAAGCCCCATTTTTTAAAATGTTCTCCCAAATTGCAATATATATCTGTAATGTTGTTATTTCACACACTGCTTAGCTTTTTTTTCCCCACTTGCTTTCTTTTCGAGCATCTAAAACACACCTTTAAAAGTATAACTGAAGGCAAAACTTTTTCTAGATCTGGATAGGGTGCTGAGGGGTCAGAACCACTGTCAGGTCTTTATTGCTAATTGTGTCTACATTAGGGAGATTGCCTCACTCTAAAGCCCTGTACAATAAAAAAAAAAAAATGGCTGACATTCGACCCGTGTGTATGGGAGCCGGTCCAACAGAAGCTGACCATTTGGCCGGGCGCTGCCAGACGAGCGTACTGGAATATCAGCAGCCAAAAAGCTCCTGATCAGCGCTCTCAGCCAATGCCTGAGAGCGCTGACCGGAGTGTTCTGGCGGAGGGGCTGCCCCCCTGTCAGAACTCAACAGCTCAGCGGGGGGAGATTGCTGTACGAATGTCGGATTGTTGGTGCAGCGGCTCCGACCGGAGCTGAAAGTTATGTTTTCGTGCAGCCCAGCAAAACTCAGTGAGTACCAGGCTCAACTGTCCTGAGTACGAATGTCACCGAGGCTGAAACAGAGGGTAAATTCAAAATTTTATGGTATTCTGACTGCAGGGAGCTTTCCCCGCTATACAAGAATACAATGATCGGTGTTGCCGGCTATAGCCAGCACCACCACAGTTGGAATATCTTTCAATGGAGCTGCGCCTTGTTCCTGTTACAGTGGGCTAAGAAGCGATTTCCTTCACTTTCAAAAGATATCGTCTCACTTCTTGAGACATCTACATGACAGAATATAAAACGAAATCTCCCTAAAGAAACAGATAGCAAAAAAAAAAAAAAAAATACAGCTGTTTTAACCCCCTACTCACCCAACATCATCCAAAGTGGCAAGAATTTTTTTGGCTTTAACACATTCAGTAATCTTCTAGATTACTTCCAGCTACACATTTTCTCTTCCTTTTTCTTAATCCATACAGTCTGCGTTCCACTTACAATTGGAAGCTGATCTAGGAGATTTACCACATATCTGATTATAATCTATGGTCCAACCGTTCTGGTAAGAGGTGCCTGGTAACTACTACTAAAAAATACAGCAATTTTAACCCCCCACTCACCCAACAATATCCAAAGTGGCAAGAATTTTTTTGGCTTTATAACTATACTTTACGGCTTTCCCCAATGCTTGGGTATACACATACGCAAGCTGATGAACAGTACAGCTGTACAGTGCTGACACTACAGCAATTAAAATGTCAGCATTACCACACCTCTCAAATCTGCCACAGCTCCTGCTTTACTTTATGTCATTGAGCTGCCGACTGTACCCATCACATTGCCTTAATTTCTCACATGAACACGCAAGATAAAAGAAAATAGAAATTCAAAGAGAAAGGGCAGGAAATTGTGTCATTTTCTTTCCAATTTGCTACAAGTAGAGGAATGCAAACCAGTCGTCAGTAAAAATACAGTACAGTCCTAAGATGGAAAAATTACATGAGCTGCAGGGAGGCATTTCCTTTCCAACTTGTAAGCTAAAGAGCAACTCTAGGCAAGGAGTGAGAAAGTCCACTATTGCAGTCAAAGTCCTCAGGCTCTTCATGATGCTTCTAAGAAGAACTATAGCCTTCTGGCACTTGTCACTTGTGTAAACTTCTTAGCTGCAAATAACAGAAAAGTTGGTCCTGGCAGCATGGGAATCCTTGGTGTGTATTTCTGCAGGCTTAGACTTGAGGGCGAGATAGCAAACAAGACCCAAGGCCTCCATGGAAATTTAAAATGCAGGGGACTCATGAGCTTAAAAAAATATATATTTTGTTACATTTAGTAAAATAAATTGACAGCTAGCCTCTATAAAACCCACCATCAGATA